>CAWTZC010000170.1:10187500-11445478 GCA_963919715.1 Microtus obscurus | reverse complement strand
AGGCTCTTTATTTTTTTATTTTTATTTTTTTTTTGCCTTCCATGTACCACTACTCTACTACTCCACTACTCCACTACTCCCCCAACAGCCCTTGGTCAACCTTGCTCCTAGTTGGACTCAGTCTCAAGAAAGTCCAATGTATAAGCGTGTATCTTAGAAAGCCAGAAGAGTACTTCCTGGATGCTATTAGACCAGTGAATAGGATGGAAGAGAAGAAGAAAATTTCATTGTCAGGTAGACCTGAGGTTGAATTCTGAAATGCATTCTGTGACTGTAGTGAGATTAGGTAATTTACTAGGGTCTTAATTTCCTTTTGAACATTAGTAACTGTAGGGTTTGTGTGAGGATTATATATATGATATATAAGGTTGTTGAATACACTGTTCGGCATCTAATCCTTAAATAGTGCTAGTCAGTCATATGCTTATGAAAATAAGAAACGGTTCTGCAGTCATATTCTACAAAATAAATAGTATTGAAGGATACATTACACAGTGTCTAAACAGAGCATAAAATAATTGTAAATTTGCAGCTTAATTCGAAGTCAAAATAATAATACTCTAAAATGCATCATATGAAAATAATTAAACTGGTTATTTTTAACTTTTATGGAAAGTATAATTTACCAAAAACATCCTTTTACTGAATTCATAATAAATTTCCTAATCAATAACTCCTTTTTCTGGCTTTATTTGAAGCTTAAAAGTGGGCATAAGTAAGAATAGTTAGGCTAATTTCTTAGCAATGCAAAAATTCAAGAAAAGCAGTACTTTATGGAATTGAAGATTATCTTCAGAGAGTGAGGAAGCCTCCTTGATTTCTGATGCTCATTACAAAAAATATGTAAAGTGAATATTTTAACAGAAATATTTTTTACTAGGTCACTCAGTACTGCAATAGACACAATAATGTTACTGATATTTTAGTAACACAATCATTCTTTCATGGCATTATTTTATTTTAAAAATGTTAGCAATAATTTTAAGAGCTTAGTGAAGCCTTCTCCCACACTCTTTAAAGGGAAAATAGAATGCAAGGTAATAAAACAAACTGATGAATCCCCAAGAAAAATTACTCTGTGAAACCAAAAGGTGAACGTGCAGAAATTTCTCATTACATTCTGTTAGCTAGACTATGTAATGAACAGAAGTTCCTTAAGTAAAACAAGTAACATTTCAGCTCAGAGAAGTCTTAAATCAGTGCCACCCACTATGAATGGGTCATTTTTAAAACCATATTTGATCACATACACAAAAAGCTGAAATCTGTAACTTTATTTTTAAAATATGTTGACAACAGAGGAACTATAGTAAATGTTTCTGCAAACAAAAAAAGAGACAGCAGATACAGATTTATTTCCAACTTTTTATATCCATCTTTTCTTCACATATTATAGCTATATTTATTTAGTTCACTTAAATCAACTCTTCATTGGCCTGATATACATTGGCTCTGAAATACAGCTCCATGATGCTGCCTTCAGAGAAACAATGATAGACAGAACACAAACCAAGAGAAGATATGCTGTGTGGTGCAGAGGCCTCAATTCTCCTCAGAAGGCAGCTAACAAAACAATTGAAGTAAAAAAAAAAGTGATCATGACTTTAAATATATTCAGAAAAGAGGAGGTTTGTAAGACATTGCCCACTTAAAAGAATATCCAATAGCTAAAATCAACAACATCAAAATGTAATCATTGTGGTTATCAAGACCACATCATCTACATTGCTTTTCTTAACCCAACTGCAAATAAATAAATAAAAGCAGACTATCCTTATAACAGAAATCTTGAGATATTGCCAATGTTGCAAGAGTTTTTTGCAGAAGGAGGTTAACTTTGGTACCCTCTCATTAGAACTGGCTTGTTCAAGTTGTCATCTAAGTGGCTGTGAGTAATCAGCCAGATCCATCTCCTCCAGATCTGGTAGGATTAAAATCTTACTTAAGGTCCAAGCAATTTTCCCAATTCATCTTCACATCCTAAAAAAGTTATAGCTAGGAGAAAGTCTTCATTCTAAGACTAAATTTTAAATTTTTTTTTGTCTTAAAAAATAAAGAGTTGGTTTTATATTTTCTCAGTCCAAGGAGGTTAAAAGCAAACTCTAAAAACGTGATGGCTTTCTGTATATCTGCATGGTCTTGAACAGTGATCTACTCAACACTATCACTTATCCCTGGTCTTCTAGGATTGCCACTTTCCCTGTCATACGCATACTGTAAGCTACTCGCAAATATTATACCCTCTCTCTATGTGCACTACTCTTATATCCCATGTCTACCCTTAAGCAAAGATGTACTTATCAAGTCTCTGAAGCTGAGCAATGATCTCCTATCATTGATGGTGCTGGAACCTAAAATCTGTTGTATGTCTGTTTGTTGTGGATATACAAAGTTTATGTCTTTGCTGAAACATATTTTATAAGCTTCCTCTCACTTAAAATGTAAAATCTTATCATTTTTAAGACACTTTACTATTAGAAAATAACCTCACATAGGGTGGGATATGGCATCCATGAGGAGCTGTTTAAGTGACTTAAATTTAAGATATAGTTTGCAAATGAGATTGCATAGCTAAAATAGACCCTGCTCCCTTTTTTAGAAGAAAAAAAGAAAAAAGACACTCTCATTAAGTGAACATTTAATCTGTATTCAAAAAAATTCAAAAGACTATATCAGGGTTTGCTGTTTTTGGTGATCAAATCCTTCCCTTGGTCCAAGAAAGTGGCATTAGCATGAGGTACTGAATGAAGAATAGTCATAATAGCCTTCTGCTGAGTTGACTGATGGACTTGCAGATCCACTTTAATCAGAACCCCGTTTTTCACTATGATAATTCTACAAATCATATGACAATCGCTTTCTTTCACGTTCCCCACATGCTCTCTGGGGTCTGGGAAACAGGAAACCCTGAGGTGTCATATAAGCACTGTTTATCTGTAAATCAAGAATGTTTTCAAGGTAGTCAGCCTAATGGGCCTTGTAATGAAGGATTATAATGAGCTAGTGATTAATTAAACATTTTCACTGGTGATTTGTGAGTGATATCACCAATAACTGAAGATGCAGTTGATATTACACATGCTTCCACCAACTCTCTGTCTCTGTCTCTCTCCTTGAAAACAAGTGGAAAAATACCTCCCACCTCTCTTCTAGTTCTTGGACTACAGAATTGTGTCTCTGTCCAGCATGGAAAGAAAATTTTCAATACAGAGCCTGACAATAGGTCTTAGGTGAAATATTATAATTCCACCCAAATTAGCAAAGCAGTTTCATACATTGTTACCTATACATATACATTTTGTAGATCTTTTTGTAGGTGTGTGGATACAACGGTTTACAGGATGGGTAGGAAAATTGAACTCAGCTTTTAGAGTCTGTTATCCTAAACTCTGCCTACTTTCTCCACGCAATGATACAATCAGCATAATTGGGGAAAAAATCTTTCCTTTTAAAAATTAGGATTCACCCATGTGCATGACATGTTAAGCCCTTAAATGAGCACAAATGAGACATTAGTGGAATGAATTTAGGCTGATTGGTCCTATGGAAAACACCAGGAACTTCTTCCAGCTGCTGTTATCCATTGGAGGGAGGAATCACAGAAATGCATTTACATTTGACAGGCTATATAGGGGTAAGAATAACTGAGTAGGTCAACAGGAAAAAAAACTACAAATAAAATATATTCCCCTTTAGAGGCCTTTCTACCTCAACAATCTTAGAACAGTCATGTCTGATAATCAAGAAAAACTTTTCCTGATGAACGTATGCTCTTTTAACCAACAATGCTTCTCTGCCTCTCTCTGGAAACATGTCCCCAACTCTGAAACCTACTTTGTTCTTCAGCTTGTCAGATAATGCAAACTATCAAACAAAAAGTACCCCAAACACCCAAGATTATCATTAAATGCTAAACAATTAAATGTAAGCACTGTTTATAAAAACAGCGACCATAAATACAGGTAACATACAGTAGACTTCCTTTATCTTTAATTTAACTTTCTATGATATCAGTTACACAGTCAGCAAACAGGAGCTTCAACATGAAGAAGTAGTAAATTTTGAGTAGAAGAAATCTGGTTTTGTTTTGCTTTATCTTGTCTAGGACATGGGGCATCTCTTGGTCCACTTGTTCATTTTGACTAAGATTCTTGCCTGTAGTAGCCACATTGGTTATTGGTTTACCTGTCAGTAGATCTCAGTGCTTGGTTTCAAGTGACATTATTTCATTTCAGAATGGCTCAAAGCATAAATGACTAGTATATATTTGGTAGTATAATCTGTGTTTTTAAATTCTTTATTCATTTTTGATATTTCAATTTATGTAATTATTGTTTTTGTTGAGACAGAGCTCACTTTATAGTTGAAGTAGACAAATTCCCAGTGATAGGCTGCCCCAGCCTCCCAGGGGCAGAGGTCATGTGTGTGAGCTGCCACTCCAGCTTTTGCTGTCATCCTCAACATTGCTTTGGTTATTTGGTGGCTTAGGTGGATCAATATACATTCTAAAATCATTTTTTATTAGTTGTGTAAAGAATGGGATCAGTATTTTGATACAGGTTATACTGAATTTGTAGATAACTTAGTTGAAGTGAACATTTTAGTAATGTTAAGTCTTCAGTTTAACAACAAGGGTAGCCTTTGTATTTCCTTGTTTCTGTCATTTCTTTCATTAATGTTTTATGTTAATTGTAGTGACCTTTTATGGTATTGGTTAAATTAATCCTAGATTGGAGATTGGGTTTTCTGTTTGTTTGTTTGTTTGATTTTTTAGATATTATAAATTGGATTGCTTCTTTGGATTCTTTTCCATTAATTCATTATTGATGTCTGCCAGCATCACTAATTTTTGTGTGCTGATTTGCATCTACAACTTGATGGGTTTGCTTCTTAGTTCTAATTTGTACATGGGTATATTTTCCCTTCTCATCTGCAAACATTAACACTTCAATTCTTTCTTAATTTCCACAGTCTTTATTGCCTTCTCATGTCTGATGCTTTCAGATTCCTGGTCCTCTGTTAAATAAAAGTGGTGAAAGAAACCGTCCTGGTTCTGTTTTAGATGTTAAGAAAAAAGATCCCCTTCCTTTCTCTTTAGTGCTGTTATCTGCTGGCGGGTTACCTAAGGCCTTTATTATGCTGAACAAAGCATGTTACCTCTAGTCCCAATTAGTTTACAATATTTTTATCCATGCTTAATTTTATCATGGGCCACTTTGTTGTCAACTGAGATGCTAGTAAAGATTGAGATCATTCATCCTGTTGATGTGGTTTATAATGTTGATTGACTTGCTTATGTTGAGCCATCTTGCTACCTTGGGATAACTTCTATTGAATCCAATCTTTTTGGTTTGATTATAGTTAATTTTAAACAGCTCTAAATTTTTATTTTTATTTTATTTCTAAATAATATTTATGTTAACACACATGAGAACCGAGTCAATTCTAAAGATTTTACCTTTATTGTTAGCAGAATACTACAAGCAGTACAAGGGATCACTGTGTATTAGATTTATGTAATGTGAGGGGTGTTGGGAGCATTTGTGTGTGTATACATTTTGGGGAGGGGCCCATGAAGTGAGTCCACTCTACCTTAACAGAAGGTCAGAGAGGGATGTGGGATTTCCCTCTGTATGCTGTGAATACCATTGGTTAATAAAGAAACTGTCTTTGGCCTGTGCAGGGAATAGGGGTAGGCGGGGAAAACCAAGCTGACCAAGGAGGAAGGAAGTAGAGGCAGAGAGAAACCATGTAGCCCCTTCTGGAGAGAGATGTTGGATGGAACTTTACCCGGTAAGCCATAGCCACATGGCGATATACAGATAAATAGAAATGGGTTAAATTAAGATGTAAGCGTTAGCCAAAAAGAAGCTAGAGCTAATGGGCCAAGCATTGGTTTAATTAATACAGTTTCTGTGTGGTTATTTTGGGAGTCTGGCCGGCCAGGAAATGAACAAGGCCCTCTTTTTTTAAATTATTTATTTATTTATTTATTAAAGATTTCTGCCTCCTCCCCACCACCGCCTCCCATTTTCCTCCCTCTCCCCCAACCAACTCCCCCTCTCTCATCAGCCTGAAGAGCAGTCAGGGTTCCTGCCCTGTGGGAAGTCCAAGGACCTCTTAAAACAAGAAAGTTTAAGCCAACTCTTCTCTTGCTCTTTCAAAGTTATTGACAAGAGGTCTGACTTAAGGTCTGGCCTCAAACAAGGTATCTTGACCTAGGGTATGGTTACTTGATGTTTTGTGTATTGAGATGATCCACAGAGGCATATATGTTCCACCTTTACCAAAGGTCAGAGAATTTGAGCCTATTCCTGCTCCTTAAATCATATGGCAGGAGGTTTGGCCCAGGGAGTGACTGCCTACAGGATACTTGGTCGAAGGTGAGGTTACTGCATGTCTTGCCTAGACAACAGAATGCTTAACTTAGGATATAATTGGTTGATGTTTCAAGTATTGAGGCAAGTACTTGCTTTGATCTTTGTATCATGTTAAAGTAGTCTTTTACCTTCTTCCCCCAGTTTTGGATTGGGGTATATAAGCATATGAAAAATAAACATGTGCAAATTCAGTATTCACTAGATTGTTCTCCCAGGTCTCCTCTATGCCTTTATTCCTTTTCTTTTATATCTCTGTTCCTCTTACCTAATATTTCTAATCTACATGCCCCTACCCTTGAACGTGCAAATCCCATTGAGGCTTGACCTTGGCAGATGTCACTCTAACGTGGGATCCTGACACACATTTAAGAGTTCTGGTTGAGTTTCAGCAGCCTTGGACTCAGACTTTTGAATAGTGTAGAAACTGTTAAGGATATAAGAACTCTCAGAGAGACACTAAATCAGCGTTGTGTCATGAGAAGTGTTGAATCCAAAATGTTTCCCCCAGGTTTGAGTTTTTAATGATTGCCTCTCAGCTAGTAGAGTAATTTTTTGTGGGCTCTGCAAACCTTGGAAGGTAGAAATTGATATATAAAGTAGGTCAGTGACAGTCTATTTAGCATCAGTGACTTGTGCCCTCAGAAGCTATTCCAGCTATTGCCATAGAGGGACCTAGATTCTTAAGGATTTGTCACCCTTACTGACTTGCCTGCCTCCAGGTTCATGACCACATATGTCATAGCCCACTACATATTCCTACCACTAGACTGAACCATTTTATCATGTCTTCCTTATTATCATGAACTAAAAACCCCCTGAAAACATAAGCTATGTAATAAACCTAACTTCTTTATGATGAGAAGGGAGTGCTAACTGCCAACTCGAATGATTCTCTAAATATCTGGTATATGAATTCCTGGACATGCCTTTGAAATACTCTCTTGGTATCGTTAAATGATATGCGGTAACTTAAATCCTAGATTCTATCAAACAAAGTCAGTTGAACATTGGCTTGTATTTGTTGTCTTCCATTACTTGACTGTGGATGCAGTATAGCCAAATGTTACAGGTTCATTACATCTTGATTTACTCAGAATGATGGGATGTATCCCTGAACTATGATTCAGAATAAGCTCTTTCCAATGAAGTGCTATGACCAGGGTATTTGGAAAAGAAACTGAGACAAACCTTAAGTATTTTTATCACAGCAACAAAAAAGTAGCTAATACAAACATAAAGTTCATATATTAGAAATGTATACTATATGCTATATAATATATAAGAAACACGAACTGAGATGATATGCTAATTAATTCATGTAATGTTTGTGGAGAAAAATGATATTATGTAAATAATTTTTAATGTAAGTAGTATCTTAAAGTAATTTTTCTTTATATGTGCTTTACTAGGAAGTTGACTGATAAAATGGTTTTAATTCACTAGTGTGTAGTGGCAGGAAAAAATTAAAGTAATTCTAATGACCAACAGTTTAAATTGTTGAAGTAAATCTGGTAAAAAAAATCAAAACATAGGATTCTACACAGCTATTAAAATATAATTTTTTATATATAATATATATATATAATTTATATATAAAATATATATAATAATATAATTCATGTATATATTTGTCTCTCCCTAAATGCATATACATATATACTTATGTACATAAACATATTACACACACATAATATTGGATAGTTTTTTTTTTCCCTTGGTTTCTGTTTCTTTGCTGGTCTTTTGGCCTGAGTGACCTGTGGTTCTGGTGACCCATCAGTCCTCAGGTCCAGTAGCATGAGCATGTTTCTGATGTGGTTTGGTTTTCTCTGTGTGTGCATGTTTCTGTGAATATTTGAAAATAAATCTAAATGACGGTTGTGTGATTAGGTGAACCAAAGCCTCACGTAAGACCCATCTTAGACGTTCAAGACTTCCTAAGAGCCTTCCCAGCAAAACCTAAAGGAGGGAAGAGCTCACATGCACACACGCACACACACACACACACACACACACACACACACACACACACACATTCACTCACAAACAAATACACACATACTACCATCACCACCACCACCAACAAAACAACAGGAATTAACAGTCATTTGTTATTAATATCTCTCAATATCAATGGATTCAATTCCCCAATAAAAAGACATAGGCTATCAAAATGGATGTGAAAACAGGATCCATCCTTCTGTTATATACAAGAAACACACCTTGATTTAAAGACAGACATTACTTCAGAGTAAAGGATTAAAAAAAAGGTTTTATAAGTAAATGTGCCTAAGAAGGAAGCTAGTATAGTCATTGTAATATTAAACAAAGACTCTTTCAACAAAAGATTAATCAAGGAATGGGAAAGAACACCTCATAATCATCAAAGAAAAATTCCACTAAGATGACATCTCAATTCTGAATACCTATGCTCCAAACACGAGGGCACCCATATTTGTAAAAGAACATTACTAAAGCTTAAGTTACACCTTGAGCCCACACATTAATCATGGAAGACTTCAACATCCTACTCTCAACAGTGAACCTGTCATCTAGACAAAATTAAACAGAGACATAATGGACCTAACAGATTTTAAGAATCAAATGGGCCCAATAGATATCTATAGAACATTTCACCCAAACTCAAAAGAATTTATCTTCTTCTCAGCACCTTACAGAACTTTTTTTCAAAATTCAGCACATACTTAGTCAGAAAGCAAGTCTCAAGATAAGTAAAAAAATTGAAATAGTTCCCTGTATCCATCAGGTTACCATAGATTGAAACTGAATTTCAACAACAACAGATAGCTTACAAACTTATGGAAAATGAATAACTTTCTACTGAATGACTACTGGGTCAATAAAGATAAAAAGAAAGAAATTAAAGATGCCCTATAATTCAAGAAAATGAATACAACATACCCAAACTAATGAGACACAATGAAAGTAGTGCTAAGAGGAAAGTTCACACTAAATGCCTTTATAATGAATTTAGAGAGATCTCATACTAGCAACTTAAGAGCATACCTGAAATCTTTAAAACAAACAAAAAACCAACAACAACAACAACAAAAAAGCGAATAGTACCAAGAGTAATAAACAGTAGGGAATAATCAAACTCAGGGCTGAAATCAATAAAACAGAAACAAAGAGAACAGCACAAAGAGTCAATAAAATAAAAAGTTGGTTCTTTGAGAAAAATAACAAGATAGATAAACTCTTTTCCATTCTAACTAAGAAGCAGAGAGAGGATGTTCAAATTAACAAAATCAGAAATTTTATTTCATTGGGATAAAAAGAGATCATAAGAACAGAGGAAATCCAAATATCATTAGGACATACTTCAAAAACCTGTATCCCATAAAATTGGAAAATCTAAAAAAAATGAACAAATTTCTTGATAGATACCACTTATCAAAGTTAAACGAAGATCAGATAAATAATTTACAGACCTATAATTCCTAAGGAAATAGAAGGAGTCATCAAAATTCTCCTAGCTAAAAAAAAAGTCAAATTCATTTGATGAAGCCACAGTTACCCTGATACCCAAGTCACATGAAGACTCAACAAAGAGACTGGCAAACCAATTTCTCTCATGAACACTGATGTAAAAATACTCAATACAATATTTAAAAGTAGAATACAAGAACACATCAAAAGGTTCATCCACCATGATCAAGTAGGCCTCATCCCAGGGATGTAGTAATGGTTGAACATGTGAAAACATGTCAATGTAATCCACTCTATAAACAAACTGAAAGACAAATAAAAAAAAATCAAACCAAATCAAACCAAACCAAAAAAAAAAAAAACCTATGTGATCATCTTATTAGATGCTTAAAAAGTTTTTGACAAGAACCTAACATACCTTCACAATTAAGTATTGGAGAAATCAAGTCTACAAGACACATACCTAAATATAATAAAGGCAATTAACAACAAGCAAATATCCAAAATCAAACTAAATGAGAAACACAAAGCAATTCCACTAAAATCAGGAACAAGAAAAGGCTATCTATTCTTCCCGTATCTATTCAATAAAATACTTGAAATTCTAGGTAGAGAAATAATAATACAGCTACAGAAGATCACAAGGATATAAATTAAAAAGAAAAAAGACAAAATATCATTATTCACTGGTGATATGATAGAATACATAAGCAACCCCAAAATTATGCCAGAGAACTTCTACAGCTAATAAACAACTTCAGCAAAGTAGCTTAATACAAGATTAAATTAAAAATCGGTATCCCTCTTATATAGAAATGATAATGGTCTTAGAAAGAAATCAGAGAAACAACACCCTTCACAGTAGCCACAAATAAAATACCTTGGCATACCTCTAACCAAGCAAGCAAAAGAACTGCATGACAAGAACTTCAAGTCTTTGAAGAAATAAATTGAAGAAAATATTAGAAGATAGAAAGATCTCCCATACTCATGGATTGTAGGATTAACATAGTAAAAAAAATGGCCACCTACAGACTGAACACACTTCCCATCAAAATTCCAACACAATTCTTACAGACCTTGAAAAAACAACCCATAATTTCATATGAAACAGCACCACCAACAAAAAACCAGGATAGCTAAAACATTCTTCCACAATAAAAGAAATAAAATAACATTCCAGAGGTATCACTATCCCTGATTTCAACCTCTACTACAGAGCTATAGTAATAAAACCATGTGGTATTGGCACAAAAACAGGCAGGTGGACAAAAGAATCTAACTGAAGACCCAGAGTTAAATCCACATGCTTATAGACACCTGGTTTTTAATAAAGTAGCCAGAATTATAAAAGGGAAAAAATCTGTAACAAATGGTGTTGGTCTGAATGAATATCAGCATGTAGGATGATGCAAATAGATCAATATCTATCACCCTTCACAAAACTCAAGTCCACATGAATCTAAGTTATCAGTATAAAGTCAGATACATTGACTCTATAGAAGAGAAGGTGGGGAATACCTTTGAATACATGCTGCGGAAGACAACTTCTCGAATAGAACGGCAATTGTGCAGACACTAAGATCGATAATTAGTAAATGGAACCCCATGAAACTGAGTGATTGGGACACTAACCTCACTAACCTAGCCATGAATCCTTTGACCTACGATTTATCCTATCTATGAGATGTGCTGGGTTAAAGGTGGGTGCAAAAAACTAGGGGAATAGCCGGGCGGTGGTGGCGCACGCCTTTAATCCCAGCACTCGGGAGGCAGAGGTAGGTGGATCTCTGTGAGTTCGAGACCAGCCTGGTCTACAAGAGCTAGTTCCAGGACAGGCTCCAAAGCCACAGAGAAACCCTGTCTCGAAAAAACAAAAACAAAAACAACAACAACAACAACAAAAAAAACTAGGGGAATGCTAAATAATGACTGGTCCAGCTTGAGATGCCTGTCACAAGAGGGAGTCAGCCCTGACACTACCTGGAGTGCCAGGGACCAGAGGCTGGACAGCCCTGACACCTAGGATAGGAACAAGCACCGCTGGCAAAAAAGTGTCAATGAAAAGATTCCTAATGATCCTCCGCTACACTCATAGGCAGGATCATCTAGCAACTAATGGAAACAGATGCAGAGACCTACAGCCAATCATTAGTCACAGCTTGGCGAATCCTGTGGAAGCAGGGAAAGAAGGATTGTAGAAACCAGACGGGTCACAGACACCACAACAACCCCACTAAATCAACTAACCTAGGCTCACAGGGGCTTACAGAGACTAAACCACCAGTCAGAGAGCCTGTATAGGTCTGACCTTGGTCCTATGTATCTATGTTATGGTTCTGTACCTTGGTCTTGTTGCCGGACTCCTAAGAGTGGAAGTAGGTGCTGTCTCTGATTCTTTTGCCTGGGACTTTTTTCTCCTACTGGATTGTTTCATTCAGTCTTAATAGGAAGGATGATGCCTAGTCTTACTGCAACAGATGTGCCATGTTTGGTTGATATACTTGGGAGGCCTGCACTTTTCTGAAGGGAAATGGAGGAGGAAGGCATGGATGTTTGGGAGGGGGAAGGACTGGGAGGGGAGGAGGGAGAAGAAACTGTGGTCAGGATATAAAATATGAGCGAATAAATAAATAAATAAAATCTTAAAAGATGAATATGTCTACTCATCTATGTTAAGGATAAGAGAATCTGGGCATACATACTTATAAATATTGATGGTGTTTATTCTAAGTCATGGGGTTAGATACTATCTTCATTATTTCCTGTTTATTGATCTTCGTTCTCAGAAAAAGGCCATACAATTAAAAATACATATATAAATGAGCAATTGCTTATATAGTGCAGTGGTAGAGTACTTGCCAACCACACACTGAGTGTTGGATTTTAGTTCTACTAGCAGACACTCACAAACACACACACAATACATGCATTCATAAATACATAAATGAAAAAGTGATGCTAAAATCTACTATCCAAAACAAAAATAACTGGTTTCAAATAATAAAGATTCAAAGATTTAGCAATTTAACTTTGAAGCCTAGTTTTCCTTAGGGCTCACTGCTCACTATACACCCTAGTTTGAGGTCAAATTCAGTATGCCTAATTTAACACATACTTCACCTCTGTCGTTCTCAAATTGTGCACCAAAGCATTGCAAGGTATTGTAATAAAGTCATAAGGATGACAAAAGGGTTTCTAAAACAGCTAATGAAAGTCAGTGAGACTCAGCTTTTGTTTGATAACATACAAATCACTAGGCATTGGTAATTAGATCTTGGTTTTTTTTTTTTTTTTTTTTTTGGTTTTTCAAGACAGGGTTTCTCTGTGGTTTTGGAGCCTGTCCTGGAACTAGCTCTGTAGACCAGACTGGTCTCGAACTCACAGAGATCCGCCTGCCTCTGCCTCCCAAGTGCTGGGATTAAAGGCGTGCGCCACCACCGCCTGGCTTAGATCTTGTTTTTAATGACACTTATTTTGTAATCCTGATTTTTTTTTTTAGTGACCAGTGGAATAAAAAACAAGTAGCATTTTATAAAATAATTGAGACGAGACATACCATCAGTGTTAGCTAGTGTTCTACTGCTGTGAAGAGACACAACGACTATAGCAGATTTTATAAAGAAAACTTTTAGTTGGAGTTGGTTAACAGTTTCAGAGATTTAGTCAATTATCCTCATAATTGAGAGCATGGCAGCATGTAGACAGACACGACCGATAAGAGTTTGACATATGAATCTGGAAGCAGTGCAGCTGGAGCTTAAATCTCAAAGCACCCCACCCCCAGTGACACACTTTCTTCAAGAAGGCCACACCTACTTCAACAAGGACACACCTCTTTTAGTGCCACTCCCTGACCACTAAGCATTCAAATCTATTAGCCTATGGGTGCCATTCTTATTCAGCCACCACATTTCATTCCCTAGGCCCCAAAGGCTTACAGCCATACCATAATGCAAAAATCCATTCACTCCAACTTCAGAAGTTCTCATGGTATGTAACAATCTCAACACTGTTTAAAAGTCCAAAGTCTTTTCTGAATCTCCTGACAGCCTCTTAACTATAACCTCTGTAAATGCAGAAATGAAAAGCAGAACGCATATTTTGGATGTAAATGACACATTATCATTCTAAAAGGGAGAAAGTGGGTCATAATGAAGAAATCCTGGATCAAAGCAAGACCAAAACTCAGCTGGGTAAACTCCAGACTCTGCATCTCCATGTCTCATGTCAAAGAGCTCTTTGGATATACAACTCCTTTCATCTTTGTTGACTGACACACACTTTTCCCCTTGGCCTGGTTCCACTCAATAATAGCAACTATTTTTGGCTCTCTTAGCAGATGTCCCATGGCTCTGGCATCTCCAAAATTTTGGGGTCTCCATGGCAACCCACGCTTTACATTCACAGTTTCAAAGTCCTCTCTAGACCTCCGTATAGGGACACCTCTATAGCAGATTTTATAAAGAAAACTTTTAGTTGGAATTGGTTAACAGTTTCAGAGATTTAGTCAATTATCCTCATAACTGAGAGCATGGCAGCATGTGCATTGCCCTAGAGACTTTCCTTAGTCAGAAAGGGAGATTCCATAACCCCTGTTTTGTATTCTTTACTCTATATTGCTTTTCTTTTTGTATTCATAACCAAGATTGCCAAGTCTTTTGCTTGCTGGGGTGGAACTTGGACCCGTTATTCCAGCTTTTTGCTTTTGATTGTTTCTTTCATTATCTAATTCTGGTTGTCTGGAAACTCACTCTGCAGACAAGCTTGGCTTGAATTTAGAGATCTAAGGGTCTCTGCCTCCCAAGTGCTGGGATTAAAGGTATGCACCATCACACGAACTCTAACCTTTCCTTTAGTTCCTTTTATAAATTGGAAGCTTAGTTGGGTGTGGTCTTGCTCTGAGGTCACCATTCCCTTTAGTCTATTTAGGATCAGGCTTTTCTTTAAATTTTTTTATCTCCCTGAGCTCTAGACTTAGCTCTATTACTTTTCCTGGTATTGTTTTTCTCTTAAAACTGTACATTTTATGTTTTTCCTTGCTCAGATTTCTCTTCTTCATTATAGATCTGCACAAGAATCACAACTTTATAAGAATGATCTTTAGTTCAAATGCTGATATTGTTCTCCTCTGAGTCTTCCCAAACTAACTCCCTCCCTGCGCATGCGCACGCGTGCACAAACACACACACACACACACACACACACACGCACACGCGCGCGCGCACACACACACACACACACACACACACAGAGTTCAAATCAGCACCACTAATTTCCACGTTCCTACTGGTGTGGCCCACTATGCCCTGCTTAAAGTGGTCAACTGCTTTCCTAATCCAAAAGTTCCTAAGTCCACATTCCACCAACAAGGAGCAAAGTCAGGCCTGTTATAGCAATATCCCTCTCCTGGTACCAACTTCTGACTTAATCAATATTCGATTGCTGTGGGAAAAAATAGCATAAAAATGGCAACTCTTATAAAGGAAAGAATTTAGTTGGGGCTTGCTTACACTTCAGAGGTTTAGACCGTTATCCTCATTTATCCCCAAGAGAGAAAGCATGGCAGAATGCAGGCAGACATGATAGCTGATAGTTCTAATCATGAATCCAAAGGCAGCAGAAGGACAGAGAGACATTAGAGCTGTAGGCTCTTGAAACCTCAAAGTCCACCCCAGGGAGACATGTTTTCCAACAAAGCCACACCTTTTAAAAGTGCCACTCCCTGATGACTAAACATTAAAATCTGTGCACCTATAGGGGCCATTCTTCTTTGAAATACCATACAATCTGAACCTAAGCATAGAGAAGCTGTGCAGAACCTGAAGAACATACAGGCCTGACAGACAATTTGGCCCATAACTGTGGTTATTCAAAGAAAATATTGTTTTTCTTAACTTACATGATTTTTTTCCAAATAGTTACAAAACTGGTAGCACATAAATATTTGTAAAGTTCCCTGAACCTAGTAATTAGATGATCAAAATTATTAACTGTATTACTAGGCGGGTATTATTGAGACAGGAAGGGCAGAATGAGCTATAAAATTGTAGAAACTCCTGGTCAACCTCATTAATGAACTTCAAATTTCTATCCAGGAGAAAGGATCTTTCTAAGAACAGGGTTCCCCACAACAACCTTGTATCAAGTTGACAGGCTTAGATCAGTTTGCAATTATAATTGAACCTGGAAGCGAGTAATTATATGCTGAGCCATTTGTGCTTAATTTCAGTGCAAAACAGGTATTTGGAAGGATGAGAATCAAAAGGAAACAAATTTGAATAAAGATTCAGTTCCCATTAGCTTTCCGTCTAATCCTCTTTCACCAAAGGCAACTCTTCATTATCAGTGTCATGAAAGAAAACCAGTGGCCAACATATAAGAATGGTGCAAAGGCTGGAGAGGAGAGTGTCTGGATTCCCTGCTGTAGTGCCCTGATCTCTAGTTTGATGTGGGAGTGACTTCTTATTAATAAAGAAACTGCCTGAGCTCATTGATAGGCCAACCCTTATGTGGGTGGAGTAAACAGAACAGGATTCTGGGAGAAGGAAGCTGAGTGAGGAGTCACCATGATGTTCCCAGTCCAGACAGATGCAGGCTAGAATCTCCCCGGTAAGCACACCTTGGGGTGCTACACAGATTATCAGAAATGGGCTAGTCCAGATGCAAGAGCTAGCCAATAAGAGGCTGGAACTAATGGGCCAGGCAGTGTTTAAAAGAATACAGTTTCTGTGTAATTATTTCGGGGCATAAGCTAAGCCATGTGGGCGGCCGGTTGCCAGAGACACACAGCCCGGCCCCTCCTCTTTCAACACTAGTTTATAGCCCCAGAGGCACATCCCAAGCTTCGTCCCCATGTACTGAAGCTCCCGAGACCTGTGAGCAGCTTCTGCATGCTTCCATCCACCCCCCACTGCATCTATGACCACCAGATCCATGGTACTGCCTACACATGGAGGAGGGATCACTAGAGCCTTGGCCCCACTTGCACTTAAAGGAGTGATCTCCAGAGGCTTGGCCATGCCTGCACCTGGAGGAAGAGCTACCACCTAACCCATAGGCCCCACGTATACCAATTGGAGGAATAGAAAGCACCTGAATCACAGGCCCCATCAGCTACCATTGGAGGAAGAGAAGGTTAGATGATAGTGTAAAAACACATCCCAAAACATAAAGAACAATATGGCACCAGCAGAAACTAGTGATTCTACACCAGCAAGGCCCAAACATCACAGCGTATATGAAGCAGAAGAAAAAGACCTTAAAAGTAACTTCATGAATATGATAAAGGCTCTTAAAGAGGAAATGAAAAATTCCCTTAAAGAACTGAAGGAAGAGACAAAAATACTATTAAGGATACAATAACTAGATGGCCACATTGCTGTCATCTCAGAAAATTCTTTAGAGCAAAGGAAGAGAGCACGTAGTCTAATTATCTGAGCAGAGAATCAAAAAAAAAGCAAGACATGTAAAGTAAGAGAATTTTTCTTGAATTATGTATCCATCCATCTATCCACCCATTCACCCATCCATCTATCCATCCTTCTATTCATCCATTCATCTGTCCATTCATATTTACTGATTCCATTCTTTGGCATGCCTTACATTATTCACAGAATAGAAGTTTGTCTGTTTTTTATTGAATTCCCAATCAAATGGATGGTAGGGTACAGCTGACACTAATGGACATTTGAAAGGTCAAATGGAAACCTACTACTACAGAAACTTTTTAAAATATATGCACATCAAAGGAGTCTAAGTGGAGTCACCAAATAATAGGGGAGACAATGCCCCACCTAGATATCTTTTGTCACCAAAAGAAACATCCAATGCCAGGAATGAGCTGCATATAATTGAGTTGTCTTCCAGACACCAGAGGATCAATCACATAAGAACTCACAAAGACTGACAGCATTCACAGGGCCTGCACATGCTCAAGACAGATTGAGTCACAGTGGTAAGAGGAAGAAGTGGATACAAGACCCCATCACTACCCAAGAAACTGTCTACAGTTGACATCAGCTTGTGAAAGAAAAGTCAGTTTTCTTCATTGGAATCTCATTAAAAATATTAACCACATTTACGGAGGTCCCCATGTCCAGCAGTAGATGGCCAACAGTCATTTTGTTGGGGGGGAAGCATTTTCTATTAAATGGCCTTGTATATTATGGTTTCCGATTTTGTGTTTTTATGGGTTTGGAGGTTTTTTTGTATGTGTGATTGTTGTTTTAATTTTTTAAAAATATTGTTTGTTGATTTTCTTGCTTTCCTGTTCATTTCCTAAAAAGAGAGAGAAAGAAGGTGCAGAACTGCTGGTGGAGAAGTGGAAAGGATCTGGCAGAATTTAGGGACAGGAAACAACAATCAGACAATATTGATAAAATTTTACTTTCATTAAAAAAGAAATAAAAGATATAATTTTACATCTATCATGTCATAATTCACAATAAAGTCAATATATACTATATTATTGTCAGTGACTGAAAGCAGTCAAAGAACAACTAATGATAACATATAAAAACCATGGACCTGGAAAACTTCATGATTGTTAATGAATTTATTCTGCACTTAAATCAGACTAAATTGAACAAATCCTTCCATAATGTCTAGAAGAAAAGAACTCAATAGATAGAGTTTGTAGCTCCATGGTAAAGCAAGTTCTCAGCATATTCTGTATTCTGAGTCCAATCCCAGCATCAATACCAAACCAAATAAGATAAGAAAAAGCTAAATGCCGTGTACTTGGTAATAACTTTTGGGATCTGTGCAGCCTAGTCTCAGATCAGTATATGACTACCGGTCCAGTGGGTTTTTGTGGGGCCATGCACCTGTGGAAACATCTCCCTTGACAAGGACCAGTAATCCATGGGGCAGTATAGGGACTGACACAAATTTCATGCATCTTGCAGGCTCTTTTCTCTCTCGTTATATTGGTGATTCTTTGGGAGGTTTTTAGTTTTACTTTGCCAGTCACACATACAACAGCTGTAATTTTCCCTGGAAATTCTGTTCCTTTTCAAATATTTTTCTCTTAAGCTTCAACAGGGGGCTAATGTTTTTTAAATCTCTTATGTGGAATTACTAACTACAGCTCCTAGTCCTGGGAGCTTTTCTGACTCGATAGCGATAGTTTGGTACATATGAGAAAACAACACTTGGAACATTAATCATGTCTCACCGTTCTGGAAAGGAGAGTAAAGCATACAATACACAGAATAGGGAAAATGCCTCAGGAATACACACAGTGCCAACTGTTGATAGTAAGTTCTCTGAACACCAAGCATATAGAATCTATGGTAGGATCTAGTAAATTCTGATGGCAATAATGCAATGTAAAGTATGGGATGGATAGATCCATCCTTACCATACATAGAAGCTTGTATTGGTGGGAGAAGTGTGGTATAGTGAGATGGGAAGAGAACGCTTTGTCGAAGTCTGCCTTTTACAGAGAGACTGAGACATGGAACTCTCTTCTAGAAAAGGGAACTGAATAATAATATATATCATATATATTAACATATATAATAATAATATATCTTGCAGACATGAAATAATTGTCTGGATTTGAATATTGTCATCCTTAAAACATTGTGCCTTCATCTAGTACTTTTTACTTTGTAACGGCAGTAGCTGCCAGCTGATATAAGTGCTGCAAGAGCAGGATGTGTTTGGCTCGATGTTTAGTTCAGTCTGCAAAAATGCTGAGCTCTATGTCTAGAATAAGGTTTTGCAGGGCTTGGGAAGGTGGATTGGAAAAGCATAAAGGGAAACAACGAGGGCTTTTATAATGATCACGATGTATTTCTTAAAGCCAAAAATAGAAGCCAGTAATAAACCTGTTCATGTAACCTTGGTAAGAAAAAAAAAAAAAAACAAAAAACTCTGTTTAAGTATAAACAAAGATGGCCTGAGCTATCAGAGCCTCTTGAGTGCAGTTCTCTTAGTGGTCAAAGGTTTTCCTTTCACTGACGCCCCTTCCCCATCTCAGTACCTGAATGAGAGACAAGGCTGGACCCTGGCAAATAATATTCACCATCTCTGTAAGAAGAGACTGGAACTCAGAGATTTTGTCCGGAAGACTCATCTCACTTTTTCCTAGTGATATCCATTACAAGTGTTAGCTTCCAAGTAGAACACATCTTGCCTCACCCCCTTTCTGTGTACACACAGAAGTCTAATGGAGACATTTTCATCTCCAAAACCGTATTTGAAATTCTGATGAAGTAAACCATTGAACATTAAGATTTTTGCCTCAGCCTGTTACACAACAGCTAAAAGAACGTATCTATTTCTACCTCAGATGTAACAATCAATGGTTTCTTAGAAGGAAACATGAGAATGAGGTTGAAGAATAAATATGGAGCTTTTCTCTCCCTGCTGGTGGACACCGGGAAACATGAGAATGAGGTTGAAGAATAAATATGGAGCTTTTCCCTTTCTGCCGGTGGACACCGGCCTCTGGAGGTCTCCGTGTCTTTCTCTGGGACATGGTTCTGCATGCTGATCAGTTTGTTCCAGGATGTTCACAGAGAAGAACAGAATCCCTGCACTGTGAAAGACAGTTTGTGTATTTTCTGTATGTAATGTCCACACGGTGCTCTTTTGGAAATATGCTTGTAATAAGGCATGTATATGTTTGTGTGCATGGAGATGAAATGTATATAACCAATATTGGATGAATAACATCATGCTACACAAACATGCTAGGAACTCATAACACTGGTTATGTGAAGCTGGCGTGGTAGAGAGAAATAACCATGAAACTAGAGATGAGGCAATTTTGGATTCTCAGGCTATTACAATGAAGTGCATGGCATTTGGTTAAGTATTTAATCACTTCTGACATCAGTATGGAGATATTGATTAAGCAGTAGATTACAGAATCATCTTCTGTAAAACAGGAATCCATCACACATCCTCATCCATGCAGTTGCCAAAGTGTCTTGATTGTTATAAATCTTTCAAACAATAGCTGTTTCTCACTATTAAAACTTGTTATGGGTCAAAGCAATGAGATGACATCAGAAAATCACAGTTTTAAAGAATGTCATCAATATTGGAACTATCTCAACTAGTTTCAACCAGAGTATCTTCCTCAATCATGTTTCACTATGCCCTTTGAAACATGTTACCTTGTAGACCTATAGACACAGATTCAATTTTTATGAAGAAAGGACTATTCTAATAAATATGTACTCAGTTTTCATCACTCACTCACTCACTAGCATTTTAATTCTTACAGCTGTAGATAGTCTCCAAGGAAACTAACCTACTGTGCATGGCCACTCAGTTGGTCAATAATAATGAGAACTGTATTTATTCTAGATAACCTGATTTTCATAAAACTGATCCATTAACCATTCTACCATGCAGCTATATCTTCATGAAAAACAAGTTAAAGATAGACAAAGTTTTCATAATTGAATGAAAGATCCTAAATTTACAATAGAATATAGAAATCATTTAATCAAGAACTTATATTTATATTTATTCTTTCTACCACATTTCCATATAATAATGGCTCCATTTCTGCTTGAATAAGCCTAGTACCAGCATTGTTCTTCCTTCTACTAGGAGGAAAATTTCTCCCGGAAGCTTTAACTATTTGATTCTACATTTACCATTTATGGAAACATACAATAACTTTGGTGTTTCTTCCACTGACTAGAAAATTATTTCTTACAACAAAAATATTCCGTTAACTTCAAAATAAATTACGTATTATTTAGATGCACATGTTTGGATGCCTATGTAATCAGTGTTCCAATATACTTCTGACACCAATGCATTGCAGATAGCCACAGTGTATTATCTATTGTCATCTAACCTGGAGGTAGAAATCTTGGTGGCCAGCACGATAAGCATATGAAGATAAAAAAAGATCAATTGTATCAAGTGCTCTAACTTGTTGCTCTTTCAAGATCTCAAAGTGAGTTAAGTATACTTATCTTAGAGACCTAAATTAGGGACACAAATGTAGACAATTATAAATTATAACCTTCTATTGATTAAGAATCTAGTAACTTTTCACGTGAAAGAACAAAGTGAAAAAACAGAACACACAACATCATATTTTAGGGACATATAGTCTTTGCAGGCATGGTTTCATTATAGGCTACACTTTTTGAGGCAGAAACAATAGCACACAAGTATCTCACAAACACTAGATTGACTCTGTGTAATTTGTAATGTAGGTTGTTATTTTCTAGATCACAAATAAATGAAACACAGCCCCAACTTTTTGTTTTAAAAGTGAGACATTTCTTTAACCATAAACTAATACAGTAATCATATGTATTAGAAAAATAGAGTCTAGAATTAAAGTGTATACACACACACACACACACACACACACACTCAGAGAGAGAGAGAGAGAGAGAGAGAGAGAGAGAGAGAGAGAGACATCATGGTGCAATACTTGACATTAGACAATATTTTTTACCCCGAACAACTGAATTGTAAGAAGGTAGCACTATTTGATTCAATAAATTATCATTTTGTTAATAGTCTATAGCATCATTTAGAGATAGGTTCTATAACAATTGTTGTATGCCATTGTTTAAAAAAAATGCCAAGTAAAAATAGTGGTCACATTTTCATGGCACAAAGATTCTAGAAAGGATTTCTTTTGGTTTGGTTTTCTTTTAGTTGTTGTATAGGGGTTTGTTGGTGTGCTGGATAGTTTTGTGTCAACTTGACACAGGTTAGAGTCATTTGGAGGGGGGTACAACAAGTAAGAAAAAAATCTCTCCCCAAAATCAGGTGGTAGGGTACTTTCTTAATTGGTGATTGATGTAAAGAACTTAGCCCCTTGTGAGTGATGCTATCCCTGAGCTAATGGCACTGAGTTCTACAGGAAAGCAGGCTGAGCCATCTATGAGGACCAGACCAATAATCAGCAACTCCTCCACAGCCTCTGCATCAGCCTCTGCCTCCAGGTTCTTGACCTATTTGCTTTCCTGTCCTGACTTCCTTTGATGATGAACAGCCACGGGGAAGTGTAAGCTTTTTCTCTCTAAGTTGCTTTGGTCATGGTGTTTCGTCACAGCAATAGCAACCCTATTTAAGACAGTTGGAGAGCCTCTTTTAGACATGGTCTTGAATTCCCTATTTTAGCCAAGGTTAACCTTGACCTAAAGATCTTCCAGTATTTCCCTGGAGGGCAGTGACGAATGGCTTGTGACACCAGAGTTGGGTGGATTTTTCAAACTCTTCACATGGAATTTTTTTTCACTGTTCTCAATGAATCATTTTACTAGGGAATCCATACATATTATTTCAATAATCAAATAATTTCAATAAATCGATAACATTTAAAGTATATATGCCTCTATGGCTATAAAAGGATAATTTAATTGAACTTTTACAAAGTACAGGTGTTTTTAATAATGCTTTTAATTCTGAAGTAATTTTATAAAGAGGATTGATTCAGAGTAAATTAATTTATGTCTATGTAGATCAACAGATCTACATCAAAACAATCAACATTTTTAGCTTCAAAGCAGATGGTTAATAACTATAACAATAAAATGTATCAGTTTTTTTCAGTGTGCTAGCCACAGTTTTAATTAACTTGCATTGACTATCTCACTTAGGCCTGATAGCATCTTGATGAATGTACTGTCATTCTCTCCAACTTCAATGAAGAAACTGGAAGTTCCCTGCCTTCTGCAGGGTCACATAACTACCTAAAAGATTACAAATGCGGAAGGAAGCCTGGGGCTAGGTTCACCTTCATTTCATCCGTATTTTCTGTCTTGAAACAACAGTGTTAACACATAGCAGAATCTCATCATTTTTCAATGCATCATCCAAAAGGTAAAGAATAGTTAACTGTGCACCATGCTCAAGATGCACCGATCTACAGCCAATCTTCCCCCAGTTCTCGGCTGAGAGATGATTTAATAAAGCAGGTCAAGATGCAAAGACATATCTTCTAGGTTTTACTGACAGGAAAGGGGGCTAGTTGGACCTCACAGCCCCTGGGAGAAGTCATGTGGACCACAGGCAGAAATCGCAAACTCTCATTTCCTGTTTTTTCTTTTATAAAATGCAGATGATGATGGTGGCAACAGTAGTACTCATATTGGAATATTAATGTAAGAGCCTTGTCTGTGGCCCATGGAGATCTGTCTATCAGTGTATCAGAGAAAACCCTCTCCGGGTTAACAATAAGTTATCACAGTTCGACCACTTTACATAACTCCTCAGTGCACGCCTGTATGAGTCTAGAAAACCTTTTTATTCATTCAGAAGGACATTATTTAGGCTGATCTACTTGTTTTGTAAAGGTTGAATCCAATTGCTGTTTAGGGGAATCTGTGTGGGTCTGTTCATTCTCATTAGCCCATGTCAAGCCTTGCTAATTCCAGATTGTTTTGAGACACCAGGGACGCCAAGGAGATTCACGGAATGCAAATTTTCTTGTGCTAGATGCCCTTGAAAATCAGCACTTTTGCTTCCTGGTCCTCTGCCTAGACTAAAAGCGCTTATAAAGGAACCACTAAAACACTTTCCAGGCAGCCTTTGCATGGTTGGTCAGGGAGCTCAACAACTCAACCCATTGCGGAGGATAGGCAGATGGAGGGACTGAGAACTTTTCCTTTAATATACAAATTTCTGTCATTTTGAGAGCTAGTCAAAGCTGTTTTGGTCATGTTTAACCTTAAAGGATCCTGTTAATAACTACACAGATGATACCACAGCCTCCAAAGAAAACTTCCTTATGGATAGAAGGGTTTCTGCAGCAAATTACTAACCATTTTCTTAACTTCCAAATACAATACTAAGATTGCTAGTTCCAGAGTAACAGCATCTCCTCCACACATATACCTGCTCTAACCCTGCCCATTATGTCATAAGAGTACACGAGACAAATTGACTTCCTAACACTATAAAGCAGAAGTGCATTTTTGCATGTGATCATTTTGGTGGCAGAATTCAGGTTTGCTTATGGAACATGCTACAAAATTAACGTTTAGCAGGCAAAAAGGGAGTTTCCATAAATTTTGGAATCCATAAAGAAATAAGGCACATGCATACACGAGATGTATAGCTAGGAATTGAAGATGTTGAGTCATTTAGAATTCACAGCAGAGGCTGACTGGGTAAGACACAGCACTTTGATTGGTCATGGTTGTTTGAGTTTGCAGGTATGCTTCCAAATTTGAAACAGTCACATGAAGGGTTAGGAAGATGGCTAAGTGTTTTGGACCACTGGTTGTCCTTGCAGCAGACAGGGGCTTGATTCTCAGAACCCTCATGGTGGCTCATAACAGTCTGTAACTTGAGTTCCAGGGGATCCAGTGCCCTCTTCTGGACTTTGTGAGCACTGCACACTAGTGGTGTACATACACACATGCAGGCAAAAGTTTAAAAAAGAAAAAGAAACAATTCTATTAAAGACACAAACCTGCACAAATTAGTGTACTGCATTAGTTGGGTCTGGGACCTGAGGCAGGAAGTTAAGGTAAGTGCCTATAAGTGGGTGTGGATTTTGATTCTATTCCTTGGTCCTATTGTAAATTGGTTACTTATTCTTTGGGGGTTTTAGACAAATCTCCAACAAAACATGTACATAAAAAAATCTCTCCCTGTGTTTCAGTAGGAGAAGCTTACGACTGTGTTTTGTACAACTATGGTTTTGCAACTAGAGTTGTAAACTACTTAGCACAATGACCAGTAAATGATAGTTCACGAAATGTTGGTCTTTGGTGAAGCCAACAAATACCACACAAGATGTATTCTGTTGACTATGTATACTTGCTAGGTACTACAAGTATTTGCTCAAAAAAGAGTAAAAATAAAACAAAATCTCATTTTCAGACATAGTAGCATTATTTTCTCAGCCTGGTAGCCCAAGAAAGAGCTCAATTTTGCACTCTTACCCTGCATTTGGGTTTGGTAGTGGTGTTAGGGAAATAAAAGAATAGTTGATGACCTTAGAAATAAGCAACCATTAATCTCATCCCTGCAAAGTATGTCCTCTGTAATGACCTTTACAACTTACAAAATTAAACATAGAAACAAATGGCTCCCTTCCATTCCATAACTGAGGGGGTGCAGAGGACAGTAATGCACCAAGAGTGTTTTAAACTTTTCTGCCAGGCATCTCTGATGAGTTCTAACTTTTCCTGTCATTCCATCCTGCTGTATTTTTTTTTAAAAATGCTGAATGTCCCAATAAAGAATGATGAGGTGACGAGGTTTGACTTGCTTACTCTGTCTGGAAGAATGAAAAGTTACAACTATGTAGTCTTGATTTTCATATATTGTTTTTAAGATATTTTAAATATATTTTTTATAATTTTATTGTTGGGTCTTTTTCCTTTTGTGAAAGGCCTCTTTTCTCATTATTGTCTATATCTTCCTCTTCTGCCACCAAATTCCTCTTCTTCTCGAGTCCTCCCCCACTCCTCTCTCTCTCTCTCTCTCTCTCTCTCTCTCTCTCTCTCTCTCTCTGTGTGTGTGTGTGTGTGTGTGTGTGTGTGTGTGTGTGTGCATTACTGCATTTAATTGGGGTAGCATGCTGAAGCATGGGTGAGGGCTTAGTTTGACTGGGAGCAAAACACATATGATTATATCAGCTTGCTTTTTGCTAGAATGTGAAACTAGAATATAATTAAGCTAATATATTTTCTTACTTCAGATGTATTTTTTATAGAAAACTTTATAATCTAGATAGACTAGATCATGCATTTATGGGTTTTACAAACTTCAGAAGACAAAGATGGTGGATCCAGAGAGCTTGAGCGATTCCCTATGCTGAAGATTGGATCTACTTTAGAGACTGTACTCATTTCTATTTCTTCCCTGATGGACCTCATAGGACGCTTGATTTCCCAAGCGGGGAAGAGTGTTGTTGAGTTTGGGTACGGTAGGCAAGTAGGACCTGCTAAGGAAAGAGATTCCACAGACTCAGGATATATAGGGCAAGCCAAGGAAATAAATAATTTGAAAAAAAAATCACCGAAGAACATGAATGTCATATTTGGAGCAACATTTTTCTGGACTGGTGGTTATGGGAAAGCATGAGAGAGACACTGTCAGTCCCCTCAATAGTTCTGGAGGCTTAAGTAATGATTGCATTGCTTTGCATCAGAAAGAGAATAAATCTAGACATTAAGCACAAGTCAAAATTATATAATTATAGGTGGAGAAATAAGAAAGACCAAGAAATGGAACATCAGAAGCTAGCCTGTTGGAAAAGTGACTTGTCTTTAAACTGTACTCTGATGTCATAATTAAGGTAAAAACAAGTCTTTGGAAAATTCTGACAACATTAATTTGGTTCTAATATTTCTAGCATTGGAGCAAAAGATGAGGTATCTGCAGCACTTTCATTTTCCGAATATGAGCTCCAGGGAACTGTTTATGACCATGGTCAGAGTGTTGAATTTAGCATCTCCCTTCACTTGCCTTGTTCTAAGCCAGTATAATTATGTGGGTACGGTAATAACCCCAACTGTGTCTCCACGACAGGTCAAGCATAGTAAACAGATTACCCTCCTTAATATTCATGAAGCCCTTAGGATGTACCCTTCATTTTATGCATGAGGAAACTTAAGTTCAGTAATTTTAAGCAACTTGTCCAAAGGCACACACAATAATAGAAGAACTGGGACTCCAATCCAGATCGCTTACCCCCACAGCTTCCGTTTTACTGACTCTCAGCCCAGAAGTGAGTAAAATAATCATAGACCACAGAAGCAGCAGTCATGTTGCAAAAAAAGGAGGGTTGGAGAAAAGTGCGAAGAAACATCAGAATTGCCATGGAAGTGGCAGACCAGCCCTCTCTTGGTATGTGGTTCCAATTGCATTGGTCCAATAGATATCTGATGTTTTCTTTGGCCACCAGTACCAGGCATGCAGATAGTAACTGTATTAGCCAACAGAAAACTAGATTTCTTTGGACATTATTTGGCCTTCTTCAAATGGGCATTAATAAGTGGCACTGGTGGCATGAGCTAGTTAGACCAGACTATTTGCACATACTCATTTGAACAGAAATTCTCAGTTACATCAAAATGGTTTATACCACTCTATCTGATCTTACCTGCTCAGGTTTCTGTTTTCTATTCGGTGGGTGTCCTTGAAGTAGACAAGGATTTTTGTCTGGCTTTGAATCAAATGAACATATTTAAGTAATTTAAGATATAATAAAGAACAGGTGACTAAAATATTTGAGATGATATTTAATACCTAGTAAGGTAATGATTTCTGCAACTTTTGTAAGCTCAGATTCCTCTCCTAGAAAGCATTTAAAATTCCAAAATATCTTCTAAGGCTGAAAGTGTGTTCACTGTTACATGATATGTATTTGAAATTCTTAGCTATAACTTGCATGGACATTAATGCCTTAATCTGTGCTTCTTACATAGAAGATTGATTTAGCCACAATGCTTTTTTATGTTGCACATACTGGTAGATTTTATAATCTTGTATTATATATACTAAATTAATATATATTACATATATAATGAGATAGGTTTTGTAAGCTACTTAGCATGATGGCTGGGATATAGTAGAGGCTCAAGAAATATTTCTCTCCTGGTTTTACACCCCTTTATACTGTGTAACCTCTCTTTACTTTGGCTTCTAAACCATGCTAACTTGTCTTCTTTGTTGACTTGGCACCACATAGAAGATGGTTTTGAAGTTACATTTTCAGTAATCAAAGCTTACACATGGACATGTCTATTGTAATTATATTCATTATGCAGAAAATATGAGGCATCTTTTTATTTGCTGTTTAGGAAGCTGACTGTGATTCCCAGGGGTCATAAAGATTACCGAGAGAAACACCACCCTGATTTATTTCCTTTATATCTTAAAATGCTCATAAATCTAAGCTCTGCAGGAGACCGTCCTATTAAGCGAGTCCTTGAATGTATAATATCGGCAGATAACATTTTGAGGTGTTTTGTTTGAGTAGACATAACAACCTGTTCTAGGAGTGAGAAGGACATATTATAAGAAATTGACAGAAAATGATTTTTCGTTCTGTTTTTATAAATGTCTGGTTTTGTTTCAGGTGTTTTGTCTGGTCTGAGCTCTACCTAGTGATGCTTGCTTTATTTTTTTTCTCTATGTTGTTTTCCAACTGTGATGCCAGGTAAGATGAATGCCACAGTCAAAGTGGCCTCATACTGCTAAAACTGACATCAAGCACTTCTGGTGGTCACTGGGAAACAGTATGGCTTTGTTTTGTGTTTAATGTCTAAGATGTGGTGTCTGCTGAGGTACCTGCCATTTGATGCAGCCTTATAATCTTCCTCTTTATTACCTGTCTGGCAACATCATCACACTGACTTCTTGGTTTAAATCTTGTTCACTCCCGTAATATAAAAAGACAAGAGAATGTCCCTGAAGATATAAACTTAGTCTCGTACTGTAGACGGATTTTTTCAATGTGCTTTTTCTTGAAACAAAAATTCTTTTATTTCAACAGAAAAGGAGACTATTTCTTTGCCTCTTTAGGAATACGTGTTTTAATTGTCCAGATGTGCAAGATGTCTACAGAATAATCCTTGCAATACTTGCTGGAAAAGGCAAACAATAAAATGAACATTCTCCTTCATTTACATATTTTCTTCATTCAGATAGCATCTATTGGGGTCCTGCTATAAGCCACAAAGAGCTATGTACTGTCAATACCAAAAGGAGTGGAAAGTTTTATCTGAGAAACAAGTAGAAAAGGTAAACTCACAGAAACACAATTATCTTAGAACCCGTTAAGTGCTTTGCTAGGAGTGTAAATGACGTCGTGGAATACAAAGCATTCTAGTCTGGGAATCTAACCCATGGGAGTGTTAGTTGGCTTCCCAGAATGGAGAGAGAAACCTGAGTAGCCTCAGTAAGTGAGTGTCAAGAAGCAGAAAATGGGGAAGGGAATGCATAGTGAGAGAGAATGTGGAATTGAGTGTGGTTAAAGCAAAGAGATCTTGGTCCAAGTTAGAACTGTCACTTGAGTAGGATTGGGAAAATTGTCTGTGAATTGCAAAAGGCAATTGCTGCATCCCCTCACGTAAGGGCTTGAAACCATGTTTCTATTCAGTTAAAAAGGCCTCCTGGGCTGTGTGCATGTGCGTGAGTGTGTGTATGGAGGTAGCAGGTGAGGAGTAAGAGGTCAGTACAAAA
This sequence comes from Microtus obscurus, assembly GCA_963919715.1. Taxonomy (NCBI): domain Eukaryota; kingdom Metazoa; phylum Chordata; class Mammalia; order Rodentia; family Cricetidae; genus Microtus; species Microtus obscurus. The sequence goes on along the minus strand of CAWTZC010000170.1, from coordinate 11,415,512 downwards.
GGGATAAAGGCAAAGCAGAAGACAGGGAGATGTCCTGGCTACAGGAAATGGGGGTGGTTTGGGGTTGGTCTCTGTACTGGTGTGGTGGCTGTTCCTTTCATTTCTGAGTTAAAGATTAAGGACAAAAGCAGAAAGGTTTGGCAAAGTTCAAAGGAAATTCCCACCTGAGCTTCTCTTTCCTTGTCCTTTGTGTGTGTGTGTGTGTGTTTCCCCTATCAAAATGGATCCTGTTTGAGACAAGTTCAGAGGGTTAAAAAAAAAAAAGAAAAGAAAACAATGGGGCAAGAGTGTGTGTAAGAGAGGGTCCACATGGGTGAGACGAGGAAAGTCCTATGCTTATGGTAAAATGAACTCTCCTCTAGTACCTTCCCCCAGAGAACCACTCTGCTTTTAGAGTGGGCGGTCCTTTATTCTCAGTGCTCTTGTTTCCCTATACCAGCATGTTAAATGTAGGGCAGGGTTTGGTTCAGATTCTCTAATTCTCCTTTCCCCACTTTCTTTAGTGCTCACAGTTTCCATGCGTATGTATACATCTTGCCTTTTAAACACAGCGTTTGTCCCAGAGGATATGACACAATGCTTGCATTTCCAACTGTGTCCACATCACCTCCACATTTCTCCTTGATCTGTGGCCTTCTGCTTGTGCTCCAGGGACTCTGTGGAGGAGCACTCACTACTCCCCTGTGCCCTTGGACAGCCTTCTTTTTCTTTCGATGGTGCTAGAGATGACTCCTTGAACCTTTGCCTTCTTGTATTTATCATTTGGATCCCCAGTCCATATTGCACTTCTTTTCAACAAGACATTTTCAGATATTTAAACTGCTAGCGTATTTCCTAGCGTCTTTAAGAGGGAAATGAAAATCAATGTGGAGGATTCGCTGCTTTGTGTAAGATATTTGGTATCATTCACCTGCATTTGCTTCCTTATAAGGAAAAGAAAATCCAGCAAATACACACATGAACCAACAAAGCAACAGGATAAGAAGCAATTTTCCTATGGGAAATGGGAAAGGCAGCAGGAAAATTATAATTTTATATTAAATACACTTACATCTAGCTGATATTTTCATTAAGATAATATGAATTTATCATTTAAAAAGTCAGATATTCCACACTTTCTTCATCCATTCTTCCATTGAAGGGCATCTAGGTTTTTTCCAGGTTCTGGCTATTACAAATAATGCTGCTATGAACATAGTTGAACAAATGTCCTTGTCATATGATCGGGCATCTCGTGGGTATATTCCCAAGAGTGGCATTGCTGGGTCCATGGGTAGGTTGATCCCCAATTTCCTGAGAAACCGCCACACTGCTTTCCAAAGTGCTTGCACAAGTTTGCATTCCCACCAGCAATGGATGAGGGTACCCCTTTCTCCATAGCCTCTCCAGCAAAGGCTATCATTGGTGTTTTTGATTTTAGCCATTCTGACAGGTGTAAGATGATATCTCAATGTTGTTTTGATTTGCATTTCTCTGATCGCTAAGGAGGCTGACCATGACCTTAAGTGCCTTTTGGCAATTTGAACTTCTTCTGTTGAGAATTCTCTCTTCAGATCAGTGCCCCATTTTTTAATTGGGTTAATTAGCATTTTAAAGTCTAGTTTCTTGAGTTCTTTATATATTTTGGAGATCAGACCTTTGTTGCGAGGTTGGTGATGGATGAAGAAAGTGTGGAATATATACACATTAGAATACTACTCAGCGGTAAAAAACAATGACTTCGCGAATTTTGCATGCAAATGGATGGAAATAGAAAACACTATCCTGAGTGAGGTAACCAGGCCCAAAAGGATGAACAGGGGATGTACTCACTCATAATTGGTTTCTAGAGATAAATAAAGGTCAGTGAGTCTATAATTTGATATCCTAAAGAAATTAAATAAGAAGGTGAACCCAAAGAAAAACATATAGCTATCCTCCTGGTTATGGGAAGTAGACAAGATTGCCGGGCAAAAAATTGGGATCTTGGGGGTGTTGTGGGAGGGGGGTAAGGGGAGAAGGGGAGAGAAATGTGAGAAGGGGAGGGTGGGGGGAACTTGGGAAAACGGGATGATTAGGATAAAGGAAGGTTGGTTAGGGGAGCAGGGAAGCACACATCTTAATTAAGGGAGCCATCTTAGGGTTGGCAAGAGACTTGGATCTAGAGGGGCTCCCAGGTGCCCAGGGCGATGTCCCCAGTTAGTTCCTGGGGCAGCTGAGGATAGGGATCCTGAAATGACCCTATCCTATAGCCATACTGATGAATATCTTGCATATCACCATAGAAACTTCACATGGCGATGGATGGCGATAGAGACAGAGACCCACACTGGAGCACTGGACTGAGCTCCCAATGTCCCAATGAGGAGCAGAAGGAGAGAGAATATGAGCAAGGAAGTCAAGACCACAAGGGGTGCACCCACCCACGGAGACAGTGGGGCTGATCCATTGGGAGCTCACCAAGGCCAGCTGGACTGTGACTGAAAAAGCATGGGATAAAACCGGACTGTCTGAATTTGGCGGACAATGAGGGCTGCTGAGAAGCCAAAGACAATGGCACCGGGTTTTGATCCTACTTCATATTCTGGATTTGTGGGAGCCTACCCAGTTTGGATGTTCACCTTCCTAGACCAGGATTGAGGGGGGAGGACTTTGGACTTTACACAGGGCAGGGAACCCTGACTGCTCTTCAGGCTGGAGAGGGCGGGGGAGGAATGGGTGGAGTGGGGAGGAGGCAGAAATTTCTTTTTTTTCCAATAAAAAAAATAAAAAAAATAAAAAGTCAGATAATGTCAAAATAACATTAATAATAAAGTAGCAACAATGCATAATAGTAGCTTCCACATCCCCTTTACCAAGGCATAAATGAAGTGTGAGCATCTTTCCCACAAAGGTTCACAGTGATGCGAGCTTGGTCTACATTGCAGTGCTGTTGGGACATGATAGAATTTCTGGTAGATGAGGACCACTGAGAGATACTCTGGGCGCTGACAGTGATGTTCATTCTAAGGGTCTGTAGGAAACCAGCTTCTTATTCTTTGTTCTAAGGTGTAGACTGCTCCACATGTGTGTACTCCTGCCCCGACATGCTGTCACCTGCTTTCCTCAGCAGAGGCCAAGGCAAATTGACATCCCTGCTCTCAGTCATTAAACTTCCAGGCTGCTCAGTGAAAGAAACCTCTTTTCTCCATCATATTAATTGTCTGATATTTTGTTATAGCGATAAGCTGTCACTCTCCTCTCACTCCCCTGCAGTTGTTTATTTTGATAACGTTCTTTAAATTGCATGAACAAAATCATCATTATCATCCATTTATAAAACTGAAAGTGAAATTCAGCTACCTCAATTATACAACCACACAAAAAGGAATGGTTATTATAACTTTAGTTAAATTTAATCATTTTCACTGTACCATGACTCTAGGAATATTTCTAGCTAACCACTGTGATGCTTCATAAATATATTTCCATGTTTTTGTCTTCCATAGCACCAATAATTGCCTTGATTCATAGCCTGCATGAGATCTGGGACTCTATCAAACTCCTAGCCTGAATTCTCCCACAGAATTGAAAACTTCCTCTTAGTCTGTAGGCATTCACAGCTCAAGGTCTGTGGTCTGCTGCTGTAGTGTGTAGGTGTGCTACTCACCTCCCAGAGCATCTACCACAGTACTTTGCATGGGCTGTTCTGGAAAACACACTGGTAGTGGGGAACATATTTCTATGGCAAGCAGGGATGTTCTGTGCTTCTATATATACTGGGGTGTTGGAAGACATTTCCTGGGTAGTATTTCCTTGTCTCTCTTGGTGGAACGTGTCATGTCTTCAGAGCATTGAATTGTCACCTCCATAATTGATGCTGAGGAATCACAGTGTGTCTGGCACCTCCTTTCTCTTTCTTCTATCTCCGGCTGCATAGAGGACATTCTCTGTCTATTTTGTTTTGAAGTTTTATGATGACACATTGTCCTCATTTGTTGGTGGAGAACACTGGCCCCTGAAGCCTGGAAAGTCTATCTAGATTCTAGAAGTCAGTTTGTAGTTATTCCTAGTTATCATTGCCCTCTACTCACCTGCTAAACTGGTCTGACTGCAGTGCTGGGGATTCAGGATCATTGTCTTTGCTGAAGATTTTCCTGTTCTCTCTTAATCTTTGTCTCATTCTTCTCCACCCTCTGCATGGTCTGCCTACATACACTTCCAAGATGGTCCACCCTCTGCATGGTCTGCCTACATACACTTCCAAGATGCACCATTTTTTTATTATTTACATATTTTATATTTTAATTTTGAGAGCTTTAAACTTTTGCTTTGTTTTCTTTATAGTATCTTATTTTATTTTGGAGAAGAGGATGCCTCCTAATTTGAGGGCATTACATTTTTTCTAATTCTTTCTTCCCAGGTTGCTTTTTCCTCTTTGTATTGTTTTCCTTCTTTTATGGAAATAGTTCCCTCTTTGTGATTTAGAAGACCCAAAAAGCAACTGATCCATGATTGGGATCTACCAATTTATAAAACCACCACAGCTCACAAACAAAACAAATCTCACCAAAACAAGCACACCGAGATGTAATTTACTGGAAGAAATGAATGTGTCTCTGTCTGAGCATCTCTCTCTGCGTGTACGTGTTTCTGTGTCTATGTGTGTTTCTGTGTCTGTGTGTCTGTGTCTGTTTCTCTGTCCCTCTGTGTGTGTGTGCCTGTGTCTGCATTTATTTTTCTTCTTGGTTCAGAGTCTCCAGAAGAAGAGTCTTCCATTTTCCTAATTCGGATACTTAAGACTAGCTGTCACAGTTCTGAAAGCCAAGTTGAAGAGGTAGGTTAAGACCTAAGTTTTCAATAACAATACTGGACTCATTCATTCATAGTCTATGGGGAATCAAAGAAGCCCTGAGTCAAAGTGTAAGGATCAGATGATGTCCTGACTGAGTGAGTATTATTACAAGGGACCAATTCCTCAGACTCACAGACATTCTCAAAGCTTTTTCAGTTCAGGTCAGGTAATGGTGAATCTTTGAGTATGCAGAAAGCAGCAGTCTTTCTGTTCAGCTGTACACAACCTGAGACTGTTGCAATACAAAGACCTTCCACAAAGACTGTCTAACCCCTCCCTCTCATGTCATGCATTATAAATTTGCTGAAGTTCTAGGTTGCTCTGCATCTGGTGTCGTTCCATCAGGGCAAACACGGCTCATCTGGCCCCAGCTTTTCTATACATGTGCCCATATGCATTTCTATACATGTGCCCATATGCATTTCTATACATGTGCCCATATGCATTTCTATACATGTGCCCATATGCATTTCTGTCATTTCTTCTGTCAAATCAAGTTACCAGGATCAAGACATGCTGAATGCAATACTAGTCTTTTATCTCACAAGTCTCAGAGAAATTGGCAAAGGGCTTTGAATCGGATTTGCTGTGTGAGAATGAAGATGTGGGGGTCTAATTGCTCCATTTATAGACTTTCAGCTTCTATTATCAGTGGTCAGCTACTTTCACAAACCTTGCCTTCAATATGTCTGATCCCCAAGCTATTTAAAGGTTCAGCAATTCAAATACTTACTGTTTTTAGGCATGTTTCTGCTGCAACTATCTACTCTGTGGGGATAAGTGACCTTTCTGTATCCATTTTCCATTTTTAAGTTATCGTGTGATGTTAGGTCTAATTTCACCCAGTTCCTGTACTCTGGGTGTATATGGCTACTCAATTCCTAATTCTAATTTTATTTAAGTTGTAGAGGAAGGGAAGACGAGGCTGTGTTAACTGTAAGTGAATTCATCGCCCCATCTTTTATTCTTGTAGCCTCTAGGTAGCTCCTCCAACAATAACATGGTCCTAAGGCCATCACCATTCTTATTTCTGTTACAAAATCCACATAACTGAGAGATGATTTTACCTTCACATGTATGTAGCATTCCCACAATCTGCTTTTCTCTCCTTTTCTCACAGATAAACCAGAGATATATGACAAGATAAAGTCAGAGAGGATGGAGAGAAAAAAGGAAAGGTTTAGGCAAAGAGACAAGGTTCAACTATATAATCTGTTCTAAAAAGTAGAGAGAAGACAAGTGGCAACAACTAAGGATTAAGAAACATTTATGTTTGGATGAAGAGTCAAAACATTTCCAGTGTGAAAAATTTGAAAGGTTATAAAAGAGATTTATGAAGAAGTTGCTTTGAGTTATCAATTCAACCATCTTTTTAATGATTTTTGAAGTCTTCAAGTCAATATTAAAGTTCTCTTTAATTCATAGTCATATATAATTGGTGCTTCCTTGAATGACGTTCTGTATATTTTGTAGAACAAAAGAGGTTATTTATAGTCTTCTAAATTGATGATGTTCAAATCTAAACACAATCCTATCAGTGTGAAAATTTTAAACATTTTATCATGGAAAGAAGAGCCACATCCTCTTTTAAAAATGCAGAAAAGAACCAAGGAAATTAGATTTAGATTTTGTGAGTCTAGATTTTGTTACGTGAAGACAAAGACAGATTCAAATTAAGATAGTTGAGGTATATTTTATGTCTAAAAATCAATGATTTATAATAAAAGAAAATTAGTTTCCCTATTTTTTTAAACATTTTTTCTGCATTAAAAAATGTCCATTGAAAAAAAATGTCCATTCATTTGGTGTTCATCCTTTGAGCCATATGGTATCTCCCAAACATACATGCTTTCAATGGGCATTTTTTTTTCTCAGCAGATGCCCAATAGTTTAGATGCCATGTAATTGATGTTATATGTCAAATCATGGTTTTGTTTGGCAAGCCAACTGCAGTATCACTGAGCTACACAGCAGCCCCAAATCAACATTTTGATGTAATTCATTTGGACTCCCTCTTCCTCACATAAATCCTAAAATATAGATGTGTAAAACAAAAAGGCAAATCTAGTTTTCTTTGGTTGCTTTCTGATCACCTTCAGAGATCCCTGCACCAACCCTGGTGCCACTGATCATCTACAGTGAATTAATAAAATTGAGTAGGCTAAAGACAGAGATATTCAGTGTTCTTGACCAGGTTTAGGGCCATAATGAAACTATCCAACATTTATTCACATGCGGTAAAAATAGAGAAAAATGACAGCCATCAACTCTACCATCAGATAAGTCAAAGTCAGAGAAAGGAAAAACAATGGCTCAAGAGATGCTTCTGAATGGAGACAATTTCAGGCAAGCAGTTGGCATGGAGTCTAGAGTTTTTCATCCCCTAATGCCTTCTCTTGTTTACTTTCTGGTCTGGATATTCCATTGTAAGTAGGTTGTTATGCTATATGATAGCTGTCCTATTTATCCATTGTCTGTTCTATAATTTAAAAACTCATAATTAACTTCTGGGAGCCTAGGTTTTGCCTCTTGAAGACAAATACAGACTTAAATCAAGAGAGTTTAGGTAAATTTTATGCGCAAAAATCAATGGTTTCTTTTGAGAAGAAGAGCGTGACACTTTATGTGTCTAAGAGAGCCAATAACAATATCTGTATATATATATATTTGAGAGACTTTATACACTTAGATAATACATCAGGCAGCCTCAACATTTGGGACTCTTCAAATGTTCAAGTGTCCTGCTGGTGATTCGGAAACTTTCTAGAATCCCGCCCCTTTCAATTTCTCTCCACTACATTGCACTTTGAAGGATCAGAGTCAATCATTTCAACCCAATGATGTTTAAATTACCATTAGAGAAGTGATGTCTGAGAACATTTATTTCACCCTAAGAAATTACTATCATCTTCAGTTAGTAAAAACAAATAAATATTTTTGCACACTTTCAGAGGCTAGGAATTCCAAGATTATGGGGTAGGCTGTCATGGTGTGTGGTAAGGGCTTGCTGAATCCTAAACAAGATCTGCTGTGTCAACACATGGTATGGAACCTATTTCTGCCTTGTCTTCCCAAAGTGTTCCGATTTCTACTACCTTACCCTGAAGAGCTAGACTTGGAGAGCTGGACATATGAAGTGGGGGTATACACCATCAGATGAAATAACTATCAGTGTACAGCTATGCTACACTTCCATAAGATGTGCTTATATAAATATATTTTTTAATATCCCAAGTGCCCAGTACTATCTTCTTTCACTTAAATTATTTAACCTGCCGCATACCGCGTACCCCATCTGTGCTCTATGCACTATAATTCAGTTTGCGAGCTTCGGGCAAGGGGCTGGAGATTGAGGAAACACACACAGAGACAGTCCAACACATGGACCTCCAATCATTGGTACAAAAGCCTTTCTTTAATAGCACCATGGAGGCTTAAATACCCTGTAGTCAATGGTCAACAGGTGAAAATCCCATCTTCTGATCCTCTAGGCAAAGTACAGGTTTAGTAACTCCAATTAGATAGTTCTAGCAGGGAAGAGCAGCTGAAGGCCAGGACTCAATTATTCCCAACATCAACCCTTAATGCTTTCGATTATAAGAGGATATAGTATTATTTTTTCCTTTATCTAAAAGGGGTAGTCTGTCTCCACAGAAAATCCAGTTTTATGCATTTCTATGCTCCTGAGCAGTGTCTGTGGATATGGAATGTATCTGGCAGCTCTTGAAGCTGGTCAGTCTCCTTTCCCAAGCCAACAGTGGAGATCCACTTGCTTCACTAAGGCAGACTGAACAAAAGGGAACGTTTTCACTTAAATTCTTGGTTATGTTCATACTTTGAGGCCCTTTAGAAAAGGGCTTCTGGTCCAAGGGCTTTTGGTGTCTTTGAGCTAGTTTGACACACCTCTTCAGTCTCTACCAAGGGAGTATTGCTTTCCTAGCCTATGCTGGTATACATGAAAACAAGACATACACAGATGCCTATATACCTCACAAAGAGGAATAGGTACTTATTTTTATTCCTTAATATTTCCTCTCTTCTTATGTCCTCAGACTTATTATTCCTTCATGATTTCTTAGCTAGAGAAGAATGATTCTCAACATCTATTAGTGTTCATCTGTATTCTACCAATCTGCAGTCTCCTTGCTTCTCGTTAGTTCTCACAGTATCAAGAAAGAGGGATGTCAACACACACAGGCCAAGACATGCTGATTTCAGAGACTGAAAACCTGGCACCAAGTTTCTTTCCTTCTGTCTTTCCTACACCTTGCTGTTACCTTTTCTTTCTTTAGCAAAAACAAAACTTTTATTTATTTCATCCACTATAGTCACAGTTACCAAAGTTTTCTGTCAAGAAAGCAACGCACATGCAGCATCCATAATAAGATATCACAAATGGACGGACAGTCCCGAGTTATGTCTATTTTCACATGGAAGAAATATATTATCACATAAGGAATGCATCTCTGGAGGTGAAAGAAGATAAAGTGGGGCCAGGAGAGAAGTTTCCTTTAGACAGTGAAGTTGCTGCTTGTCTGCAGTACAGTGTGAATGGCAAATGTAATACAGCAACGTGATGAGTAGTGACTGTCACTTGTGCGTTTATGACCTAATGAAATGACTTGTAAATATATTGTCTCTCTTAATTTATGCGAACCTTTTATTCTTTTCATTTCTCAACTGAGCAAATCAGGGATTGCAGGTGTTAAACTGTTCAAAGACAGATAAATAGTACATCAGCAAATAGACTTCAAATCTAAGCACACTGTCTGGGATGCCAACTCTCTACTGCCTTGCAGTACTGCAATTAGATATATTGATGACCGAGGTGGTTGAGATGATTTTTTTTTATCAAATTAAATTGAATTAATAGATTGATAGGGGAGTCCCTTCTTAATTCTGACAGTTCTTAGCGAACACACCTCTGATGACAAGATTTCTACTAAATACTACAAGATGTTATGTGTGAAGGAGTAAGGGAATCAAATGTAGTAATGAGATCTATAAATGCTTTAATGTTTAGTCAAATAAAGTAATAGCAAAATTTCTTAATTAAAATAGCACTATATTCAGTGAGACCGCGGACAAAGAGGACTACTGAGAACTCAGGAACAATGGCAATGGGTTTTTGATCCTACTGCACATACTGGCTTTGTGGGAGCCTAGGCAGTTTGGATGCTCACCTTACTAGACCTGAATGGAGGTGGGTGGTCCTTGGACTTCCCACAGGCAGGGAACCCTGATTGCTCTTTGGGTTGACGAGGGAGGGGGACTTGATTAGGGGAGGAGGAGGGAAATGGGAGGCGGCGGTGGGGAAGAGACAAAAATAAAAAAAATAAAAAATAAATAAAAAAATAAAATAAAAAATAAAAAAATAAAAAAAATAGCACTATATCTCTCCATTTAAAATTAGCCTATAACTACTCTAATATTAGTCTCTACTCAACCTTGCTTAATAGACAGTTTTTAGTGTCTGACTCCCATAGAGATTGTGCAATCTACTGGTACCATACTTACATATAAATAAATATTTATGTTATGTTTGTACATATTAGAATTTTATGGAAATATAGTTTGTATTGTTAATTAGTAATTTATCCTGATATACAAGCACAAATACACAATAGTTAAAAATAAGTCATAGATGGATATTAAATATGTATAAAATACTTCATTAATTTAAATAAAATAGTTATTATCATACAAAGGGTTTAAAATTATTTGAGAGTAGCCATATGAACACAGATAAACAATGTTAAAGACATCATACTTACCTGTCAGCTATAACAAAATCAAGGATCTATTATAGTAGGTAATGGTTCTTATTGAGTTATCAGGCAATGTTTGAAAAGGGAGGACCAATAAAGTTTGGATAGAAGGAATTACAGTGATGTAGTCCTGTATGCACTGTGCATTCAATGAATATCATTAATAAATACATATAAAAGATGGACAAATAAATACAACCAAGCAAGTGAAAAATATTGAATATTTCTATCGATACAATATTGTCAAATTTTTATTCAGCTAATATATTCAATTATAGTGCTATGCTTTGTTAAAATTTATGTTGTAATTTCTATACAGTGTGGAGAAAATAAAAACATAGTATCCTCTGTTATCCATGAAGAGATGAAGGTATTTGGTTTTGCTACTTTTATACTTTGTTTTATATTGACATGTGCTCAGACATTATGGAAAGTACCAACCTTGAACGCTGCATTTTGCTTCTTTGACTTCATCTAGAAAATGAAAAAGGAAAGAAAAGTATTAAAGTTAGAGTCAATTGAAGCCATAGACATACTAAAAAAAAGGCCATCTTTAAAATAATTTAGTAAAGTTTCCCCATTTTACTTAGCATGAAAACAAACATTTAGTTGTGGAGAAAAAAACCACTGGTAAAACATTCTACTCTAATGATGGGCCTTTACTATTTTTGTAGTTTGCTTCTGTATAATGTCTTAGTGGCATAGCAATTATGGGAATGATTAACAAAAATGACAAAACAAAACTTTTTTTTTTTTTTTTTTTGGTTTTTCGAGACAGGGTTTCTCTGTGGCTTTGGAGCCTGTCAAAACTTTATAAAAAGGAAAATTATACAGACAATGCTTAGTCAATTCATGTAAGTATGTCATCATGATACATTTTTCCATAAATCAGGGAAGTATTATTTTTGAAGGACATTGCAATAAACTCTGTTGAATGCTGATCAGAACCAGACTTCCCATCTTCCTCTTCACTCCACTAGTAGTGTGGTCGCCCCTATGGACCAAGTGATTATTGTGTTGTTTGTAATAACTGTTCTACATTCCTTATGGAAATTATAATTATGATGCTGAATATTCAAACTGCAAGCCACGTTTCTCAGGGAAATTGTAATTAAGAGAATGTAGCATTTCCCGAATTAATGTTTTCAAGTTGTTGTTCTCTTTGAGCAACAGGAAGTGAGGGGGAAAACACTGAAATCAAACACCCTTTTGGGATCTCAGACCTGTCTTTAGGCCAAAAAGAGATGCTGTTATTTGTAACGTGTCACTACCAGGTTCACATGTGTCACACACACAGCACATGCATTTCATAGGGAAATATCTAAATTACATAGGTTTCCTTTTTTTTTTGTTTGTTTTTTTTTGTTTTTCGAGACACGGTTTCTCTGTGGCTTTGGAGCCTGTCCTGGAACTAGCTCTTGTAGACCAGGCTGGCCTCGAACTCACAGAGATCCGCCTGCCTCTGCCTCTCGAGTGCTGGGATTAAAGGCGTGTGCCACCACTGCCCGGCTCATAGGTTTCTTATTTAACTCACACAACCATCTTATGATGTAAGTAGAATTGTGACTTTATAAATAAAAGACTTGACCCTTTTTTTCAACACCATGATCTGAAGGCTTACAGAGTGTCTGACACATTAATACACATAACATCACCTTACTACTGTCCAAAATTAGTTTTTATATATGTGTAATAACTTATTCTGCATACAAATAATTTTGTGGAATAGATGTCAATACTTAAGCTTATCTTAATAGATATAGAAGTGAATTTTATTCTCATATTAAGAATATTAGCGCAGGAAATGTTTATAGAATGCACACACATCTTGGCAAAAAGAAATAAATTTTTAAATTATTCACATTAGAAGCACAGACAACTAAATATACAGATTATAACTCTTCAATGAAGCTACCAATCATAAGGTTTAAGGCCAGTTAACATGAGCCTCACTCAGCAGGACAGGCAGCATGTGGTTTTGACAGCAAGAAGAATGCAAACCACAGCCTTTTTTATTAATCAGCCCAGATCACACCTTCTATGCACAAATCCTTTATGGACAGTTTAAATCTCACAACTGCAATACAAATGATATTTGTTTTAATTCAATAAATTAAGTTCATCAACTTCATTTGCTTAAATTTGCCAAGTTATCATGTGTTCTTTTATAGCTTGGCACATTGAGTAGATTTAATTAAAAAACAAAAACCAAACAACAACAACAACCTAGAGTAAAATTAAAAGGGAACTAAGAAACAAAATGAACACAAAATAAGAAATAAAATAAAGAAGACTGGAATAATAAATTAGTGTGTTTTCAGAATTCACTCTTGTTACTGTCTTACATCATGCACAATATTAGAACGTCCAAGATCTACTCATTTTTCAGCTTTATTATATTTCAACTACCTTTTCAAGAAGTCCCATCTGTTTCCCACGTCATTTATTTTTATCCTTTTAAGACATCTCCTCCATCCTCAGTAGCTCTCATCTGTTCCATGAGGACCATTTAATGATTTGCCCCAATTTCTCACACATAAGAAAGTAGATGAGCGATCCAATTTAACAGTCACAGGAAGCAGTATTGATCCTCAATTTTAGCAAGATCCTTCAGAACAACCAACCAACCATTTGTCTGATTAGTATTTCAATTGCTTTCAACTGAGAAAGAAAAATAACTACATTTGTCTAGACCCCAAACTAATTCCCTAAGACTGTTGGTGAGCCTGTTTTAGACAAGGTCTTGAACTCCCTGTTTTAGCCAAGGTTGACCTTGAACTACCAATCTCCCAGTATTGTCCTCTGGGGAGAGGTGATGGCTGGTATGTGTCACTATGCCTGGCTGGCATTCAGCATTGTTTAGAACTATAGTTCTCATGTTTATGACATCAATACATAAAGGCACATATTGGCACTGAAGGCAAATGAAATTTTTGAGGTGAACTGAGGTACAGCAGAGGCTAGATAATCATTTTATATACTCAGCTCAGTACATATGGCATGAACCAGGAAATGCTACCCCGATTAAGTAACAACAGGACAGTCTTCTAAAGATATGATTGAGGGTGAAAGTATAACTACATGTTGAAGCACTTGCCTAAATATGAGTGACCCTAGGTTCAATCCCTACTCCTCCCAAACAATGGTACAGAAGAAGTGTCTCTCAGTTGTGAGATACTACTATAAGGATGTATTTAAATACTTAAAAATCAATGACTCTTTCCCCTCTACATCTTCAAAGGATAGGCTATCTGGGAACATAGGCAGGGAAATCTGGGTAGTCAACATACTATTATTCCTGTTGGCTAAGCAAGGAAATTGTTTTCCATTTCTACAAACTGGGCTCTGTGCCTGGAACTACCCTTGTTTGCAAAGGGGAATTGCTTCCATGTGGTGACAGAATAGGAGGTTCATTAATCACAAGTTATTGTAGATTTCAAAGAACAATCGTAACTATTTGGATACCCATGGCAAACCACTGGGAATAGAGGCAGAAGCTGCTAAACCATTAAGGGCAAAAACGGGGCTATAGCCACAGAGAGATCAGGAGATGCCTGGCATTGAGGTAAGCCACCTGCGTTTTTTAAACTTTCCCAGCTTATTTTTAATAAGCTATAGTAAAATACAGTAGCCAGTGTATGTAATGGTGAGAAGGGTTTTAGACTTTTGGCTGGTGTCACTTCACAAGGTTAACCATCGCAGTCAATGGAGATGCTGGCTGAACACAATGAATTCTAGCATGGACAGTAGAGGAAAGATGATAAGACAATGACAGGAATCAGCTGCAGTCTTGAGATAATCCCAGAGATAGAGACTGCTTCCTAATAATCTTCCTCATGAGTAGGCACGAGATGGGATCCCAGCTCTAAAAAGAGAAGTAAACACACCCCACTTCCCTAACGCCTACCTATTTCCAAGAGATGACTACTTGCAAAGGAAAAATTAGTTTTATCCTAGTGAGTTATACCATAAAGCAGTAGATGTCCATCACAAAATGAACTCAATGGTATTTTTGAAGGCTCTTTGTCTCATAATGTTTACCAGGGCATTTTTTTTTGTTGTTGTTGCTACTGCTGTTGTTGTTTTATCCTTACACGTCATTTGCATATATAGTATTGCTTCCAGTTTTGTGGTTTTTATGGGAATCCTGGATGTGCTGATGTGTAGCTCTCTTTGCTTCTGTATATGTTTCTTGTGCTTTTTCCTGGATCTTTCTCTTCTCTTTCTTTTGTCTTATTCAGATTTGTTTTTGTTTTATCTTATTCTATTATTATTCAGGAGATTCCTCTTTGTTTTCTAAGGGGAGACAAGGATGTGGCTGCACATGGAGGTGTGGTCAGGAGAACCTCAGGGGATCTTGGGAAGAAGAGATGTCACCAGAATATATTGTATATAAAAATATCTATTCTCAATATGAGAAAAGTAAGAATTCAAAAGAGAAAAGAAAAAATTCTACTCTCAATGTGAGAAAAATAAGAATTCGAAAGAGATAAGAGAAAGATACGCTTACTCATTATGGTGGCCTCAGGAAAGATGGGCTTCAGGAAAGGTGGCTTTCTAGGATTTGGTATAAGTTATTGTCACATACTACCAACAGATACAAAGCTGTAGATGCTGCAGGCTGTCGTTGTGCTTTTTCTTGAGACCAGTACTCATGCCCTCAGCTGCCCCAGGGCATGACTGATGGATGTTCAATTTTAACTTATTCTCCCAGACTGTTTTTCCCTCTGCCAGAGGGAGTGAATGGTCACCGAGATTTTTCTCCTCCTAAAGACAGTTCCCATGGAACTACTCCTCCTTTGTTTGATTTGAGACACCTACATAGGTGCCTAATAGTGCATAGATCCTGTGTGCATAGTACAATAAACTGCCTGCAATATTATTTCTACTTCAGAAATTGTTAGGGAAATTTATCTAAATCAAGATTACAGAATTCAGGAGACAGATCTAAGAGTGGAACATGGCTGTATGTGGCTCCAAAGACCATATCCTTCCCATTATAGCTCCCCATATTCATTTTAGAAAAGCTTAAACTAGTTTGCAATGCATTTTATCTATGCAGTAGGGATAAACAATGATGATATACTTAAGACTGTAAATAAAGAGGCATTATTCAAGGCTATGTAATACTGGCAAGTATGTTGTTAGAAGATCAACCTAATTTATATATGACTATTAAATAAGAGGCATTTACTGAGATAAATTAGTAATTATATAACTATACTGATTTATAATAGCTTATTAAAACATAATGTGTACATGAATTTGCACATGTAATTATGCATGTATTACTATATATCTTACAAAATGTATCTCAATACTAATGGAAAATTCTTATGACCAAAATTCCTAATTCTGCAAGCCTGTTTTAAAAAGCCATATGATCACTTTTAGCAGCTTAATTTTTCTGGTGCAAAAAGATTCAAGACTTCTCTGTTCCAGAAACTTGACAGATTAGTTATGGGACAAGGTCTTACATTTTATGCTATAAATGCAAGGGTTTTATCAGGCATGAAATTTAGTCAGAACAGTTTATAGCTCGGTAAAACATTACTCGAGGCAGCTTTTACAATCAGAACACAAGGGTTACCTAATTCTAATTAATTTTTTTCAGAAAGTGTGGTTAGGATTTTCTAAGCACTGACCAATGCTTCACTCAGTTCTTCAGTTCTATTCCTTTATTTTATCCATCAACTCTAATTCCAGATAAATATTATCATGATTTTTCTATTGAAGTGTGTGTGGCATCAAAGGCTCATTCATATGAATCCAGTACTACCATGGACTTGGGAGAGCTTAAACATAAAAACACATGTGAAACATCATATTAAATTCCTCTAAGAAAAACGACATAAGGAAATCCCAAGAGATGTATTAGAAGTGGATGTATGTAGTGGGCATTAATTGTACACAAGGAAGGGCTTTCTACTTTTGGGGTATTACTGTCTCAAGCTAATGGATAAAAAATAATGTTTATAATATTTTAATGGGAAATATTTTGAGGGTTTCTCAAATACAAGAGGCACTTGAAAGGTTGCAGTTGTGGTTACTGGCATGGCGTCCCCATGAAAGCTGCAGGACAATTCTGTGCCATATCACATAGCCTTCTTCAAAAACATGGAACTAATAAAAAACTTCCCATGAAGAAGTAGGTTTGGCTTATCATGCTCCACTGAGTGAGCTTTGAATTGAACATAGTACCTGACCTACAGGAACACTTTTAGGCTATTGTTTGCCTAATAATTGATAAGAAATGCACAGAGTAGACTCTAATTTTATTTCAGAAACATTTATTAAACAGGTTCACTTCATGTAAACCTATAAACTTCAGAAAGACAGAAACAGATATTATATCCATCCATTATTGTTGAGTTGGGGGTGTCTTAGCTAAGATCTTTATTGCTGTGAAGAGACACCAAGAACATAGCAATGCTTATAAAGGAAAAGACATTTAATTGGGGATGGTTTGCAGTTCAGAGGATCAGTCCATTATCATCATGGTGGGATATGGCAGGTTTCTGGTAGACATGGTGATGGAGATATAGCTGAGAGTTCTACATCTTGCAGGCAACAGGAAGGCATCTGCGGTATTGGGTGTGGCTTGCACATATATGATACTCAAAACACACCCTGAAAGTGACATACTTCCTCCAACGAAGCCATACCTACTGCATCAAAACCATACCTTCTAATAGTGCCATTCCATTTGGGATCCATTTTCTTCAAACCACTGTGGGAAGGCACAAAGATATGTATGACCTACTTAAAGGAACTTTATTTTGTCTGTTAATGTGGTACACCTGAGTTCACCAAGATGCTCTGCAGTGAACAGTATCTTAGATGCAAGGGTAATAATCACATTTTCCCACAACTTCCAGAACAGTACATCATAACATGGTACATTTAACATCACCATGTTACATGCCAACAAAACAGACAAAAAGATAAAGAATTCATAAGCACACCCCATCCCACCAACCCACAGATAGACATGTGTGTGCACATACACATATATACAAGCACACCTATATATATATGCAAATATACATACACATAAAAACACACGCACACATACAAATACATGTACATAAACATACCCACATAAACAAATACACATCTATAAACCTACACATACACAGCACTCACAAATGTACACACACAAATGTACACATGCACACATGTGCACATATTCCCCTGAAGTGTTTTTATAACATAAATGATTATGCATATCAGTTATTATCAGAGTGAAAATTATTTAAAAACATTATTTTTAAAATATGTTGTGATTTATTAAATTTGCAAATGAGCAGCAGAGTAGTTGGACTAACATAAACATTTATATGGTGAGCTCTGAAGAAACCAGGGTGTTTAAAGAACCAAGAGAGGTGATTGGATGAGAGGTAGCATTTAGTGTGGGTTGTAGTGGAAACAACCACAACAAAGTGAAAGCATGGCTGTTTGTTTAGTATCGATTGATGGGGTCCCAGTGACAGAACTGGAAAATGTTACCCCAGTTAACTACTCAGAAATCATTTTTGTCTAATGTACTGGGGAAGTAGAGTCATGTGGTGAATGAAGACTGAAGGCACTTCTGTTTCTAGAAGACACTTTTCCTTCATATGAGTCACTAGTGAAATCTCAAGACGGCTGACTCTGTATCCCCAAACAACAGTATATAATACAATTTACAACCAAAGAACACAGCTGAAGGATGACTGAGCAACAACAGGAAATATGATGTGCTTCATATGTGGGACACAACTTTATTAGTCTACCTACGGGGGAGGCAACAGAAAAAGACAGGAAACAATGCTGTTAAATTTATAGTTGTCTTAGGAATACAAAAATATCATATTTTGCTTAGGGT
This sequence comes from Microtus obscurus, assembly GCA_963919715.1. Classification (NCBI taxonomy): domain Eukaryota; kingdom Metazoa; phylum Chordata; class Mammalia; order Rodentia; family Cricetidae; genus Microtus; species Microtus obscurus. The sequence continues at coordinate 11,397,064 of CAWTZC010000170.1, read as the reverse complement.
ACCACATTTCCAACATCTCCAAACAAATTGGGCAAAGTTCATCTACAAAAATAACTTAATAAAGTTCACAATAATATGAACGATAGCAGAAGGACTTGAACATGACTGGAGAAGGCATGCAATTTGTACTGGAACATACGAGTAAGTGTAATAGTGTTTTATGTGGAATTTTGACATGATCTGAGGAAGAATACTGTTTAAAATCTGCCTCAGGGTTGCTGGAGTTTTCCAGAGTTACTTGTTCTTTAGGACAGGGTTAGGCAACTCCAGGCCACGTGCTCTGGTTAGATATTTTCTCTGGTCTCTTGCTACAGCAATACAGTAGCAGTAGACAGTCCCTACAACCTACAGAGAGACTAGACTTACAATCTGACTATGGCAACCCTTGTTTTAAGAGATAGCCAATCCATTCACCCATCTACCAAACATGCACTTACTCATTCATCATTCATCAAGCAATTTAAGAATAGGAAAATTGTCTAGTAGATGGCAGAGGATGCTAAAACAGAGATCCAACATGGTCTGTGACTTTGTCTTGGTACCAGGTTCTCCATCAGTACAGTAATAAATTGAGTGATGACTAATGGGATATTTCTGAAATACAAAATTCATGCATTAAGTTTTTGGACCCAATGCTTTCAGTGCATTCTTTGATGTCTAAGATGATTTAAGGAGAAAAGCTTCCTGTAGAAAAGGGTCTTGAGAAAACCACTTCAATGAGAACACACTGAGAAACTGACACTAAAGTGTGCTAAGAATGGAGAAGTGTCAATATGAGTGAGTAGAGAATAAAAAATAGTCAAATTGGATAAAAAGAAATGACAGAAGTGAGGCTGTGAAGAAGAGATATGTCTGAAAAGATGAGAAAAGGCGTATCTTGGACAGCATTCCATGACAAACCTATTATGGTATTTTCCAGGAGATTTTGTAGTCAAGAAGAAGCTAAAAGATCTTTCAAAAATGTATTAAAAGTTGAAATTTTGTTAAAAGGCAATTATCAGAATACCTTGGACATCTAAATTTTAATTTTGAGGATTGGAATGGAAGCTTTCATGGGAAACATTTATTAAGTATGTTGTTGCAAAAGAATTGCATTGATAATTATGATCATTAAATGAGATTAACTAAACAACTACAACACAATGTGGGCTATTAATATATACTCATTTATATTAAGAACAGAAATAATACCCATAGACAGAATGAGCTGAACACTAATGAGGTATACTTCATATTTCCTATTTGCATTTAAGCAATAATTACAGCACGTACTTGAATCTCACAGGCATTCATTTACATGTTATCTACAGCTTTTAATATTTAATTCCATCTAAAATGGAAGTGTCCCTTAGCCCTGTAAAGCATGTGGCACACGTCAGAGGACGCAGCAAAACCTAGAAGTTCATAGTACACGCTTTGCTTTTAAATAGCCTCAGCATGACTCTTCAAATTGCTATAAAATATTTGCCACATTTTGTGGCTTCTGTGCCTTAATTTCCAAATCTGTAAAATAGAGCAAAGAATAAGCTCTGCCCACTGGATTATAAGAAGCATCTAATGAATCATTCAGGCTAAAGTGCTAGTGCCCTGGTATCACTAAATCAATACTGTCTTTATTTTTCACACTTTTTGTGTAAAAACAATGAGCACCTAGGAACTTGCAGAAAAGAGACAGTAGTAATGGAATTATATTTCCACTCCGTAGACTGGTGCTTCTCAATCTCAGTCCATAGTCCAGTTCTCTGGTTCCAGTTCTCACATCAGATTTCTTCATTTGTTCCTTGCTTAGCACAGAGGTTGTTAACTTAGCATCTGCTCACAGCCATTTGCTGGTGGCTTCTGCTGGAACTTCAGCCAGCACTCACACTTCACTTCTACTGCCATACAGAAGATCTCCAACCTCTTCTGTGCATGAGACACTAAATTTCTGCATCTTATTTTATACACCAGTCTTCTACCAAGAATGCTTTCTGTTCTTGCACACCAGACTTAGGAAAGGGAGTCTGTGTGCTCAGTGGAAGAAGGTCACTTTGTTTAGGACAACCTATTTATTTAAGGAAGTAGAGACTGAGAAGCCCAGTGGATGCTAGAGTAAGAAGTCACTATTTAAGTGACCTTGGAAGGAAACATGCCACACATAGAAATTCTCATTTTATGAAGCTATGAATATATATGAATATTGAGGAACTTGTAGCCTCCATGCCTAAACTATGAAATTAATGTTGAAGTTGACTCATGTTAATGACACTTGGCAATGTAATTCCCTGTAAGAACATCTGTACAATATTTCAGAGAGTCCCAAGAGTGCTTGGAGAGAGGGAAAGAGTCAAGCATATACAACTGTATGAAATTAATTAAACAGACACTTTATTGTAAGGAAGCTGTGTGCTGGAAAATAGATCTGTTTTGAATATGCATTCCCCTCACCTCAGTGTTCAGGTTTGCCTAGCAATCTCGAGTTTAGAGACAATTTGAGGCTGAGCCACATGTAAATTTATGCAAATTCAGAAAAATAAACTTATAGAATGTGAGGCCAGGATTATAGCCATAAAAAGTTGTCCTTATTTTCATTATCTCTAAAATAGTCTTATATAAACAACAGATATATTCATAAGGATTAAATTGCAATAAATTACTGTATTATTGCTTTGTATTTTACTTAACTTATTTTAAATGATTTGAAAAGAGTAAATTTAAGTAGTTAATTGTTTTAAAAAGTTTTTAACTATTTTATCATTTTAAATCATTTTAACACACATACCCATCACTCAAACCAATAGCCAAGAAATGGACACCTAAGTCTTTCAGCAGATTACCAGGGTAGTCAACATTTTGGATTCCACATTTACCCTCTTTTCTTTGAGTGCTGCAGTCATTTTCCTGAATCAAGGTTAAGCTTTAAAAATGTAACCATATTATGAGTAACTATTTCGATCATCTTTCAGTTAGTATTTTATTGTAGGCAATCGTATGTTTTTACCTGCATCTGTATTTATTATCCTTTGCTGTGGGATGATACTTTTGTATACTGTAAAGATTTGTCACTAGTATTGGTTTAAAAAAAAAAAAACATTGATTGACCAGGCAGAAAGTACAGGCAGGGAAACCAGACTATGAGAATTTTCTCTGGGAAGAGGAAAGGCAGAGATGCAATCATCAGCCAGATGCAGAGGAAGCAAGATGAGAATGCATCACTGAGAAAAGCTATCACGCTGTGTGGCTAAACATAGACAAGAATTATATGGGATAATTTAAATTGTAAGAGCTAGTTAATAATAAGCTTAGTTAGTAGACCAAACAGTTTATAATTAATATAAGCCTCTGTGTGTTTCTTTGAGACTGAACAACTGAGAAACAGGGCAGGACAGAAATATCTGTCTACAAATGACACACAAATGTTTGGAAAGGATTTCCACATAAAGCCTGAGAAAGCTTTAAAAAAAGAGGAAGGATTCTAGACATACAAGAGCAGAGTCAAGCACAGCTTCTTGATAACCACCATTATTCTGGTAGATTCTTTTTGTTGATGGTAAGCTGAGGTACGGCTCCTTGAAGAGAGACTTCCTGACTCAGTGCTGGTTGCAAGAACCTTGCAGCTCTTTAATGACCTGTCACCAGACACTTAAGTGGTATTATGAGCAGCCAGAATCAGGTTTCTTGGTAGTGGCATGGACCTAGGTATTCCATGGAGTTGTGATAATAAATGTAATTCCTGCCTGTACCTATGTCATGTAGCTAGAGTCTCAGAAGGTTAAGAAATGGGGTGGAGCAAGTCCCCAAAGCCACAGCTTTAATCCTAGCCATATTGCTTAGCTTAAAGACTTGTGTGGTAAGAAAAAATTAAGATATACAGTAAAGACAAATTTGAACAACAACAACAAAAAAACCGCAAGACAGTTTACAGTGTGTTTGAAAATATACATAGACTTGGGAGATAAAAGAAAATCCTCAAAAAGAAGAGAGAGAAATTGAGTAATTTGGTGTGGTGGCACATGTCTTTAATCCCAGCACTTGGGAGGCAAAGGTAAACTCCATGAGTTTGAAGCAGCCTGGTCTACAGAGTGAGTTCCAGGACAGCCAAAGAAACACAGAGTAACCCTGCCTCAAAAAAAAAAAAGACAAAAAAAATTAAAAAAATAAAAATAAAAGAGAATATAAAAAAGAAAAAAATAAAAACAAACCAGTATGTAAAGATAGAAAATACACAGAGAATACTGTATATTATTGTGTTGTCTTTGAGTTGTGTGACTGCTGAGGAAGGAACAACAGTTACTAAAAGAAATTTGATTATAAATTCTGCTGGATTAATACAACATATATATTTTGAAAATGACTTGACTTCAAAATTTAAGTCAAAGATGTTACTTTGGAGAAAAGTTTTTTTTTTTTTTCCCACAGAAGACAAGAGGCTGTAGATTCATTCTGGGTTAAGAAAAATAAGTTTTGATCAAAGGAGACCTCCTGAAAAATCTCTGATAAGAGCGGATGGTCCAGATAATATAATGTTTTAGAGTACCTCTGTGGCAGCTTCCTCTGAGTTCTACATCCAGAACAGCTTCAAGACTCTTGGCTGAGATATTCAGCCTTTCAGAATACTCCAGTCATGACTTGACCATTATCCTAATTCTTTGGGTCCTCCTAAGATTACCAGTGCCCCCAATCATCAGGAAATAGTCTAGAAAACTATGCTCACATCTCCCCCCCCAAAAAAAACAGATTATGGATATTTGTTTAGTATGTTCGTTACAAGTTGTTATAGATAATGGTCAGGAATAAAGCTAAACAAAGGAGGTTAGAATCAGGGTCTTGTTCTAAAAAGAGAAAAAGGGGAACTGCTGTGGGATAATGTTTTTATATAGTGTAAACATTTGTCACTAGTTTGGCTTAATAAAATGATGATTGGCTAGTACCCAGGCAGGAAGTGTAGGCAGGGTGACCAGACTATGAGAATTCTGGGAAGAGGAAAGGCAGAGATGCAGTCATCAGCCAGAGATAGAGGAAGCAAGATGAGAATGCCTCACTGAGAAAAGCTATCACGCTGTGTGGCTAAACATAGACAAGAATTATATGGGATAATTTAAGTTGTAAGAGCTATTTAAAAATAGGCCGAGCTAATAGGCTAAACAGTTTATAATTGATATATGCCTCTGTGTGTTTCTTTCAGACTGAACCACTGTGGGACTGGGCAGGAAAGAAACATCTGACTACAATCTTCTTTACTCTATTTTGGATAATTATCTTCTATTTTATTTTTTCATTGTTCTTAAAATAATATTTTTATTACACATTGCTTTCTTTGAATTCTTTTCAAATATAATATTGATATTAATATTCCAGAATTTCATTTTAGTTATGTAGGTTTGTATTTTTCATTTGTTTCCAGAATTTTTAAAAACAAGAATTTGTTGAAGGAGGCCACTTGTTAGTCCCTGGCTGCCCAGCCCCAAAATAATCACACAGAAATTATATTCTTTAAATCACTGTTTGGCCCATTAGTTCTAGCTTCTTATGTGCTAACTCTTACATCTTAATTTAACCCATCTCCATTTATCTGTGCATCAACACATGGCTACATGGCTTCTCCTTCTCTCCCTCCTTTCTCCCAGCATTCAGTTTAGTTTTCCCCACCTACCTAAGTTCTGCCCTATCAAAAGGCCAACGTAGTTTCTTTATTCACCAATGGTATTCACAGTATACAGAGGGGAATCCCACATCAAGAATTAACAAGATATAATATTGCCTTTATTATTAATTACTCTCAAAATATCCTAAGATTTACCTCTTTTCTCACTTAAATATTTTATTAGCTGGTCCTAGTATGGGCATTGGACAGTTTTAATGGATTTTATTATTGAGATAGATATTATACCTTCACATTTATATAATTATCTGAACATCAAATTGTGTGTCCTCAGTCTTAAAATTCTCTGAAAACAGCCCTTTACTCTTTTCTTGAATCCTATGCTACTGCCTTACCATCTGATGTTGGACTGATTCTTGTTTCGTTGTTGTAATGTATTTCTCTCTATTCATTCCCTTTTCCTTCAGTTAATACTTGTGCATTGTCTGTAGTACTCCAAGCCCACAGGATAAACAGAGTCCCCTCATGGAATACATCTAACTTATGCAAAATTTCTTTTTAAGTTTCAAAGGAGGACTTTAAAGAAAGTCTTTCTTGACTTTCATTTTCTTGAAAAGTTACTGTTTACCATGTCAGTGTTATTTTGCGATTGGGTACTTCATCTGAAATGACTTAAAACACATTTGGCTTGTCCAGACTAGATCCAGTCTTCTCACATTTGCTGAAATGTGAATTCACATTCAGGTGAGGTTTGCATGGGGAAACATGCAATCAATGGGGCTGGGGTAAGACTGCCTTAAGCAGCTCCATGCCCCTACTTTGAATTAAGAAGTGTAGAGAAGGCAAACATTTTTATTTTTCATAATATTTTTCTCTTCTAGGCAAACAAAATTAGACTTTGTGCAAGAAAAAAGCTAGTTGTAGCTTAGGGAAAATTATAAAGCAGAAGGAAATGGAGTGAACAAAAGATAAATATTCAAAATATATTCTTGCCCGGGAAGTCTCAGTTGTGCTAAATCCTTTATGAATTGTTCTTCCTTTTGTGAAAAACCAGATATAATCTTAGGCAAGTGTCTGTGAATGGCCTTCATTAACATACCCTTCTTATTAAGTGTAGCAAGACTTATCCACAGACTCACAAGAGGAAAAGAAAATGGATCCAGGGAGAAAAGTGGGGTGACAGTTTACATTTGTTTGGGAAAAAGCACATAACTCAGGAAACTATGCAAACTTTATTTTTACTGAACTAGCACAAATCAATGTATATCTTTTTACAGAACATCATCAATAAAATAGTATCGTTCTGGGCCATCTGAGATCTCAACAGAACTGCAACAGATAATTGTCTTTGTGAGAAATATCAACAAGCAGGAATGTCTGTCTTTTATTTTTTTTTCTTCCTACCTCGCTTCCTTCCTTTTTTCCTTAGTGTTAGACTTTAATACTGGAAACCTTGTCTCATGCACATCATTGCCTTAAATACCTCAGACAGACTGAGAACCACCTGCTGGCAAAGATTTGACGAAGTACAGTGCCTGCTCTACCCTCATATGTTTTTGTTTAACTTCTTATTGTTTTGATTTTTGAGTCTCAGGCTGTCGTTCAAATTGGTCAAGGACTAACAGAGAATCATCCTGCCTCGTTCTCCAAATGCTGGGACACCAATTATAAGCCACCATGTTTATCTTACTCTTTCAAAGGGAAAAGACAAACATATTGCTCACAGACATCAAGATCTGTGCAAGGTCTGATAATTTGTCTGTAAAAATGACAAGGGCCAGTCATCTACCTAGCAACTATTCTTGCTACTAAGATATTATGCAGAATGGGACTCTATCTAATTATCTATCTATCTATCTATCTATCTATCTATCTATCTATCTATCTATCTATCATCTATCTATCATCTATCTATCTATCTATCTATCTATCTATCTATCTATCTATCTATCTATCATCTATCTATTTCTATCTCTGCTTCCCTCTTTTCCTGCCTGTGTATGTATAGGTGTTCTATTTTCACCAAAACTTTATAAATTATTTTCTACATATAGCTGTTGAAACGTGAGGAATTTCATAAATGTGCAATCCAATGATTCATCTTAAATACTAAAGACATATTATTGGAGAACGCTATTTCATTAAGAGATGACTACATAGTAGGATGAAAATTGCCATGAGGTCTTCATCTAAGAAAAAAAAAAAGTAGCCCCTGGGAGCACATCAATCAACCACACTACTTCTTATGCTGTATGAGCATTTCTTTCATGTTTCTTTTCCAATTTGAATGTCTGGATTTTTAGAACAACTTATGTTTGCTAGATGTATTAGTGCCAACCCTTAATTTAAGTACTCTGTAGGCTGTTGAGGACAGATTTCTAGTTACAACCCAGCCAGGACTAGAAGGGAGACCCGGTCTCAATAACATAAGCCAAAATAAAATTCCCCCCCCCAAAAAAAACTAAACAACAAAAACTACCAATAAAACAGCATGGATTTCTTAAAATAGTACATGAGTATGATAATATAAAATCTCATTACCAAAATAATTGCTTTGCTTCACATATGGAAAGAAGTCTATTGCACAAGTATTGAACAAGCAGAATATATAAATCACCAAAAATTGTTCTGGCATATATGGTAATACTATCTGTAAACATTGTATATAGGATAAAAAATTCAATATGATCTTTCTATGCCACATATCCAATTTAAAAGCCTGGGATAAAACCGGTCTTGGGAAAAAACATAGAGACAATGAGGACTACTGAGAACTCAAGAACAATGGCAATGGGTTTTTGATCCTACTGCACGTATCAGCTTTGTGGGAGCCTAGGCAGTTTGGATGCTCACCTTACTAGACCTGGATGGGGTGGGTGGTCCTTGGACTTCCCACAGGGCAGGGAACCCTGATGGCTCTTTGGGATGAAGAGGGAGGGGAACTTGATTGGGGGAGGGGGAGGAAAATGGGAGGCAGCGGTGGAGAAGAGACAGAAATCTTTAATAAATAAATAAAAATAAATAAAATAAAATAAAATGTTAAAAAAAACACTAGAGTGTTCCTAACATCACTAATGCCACGTGACTCCATGTCTGACCTCAGTCACTCCTACTCTCCCTGAAGACTAGCTGTGAATTTAGAGGCTTGTTACTATCTCATTGCTTTTTATAATATTCCCACATTGATTAATATCTCTAAATATATGTGGTGTCCTAGTTGGCATGTTTTTTGAAAGATTTTTAAATAATATTTTTATTTGGTCTTTGGGAATTTCATGAATATATTTTTAACTAAAATGAATTACTTCCTCTTTCCCTTTTTGACTCTGAATGTCATGTTCTAAGATGGAACTGCATTTCTTCTATAGCTATGAAGTATTCTTTCTGTTGGGTACACATTATCATACTGCATGACTATTCGATGTTCTCTGTGCTCCAGAAATCGTGGAAAATGTGAACTGGTCTTGCCTTAAGTAGGGAGATAATTACAGGGTATGCATGTATCTAAATCCATATGACAATTTGAGGTTGGTCTTCAAATTTGTCTGAGAAACAGAAGTTTAAAACTTTGTTCACATCTTTGGATAATCTTCATATTTAGAGATTTTAATTTTTTTGCCCATCTTGTATCTTACTATTAGTTTTAATGTGCATCTTACTGGCTAACAAGCTTGCTGCTATCTGGGTTTTCATCTATAACATTCTATTTCATGTGTAAAACAATGCACTATGATCTCTTCTGAGATTTGATTCAAGGGTTTGTTCAAAGTCTCTAAGTAGAATAAATTTAAGCCACAAGCCATACATCATGACCTGCTTGAAGTTACTAAAATCCACAAGGAGTTTTATTTTTTAATATGCTAAATGTCAAGGTTAAAGAGGCAACTCTTTTTTTGCTCTTCTCTGGAGTAGACGTTTTATTTGTACTTTGTCTAAAAAGCATTCTCAAACTGTCTGTTATAGCTCTTTTAGACTCACAACTCCTACAAGCCCTGGGTGATTTTTATCTAAAACAATTACACTTTTTCAGTAACAAGAATGGTTAAATTTAAAAGCATCTCAACTATTCTTTGTATTTATGAAAATAACCAATACATATGTCATCCATCAGCAAATCTAGGGATGGTTTAGCATAAATACAATTCAATCATAATTTATCTTTCAAATGTTTTCACATAATAGCCCCAGAGATTTCCACTCACAACTTGACATATACATAATAGTTTTGGAAAAGATTTAAATCCATGTCTGAAACTATACCTTCCATAATGACATGACAGTCACGGCACAGACATACTGCTCTCGCTTGTCCAAGGACTCTCTAGCTAGGCATTAATGTCCCCAATTTTCTGCTCTACCTCCAAGAGGATTTCACAGCCAAACCCTCTCAGTGCTGTGCCTCTTAGATTACAGTAGAGTCATTTTCCTAGAATACCAGTCAGCTAAGCACCTCAGCTTTAGACAGCTAAATAAAGGCAGCTTCATACTTCATAAATGCATACAAAAGATATTACAATAAAATAGTTTGAAACTATTTAAATTCCATGGACATCTCGGATTTTATTGGGCAGTTGAATACTGTTTTTATTTTAAATTATATATGAAGAGTACAATATAGTGCTGTTACAGAGTAAATAAAAATATTAATAGAGTCCTTGCCCTGTGTTCTTCTTTTTATGTCTCCCATTCCATCTATTCATGTCAAGACTTGGGAAACTGCTAAATATCCTTCAGTTAACTTAACTCCCACCAGAAAAAAAATCCTTTCCTCTGACATGGAGAAGCATGAGTGGTTTTAACTGAGCAATATGTATTCTACCTTCTTCATTAGCCTCAAAGTCAGTTTCAAGCACCTGACACAACGTTTTAGTAATACCGGTTACCATCTTCCCCTGTCTTTCTATCTGTCAGACAACACGTGAGTGTTTTGACACATTTCCCCTGATCTCAGAGCTCTGTATGATGGCCCACTTCATCCAGCAGTGAATGCCTGAGCTGTGTTCTACCTCAGGTCACTGCTTCTGCATCCCCTGCCATTTTAGAGCACTGCCACACACAGTGAGCAAATCGCCTCCCCACTGCCCAATCCAGCAGGTGGCTGTAAAATTAAACTATTTCTTTCAGCACAAGTAGGTTCAAAATTGTTTGGCAAATAACAAAGGAGGAACCTTTTACTGTGAAATCTTAATTCATTCCCATGCATAATAAGTGTTTACTCTGGAGCCAGGTATTATTTAATAATTATCTGCTTAAATCACTTTATGCATCAATTTATCAAGGCTGGGGTAAAGAAATGGATGACCAAAATTTCTAGCTTTGGAGGTTATGAAAAGCTTCTGTTGCTGCCTCCAATTGAAATGTTGACATATCCACAAGCAGTAGAAATCGGTCTATTTCTAATGCTACGTAAATGCAAGAAAAAAAGCAAAATAAAGGAAAAAGGCAACAATTGTAGCCTGGGTAGATCTTGATGTATATATAAGTCTTATGTATTTTTTAAGCTTCCCTTGCCTAGTTTCTTCCCTATAAAACGTGATAACGCACATTTGACTTCTTTCAGGTAGAAACTATTCAGTAAAGACATGGATGCAAAGCAATTTGGTTTCTCAGAGCTGAAAATTTTACAAACAAAAGCCATTATCGTGATGTTCCTGTTATTATTCAGTTGCGCTATAAAACCTCACAAATGCAACCAAGGGGTGGGGGTATCAACCTAGCACATCATTGAAAAAGCTTTTATCTTCCTTACTCTTCTATCTTCGAAGCATTAGTTTCAAAAAATGTCTTAGGTATTTGACAAGCCAGAAAGAACTATTGTCAGAGATGTGAAAGGAATCGGTATGCAGGTAACAGTCCAACAATACCTGTTTCCCTAATGTGTAAAATCCTGAAAATAGAGATGCCGATAATTATTAGAATAATTCTAACCTTTAGTAAGCTTTCATACTTACCAAATAACTTACATCTAGTTGTATTTTTAAATCTACTTTATTTTGATAACAAATTACGTATAATAGAAGACACACAGGTTAGCTATAAAGTTCAATGAGCTGAGACAAAAGTGTAAATCCAAATAATAACCCCTAGACTAATCAAGATGTACGATATTTTCATCTCATCAGAAACTTTCCTCATGCTTCACTGCACAGAACCAGAAATTAGGTCTTATGATTAAATAAATAGCATTATGTTGCATTCAAAATTCCCTTGTCTCGATTCCTGATTGGAAAGATGAGAGATGGGCAGTGTGAACCATCAGCTACTCCATTACTTCTTCTTCCTAAAATAATTGACATGTATTGATGGGATAGATAAATACAAACACATTTTATCCAAAGTCCTTACTATTCTTTCTTGCTCCAATCCAATTTTTCTCTACATGTTTCTTATTACAGTTTGCAGGGTGTGTGTGTGTGTGTGTGTGTGTGTGTGTGTGTGTATTTGAGTGTCCATTCAATTTCTAGCTCATTCACTGGATTTGAGACCTTTTAGAAAATCATGTTTATTTAGTTTTTGCCAGTATATTCTTGATTGAACAATGCAAGATACTTTCTTGGTACATAAAGGAACTTGATTATTAATTTAAATACCTGTATTAATCAGGCATCTCTAAACGAACAGAAGTGATAGAATAAACAAATATATATATATATGTTTAATATGTATAATTATATATTAGTAAGGTATCTGTTAGACTGGCTCACACACTGTGATCTGGAGAGTACAACAGTGCTGTCTCCTGATGTAAAGGATCCAGTAGTTGTTCAGTCTGTGAGAATAGTCTCAATGGTCCTGATCTGGTGCTACATACCTACGGAAATCCTAGAGCCCTGGCAGTTTTCAGCTCACATTGGAATCTCAAAGAATTAGATTCTATCTCCAGTAATGGAGTCTCTCAGGATAGACGAACCGTCCAATGGGCATGAGGGCGAGTAGGCAAAAATCAAAAGTGCTCTTCCACCATGTCCTTTTAAGTAAGCTGACACCAAAAGGTATGGACCAAATTTAGGGTGGGTATTCTGAATTGAAGTGACTGGGATTTGGGGTGGGTCTTCCTCTTCAGATAATCTAACCAAGAAAAATCCCTCATGTGTGTACTTAGTTGCTTCAATTTTAGGTAATTCCAGTCATTGCCAAGTTAACAAACAAGGTTAGCCATCAGAACACTTGATTCATTTTTATAGCATTATTAAGTAGATGGGCTGTATTGAAGAAAGTAAGGTAGAAAAAGTTCTTACTAAACCTGATTTTATACTAAATCTACAGTTATGTGCCAACAAAACATTTTTGCTAGTATTATTTAGACTTTTAGATAGCTTCTCTAGTTTAGGTGACAGTTGACAATGTGTGGGGGGAAGTCAGGGAGGACTACTTATTTTTTTAGAAAAGTTATGTCCCACATTTAACACATCAACACTGACTTTGCAGCCACACTCTTTGCCCCTGTATTATCTATTTACTAACTTCCTGTATTAGTTAAGGAGTGTCCCTGAGCTATACATCCTAGTAGTTTTGAAATAATGATTTCTACCTCATATTTATCATTATAGGCGAAAGGAAACAGATGTATTGGTCAAGCCATGAAGGATGGACAATCACAGTGAACTTGTGTTCTCTGCAGGTGAACCATCCTAAGAAGGCCTGTTATTACAATTTGCTTCCAGCCTGTATCTCTTTCCATCCAGTGGATGGAGATAAAAGTTCCAAACTTCTGTCAGTATGTCATTTAGTGACCATATTCTAAGACTGTGCAGAATCCTATCGTCTGAGCATTAGTAGCATGCTCTACAGAGTTTTTAGAGGAATTACTGCAAATATCCTTTTCACTCAAGAAGCCAGAAAGGTTTTAGGAGGTTTGTGTTAGAAACTAGGACAAGTATTAATAGTAATTAATTTAATCTGATACTTGTCTTAAAATATTTTTAACCACAAGTTGTAGGAAACACGATACACCAAAATAGAGATTATGAGTGGGTTTGGAAAAAGAATATACACATAGAAACATACATTTCTAGGAAACCTTTGTCAGAAAAAGGCCCTTTGAGTGCTGAGTCTACCAGAAAATGCCTGATAAAAATTAGATTAAAACCTTGAAGGGCAAGCTCTTAGACTGCATGTGAGAAGCTAATGTAATGTAAAAGTTTGACCTTAGTGCCTCTTGATAGGAACAATGGGTCTCCACATACATGTTCTCCCATGTCTATGGGGACTTACAGACACATGGGTCTGCTCTGAAGACACTTACAACACACATGCGCTCTCTCTCTCTCTCTCTCTCTCTCTCTCTCTCTCTCTCCACCCACGCACACACACACACACACACACACACACACACACACACACACATTCAAAAATAGAAAACGGGTAAAATTAAGATATTTCCGGAAACCAAACAGCCAGCATGGACCCTAGTTAATGGTTGAACTCAGGACAATTTACTCATATGTTACTGAACATTTCTTTTGTTTTATTCTATTGAACATTTGTTTTGTACCAGCTGCATGGAAAGTACTCTTCTTTGCTTGGGGACATTTTTTGAAATGACAAATACGAAACACAATGTTTGTCCAATATATTTTCAATCTGCTTCTGAGATCTTGTAGTTGTCCAAGACATCAGTGGGGAAGGTTGCATTACTCCCCCTTAAAAACTGAGGTAGCATTGCTTTCTTAAACTAACTTTCATCCACACTTCTGTAAGCAGCCCTGTGAAACCAACTGAATCTCCCACACAAGTATGCTCTCACGTACTTGTGTGCATGTGCGCACACACACACTACATGAAGGTACGAAAATGTCATAAAGTAACACTTTATTATATAATTGACATATAGCTAGAGAAAACCATGAGAAGGGATAGGGAGATGGCTCATTGCTTCTCAGATGTAAAATGCTTATCACAATGGTGCCAGAACATGAGTTTGAAAACCTCTAGACACTAGGCGAAACCAGAAACAGTAATATGCATCTGCACTCCCAGGGCTCTCCCAGTGAGATGGGCAATGTTATCTCGGGGGCCATCTCTTCCTTTCTCCCTCATTTTCTTCCTCCCTTACTTCTTTCTCCAGTAAAAATAATACTCAAATTAGAACATTTTTGAAAGAAAGTATTTCCTTGGTTTCAATGCAAGGGTGATACGAGATAGCTGATTAATCTTTCATCCTCCAATGTCTTTTGTTTTTTAATCTCTCAGAGGAATCGTGGGGGTAGACAGAAGTGCCAGGTGAGTAAAGAATTATTAGTATTGGGCTCTACCTAGATCTCCTTTTTATTACACAATGTTACACACATACACATTCTTATTAAAAAAGAAACTCCTTAGTGAAGGGAATAATCCCTTTCATTTTCCAAGTAAGAGCAGGGTAGCTGACAGTAGGAAGAGAATTGATAGTAGAATTCCCAGGTGAAAATCTTTGTCATTTTCTTATTTAGTGAAATGAACATGAGGCAAGAGTATATTAATTTTATTACAGGGCAGAAGAACTCGACTCATCCTACCCTTTTGTACTGAACTCCCATTTGGCAAGCAGCCACTGCTAGCTAATTCATTAGATTACCAGAGCTCAAACTGCTTCTGATTTTTGCATTGTAGAACAGAACCCAGACATTCTTACTTTAATTAAAGGGTCTGTCTTGAAGACTAGCTTTCTAAGTGGCTGATAACATGTCAGTTCCAGCTTGCCATCAGAGCTGATTATTACCCCCTGCTCCACAACAAACCAATAAAAGCCTTTTTATTCTATTCCTTAAAGTGTGTCCCCGGATCGTAGATAAAGCCAGGTCAATTGCGTGCTTACAGGAAACAAAGGACATAACAAAGTCATTCTTGTAAATAATAGTCTGGAAAGGATATGGGAACAGTCATCAGTTAGAGATGCAATAGAAAATTCCACTTTATTTATTATTATATTACTCCTTCAAACCTTAGGATCTATTTCTTTTTCAATGCCAGTGTGCTAGAGAAGATTAGAAGGAAGAACACACATTGATTATCAAGAGGCTGGATTCGCTGTGAAAAGTGTATTTCAAAAATACAAACTATACCGGAAACAATATGTGACAGAAAACCCTGAAGTAATAGAAGCAAAACAAAAACCCACACTGTTCAAAATGTGGATTCTTCTTCCCTCAACACACATCAGCATGACAGGAGATCAGCAACGTGATACACAAAGTGACACTTCACAGAATGTCAATTTTCCTTGGCAGGTAGTTTAAAGCATTGTTGATATATATATATATATATATATATATATATATATATATATATATATATGCTAACGCACATATATTAAGATGCAGAATACAAAATTTTCTAACTTCTTGAGATAAACCCTTAGAATCCACATAAGTTTTATGATGGCATTTTATCTCTTTACCTGTTGCCAAGATATCTGCAGGACAAATTCACACCAATTTGTTATTAGTGGTTATTGAACTCTCATCATGCAAACCTTTCTTTTTCTAAAGCATACTTTTTTTTTTTCAAAACTTGCTTTGTGAGAAAGACTATACATTCCTAATATTAGTGTTTACATTTGATCCTCCCTGTTTCTTTCTTTGGGTTTATTTAGTGAAGCCAGAAATTTATCATATAACAGATTTCTATCCATTTGTTGCAGTTGAAAGACATCAGCAACAACCCCCACAACAAAAACATAGTAGAAATTGGAGTAGCCACTGTGCAAGGGAAATCAGGAAAGGCGTCTGTAATTGCAGCCGTGGCTTTCATGTGGGTTTCTTTTTAAATGAGATAATGAGACAGTTCTAGAAAGCAGTATGGGACACCTATATGGGACCATTTTCCGAGGTCAGGAGATATTGGGACTATGGTCAGAGGTGGGGATATTGGGACAATTGTTACAGGTAGGGGATATTAGGAAAATAGTCAGAGGTCAGGGGATATTTAGTAGTATTTAGGTCATTAGAATTTCCGATTTCAAAATACAAGTAAGAATTAATACTTTTCTCCAAGACAGATTTTTATCGGAGAACGCATTGCTATAAAATGTAAATTACTCCATGCCCCATCTTCCTGACTTCCAGTTTCAAGCTAGATCTCTCGCTCATAAAAGCTTCTGACAATGATGCCATCAGTCATGACGGTATGTATGCAGGATGGTTCTTTTCATAGCCAGCACCATGCTTTTTAGACAGTTAGTTTCCAAAATAATAAGCCAAATAAACCTCCTTCATTTAATACAATCCAGCTACCATTATTTTAATACAACAATGGGAAACCAATATCATTGTCAGGGTTCATACTGAAGCTTGGATAACAGAACAGTCAGCATCTTATCAACCACTTCCGTGTCTCACTTTACTCCTTTAGCTTCATTTCCTCTTCAGAAATCATGTTAAAGTGAATACTTAGAAATTATGTAGAAGAAATGACCAGTCTTCAGGTTCTGATCTAAGCACTTTGCATATATTGATTCGTATAAGCTTTGTGACAAATGTGCGAGTTATGAATATCATGACTACTATGCAAAGTAAATCCCACTTAAAAATAAAGATAGATGAGATTGTTTAGATAATCCGGTCAGGTACTTTGTTTTCTGTTATATTTTAAACTCTTTGTTTTGATTAGGAAGTAACACTTGGTTGTCTGGAGGATTTTTAGGCAAAACAGATGACCAGGTTTTCAGAGATGGAAACATGCTTGGGGTGTTAAGAAACTGGCTCAATGATGGTAATAGAGAAATAAGGAACTGGAGTCATAGCACTTTGAGTTGCTCTATATTTGATGCATAGCCAAATGGAAGAAATTTCAAGCAGAGTGTGCAGACATTTGTAGCCTACTCCCTCCATCCTTCCCTCCCTCTTTCCATCCTTTCCTTCCCTCTGTCTGTCTGTCTGTCTCTCTCTCTCTCTCTCTCTCTCTCTCTCTCTCTCTCTCTCTCTCACACACACACACACACACACACACACTCACACACATACACAGAGAGAGAGAGAGAAAGAGAGAGATAATGCTTAAAAGCAATGCATTGTTATTACCCTTGTTCACACACTAAACTCAGCGATCAGTGTTTTCTTTCTCTTTTAGTTTTCCCTTAAGACTGGGGAGTCACCCCTGGCCCTTCTGTATGCAAAATAGTGCTGTATCATTGACAGAGACCCAAAGCTCATGTTTTATGATTTAATTTTTAGGTGGGGTTTCATTAAATAGGACAAGATGGGCTGAAACAAACGTAGGAAATGCCTTAATCTGAGAGTCCTCCTGCCTCAGCCTCTAGAGTAGCTGTAATAAAAGGCATTTAACATTCAGATAATTTTATTTCTCCAAAATTTTATCAGTTAGCATGTGCCAAGTTTTTTAGTATATATAACTCATACTAGCATGCAGAGAAGAAGCAGCGACTGTAAAATCGCATCCGTATGTTTCAAGATCTGCTTGGAAGTAGAAAGTCTAATAAATTTAAATCTGAATAATTCAGAATGTAAATGCATTGTGGTGGTATTATCGGAAGTGAGCAAGAGTAGCATAATATATTTTCATTATTTATGTTACCTTTAACAATTACAAATATGCCCAGGAAAGTATTAAGAAATGCTTAATATAATAATTACAAAATGTTTATAGCGATTTATGTAATGAATAGAATTTGTACTTAGAGAAATATTGTATTTAAAAATGATTTTACAATATTTTTACCTGTACAAAAATTTCAGAGAAATCAAAGTCAATCATCTTTAAAAGCAAATTTGTAAAAGCTTTATAGTTTTTAAGGAGAAAATTATATTTTGAATGACATTTTAAATTATTTTTATTTTTATGCTTATGGGAATTTTGTCTGAAAATGGGATATAATTTAGGAAAGAAATGCATTTTAATATACATAGCACAATGTAGATGAGTTCTTCAGAGAAGGAGAATGTGCCAATATTCTGTGTGTCCCAACACAGCACTACGTGGCTTTAATCCTTTCTAGCTACTTGGACTTGGAGACACCACTTGACTTCTCTGACCTTCCTCTCCCATTTTATGAAATAGAAATAGAACATGTCCCTTGTTTGGTTATTGAAAATATTATATGCAAGACATGCAAATCCACTTGACTTTCTGTCCAGCGTCCCGCAGACACAGTAGCTGATAACTATTATTACCATCTCCTGTGTCTTCCAAGTCTATTTACCTTACAGTTCTCATGAGGAACGTGTTCTCAAGCCCCTTGACCTTCGCATCCCTCTGGAGTATGTAGTGCTGCTATTAAACACGTACTTCAATACTCATTAGCAAGCACTATTTGCATTGAGTGACGATGTCATCGGTGTCAAATGAGAGAAAATTAACAATGGAGGGAAGTTTGCTTGTTAGAAGAATGTGTCCAGAAATGCTAGTTTGAGGCTGAGACAAAAAAAAAAAAAAAAAAAAAAAAAAAAAAAAAAAACAACAACAACAAAAAAAACCCGTCAGTGCTGTGGTTCCTCACAAATCATGACTAGCGTATTTTACCTGTGGCAGAATAAATAGATAATAAAGCAGGTAGGGACTGTGTCCTTTCACTTGCAATTGGATTCCAAAGGTGTTTTAACAATGGGGATAATTCACTAGTTACAGTGTTACCTTTAGGCTAACATCCAACTCTATTAGTTTTACTTTCTAATGTGAATATATCACTCAGCTTTCGATCTTGGGAGGATTAATTTGGGCTCATGTTTATGTAAGTTTTTAGAATGTGTTCACTTAGATTTTTTGCTTCAGGCATGGGTCCTGGTATGTCCAGTGGTAGTTGTATGGTGGAATAGGCCAATTTACCAGATGGTCAGGAAGTAAAAAGAGAAAAGGTGTTTGGGGTGTACTAGCTTCTTTAAAGGCAAGACCCCAATAGCTTAATTTCTTCTACTGTGCCCCATAATCTAAAGTTTCCATCACTGCCCAAAAGTGCTATTACTTAGAATAATCCTCTTTCTCCTTAAATTAATTTCTTAAGTGACAAAATTTATAGAGATTCTAAATCCACTCAGATCTTTCATGTCTCAGCATTCATACAATGCTAACAAAGAGATAGAAAGACGAGGAAATAAAACAATAATAAATATGTTAATTAGCTAGTTAATTTCTCCCAGATTAGGATAATTTGACATCTATATACCTCCTTGATGACAAACAAGATTAAAATATTCAGATATCCAACAAATAGAGAACCTCTATCAAAATAAAGCTTCTGATACTATGTACCTAATACTAAATAAACATCCATTCTTCTGCAAATCAAAGCATCCTAGAGAACATAGGACCTTAGTTTGGCCATTATCTGAAAAGATATTCATTTCCCTGTGACTTGTTCTTCAAGCCAAATTCTAGAAACTCATTATAGGAAAATATGAATAAATATGAACAGATTTTTATCACATCATGTTAACATTATAAAATAATGAACATAAAATATATAATTATCGTATCAACAGAATGGTTAGGCAAAATAGAATTAGACTAAATTATAGACTTGTTTCAAAATATGCAATAGCAAGATATAAAGAACATTGTAGGAAAACATAGAGAAAACATAATTATAATAAAGATTAAAAGAAGAAATAAAAATAACCAGAAAACATCAATAAAATGGTAATACTAATTTAATCAATGGAATTATATCATTGGAGACTATCATATCCTATAGTGTTAATGTTTCTGGTCATGCCGATGAAAGTTTTATATTGCAACTGCAGAGTATTCAGAAGAGTCCCCAGGAACTAGAGCAGGGAATCATATTAATTATTATGTTAAATTATGGGATTCGACATAAGGGTGCTTAAGGGTCATTCTGTCTTAAATATTTTGAGGTCCTAATTTATATACCTTTGCAGAGGGAAAAAACTCTAAAGCTCAAACTGTTACGAACATATGGATGATGTGTCCTGTAGGATGAGTATGAAGCATAAGTGATACAACACCTGAGTTAGAAATTAGTTCATAACACTGGAACAGGAAAGGTCTATGGCCCAACAACAGCAATCCGTTTAATTTTGCCACATGACTTATTGGAAGAAAGTGCAATGTTGGGTCCCCCAATGCGGACTTGATGCAGCTGGGCATCAGAGTGTTATGGCAGGGGCTGAAACTAAGTAGCTCTATTGTGAACCTTTGGCACTAGTGCTAGATACAATCATACCTTTGAATCACAGATTATTTGTGAATAGAATTTATCTGAGAATGAGATATGTGGATCCAAGAGGCTGCTTTGCATTTTATCTTCTGGGAAGCTTACACAGCTCATGAATTTTTCCCCAAGTTTATTTTTGGTTGTATGGAAGAAAGGGCTCATAATGGGTTGTGAAAGTTAATTCTGAATATTCTTCCTTGTATTGTGTTCCAAAATATTATATTTGTATTTGACAGTAGAAATGGGGTATATATTTATATTCTGGAAACCAGTAAATACTACATACCCTTGCTGCCCTCCTAAAAAGTTAGTGGTAGAGCAATCAATGCCACTGGTTCAAAAAATTGGTTGTTGATTTAAGAACAGTGTAAACAGGAGGCTGTAAAGTACCTGGTGAAACGTAGTCTGCCTTAGAAAGTTCTGTTATTGGTGTTATTTTATCCACTTTATTTGATTGCTCCAATCTTCAACAAATACTTATCAAAGCTATTCACTCTTTCTGAGAAAGTAAAAGAGTTGATAGGACTGCTTAATTAATAAGGGTTAAGGTTGACTTTCTAAACCTTAAAACTTACATAGGTGCAAAAAATGTTAATGAAAGACAGAAATCATGGGAACCACATGGGTAAGTTAAAGGAAGCATGTAAGATTTCCTGAAAAGAAATTAGGCCAAAGTATAAGAACACTTGAAAGTCAAAAGGAAAAATGTGAATATTGTCAAAGGCATCTTTATTTTCCAAGTACCCTAGAAAATCAAATATAAAATATAAGAATATGATTATTACAAATAAATCTGTTTAAAAAAAGGATACACAGTAACCACACAAGACAGCAGTTAAGGTTTCAAACCTTCTTAAGACTGAAAAGCACAGAGACCCCAAAGGGAAGGCCTGGCTTTTCTGTCACTTAAGTGACACATTTGGGCTACATAAACTATTCCCAAACCACTGATGGGAGGGACCAGTGCCACCTAGAGCCCCCACCTTGACAATTTCCTCATCTTACATGTGCTGCTTGCAGCATTCCTGAAGCAAGAAATAAAAGCTTTATGAAACAGGTGAATCTACTTCTTCTTTGTAAATCCACACATATTTTCACCCTTTATTGGTGTAGGAGTTCCTTCTGTCTATGTGTTGCATTCATTGGTTAGTAAAGGAACTGCTTTGGGCCTATAGCAGAGCTGTAGGAGAACAGAGCTAGGTGGGGAAAACTAAACAGAATGCTGGGAGGAAGAAGGCAGAGTCAGAGAGACACCATGGAGCCGCCAGAGTCAGACATGCAGAATCTTTGCTGGTAAGTCACTACCACATGGTGATATACAGATTAATAGAAATAGGTTAAATTAATATAAGAGTTAGATAATAAGCTAGAGCTAATGGGCCAAGCAGTGTTTAAATTAATATAATTTCTGTGTGATAATTTCGGTTCTGGGCGGTCGGGACAAATTATCAGCTTCCTCCAAAACTTTATCACTTATTTAAGTAGAAATTAGTAAGTAACAAGATTTATCTGGTATATTCCTATCATATATAAATATTACACCGTGTGGAAGTTAAAAGACTGGGAAAGAAAGAAGAGGATGAAGACAGAGTATTTGGTATAAAGCAGAGGAGCAAAACTCCACTTTGACACTTACTGCATTAGTGGAGTTTGCTGGTTGTGTGGTTGTAGGGGTTTTGTTTTCATTTCCTGCCACTCCCTTCACTCTCTTTTTTTGTCCATCTGCTTCCCTCCTTTGGTCCTTCCTTTTAACCTCCTTTTCCTTCTCTCCCTCCTTGTGTTTTTCTTTAGGCCTTATTCCTTTGCTTATATTCATTCTACCCTGAAATACCTTGACCTTCTTTTTGAAGTAGCTAGATGCTGTCTTTGGTAACTTAACACACATCTGAACTCACACAGATTAAGGGAGCCAGAATTTCTTCTCTCTTCCATTTTTTTTTCAGTGAAATATAAGTCTCAGTAATATACAGACAAGAAGTCACGTCTCAGTGACTCCCACCTTTTATGCCTTCACTGAAAAGAAGGCAGAATGTATAGTTCACAGAGCAGAGATTCGGCAGAATTTCATATCTGGTTTCTCCCACTTAGTCATTATGGTTTGAAGTGCGAGTTAGTCAGGTTTTTAATGCCTCCAACTCTTTACTGTGTGAACAAGGATCATTGTGAGAGATGCTGCAGTAACAATGCGAACTGTTCATTCTGATATTGGAGGACTTTGTTGACTTCAGGCCATAGAGATTATGGCTGTTTTAGCTAGTCTGTCTTTGTCCTGGAAAATCTTTCCTTTCCTTTCTCCATTGGCTCTCCATCATGTGAGGTTGAATTTCATGGACTTAATAAGTTGGCACTTGTCCTTCTTAATTCTGATAAGATCAGGCCAAAGAGTATTACCTGCAGGAGAAGAAATACAGGGAGAGGACAGACTGGGATATTATTTCCACTGTTCCCTTCTTGCTACCAAGCAGGATATCATGAGTTACATTACTCCACAAAAAACACACAGTAACTATCAGATGGCTCTTCCCCATGGCTACAGCTACTTTTCAGTTTGACAGCTTCCTCTGCAGGTTCCTTCTGTCCTGCCATTTGAGTGCCGTCTGTCTTCCTAGGATTCTGATGGGTGACATAACAGCACTTTTTGTCTTTGCTAAAATGCCATTATTTAATGATCTTCTGTTTATTTAGGTGACCTACCTTGTCTTCAAAGAGCAGCTAAAATACTACCTGCGCAAAGAGTTATTCCAAGAGTACTCTGTCTTTAAAGGAATGGCAGCTACTATTTGAGTCTGTTACTGGATTCCCAGATTAAAGGCAGAGAGTTTTAATTTGTTTTGGCAAGTAGTGAAGTCTGTGTAATAGAATCTGGTATCTGCTTGTAAAACGATGGGCCTTCTAGGGGTCAGGGACAGGGTTGTACTCAATTTAACACTTCCAGCACTTGGCACATTTGCTCACCAAGTGTGAAAGTAATTTTTTCTCAATTACGTATTTTTCCTAGCAGGTTTGTTTTTCTCTCCACAACACTTCGCAATTGAGATGAATATAATTTCTTTGCTTGCTTTAATTATCTCTGATTATCTCACTACCTAGATTTTTGTTTTGTGTAAAAGCAGCTATTGCAGCCAGCCAAAATCTCCTTTCATCAAAAGCCAGGAGGATGTGGGCAACACTCACACAGAAATAAAATTTTCAAGTTGATGATGGAGTTTCATAATTTTCATTCAACACATCTCTTAAAGCGTGCTATAAATTTCAATATAATATAATTCACTGTACCTTTATCTGTGTTTTTCACTCAGCCCTCTCAGTAATTGATCTTTCTCTCATTGCTCATTACTCTATTTCTTTGATATTAAAAAGCAATATTTTAACACCAAATATACAAACTCTCAGATCATTTTGGAAATAAGTTTAAGGAGAACTAAGTCAGCTTACTTATATATTAAATTAATATGCTGTTTTAATTTTTAAGTAAAGTACTAATCCTACTAGGTAATCTATTTTAATACAGGCAAATTCTAATTTTATTTTCATTTCAAATACCACAAATATGTTTTCTAGAGTGAAATATGTCATTTAGTTTGTCATAATATACCAAATATAGTCATATGGAATAGCCATTACTATTAGTACTAGTTTATTAAGGTACTTCAGATGTGACCACTGAGAATCAAAACATACTGCATTTGAAATGTGCAATTAGAAAGGGCATTTGTATCATTTGAGCATCTGCATTCAAGATGCATTTTGAAAGTCAGCTCTTTATTATAATCGGCCTTTGTGTTATTTTTGCCACAGTAAACACCATACGGCAGAGTCACTTCATCCACGGTGAGCAGCAGTGACCTTCACAGTAGAAAGTATTAGCTGGTGAATGCGTGATGATCACAGATGCTAAAACTAAGACTTGGAGGTCCAGCTACTTTTTGTTTATTTTACACTTAGAACAGATTTCAAGAGGGACTATACATTGAATTTAAAAAACATGCAACAATACAGTGACTGGACTTTATTTTTGTCTCTTTATATATCAGTTGTGTGTGTGTGTGTGTGTGTGTGTGTGAGAGAGAGAGAGAGAGAGAGAGAGAGAGAGAGACAGAGAGAGAGAGACAGAGAGAGAGAGACAGAGAGACAGAGAGACAGAGAGACAGAGAAAGAAAGAGAGCACATTGAAGATTTCCATTTGGAGCTGATGAGAGATTTAGTTCTCAATTGGATAAAATAGCTGTAATTCAATGAAAGAGGATGCTCCTTTTCTTAAGGAGGTATGGAAGGGCACATGACAAACAACTCAGGACTCTTACACTGCATCTCTTGATTATGCTTGCTGATATTTTAATGTTCTCAAGCTGAAAACATCCTAAGAACACCAGTGTGCTTTAAAATAACTTGCATATTTAAATTAAACAATTTATTTTTCTTCTCTCTTAGGATTTAGCAACACTGCAAATATTATTCAAATTTATTATATTAATATGATTTTTCTTAATTGAAATAGAATCAAGACCATACAATATAGGTGGGCCTTTTTCTGTTTTGTTCTTGACCTCTATTATTGTTAAATCCAAAGGTCTGCCTCCAACCTTGTCTTCTCAGGGGACACAGGCCATCAACTCCACCTGGAAATCACGTATTTATTCTAATTAAATTTAACTCATTACTTCTAATAGCTTACCAACTCCTTAATCTAGCTCAACTTTCTTCTTCTTAAGAATGTTAGATTTATCCCTATTGCTAATTCCTTTGTATTCAAGTAGAAATACACATGCACCTGAATGCACATGCATATGGATACACACACACACACACACACACGCACACACACACACACACACACACACACACCACATGTTGTAAGGAAGGCCACCTTGTAAGGAAGGGCACTTGTTGGTTCCCAGCTGCTCAGCCCTGAAATAATCTCACAGAAACTATATTATTTAAAGCACTGCTTGGCTCATTAGCTCTAGCTTCTTATTGGATAACTCTTATATCTTAATTTAACCCATCTCCATTAATCTGTGTTTCCCCACATGGTTATGGCTTATCAGGTAAAGTTCTGTCCAGCATTTGTCTCCAATGGTTTCTCTCTCTGACTCTGCCTCCATTGTCCCAGCATTTAGTTTAGTTTTCTCTGCCTACCTAAGTTCTGCCCTATCAACAGGTCTAGACAGTTTCTTTATTCATTAATGGTAATCACAGCATACAGAGGAAAATCCCACATCACCTCCCCTTTTCTTTTTAAATAAAAAAGGAAGGTTTTAACTTTAACATAGAAAAATTACAAACAGCAAAACAGGTATCAAGCAAGAATTACAGTTACAATATTCATATCTATTTTATCTTTTATCATGACTAATGAAAATTATTACTATCTACTCTTCAACTTCATCAAAGACTCCAGAATGATATAATATTACCTAAGTAAACAGGAAATGCATTGTCAGCAACTTCCAAAATTCTAGAATTGACAGAGACATCTCATTGCCTGGACAGTAACCCAACGTTCTTCTGCAATTTTAGAGCATCCATTTTAAGCCTACAGGCCCATAGTATTCAGCAGATGTGGGTTTCTACACTTTCATTTATATATATGCTTCCAATTATATGCAAATTAAAAGCTAGCAAATCCTTTTAATCATTCAAACAAAAATAATACATCAAATACCATTGCCAAGAATTTGGTTTATTTTAATCCTTGATAATGCTAACACTTTCTAAGTAAGTGATCTAACACCAAGTCACATCTCCGGTTTTCCAATTTGCCTGCATGGTTCTAGCTCTTTTGTGAACTACTGACACTTCAATGTTTGCACTGGTTACTTTTCTCATCGCTGTAACAAATATTTCTGTGACCATTAATACTGAACATCAATTCGACAGGATCTAAACTCAACAAGAGTTAAACTTTTGGATTTGCTTGTGAAGGATCTTCAAGTTTTTGTTAACTGAGACTGAAAGACCCATCTATAATATGTTGGCAATCTACCACAGGGTAGGTTCTTGGACTGAAGAGAGTGAGTGGAAAGTCAACCGGAATCAGCATTCTTCCTCTTTGCCTCCTGACTACAGAGACAAAGTGACCACTCTGTTTTGTTTGTTTGTTTGTTTTTTTGGCCCTTGATGTCATAATTTCATAGCACTACAGGCTGCATCTTCTTGAACCCCAGGGTGAAATAAATCCTTTCTCCCTCTAGTTGCTTCTTATCAGAGATTTTTCCACAGCACCAAAACCAAAAATTAAAACACCATCCAATGGACAGCTTAAAGGAAAAGAGGCCCATTTTGACTCCCAGTTTCAGAGGAGACAGTCCTTCCTGGCAAGGAAGGTGTGGGGACTAGCATGGATATATTTCTGACAGTGAGACTTTCAGAGACTCGTTGACATGTGGTTGACAAGCATTCAAACTGGAACGAGATATGGATATCAAGGTTGACTTCAATAACCCACTTCAGCAATGAAGGACTCAGTAGCATGGGATCAACACTCCCTAAAACAGTGTTACCAACAAGGGGGTCAAAGACAAACACAGGCCTGTGCATGACCCTTTACATTCAAACTATCTCAATAATTGTTCTTATTTTGTTCTTTCTTTTTTTAAAGATTTTTTTTTTTTGGTTTTTCGAGACAGGGTTTCTCTGTAGCTTTAGAGGTTGTCCTGGAACTAGCTCTTGTAGACCAGGCTGGCCTCGAACTCACAGAGATTCACCTACCTCTGCCTCCCGAGTGCTGGGATTAAAGGCGTGCGCCACCACTGCCCGGTTTAAGACTTTTTTTTATTATGTGTACAGTATTATTTTGTTTGCATGTGTGGCTGCATGCCAGAAGAGGGCTACAGATCCCATTATAGATGGTTGTGAGCCATCATGTGGTTGCTGGGAATTGAACTCAGGACCTCTGGAAGAGCAGACAGTTCTCTTAACCTCCGAGCCATCTCTCCAGCCCCTTATTTTCCTCTTTCTAATGGCTCCTAAGTAACACATTTTTCACTAGAAAGTCTCTGAAGCCCTATTTTCAGATCAACTAAAATTAAATAGACACAACAAATACACCAACTTCCCTGAGATTCTGACAATAAGAGACTTGTTCGAACACATCTTGTCACAAATGACAGGCTGTCTGAGCATTTTCCAAGATAGCTATCTTATAAATAACTCCATATCAGATCTTGAATGACCCGGCTAAATACCCAGTTAGGTGGATATGCTCCTTAATAAGAATACATTTGTGAAGCCGGGCAGTGGTGGCACACGCCTTTAATCCCAGCACTTGGGAGGCAGAGACAGGCGGATCTCTGTGAGTTCAAGGCCAGCCTGGTCTACAAAAGGAGTTCCGGGACAAGCTCCAAAGCTACAGAAAAACCCTGTCTCGAAAAACAAAAACAAACAAACAAACAAAAAAAGAATACATTTGTGCTTTCTTCCCAACTGGATTGACTGGGATGAAAGATACCATACTAGTTAGTAGTCTCCTAAATGCTTACACTGTATTCTTTTACTGAAACTTGGCTGTTGGAGTTCATAATGGATCTACATTTCTGACCTTCAACAATGACTACCTCAAACCCAGAATGACAAGAGCAAACATGGTATGTATTCCCTCATAAGTGAATAATAGATGTAAAATAAAGGATAACTGTGCTATGATTCACAGACAGAGAGAGTAGGTAAGGATAGTTCATGGGGGGACACCTAGATATTCCTGGAAAAGGGAAAGAGAAGAGATTTCATGAGTGGACTGAGGGTAGATGGAGATAGAAATATGAGCATTCAGGTTGGAGGAGGGGAAGGAGGACAGCTGGGGTAGCATTTCTGGGTAAGGTGAAGAAAACCGAAGACAGGGCAATCTTGCAGCAGATTATGTATCCCAACTTGGACTCTTAACAATAGTGGATACGAAGTCTCCTATGACCAGATTCGTGTCTGGCCCAGTTGTCATTAGAAAGGCATCAACCAGAAACTGATGGAGGCAAATGCAGAGCCTATAGGCAAACATTAGGAGTTGTTCAGGAATCTGCTAAGAAAAAGAAGAAATGAGTGTAGGAGCCATGGGCTTCAAGGACACTTTAGGAAGCCTCACACAACCAACTAAACTGGTCTCATAGGGGCTTGTAGAAACTGAACCAACAACAAGGGAGCCTGCATGAGACTGACCTAGGCTCTCTGCATATATGTTACACTTGTGTAGTTTGGTCTTCTTATGGGACTCTTAATAGTGGAAAAAGAGGCTGTACCTAACTCGTTTGCTGGCTTTTGGAATTCCACTTCTCAAACTGGGTTGCCTTGCCCAGCTTTAATACATGGGAAGGTGTTTGATCTTACTACATCGTGATATGTCATGTTTTATTGATACTCATAAGAGACTTGCATTTTCCTGGATAGAGAAAGAAGAGAATATGATTTGGGATAGGAGGAAGGTAATTGGGGAGAGAAACTTGGAGGAAAGGATGGAGGAGAGGTTACAGCTGGGATGCCAAATAAGAAGATGGATTTAAAAAAATAATGACTACCTTAAAAGGCTCAATTAACAATAGTCAATGGGTTGGGTTAAATCAATAACTCTGATATTGCAAGAGCTAAATATTATAAACACAGGAATATGAAGTTGCTACATTTATATTTCTAGAATAAGCATATTCTAAAGAATTCTTATGTTGACACATATATATATATATATTAATTCTTATGTTGACATATATATATGTGTGTGTGTGTGTGTGTGTATGTATGGAGAGAGAGAGAGAGAGAGAGAGAGAGAGAGAGAGAGAGAGAGAGAGAGAGAGAATCTAAGTTAAGGAAGAATGAAGAGCCAAAAAGAGAAGAGAGAAAAAAGAAAATTTTTATGATTTTTATGAAGAATGCTGGGAGAGACAGATGAAAGAACCATTGAAGCAAAGAGGGAAAAGGGACAAAATCGTAGGACAATGGGGCCAGAGTCAGAGTGTGGCTGCAGAAGACGTCACTTATGATATAGAAAATTAACTTCTGTGCATCTCAGCAAGATGAGGCTAAAAGGGGTACTGTCTTGCTTAAGGGCATTATTCTAAGGTTTGTTAATGCTCTTTAATGGGTGATCTGTTGTGTGTGGGGGAGTGTTCTTTGATTTCACAGAGTTAAAGGTAAGGCTTTCAGTTTCACAGCTCACCTGGTTCCCTGAGCCAACATTCTGCTCATCAAGCAAGAGAGGTTTCCAAGGCTGCAGCACAGCAAACAACTTGAGCAAGGAAACTTGGATATGGTGCCAACACTTGCAAATTTTCTCAAGGGTTGCTGCTAATTTGCAGCACACAGCAAAACAAGTGTGAAAGTGTGAAATGACACATGCTAGAGGGAAGAGAGGAACGGAGGGAGGAAGCAAAGAATGGTTCTATTTTAAGAGGGTGCTTAATTTGTTATAGTCAACCGTAGCCCTTTCCTTTCATTACTGCCCACTGAATGACTGTAATTTTCTAAATAAGCTTTTGTCTGAGTTTGCTCATAAACCACTGTGAAAGCAAGCAGATAGGATTCATTCCAAGGAAATCCTAGTTGACCACAGAATTTTAGGACAGCAAAAACTAGTAAAATAGAGTGGATTTGAAATAATGTACAAGGAACCTAGTCATAATAAATCATGGCATAATGAGATACACCGGGACGAGTTGAAGAAGGGGAAGAAAAAGAATAAAAAAGGAAGCGACCTATTGTTTCATTACCCTTTTTGTAAGGAAGGTTGTGCTGGGTGATGTAGGACTAATAGACAACATACCTCCATTAACATGCAGCCTAGCTCAGATGAGGTCAGTAAGTTACAAAGGCACTGTGGTATACCAGTTGTCTCATTTTCATTTCAATTTATTTACATATAAAATTAAAAATCATTATCAATAAAATATTTATCATTCTATGTTTGGTTGACTGAGATCACTTTGCAGAGTATGTAATTCAACATAGGACAAAAGAGAAGTACTTGAATTATCTCATACATCCCTGGGGTTATCTGGGATGGAGAGGTGGATTTGGGGAAAGCCTTCAAAGGATGAGTCAAGGGGTCTCAACCAAAAACACTGGCCAGTTTTTTCAGTGTGATCCAAATAGGATAATACCTTTCTGATTCATACTCCATTTCCTCTCAACATGCCAAAAGAGAAGATAGTTATGAAGTTCATAAAGGATGAAGAATTTAAAAACTAACCCTCAAGGATCATATTGAATCTTTAGCATTTTCTGAAAAAGATTCTATAAATTTTCGAAGTAAAATTAATCTTGGTTGATGTTTTATCTAGCCTAGTAATGAACAACCTTTAGAACACAGACTAGAATTCCAATAATTTCCTGAATTTTCATATCATCTTAGTTCCACTAGATACCTTGTCTAAAAGTTATTTTCGTACAGACATATTTAGGTGGGTATTAGATATGAATGCACGGGTCAGGTGCTTAAATACTAAATCTTTCTGAGAGGAAGTAAATATTTATCATGAGCACAGGTGCTGATGTAATTAACCCTGTAACCCATTGCGAGGTCATTTCCTTGTCTAAATTGTCATTCAAGAGATGGGTATCTTTCAACAGTCCTGCACTTCACCTTTCAGAAAGATGAGTCAATATAATTTTAACAGCTATTTAAGTTTTCCTTGTTTAAAGGAAACCAGATCTCTATCCATTCTTTATGATAGCATGCACATGTGTATAATTTCAATACTTTATACTCAAGCGTGGTGAGTACATATGGGCCACTATTACTAAATCCCATGTGGATTTTTCCAGTGTTAAAAGTTTAACTCTATTCTTGTTTATGCTTCTGTTCAAAGAATTGTAAAATTATATGAAATTCAATTTCTTGGAAGAGTTTGTAACTTAGGGATAGTTCTCCAAAAGTTTGGTAGAATTCCGTAGCAAAGTGATCTCTTTCTGTGTATTTCTTCATTGGGAATTTATTATTGATTCAGTTTCTTTCTTCTTATTTGTATGAAAATTTTTCGCTAGCCTCCGCGTGCATGAATCTGGAGGGTGTTGTGTTAAGTGAAGCAATCCAGGCACACATAGATAAGCACTCATCTGTGAAAGCTGAGAATGTTGATTTCATGGAAGAGGAGAATAGAATCCTGTCACCAGTACCTGAGAAAGGGGTAGGAGGTTGATACTGGAGGTGAGGAAGAAGAGGAAGAAGAAGAAGGGTGCAATAGAATATAAAGAATAATTTCTAATATTTCAGAGCACAGTAACTATGAATTATATACATATGTATATATTATAAATAAATACATATTTCTATATAAATGGCTAGTAAACAGGATTTTGAAAATGCATATTGCCGTATAATAAAAAAAATGTTTATGGCAATGGATATGCCGTTTATGGATTTGATCATGACACTTTGTGTTCAAGTAAGGAAATAACATGTACACACACAAACACACACCACTATAGTATATGTGTGTATGTATATGAATGTATGTATATATGACTATTTTGTCAATTGACAATTATATTTAATAGCTGCCTTCTTATTATAGTGTTTGCTTAATAAACATTTATACATGCATGTGTGTTAGTGATTTTTTAAAATCATGGCAAAGGGAAACAGAATCCAAGTTACTTCACAGTGCAAACATGCTAAGGGAATATTAAAGTCCTCCTGAACTAGCCACTAGAATCTCAGTTCCTCTAGGCCAGAGTGGACTGTAGTCATCAAACAACCCAGTAACTTCTTAGAGTTAGTGATGGAAATCAGGTGCTCTGAACTTTAGTAAAATAATGAAGGTGAAGAGGATAAGAAAGAAGGGGGGGGCAGAGGAAAAGAAAGAAGGATTAGATTTAGTGCTCTTAAAAATGACATACTGTTGACCTGGTGAGATGGCTCAGCGGGTCCAGGTACTTCCTAATAAGCTAGGTGTCCTTCCAAGCCTGGCTACCTGAGTTTGATCACCAAAACGATGCGGGAAGGAGAAAACCATCTCTCCACATGTATGTGCTCACGAAAGAAAAAAATGCAATAAAAATTGGTTTAATTTATAGTTTGCCCACAAGTAAATTACTAAATACTCCCAGTCAGACTGTTGCTTGTCACCCTGGGGCCTTTGGCTACAAAGATTACAAGACTTCTCATCCTGAAGTTCTGATAGTCGTTAATAGGACAGCAAAGACATAAAGATGGGAAGATTTTGCTATTTCCTAAACCAGATGAAAGTCTATTTAGATGTTTTACTCACCTGTAAAAAACAGACATACCACTAAACAACCCTGCCAGAGCCAAGAGTCCCACGAGATGCCTGTGATTAAGGAGCACATGAGCCTGCTGCTGTGTGACTGCTGGTGCCTCGTTATCACCAAGACGAAGACTAGACATTACAGCAGGAAAGTCGGCTGTCTGTCAGAACCGCCAGCAAAACCAGGAGGCAATGCAGGCCTGTGCTCCAGCACGAAGAAGAGGCAGTGCAAGGCTGTGCTCAACCGGCGCTCTATTGCAAAGAAGCTGAAGAAATTTACTGTGATATTTTGAAATTCTGATTGTTTTTCCTTCATGTTTCTATAAAAACATGAGAAGTCAATTGTCGGGCAACAACTTAAACATTTTTTTCATTCAATACTTCTGCAAATGAAACAAAAGCGTACGGTTTCACAGTAGCTTGTTGGTGAGGAAAACCGTCTGGTTCTCTCACAAATTGCTTCCCACCCACTGTCAGCAAGTACAACAACGCATGCTGGCTGTCGGAGATTCAGGGTGCCACTTAGAGTTCACAGACGCCATCTCGGAGGCTGCTGGTGCAGAACCCGATCCCCAGTGTAAGCCCTGATCTAGACAATCTTCGTTTTCTCTCTCGTAAACATGACAGCACATCATTAGAAATTAGATATTAGGCGGGAATTCAGAAAACAAATGTATGGCGATTGTAACAGGAATGTGTAAACTTGCTAAGATGAAACATCGAAAGGCCAGGCAAATCCACAGTAAGATATTTAGTCCACAGTGTATCCCTTTATAGAAGTTAATATAGAATCTGTCTGGGGTTTAGAATTGAAAAGGCTCTCTTTGGAATTTTTCATTAATAAAAAATATTTTTTTTCTTTTTTCTTTTTGGATTTTTTCGAGACAGGGTTTCTCCATAGCTTTTTGGTTCCTGTCCTGGAACTAGCTCTTGTAGACCAGGCTGGCCTCAAACTCACAGAGATCCGCCTGCCTCTGCCTCCCGAGTGCTGGGATTAAAGGCGTGAGCCACCACCGAATAAAAAATATTTTTAAGCATTTTAAAAATATTTCATTTAAAATATTTAATATTTTTAATATTATACATATAATAAAATTTTCCATCTTAATATTTATTATTTTAATTTTATAATTTTAATTTTTAAAATAGTTTGATATAAGAATACTATATTCACATCATTACTACCCTACTTTCTCCCTATTCAACTCCTTGTATGCTGTCCTCATAACTTCCTCTTTATTATTCTTACAGGCATGTGCATGTGTGCATGAACACTCTCTCTCTCTCCCTTTCTGATGAGTCCATTTAGTATTGTTGATATGCGTATGTCTTTAAGGTTGATTAATTAGGATTGAATAACCTATCAGGATGCTTGTCCTTGAATATAAATTTTTTGTTCTTCAGCAACCATTGATTGCTTATATCCCTTCATCTAGTGGTGAAGGATTAAATGCAGATCAGTAAGTATTAAGATCCGTTTATATTGTTGTTTAATCACCAGACTGCTTCCTTTTTTAAAACTGAAATTCCTTACTTAACAAAGAGCACCATCCCTTACAGCCCATAGGGCTTACCAATTACCATTCAGTCTTGTCTGTATGATTCTGTGTCCACTGTGTACCTCATATCAATGTAATCATACAATGCCTGCTCTTGTGTGACTAGCTCATTTCATCTAGCACAATGTCTCGAAGGCTCATCTATGTGGCATTTTATATAAGAATTCTTTTCTTTCTTTAAAGCTGAGCAATAAATAGCCTGCCAGGTATGCTTGTCCTTGATCTATTAATGGGCAACGAGGATGTTTCATATTTCCATATTTGTAAATAATGCTACTATGAACATGAGGAGATGAAATTCCATTTAAAGCCTCACTTTCAGTCTCTTTGGGTATGTGTCTACAAGCTGGTCCATTGTTCTAAATCCGGCTCTTCTATTTATGCAGCAGGTGTATTTTACATCTTACCAACAGTGCGCAAAGCTTCTGATTTTTCTGCATCTCTGACAATACCTGTTATTTTCTCAACAGTATTCCTGTCCTTTGTATGGTGTGTCTTTCTATTGGGTGTCAGTTTGTAAAGCCTGAGTAAGCCATAATGTGAAACTTCTCTTCATGTGTGCCTTTTGGAAAAGTGTTCAAATCTTTCACTCATTTATGAATAGATTATTTATCTAGAAGTCTTAGAGGGGTTAATTAAACAAGAACATAGATTTGTCAAAGCTCCAAATTGAAAAGAACTACCATATTTCTTTATTTGAATGATATTACCTTATAATGAGAACTTCCAGAAGAGATGTTAGAATCAGTACCCAAAGTAAGCTGTAGAATAGCAGTAGTTATTACAACAGCAGTTGCATATTCCCACAAATACACAACAGCCAACATAAAAATGAAATGAGGAAATCAGCTCTTGGCTGTTTATGAATGTTTATCAAAATATGTTTGGAAGAAAATATGGGCTAGCAATGCTAAGCGAACGATGCATTTTGAAGTTTAGAATTATAAATTTCAAAGTCAAATTTTAATTTCCTTTTGCCGTTTCCTTTAAGTAACAAATAAATTTAATAATTCAATTTTGTGTCTGTTGTGTTTTACGTACAAATGGAGCTTCGATTTTATAGGTTAGTAAATGGATTCACAGCTATATCTTTCCATATTCTAGGCTCCTTGCCCCTTTCCACTCTAGCATCTCATAATTTGCACATATAACTGAACTTCCTTAGGCAGAAAGCACTCTCCATCATCCGTAGGCCTTCACTGTTCTTTTAGTAGTCTCATAGTAATAAATTAACCATTACTCTTCCTGGGCTTGCTCTCCTCATCTGAGAAAAAGAGAAAATGGACAGGTTCTTCATTCCTGCCATCTGCTCTCCTCAGGCAGCTACGGTGGTTTACTAACTGCTCCAGAGACCTAAAGCACAGCAGCTAATGTCAGGGACTGATAAAGTCTGGGGTCTGGAACGTGGAATGAAAGGGTTGGCTGTGTAGATGCAATGGATGCCCCTACTTTGCAGTCACACTTCCTAGAGGCTGAGCTCCTACCTGTATAACAGATTAATTCTTGATTATATGATTCATTTGAAGTCAGAATTCATTTAAAGCTGCTTACAGTTTTGAGTTATAACTCTGAAAAGACTGGGTCTTTGAAAACTTACTTTAGGAAAAGGAGGAAGTGTTATTACATGGACTAGTATTACTTGAATAATTACTATCTTCACATTATACTTCTTTCTTAATCTGATGGATTACAAAACTATTTCCCCAGAAAAGGATTTTGTACCAAATTATTGTTGCATATAAATGAAATAGCAGCTTGTCTTTTATTATATTTTTGACAAATGAGAAAGAAGGATTCCATGATCTTTCTGCTCTAGGATTTCTGACAAGGCTTCAGAAATAGATTCAGATAGATTTTAGCTATCTAATTGAAAATAGGAGGTCATTAGTCAGTATTTTGGAGGCAGGATTTGCTGATTTTTTTTTTCAGAATTGCATTTCTTCCCAAAACCCATGCATCTGTCTACTTCATCTCTACTTATTCTGCTTAACCTGTAAAACAAGTTGTAAAACCAGAAAGCGTTTGATTCTTTGAAACTTTAATTTTCCATTAGTATATAATTTTTGTTTAGCATTTTATGTCCTAGAAATTTTGCTTAGAGATAAATAATAGAGGCTACATTATGTTAAAAAGGGGTAAAAAAACATAAAGCCGACAATAGATAAATAAATCAACAGGAGATGGACAGATAATAGACAGATCACAGATTTTCAGGAGTTTAGATTGCATGTTCCTGTTCAACTTTAAAACTTGATACAGAAGGGAAATAATATTACTTAAGTAAGCAAGAAGTGCAATCAAGCAAATTCCAAAATGTCCCTTCTCCGGTCTTTGATGGGGTTGAAGACTAGATAGTTGTAGTTACTTTCTTCTCATGACTTGGCCAAGTTATTTATAATATAAGACTTAAACTTTAGGATAGGATAATCATTGAAACATGTATCGCATGTTTCTTGCTTGATATTGTTTATGCTGTTGTAATTCTAATTTTTATATCTGATTTGTTCTTATTGTATATAATTTTGTATTAGGCTTAGAACTGTCTTATTTAAACAAAAGAGGGAGTTGCTATAGGAATTCCTACAGCAAATAGCCTTTTAGTTACCCGCCCACTTCGGTGTGGCCTCTCTATATAAATGTCAATGTACAGTATGCTTCTGGCCTCTTTTCTGGCTGCGGGATTTGGTTGATGTTCCCCAATTGAGCAGAGGACTGTAATCTGTGTGTCTACCCCTAAATAAATAACCTTCTATTATACAAAAAAAAAAAAAACTAAACACAGATGGAGCATAAAAACGAATAGGTTTATATTTGTGAATATTTTCTCAAATCATGAGCTGCTTTAGGAGACTGAAGAATATATCTCTTACCAAATATGTATTTAATATTCCCAAGCCTGACATTTGATGACTATATTGTTCAATTCTAAGTTTGAATCATGATGGTCTGGAGTAAAATGTGAGGGGTAGGGTGCTGACCATGTGTTTTGAGCCCCTTGTTAATGAGAGAACCAAACTCCACATCCGTGCTTGCACTGGACTTCACGAATCTATATTTTTAACCACGGCAGTGATGACTATTTTCTTCTGAGAAAGTGATGATTTCACCTAAATAATATATCTTTAAGAATTCAATATGGGCTTCCTGTCGCGGCCGCCATCGGAGAGGAGCAGCCATGGCCCTGCGCTACCCCATGGCCGTGGGCCTCAACAAGGGCCACAAGGTGACGAAGAACGTAAGCCAGCCGAGGCACAGCCGGCGGCGCGGGCGCCTCACAAAGCACACCAAGTTCGTGCGGGACATGATCCGGGAGGTGTGCGGCTTCGCGCCCTACGAGCGGCGCGCCATGGAGCTGCTCAAGGTGTCCAAGGACAAGCGCGCGCTCAAGTTCATCAAGAAGCGGGTGGGCACGCACGTACGCGCCAAGAGGAAGCGGGAGGAGCTGAGCAACGTGCTGGCCGCCATGAGGAAGGCGGCGGCCAAGAAGGACTGATCCCCTCCCCGTTCTCAATAAACGTTGCTGTGGCGCAAAAGAAAAAAAAAAAAAAGAATTCAATATGGATATTCATTAAGGTTTTGATTAAGTATACCTTGAGTTGAAAAGATTGATATATTTAAATATGTAGTATATATAAATAATGAAAACTTGAATAAAAATGGCATTACCAGGGCTAGAAGAATGGCACAGCAGTCAAGAGTGTGTAATTCTCCTGTAGAAGACTCAAGTTCAGTTCCCAGCACCTACATCCGGGCAGCTCATGGACACCTGCAATTCCAGCTTCAAGGGCTCTAACACCTTTTTCTAGCCTACACAGGCAAATGAATATCCCCTCTCTCCTACTTACACACATAGTTAATAATAAATTATTTTAGAATAGGATGTTATAAGTATATAGAAGAGTAGTTGCTAATTACATTTTTGTTCTTTTTAATTTTATTTAAATAACTTTTTTTCATTTATTTTATGTACCAACCAGTTTCCCTTCCCTCCTCTCCTCCCATCCTCCAGCCCTTTTCATCGACCCCTTCCCTTCCTTTCCTCCTCCATCTCCATTCAGAAAGGGGGAGACCTCCCACGGGCTTATACAAAGCAGGGCACATCAAATTGGGGCAGGATTGAGCTCCTCCCCTTTATGTCTAGGCAGACCAGGTAATCCAGATGGGAAGCAGGTTACCCAAAGCCAGCTAGACACCAGCGAGAGGTCCTGCTCTCCTGTTAGAAGCCTAAGAGACCAAAATGTAGGATTGTCACATACCTGCAGGGGGCCTAGGTTGGTGGTATGCAGGGTTCCTAACTGCTGATCCAGTGTCCGTGAGCTCCTGTGAGCTCAGGTCAGCTGTCTCTGTGGGTTCCCTCATCCCGACGCCCCTGGCTGGTATAATCACTCCCCTTTTCTTCCACAAAACTCTCAGAGCTCAACTCAATGCTTGTCTTTGATCTCTGCCTCTGCTTCTGTCAGTGACTGGAGAGAATATCTCTGGCGGCAATTGAGGAAGTCACCAATTACATGTTTAAATGATAGTATACCCAGTATGGTTAAAAAATTGTGTGCATAGTAGACATGAAACCCTAGAGCAGTGATTCTCAACCTATGGGTCCCAACTCCTTTGGGTCAACTTGTAATAATGAAAATACATTTTGGGTATCAGGTGTTTATGTTACAATTTGTCATAGTAACAAAATTACAGCTATGAAGTAGTAACAAAAATAATTTTGTTTGGGGTTCCCCACAATATGAGGAACTGCATTAAATGGCCGCAACACTAGAAAAGCTGAGGACCACTACCCTAGAGGAACTTGCCCAAAAATCTGTACAACAACAAGTTCTTATAAATATATTTAGAGCTTGGATACTTCCCCATGTCATCTCCTCTGTTTTTAGTTAGGTAAGAGTCACTTTGGAGAGCAGTGTGGATGAGAAAACTTTCAAATTCCTGTCTCTGTAAATTCTAAACACAACAGTCTTCCTCTTGCCTCTCCAGCATTTCTGCTTTCCTTTTGACAAATTAAAACCTCTTCTGGGGACACTATATTGTGTGATCTATTTAAAATAAAAATTTGGAAGTTGACATTTTTCAATACCCTCAATGGCATTCTAAAGTACTCTCTAGGGCCTCGAGATCACTGTTTGAGCCCTGACCCTATTGCCATCTCCTTCCCTTACACGCACGTTGTAGCTTATAGGGTTCTAAAGGCCAAGTACTTCCTAAGCTTCCCCAACCCAGTCTTTTGGTATATACTCCATTTTCCTAAAATATTCTTTCAGTGGCTCATATTATCAGGTTAGAGCTTAATTATCATCTCAAAAACAATCTGAAACTAGAAAAAGGTGGCCATAATTCTCTTTTCTTATTTCTTATGGCAAAACTTTTTTTTAACTTCTAAAGTAATTTATTTCTTTTAGTGCATTTACAGAAGGGAGTGCCAGACTACAGCTTACACAAGTTACAGTCATGTATATTTAACCAACCATTCTATCCAACTCTTATGGAAGGCATAAGAGTAATTGCTATATTGGTGTTTCAAGGAAGCTCTTGTCTCTTTGGTAAAATCACAGGAATTGTAGTTTTTGCCTCTATCACAATCAGGCAGACCAACAGTAATTTATTATTGTAAATTACTATGAAGTATTAAGGTCTTACTTCATAGAGTATACTACTCTTTAAATGCTTGAACAAACACTCTTTTCTTTTAAGTAAAGAACTCTAATTTTATTGAAAAGTTATGAAAATGATAAAAGAAACATGTTATTCCCCATGATTATTTAGGAAAATGCTACTTTAACCATTGCATCAACATCGGAAGTAATTACAGTAAATCACTAAACAATCTGACTTCTTTGCAGAAGCAAAGCCAAAAGTATATTCTAAAAATCTAAATATTTTCTTTTAAACAAATATACTTCCTCGTTTTTTACTTTAATTAAAGGTATTGGATTACTGATATTGGATATTAGTTATCATTATAATCAACAACATTCCTGAAAAGAACAAAATCTCTATGGTTTTTCCCTTTGTGATTCTTTTCCATTTAAAACACTCATTTAAAAAAGTATCCATTTACACACAGACACACACACACACACATGCGTGCGCATACATGATTGACTCGTTTCTCACAGCATTTTGAATGTCTGCTACCTTTATTCCATTATCACTTGAAACAGACTTTAAATTAAATTTGCTTTAGGAGATACTACCTTTTGTGGAACATTAATTATTTTTTTAGTGAAAGATAGGGATATTCAAGGTTATAAAGTATTCCTAATGAATTACAATGAGAAGAATTCTATTCCAGAGCACTCAGCATCAAACTCCTTACAAGATACTCAAAATTTCTATCAAGAGAAAGAATTGATATGCTATCTATCCCTTCCCTGTAAGTATCTTAGAAAAGGTCAGACTTTGTTTGGAAAGCAAGGAATAGTGGAGATAAAGAGGTACAGCACAAAAATCTGCTTTTAACAGACTATATTTAATCTGTAGTTGTTAAGAGAAAGGCATATAATATATTACAAAATTCTTTTTGCTTAGTGCCTTCATGAAATACTTGAAAAGATCTCATACTAGTGACTTACCAGCACACACGAAAGCTCTAAAACAGAAAGAAGCAAATACACCTAAGAGGAGTAGATTACAGGAGATAAACTCAGGGTAAAAATCAATAAGAGAGAAACAAAGTAATTCCACTAAAATTATGAACAAGACAAGGTTACCCACATACTCTCTCCATATTTATCTATTCAATATAGTACTTGAGGTTCTAGCTAGAGCAATAAGACAACTCAAAGGAAATAAAGGGGATACAAATTGGAAAGAAAGAAGTCAAAGTATCATTATTCACAGATGATATGATATATACATATGTGACCCCAAAAATTCTATCAGTGAACTTTTGCAGATGATAAGCACCTTTGTACTTTAAAACTTCTACTACACACATTTTTCCTACTACACTCAAAGTTATGAACTATACATATAAACCTAACTTTTTCTTCTTATAAGAGGAATACATGGAGACATACGTTTTCTTTAATATGCCTCCATCACCCTTTATAAGTATATAGTTATTGCAATGTTGGAGAACATGATTGTGGAGATTGTAACTAGAATGGAGTGAAGAAGAAATCCATGATGATAAAAAACCATTTACTTCAATATAGTGAGGAGTCCAGATAAAAAGTCTATTTCAATTACATACTGCTGTAAAATTTATAAATAATGCAGCTAGAAAAATAATGACCTTGTGTAGGACTCTGCCAATGTTCGATTGTCTGTAGACTGTTAGTAGGGAGATATGCATAGAATGGAATGGATTACCCCATCTTCTACTAGGAAGAACTAGACCTTGGTATTGTTCAGTCCCATTAGAGTACAGAAAATGACAACGTCTTAGAGTCAAGATGGTCTTAGGATTTGGTTAAATAGATAGAAATAAAGACTAAAATGTTTTATAGAACTGTTTATTCTTATTTAAGATGGTAAAGTATGAAAAATAATTGTACTGGAATCTTCTGCATGAAGAGAAAGAACTGGATCACGGACTGTTAAGGAATGATGAATTAGACATGTTTATAAACAAGGAGCTGGAACTTATATTATCAACAACAAAGGATTGTGAGACATAGTCTAAGATTGCTGTGCATAAAAGCATTACTGTGAGATTACCGAGGGAGCAAAAGTTATTCATTGAGGAAAAGGAGGTATCCATTTAATGTCATACTGTGAAATAAACATTTCTACTTTCTCATACATTTTTCTAAGAAGAAATGATTAATCAGAAGAAAGAGGAGTACCTTCCCTGTTAATACCTGATATTCTATTACCATAACTTCAAGAATTGTAAATAACATAATGAATAATAATAAGCTAATAATCTCATACGATTCGTCTATAGCTTACTTATTTGAAATTCATTATTAGGAAATTTAAAATGCATAAAGCTAGCTAACTATAACTGTTATGGATTCTATGGAATTATCACTTATAGTTGACTATGATGCTTTCTGTTTGGGGGATTGTTTTGCCAATGCCAGTGATCCAATGCCAGTGATCCAACGACTGTGATCCAATGCCAGTGAATCAGCCATCCTGAACCAGGGACTAAATGTTCAAAAATACAGTTCAGCTACTTTCCTAGGGCTAATTAGAGGAGATGATGGATTCTTACATAGAAATTTAAGAAACAAAATGGGAGAGTGGATATTCAGGTTGGCTTGATGATAACAACAAAGAAAAGTAAGAAAACAAACAAACACTTTTTCCTAGTCCACATCAATGTAAACACCAGCAAGCCTCTGATAGTATGGCAGCTCATTGCTTCATCAAACCTTCATCCTGACAGGGAAGGAAAGAGGAAGGTGCTAGAGAATCACCATCAAATGGCCACGTGCTGTGTGTAACAAATGGCTCCAGCCATCAAACAAAAATGTAGGACAAGAAATCTAATGAAAAGGAAGGAGAGAAGGCAATAATCCATAAGGAAAGAATAAAAATACTTGAAATGGAAATAGATAAGCATGTTTATTTTTCTAAGTTCTCCAGCAAGATCTCCAGGAATTTACACTTGGATCACTGTAGATATCATCAAGTAACATGGGGCATCCCAAGAAACTGAACACATTTGTATATAGTAGACACAGAACAACTTGAAATAAGTGAGGATTTCAACAGGCACAGAGCAACTTGAAATAAATGAGGATTTCAAAGAATAAGACTGTGACTCTGCAGGGACTCTGATTTCTAGGTTGTGCCGTCACAGGTCATCAAGCTGGCCCAGTACAGAGAAAGCATCTGCTTAGGTGATTTGACTCTGGCAATAGACCATATGTAGCTCTTCTCTTTGTAGACCTGGCTCTTTCTTTACAAACAGTCTTTCTAAACAAAACATGTAAGTGCCTACCACTTTCAAAGGACAAAGTTATCTCTACTGTTGCTGCCTGTGACTGTTTGATCTATTTAAATATTTTCTTGTTAGTATAAAGTAACGAATATCTAGGATTTAATTTAAAACAATATGTTCATTGTTTCTTTTGGATGATATCTATATTACCTACATACATGCAAAGCCCTAAATTTTATTGACTATGCAACCTAGCTTGTCACTGTAGGAAATGGTATAGAAAGAATTAAAGTCAACTGTAACATGTCTTTTGCCTATTTACTGCCTAGATGGTGTTTAGCAAATCCGTGTTTACTTGACCTCAAGAAAAGTAAACATTTCCATGGAGTGCCTCAATCAAAGGCATGTTTTTCCCAGAGGACTGATCACGTGGCTTCATGCCACTAATTTCCAGGCATGATTTTCCTCATCTCCACATCATCTGACATGCTGTTTTACAAAGCAACTAAGTCATGTGGTAAGCCATCTTCCTTATAAGCTACAGCAATATTGAAAATACAAAATAATATGTTTTGTTATCTTCTAACCATTGAGATTGGGCTGACCTTGTAAAGTTGAAGGAAGTAACTTATGCACATCTAAGTATCAGGAGACCTATCGGCTTCGACTCTTGGACTGTTCCCACCATAGGAGTAGTGCCAAACTAGGCTGTTAGGAAATAGGTCATGGGTGAGAGAACCAATGGGCCTCACCCAACATTTATTTCATTTCAGATCACGTTAAGGTGGCCATATGGAGTCCATCAGACCACAGACAAGACAATTAATTCTATATCTATGATGAAGCTCACCAACACAAGCAGAGTGCATCCATATTCAAAGTGATAGGCCAGTCCAGTAGCCTCTAACAAATGATAGTTAATTTTACTTCATCATATTCTGGGGCAGTGTTTTATGAGGCAGTAGATTGATAACAAACACCAAATTTGCGCCATATGAACACATCCATTTAAAGAATTGTGATCTAGAATTTCATCAAGTTTATAGGCTTGACTCTCCTTGTGAATTCTTTATAAATGCAGGCCTTC
Source organism: Microtus obscurus (assembly GCA_963919715.1). NCBI lineage: Eukaryota > Metazoa > Chordata > Mammalia > Rodentia > Cricetidae > Microtus > Microtus obscurus. The sequence continues at coordinate 11,352,698 of CAWTZC010000170.1, read as the reverse complement.
TGCTTGCTGTACTCTTATCAGTGAGTTCCATATAAGGACTGTGATTCATTGGTGACATTATAATGCAGTATTAACTGGTCAAGTTCCAGCACAAAACAGGCCTTGCCTGAACTCTTTGTATCATAAGTTGGATTTATGCCCTTTGATAAGGAAATTAATTTACCTCTTCTTTAATAAACGTAGAATAATGATATCACATTAAAATAAATGTCCATGTTGGTATCTACTTTATAACATGATTTCTGGGATAAACCATTTGACAATTAGTTCCTCATGTATAATATGTCATGGTATTTTATTTCAAGCATTTTATCATGCTACTAAAGCCTTGGTATTTCTTATTAATATTAGGGCAATAATATACTATTCAACTCTCATAATTTCCAGTTTCTTTTAAAAAATTCTGCATCTTAAAAACAAAAGAAAAATTTTGGCTGGGAAATTGGTCAGTGGGCAAAACTCATGCTGAAAAACTATGAGGAGCTGTGTTATGCCCCAAGAACCCACATAAAACCAGAAGTTATAGCCTGTAACTGCAATCCCCATGCTCTACTGTGAAATGATGCAGAGATCTGAGAATCTCAGGGAGTTTTTAGTACATCTACCCTGGCACAAAAGTTGATAACGATGGAGCCTCTGCGTCAAATGAGGTAGGGGAAATGATTGACATGTTCATCTTGGCAAAGGGCTACCTGCACTCAGACACACTGCTATACATATGAATGTACATATATTTAAGATGGAATAAGAGAGTGACTAAAAAAATAGAATGAAATATTTTGAACACACACATACTTGTCTTAAGATCTATTGGATCATTTGACGTGTGCATTAGAAGGGGGCTACTATTTGAATATATATTTTTGAAAAGAGAGAGCACAAAAGAGACAACTCAGGAAGTTAAGGTCCTTTCCTTGCCCTGCGAATGCTAAAAAATGTGCTGGAGGCAGGCTCTGCTGAGTTCCACACATTGAGTACCGTCTTACAGGGCTTTTTTTTTTTTTTCATCTTCACATGAAACATCCTTGCCACGTGGTTACACTGATGAGGGTAATATCTGATACTACAGCCATATGGGACAGTTAGGGGAAGTCACTTATCTATGAAAATCAAAGGGAGTGCTATACTTAAAGATAAAAAATCTTAGGTCTTTTCTACTGAGGTAACTTTTCTAAAAAAATAATATCTTAATACTCAGTGCTCCAGCTGCTTATGACCTGTGTTCATCAAATACATCTTCACAATTCAGGCATCAAGAGGAGTCAAGATGGAAACTTCTTCAAAGAGCAATTTCTTTCGAGTCTGACTGGCTTTGTTTTGTTACTGCTAAATGTAGACCAATTGCTTTTTTTTTCCTTAGAAATGTCCGTTCGGCTCCACTCTTTCTGAAATCCACTTTTCCTGTGTTTCGTTTGAAGATTAAATCCATCTGTAACTATAATTTGCTTTGCTTCAGAGAAGATAGAGCCATTTGTTCTGAAGTTGAACACATTTAAGACACTTTGATCTTTATCACTGAAATCAGGACTTAAAATGAAATTCTTCTTTGGCCAATATAGAGATCAAATAGCAGATTAGCGAGTGATGCACACTTGCTACAGTATGGCAATCATTCACCCTAACAATAAACAGAAATGTTATGTAAAAAGCATTTCACCTCCAAATAAAACATCTTCCTTATTTGATGTCTTGTAATTGGGGCATATCAACAGAAATGAACCCTCTTCTCCCCAAGTTGTTATTGGTCATATTGGTTTTATCAGAGCAATAGAAACACCATCAGGTATCTGTCTCTGTTTTTATGCTTGGGGAGTTTCTGGTTTTGTTTATTTACTTGTTTTTAACCAAGAAGAGAACATAGGTTACCATGTTCTTTGAATAATCAAGATGGAATTCAGACTCTACATTCCTCTTCTTTTCCTCTGTGATTAAAATTTGAGTCATGGTTTTCTTGGGAAAGTTTGTATTTTACTATAATATTCTTCCAAATGGTCTCTCATTCTTAGCATCAGCCTGCCATCTGACTCTTCTTAGGCAAAGGACATGCCAAGAACTTAAGCGTCCTTGCTTTGCATCATGGATTCCGCCAGTACTTACTGCCAACTTATGATAAGCCAGAGAAAATTCTAAGGGACAATAAAAATATAAGCAAACCAGAAAAGCCATTACATATACTGAGATACAATAAGGTGCATACGTGTGATGGCTCGATTACCACATATATTGCTGTGAACAGCCAGTTTCTATGAAATCAGAAAGAAAGAGCTATACTGTGGAGTCTCAGAAAAGCCTTTTTGGTAGAGAGAAATTCAACATGAATCTTAGAGGCTTAAGAAGTAGGGCAAAATGTGTGGATTCTTAGTAGTAAGGTGGAGCCTGTGTGTATAGTAGAAAAGAAATTTAGTATGGCCAAAAGATGGAACGAATATCTTTTAACATCAGGTCAGTCATATACTATGACTACAGCAAAGACTAAATAAAGACTGAATATATCTCCGAAAGCAATGCTAAGTAGCTGACAAAGAATGAAATACAGCAACAGTTTGTCCTGTAATCTGGGGACTAAACAAAGGCATTTGGAGTCTGCTTCTTGCAGTCAGGGAGACAGGTGACTTACTAAAGTATGTTTTCTGCAGGGTGGGGTGTGTTCTAAATGTTTAGTGATCTGTGAGTTATTGTTTTTGCTAATACAATTCATGAATGAAGGCAACAGCATTCAGTACACAAGAGGCAATGCAGAGGAATTCCTAATCAGCTCCTTATTTCTCAATTCAGAAAGAATCGTCTTTTCTTTCACAATTATTGTTTTATTGCTTAAAATCAATTTGAGTACCTCCTGGACATGAGATATCCTGCTAGATATTGCATGGTGTATAAGAACATTAAAACACTCATAATCCAAAGGAAGTAGAGCTCCACTTAAAACTGCCTCTTGCCTGAGGCTCAATCACATCAGTGGATCTCTGAGGACCTTCAGCAAGGGATCTAGTCCATTCTACCATACCCTGGTTGAAGAGACACAGAGACAGTATATAAGAACACGAATTCCTCCTCACTGAAGCAAATGCCTCTTACTTATTGAACAACAACACATACCCAGTATTTGATGTAGATACTCTCCACTAATCATTTCTATTATTCTATGGGGGTAAAAATCTGCACTTCACATGCAAGGACCTCAACTGTTTACAGAAGCTAAGTCATCCACTGAAATTAAGGTAACTAAAAAGAGAAATAAATTTTGTATAGATTTGTGTCATTCTAAAGACTTTGGCCTTATACCATTGAGCCCCTAAGTTAATTTCAGGTCGTACTAAGACAAATATCATAGCAGTACATTTTGGACGTTATCATTTGCTATCGCACCTGGGTTTTTGTGGCAGCATCTCTGTATATAATATAGTCAGATACATTCAAGACAGGAACAGCATGAAACATCTCCAATCATTTCCTTGGAGTTTTATAACATGGCAAAATATCCTCTCATCATAAAATGGTAACGGGTTGAGGCTGGTTATAGCCATGCATCACTTCCTAATATAAAATGATGCCCTTCTTAATAATGTAATTTCACAGAACAATAAACAAAACAGCCATCTGTTTATTTTTATATTCCACCTCAGGATCAGGAACAAGCGTTTGTGATATTTGAGAGGACTCTTTGGGCAATCTGAAGGGAAAGTGTTTAAGGAAATCACCGTGTGAATAATAAGCAAGGAATAATGGTGATCCTGCCTGCCTTCTTCCTCTGTCTGACAGAGCAGAGCTATGACTGCACAGGAGAAGGCTGGGAGTCTGCTTTGGGCCATGCTTCCGTTTTCCAGAGGTATGCTATTTTCATATCTAATCAGTTCTCTGGTTCACAAGAATGGTTACTGGCTGAGGAAGTCATCTGGTTACAGACTGAAACCTATCAGCTGCTTGGCAATGCAGTGAAGGGAGAGAGGGGAGAGAGAGAGAGAGAGAGAGAGAGAGAGAGAGAGAGAGAGAGAGAGAGAGAGAGAGAGAGAGAGAAAGAGAGAGAGAGAGAGAGAGAGAGAGAGAAAGAGAGAGAGAGAGAGAGAGAGAGAGAGAGAGAGAGAGAGAGAGAGAGAGAGAGAGAGAGAGAGAGAGAGATTGATTTACGGTATTTTGAAATTGCAATTCTCAAAGTTTATATGCGTCTGCCTGAAGGACAATATAGCAAAAGATTCTTATAGGCGTGGCAAAGAGGGTTCCGACGAAGTCATCCATGCCAAGCAGATATATAGAAGATATCTACTGGATTTCAACTTATGCCTCAGGACACATAGGGTAAAATTCATCCTTCCTGGTATAGAATAAAGGATGTGTAAAGGAATTCAGTCCCATGATTTGCCACAGGTTAGAAGCCAGACGAAGCCTTTCCAGTGTACTCGGCAGGGCATATTGTTTTCCTTTTCTGAGCTGCCCTTTACAGGACCTTTATCTGAAATAATTTCCCCTTATTCTAATAATGCTTTTCTCCTAGAGAAAATTTTTTCTTTTCAGTTCAACTTTAAAATGGTTTGAAGCTTCCTCCATCTTAAAGAGATCCAAACCTTCTGGCTTTCCTGTAATTATCTTTCTGAGGCATTTCAAATGTTGTATTTAATGAATGGATTTGCTTACACTATCACATTGGCCATCTATTACTGAGTATTAAATAAATAGCCACGTGTATTGTAGTGGAGTTGTTTTCCTTGTGGGACATCCACCATCTGTCATCAGGAAGTCAGCTTGCTGTGGTGACCTACAGGATACCCTAGCCTGTAGTCATGGCAACGAAAAATACATAAATACGGTGATATCTAGGTCATGATAATTCAATGAGATTGTTGATATTCCTTGTGGAATGGGAGGCTCGCTTGACCTCTGAAGTTCTATTTCTCTCCTCTCTTCCCCGTTGCTGAGGTTCTCCAGCACAGAGATGTGGTGGGTACTACATTCTGTAGAAGACAGCTTGACTGGGGTGTGGGACTGTGAAATAGTTCTTATCAAGTCAAGTGATACAGAATCACCACCACCCTGAAAAGTCGCAAAAGTCAGGCATTCCCTTTATTCAGGGCTTTGAAGGCTTCCTGGGTCCTGTATGGTGTAAATGTCAATGTTCTCCCAAAAGCAGCTCTTTCTTGAGCATGAAGGGCCATCCTGCTGCTCCAGGGCCCATGTCCTAAGGTTTTATACAGGGTAAGGTTTGTCATCTCCTTTCTACCAACCCTGTCATTCTGTCCTTCTCCTTTATTTCTAAGTGCTAGATCACCTGCTAGACAGGGACAGACTCTTACCTTTGCTCTTTACATGCCTTACGAGGAAGAGATATATTTTTATGTGTTCCAGGAAAAGTCAGAACAACAGTTAACTTTTTCTCAGAGACCATAGTTTTTGATGAGCTTTCCCAAATGCAACAGTCCAGCACATCTGCCACAGTTTCGGTCATTAGAAGCAGCACAGTTCTTCCAGGTTACAGAGAAAACAAAGGGAGCATGTGGGACATAAATACAGGAGTTTTAATCACCACAGGGGTGCCACATAACTATATAGCATATTATGTTATGTTCTATATAACATCTTCTCAACTAGAAAAGCTCAGTAAGGACTAAGTCAATCTCAATTTCCATGTCTTTTATATGCAAGATAAACTAAAATTCTGAAGCAAAGGTCACAATTATGTTGAAGATTCTACCTGGTGGATTGGCCGGTTAGAATTTTATGATCATGAAGAGCTAGAATGTTACGGAATTAGAGTCCAAATGATTTTTGACTTATTAGTTACCTTAACAACTATTAATTGCCTACTTCTGTGTCAGACATAATTTCAAACAGCAGCTGAAACTTCTGGAGCAGTGACATCACTGTATCTTCTACTAACCTATGTGTTCCAACTCATTCTGGAGCAGTGACATCACTGTATCTTCTACTAACCTATGTGTTCCAACTCATCAATACGTCCGAGCTATAGCAGATCCACGTGATTTTCTGTCACCACTTATATGATGTCTCCACCAATATATTTGTTAAAGACCTTCATTTATGACTTTTCAGTTGTTGTGATTATAAAAGATCCCATTCCCGCTTCCATGTTGGAGAATGTTAATTGGACTGATGTAAATCTGTGTTCTAGGGTCATAATCACTCGTATTTTGTTCAGAATAAGCTGCCTTTAATTACATTGGTGTTGAGAGCAGAACTTTGTGTTTACACTGGCTCATGTCAAGAATAGAAAATATCAAAGAGATATCAGAGAGAGAGATAGAGAGAGAGGTGGGTGGGCAAGTAGAGGAAGCCAAGGTCTCATTGTTCCTTAACCCCTCAAATGCTGGAAATTGGCCAGTCTATGGAAATATTGTTTGGAAGGTAGGAGCAATATTTTGATATTATTGTCATGATAACAATTAGAAAGTACGTAACAATTGATATTTCTAGATTTAGAGCCTTAAGTATTGGGCCTAACAGAAGAAGGTCTACAGCAGTATTCCTTACACAGGTCAGAAGCGGAATCACAGAAGTTTGAAATAATATCAACACGATCATCATTCCCTGGGGGTGCACCTCACAAGACATTTTAGCACTTTTCCAAAGGTCCCTGTGGCTAAAACACGGACATTTATAGGTGCAATGCTCTGTAATAAATAGAAGTTCCATTATCTTAAATGTTTTATCCAAAGTGAATTTAAATTTAAGATCATTTCTCCTTCAAAGCAAATTGAAAAGATAGTCAGCCTTTTGTTCCCATACCACTTGATGCAACCTTTTTCTTGAAATCTACTCTCTCTGCCTCTCCCTAAATATGAATATGATGGGAAAATAAAAATAATTAAATTCTGATGCCTATTCTCAGATTCGATTGCCATATGATATTGTTTGAGATGTTTCTTGAAAAAAAAATACATATTGAGAACTTGATTCCCGAGCTACTAACATTAGGAAAGAATGCCGAAAGGGACATGATTCCCTTATCAGTGTCCCATCCTCATCAGAGGATTAGAAAGATGCTTGGGGATAAATTTCATCTTTCCCATTTTAACTCTCTTTTCCTCTCCTCCCTTCTTCCCCTGTCTACTCCCTGGTCCTGGGATGGAGTGATTCCATGATCTTGGACTTCTATGGCTCTATAATTTCAAACCAATAAACTTGAGTTTCTTATGAACTACTGGCTGTGATATTCTGGAATCACACAGCATGTAAAATCATAGACTGTGCATGTGCCTGTGCCTTCCTACATTCTGTACAGGATACAGCAGGGCAACAGGACAAGGATGAATAGCTCTTCTCGGAGGCCAGAGATGACCTGATTCAGACTTTCATTTGGAAAAGATTCCACGCCAAGGTTTGGCAATTTATCCAAAGAAATTAGAAATCTAAGGAAGATAAATTATGGACCCAACTTCTCAAAATTCATTCAATCTTTCTAAAAGCTCATTTTGACTATAAAGGATATTTTTGAACTGAAGTTGTATTGTGTTTCACTATATTATTCTGTCCTAGCCAGCACTGATTTTGTTTGCTAAATAGAAAATATTTACGATTTCCAATAAATTAAGAACAATTTTTTAAGCAAAAAAAAAGAACATATACCAGACACTTCTTATAGCAAATCTTTTCTGCTTATTACTCAAAGAGGCAATGATAATCATCTCCAGCTCAGCTCAAGGGGACTGAGACTGATTTGGCTGGCAATTTAGATGCACAAATAATAAATTTATTTACATGGGTCAATTGGATTGTAGCTTCAGAGTTAATAAAGGACAGTGAGTGAATAGTTTCAACCTCAAATATTTCAGAGTTAATTCTACCTCAGTTTTCTTTGCATTCTGCTCTTATTAATCACGAATTGAAAATAGAAAAAAAAAGTCATAGCATCCATGTTGACTACACCAATTTACGCATTTAAGCCGCAGGATGATTATGTTTGTATTTGATTTTGATTTATTTTCATAACAGAACACAGTAGATAAAAGAGATGCTATCTCCAGCTTGACTGTGTTTACAATTTATTATCAGTCAAATGTACTGAAGATTAATAACTCTACTGCTAGAAAGTGAATTTTGTAGAGAAATCTTATTTTATTATTTTTTTAAAAGAGACTTGAGGCAGATAGGAAAGGCCCTATAAAGCTAACATGCATATTGGCCCACCTTAGAGTTTCTTTAAAAAAAGATTCAGAAGGCTAGATGGATTAACTTAGTTGTCACTGTTATTATTGAAAATGACCACTGTCTCTAAAAAGCACTGGTAACAAAAGATGTAGAAGATGTGGCAGGAGACATTTAATGAAAAAGCATCACTTCATAAAATTAAGAGGTGAGTAGTTATTAGCTATAATTATACAAACATATTTACAAATTAAAAAAATCCAAGCTGACTATGCCTGTAGTCCCTCCTGGTTGTCATATTCAAAATTAATATGTGCTGGGGAGTTTTATATCAGCTTGACAAAGCCACCTGAGAGTAATAAACCTCAATTAAGAAAAATGCCTTCATAAGATCAGGCTGTAGGAGCCGGGCGGTGGTGGCACACGCCTTTAATCCCAGCACTCGGGAGGCAGAGGCAGGCGGATCTCTGTGAGTTCGAGACCAGCCTGGTCTACAGAGCTAGTTCCAGGACAGGCTCCAAAGCCACAGAGAAACCCTGTCTCGAAAAAAAAAAAAGATCAGGCTGTAGGTAAGGCTGGAGGACATTTTCTTAATCACTGATTGATGGGGGAGGGCCTTGCTCATGTGGGTGGTGCCATTCCTGGACTGGTAGTCTGAGGATGTATTCAAAAAACAGGCCAAAACCAACCATGATGAGCAAGCCAACAAGCAGCACCCACCCATGGTTTCTGTAACAGTTGCTGTCTTCAGGTTTCTGCCCTGTATGAGTTCCTGTCTTGACTTCCTTCCATAATGAATGGTGATACGAAAGTATAAACCAAGTTAACCCATTCTTCCTCAACTTGCTTTTTGGTCATGGTGTTTAATCACACCAACAGTAACCCTAACTAAGACACCATATAAGTACAAGTTCTTGGAAGTATAGCGACTAGCATCTAAAGCTCTTTCATTTTGTATTCACCAAATATAATTGTAAACATTCTACATATCAGAGATCAATGGTTCATCAGAAAAGAAGATGGAGAAGAAATGGCTTCTCTCCTTAGGGTCGTATGTAGTGACATTTCACTTGTATTTTAGTAAATAAAGTTTGTCTGAAGATCAGAGAGTAAAACAGCCCCACTGGTCAGTCTTACAGACCAGGCAGTGGTAGCACACACCTTTAATCCCAGTGGTCACACTAGTTTACATAGAAACTGGACAGTGCAAGCCTTTAATCCCAGTCACAGAGAAAAGTATAAAACAGAAGGAAGCAGCTCTCACTCTCAGTCTCATTCTGAGCTTTGTGGAAACAGGATTGCCATTTCGGACTGAGTTCAAGGTAAGAGCTAGTGGCTGGCTACTTTGCTTTTCATATCTTTTGGTTGAACCCCAATTTCTCTTTCTGGGTGTTTATTAATCATGCAGCATGCTTACGACTACAAACATTATTAAGAAAGCCAGGAAGAAATATGAGGCGTATTTTTAAATCAGGAGAGGGGAGTCTTGATTGGAAAGTGGATATGGAATTCTGAAGCAGCTAGTTAGACATTAACAGGATCAGAAAACTTTAGGGCTGTAGTCCTCCCCCAATCAACAGCTTTTAAAACCAAGGAGTAGAATATCAAGACTAATTACTTGCCAGAGGAACAGGAGCTGAATCACATCTCTGGGCTTTGGGGGTGAGCCTCTGATGATCACTCATTGATTAATTTTCTAAGCTTGATTTCTGGAGTCCTATACCTTATCATTACTATATAGCAGGAAACTTTGCATACCCTTGACCCTTCCTACAAAAATTAAGCCAACAGGGTTGTCAATTACTTATTCCATTAAAATCTGATCCTGCCCCTAAATCCAGATTGTCATTATAATATGTTTTGAGTGTTTCTTAAAAGCTACATATTGAAAACCCGATGCCCAAGTCACCAGCATCAGGCAAAAAGTTAGGTTGTCTGTACTAAAAGTTTTTAAAACAATATCAAGTCTGCAACAATATAAATCATCTTAAGAATCTCTTTGGGCATTGTCTTTTCTCACCCCTTAAAAGTATGCTTAATCTACTTTAGTAAACTTGGCCTACTTTACATTACACCGTGTGTATCTTCTCAATTCTATAGAAAGAAATGTACTGTGAAGTCAAGGGAAGCCCAGAATGACATCACCACTTTTCAATCTTTTCTATAAATGCCAAGCATTTCTTTTGTTCTTGGAGCAAAATTTGTCTGTAAGATTTTTTTGCCTGCTTTTTTTTTCCGATAAAAGCATTAAAACAATTGTGTTACAAAACTGTCTTCTTTTTATACATTTACTTATTTGTTATTTATTGTGTGTGTACATACTCACATGCACTTGGTATGGAAAATGTGCGCAGAGATTGTCAGACCAGTTGGGAATTGATATTCTCCTTTTATCTTAGAAGTCAGGGTCATGTGTCAAACTTGGTGAAAAATTGCTTGCTGAGCCTTCTCTCTTACTCAAACTTTTCTGTTTAGCTCCATCATTTGAAGTCAATTTTATTTTATTCTCTAGTCCCATTCATAACTTTCTTATCTATGTTTTTAATCTATCATTAAAAATATTTCTGGGGCTCAACAGTTACAGCACTTTCTGCTTTTGTAAAGGAATTTGGTTTGATTACCAATATCCTCACAGTGACTTACAACCATCTGTAAGTCAGCTGTACAAGTACCTGAGAACTTTACATCCTGATCAACAGGAAGCAGAGATAGAAAGAGTCACTGGGGCTAGCATGGGGTTTTGAAACCTTGAAGGCCACCCCCAGTGACACACCTCTTTCAAGAAGAACACACCTCCTAAGACTACTCAAGTGGATTTAAACACATGAGCCTATGATGTGAGGATTCTCATTCTTTCATTCAAACCACCTATACACACACATATACTTGAATGAAAGAATTGGGTGCCTAGCTGGCATCTTAACACATTTCAATCTAAAAAATGCAATTGAAAAAAATATATAGTTTGGATACTGGAATGCAGACTTAACTGGAGCACATTAGTATCATGATTTTAATTCCTGATTTATATAATTTTGATGAGAATATGTTCTACTTTTGGACATAAAATCTCTCCTCAGAGGATGAAGTATCAGACTTAAAAGAAAAGCAATTAACAAAAGACCAAACAAGATGGTAGTTTTATATGCAATGGGGTTAATAGAGAGAAGAAAGAATCAATATAAAAGAAAATAGAATGAACAAAACTTGGGAAAATCTTGGATAAATCAATGTGGAAAGAGTAGGCTGGGAACATGGAGTTTTAGAAGAGTAAATACTTACTGACTGATTGGCGGGTTGGTTTAGCATTCTGGCCACTTACTTCATTCTTGTGGTTTCTATTTGTGTCTCACAGAAGTGATTCACTGTGGAGAACTGTTGCCAAGGTTCTTAACCTGAATCTTTATTAATATATAGTCTCTATTCCTGTTCTTAACATAATAAGGAGTCACTGTACAGTTTCTTGGATGCTTTTGAAAGCATTGTCCACAGCAACAGCATGTGATTATATTGAATTCAAATATTTGTTTCCTTTCTACTTGGTAAGATCATGAATTAAATTCATATTTATATATCAGTGAGGAATTAAGATGATAAGAACATGAAATGTTAATAAGTTGCTGTTAAAACCCTTGCTGCTTCTGTTAGTGAGCACTAAAGTATGTCATAAAACCCAAAGACATTGAATAAATCAACCAGATTCCACAGGAAAGCTGGGATAGTTTGTTTGACAGAGATAAACAAAGGAGGATATTTATAAAGGTGTGACATTTGGAAAGCAAATACTGAGCTACCTTCAGAGGGCTCACCGGAGTAGAACCCCCTTGTCATGCCCAGGGCCTGGGGTAAGGAATGATGACGGGGTGTTGAAAGCACATCTCTGAGGTTAGAACAACCTGATAGTAACTTCAGCCTTCATAAAAAGACGTTTATTTTTATTTTTAATTATGTATATTTGTATGTGACAATGTGTGGGTATGTACACATATATGAGCACAGTGCCCTTAGAAAAAAGAAGTCATTATAGAACACACACACACACACACACACACACACACACACACACACACACACAGATAAAGTGGTAAGTTGCCCAACATGGGAACGGAGAGCCTTAATCATATCCTTTGTCTCTATCTATCTCTTTCTCTCTCTCAGTCTCTCTTTTTGTATTGGACAAACTTCTCTTGGACATTAGTTGTCTAAGCTCTCTACCCTTGGACTCTAGAACTTATATCAGTGTTCCCATGCCCCTCAGGTTTTTTCAGTCTTTGTTTCTGCTTTCTCGGGTTCTTATTGGCTATAACAATCTCCTCTGCTAAGTCTGCTGAGGAGACTAGTCTACTTTCCTTAGATGAAGTCATGGAAGGCCAAAAAGTTAAATTTGTCATAATTTTTTCCTTTGATATAGCACAGTGAAAAAGAAACAAAATACTCTGAAAATGGAAGTATTATCCCTTGTATACATTAGGTACAGGGTGCAGACATCTCAGGGGATGCTGTACATTGCATCCAGGGCGCCTGGAGAAGCAGAAGAGATAATCAGGAATTACATTCAAACTAAACTAATCAGATGAAACACACTGCATATGCCTCAATGATTAGCAGGAACATTTTATTTCTATCTGTTATGCAAATGAGACAAGACATTGTAAGGGTTTCAAGCTCACATATTAATTTAGAATATATGAAACAGGTTGAATGAAAATGACCTAGAGGTGTAGCTCAAGCAGCCCGCCTATTCTCGACAGCATTTCAACTGTACTGTGATTCAAGACCTCACTCTCCGGACAAGGACAGTTTCCACAGGAGCTTCCAGTTAAATTCAGAAGGTCATTGTCAATGAAGAACTGTAAAATCTACTCCTCTGTTGCTCTGACTTGAGATCTGTGCCACATTATTTGTTATTAAAGTTCTGTGAATATTAGAAATGCCAGAGGTGCTTCCTGGAGCACTTGACACAGGTCAGCCTCACGTGGTACACTGGTCACATGTCCCAGGTTATTTTCACCATCGTGGGGGCCAGGCTTTCCTAGCTGGGAAACATGGCCTGCAGCAGAGGCCTGGCCGTTTGGACTCTTGAACACTGCTTCATCCTTTTCTCAAGCATCCCAGATGCTCTCCCTTGATAACCTTTACTTCCCTGAACAACGGGGGTGAAAGGGCACTGCATGTTATTGATTTGTTTTCCATGATGAAGAGTAAACCATGCTTCCCTTTATTTCTCAGATTGCTCGTGTGGAATTTATTGAAAATAAATAACTCCCTGGATACCTCTGTGATTGCAAAAATTAGATGTTTCAAATTTACCATACTCAAAATTGTGTTAATTGTCTCTGACTTCCTTGAACTCACACGGCCCTAACTTCATCTACTGCTTTTGTTGTGAATGCTTTTAAATATTTACATTGATTAAGCCTGTTTATTATTATTTTGTTAGAAATGTTTTCTGCCGGGGGCAATGTCTTTGTATTTATGACTCTCTCCATGTGATTTGACTGAGTTTTATAGGTTCCCCTTCTCCCCATGCCCTCGGAAGATGTTTTGAAACTTTCTCAAGTAAATGAAAGCACATTAATTTTACAGATTATAAAAATAAATAGACCTTGCTAATGATCATTTGCTTAACTTTTGCTACATTTCTGTTTATCTCTCTTTTCAGGGGATAAGAAAGACTTTTTGCCACACACATACTTGCTTGCAGAAACAGCCAAGAGATTATTTTAGAGGAGGCAGGTTCTCAGCCATGCTAGCCGGTCCTTTTCACTTCCTAACAATCTTAAGCACTATCGATGCTTGCGTACATTAACTTTTGTGGCAGTAAAGACATTCTCTTATCATAATTTCGTGGACTTAGTTGAGGTCAAACAAATGTGGTTATTGAGTTATAAAAACTCTTTGGCAGAGAATTGGGTTGAATTTTAAAGACCTGAATACCTTCTTTGGCGAAACCTCGTTAAACAATATATGCTATAGTTGAGATTGATTTAGTCAGTTCCTCAAAGGTTCATGTGTTGATTCCATGATGTTCAGTGTGAAGGATGTTACCACATGGTAGGATATTTAGAAAGCAGTACCACACAGAGTAAGTACATCAGTGAAAACTACAGAATTGGCTCATCTTTCACAGACCCAGTATAACCTGGCAGTCTTGCCTTACCTCTATTGGAAAAATACAATCAAAAGAAATAACTCTATGCACAGCAGCAGGCTTAGGAAGGCAACAAGCCTATGTCACCATCTGGGATGGTCTATAAACATTGAAAATAATTACACATATTTTATTGCTCTCTTTGTTCTTTCCCATTAACGTGTGCAGTGTCCATGTTTAACTAAACCAAAAGTGCATTGTATGTGAAACAGTATTTGGAGCCTTGAAAGAGATTTGAAGGCAGATAAAGTGGAGGCAAATTTTAACAAATTAAGTCATGTTTACTTTGGTGGCCAAAGTTGTTGTTTTGTGGTAACATATTGAATGGATTTCTGTGGTTATAATTCCTTTAAATCTGCTTGTCGCACTAATTCTCATTGTTCTTAATACTAAGAACCCAGTGTCAGCTATCAGGATGTGAAAGCTAAAGGATCAGAGAGGTAGAGCAGCCACTAGAGTTCTTACGTCTACTAATGCTCAGACCAAAGGGGCGATCCTGTCCTCAGACTGCATTCTCAGACTGCATCCTCAGACTGACTGCCCAGATTGCAACCTCAGACTGACTGCTGCTCAGACTGCACTGAGCTCCTGTCTTCTCCCGTCTTATATTCCTCTCTCTACCCAGCCATATCACTCCTGTCTCCACCTGTCTAGTGCCGGTATTAAAGGAATGTGATCCCAAATGCTAGGATCCCTTTTGTGTGAGTTCTGTTTCTCTTTTAGATCAATTTTGTGGAGCCCAGGGTGGCCTTGAACTAACAGCAATCCATCTGCCTCTGTCTCCCTAATCCTAGGGTTAAAGGTGTGTTTCACCCCTGCCTGGCCTCTAGTGTCCTAGCTTTGCACTCTGATCTCCAGGCAAGCTTTATTAGTTAAAACACAAACAAAATATCACTTTTGATATTTGAAATACAGCTGCTCTTCTGATTGAGGAGAAAAAGTCCAAAAGGGGTGATGATTTGCCATCTCACATTCTATGGTTATTTGCATTTGAAAAAATATTTTCCCTAACCTCAGATATGATTAGTTCTCTTGGTCTTTGAGACTAGATACATAATAATAATATGAAAGGCTATTATAGCATAATTTTATTGTTACATAATATTATCACCTAATAATACAATATAAGCATTAATATTAAATGAGTGATATGAAGAATTATACAGCAAACATGGTTTTCTCATTTAGGACATTGTTTCTTCCTTGAAGAATCTTAGAAAATGGTTGTTTTTCAAGGTTTTGAGTACCATATTTATGAGGATTATTCTTACAAACAAGATGGAGATGTAAATGCAAAATTTATACAATGCACAGTGTGCTTTGTGTAAAAAAAATCACATCCAGTTCTGAACAACATGACTTGGAATTCTTCCATGGACCATTCACAGTATATATCCCCGGTGGGCCTTGTACATGGCCAAGTGCATCATTTTCCGTCTGGAAATTCAAATCCTGCAGCGCTTAGCCGTCATACTCTGGGTGTCAAAGGGGTATAATGTTAAGTACACACATTTTGAACAAGATCCAAATCCCTCACCTCTATTAGCTGTTTGTCCTTGGGCAAGTATTCAATTAACATCCACTGTGTTGGACAACAACCTTGGCTTTCTCCTCTTTCCCATCACTTCATTTAGCCAATTACAAAATCTTTGCCAATTGCAGATCCCAAGCTTCTCTTGACTCCCATTCATTTTTCTTAACACCTTTTCTTATTACCTGCTCAAGGGCACTGCTATTGTCCTTCAACTCTGTAAATGACTCTAAAGTGTTATCCTTTTACCCACACTGCTATGTTGCTGTGTTCTAAGGCATTCCCTACAGAACATTCACAGCGATCTCTGCACAGTGCAGATGTGAGTACAATTCACTACTAATTAAAATAAACAGACAAGCAAATAAACATCTATATTCTACATTCCTTTAGGCTAGAATCTAAAATTAACAGGTGGCCTGCTGAAAGGCCATATATGATGGGCAGCTTCTCTGTGTTCTATTTTATTCAGCACCACAGTCAATAGTAGCTGATATTATTGTCCTAAAGTGTTAGAATCCTACTTTATCACAAGCCGATTACACATTCTCCTTCCCAACTCTGATCTGCCTTCATTCTCCATACTTCCCTGTCCCTCTCCCCTTTGTGGTTCACAATTGTGATTATGACTCAGATACAGTGTCATTTCCTCATGCAACCTCCTAGGACCCTGCTGTGAGACATTTGATTATACTGTGAAGATTTGTCTCTAAGAAGTCACCTTCTCATTGGTTTAGTAAAAAGCTGAATGACCAAAGCTAGGCAAGAGAGGATAGGCTGGAACTTTTTGGCAGACATATGAACTCTGGGAAGTAATCTGGGAGGTGGGGATTCACCAGCCAGACATAGAGGAAGTGGAACATACAACAATATGGGGAAGTGGTAACAAGCCATGAGGCAGAACATTGACTAATATAAATTGTTTAATTTATAAGAGCTAGTTGGAAACAAGTCTAAGTGAAGGCCAATTTTAATAATTAATTAATAAGTCTCCATGGCATTATTTGGGACCTGGCAGTACAAAAAAGTCTGACTACATTTAATGCCTAACATGAGGCCCATATATCCAAGTATAATTCCTGTGAACAGCTGGCAGTCCAATGAAATTCCAACTACAGGATTCCTCAGAAATAGGCAGGTCTTCTTGTTATGCATTCCGATATGGCACAAGATTCCATTCTAGTAGTTTCCAACACTATTTATATTTTGAAACTGAATATTCAGTTTAAGAAATGAAGCATTTATGGGATAATCATAACAGCAACTCACTCATGAATGGAATTACTTCTGTCTTTATGAAGGATGCCCAGGGGAGCTTGTCTGTCCTTCCATCATAAGAGGACATAGCTAGAAGATGGCACAAATGAGGGTGAAGAGCCATTCTTCATCATTCATGAAGTCTACTGATGCTTTTTATCTAAGACTATTCATAAATCATGCTGTTTATTAGATTTCGATACAGAAACTCAAATGGACTTAGAAAGCAACAAACCATTGATTTGCTTGGAAAATAGTTGCTTAAATTTTCTTCAGTAATGTGAAAAAATTCTACATTCTATCTAAATATATGTAATGGGATTGCTAGAGAAAATTATATTCCAGAGGCACAGAGAGTTATAAACAGGTATTGGATATATGAGTGAAACAGGATGCCTTCTGTAGAATAAAATAAAAATGTATTTATTAATGAGATTCTGGTAATGATTAATGAAATAAATCTATGGCATTGGGCATAGTTCCTTTCATCCATTAGGTAGCAACCATCACTATTTAATAACTATTTTGACAAAAGTTAGACTTCGGCCAGTTATTGTAGGTGTTGATTTATATTAATTTGACTATTTTCACTTTAGATAGCATTATTTAAACCATATAAAAAGTAAACTGGAGGCAATTAGTTCAAACATACAGATGTAAATTAATTTGCTGTTATTCAGCAAGGGATAAAATGAAAATGTATTTGGAACCTGGGTCTGTGCTCAGTGATAGAGCACTTACCTGACAGGCACAGGGCATGAGTTTGACCTTTGGTGCTACAAATCAGAATAAATGACACAGAATCCCAATGTATCTGGAATAGTTTACATAACATATGAAATCAAAATGGTTAGCTTTTTCTTTTTTAGAAAGAATTAATAGCGTCTCTCGGTCAGGATTGATTAAAGCTGAAATGCTCAGTAGGTCTCTGATTCTTGTGCCTTCTTTAGGCCTCTTTCCCTCCTGTTGGTTTGTCTTTGTCTAACTTTGATGGGACAAGTTTTGTTTTCTCTTATTATATTTTATTATTATCTCTTTACAGCCTGTTCCTTTCTAATGAGAGACAGAGAGGAAATGGCTCTGGATGGGAAGGGAGACGGGGAGAGACTGGGAAAAGGAGAGTGAGAGGAAACCATAATCAGGATATATTAAGTGAGAAAAGAGCTATTTTCAATAAACGGAAAAAATACTGCCAGCGGGAAAAAACTAAATTCACAGATAACTATATAAATTGCAAAAATACGGACAGCCTTACAACACACTGCTTCAGTTATTTGATCCATGTATAGACGAGGCTCTCTTTACATTGGGATTCGCTAAACACATTGAAAAAAATGAACAAGAACATATGTTGATTACAGAAAGGCAGTGAAATGTATTCTCATGGTGTCTTTGTAAAAGGAATGGAGAACTCTAGCCATATTGGAAGATTTGCAATGTGCTCGTTTCAATGGATGCCAAGAAGAAAAGAGTTATTTATTCTTTCTATGCCTTGCTCCTTTTTAATCAATGAATTGCTTAACAACAGAGAAGATAAGCTTCTCTGAGCATACAATTGGAACAGAGAAATGGTGGGGAGTGAGGCAGAGACCCAGCCTACTGACTGGCAAAATTCATTAAGTCAAAAAATATCTTGAAAGAAGGAAAAGAGGAAAAGTAAAACAGCATTGGCGTATTGCATTCATTTGAAAATTATGCAAATACAAAATCGCGAAGTCTTGTGTGAGTTAAAAGAAGGTGGTGTACAAATGCTGCTGATTTTTGAAGTGAGTGGAACGGCTGTTGCTGAAAGTGAAACGCTAGCCAAAAGGTCACTTGAAGGCTATTATAGCACAGTTTTACTTTTATTAATAGACATATAGAGTCAGAAAACACTTTGATTATCAAATGTCAAGTCTCATTTTTCATATACTCTTGTTAATAAAGAAAATTATAGGGAGAAGAGAGTACCAGGAATGGAAAAATTAGGCCTTGATACCACATAAATTATGATTTTCAAAAAGTCTTGATCCCTGGAGCTGAAAAGATGGCTCAGTGGTTAAGAATAATGGATGCTCTTCCTAAGGACCCACGTTAGGTTCCCAGCACCCACATGGTGGCTCATAACCATATTCAACTCCAGTTCCAGGTGGTCTGACATCCTCTTTTCATTTCCCAGGACATTAAGCACACATATGTTACATGGATATACATACAAGGAAAAGACACTCATTTAAAAAATAACTTAAAAATGATCTGGATAAATATATCGAAAATTGGAAAATCAGAAACAAAGCAAAATTAATGTCTTGGGTGGAAGCCTCATTTAAGTTAGCATGAATGGCAAACTACATCTGGAACAAAGTATGCCAAGTCAGAAGAAGAGCTTGACAAAATGCAGTCACAACCATGGCTGTGAATTCTGAGATGGGGGATTAATTATTTTGTTTTATTTTATGATCCTAACCTTTGGTGACAGTATACTCTAAGTTCTTAATCCAACCTGAGATAAATATAAGCATGTAAACTTGGATTCACCATTGAGTGGGTTATGAGAAATAACTCATAAAAATAAGCTAAATTATTTCACAGCTTCTACTGATCTTGATAACTGATATGGTTGAATCTTATGACTTTCAAACTTATCCTCGGTTTGTGGAGAGGAAGGAGATCAGGAATGTTTTTGTCTACTTATATTCATAGTGACTACCTTCATGTACTATTGACATAATCCCAACAACCCATGTAATACCATTTCTTCTGTCTTCCTTCTATGTTCAGTCTTTGGGACTGTCTCATTATTTAAAATGTCATCTGAAACTCATATAAGTTTGTTTACCTTCTCGCTTTTATTTGCTGGGTAGTCAATGTTTTTTTCCATGTTTCTCAATTGGGACCTGATCAGGACACGTATTTAGGACAGGGCTTCATCTCAGATCCCCAAGTTGAACTTAATATGTATTATTCAAAATCTTGAGCTTTAAAATTCCATGCATTTTCTTTCTAACATGTTTTTGAGTTGCAGCTCGTGTTTATTAAAGTTCAAGTGTCTCTGCTCTATGTGAAGTCACCTCTTTATTAAGTCCTTTTGACTTTAAATAATCTCAAAATATTTGAGTATTTATAAGCTACAGAAAATATTTAAAGAAGTTTGTGAAGAGACCATGACCCTTATACCTAAGTATCTAGATTGTGATATTAAGTTGAAACTTAGGTTAAACTAGATCAATAGATTAGAGATCTCTTTTATTTTTAATTATGATATTCAGAAGAAAAAACACAAAGTAAAAATAATACGAAACTAAATTATGATGAGTCACATGTTAGTTAAATATGTCTCTGATGATTTCAAGAATTTATGAAACTAATCTACTAGAGGAACACTATTTCCTGCTTCGATTAGTCCTTGTAGCACATAGACAAATTCGTGTTCATGACTATGAATTTGAGTTGAACGGTTACTAATAAAATATGTATTTTCATAAACAATCAAACATACATAAAATCGCCATTGGAATAGATTCTTTTTACTTTATAGCTTTTAATTATGAAATGTTAAATCATGAAGCTGGGGTGATGGCTTAATTGTACATACTGTGCTTGTAGAGGATCAGAGTTCAGTTCCTAGAACTCTAGCCATGTGACTTACAACTTCTTATAATTTCAGCTTCAGGGGAACCCTTGTGGGAATCTAGACTCATGTGCACATATCAACACAAAGCCACACACACACACACACACACACACACACACACACACACACACACATTTAATCTTTTAAGAAATGCTAATGCACACTGACATGATTACTGCTAGTCATACTCTAATGTCCCATTCATTCTCCTGATGATTTTAATCATTTAATTAAACAGCATGAGTGAACTTGAGTCTCCTGTGTTTTAAATGGAAATAGTTTTATAAAATTTTCTTAATGTTCCCTATGAACATCACTCTCAAAACTTATTTTTGTATTTTAAAGTAATAAAGAATATACTGATGTGATTTATGGGGTAATAGAAGAAGAGAAACTGTATTAAAAAGCTTGTATGATCTTTCAGGATATTGTCTAATACTAAGAAAGTAGAGCATAGAATGTGGGATACAATTTATATGCAAAAATTTTTGTCCAAATTTTACATTTTAATTGAATCAATTAATTAATAAGAGGAGAAAAAAATCAACCCAAGCAAATGATTTTTTTTCCCAGAAAAAGTAAATTTGTTGTTTGAAAATCCTCTTGGGTCAGGATGAATCACAGGAAAGAAAAAAATGGGCTTAGACACTGCCCTTTATCCCAAACACTATTGGAGGCAGAGACAGGAAGAGTTCTGGGGTTTGCAACGTGCTGCAAGTCTAGCTACAGGTTCAGTGCGAAATCTTGTAGGTAGGAAGCATATGCATACATGCCTACACACATCCACACTCACACACTAAACACACACACACACACACACACACACACACTTTGCCTTGCCAACAATTGGGTTGGAATGAGTTGAAATAATATTTGAATGTTTTCAACCATCTACTCATAAGACACATTATTAAAGCAAACCACAAGCAATATTAGTAGTCTATTTAGACTGGGTTAAAATTAAATGGAAATCTATATTTGTTATGTTTGTATATTTGCCAGTATAAGTGTGCAACATAAAATAAATATTTTGCATTAGTCTGTGTGAACATTGTTGTTATATAACATTGTGTCAAACCACAAATGTTAATATGTCTACATGCCTGTTAAGTCTTTTAAATATTGACTTAAGTACAGCTAAAAATATGTGACCTTCTTTTATATTAAGTGTTTTAAATATAAGCTTAAACTTTTCAGCTAATAATGGTGACAAATAATAAAAAAATGAGAAAAAAACAGAAATGTTAATACTTAAAGTTTTATGCATACCTTAATACTTCAGTATAAACTAAATTAAAAATATTAACAAGGAAAATATTCTGTAATGGTGAATAACTCTAATTCTTTAAAAAATATAGATTACCACACAAGTGACTGTTCATCTCTTTCATATACTTTATGTTTTATCCAGTGGTTATATATAGACATCCATCATGAACACAGCAAAAATGTGGATGGAAATATAAGTTATTTGCTTCCATCTTTCTATGCAGATGTGATTAGGAATATCTTCACTTGGAAACTAAGTCAGTATGAACACCATATTCTCAGTGTGCTAAATCAGAGCAACAGAAGGTATTATATACTACCCAAACTTACAGGGCTCACAGGTTTTATGGAATAGTAAGCAAAATAATTGAATAAGGTTTTCATAAAGTATGTTTGTAAAAAGCCCACCCCTGCTGGTGGTTATTGTTTTGCAAAAACTGTTTGTAAAAAAAAAATTCATGAGAAATACTACATATTAGAGATTACTCATGGAACGTCATAATGAACATAAATACTGAAGAGGATCTGATTATTCTTTCTATTAAAACTTCAGTCTCTTAAAACACACACAAACAATTTCAGTTTCATTTTAAGACTGTGTGTTTCCTGCTCTCTGATGCCTTTTGATGTATTTCTTATGCTCTTAGAGAACCAGTGTCCCAGGCGCATGGTCCGTGGATTCTCTTAATAAAAGTAAAAATTAGGAAAGTGATTGTGGAGTGTTTTTTTTTTTTTTAATCTAGAAGTCGAGAAAGCTTTTAAAACTGCAGAAATGCCCAAGATGAGTCTTGAAATATGAGGAGGAATTTACTAGATACAGGAGGCAGAAGGAAAGGGTAAGAGCCCGTGTGAAAGCCCACACATAGCTCACACTGAGTCCTTGAGGAGAAGCAAAATTTAAAGTAGAAGAGGAAACATGAAGCTGACAGCAGTAGGTTTCTGTGCCCTATTTTTGTTGAATTGCATAAGATTCTGAAAGACATAGACAGATATGACAAATAAATAGAGTTAGAAACATTCTTAGTAGGGTTTATTTAAGACCCATTATGGTCAGAAGCTGTAGATAACAGGTTTAAAGGTGTGGCATTAGAATTAGAATTTCAAATGACAATATATAATTAAGATAAACTTTTGTAACTTGTAGTTTACATAGATACTTTTCAAAATTTCTTAAGCATCTTCTATGTTGTAGACACTAGAGATATGAGATACAGAATAAAGATTCCCTTTTATCAAGAAGTTCAATATTTTAGCAATGATAGTGAGACAAAGATACAAAATACAGTGATAGTTTATAATTTCATATTTCATCCTGTAAAGAAGCAATAATCTTTTAGCTATGCAAAGAAGATAGAGTTCAATGAATATTTTTATGTATGTCAGGCAGATTAAAAATGTTGTATCAGATGCAACATTCTACTGTATAGTCTTATTGAATTGTAAAATTTCAATCCATTATCAGATGGTGAAGCAAACAAAACACTGAAAGGCTGCAAGGGATTCAGGATACAACTCAAAGACAAATTTAGTGGGTGTATATATATAATTCCAATTCACATGTATAGAAAATCAAACCTGTTTTTCTCCAAATGTGTGTTTATCTCTGTATTTCATTGATGTTCTGTTGCAACTGTTATAAATCCTCCCTGGCAACTACCTTCAGAGGCCATAGAATATTATATAAATAGATTCACAAATCTGTATAAGAACCAGTGTCACTGGAGCCATTTTCTTCATCCTTCAGATGGCTCATCTGAACCATGTAGGTATTGCATGTTGACTAGTGTTTTTTTTTTTTAACTATAGTTACATTCATGTTTGAGATGATCAAATCAGAGTCCTGGAATATTAAGAAGCAATAAGAGCTTAGGAACAGGCTCATCAAGAGCCATGCCAATGTCCCTCTTGAATAACAGTGGCACTGGAATACAGAATAAATGTTCAAAAGTTGATATATGTGGCACACATGATGTGAAATCTAAGATTAATACACAATAAATGTCAGTGTATAAAACACCCATCATTTTTTGTCAATATTCTTCCCTGATACTTTACTAAAATTGTTTTGCAACTTCTGTGTTTAAGCAAGTTTTAAGCAGTGTCTCCATTGCTCCTCCTCCAAAGGAAAAAAAATTAGACAGACAGACAAAAAGACAAAGACAGACCAACACAACACATTAAAGCAACGCAATACATACACACACCCATAATATCTTTAAATATAAACTCAAAATTTATAAAAGAACTAATAGAATCACTGAAAAAGAATGTATTTTTTAAAAATCAAAGCAGAGACAATAAATTAATATTAGAATACAGACAATAAATCATTATTAGAGTAAGGATGACAAAAGCAAGAGCTTGGGTGCTGCATTGGAAACACACATTTGGTATTTCCAATACACACACACACACACACACACACACACACATACACACATATATGTGTATATATATATATATATATATATATATATATATATATATATATATATAGAGAGAGAGAGAGAGAGAGAGAGAGAGAGAGAGACTGCATGTAGGTACAAGTGACATGCAGACTATGTATGTTTCTAGTTTGGGGCATGGAGCTGCAAGATGAAGCCTCTTGAGTTGAATGAAATATCATGAAAGCACGGGAACAATACTGCAAAAGAAATCCATTCAGAGCAGTGAATTATCACAGTTAATTCCTTTAAATAGGTTTTAGTACTTGACAGATATCATAGAAAATGGATTTGCCCCCAAATAAAGGATCACAAACATATCTAAAACTTCTTTTTTTTGAGACAAATTTAATATAGATGAAAGAACTTCAGATGGATTGTTTAATGAAAAAATACTACTTAACCATCTGCTAGGACGCAGTATGAACTGTCTTTGACACCTCTCAGCTTCTTCACCTGAATTTCCAAATGCCACTGTTACTGTTAAGAGTCAACACTAATGGCTGCTCCAATCATTTTTCCTTCTCCTTGATATTTCTAGTATTCTTTTAGACATCTTTACTAGCAGTATTTTGTTTCTGCTTTTTGATATTAACACTTACTTCTTGGCTGTAGGAGTATCATTATGTTTGCTGTATAGATATATGAGTTGTAGGATTTGGTGGAAGATATTCATTTAGAAACAATGAACATAAATTCCTGCAGTGGTTCCTACTTCACAATTTTCTCAGAACACACTTACAAAATGCATATTGTTTTATAAAACACTCTTCAAGTAGATCTATTTTCTCTGCTAAAAAACACTGTTGACACAAGTGATTCCATTTTAATATAACTTCCATATATCGTGGGCAAAGTTTGAGTGAGAAAGTAATCCGAACATTAACATGATTTCTATCAAAACACTCATGCAAGAACCATGAAGACAAGCCTAATCTTCCTCTAATGTGCTAACAGGAAATCTGCACTTAGGTAATCAGCAACCAAACTGGGTTTGTGGCTAAATGACAAAGGGTCCAGACATGCAATCAAAATCAATGCATGAGTGCAGGATGCAATTAAAGTCAAGAGCCAAGAAAGGAAAAGATGGGTGTATACATCTTAGTGAATAATAATAAAATAAAATGAATAGCACAGCAGGAGGACTTTGAGAAGAGGCTGCACCAACGAAAACACATTCATTACTTAAACCTTTGCCCCTGTGACAGTCTTGAAGGAACAGGGCAAGTTGCCCTTTTATTATAATCGATCAATGCCATTCTACCATTATATGCTCAGAATATTGATGTAATATATCCTTTATGTAGTTTCTGAACACCATGTTTATTATTATTATTTAATTATTGATTACTATCATTATTATTTATTGAGTAGAGAGTGAAAGCAAGAATCTTGCATGGACTAGCTAAGGGACTATATCATTGAGCCGTATCTCCATCTCATGTCATGCTATTTTCTCCTCATATTCTTTACTCTTATTCTGTTATCCCTTGTGTGTGGTCATGGTTGTCCTTTTTCGCCAGGTAGATGTGTTGTGTTTTAAAGACTCCACTCGGTAGGCTGGTACTTTTACTTTCCTACTCCCCAAGTAATTTATTCACTATTCACTTTCCCTTGTCATCCTCGCTCATGTCGTATTTAAAATGACAACCAGTATGGTTCATCTCTAGTATTCATGTGATAAGTCGTGGTGATTTTAAACTAGGTATGTGTCAAATCCCATACAAGCATTGTACCAATCAATGTCATATCAACTGCATTGGGGTCAATGCTGCTATGACTTTGTAAAGATGAGCAACCTTGAAAGCGACCCACTGAACTCATATGCCAGCACTGCCCAGGATTAAACCTAGTAACCCCAGAGGCTGACCTGGCTCGGTCTGCTCATATGCTTCCAGTCATAGCACAAGCATTCTCTCTACAGGACTGCCTCCTATTCAGCCTTTGCACATCTCCTTGGATATCTCCATCCTTGCAATCTTCCATTTATAGCTTTCTTCCAAGTACAAAAAGACTTTGTCTGAACAGCGAAAAAGGAATAAAAATGTGAAGAGAGTGTTACAGTCGAAACTGGAGATTGTAACTATCTTGAATTCAGCTTTTTTTTCTCCATTCTGTTTACTTCTCAAAGCACAGGTGTGAGACCTGCCTCCTGACACACCGACTAGAATTAGGGCCATCTCTCCATTATAAACCACGCCTTTGGATGTCGCCAAGTAGTTCTTCTTCTGACATGTATGATGCAAACTGAATGCATAAACATATTAAGTATTTCTTACTCTGAATCTTTGAGTTCTACAGCTGACTGTGAAATAAGTGTATGATTTGTATCGCACTCTTTCAAAAGGAAAACGCTTCTGTCATAATGAGGGACCGATGTTGTAACAGTGTATGGATCATTTTGTACATGGATCACCTTATATTTCATGCTTATAGCATTTATTCAAAATAATACATGACTTTGCATTCTTTAAGTATTGTCTTTAAAACAATGGAAGTACAATGTTTTCTGCAATCTAGAGGATAGAGTAATTTTCTGAAATTGTTCAAGTGTTACAGAGCCACTTAAGTTATAAGTGAACACGATCCATCACAGCGTAATTCCAGAAGCAAGCCAGTCAAGTAGTACATCATGGAAATTTGTAAAGCCAAGGATATAAGAGAGACACCTTGACATGTCACAATGGTTTAAGACACGCTCATTAGCTCTGTGTATGACTGTCTTCTTGCATAAGCAGTATAAGCAGTTATACAGTGCAACACAGGGTTAAATGAGACTGTCACAAAGGACTGAAATACTGGCAAAGCATAGAGTGGAGAATCAGGGTGTAAGAATGAAACTGACAAATGGGGCACCGTCTTAAACCCTTAATATTCTACCAAGCCACAGACTTTTAATGTAGACATCAGTTCCAGGAATATAAAGCTACTTCTCGCTTGAGTGGTGGTGGTAACAGGAGCAGCATTACATGTGAATTTAATATTAATGCTTTCTTTTTCTCCTGTGTCAACATGAATTTCTTCTCCTCACACAGAAAAAGTTAGTAGGAGGCATAAATTTTGATTAATGACACAACTCAGCCAAAGCAATGCCACTGAAAAGAATTAGCAATCTAGGCATGGTAGCAAAAGAGAATCTAAATGAGAATACTATACAAGGCCGAATACAAAGGGGACTATAATTATCAATTTCCTTCCATGCTACTCAGTTTTATACTTTACAAGCGGAAAACTATTTGGGAATAAAAGACTTAAAAGGAATTTACTAAGTCGTAGAAATACTTTTAATCAATGAAAAACAAGCTATTTTAGTCTTAAATCAAAGGATGCATTATGTGTGATATGGTTCATGACAGCCTATACAATTTGCTATAATTTTTTATGAGATTAAAAACAAAGCCGGGCAGTGGTGTCATATAACTTTAATTCCAGCACTCGGGAGGCAGAGGCAAGAGGATCTCTGTGAGTTTGAGGCCAGCCTGGTCTACAGATCGATTTCCAGGACAGGCTCCACAGCTACCCAGAGAAACTCAATCTCAAAACCACAACAAAGATAAAATAAATACGTTTTTATACAGGAGGATTTTCTGTTAGTATAAAATTCTTGAACAATCTTTGTTTCTGCATTTTTATACAGTACATGGCTAACATCTATTCTGAACTCCAGAGCATTATAATGGTATTTGAATCAACCTTGTTCTCTGTCACATGATCATTTTTACCTCTGTTTAAACAAGTGTTCTTCTAATTAATCATGACAAATGCATTTAAGTTCCATTAACTAAAATCTGAAGTTCACACTCGTAAGCCCAGTCATCATGGTAATAGACGGCTTTGTGTTTACTCCCTAGTCCTATGACACCTTTCTGAAGACGGATGCCAAGCCGACCTGACCAATTTCAGAAGAAGTCTCACATTCTTCTATGTTCTATTTCTGGGTCTCTCTCCATCAACTGCATATTCACGAAGCTCCACCATGCTTTTGATACAAAGCAACTCATTCACTTTGAAGTGTGCTTTCAGGCTATATATTTTAATTATCAAAGAGAACATAAGTTAAAAGAAAATAAGAAACACACATTGTTCCAGTCCACGAGAAATGTGAGAGACATGGGATTTCATTTAAAAGACACGAAGTCAGAATTTGAATGATGACTCTGTATTCCAGTGCCACAACATGATTTATTTACTATCTATAAACTTCTGGCACCATTAAGCAGATATCTGATTCCAAAACTCCTAATAGTACCCTGCAAAACTATTCAACATTATTTTGCAAAATATGATGTTTAAATTATGAAAACAACAAAAAAGTAGATTTCAAAAGTCAAACAACCATATTCCATCAACTCTCACTCTCACTCTCTCTCTCTCTCTCTCTCTCTCTCTCTCTCTCTCTCTCTCTCTGTGTGTGTGTGTGTGTGTGTGTGTGTGTCTCCTCTCTCTCTCATCTGACACTTTGGTAAATAAAATCTATAGGCCATTTATTTCTTTTAAAATTTTGTCTATATATTTATAGTGTGTTGTGTGTGTGTGTGTGTGTTAGAGCAGGCATGTGCCATGGAATTCATGTGAATATTACAGGACAGCCTTAGGTACTGGCCTCGCCTTCTACTTTGTTTGAGACAATGCCTCTTGTTCCCTGATGTGCATGCCAAAAGAACTGGCCTAACAACCTCTGGAGATTCTCCACCAACTACCTCACTATAGCAGTGCTGGAACTTCAGATACATGTTATTTAACCTGGCTATGCACGGGTCCCAGAGATCTGAAATCCAAACTTCATAGTAAATGGCTTGTGCTATGTAATACACAGCCTTTTCCCATGTGAATCATCACTCTCCTTTCCAAAGTGAGATATTCCATTGCCACCTTAAAACAGATGTTTCTAAACTAAAGAGAGTATGGCGGTGAAGGTCAATAGCAACAGTGCTAAATTACCCTTCCCTGGATACTTGCACATTATAAACAAGATGGTAGTTTGAGTCATTGTTATCAAAACCTAGTTAAACCAAGTTATCAGGTTCCTATATTTCCTATCTATATTTTCTCACATAACGATTTTAAATTGATAGGACATACATACATTATGGATATACACATAATCCTGTTTTCTTATAATAAGACTTTTAACTTCATAATGCCAGGAATATTGACTTATTTACAATTACTTTTCTTAGTAGCAGACAGTGTACATGGCTCCCCTAAGAAATGCAGCAAACACACTAACAAAATGAATAAATAGTTATATGGGAATCTTATGTAATGAAATGTCCTAGGACCATCTATAGGTCTTAAAGCATTTGTGTTACTACCACAACAATGTAGTGTGTCCATTACAATTTGCAGTGAAAAATGTTAGTAAGTTCAATTTACTTATCAAAATTGAAAACTAAGCCTTGCTGTGAAGACACACTGAAGCCCAGACTGCAGGCTACTTGCTGCAGAGAAAGAGTGCTGCCAGCATCACACCCATTAGGGCAGAAAGCAAACACAGGGCTTCAGACTGTTCAGATGTAAAGAGTCTGAAAATTTCCAGAACACGTTCTTTGAAAAATGTTCTTTCAACAAAAAGACTCTATGTAAATAGTAACACTGAATTACCTGAAATAGAACTCAAGAAAGCAAACCCATTTAAAATAGATGTAAGAATAAATAAAATATCTAAGAATAAATCAAACCATAGAAATGAAATATCTCTGTGATGAAAATCATAAAACATTAATGCAAGAAAATGGAAAGTCATCACCTTTTAAGGAGTGAACGAATCAATAAAATGTTCACGCTACCCAAAATATTCTGCAGATTTGATATCATTCCTGTGGTACTATTGGTGACTTGCTTTAACTGGAGACAAAAAAAGTCCTAAAATGTGGAAGAAAGTATCTTGATTTGCCAAAAAAAATATTGGAGTAAACTGAATAACATTACAAAATATTATTGTAATTTCTTAATATGTTATACAGCTGTCATAATAAAGTAGCATTATAGTGACATAAAAACATGTACCAGCCAATGAAACTCAACAGACAGTCAGGAAATAAGTATCTATTGTCCATAAAGATACTAAAAACATATATTTGAAGAAAACAATGATTTGCATATAGCTAGGTTGCTATATGCAAAATACATCTATTACTCACTATGGAGAAAAACCAACAGAAGATGGATTAAATATTTGGTCATAAGAATAGTAAAAATGTAAACAATAGAAGGAATCAAGAGAATGTTTCGAGATAATCAATGGGCGTGGACTATTTGGATCAGAAAACAAGCAAACAGATAAAAACTAAAAACCAAAATTAAGCATGGAAAAGGAGACTATACGCACAATAAACTTTGCAAACCAAATTAAATAATCACAAGAATGAAAGGTCAACCTAAAGGATAAAAGACAATGTGTCCAATCTCTGTATGACAGAACATACAAGAATCTTCTAAAGGTCAATAGCCAAACAAACAAACAAACAAACAAACAAAATTCTCACTCGAACATCACTTACATGCACTCCAGAATAAGATTCTGTCAAAAGGCAAATTAGAAAGTGTCCATGTCATAGAGAAATGCAAATAAAATATAGATGATATATCATCTCATAATAGTAAGAAAGTTATTTTAAATGCTGTGTTAGGAGAGAGAAACAATGGGAACAAGAGTTGGCTAGGATATGGAGGAAAGGAATTTGCTCATGGCTATGTAATACAAGTTAATATAGTTGATCTGAAAATTTAGGCTTCCCTCATATTTTAAAAGTGGGATTTCTATATGTCCTGTTAAATTTCTTTTTAGTGTATGTAAATGAAATGACGTGGGGAAATGAGAACTGTCTCCGTGTTTAAGAGCACCGAGCGTTCCAGAGTACTCGAGCCCAATTCCCAGCACCCAGCTTCACACCACATAAATGTAACTACAGTCTCTGAAAATCTGAAGTTCTCATCTGAACTCTAGGGCTACCAGACACACACAGGGTACAAATATATGTCATCAGACAAAACACTCATAGACATAAAATAATAAAAAGAACAAATTTTTGAAAACATACAAAATCAGCATTCCAAGAGTAGTTCAAATCCTAGTGTTTACTGAAATACTAGTCACAATAGAAAAACGTAAAAATAACAGAAACGTCTGATCAATTGGCCTAGGAATGAATAAAGAGAAAACCAGTACACATACCTAACTGAACATTGGTCTATACAAAGTGAAATCTTGTCTCTTAAGGTGATATGGATACAACTGGAGGTCTTCAGAGTAGATGAAATATTGACTTAGAAAACAAAAGCTACATGATATTAATCTTATGAGGAATCTAGAGAAGTGTAACCCTTCGAGAGAATGATGGCGAAGAGAGATGGGGACAAGAAATGGTGGAGGGAGCTGGGCAATGGGTATTTTTTCAAATAGGTGGAAATGAGAGCTGGTAGTATCCTATCACACAGTAGCATGGCTAAAGATATAATTATTTGCTGTATAAATTTTAAAAAGGTGGAAAGGTTTGTAAATGTTTTCCCCATAAGTACTAATAAGCATTTGAGGAGATAGCTATATTTAGCCTGATTAGGCAGTGGATATATGAATTGACACATTGCATTACCCTATTACATGCATATCAACTACAAAAGAAAATTTAAAGACATCTATAATACCATTTTTATATTTTGAAATTATAATGTAAATGAATTATTTCCCCCTTCCCTTTCTTCCCTTTAACACCTTCCATATATTCCTTTGTCTCTTTCAAATTCATGGCCTCTTTTTAACTATTATTATATGTGCACATATTATATATATTCCTAAAACTATAAATATAATCATCTCAGTCAATATAACATTAGTCCTGCAATTAAAAAACTGTTAAAGATATAATCTAAAATAATGCTTGAGAAGCCCTCTCATAGTTGTTTTCCAGGGACGTTCAAAAGACTTCAAAACATACAGCCTTGCTGATACTACTCAATGCTAGTGAAGTAATGGCTATTGGAGATTCTATACGACTTTACTAAACCAGCATAATCTCTAACAACAATCTAGACATTTGTTCTTGTACTCAGTGATAGGTGTTGTCTTCAGAGTGAGGCCACTACAGAAAGCTACTCCCAATCAAAATGCAGTTGCAGAGCCTAATCCCAATGGACAGGTTCACATACACAACAGTCTAGTACCTAAGGCTCAGGGAACATTGCTGAAAAGGGGATGGCAAAATTGTAAGAGCCAGAGGATCGAGGTGTTTGTTTTGATACTGTCTTCTACTGCTCTGAAAAATTACACCCATAAAATCTCACCAACGCGACTGCCCAAACATGGCCTGAACAATGACAACATGAAAACATATTCCAAAGTGGACATGAAAAAGCCCGTTAGCCTCAACTCCACAGACAACTGAAAATTACTGAGAGCAGGAGAAACAGCCTTCCCCAGGAAAGAGCACACCAGTTAAACCGATTTCAAATGGCCATCCCTTAAAAACAAACATATAGGTAGTATTATACAGGCCAAGTAGGTTATATTTAGGAATATACATATATATGCATATAATAGCAAGTAATGTAAAACTGGCTATGAATTTGAAAAAGGACAAGACGGTTATATAGGAACGGTGAGAGGGAAGAAACCAAAGGGGTGAATATTTTAATTATACTACAATCTCAAAACTAAAAAATGAATAAGGAAAGTTATGATACATGTTTAATAATAACATAATTAATTTTCTAACTTACTCTGGAAATTAATTCCTTTAGAATGCATGTTTTAAAGAGGGTTAAAGGTGGGCAGTATTCCACAGTGGCAAATGTATCTAATTTGACTATTTATTGTTGTGTTAAGAAAGGTATCAAAAGTGGCAGGTGAAAGGAGTTCAGCTTTGTAATATAAATGTATTAAATTAATCTGTAGCCCAACATTTCTTTTCCTCCTTTGTTCAATATTATTAAAATAAGCACAATAACAAATTGAATACCTAAAGGGAAAAAACACCAGGAGACGCTTGTAAACACATCATCCTAAACATTCCTGGGCAAGCCTCCTGTTGTTTCTCTTTCTTCTTTATCTTTTTGTGCCTCTAATGACAAAAGAAACCTAGAGTCTGCCACAAATATTTGATTCATTTACAACAATATAAAATGATAGATGATAGCACAGGAAATTGAAGTTGATTCTAAAGGAATACAAATCAAAATAATATTCTGGATGGGCACTTTAAAATATATCACCTAACACTGAGGCAGTAAGGAAATTCTTGATCTGCCTTATAAGAAGTCTATCCACCTGCTCTTCTCAGCCTCTGTGCTGTCTCCCCAAAATTCATCCCTCATGACATTTATTCAGGGATTTTATTGAAACTGGCGTGTTCCATCTCACAAACTTGTGAATTTCCATAGGCTTCTTTATGTACCCTTAGTTATGACTAACTCATTCCCCTACCTTCTCCTTTCTTTCTTTCTTTCTTTCTTTTTTTTTTTTTTTTTTGGTTTTTTGAGACAGGGTTTCTCTGTAGCGTTGGTGCCCATCCCGGAACTACCTCTTGTAGACCAGGCTGGCCTCGAACTCTCAGAGATCCGCCTGCCTCTGCCTCCCGAGTGCTGGGATTAAAGGTGTGCGCCACCACCGCCTGGATACCTTCTCCTTTCTTTTTTTTTTTTTACATTTTTTTTTATTGGAAAAAAAAAAGAAATTTCTGCCTCCTCCCCACCTCCCATTTCCCTCCCACTCCTCCCTCTCCTCCTCCCCTCCCCCCACTCCTCCCCCTCCCTCTCCAGCCTGCAGAGCAGTCAGGGTTCCCTGCCCTGTACCTTCTCCTTTCTTAAATCCCCCATCCCGACATAAACATTTAGCTCTGTATATTCTCTCTTCTCTTCCACGTCACCTATATTCTGCTGTATGCTTTGATTAAATGTTTCTCTTGAATGGAAAGACTGTATGTTCCCATACATCCTATTCACATACCTTTCAATTGCTAATGGTATATACTTTAGCCAGAGAAACTTTGTTTTTGCAGTGGATTGATGCAGAGACTCAGACCTGGTCAAAGAACCTGGCATAAATAGCGCTGCATGCTCATTTGTGAATGGGTCACCTGTATCAAACTCCCATCTTCTCTGAGAACTTCCTGAGAGAGGCGGAAGAAAGTAAAGGCTGGAGAAAAACTGTGAAATACTGGATGATGGACATGACATACTCATTGTAAACACTCACAGAAGCTGTGGTTACAAGCACAAGATCCACACTGATTTTTTTTTTAACAAAACATAAGGGAGATTTATTTTGGCTCACAGTTTAAGAAGCAATGCAGTCCATCAAGACAAGGAAGACACGGCAGCAGAGATAAAAGACAACTGATCACACTGCACGCGCAGTAGGCAGCATATATCACCTGAAGGCTCTTCGACACTGACCCACTTATTCCAGCACGGTCTCATGCCTTAAAGGTGCTACAACTTTCTCAGATAGCACCACCAGCTGGAGACCAAATGCAGTTCTACGAAGGATGTTTTATATTCAAACCACAACACGTGACAAGATACCAATACATAATAGATGCTAATTTAATAGATAGCTAGGGTTAATGAAGTCAGAGACTCAGACCCTTTTTCTAGCCATTTCACTCCAGTGTCATTCTAAGCATCCCCAGGCTAGGTTGTAATTTGCCGTGCAGCCCAAGATGGCTTATATTAATGATCTTTCTTCATCAAACTCTTAAGTGATAGACCCCCTCCCCCCCCCGCAACAGTTTTTTGTTTTATTATAGACTCAGAAACAATGGGGCTGAAACCGCTGAAATTTTAACTGGAAATGATCTCCTCTAAGATCGTTTATCAGGTATTAGTGAGAGTAATATAACAGAAATTTTACTGACATAGCCTTTTATTTGTTTTCATTCTACTCTTAATCTCTTATTATGTTTTGATAAAGCTTATCACTAACATTTAATTTCAATTTGGGAAATTCGCTTTGAAAACTAATTAATAGCTTACCACTTAAGATTAAGAACATTCATTGCTGAATTTGTTGCTTGAATTTTAAGGTTGTTTCTTTTGAATGATATGACAAAGGAGACATTTAAAATAATGAAATTAACTTTATATTCTTTATATCATGTTTAACTACAAAAAGAGTTTGGGGCACGAGCGGGCCGGGCGGGCGGCCGAGAAGTTTTCCCAGAGATCACTTCACCAAGATGTCCAGTGATAGGCAGAGGTCGGACGATGAGAGCCCCAGCACCAGCAGTGGCAGTTCAGATGCCGACCAGCGGGACCCTGCAGCTCCAGAGCCTGAGGAGCAGGAGGAGAGGAAGCCTTCTGCTACCCAGCAGAAGAAAAACACCAAACTTTCCAGCAAAACCACTGCTAAGTTATCCACGAGTGCTAAAAGAATTCAGAAGGAGCTAGCTGAAATCACTCTTGATCCTCCTCCCAACTGCAGTGCTGGGCCTAAAGGAGATAACATTTATGAATGGAGGTCGACTATACTTGGTCCACCAGGTTCTGTATATGAAGGTGGTGTTTTTTTTCTGGATATCACGTTTTCTTCAGATTATCCATTTAAGCCACCAAAGGTTACCTTCCGCACCAGAATCTATCACTGCAACATCAACAGTCAGGGAGTCATCTGCCTGGATATTCTAAAAGACAACTGGAGTCCTGCTTTGACTATTTCAAAGGTTTTGCTCTCTATTTGTTCCCTTTTGACAGACTGCAACCCTGCGGATCCTTTGGTTGGAAGCATAGCCACTCAGTATTTGACCAACAGAGCAGAACATGACAGGATAGCCAGACAGTGGACCAAGAGATACGCAACATAATTATCGTAATTTGTATGCAGTGTGAAGGAGCAGAAGGCCTCTTCCCACTGTGCTTCGGATCTTTATAGCCTTTACAATACGGACTTCTGTGTATATGTTATACTGATTCTACTCTCTGCCTTTATCCTTTGGAGACTGGGAGACTCCCCCAAAAGGTAAATGCTATCAAGAGTAGAACTTTGTAGCTGTAGATTAGTTACGTTTAAAATGCCTACTTGCAAGTCTTGCTTCTTTGGGATATCAAAATGTATTTTGTGATGTACTAAGGATACTGGTCCTGAAGTCTACCAAATATTATAGTGCATTTTAGCCTAATTCATTATCTGTATGAAGTTATAAAAGTAGCTGTAGATGACTAGGAATTATGTCATTTGTATTAAGCCCAGATCTATTTCTGAGTATGTGGTTCATGCTGTTGTGAAGATGTTTTACCTTCCCCTTTGTCAGTTTGTAATGAGAGGATTTCCTTCTACCCTTTGTAGCTCAGAGAGCACTGATGTATCATCTCAAACACAATAAACATGCTCCTGAAGGCATAGTTTCTTGTCGTAATGTTGAAAGTCTTGTCAGAAGGTGTGTCTGAGATGATTGTTGATGAAATAAAGATGTGGCTATGAAGATTGATTATTAAGGACTAGTACAAATGGATGAATTATTAAATTGAAAGTATTTAAAAATCAAAAAAAAAAAAGAGTTTGGTGAAATTAATTACAACTATTGCTTAATGAGTATTAATTTTTTTTTTTTTTTGGTTTTTCGAGACAGGGTTTCTCTGTGGCTTTGGAGCCTGTCCTGGAACTAGCTCTGTAGACCAGGCTGGTCTCGAACTCACAAAGATCCGCCTGCCTCTGCCTCCCAAGTGCTGGGATTAAAGGCGTGCGCCACCATCGCCCGGCAATGAGTATTAATTTTAATCTACCTCTGATCATAAGAAACAAAGACAAATTGATAAATTTGAAAAAATGCTAAACCTTTCAACCTGTTAACTCTTTAGTTAATTGTCTCTAATTCTATATGAAAGTAACAACCAATGTTGTAGGCATTACAGTCATAATAAATTTACATTTTCTACATTTCCTATGATTAAAACTTATACTTTTGGTCAGTAGGGTTCTCCTGAGAAGTCTGAAACCATTTATCAAAATGTTATACAAAATATATATTCTTTTAACTTATTCAAAATGAATAGGAATCAAATTTTTAAAAATAAGAATATCAGCAAGGCAGACAATTACTAAACTCAAAACTTCCTTACTTACCATATTAAAAAAATAGTATTAAGCAAGGCAAATAATTAACTATTGATTGAATTAAAACAATATGATCATTGATAGAGCAATATTTACAGAAACCAACCAAATATGCCATAGAAGCCACATTCATACTGATGAGAAATTCTTTAGTTTTGTTTGCCTATTTCCCAGTCTCTAAGCTGTGTAATGCTTTATAATTGGAAAGAAGTGGCCATATTTCCAGTCTCCTGTCTTAGGACAAAAAAAGACATACAATAAAATATAAATTATGAGGCCACAAAATTCATTGCCTAAATTGAAACTTTTGTTACTGATGTTTAACAACAGTTTTAAAGTGGTAGAAAACACAGCAATAAACTTGAATACAAACAATGAACATGAATACTAGCTGATCTAGTCTAGAGAGCGAAATAGGAAATAAAAAAAGGGCAAACAGAGTAGAGCACATGAGATTTAATAGGGCATGGTGAAGCCAAACAACATAGACATTCTAGAGGAAGAAGGGAAAAGAGAGAAAATTGTATGAAGAAATGATGGGGGGCTGGAGAGATGGCTCAGCAGTTAAGAGCATTGCCTGATCTTCCTAAGGTCCTGAGTTCAACCTTGCTATATTTAGCGTGATAAAGAAAAGCCAAACACAATCTGCCCCCCTAAAAGTCCATATTTCTCACAATTTTCTAAAAACAAAAGCAAAATGAAGGCATTCCTAAGCAAACTGAAAATGTTCCTACGAAGAGTGTAATCAGGAGTTCTTTCAAACCAAGGTAAAGATATTCTGGACCATAACCCCTAGCCATATGAAAACATAAGGCAAAGGAAGTGCATGGGCAATGACAAATAAAGGAATTATTAGAATTTGTTTTGCACTTCACTTACTATTTTTCATAAGATGAAATGTACAAATTAAAATAATTATATCTGTTTAAAATAATTTATAGTATATAAATATGCTTATATCAATGCCATAAATCAGAAAGAAAAACAAATGAGTAAAATGTTCATACATAATTAAGGATAAACTCATATATGACAAAATTCTGAAAATATAGGGAGTTGTACAAAGTAGCAATGTATTTAACCCTTTAGAACCATACACTTAACAATCAAGAAAATGACATCTGCTAGATGATCTAAACCTTAACATAAAGGTAAAATACACTGGGCCTGATAGAAAAGATAATGGGGAATAGCTTTAAAATTAATGGCACAAAGGAAGACATTCTGAACAGAACACCATTCATAGAGAAACTAAGATCAGCAATTAATAAATGAACTGAAAGGTTTCTGTATGCGAAAGGACACTGCTATTTGGACAAATTGGCAGTCTATAGAATGGGAAATAGTTTCTATGAATTTCACAACTGGTAGAAGACTTATATCCAATTAGACATCAAAAACCCAAATGACCCAATTAAAAAGGGGGTACAGATCTGAACAAAGAATTCTCAATGGAGGAATCTCAAATGACCGTAAAACACTTCTTAGCCATGGGGGAAATGCCAATCAAAACTACTTTGAGATTCTGTCGCATACTTATCAGAATGGCTAAGGTCAATAATCCCAGGGAGAGCTCACACTAGTGTTGATGTGGAATAAGGAGAACACTTGTACATTACTGGTGTGAATTTGTACAGCAACTGTGGAAATTCATGTGGAAGTTTTTAAAAGATATGGCAATTAATCTACATTAAGATCTAGCTAGACTTATAGCTAAAGGATGCTTCATCCTTCCACAAGGACATTTACTCATCCGTGTTCATTGATACTCTACTGACAATTGGTTGAAACTGGAAACAACTTAGATATCCCTCCCTTAACTGAGAAATTAATAAAGAAAATGTAGTTTGCTTATTCAATGGAACATTAATCAGATGTTAAGAAAATTAATATCATAAAATTTGTGGGCAAATGGATAGAACTAGGAAAAATATTATTCAGTGTTATGTAACCCTGATCCAAAATATAAATATTATATGTATAAATATGTCATGTACTCAAAGATATTACCTGTGGGGGACAGGAAATTGAGGATTGGGTAGGAAGTGGGATGTGAGGTGGGTTTGAGAGAGGGAATTCAGGGAGAAACATCTAGAATTGAGGAAATATTGAGGGGTGGTATAAAAACCTAGTGCAGTGGAAACATCCTAAAATTTATGAGGCAATCCTAGCGCACTCTCCAAATAGTAGGTGAGACTGAATTTCAACTGGCCACCTCTTGTCACCAAATGAAACATTGAAAACTGGGACTGGGTTACATCTAATTGAGCTGTTGGCTAAAGAGATCCCATGGAAATTCCCAAACAACCAGACTGTTGCCAACACCATATGTTGCTCTCTACAAACTGACAGTAAGGCCTGTAGCTGAAGGCAACACCCCTAGAACTCATTGAATGTGAAGAAGGTGAGCTGGTATCTATCTAGAACCTTCGCACTACAGTCTAGTGTTTTTGGTATGGGAAGGTACTCTGAAGGTTATCAAAGAAAAACAAACACCAAGCTGGACACTAACTCTTTGATCTACAATGGTATGCCACCAAGAAAAGCCAATGCAATAGTATCATATAGCAATGTCTGATTTGACTTAAGGCCCTTTCCACAAGATGGAGCCTGTACCTGACACTGCTTTAATGATTAAGAACCGGAAACTAGCTAGCTTGTAGACCTAGGATAAAGTCAAATAACACTGATGAAAAAAATTAGTGATAAAATGATTCCTAATGATGTTTTGCTATACTCATAGACCAATGCCTTATTCACCCATCATAAGAGAAGATTCCTCCTGTAGTGGATGAGAACAAATACAGAGACCCATAGAAAGATATTACGAAGAGAATAAGAAGACCTTGGAACACGCATCTCTAAATGGGATGTCTTCATCAAATCCCTCCCCTCAGAGCTCAGGGAACTCCATGTATTTTTTTTTATCATTTTAATATAAATTGTTAACTCTTTTAAGGGCAAGGCTGAAAAAGATTTAGAACTTCTCTGTCTCTTGTTCTGGTCCAAGATGTAAACAAGTCTATTTCTGTATGCTATTTTCAGTCTCCAAGCTTTTTGGTGTATCAACAAGCAGCATGACCTAAGACCCCAATAGCATCTTCCCCCACACTAAATCCTGAGATCTTAGTAGATAATTTCTAGAATGCTAAAATTCTTTTGGGATTTATATTTTGAACAAAATAATTACCTGGTGATTTTTAACTTCCTGTTTTTTAAAATTCTATTTTAAAATAACAATTCCGGCTGCTCTTTATCTCTTTCTCAGTCTTGATCAATTTTGTCTCATTATTTACATAATCTGCCCTCGCTGTCCGTGGTCCTGAAGAAGCTATGGCCTACCCAATCTTTTTTTTATTACATAGATGATTCTATCCTTTTTTTTTTTTTTTGTCTCCAAAAGTAGATTTAAGGGCTCTTTTACATTTACATTTCCTTTCAGTTCTACATAGTTCATGTTCTCCAATCTCTTAGCTTTAATGAGTCATTCAATGAATATAGAAGAATAGCAAACAACTTTCTCATGTACTTTTTTTCTGGTTCTTTATTATCTCATTTTCCTACAAAGGCATTCATCTCTCTCCCATGTCATTATCTAGGACTAGACAAGTTTCACTGATATTGTTGCTGTTGTTTTTAAGCTTTTTTGCATATCTGAAACTCTTAACTTTCAACTCTTTCCATCACTGATAATTTGAACATTATTTTATTTATTTATTTGTTGATTGGTTGGTTGGTCTTTTGAGCCCTGGAGCTCACTCTGTAAAACAGGCTTGTATTGAACTAAAAGAGATCCGCCTTCCTCTGTTTCCCATGTGGTGGGATTAAAAACATGTACCACTATTGCCCAGTTAATTTGAACTTAACAGGAGTCTATACTTAACAACCAAAGGTTACATTGGCATGAACAACTCCAGGCCCTAATACTAATGAAGACATGAGAGGTCCAATCCAGATGCTCAAATGCCTGAACCAGTATGCTTGAGGAATCTCTACTTTCCTGGCTGTCCAGTCCTCTCACTTCAACCTAACAGTTGAATACATACATGCGCAGGCAATTCTTGTTTCCTTTCCAGTGCCTGCTTTGTCTTTGCTTCTCTTTTCCTGGACACAGCACACTCAGCTAAATCGTTCCTTTACTTAAGACCTTAGGTAGAATCTATTTAACTATGAATTTCAGGTTCACATTGTAGAGTCTTCTCAGAAGCTAAATATATATTAATGTCATTGTTTCAAGTGTTGCCATAAATTTTGTTTTCCATTATTTTTACTAATACATTTTTCATATATACATTCTGCTTATAGTTTCCCCTCCTGCACCTCCATCCAACTCTCCTCCAATCCAAATCCACACGCTTTCTTTCTCTCTTTGATTATAAAACAAATAGGCACCTAAAAATATAAATAAAATAAGGAAAATAAAACAAAACCAAACAAACTAGGATAAGACAAAACAAACAAACGAACAAAAAGCCAAAGGAAAAAACTCAAGAAACACATATAAATGCAGAGACACACATCTTTGCACACACAGAAATTCCATAAATCACAAAACCAGAATCCATAATATATATGCAAAGACCAGTAAGATTTGGAAAAATGTACAGACAAAACATTATGAGACAAGAAACCTCCAAAACTATGAGTGAGCTTATTTTGGTTGGCTATCTACTGCTACCCATGGAACCTGCCTTCAAGTGCAGTTTGTATAGACTGTGACTTCCTTGGAGACAACTAATTATTCCTTTGTGAAAAGTTCTCAGTTGAAGATAGCTTCTAGGTTAGGGATGGGAGCTTGTGTCCACTTTCACTTTCCCGGCCCTCTCTGGCACCCCATCTGGTGCAGGCTCTGTGCATGTGGCTACAATTTCTGTAAGATCATATGTGTGCCAGTTCTGCTGTATATAGAAGCCATTGTCTTCTTGGTTCCCTCTCTTCCCTCTGGCTCTTAACAGTTTTTCTTCCTTCTCTTTTAAGGGTCTCCTGAGACCTGGGGTTGGGGGAGGAATTTGATGGAGACCTCCTATTTAGAGTGCTATGTGTTTCCAAGCTCTCTCTCTCTCTCTCTCTCTCTCTCTCTCTCTCTCTCTCTCTCTCTCTCTGAAGTCTGTATTTATTACCTTCTCCTTTAGGAGGAAGTGTTTCTGATGATGACTGAGTGTTAATATTTTCATCTTTATCTTAAGCCTCTTGCAGCCTGTACATGTGTGTATGCATTAGTGTATGTATGTGTGTGAAGTGTGTGTATAGCAGAACATCCACAAACATAATTCCAGCCTACATATAGTCATTTCATACATATAAAGCAAATATAAAGCAATGTTAATCAGGTTAAACTTAAAAAACAAAACAAAAAATGTGTTTTGCTAACATCTTACACAATAACAGAAGATATTCAATCAACATCATTTATAGGAAAAAAAACAAAATATTAATAATACCTGCCCATAACCATAAACTATTTATAAACACATGTATAGTAGTACTTTAACACAGTGATAAAATAGTTATTAATAAAATAGTACATGTAAACACTTAGAGCAAACTCAGAAGAGCCAAGAAAGTCACAAAATTCATCTAGCAAAGAAAATTCTCACTGTTGCTTCCTTCAGTCTGTGTTTCTCTGTGCACACAAAAGGGCTGCAGTTTACTTTGGTTGTTTTTGAAATGAACAAGTAACATTTATTTTCAGGCCTCTTCAGTGTAGAGAAGAAACAGTTTATTTTCATTTCAGAGTTGGCCAAGAGCCACTTCTATGTTTTAAAAGGATACCCAAGTCTGCAGCGTTTGGAAACTTACAAGGCTTGGTCTTCTTAACACAGCCTAACTTTTTGTTAAATGATAAAAACATATAAAAAAAGAAAAGAAAGAGAAATCAAGACTCCTTGAGAAATCCAACAACGCATTTTACATTTTAGAAGTCGCCTATAGGAATTAAGAAGTCATTCCTATCGACTCCAAAGGCCTCTCGCTGCCTGTCAGTTGGTTGAAGCTGCTCTTTCCAGGAAAGCTGTCCTTGTCACTTTCCTTGCATTGGCTTCATTTTAACAATTTGGAATTCAGTTCTTTCTCCCTAGATCAAAAGGTGGAATTCCTGCTGTGTGTTACTGAACAACAGGAGCAGACATGAGAAGCTCACGGCAGGACTCATCATCAGACTTACTGGGGTTCCTCTGTCAGTGCTGACCACTTTGCTCCCTGGTCTACAGACTGATGTCTTTCTGCCATTTGCTGACAACATTGTAAGGAATGTTGATTTTGAGAGAAAATGTTAGACACATTCCTAAAAAAAGGCACTGCAGTTATTTTCTATTTGTGGCATAACAATGATGAGAATTAAAAGTGAATGTTTGTACCTCCTGCTTTCGAATCTTGTCACATCTCTTGCAAATGCTCTTCAGTAATCTCACAAAAACACTCAGTCTGCAAAGGATAAAAAATATACTGACCCTGAACTACAGAAAGTCTGAGAAGCTCAGAGCAATAAGATATCCAGTGAGCCAGCTAACCTCTCGGGACTGCAGCTTCCCTATCTCTGAAAACTGAAAGAACGAATCCCACCCTGTTTTCTTATCAGCCTGTGAATACTAGATGCATTTACATATTTATAAGACATTTATAAGTTATAGGACTGCATATAAACACAGAAACAGCATATTCTAAGTAATAATATGGAGTGTGGCATCTCAGTTCAAAGGCTTAGTAGATCTTAACTAATCCATAATGTTGGCTTCATAAATCAATGTAAGAGCAGAAACTGCCATGAAAAAGAAGTGGATCAGAAAGCTCCCAGGAAATAGGGGACTTGAAGGCAATTCACTGACATGTTGACAGTGCAGCTTCTCCATCTACTAATGCAAGGGTCATTATATCTACCACGTTTCAGGGTCTACTGACAGGTAAACAAAGCAATGCAGTAAAGTATCTTGGGTGTATTACTTGGCTTTGTGGAAAATGTTCAGTGTGAGCTAACCTGCTGTCTTTAAATTCATCTTACGTGCAGCAGAAGCTACTAGACTGTTGGCATGCCATTTCTTGGTTAACACTTAAGAAATCTAACCAGGCAAATATAATCCCTGCTATAAAATGAAGAAACTAAATATCAATAAATGCAACATTGTCCCATAATTACGTCACTACTTTAAGACCTTGTCAATTTATAAGAGCTTTTTACTTTTCCCTACACGAAACTTACTCTCCCCCACACACACCCAAGGACGACAGAACTTTATCAAGGAACAAGAAGCAAAATGCTACGTAAGTCTATTCATATGTAGAATTTATAAAGACTTAACCAATAGAATTAGAATATAGAATAGATTCGTGAGGGTTCAGGGCATTGGGAAGGAGGAATTTTAGAGGAGAAACTG
This sequence comes from Microtus obscurus, assembly GCA_963919715.1. Taxonomy (NCBI): domain Eukaryota; kingdom Metazoa; phylum Chordata; class Mammalia; order Rodentia; family Cricetidae; genus Microtus; species Microtus obscurus. The sequence continues at coordinate 11,307,921 of CAWTZC010000170.1, read as the reverse complement.
ATTAAAGGGTGCATAATTTCAGTGAGATTAATGTCTTCCAAATCACAACAATAAATTTCACAGACAAAATCGTAGAAGCATTGCCACTTCTAAAATCAATATACCACGGGACTTTTTGTACTAGAAACAAGCATCCAACCAACCTAAGCAAACAAACAAAAAGAGGACCAACAGAAGTCAGGACGTGGAGAAGAGGAAGCATACAGTTGTATTTATCCACTTACCGATTTGAACTGGGCTCCTCATGCTGGTGGTGGCCACCTGTGCTCTTTGCCTTAGACCTTAGAGACGTCTTAAAATAATTCTCTTACTATGCTGCAGGAAAAAAAATGGAAGAAAAAGGAAAATGAAATGATGCCTAAATATTTGGAGTTCCCATACCTTTTACTGATTTCATAAATTTTAAAAACAATAGTAGAGATTAACCTAGTTTGTGGGTTTGGTATTTATTATGTTGAAGGGATATTTTGAGTCAATATTTATTCATAAAATGGATTTGCACTTATCTCTGTCACCAAGGTATATATTAATTCTTTATGACTTTGAAGAATAAGACAAGGACACCAGAAATGCAAGACCAACCTGAGCTACCATGTTTACACATCTTTTTCTTTATTGTTTTTGTCCAGCAATACATTTTTCTCCACTCCCCTTTCTTCCTCCCCTTTTCCTTTCTACACTCTCCCGTGACCTCCACACTCCCACTTTACTTAGGAGGTCTGGGTTACCTCACTCAATATGGTTTTCTCTAGAGCCATCCATTTGCCTGCACATTTCAAGATATCATTATTTTTTTTTTAACCACTGAGTTACTCCATTGTGTAAATGTACCACATTTTCTTTATCCAGTCTTCAGTTTAGGGGCTTCTAGGTTGTTTCCAGGTTCTGACTATTATCAATAAAGCTGTTATGTACATAGTTGAGCACATGTCCTTGTGGTATGATTGAGTATCCTTTGGGTATATACCCAAAAGTGGTATTGCTAGGTTTTGAGGTAGGTTGTTTCCTAATATTCTGAAAAATTGCGACACTGATTTCCAAAACAGCTGTACAAGTTTCCACTCTTACCAGCACTGGAGGAGTATTCCCCTTATCCCACATCCTCTCCAGCATAAGCTGTTATCAGTGTTTTGGTCTTGGCCATTCTGACAAGTGTAAGATGGAATCTCAGAGTTGTTTTGATTTGCATTTCTCTGATAACTAAGGATGTTTAGCATTTCCTTATGTACCTTTCCATCATTTGACATTCATTTGTTGAGAGTTGTGTTTAAGTCTGTACCCAATTTTAAAATTGGATTATTTGTTCTTTTGATGTCAAGTTTTTTGAGTTATTTGTATATTTTGAAGATCAGTACTGTCATATGTTTTATGGAGACAGGGTCATTCTACTTAGCCTTAGCTCTCCTGGAAGATATGTCGACCATGTTTGTAGTAATATGGAGCAGCGTGGCTGTGTCCTCCCCGCACCCAGCTGCCCGCATGGCTTAGCTTATGCCCCGAAATAATTACACGGAAACTGTATTCTTTTAAACACTGCCTGGCCCATTAGTTCCAGCCTCTTATTGGCTAGCTCTTGCACCTGGACTAGCCCATTTCTGATAATCTGTGTAGCACCCCAACGTGTGCTTACCAGGGAGATTCTAGCCTGCCTCTGCCTCTGGTAGGAAAATCATGGTGACTCCTCACTCAGCTTCCTTCTCCCAGAATCCTGTTCTGTTTACTCCACCCACGTAAGGGTTGGCCTATCAATGAGCTCAGGCAGTTTCTTTATTAATAAGAAATCACTCCCACATCACATGTTAGCTTCAAACTCAGAAACATCCAGACTCTGCCTCCATACTGCTGGGATTAAAAACATGAAAAGTTTTCATGATGTGTTGTGTTTGCCATCATCCTTCTCCCCCTGTGTATACTGCTGCACTGTCCCCAGAGTACATGATCACTCCTGAACCATGCTATTCACAGGTGCTTATAAAATAGGATCTGGGGAAAATTTTTAGAGTTACTTCAATTATCACATTTGAATTACTATTGTCTATTTTAATAGGTTATCCAATGTTATAATTTCATGTGAGATTAATTAGTACCTATAAGCATTTTTGTCATTATTATACGTATTCAAAATCTAATCAAGAAATTTTAACGCAGGAAAAGATACAGTCTAATCAATAGGCTAGTATGATTCATCTTGTTTTGAATACTCCAGAGACTCAGCCTATATATTTTCCTGCAAATTTAAATGTTATCTGAAGCCATTTCTTTGAAAGGAAACATACAGGTGACCTATACCAAAACACCTTAGCTTTGGTTATATTTGGGAATCTACTGTTCTGAAAAATGCTTTCTTTCCAAGAGCACATGCAAAAAAAAAATTCGAGAATTCATGATTCAAGTATAGGAATAAAAACAAAAATTGAGAAAATTTTAGACTAGAATGAATGGAAAAATATAAACTGTATATAGCCATGTGTATATGTGTCACAAATATGAAGGGGGACCCTTTCCTATGAGGAAGAATCTAAGAGTTTTTATGCCCTGAAATATTATCTTATAGGAGCAATTTTCCTGCTTCCAATTCCTTAGAGTTCATCTTTTCTTTCTACCTAGTCTCTTTCTCAAATGTTTCTTTGCTTCTTATCCACTTTTCTAAACTCAATCTTATTTATTTCTTTTAGTACCCAAATTCTTCTTTCAGGCTTTGGTTACCTTCTATCACATGCACCATTTGATAGACAGCAGCTAGGCTTCCCTGAAAGAAGGACATTGCTGAGTCTATTTCTGACTCACTGAATCTCCGACCTCTAGACACAGTTATAGTTTCCTCAGCAATTCACCTGTTTCACCTTCATCAACAGCAACACTGTCTCTTTTTCATACATGAGCCCCTCCATCAGTTCTATCAGATTAGATCTTTAAATCAGAGTTAGGATCATGTTAGCCTATTACTAAATTGTTACAGGCTCTGAAATAAAAGAAGTAGGGAACTGAGCTCTGGTTTCTAACAAAGCCTAAGCTTGATGTATTCAACTGTCTTTGATCCACCTTTTTGTTGTCATTTGCTATGGGTTTTATGAGAATTAAGATGGCTCTATCACATAGGTCGTATCATCATTTGTCTCGGTCTCCACAACCAAGGAGAATCTTGCTGTTACTCCTATCCCCACAGCAAAGGACTGTCTGGAGATAAAGTGCTTTTTTGTGTACTGCAGGCACTTTGAAAATAGCTTGTATCAAACTAAATGAGTTCCAGTATAAATAAAGAGCCCAAGACATTGCAGATGGCACTCAGGAAGATATTGGTGTGACAGCTAGAAAGATGCAGTGTGACCCTCTGCAATTGATGCTTTGTATAGAGTGGAGAGTCTAATAAAATGAGCTCCATCCTGGAACCAGTGTGCTCAATGAAATCTGTATTAAGCCTAAATATGAGCTCTGACTGCTGCTTTAGTGAAAGGAGGAAAAAGATAAAAGAACACACCGTAATTTGAGTCAGATTCATGACACAAAGCACCGCGGTGTAATATGTAGTTTCTATTCTAACAAAGTGAGAAGTGAAAGAATATTTACATTATATATGTTGTCTTGCTGTGACACTATATCAAATATACCAAAATATGCCTTTATTTATTCGAAAACCTCTGGCATAAGTTACACTTTGATTCATTTTCTAGCACTTTCATAGGTGTAGCTCATTAAATTATGCTTTGTTATATCAGCTGCCCTGAATATACACTGTTAACCTGAAAAGATAGTAGGGAAAGGGGTTATTTTAAATGCATTCTATTTTTCCCCATAGATAAATGCAGACAAGTTTTCTAGAGAACTTTTTCTACTGCTATAGGAAAAGCTTCAGAATTTGGTAAGGGAGATATGGCAGAAGTGAAGCATCTCAAGATAATAGACTCAGTTCTCTGTGAAGCCTGAGCCTGTATATAACCAGGTGGGCTTTAAACATAAAGCAAAGAAAACCAGCTTACAAATCATAATTCCAGAGAACCTAGACAACAATTAGGACCCTAAGAGAGGCATACATAGACCTAATTTACATGGGAAATAGAAAAAGACAAGATCTCATGAGTAAATTGGGAGCATAGGGATCTTGGGTTGAAGGAAAGGGCAGAGGCGGGGAGGGGAGCATAGAAAAATGTAGAGCTCATTAAAAATCAATTTAAAAAACAACTGAAGTCTGAGCTTGGTGGTGGTGGTAGTGTGTGTGTGTGTGTGTGTGTGTGTGTGTGTGTGTGTAAACCCCCCTCCATGTGTGTATCTATGTGTGTGTGTGGTGGGGGAGAGGAATTGGTAATGGGTATAACGTTTATAAATCACAGACATTTCAATCAACTATCTACACTGGCTGTTAAATCTTTGAAATGGCCAAGGCTCTGAGATGAATAGAAAGCATATTTGTCATAAAAAGGCACCTAGTAGAGGTTTCTAAGGCTTTTTCATAAATTTTCCACTTAGTTAGCCCAACTGCTATTTCCCAGTGCATCCACAGATCCCTACTTGAACCTGTCCACCTGCAATATTTGTTTTCTTTGCTGTCTTATCCTCTACTAACTAGCCACTTCCAATTAAAATGTTTTTCCTTGTGGTCCCTCTCCAGTTTACTTGCTTCTACAGTTGCTTCAATTTAAACATATGTAATGAAAGATTCAAAGCTAGGAGCAAATGTGGAAGAAGGCATGTGGTGTTTATCTTGCTTTGCCTTATTAATTTAGAAAGTCCTTACCTGTGCCTAAACAATGAATTATTTTGAATTTCTGATTTACTTGATTTTTTTTTGTTGCAGAGAGAGAAGAGGATCTAGTTTCACTCTCCTACAGGTCAGTAACCAGTTTTTATAGCACTCTTTACTGATTGAGTAAATGTAGGTGAACTAATAATGTTCATTGTAAAATAGGTGAAATTGGTAGGTGCTTAAAAGCGTGAGCAATGGGAGAAAGTGGTTCACCCAGAACGCTAAATCCAGCATATGACAATACTGGAAGTAGAAGCAGCTTTGCCAGTATTGACTTATAACAAATCCCTTAAAGTTAACATGTTATGAGTTCGTTCCTTGTATGTATAAGGCAGTATATTTCTCAATATTCATATGTTAAGTGAATAAAAGCTACTATTATCTAAATTTTTATAACTTTTATTATATTTTTATTTAAAAATTTTAAACTTAAATATATTTTGATTATATTCTTCCCCCCTCCGTCCTTTCAAATCCTCTCCCCTTCCCTATCCACACAACATTAAGTTCTTTTTTAAATGAAAGCACAAAATGCTGCAGAGTCAGCTACTCCTGAACATGAAGCCACTCTGGGCTGAAGAAAAAAATATGTTCAGGGACAGATGTATTCACAGAAGAATTCTACCAGACATTCAAAGATGTATGGCCAATCCTTCCTTAAATGATTTAAAAGAAGGAAGAGAGCAAGCACTTCCAAACTCTTTCTATGTGGTCAGTGTGATCCTAACAGCAAGACTAGGTAAAGACACAACAAAAGACCATGTAACAAAACCCTAAGACACAACAAAAGACCATGTAATAAAACTCTCAGCACCAGGCAAAAGAAAACTCCTTTTGTGTTGTTGGTCAGGGTTTTCCACGAGACCCCCAAACCATATAGCCTACTGCTATTGTCCTCTTACCTCCAGAGGTAACAGGTTAAGTCTGCTGAAAACACCAAATACTTCAGGCTTAGAGGCTCCTACTTGGAAATGGTCTAAAATGTCTCCAACTGGAAGAGATAATTTTATGGTAGCAGAGGGCACCATGCTAACTTCCAAAAGAGGGAAGCAGTCAATAATCCTACTCAGTTTTCCCATCTTAAAAATGACAACAACAACTAACATAATACAATAATCCTAACGGTACAATGATAGTATGTATAGCGTGGCAGTAAACAACAGCTCTCTAACTGGACTTAATACTCACTCAAGAGAGGCAGAAGCATGTCTCTGTTACTGGAAACCTAGCCAACTATCCAAGTTTAATGAAAGCACGAATTGTTGAGTAGAGTCTTCAACCACAATTTTACTAAACCAGCATAATCTCTGACTGCATTCTAAATATGTGTCCTTTCACTCACAGATAAATGTAGTCCTTACCCCTCATCAAGGAAATTTCTCTTTTCAGCAGAGTACATTCACAGAAAAACACCATGCATCAAAATTCAGAATAATAGAGCCCAGTCTCAGTGATCATACATACAAAACAACTCCTGTATTCAAGACTTGGGGAATATTATAGAAAGTGTGGGTTAAAAAGAGCCAAAGGGTTAGGGAGTTTGCTATGAAACTGTGTTTCTAGTAATGTTGAAAGCTATGCCCATAAAGTCTCACCAACAATAATACCTAATCTTGAGTTGAATTAAGGCAGTAGCATAAGAGATGCCAAATCTATGGATCAGGAAAATCTCACAAGGTTTCACCCCTGCACAAAGAAGTACAGACAATGATGCAATGCTCAGAGTAGGACAGATAATTTGCCCAGGGAAAAGCACACCAATTGATTACCCAATAATAAATGGTTAGCTCTCAAAACAAATATCCAATTAACCTCATATAGACCAAGGAGGTTATGTTTCAGAATAAATATGTATATACATATATGCTTATAACAACAATTAACCAAAAAAGAGGTCATCTATTTAAAAGAGAGCAATTAGAAGCATATGGGAGAATTTGAAGAGAGATGAAAGGAAAGGAAGAAATTAAGTAGTTAAATATATTATAATTTCAAAAATAATAGAAAAATAAAGTCAAGAAAGCAAACTCAAAGGAACAAGTCATTTTTCTGTTCCATTTGTCATATACAGCTATGATTTAACAAACTAAAAATCAATAGTCTCATAAATATTGAATCATCTGTTGCCTAATTGGGTCCATATATTGTTGCTTACTGGTTATATGAGGATAAACTCAAGTGCTTTTTTAAAAGTAAAATTTCACAGTCTCTATCCCAAAAAGATTCTGAGTGAGTAAACGTAGGTGAATTAATAATGTTCATTTACAACTTCCTCAGGTGAAATTGGTAGGTAGTTAGGAGTGTGAGCAACTGGAGAAAGTGGTTTGCCCAGAACAATAAATCCAGCATATGCCAATAATGGAAGTAGAAGCCACTTTACTAGTATTGATTTAGAACAAATTCTTTAAAGTGAACATGTTATGAGTTCAGTCCTTTTATGTATTAGACAGTATATTCATAAATATTCATATGTTAAGTGGATAGATTTAGCAAATGTTCAACATAAAATACATACTTTGATGGCATCAAATGAACACTTTAATGGCATTGCCAAAGGCAGAGAAATAGTAACCTCAGACCTCAATAGGATTGTCTAGGTTAGTTGAACCTTCTTGAAGGATAATGTTCCTGGATATATCAAACAGTTAGATTACTGCTCATAACCTATCAGTTCAACTCTAGAAAGCTACTTAATGTTTATGTCTATCATGTGTATTCAATGATGAATATAAAAATATTTTTTTAATATTTTTAACTTAAAATGACTGAATAACTCTGTCAAAATAGCTCATGTTTATCACTATATGAACATTCATTTTTGTAAATTGCATCTTCAAAATTATTCTGAATGAGATATCACAATTTCACTTTCATTCTTCGCTGTTATGATTCCCAGTAGAAACAGGTGTGGACGGAAATCTTTTACAAAGAGCTGGCTTCCATTGTGTGCCATGTATCTTCTATGGGCCAGTGAAATTAAGGAATTAACTCACTGTGCCAAACAAAGCATTGGCAGGACCATTTTGCCTCCCATGATGAATAATTGAGAGCTAAATGCATCCTGGAACACAGTTTTACTAAGAATCAGAAATTACTGCAACATATAATATATAAATTCCTGCCAACATCTACATGAAGGAAATGCAGTTGACAACCCAGAGCCACATAACAAAGCTTCAGGTTATGGTGAATTCCATCTCATAGTGATATTGAGCTCAACTTAGGCATTTACTTTAAAAGCAGTCTCTGAAAAACCCCTTTCGGGAAAACCCTCAAGCTTCTAACTCTTGAAACACTGATGGCTGTTAATCATTCCTTTGTGCGGGAGAAGAAGCTTGAAATGGATTCAACTAAAAATAGTCCCTAACTGTCATGGGTCTGGCAATTCTAACTAGTTAAAATGATGGACTTGTATTGTGTGGTCAGAACTTGTATTGTGTGGTATTGTCCATCTGTCATAGAAAGAAGAAAGCAGTAAAATCTCAACTATAAAAAGCAAAAAAGAGCCGGGCGGTGGTGGCGCATGGCTTTAATCCCAGCATTCGGGAGGCAGAGACAGGCGGATCTCTGTGAGTTCGAAGCCAGCTTGGTCTACAAGAGCTAGTTCCAGGACAGGAACCAAAAGCTACAGAGAAACCCTGTCTCAAAAAATCCAAAAAAAGGAAAAAAACAGTTTTTTTAAAAAAGAAAAGCAGTCCACTACAGAACTTTTTAAACTATGGAACAATTTCCTTAACATTAATTGTAGTTTGCAAGTCCACAGGATTATTTAAATATTAACTCATTGCATTTATGTATCTAATAGTAAACAAAATCTCAAAAAACTCTGATAAGTAGGGACTTTTCAAAGTCCTTGGGTGGTTGACATATTCAAAGATATCTTAAAAGACACAAATATCTCGTATTCCAATCCAGAGTCATTTGCTTGAGGTTTTTGTCGTTTTGATGTGACTAGCATATGTCTATCGCGCAGAATGTTTCCTGATGACATTCCATGCCCACACATGCCTCTTTTCATGTTTGCTCTCATTACACTGCTCTTTCCTTCTGCTGCTCATACTGATTGCCTTCTGCTTTCTACCTAGTCCTGCTTCCATTTTTACATCTTTCAAATCTACTTTCTTATTTTTAACGATGTGTTTATGGATAGGGGTTGCGTGCACATACGGGTGCAGGTGGTCCATCGAGGGAAGATTAGCGTTTTTCCTAGAGCTGAAGTTAAAGGCATTTGTGAGCTTCCTCATGTGGGTAATAGTGACTGAACTCTGTTCCTTTTGAATAGCCTTTAACCATTCAGCTATTTCTCTAACCTTTTCCATATCCTTCCTTCTCTTTTCCTCTTGTCTTCCTCTCTCTATCTCCTCTCTCCACCGACCAAGTTACATTAGGGTTACTTTCTGGATCCTGACTGAGAAAATATTTGTAGGAGCATGGATGTTTTCCCAGTGGCTACATCACAAAAGAAAATAGCTCCCCTTCCTCTAGTGCCTGTTCAGTATCTACAGATACTTAGGGAAGAATGGGGGGTTAATGATCTCTTCTTCCATATGATATGTCTATACATCCATGCGTGGAGGCTCATCATCTCCTTTCACATCCATTAAAAGATCTTGATAGAGCTATATATAGGGTAAGTACTGTGTATGTAATCTCCACTGCTGTGGGATTAAGAGTGCAAAGCAATGTTCCAAAGACAGTTTTCTCTATCTCATATCACAACTATTTACTTTAAATACTGTCATCTGTGATATGCCTTGGACCTTGGACGAAGGGATATAGAAATCCAATCAATATTTGAGCAACCAATAATATTACCAGTTACACCAGTTAAAGGGATTTGCACACAACATAGCAACAAAAAGGAGCTTCTCTGCCAATGGTGACACTAATTTGTGAATATAAACACCATTATTTAGATAGCAATAAGATGAACTGAGCACAGACTGTACATTTAGGTAACTATATCAATAACCTCCCATTAGGGCCTATAACCTCCCTAGCCATGAACTTTTGCTTAGGTTTAGAATACTAGACAGACTCCCTTTTGTGAAGCAGATCTCATATTTGCTCAGAAAGATTGTTGCTACTGCCTTCATGGCCACTTCTTGCCCAATGGATTGATAGTATCGTATTTACAGTCCACAACTGATTAAGGCTCTTGAAGACAATATTCCCACTGTAATTGGGAATGCCAAGCACTAAGAGTTAGTCAGCAGAGAGAAAGATTCTCTGCCAGTACCAGCTGGGTTTCTCTACGATTGTGGAAAACATGGTGTTTCAAGCATTAGGTTCTTACTATCTAGTTTCGTTGGGCTTTCAACAAACTTGAGAAGTGCATTTATGGTTTTGGGAATCTCAGTGACTTCCCTGTTTGTAGCAAGATAGCCCACTCTGAGTTGTGAGTATTCTTTAATAACCTATGGTTTCTGGAAACAACTTACAACTTCCTCCAACCACAAAGAATATTTCTGGATAAACATTTCTTTCAAATTCGCTAACTCATTTCCAAGTTTCATACACACACACATACACATCACACATATTATACACACACATGTATATCTATACCTATATCTCTATCTCTATATCTATATCTATAAAACCTTTGTTTTCACTGGTCCTTACCCTTCTTCATCCTGTTCTGCATCTTCCTGCTCTTCAGTCAAATTAATGGTACCTCCCTCTTTCCATTTCTTCCACTTTCATTTTACATATTTTTCATTATCTGTTGTCTCTTTTAAAGCCTATTTTCTTCCCTCTCAAGACCCACTCTCAGTTTCCTGGCCTCTGTGCACGTACATACATTCTCACCTCAATACACATACATAAAAATTAGCATAATTTCACGTTTTTACAGATTAATAAATTGTTATTGTATATATTTAACAAGTTTTCATTATCTGCTTACTCAGTGGTGGACACCTACACTAATTCCATGTCTTAGCTATTGTGAAGAGAACAGCAATACATGGATGAACAAACCCTGTATAGAAAGATATACAGTCCTTTAGGTGTATGACTGGGAGTCAAATATTTGGGTCTTGTGGTAGATGAACTTTAAGGTTTTTGAGAAATCTTTTTTGAGATTTCTACAGTGGTTAGAGCACTTTACACTTTTAGCAATGTGCTTAGTGGGTTCCACAGATGATACCACTGACACTTAGAGGAAAATTCAAACTTAATCTAGTAAGCCATTTAGAGACATGCCCAGAGATTTGTCTCCAATTAGTTCTATATTCTGTCCAGTTGGCAATTAATATAAACTGTTGCTTTCATTAGTGCCTTTTTGTCAGCCCCACAATCAACTATGTGACTGGATACCAGGTCATGACCTACAGTTTAAGAAACTGTGGTGAAATACTGGGAAGAAGACTCGGCCTGGAGGGCAATCTATGCTTACAACCAAAATCTCAAAAACAAATGTGGTACAAGGGGCAAATGAAGGTAGATATTTTGGCATCTGATGATGATGGTTGATATATAAGTCAGTGAGTTAGTAGAAGTTTTAGTTGATATAGTAACAAAGCCAATCCATCTTTGCAAGAATTTCCTAAATATTTCAGAGTAGAGTAATAGTAACAGCATTAGTTTAATATATAACTGTTTATCACTTAACCAGAAAATATGTATCCAAACCTCCTCAAACCCCAGAATCACAAATTCATGTGGTGTTATATTCATGTGGCTATATTTATTTTAAATATTAATACATTATTAAGATTTCATATAGATGTACACACATGCCTATATGGCTGAAGTGGTTAGCTTAAAACAAAGAAATTTCCTCAGAACATACTTCATAATCTAAAAAGGAGAGGAGAAAAGGAAAGAATGAAGAAATAAAGAAACAAAGGGACAAATGAAGAAAGGAAGGAAAGACAGATAATAGAACAGCTTTGATAAAAGAATGAAAGCTTCATTGCTCTAACTTCTACCTAATATAACTTCTAGTATAGTAGAAGTGATGAAGGAGATGATTTTCAAATAAAAAGAAAAATGCAAAATCGGAATCATAAGATGACAGCAAATATAAAGACTTTTTAGTACAGAGCAGAAAGAATAAGAAATTGAAAATGTGGCCATATTTCAGAAATCAAATTATACAGAGCTATAAGAAAGAAAAAGAAAAAGCTGAATTCAAAAGAATAAAAATTGGATTAGCTTGAGATATTTTAGCAGTTGCCAGGGAAGGCTGAAGATAAAAATATAATGTCTTCAAAAACTCTAAACCCAAAAAATAAATGTACAAAGATATTTTATGACATTTTACCTGGGAACTGAATGTTCTTTCTAAACAGAAAATTGTTAAAAAATTCAGTCTAGCAAAACGAAAAAATAATATAGGTAAATACACAAACCCTAGAGACACTGTTAAGCAAATTTGTTTTAATTATACTTTATTTAGAAATATATATTAAACATCATATACAAGATATTTGTAGTAAGAGACAATGCGTCCTAGTTGAGGATTAAACAGGGCAAATGAAAGATAAATCATGGTGTTTTCATTTGTTTGGATATGGGTACTGATTCTAAGTAATTGCAAGTGTTGGCCGAATGGCTCTGTGCCAGGTCTTTGGTATATGGTTCTGTGTTATGGTTGTATAGCTTGCTGTTCTTGTGGGACTCCTAAATGTGGGAGTGGGGGATGTCTTTGACTACTTTGCCTGCTCTTAGGACTTTCTTTTTCCTACAGGGTTGCCTCACCCAGCCTTGATATAACAGTTTCTGACTTTCCTTATTGCATCCTGTTATGCCATGTTAGGTTGATGTCTTTGGCAGACCTGCTTTTTTCTGACGAGAAACAGAATAGGAGTAGAGCTAGGATAGAAAAGAAGTGTGGGAGAACCGATATGTATATGTCTTGCTTTTATTGTTTTATGAATAAAGTTGTGTTGGCCCCAATGGCTTAATAGAGTAAAGCCAGGCAGGAAATCCAAGACTAGATAAAGAAAGACAGTGGAATCTGGCAAAAGCCATGTAGGTACAGAAGGAGAAAATGCTGGAACACTACTGGTAGGCCACAGCCTACTACTGGTGGTACACAGATTAATAGAAATGTGTTAATTTAAAATTTAAGAGCTAGCTAGAAATATGCCTAAGCTATTGGCCAAACAGGCATGGAATTACTATAGTTTTTGTGTGATTATTCAGATCTAGGGCCATGGGAAACAAATGTGCTGTCTCTGTTTACAGAGAACAGGAAGGGAAGGAGGGAGAGGAAACTGGTTAGGATGTATTTTATGAAAGAAAAAGAAATAAAATAAAAATAATCAAAAGCATATATCAAGCATGAGTGATGGCACCAGGCTAAAATCCCTGCACTAAGGGCAGGGATTAATAGATCTTAAAGAACCTGAGGACAGAATGTTCTATGTAGTGAGTTTTGGTCCAGCCAGGATCACACAGTGAGACCCTGTCAATGAGAAAGTGACAAAGTATAGATAAAGTCTCAAAGACTGCTACCCACCAGAGTATAACAGGGTAAAGAAATGGTGAATTGGTACATCAAATTAACAGAACAAAGAACATTCCACCAATCGCACAAAAGTATGCAGAAGGAGGGATGAAATGATGCATACCAAATGAACAGAAAAAAAGGGAGGATCTAAGCTTACATAGCAAAAGAATTCTAAAATCATGTGATCACTGCAATGATTTAATGATTCATTAAATCACCTCTTCAAAAGCAAGAGACTCAATTTCAGGAAAGAAATACAAAGGAAAAATCCAGTTTGAAACAGGCAACTTCTGTAACTCACCCTCCCATATGTCCACACAACTATAAGTAGGCAATACTCCTGCCTGTTGATAATTGGCACATTTATTTATGCTTCAATGGTAATGCCCTGTGCTGGTAACTTTTATCTTTAGTTGCCGTCCACTTGTTGCTATTGGAAATTCATAACAAGCTCACTGACTTATGATTTATAACATTTGTACATCCGAGTGTATGAAAATTCACAAAATAAAATAACATTGTCAATAAATATAAAGTAAACGATCAACTTTGAAAGCCAATGTGGTGGCATAAAATGTGAGACAATTCCCCGGATTAAAATGCTAAAATTTAAAGAGAAAAATAGGAGGGAAAGAAGGAAGCATTAAAGAGAATTGTGTAAAAGAAAGGAAAGAAAAGGAAAGGAAAGGAAAGGAAAGGAAAGGAAAGGAAAGGAAAGGAAAGGAAAGGAAAGGAAGGAAAAAGAGAGAGAGGGCAAAGTAGTCACAAGAGGTGGAAGTGACAGAATAATAGAGAAAATGAGCTGATACCAATTCCAAGTTTTAGTTTCCAGATTTTAAAATAAGAGAAACAGAAAGGAAAGGAGAGAGGAGAGGAAAGGCGGGAGGGGAGGGGAGAAGAGAGAAAAAGTGAATTGGTGTGGGGGAGAACAGGTGACAAGAAGAGGAGGAGGAGGGGATGGGAGGGAAAGACAAGGGAAAGCAGAGAGAGAATGGACGGGAGAAAAAGAGAGTACCCAGAAAAGGAAAAAGGGCGGGAGGAGGGAGACAGGAGAAACAATCTCTCCTATTGCACCCCTTACCAATTCCAAGAACCTCTCAGGTATGCATGAGGATGCCGTGTTCATCGGCTTCCCTTCTCTGCCTGCCCAGCCTCAGGACAGTGCTGTTCACCACCCTTTACTCATCAGATTTTCTGCTTCTCCTTTTTGTTGTTCTCTTGCCAAACACTCCAAGTATTTCTTTTCTGGTTTCAAAAAGTAATAACTTGCTATGAGTCTTTCCAGTATTGATATTGATGATAGATATATCAGATTCTCCATCCAACTTTCAGGGAAGGAACCTAAATAAAGTATGTCTCAAAGTAAAAATATGTTTCATACGTATTTGTCACTTGCTCCCTCAGAGCAAATATTGGTAAACAGTGTGGTGTTATTTGTTATTCAGTATGCTTGGTTGACAAAATAAACTTTAAAGTCAGAAATTAATTAAAAGAGCTGATAATAGCACACAGCCATCTATAAATGGCTTATAATTTCATACAGTGGGACAAGCCAATAAACACAGCAGTGAGAACCATCCTTGATATGCAAGTATTGCTTTTTAGTGCCATAAAAATGTACTTTCGGGAGAGTAGAACATTATAGTTTAAGCGAAGCTCTTCATTAGATAGTATGAGAAAATGAGGCATGAAACGAAGATGGAAAAGCTTCCTTAATAGTTCCTGTGCAGATAATGTAGGCCAAAGACAATCAATAGCCACGGCTCATTTATTTTATGTCCTTGAGCACTTAGAGGCAAAATGTTAGTGTTTGCTACCCTGTTGGCTTTCTTTGCTCTGAATCGGTAATGAAAAAATGGATTTGCATGTTACAGTGTGAATTTTACAAATATAATTCAAACAAGAAGCTATTGTTAACCAATATGGAAAGAAGTGCTTTATGTCTTATTTTGGGTCCATCATATATTATTTTTGGATCCATCTAGACAGCTATGAATATAATTTTTCTGTCTCCAGAATGAAGAAAATACTTGACTCATAGGTCTTATTTACATTGTAAAAATATATTAAATTAACACCAAAATTAGAAGAATTACATCAAATACCTATTTTTAAGCTAGATTGTTGTCATTGATAAAAAGGAGTCATGAAATCAATATAATCAATATACCGCTGAGTACATGGCTTCTCAGTAAGTGAATGATTCCATCAGTTACACACTGTTAGGTGTCCTACATGATGTGCAGATACCATAATCCCCCTTCAGATAACAACAAAATAGAATACAATACAATACATGCCTACATAGTCAAAGGCATATTAATAGCATTTGACTGCCATTTTTTTTTTTGAGAGTAGAAGTTACAGAAAATATCTTCTGTAAGTAACGTCTTAAAATCACCTTTTCCAGGAGGGGTTGTTGTGTACATCTCTGCTCTATAAGGGGCCAGGGATGAAGGTAGGAAAGTGTCAGCCATATAGTGACCTTAAGGTCAACTTGAGAGCCATAATGGCATGAAATCAAGAGTTGGGGAACGTGGATCAGTAGTAAAGCTTGCCTAGCATGCTCAAGACACTGGATTTGATTTCTACCACTGAATAAGGAAAACAACAACAACAAAATTGTAGGGTTTTGGTAAAGAGAGGAAGATTTAAATGCTACATGTTATAGACTAATATATCCTACTTTTACATAGTAAAAACACAATCATATATTAATTATAAATCAATTATGAGTTATATAAGAAGTAGAATTTTGAACAACATTATGCATTGAATTCAAGCACCATTTGATATTACTCAGTAAGTGAACAGAAACAGTCATTGGTGATCTTCTAGTAGGAAACCTTCAAGATGTGATCTTTAGGTCCAGGCTGGTGGTGAAATCTAGGAGACTTATGGTGACAGTATGAGTACCAAGGGGAAAAACACAGGGGAAGTTAAAGTAGAAAAGAGAAAGACTGATCAGAAAGACACCATGGAAAGTGATCTAGAAAGAGCACCCAAGTGTGAACAGCATTCAGCAGCAGTGTGCTCGGGAGGATTTCTTCTGTTCCTGTTCCCAATTCTACAAGGGAACACACAGAACAGATTCTCCTACAACACAAAATGTGCCACCCAAGGTCAGCTGAAAGTGGTATCTAGTCTGCAAATGTATTGTGTTTTTGCATTCTATCTCAAAATAGCTATTTAGGAAACAGCTTTCTTAGTGTCTCAACTTCAAAAACTAAAGAAAATATTTTATATAAAACAGTCTTGTAAATGTCTTTCCTCCATTATTTCTCTATGTTTCCCCATATATTCAGTGTTGTTTCACATTTCAGACACTATGATAGATACCTATTGAGCATTATAACTTTTCAGGTACATGTAGTCACACTATATTCAAAATCACAGTAAAAGAAGCAACAAAAAGCAACACAGAGAAGCCTTTTGCTTCTCGGGCCTGATGCATAAGGTACATTGAAGTAACCACGGACTTGAAAAACCAGAGGACAGAAACAAGCCCCTGCCTTCTGTGTCTGTCTTTGCTGAGCATTAATGCAGCAATTTGAAGTATATTTTGTCTACAGCCTGTCTCACAAGTCTTTTGCAGCTAGATGTTTGTCATGACATTTAACCTAAAATTTTTACTAATTTTCATCATGAAAATTGACAAAATTAAATTATTATCAAATGTCTAATATGTGCCTACTAGCAAAGCAGTCACTATTAGAAAATCCAGAGCTCTTGATCTGTGTATGAGTTAGGAGTGAGAGATGAGACCATCAGGAGATCCAACATACTCTGTAGTGAAAAGATGTCTACTTTGAGTATACAGGCTTCACACAGATGATGAACCAGAAACTGTGGCTCAAAAAGAGGATCCAATGGGTCATAAAGAGTAAGGAAATAGTATTGAGCAGGATACAGCAATGAGGAAACTGAAGTAGGTATAGTTAAGGATTTGTGTTAGAGAAAGGTAAAAACCAACTGTTTTTCTCAGCATGAGCCAGTCTAGGAGAGGGCCTTAGTTTTGTGATGGAAGGAATAACTCAAGGAGATACATTGGTCCCCAAGACATACTGGCTAAACACAAACTATAATGACTTGGACACTAATATTGAACAATGTGTCTGATGTTTATGGAACATTATTAAAACTTCACTCTAGTAAGCATAAAATAAAGGGGAGAAACTAAATGTTTTGTTTTGCTATCAAGAAATAAAGAAAATATTGAACTCGCAGAAATCAACTTGAGTAGGGCCAAAGGCAAAAATAATAAATATAAATTAAATGTTCCTTGGCTGTACTCGTTTAATCCCTTAGCTGTACTTTATTGACAACATACAATGATTCGGATAAACTGGGTGAAGAAAGAAAGCAACTTTACTAGGTACTATTACAACATCTTCTGTTTTGATAAGATAAAATAAAAGTTGATTCAGTAATGGTCTTAATTTGTGACCCATTATACTTTGAATTGCAAAATCCTATTTTTATGAGTCAGTTATTATAAATACTTAGTCTGTATCATTTGCCAGAAATGGGTCAAGTGATAATTAGAAACAATAATAAACAAATACCCACTAAGAATAGAGGCCTTCTGTTCCCTTAGGGTTTTCGAATATAAATATTGCATTCATGTTTCTTTTTTTGACCCTAGGGCTAACAATTCTACTTTTAGTAACTAGTACATAGTCTGCATTTGCAAATATGTATCCACAACATAATATTAGATAAAAGGAATAACCTAATTTTTAGATTATTTATTTTCAAATCAAATTTATTTCTTTTTCATTAACTTTTAGACTACTTATCACTCAGTAGTAGTATCATATATACATCTATTTTCCAATTATTTTCCTCAGAAGTAGAAAATAAGGCTATTTTGGAGGCTGGAGGGGGAGTTATTGCTTGGAAATTAAGGCACTCGAATTTATTGATGGCATGAACTAAGTAGCCTTCCTCTTACCTTCTACCTGAGAATAAGTTATTCCCATTCAAGATGTTCACATCTTTCACCTCCTGATTGTCAGCAGGTAGACCAGTAGTTTTACTGTTTTCAGAAGGACATATCAATCCTCTCATTAAGAATAACAATAAAAATACCAACAAACATACTTCAAGTTGCTTGAATTCTTGGGCATAGTTTTATTTGACCTTAATAGTTTAGTCCATTTCAAGTAACTGTATTTAAGTGTACATTTAAGAAAACAGTCTACACTAAACCTCCTGATGCATGTTTTACTGATGTATTTACATTAGGTAAGTCATAGCTTGGAGGCTCTACTTCTTAATTAGTAACAGAAACATTATGATGAAAAACAGCACACAGTCAGCACCAGAGTGAGTTGAGGCACGGGGAATCACCCTACTATGTAGGGTTGGCAATGAGCATATCAAGTGAAAATAAGGCAGAACTAGTAAGAAAAATATGACATATATTTTTTCTCATGGGTAGAACCTTGGATGTATACAGACATCCACAAATAGAGACACACAGAGAGAGATACATACACACAGATACACATACACACTCACACACATACACAGAAGATGATAATCAAAGAGATTCTATTGTCTTTGAAAAAAGGACGGAAGTAACAGAAGAGAGGAGCAAGTGAGATGGAGCACGAATATGGCCAAACTACATGATACCCTTGAATAAAGATGCTATTACAAAATCCATTGCTTTGTACACCAAACACATGAACTACCTTTAAAAGAAGTCTATTTTCCTTGGAAGAATCTATATCTGATTATATCTCTCAGGAGAACAGTATATATTCTTCCTTCTGATGTAAGAAAACCTGTCCTCAAAGGATTCATACTGACTAGGTCTCTCTTCCTAAGTTACTAATTACACATTCAACTGAGAATCATACTTTAGATATTTGACAGACTTACAAACATGAACCTAACAAATTAGAGTAAGGCAAGGGTAAACACAATATAATAGTAAAGAAATGAAAAAAAACCTTTAAAACCACATATGTGGTTGAATCAAGTTTGATTAAACCATACAAGCATTAAATCAGATTGTGTTGGTATATGGAAAGTTTCTGAGAGAATGTATGTTTTGGTATTAATAAGAGCTGCAACAAGACAGAGGTCACCCAAAAATCTGTCATTATTACAAGACAAGGAAATGATTCATTTAAACTGCTTATAACAAGCTTCCACTGTGGGTATAATCAGGATCAACTTATTGCAGGAACAGCACAAATGAGTCCTGGTGCTTGCTAAAGAATTTCAGTGAAGTATAACATTCTGTTGCTTAGAGCTAAGATGACAGTAATGAGTTCACTGTAAAGACAGCCTTTTGAATAATATATTTTGTCATATCTGGAAAGAATAATAACAGGTATTCAGATCAGTATTTTCTTAGTGAGTGGGTTGAGGATATGTGGGGTAATTCAAGATTTAGAATTCAGAAATGTAGACTTGGCTCTCTTACAACACTAGCTTATGACTCAATATTGACATAAATCTCATTGCCTTTCTTCCCATCCTGTTCTTTTGGCTTCTTGTTTTGTCCATAGGCTGCAATTCCAAGAATATAATTATGGCTGTTGGTATCCCAGTATATAACAGTCTTAATTCTCACTCTTGATAGCAGAAAAGAAAGTAAGTACTTGTTAGTATATGCTATTCTGTAGGGATAAAAAAGCCAGGCAATTTTACTCAGATGACTTGAAAGAACACTGGCAAAGGTGCACACTATGTACCAGAAGGAAGTCTTTCAATCAATTGACATTACCCTTATCTATTTATCTTGATTTTCTCTTTCCTTTATACAGAAAAAGAAAGAAAAGGGAAAAACAGCTCATATGTGGTATGGTTTTCCTTTCTTCTTACATACAGTTCTGTCTACCTAAGATCTGGAGATTGTTTTAGGTTAACCCCTAAATTTTGTGTTGGATTTTAGAGGATATCAGCAGAATACTCTGCTGGTTATTCTTTTTATTTATTATTTTAGTTTTGGGCCTGTCTTAGTTAGGTGTTTATTGCTGTGAAGAGACACCATGACTACAGCAACTTTTATAAATGAAAGCATTTAATTGATAGGGCATGTTTACACTGTCAGAGATTCAGTTCATTATAATCATGGTGGGGAGCATGGCAGCATGGAGGCAGACATGGGGCTGGAGTACTGAGATTCCTACAACTTGACTCATGGACTGACAGTCACACTGCGGGAAACTTGAGCAAGAGACCTCAAAGTCTGCTTCCACTGTGGCACACTTTCTCCAACAAAAGCCACACCTCCTAATAGTGCCACTCCCTTTGGGGACCATTTTCTTTCAGACCATCATGAGGAGGATGAGAGCAGAAACTATATCTGTATTATCTTGCATCTTTCTGCATATACTTCACATAGAAAATATGTTCTGTGGATTTAAGACAGCATGAGACAAGAAAACAAAGATGCTCACAACTTCTGTTGATTAAAACATGATCTTTGGATTAGCTTTTATTTAAGCATAGTAGGTCATCATTTGTAGCAAGGAAGGGACTTCTCAGAGATACAATACTCTTGCACCAAGCAGTATGCAACGAGTCTAACAGAGGCTCTAAGATATAATGTTTGCATTTCCTTCATGCTGGAACTCAACTCCTCTGGACCTCGTATTTTTACTTAGGGTCTTGCTTTCTCCTTTACAAGAAAAATTCTACATTAGAAACTAATCTCAAAGTGTGTCCAAACGTCCTCTCTTGCTGCTCCAGTGGGTTAAAATCTCTGGAAATGAAGTTTAATATTGTCTCTGGATAAAACATCTAAGAGAAAGAAATTCAATCATTCTACCCATCTTTACAGTTTATAATATTTTTGAACTACATTATCTTTGTACTATTTTTGAAAGAATGTTCTTTTTTATCTGGTATACTTTTTGTTTGCATATCCCTCAAGTCAGTGATTTATAGCACTTTTAACTAATGAAGGTGATTAAGAGAAAACCATGTTCGTGTATTGGACTATGGAGTGTGTACTGTGAATTCTCTAATGTGTTGTGTTTAGAGATAGAGCCCACAAAGACGTAACAAATGATTAAGTAAGGCCAATAAATAAAAATATTCTTAACCCTACATTATCCTTTCCAATGAAATGGAAATGAGACTTCGATGAGGCAGAAGACAATACTTAACAGAAACAAATTCTCAGCATTGCTTGATCTTAGATTTCTAGGCTCCACACACAGAGAAATACTGTGTACAGTTTAGGCCATTAGGTCTGTGGCATTTTTTAATGGTAGCTCTGGTAGACACATAGATGAAGTTCAGATTTTGGTTGTGTTAATAATTTAACAAAGTAAATATGGCCACAAAAAGCATAATTCAATTATAATTACTATAAGGATTATTCAATTACAAATAATATTTATGTAGTGTCAGTTGCTTAGCCTGCACAATAATAGATCTTTGTAGGCAGCGCACAACCCTATACTTTAAAGTGTACAATTAGCAATTCTGGTTTGAAATGTAACAAAGTTAAATACCTCTGAAGAAAATGAGAATTGTTTTCTTAACAGAATTTACTGAAAGACATCCAGAAGTACACACACACACACACACACACACACACACACACACATATACACACATAAACAAACAAGAAACACACATACAGATACACAGATACTTACACACACATACAGACACATACACACATACACAAACAAGAAACACACATACACACAGATACACAGATGTTTACACACAGAGAGACACATACACACATACACAAAAAAGAAACACACATACGACACACAGATACACAGATACACACATAGACATACATATGCAAGAAACACAGACACACTCTTATCTCCACATGTATACTTCATTTGTTGTAAGTATAACCAAGTAAAATTGTGCAGAAGCAGATGGTTCTAGCTTTATCATCCATCCATCAACATAATTTGTATTTATGCAAAACTATTACAGGGTAACTGCAGGCTAAATGGTTACAGTCTGAAATTATAGATTCAAATGATTGTTGCTTTATTTTTTTAATATTTAGTTGTTTGAGACAGAGCAGCACTATGTAGTCTTAGATAGTCTGAAACTCACTATGTAGACCAGACAGACCTTGAACTCATGGAGATCTGCCTGCCTCTGCCTATGTGCTGAAATTAAAGGAATATAGCATGGCATCTAGTTGAAAATGAATATTCTTTAAATAATGTATGCTTATTGCAGTATCTAAAATCCACTGTTTCCTATATCTATGTTGAAAACATTTTAACTTTCATATTTTTGTCTATGTATAAGTCTCTCGGACTATAATTGAAAATATAGAAAAATACAATTATTGACAAGTTTAGCTATGGATAACCTTCTTTTAAGTTTTTATTAAAATGGCTTCATTATATTTATTTATTTATTTATCATGTATATGTGCACTCATATGCCATGACATGTATATAGAGGTCAAAGGACAACTTTCAAGATTTGGCTTTCTCCTTCGATGATGGTAGTGCCAGGGACTGAATTCAGGTTGCCAGGTTTGGTGGCAAGTACCTTTATAGATTGAACCATCTTTCCAGGTTTGGTGGCAAGTACCTTTATAGATTGAACCATCTTTCCAGGTTTGGTGGCAAGTACCTTTATAGATTGAACCATCTTTCCAGGTTTGGTGGCAAGTACCTTTATAGATTGAACCATCTTTCCAGGTTTGGTGGCAAGTACCTTTATAGATTGAACCATCTTTCCAGGTTTGGTGGCAAGTACCTTTATAGATTGAACCATCTTTCCAGCTCAATTTTTTTCTTATGCTCCAGATAAACATCCTCAAATCTGCTTTTTACAATCCCTTTAATAAGAGAAAAAAAAAGTAGAACCCCCCCAAAAAAACGACCTTAGAAAAAGTAATTCGGAAACATGCATAGAGTGAAAAGAATCCATTTGAGCGAATTCCTTCTTGTCCAGAAAGTGGGAGCCTGTAGAGTTGAGAGGGATCATGTCCAGATGACTGTGGGATACTTTACTATCATCATGAGGAGAGGAGGAAGTACATTTAAGCTTTAACAGATGGTTTTAGAAATGACAAGGAAGGAACACATGCCACTGTTGACGATTCCAGTCTCTGGCAGCAATTGAGCTGCTTCCAGAGATGATGCTGCGTCTACCTCCTACATAGTTCATTTCTTCCAAACCCGGAAAAGCTAAATTTCACACACTTCTTTTCTAAGGTTCAAGCAGTGATTCAGTTGTGTTTAATTCATAGGAAGAGCATAAGCATTAGAGGAAAACAATGTGGTCACGTCTTTGAGGGGCAAGTACCTGCCTCTCATCAGCAGCCACTATGGTTTCCTTGGGGCTGACATTGCTCCTACTATACTGAAAACATTCTATCCTGAGAAGAATTACCCCATGCTAAAAGTTTCCTCAGTTGAATTAGAGCCCAGGTAAGGTGACACATGGTTGTATTCTCTCCCCGCCCGCCTTTGGGAAACATAAGAAAATATTTTAGAAAGGCAGGACCCATCCCCAGCTTATTACATTAGCAACAATGCCGAGAGAAAGCAAATTTGAAGCCATGCCAGTACCGTGGCAACACATACAACTTGATTATTAAGGTGTGGAAGCAACTTGGCAAATATCACTTAGTTCCTTTCATGCCTGGTAGGCAGAATAACTACCTCAATTTTTCGAGGTGATTAAGCCCATTAAGTAAGAACACTGTGGTTCTTCATTCATTCATATGCACCTAACCAGATGGATAGGGCTTTTCTGTAGACAAATGAATCTGTGGACTGGAGCTCAATTCTATTCTTCGTTCCCCACCCCCACCACAGTGGCCACCCCTCTCAGAGAGCCGACCTTTGACATTACTCTGGTTCAGGGTTGCTCCTGTCTTCTTAATTGAAATGTTTAAGAGACTGTCTAGGAAAGAAGGCCCAGAAAACTAACTTCTGAATACCATTTATTCACTCTTTTCAATCAGTTCACATGTTTATTTATGAAAATTGATGTACCTGTTAAGTGTTGAATTAAAGGGATTGGAGGGGAGGAAGACACTATTTGGAAAGAAAAAGAAGAAGAAAAAAAACCCTCATAAATGAGCCTTACCTGAATCGTTTATGAACATCCATTGCAAACACTCCTAAAAACCGGTAAATTGCATTTTAATTATTTTTTAAATGTGTTGAAATTAAAGAGCATTTGGAAAGCAGTCATCTAGAATTGAGGAAGTACAAATTAGTCACGTGGTTACACTGAATATTCAAAAATTCAGGGATCCTTAATGGAGCAGTCATAATTTTCAAGCAACATTAGAACTCCTTGGCACATGCTCGGGGCTGCTTGGAGCGCTTTTTTCATGCAGCAGAAATGTTTGCACAGCAGCCTATTCCCGCCAATAGAAGCACAATGAAAACTCACACCCAATAAATCATTTCCAGGGAAGAGAGACTCAAATGCCACAAGTGCTTTGATTCACTCTGCTTCAGGAGCAGAATTTATAAATTGAAAAACTTTTGAATTGGGGAGAGCGCAGTCTTGTGGAAATGAGAAAAGCAAGGCCAATTGGATCCTGGGATCTTATTTGTGTGTCATTCTGCATTAGCCTTGGCAGCCAGTCACTGGCATGACCAATCGGCTGCCAAAGTATGATGTATGGCACAGTTGCCTCATCTCATAGCCTGCAAGGGGCCCTCAGGGACATGCAGACTTCCAAAGGGTCTCCAACGTGTCCTTCCATTATCACTCCAGTATAAAAATGGGATGGATGAAATTGGAAGTTAAAGTGCATTAATTCTAGCTCTGCAATTGTTACATCAAGAAGAAAATGCAGGATTTCTACTCCACAGCCCAATTTCCCTTTCTTCCCGCCGTCAGTCACATGTGTTAGTTACTTTGAAATAAGGAGTCACGCAGAGTGGTAGAATACAATGCCCTGAAATAGGACCCTTTGACGGAATGATAACTAGGGGTTAAAAAGCAGCAGATGCAAGAAAGACTTGCTCACCTTTTTTTCTCCTGCCTGAAAGCAGGAGATAAAACTTTCCTATGAAAGGTCTTCCTTGCATGAGGAAAAGAGTCTTTTGATGGGTAGGTCAAGGCTGAAAAACTTCTGTCCATGTAATTCTTATCTTGGGAGCCTTTGCTCATAATTTAGCTGCTTTTGCACGACTTACTATTCTTTGTCCAACTGATGCTATAACAACAACTTGAACTGGTTCTTTAAATCTTTACTTCCTCTTAAGGACTCCTGTGCTGTATAAAACTGACTCTTCTCTCCTGTTAATCTACATTTGCCCAATTTCATGAGCATATTTAGCTAGGTATATAATTGTATGTGCTTGTTATCTTTTTCCTGGGTCCACATGAGGGTATTTATTTATATTTTGTCATCTAATGCAAGAATAGAGTGACCTGCAACCACAGTAACCCCCCCCCCCGCCATGTACATGTACACTGGCTATAATTTGGGTTATGAATGTGTAGATACGCCAGGTTGCCTCTGTATCAAAGGGAGCCCCAGGTGTTGTGCTATGCAATTGTCTTTGAGTTGCATCACAAATAACTCCCTGGGAGACACTGAAATTCAACCTTACTATCTACAAAATACTATGAAAAATATTGTCAACCTCCGTCTACTATTTGAAGAAAATTATGTTCTATATTAGTCAACAATGTTTTACCATAAACTTAGTTTTCTTACATAAAGGCATCAGTAGCTACTTAAAAGTGCAGCATATATTCATTTTCTCGATCACTATAGAGTGAATATTAATGTATTTTGATATTCAATCATTTTGTGTGTGTGACTGGATGTGAGTGTTTCTTTGTATGTGCCTGTGGAGAGTTGAGAATAACTACCAGTATTGTCTTTACAAACATTGCCCATCTCTTTTGAGATAAATCCTCTGGCTTGCCTGGATCTCACAAGTCAGTCAAACTGGGTTGATGAGCGAGTCCCCAGCATCCTTCCCACTCCTCGGCACTAGGATTATCAGCATGTGCCAAAACACCTACCATTTAACATAAGATCTTGGTTTGAACTGAGGTCCAGGGCTTACATAGCACGCATTTTTCCCTTCTCTAGGACTATGTTTTCAAACTGCTAACTGCTCCTCGCTGTGGAATTGACAGTAGTTTCTTTCAATGTAGCTCTAAATAAATGATGTTTCCTTATGTTTCTTCTTTTCTTCAGAAATGCAAAATTAAGACCAGCTGGCATCTGTCTGGCACCTACATAGGCATTAAACATTGCAATGACCCATTCCTTCTACTACCGTAGTGGATTTGTAGGAAAGAGGCCTTAATGTAAGTTGAAATTAATGAATGCCAACTTTGATTATTAATAAAAATAAATTTCTCTAAAATAGGTTTAGTATTGGGACGATCGGGATTTTAGCCATTTCTCCACATTTTATTATTTCTAATAAAACTAATATTTATTTCTCCACATATTAGTTTTATTGTCTAAACTATTTGCATTTTACTTCACCCAAATTAAATTTTTATATTTTAAGAGTTATTATGCCAGGCAGTAGTGGTCCCAGCACATGGGAGGCAGAGGTTGGCTGATTTCTCTTGAGTTTGAGACCAGCCCAATTGATCTACAGAGGGAGTTCCAGAACAGGTTTCAAAGCTACCTTCCTGTCTTGAACATGCCCCCAAAATAGTTATTGCATGTCATGAATTCATGATAGTGTTTTTCACATGGTTACAAGTGCATGATTAATGTTTTCATCCCGTAATTTGTTCATAGTTACAAATAATGCAATGTCACATCATTAAGATAACATAAATAAATATCAAAAATGGCACATTCCAAAAGTTTTTTATTTATTTATTTATTAAAGATTTATGTCTCTTCCCCACCGCCGCCTCCCATTTCCCTCCCCCTCCCCCAATCAAGCATTCAAGTCCCCCTCCCTCTTCAGCCCAAAGAGCTATCAGGGTTCCCTGCCCTGTGGGAAGTCCAAGGACCACCCACCTCCATCCAGGTCTAGTAAAGTGAGCATCCAAACTGCCTAGGCTCCCACAAAGCCAATACGTGCAGTAGGATCAAAAACCCATTGCCATTGTTCTTGAGATCTCAGTAGTCCTCATTGTCTCTAAGTTTTTTCCCAAGACCGGTTTTATCCCAGGCTTTTTCAGACCCAGGTCAGCTGGCCTTGGTGAGTTCCCGGTAGAACATCCCCATTGTCTCAGTGTGTGGGTGCTCCCCTCGTGGTCCTGAGTTCCTTGCTCGTGCCCTCTCTCCTTCTTCTCCTGATTTGGACCTTGAGCATTCTGTCCGGTGCTCCAATGTGGGTTTCTGTCTCTGTCTCCTTTCGTCGCCCAATGAAGGTTAATATTCAGGAGGATGCCTATATGTTTTTCTTTGGGTTCTCCTTCTTATTTAGCTTCTCTAAGATCACGTATTATAGGCTCAATGTCCTTTGTTTATGTCTAGAAACCAAATATGAGTGAGTACATCCCATGTTTCTCTTTTTGGGTCTGGCTTACCTCACTCAGGATAGTGTTCTCTATTTCCATCCATTTGCCTGCACACTTCAAGAAGTCCTTGTTTTTTACTGCTGAGTAGTACTCTAATATGTATATATTCCATACTTTCTTCATCCATTCTTCAATTGAAGGGCATCTAGGTTGTTTCCAGGTTCTGGCTATTACAAACAGTGCTGCTATGAACATAGTAGAGCATATACTTTTGTTGCATGATAAGGCCTCTCTTGGGTATATTCCCAAGAGTGGTATTGCTGGGTCCAGGGGTAGGTTGATCTCGAATTTCCTGAGAAACCTCCACACTGCTTTCCAAAGTGGTTGCACAAGTTTGCATTCCCACCAGCAATGGATGAGTGTACCCCTTTCTCCACACCCTCTCCAACAAAGGCTATCATTGGTGTTTTTTATTTTTGCCATTCTGACAAGTGTAAACCCCTCCTTAATATACCCTCTAGGCATTGATTAAAATGAACTTCAGATAAGGCATTGTGGTGCACACCTTTAATCCCAGCACTCTGAGGCAGAGGCAGGTGGATCTCTATGAGTTTGAGGACAGCCTAGTCTACATAGTGAGTTCCAGGACAGCCTAAGATACACAGAGAGACTCAGCCTCAAAAAGACCCAAATGATAAATGAATAAATAAATAAATACATAGTAAAAATTAAAAACAAACAATTTTGAATACATTTATTTGCTATCACTATTTTCTAACTACTGGATTTGCTGCTCTAGGAGATACAAAAGAAGTTCAAAAGCCCATCTGTTGTAAAAATGCTAAATCTGACTGGTTAGAAAATAATGTAGTCCTGAGGTGGTGGCACATGACTTTAATCCCAGCACTTTGGAAGCAGAGGCAGGAGGATCTCTCTGAGTTTGAGACCAACCAGTTCTACAAATTTAGTTCTAGGACAGCCTGGAGAAAACAGTGAAACCCTTCTCAAACAACAACAACAACAAGAGAATAAAAGAAGGAAAGGAAGGAAGGAAGGAAGGAAGGAAGGAAGGAAGGAAGGAAGGAAGGAAGGAAGGAAGGTAATATATAATATAATGAATATTGGAAGTTTAAACACCTGTTCTTTTTCTGATTTACATTTCAAAACTATATAAATCTGCACACAATTAAAAAGAGTAACTAAGTAAATGGAACATATGCATATATAAAATTTCCAATCCCATTTCTCCTTCAAATTAGTTTCACAATCTTATCTCCATTAACCACTCCCTCTGGACATCAACTTTTTCTTCCTTAAAATAAGTTTATATTTGTCAAAGAAATTATTGCTTTAACATGCTATGATCAAGCCTGGAAGAATCAGTAGGAAGTGATCCTTAACCCAATGAGATAGAGAAAGGGGAGCTTGGGGTAGGAAGGAACATATAAAATGATGCCAGTGAGATGAAGTCAACAGAGATACAGAGGAGGAGAACTCACCTCCTTTCCACCTTCTCAGTGGAAATCACCATGAGCTATGGTTTTGAACCAGACCGCTCCAGATGTGTTTAATACTGTGATGATGGTAATGGAGATGATGATGGTGAAAATAATGAAGAATATTTTCTGTTATAATAATACATCGGCATGTACCATCTGCCATTCCATTTTGAGCAAATCATCCCTCAGGCAATAACTATACTTGCCAGGTTTCACACAATGTACAATACAGTTTTGTTCAAATGAAAAACACCTAAAATTGGAATGCCTTTGCCCCAACAACAACAAAGAGAGTGTGATGTCTTCATGAATATGCTAATTTGCCACTTTCCTATCACAGCAAACGTAAAGGCTCGTGCACAGGCTGACCCAATTAACAGCAAACAATTGGGTTCTTTCAAACCCCAAAGAGTGCTTTCTCCAGATGTTTTGTATGAAGACTTAAAACTGCAGGGAACTCAGAATTTATGGAAAAGCCAGATTAATAGAATAATAAGTCTAAAAGGACTTATTATTTTCAGTCACGAGGGTGAAATTCAATAACACATTACAAAAAGGTAATATCTATTACAGGTTAGATACTTTAAGTCAGTAATATGGAATCTTATAATTGATCATGATAAGCTTCACATGGGTTCACTGCTCTAAAAGTCATTTGCTAATATGTGTATATGGTATCACATATTGAGAGCATAATGAAGAACTTTCTTTTCCCATGCCTAGTCCTCATTTATCATCTTCATGTACAGCCTTGACAGGTTCTAGGGAGTGCATAATCACCTGGGAAGGCAGATATAGCGGAGAAAATATGTACTATCAAATGAAACAAACTTAAACTGAAGGTCGAAATATCTTACCAGAAATCAGCCATACAATATTTTGTACGTGCTGGTTGGGGTGTACTTATGAATTTTTAAAGGAACATACTTTCCACCTGGCATTTTATCAGGAAATTCAACACTTGAATTGATTGAGAAAGAAAAATGTTGTCCTGGAGCAAGAATGTTTTAAGTCTTCCTCACCAAATACAAAGCTACATCTTTCTAGCTCCCTTTAGAGTAGTGCTTCTCCGAGTTCACACACACCACCTGTTTGTGGAGTTACTTGATATCACAGTAGCCTTCAGCCCTTCCTTCCTTTGCAATACTTGAATTTCTAAGGCTTGCACTCTCTTTCCTATTTGCTCTTTTGTTCTGTCTGAAGATTCATGGTGTGACCCTTCACTATGCTTTGTTAACGCATTTCTCATCAAAAATATCATTGTCAGGCAAGAAGTGGTGGTGCGTACCTCTCAGTCTTTGTGAGTTCAAGTCCTGCCTGCTCTACAGAGCTAGTTCCAGGACATCAAGAGATACAGAAAGAAACCCTGTCTCAAAACAAACAAACAAGCAAGCAAACAAATCAATGCAATGTCCTCTTAAAGGACATCTAATAAATGCCTTTCTTGTACTTAATATTCTTGAAGTCTCAAAGATATTGTACCTGAATTTTACAAAAACCAAAATAATGCATATCTTGGAATTGTGTATAGCGTTCCTGGTTTAAGACTGAAATATAAAGATAAATGATACGATTGGAAAAATTAATAAGAGATTAAATAAAAAGAGGAGAACATGTCTACACCTTAAGTATGGAGATGTTTTTTTTTTTTTTACAGATAAAGGGAGAAAACAGGCATAGGGAAGAGTCCAGGGTTTGCTACTCAGTAGGACCCTCTAGGGACTGGTGGTTACTGGGAGAACCTGGTGTCCAGTCTCAGCTTTGAAATGTTAATGGGCATCTCAACTGTTTGTCTGGGATTTCCACACCAGAAAAATAAAACAATGAGAGAAAGAAAGAAAGAAAGAAAGAAAGAAAGGAAGGAAGGAAGGAAGGAAGGAAGGAAGGAAGGAAGGAAGGAAGAAAGAAAGAAAGAAAGAAAGAAAGAAAGAAAGAAAGAAAGAAAGATGACTGCATCTAGGTGTGATGGAAAAGAAGGTCAATTGTAGATATGAGAGGATGTGCAAGACCAAGAGAGAAATAACTGAATAAGAAAGGCTTCTGGGGCCAAGAGGACAAGAGACAGGTAGAGCCAAAATGGCTGTGATACGCAGGGATCAGGCTGGGGGAAGAAAAGCTGATATGGGATGCTATCTGTACACTATGAATATGTGTTGCTTTTATTGATTGATGAATAAAGTTGATTTGGCCTATGACAGAGCAGGATATAGGTAAGCAGCAAAGCCAAACAATAAGGAAGAAAGAAGGCAGAATCTGAGAAATTCCAGCAGCTGCCAGAGAAGCAAGATGTGAAGTGACAAGTCACAAGCCTTGTGGTAAAATACAGAGTAATAGAAATGGGTTAATTTAGGTTGTAAGAGATAGTTAATAATAAGCCTGAGATAATAGGCCAAACAGTTTGTAATTAATATTAAGTTTTTGAATGCTTATTTGGGACGTGGCAGGAAGAAGAGACAGCTCCAGTTACAAATAGCCTACCAATGTGAGGCTCTCGAATTTTCATATGGCCTGAAAAAGCTATAGAAAAAAAGGTTCCACTGCCAGTGGCCCCACAAACTGCCCTAGCCTCCCAACTGTCCCCCATATTCAGTGGGCCTAGCTTGTTTCTGTCTAAGAGTGATGTGTCAGGCTTTGTTGACTCCCCATGGGGATCTTGCTCTTTCTGGGGAGTGGATGGTGGGTAGGGTGGGAGGAAGGGTGGAGTGGGAGGGGAAGGGAGTGGGAGCAAGGATAGCTGTGTAGAATGAGAAAGGGTTGTATTAAAAATAAGAATATGTAAAAAAATTTAAATAGGTTCTGATTCCATATAAACAGAGCCACACTGAGCTTCCTAGTCTCACAGTCTTGTGCCAGCAGCAATGCAAAGATGCATTTCCCAGCAGCTGCCTGCAAGATGGAGCCAGCTGCAAGCCACCACGAGCTAAGCAGCATGGCAGGTTTCCACAGTGTCACACAGACTTTGGACAAAAAAGGTTTGTGGTTTGACTGCATGCTACCTAAGGGCAGCATTGTGGGGGTGGTGCAGGGCGGGGAGTTGAGAGGATGGTGAGAAGCAACGTAAAGATGGAAAATACACAGGAAGTCTGGATCCTATATAGTATTTTATTGATTTTTGAGTTATTTGATGGCCAATGGACACAAGACAGCTGCTGAGAGACATGGGGATGAAAGGGAGACTGATAAAATGTAAAAACCTAAATATTTTTTAAAATGTCTTCACTTTAAAACAGAAGTCAAAAGTATATTTGACTATTATAGATGACTATTTTTTTAGTTATACATTACATTTTAAATGAGCTGCATAAACTTAATACCTTAAACAAGAGTTGAAACAAACATATAGTATGATAAAATTGACCTTAAATTTGTATCAATATGCAAACATCTTTTTAACAAGAATAGAAATAGATACACAGTATAACAAAACTAACTTAAATTCATTGCAATATAAAATATCTGATTAATAATTGTCTTTTTATCCTTTATTTTTATATTCCCCTAAATATAACAAATATCCACAACCTGCCAAATAACCAAAGATCATCCATACCCCAACTCTTGGCAATGTGGAAGTCGTTTTCTCTAAACTTCTTCCTGTTGTCTGTGCATGAAATATCTTTAGGGTCCCTGATAAAATTTTGAGATAATGACCAAGTCCTGGAAAGTCCAGTCGTAACCTTTGTTGATAGATACCACCTGTCGAGGCTCAGGAAGTCTCCCTTGACTAAATATGGTCTATCTTCACTCGGAACAAATCCATAGCCTCTTGTTTCTCAAGGAAAAATGATTAAAAATACTTCTCCAATGTAATGCATCTTTTAAGTTTCATTTTACTAAAATGAGCTAAAAGGCCAAATAGTTTGTAATTAATATGAATTAATATGAAGTCTCTGAGTGGTTATTCGGTAACTGGCTGGCGGGAGAGAAACCTCCAGTTACAGGAATCAGAAATCCAGTTCCTAGGAAGAAGTTGAGGGTAGGGGGGTAGGGTGAGGAGCCACAGCTCCCAAATGTTACTTGTCCTGGGTTTCTTTGATACCTAACAAAAAAGTTATGTAAAATTATTATTCACAAAGCATTAATATATCGTATATTTATTGTCCAAACATTTATTCACTTCTATTAACATTCTTGAAGAAACAATGACTTAGACTTCACTATGTACTCATGAAATATGCCCAGTGACTATAAGGATGTAGTACAGATCCTCAAGGCTTAAAATAAACAAGCTTGTTTACAGAAAACCCTGCACCAAACCATACCACACTTTCAGAGCACTAAATTATTCATCTTTATTTGAAAAAATATTATGGGCTAACAGCTGAACAAATAAAATAGCATGTTAAAATTGTAGTTATTGGTATCTAAAAGCATGAAAATGGTTTTTAAACTGTTATGAGAGCATTTTACCTTGTTCTAAAGACTGCTAATGTTCCAATAAGAGTCAATCAGATTCACAGACATGAAGCCAGTGTGAGTGGCAAGCCACTGCACTGAGAGCTGCGACTTTCTTACACATGCAGAAGCCGTGAAGTCATGCATTTTAAACATGTATTTTCTGCCTCTATTTTCTCATCTGAAAAGTGGAGGTCTCTTCAGTAAGCCAGAATTGAGGCAAGGTAGAGATGATGTTCCCTGAGTAATGCCTCTTCTGCTTGATTCTCAACCTCCCTCACCCCATTACCTTGCTAAAAATCCCGCCCTCAGTACACCTTTTGACATTCTGGTCTTCCAAAAGTGAAACTATGAAGAAAGGAATGTATCCCCATTAGAGACAGGGAGGAAATCATGGCTGGAAGAAAGATTGAGGGGTTTTCAGTCAATAATCCAGACAAAGGCCGAAACACATTCAGCTGAAGCGGGTCATAAGAGACAATAGCTTCAAACAGTTTTGTTGTTCTTGGTTCTTTGTGATCCACGGGCTTTGTCCTCGGTTTTATTTTCCAGGATAAAGAAGGCTCTGGTCACTTTCTTTTGTTTCATAAAGGAACAAATAGACTT
Source organism: Microtus obscurus (assembly GCA_963919715.1). Classification (NCBI taxonomy): domain Eukaryota; kingdom Metazoa; phylum Chordata; class Mammalia; order Rodentia; family Cricetidae; genus Microtus; species Microtus obscurus. Next base: position 11,273,843 of record CAWTZC010000170.1, on the reverse strand, counting down.
TGCATATTCCTCCTGGACTGAAGGCGCTTCTTCTTCACATTAGCCTTCCATAAGTGGTTTACCTTGCACTTGTTCCTTAAATAGTTGCCTTGTACTCAGTCACATTTGCAGGAGAGCTGACGTTCTTTAAGCAGGAATGAAACAAAACAAAAGAAAGAAGAAGGACCTCAAAGGCCTAGTTTCTCTTTTTCTTGACCTTAAAACAGATCAGGTCTGAATTTAGCTAGAGAAAATGGGATAGCAATGCCAGCCAACATATGAAGGCTGGAGGTGGGGTGAAGGGGAACTGGAGTGGTAGCTAAGCTAACAGGCTGTGGAGTTCCTGTTCCAGGCATCCAGGGACTCCATCCAATTGCATAGACCCCTCCCTGAGTGTTGTCATTAATAAACTTCATTATCATGCATCCTTTTTTGATATAGAGCTTTCCCTTTTTAATTAATTTTTAAGTGGACTAGAGAGATGGTTCAATAGGCAGAGTTCTTGCCATGGAAGCATGAGTTCCTGAATTCGGATCCCCAACACGCATGTAAAAAGCTGAGCATAGTAGAACAGCTCTGTAACTTGTCCAATTAGGAAGAGGCGCCTGAAATTGACTTGTAGTTTCTATGAATGAATATATCTAGGCATGTCCAACTTCATACTCATGAGCACACACCTTCAATAACTAACAATGGCATACCCCACCCAACACACACACACACGTACATTTTAAAATTAATCTTTAAATTTAATATGCATTTCATTATGGCATTCTCATACGTAAAAATCATTGTATTTTATTCTTGCTAATCTGCCCATCGCAGATTTTAATCAGTTTCTTTGCCTCAATGCGCAGTGAAGTCTGATCTGCTGGAGCTGCTAAAATGACTCAAATTTTGACAAAAATCAACCATGAGAGAGGGAGGGTGACCCTGTCATCAACTTGAGTCTGCTAAAACATTCTATGAATCCCAGGAATGTAAAAGACCTGAGATGTTTTTCACACCTGTCAAAGAGCCACTGTGGCTTTTGCTTTTAAATTCCCCCCACCCCCAAAGCAAGGGGTCTGTGGTCAGCTGCAGGTCGAATAAAACTCAGCTGAACAAACTCTTGATAGACTCCAGGTGGTCTTTCAGAGTTTTTAGGCTTGGAGGTTCCACCAACAAGATACTGGGAGACCAGGAGTGCTGGTTCAAGACAGACCCAGAGACAAGTTAAGTGAGAGAATTTGGAGGCTTACAGAGAACAACTGTCTTAAATTAGGAGGCCACTGATCTGGGAAAGGCCCCCACATAGGGGGAAATCTGTCTGTGGCCTGTGGGAGCCTGAGGTAGTAGCTGATGCAAATTTAAGAAAAGAAAATGAAACGCAAAACAAAACAAGCTAATGAAAACCAAAAACTGTTAGCTGATGCAAGTTAAGAAAGGACAGACTGAAGAGCCATTCTGGGGTCTGGACATCGGGGTAGACCTAGGGTAGACTGGATGCATCAACCTGTCGCCTTGGTTTGAATTTAAGTGTATGAGTGATGGCTGAAGGTGCCCACTATTAAGTCTATGTTCACTTGGTATCCAACACTGGTATTGGTGTTTTGCTCCTTTTTGTTCCTCTTTTTTTCTAGTGGATTTGTGTTTTCTGGTGTGCCCATCAGTTTTGTTGCAGACATGGGATCCTGCACGAGTACAGCCAGTGCCCTTCTGGACTGCATGCTATGTATGTCATTTTCCGAAGTTTTGAGAGCTGATTTACTGAGTTAAGGTGTCACCCAGAAAGTTCTGTTACTCTGTATGAACTAGAGTTGCCCTGTTTTAACTTGGAAGCCAGATGTGAAGTTGATCAATCTTCGTACTGTCCTAAGAGTCTAGGAGACCCTAGTCACCCTGATCAGTTCCTCTACTTGGACTGCTGGCTCTTTGATGGCTGGCTCTTGGTTCTGCTCTGCTTCTGCCCTGGCTATGATGTTGCACCTTAAACAGGGCTCCACTGTCTTAATCACACTAGAACTTTACCTGAAGGAATCATACCCTGTGATCCACAGCCATTGAGGTAGCAGGGACAGGAGCTTAGTTCTATCACTTCCATTTAAAAGCTGACATGACTATGAAAACTTTGAAAAATTGAAAGTACTGTGTGGTCCCTAGTGCCCCCTAAAGGTGCAATTCATTCATCGCTTGGATGCTGATACCAAGGCTGGGATTTTAACGGATGTTTTCCATATGTGGTGAATTAGGGATGTTGAGACCTGGGGCTGAAAATTGTTCCAGACTTCAGATGTAAAAATAGTAAGTTCTTTCTGGAACACTGTCTCCCAATCTGGGTTTAGATTTGACACATGTGATTTCTTTGGTAATAATGAACTCATGGCCAAATGAGGAAGTTACTATTCAACTCACCCAGGGTATGAAACTAGAATTCAGGAACTGTCCCTATTAGAGCCACAGTTTTATGCATGTGTAGCCAATTGGCATATGTAGAAAAGAGATTATCATTGCTCCTCGGTGGGCTGCAAGACTAAGTCTTCCAGGGGTGGACATAACACCCACACATTTATTCCCAGTCCATGGGTAATTCCTTTCAGAAACTGTGGTTGGAGTTTAAGTCTGGGACCTGCAACCTGTTACTTTAAGGATTATGACCTGGAATGCATTGTAAAATGAATCCTTGCTTACAGGCTGACCCTGGGCATTCTATCTTGAAATTAAAGGCTATGGAAATAATCCTAAAATGAATTCACTATACAGAAAAGATACCACCCCAAAGGGCCAGTGCTGTGGGTCTAGGAAGAAGCTGATTGTCTCAACCAAAACCAAGATAATCTCCCTCTCCCTTCCCTTCACAGACTACCCAATCCATAATAATAGTACAAACCTCAGCTCCCACTGAGGGCTGTCATCCACCTCTTGTAACCATAACTTCATGGCAAAAATTGGTTCCAATTTCAAATGATATCCCTGAGATTGAGACCTGTTTCAGTCAGTGTTCTATATCTGTGAAGAGACACCATGGCCACAATAACTCTTTAAAAAAAAAATGTGATGTGGGAGGTCCTTTTGTATCTGTGTTGCTTTTATTGGTTAATGAATAAAACTGTTTTGGCCAATGACTTAGCAGAGTGAAGTCAGATGGGAAATCCAAACAGATAAAGAGAGAGAGCAGGCGGAGTCAAGGAGCTGTCATATAGGTGCCAAAGGAAAAGGATTCAAGAACCTTACTGGTAGGCCACAGCCTCGTGGTGATACACAGATGAATATAAATGGTTAATTTAAGATATAAGAGCTATCTAGGAATGCACCCAAGCTAATGGCCAAACAGTGTTCTAATTAATAAAGTTTCTGTGTGATTATTCAGCCGGGAAACTAATGAGCAGTCACTGTTTACAAAAGCATTTATTTGGGACTGGGTTACAGTTTCCGAAGTTTAGGACATTGTTGCCATGGTGGGGACCATGGCAACACACAGGCAGAGAAGATACTGGAGAAGGATCTGAGAGTTCTACACCTCAATCCACAGGCAGCAGGAGGAGAGAGACACTGAGCCTGGCTTGGCCTTTTGAAACCTTAAAGGCCACACCCAGTGACACACCTACTCCAATAAGACCATTTGAGAACATGAAGCCCATGTCCTCAAATTTGGGTTGAGTCACAACAGGTATTGCCTACATTATCTGCCAGTGCCAAGGTTTGAGGCTGTATACATACCCTTTTATCTTTACATATTTTGCCTGTGAAGAGACTTGATATCAAATAAGACAGTTCACAATGAAGGTTAGAATAGAATTTTCTAATTTGTAGGTAATAATTCATTTGGTATTTCCAGTACCTAGAAAAGCATTTGATTGGGAAACATTCATGACATATTTGTTTACGAGATGAAAATAAATTACCTATACATCAATGTTTATTACTGCTCTATTTGTGGAAGCATGGAAATAGAATCAACATGGGTGAAACCATAGGAAGTTGGTTGAAGAAGAGCTCCACAAAGAAAGCCCGTTTCTGTATCAAGTAGGGATTGTACCATACTACCTCATCAGACAGCCACACAAAAGCAATGTAGCACAGCAAAAGCACCTGTTGTCTTTTGCCATAAGATTGTGGATCAGGTGGGGCTGTACTTCAAAGGGAGCAGTTGAAGCACCTTTGTCTCATGCTTCTTCAAATCAGTCACTCATGTATCTGTCCTCATATCCTAGAGTGGGAGACTTACTGAGAATCCTTGTTTCTTATATACAGGCCGAAGAAATAATGGGGAGAGGTCTGGGCAACGTTTCTTGGCGTCTTAAAAGCAGACTTTGTAAATAGAGATTTGTGGCTAACTATAGGTTCCCCCCGCCTGTCACTACCACCGACTCTCACGGATAAACAGAAACTCTTATTTGTGCCCAGCAATGAAGAGAGGTCTCATCCTAAGTTGATCTCTCTAGTGATTTGGATCACTACAATTTTAAACCTTGCCCTTCTTATTCCTTTAAGAAAATAGACTTATTCTCCTGATGTATTTTATGCAATGTAATATTACTTAAATATTATAATGTTTGCCATCCCTAAGAACTATTACATGATAAAAAATTAGCTAACCAACAAAAGCTACTTTATACTATCAAAAGCCATTTATCCTACTCTGAATTAAATGTATTCAGTTACAAACAAAGGCATGCGAATGAACATTGTTATCACCATAAAAACATCTATTTATATTTTAATCTTAGCTGTACAGCAACAAAGACAGGGATGATTTTAAATCTCTACTTATTATTCACGGCACAGTTTCTTGGGTTGAAAACTGGTACTGGGATTTAACACAGAACAAGGAAGGGAGAGTAATACAGAGGCAGAAGGAGAGGGAGAGAGCAAGCACAATTAGCACAAAATCTGCTTGAGAAGACATAGGGAAACATTTAGTTTATTTACAAATGTACCATATATAATATGTGTCTCTTAGCAATCACACATTTATATGCACACAAATGCACACACATTATATGGTATGTATGTGTATATACATACTCTCTCTCTCTCTCTCTCTCTCTCTCTCTCTCTCTCTCATACACACACACACACACACACACACACACACACACACACACATAGTCTGAATGAAGTTCTGCTACTGGGATTATTAATTCTACTGCCAAGAATCATACATGGTCTAAAAAATGCCTAATAGTGCCAGGTTCTAGGAACCTCCCTTTGATCTGTGGGCTAAGGGAGTCAAAGAGACTCCAAATTTTATTGACTAGTGTCATTGCCTTTGGCTGCCTTCCAGAACCTAAGGTAAGATTCTTTTTCTGAAGACACTGTACATTCCAGATGTAGGGCTTTGGAGACTTGAGCTGCAAACCAAGCCAACTATGTGTGGCTGGTAAGGTCATGGACCAAGAGGAAAGCTTCAACTGCCACATGAGCTCTATGGGTAAGGCTGAGGGAACATCGCAGAAGGGACAGAAAAACAGAAAGAGCATGAAGATTTTGTGTCTTCTACATTTGACAGAGAGGCTGCACCCATGAAGTCTCAAAAATAAGGTTGCCTTAGCAAAACCCACACAAGGACAACACCAGGTGACATATCAGCATGAATGAGGAAATCTCACAAAAACATTGTTTTTTTTTGTTTTTAATAATAAGATTATTTTGACTGTATTTTTATCTCATTAAACATTCACAAGGGCCTATACTTAAGAACTGCAGGCATTTAATGGCTATGGGTTCCATAGGCTTACACACACACACTGCACACACACATATGTATGTGTGTTTGTGTAACAACAATTACAAAAGAGGTAATAAATTTGAAAGGAAATGGATGGAAGGGAGGAGCTAGAGAGAAGAGGGAAGGGTAGAAGTAATATAAACACAGTATCAGTTACAAAAACCCCACAAAATCAATATTGAGTTATAAAAAATAGACATTATATTTACTTAATTATTGGCTGATATTCATAATCACCAATGTGTAGAATAGATTTTCTTCAGTTGCCAGAATTCTTAAGAGCACATGATATTGCAGATAAAGTATTAAATAAATATCTATGAAGTCTGAAAATTGTGTACATATATACATGTCCATTTGTACACATACATAGAACAGACACCACAGGCTTTATGACATTCAAACAATAAAATAATGGATAGTAGGCCACAATAAAAAGCATGCCTATGTCACTTGAAATTGAGCAGGAAGTAGTAATAATCTAGTTTACAGTAGAGATATTTATTTCTAAGTTATATTCAGTATTTCTTAAATCTTAAAAGTGCTTAGATTATACTATTACTCTGAAGAAAGACATAAATGCTCTACCAAGTAAATGCATTCAAAATGCTTTGCCATCTTGGGGAGGGAGTAGGAGACCCTGGTAGCCACTTCCGGCATGTTGAGTAAAGGAAGTATACAGTTCTTGTTATCCCCATTTTCTTAAAAATAATCAGTATATATTTCTTTTGGGGAGGGAGTAGGGAATCATGTTATAATATATATAATTTTTTATCTAAGAGACAAGGTTCAGGACTTCAATAGAAAGGGATATGAAATTTGTACAGTTCTACATCCTGCATGTTACAAGCACAAAGGTGGTGAAAACTATTCACACACACACACACACACAGAGGGAGAGAGAGAGAGAGAGAGAGAGAGAGAGAGAGAGAGAAGAGAAAGCCAAATCCAGAAGAGGAAATGCTGCTGTCACCCCAGAAACACCGCGGATATCGGGGAACTCAACTCTTGCCCTTGACCTTCCCTGTTCTTGAAATTAGAAAGGATTGGGGGCTATGTATTCAGGTGAGGGAGGTACTTTTCTAAAATTTTTGTTTTTAATAAGATTATTTGATTGTATTTTTATCTCATTAAGCATTCAGAAACGTGGGGGTTTTTTACTTAGAATACGAGAACACAGAAGCAAGAGAGTAACTCTGCTAAAAGAACAGAAAATAACATGAATGCCTGAACTGTGGAGAAAAGATTTTTTTCTCTACCTGTCCAAATATGACTGAGAAATTTATGAGATAGGCCACTTATGAGTTCTTGGTTTCTGTTTTCTTCTTTTTCTATACCAAGTAATTTAAAAATCCATGATGTTTACAAATTAAAGATTCTTACCTTTCCAGGAACAAATGCTGTGCTTTCTGAAGGAAATATTTGAAATTTCATCCAAGCAGTTTTCAATATTTTCCAGTTAAGTTAAAAGCAAAAGTCAGGTCGCAGCTAAAATACAACTGCCATTATATATTTACTATAGCTGAGCAACTACGCGTGAACAGACACCTCGCCTTGCCTAAAGCCAGGGGATCGAGAGAACCTTGAATAAACAAACCAAGCACAAGGAACAGGGGTAGACAGAGGCGGGCTGCCTGGGTCACTGATCATCCATTGTGGCTGTCACAGCTCTGGAGTATTCAGCCATTCTCCCTCAGTGAAAAACTGTGATAAACAAAATCTTTGTGTTAAAAATCTGGCGCCGTCTTACTCACAGGCACCCAAATACACAGAATTTGAAAACATGAACCGTAGAAATCAGGTTGAATTATAAAACAAGACACTTCCAGAAAAGGGGAGAAAGAGACACAGGTATGCTCTCAGAGAAGGCCACGGGAAAGTTTTGGGAGAAACTGATGTAACACAGCAGAGGCTAAGACATTGGTTCTAATAGATCACCAGAAGCCAGGAAAGACAGATGAGGTATTCCTCCACACAAGCACAGAAAGAACTGAAGTAACTGGCCCTTGATTTCAGACTTCTAGATTCTAAGAGAAAGTACCTTCCTGTTGTTTATGACATGTGACTTGTGGTAATTTATGTGTTAGCTTGTCCCATTGTTTCCATTACTATGCTATCCTCATTGATTGTTAATATATTATAATAGCAATATGTTATTATGTTTTAAGACTTCAAAAACCTTATTTACCCCATAAGAAGAGCCACAGACTTCTAATGCTAGGGTTAACCAAATTATTTAGATTAGCATCATTCTACAAGTAAAAACATTCGATGAAGTATGACAAACAAATGCTTTAAAGCATATTAGCTAAACTGAAAATAAATTTGAAACAGTCACAGATAAATGCATTGAACTGACAATATAGAGCTAATAAGATGGCAAGAATCTAACTCTGGGGGTGGTATAGACAACAAGAGTTAATACATAAAGCACCATGAGCATGAGTAACATATGGAGCAGAGCAATCGGTAAAAAAAAGAGTCAAGACAGCAAAAGCTGAGAAAAAAATATGAATAAAATCATTAATAAAGGAAGACAGGAGTCCTGAAGGAGTGAATTAGATGTGTGAAATAACAATGCCCATACTCAAACCACTTAATTCAGAAAAACGACTTAAACTTCATAAATACAAAAGACAAAATTCCTGAAGGTTGCTAAAAATCCTGATGAGTGGATTGACAGCAGCCTTAGAATTAACCATCACAGAGAAGAGAAGACAGCAGAAGAATACACCTCGTGTCTTGTGAGACAATATCTGTCAACCCAGGATTATATCCCCAGTTGGGCTTTCAATCATGACTGAGGTAAAATAGGTTTTCAGTCAAAGGCTAAACCACGCACAGATTTCCGTGAAAGCCCATTATAGAAGTCCTTCAAGAGAGAGGGATTTAACTTAGGAGAATGTAGTGACACATGAAATAAAACGTATACATTAAGGTATAAAGTATACATTTAAAATAAAGTGAAAGTATAAAATAAAAATAATTAAAGTAATTCCTCAGTGTCTTGATATCAAAACACAGTGACATCAGTGAGGTGTGTGTGTGTGTGTGTGTGTGTGTGTGTGTGTGTGTGTGTGTGTGATAGTCATCAGGCTGAAAGGCACTGTCCAGTGAGCACCATGTTTCCACCTGTCTCAGCCTCCCCAATACAGCTCTCCCAACTTTCTTCTTTTCTAGACTTGGATTCTAAGCATTGGACTCAAGTATTTATGCTTGCAAAACCAGAAGGTGAGACTGAGCTTTCTGAACATGCCAGAAATGACAAATTCTATGTGCTCAGTTTCAAAATATAGACATGGGAGATGATTTGGGGCAATCACTGAGTTAAAACGTTTAGTGACGTGTTGAGGAAGGTCTTTGGGAGTGTGTATTCATGTTAAACATTGTTAAGTGAAGTATTTTCTAAAGATTAAGGCATTACATTCAACACTTTGGAAAAAGAGACGAATATAATACATAGTTTTAAATTCATAAAAGAGAATAATGAAGAACAAAGAACTCGAGTAGTATGAATGTCCTGGTGTAGGAGGTCCTTCTGTTAATGCGTTGCTTTCGCTGGTTAATGAATAAAGAAACTGCCTTGGCCTTTTGATAGGGCAGAACTTAGGTAGGTGGGAAAGGCAGAACTGAATGGTGGGAGGAAGAAAGGAGGAGTCAGAGAGACACCAATACAACCACCAGAGTCAGGCATGCTGAATCTTTCCCGGTAAGCCACTGCCACATGGTGATATACAGATTAATGGAGATGGGTTAAATTAATATGTAAGAGTTAGCCACTAAGAAGTTAGAGCTTTTAATTAATGTTTTAATTAATACAATTTCTGTGTGATCATTTTGGGTGTAAGCTAGCCAAGTGGCTGGGAAGAACAAGCGGGCTTTTCCCCATGCAACAATGTCCACTCTATTAGTATAACTAAATAAAACATACTGGATGATTTGTAAACATAGATTTATAAACATAAATATAAATGTTGTCTTTGTCCACAGTTCTCAAAGCTGAAAGTCCTCCATCTGGAAAGTGTGAGCACCTGGAATCTGGATTTCTGCTTCTGCCTTACACAGGAGAAAGGCTGGAAGGAGTAAATCCATCCTTGCAAGCCTTTCTCACCGGCACCAGCCTCGTTATGAGCAGGTTTGGCACCTACGTCACACACCACTTAAGGGTTCCATCTCCCTGCCTAGTGTATTGGGGATTAAGTTTCCAGCACAAAAATCTAAGTGATAAAAAGGTATTTAAAGAATAAAAAGAGAAATTACATTATGGGAGCAGGGTCTTCATTATATATGAAAATTATATGAATGCATTCAAATAAATCGATAGTTTTGAAATTATAGTTAAATGGAACATTCTGTTTGAAGGAGAAATGTTGCAATTTCATGTAAAGAAATTTATAAGAAACAGGAATAAACAAAAGCTTCAGTAGGACTGAAATTGAAAGTATACAAATAATACACACCCAGCAATGACAATGTACAAAGTCAGTAGCGGTAGTATATAGGAATACTGATTTCAAGTTAAGTATTTTATTTTTATAGTGTAGATAATTTTAATACATGTAAGTTTCAGATGTTGAATTCTTTATATTAGTATATCTTAAAAATCTAAAATAGTACATGTCACATAATAAGTTCCAGATATATGCATTAAATAAACTTGAATTAATAGAAAGAGAAAGCACAGTGGATTAATATAATCCTGTACCTATGTGCCATTAAGAACCACATGCTATAACAGCACACATTACGTTATATTAATATGATAAAGTACATGCACACACACACAGCCTGAGAGAGACAGGCATTTTGAGAGAAACTGTCAACCCTGAAAGGAAATCCTCAATGCCATCTGTCAGACAAAGCCACCTGTTTGAGCTAGACAATGTGAGTGCGAAACTACAGGTACCGTGACTCCTACCAATCACGCTGTTAGAAATAGCATGCGTGTGTTCTTTGCCTATTTAATAACGACACTAAATGCATCGATACATCAGTCCTTTTGTTTAGCTGCATCCCTGTTGCTACAAGGACGAGGTGATCTTCAAATTCTGTCTTCGGTGTGATGATGTCGCCGCCGCCTCCACATTCTTCGGTAGCATCTGGCGAACATGCAACGGGCATTGTTAACTCGACTCTAGGTGTAAAATTAGTCCAGGTTCAGCAGAGAGTGTGGGAGCAGCTGGTAGGGAGCGAGACCCACAGGATCGACTACGTGAATGTACTTCAACAAGATGTCTGATTCACTTTTGCTGCTGAGCCCTTTCTCATCTTTGAAGCTGATGAGAAATTCCAGAAGGGTTTAACGCAGAACGCAAAGGAGGGTAAGTGGGGGGAATTCTAGCATCAAAGAAACTGTGCACCTCTGACAGACACAGCTCTGTTGGACTGGAAACATCGACTCATCCTATTTTTCTGGACCATCACAGACAGTGATACTCACGGTGGATTCTGCCCTTCGTGCAGTTTTCAGTCCTATTTCTGTCTTTTCCTTACAGATAGCACCCCTGCCATTGTGACTCTCTGTAATAGTCTGCCAATGGCTCAGTGAAGGATGCAGTAATGCAAGGGAAGCTGGGTAATATAAACACGGAGAGACCATTATTGAGCCACTAAATATGAAGTTCAGCAATTAGGATACATTTGCATCTGGACAAAATTAAATATGTTCGGCCTGTACACCGTGTTCCACCTTCGTTACATCTTATCATTAGAAAGTCATAGCCGAAAGCATTTTTGCCAGGTAAAAGCCTACTTAGTCCACTGGACTAAGATATGAATGTTCATTAATGGTGGTTTCTTTAATGATCAGTTATAAACACAGCTTTTTATTAATGGCTTTATTTTTCCCATCCAAGGGCAAAATCCACAGGACTTACTTATTATAATAAATTGTTTGAACACATTGCTGATAGCATTCGTAAAGGTTAGATTGAAAGGCCCAAGAGATAATGTCAAAGTGAAATGAGTTTGTAATAGTTTGTAATAAAAGTGTGCTTGCTGATACTGATGTAATGTGTAGGGCGATAACAAACATTGCAAGGGACAGCCTATTTCTCAACAGAAAAACCTTTTCATTCCATTTCAAGAGAGTACGCAGAAGATCTGCAGAGACATCCGCGATTAATTTACTCCGGAATATTGAAAGGGAACTCTGATCTTCTGAGATGGAGGTACTTGGCAGTGAGTTTCAAGCCAAGCATTTCTCTCAAGAGGAGAGACAAGCTTTCTATCCCATGCTTAGGTGTTTTGGTGAAAATAACAGGTCTGTATGAAGATAACTTAATCAGAAAATCTATTTTCATAACAACATCTACTGGCAGAAGAACACATTTTCAAGAAATAAGATGGGAAGGAAAATAAGAGAAACTTGATGATAGACTCAGCTTTACAGATGGGACCCAGCGAGTCTTACAGTCTGTGATCTGGATTTATAACCATGCCGGTCTGGAGAAGCCAACCCTGATGAACCACAGAGACCGCAGCTGCTGCTCAGTGGTGGGTTATCTAGAAGAAGAGGTCATGCAGTTTGGGAGGCAAGATCATTTCCTGTGAAGAGTAATTAGCAGGACAAAGAAAAGAAACCAGTGCTGAGAGTCCTGCTTTCCTGTTGTTGTTGAGACAGGACATAAACCGAACACTGCATCATCACAGCCATATCCTTTGTTCCAGAGGACCAGAAACCACAGTAGGTGTGGCTTGTTGGAGTGGGTGTGGCTTGTTGGAGTGGGTGTGGCTTGTTGGAGGAGGTGTGCCACTAGGGCTGGATCTCTGAAGCTCAAGCCAGTTCACTTCCTGTTGCCTCAGCTCCATCTTCAGGACAATATCTGTTTTTATGCTGCTACATTTCCCACCAAGAGGATAATGGACTCGATCTCTGAAACAAGCCACACCTCCTCCATAAAGCCACACCTACTCCAACAAGGCCACTCTGTATAGGCCTATGGGGACCATTTTCAAACCACCACAGAGTCCAGTTTTATATTTTAGGAATTCTGTTGTTATCCAATACAATAATATAATTAATAGGTTGAATTCTTTTACTGTAAGCCAGCTCCAATTAAATATTTTCCTTTTAAGAGTTGCTGTGGTCATGGTGTCTCTTCTCAGCAATAAAACCCTAAAATGCCATGGGTCTCTTGTTTTTGTAGGGAGAACACAGTTGCTCATTTAGCCTCAATCTTTTCACTTGCCAAAATAGAATCTGAGAGGGTTGAATATCCATGAGTTCCTTATTTAGAAAGAGAAATTTTGTTAATTTTGTTGTATATGCTTTTCCATAAGCAATGTCAAAACAATCTTAAAATAACTCACATTTGAATATGAGTTTTTTTTTTAAATTCATAAGCTGCATCCCGCTAAAATCTCTACAACTGTTAGCTGTAGAGATTAAAATCATCCTGTCTTTCCCCCATCTCACTTCTTCTGACATGTTCGATTACATAAAGGGGCTAATAAAGACTTAATTGAACTAAGGAGAGGCAGACAAGGAGTGATTCATTTGTTAGCTTTAATTAAGGGAAGGAGTTCTAGTAATAAATCCAGTGACTTCAGGGGCCAGGCAGGAGAGCTAAATACGTGAAGACGAAAGAGCTAGTGAAATGAGTTTGAATTTCTTGCTTTACCTGGTGGCATTCTCCTTTTAATTGAAAAAAAGAAAGGAAGAAAGAAAGAAAGAATAGAAAAAAATTGGAAAAAAAGAAAGAAAGAAAAGAGGAGAAAAAGAGAAGGAAAAGCAAACTAGACTCCTGGCGAACTGGCACAGTGAAGAATGCTTGCCAAAGCCTGACAATTTGTAACATGTAGAATTGGATGGGAGTAATAGATCAATAAAATAAGTCTAGGCTTGGGAAGGAGGCAATAAAATATGTGGAAAGGTACACTAAAAAGATGAGTGAAAATCAGGGACCAGGAGTTTTGAGCCTTTCAATGAAATATTTACTTCGTGTGGTGAGGGCAGAGTAGGGGAGAAGGGCAAGAGAAGGCCAAACAGCAGAGCCAGTTCAGGCGGTGCTCAAATATCAACCTGTATACCCATGTTTTATCAGAATAAGGAAAGAATGTACTTAGCAATGGGTCAGAGACTCACTCCAGGATGCAAATACAAGTACCTTTACATTTCAGATTGGCTATTAAGTGAGCTTTATCGAATATTAGTACTCTCTTAATGTCTCAGGATAAAAGCAGACAGTTAAAATTCAAATCAGCTGTATGACAACTCAGAGTACACACAGCGCTAGACACTGCAGGTTTCCCTAGGACGCACTGGCTCTAGGAACTTGCAGAAACTAGTACACATTTAGCAAAAGGAAACTGTCAAAATGAAATTTTAATCTACCACGACCTGTCAATGGTATTCATATTTTTTAGTTTCATTAAAGAATACTTGACTAATGAAAAATGGGATTAGACTGTAGAACTCAGCCAACCATGACAAGTTTAATAGAAACAGAGCACCCAAAGGAAGTTCTTAGCTTCCAACTATTATCACCTGCCAGTGTAGGACTCAGTCATCATAAGTTTAATGGAGGCCTGAGTCTCAGTAGGTCATCCTGAAAAAATACCTGGTTGAAAGAAAGACCAAAAACTGAGATTACCCAAGCACTACCCAAGACAGATCATCCAAAGGAAATTCCTAACATTCCAATAGTTGTAGATAGAACCAACTCCCCAGGATACCCCTAGACAAACGCCAGCCAATCAAGGATCCTGAATCTTAGAAATCCCTCCCACCCTCACCTTTACTTCTGTAAAAATCCCAACTATAAAAATCTAACTGATGTCTTCAGAACTGCACGTACTGGCTTTGTGGGAGCCTAGGCAGTTTGGATGCTCACCTTAAGACCTGGATGGAGGTGGGTGGTCCTTGGACTTCCCACAGGTCAGGGAACCCTGATTGCTCTTCGGGCTGATGAGGGAGGGGGATTTGATCGGGGGAGGGGGAGGGAAATGGGAGGCGGTGGCAGGGAGGAGGCAGAAATCTTTAATAAATAAATAAAAAAAATCTAACTGAGTTCGAGGCTCTCCGTTTATTCCAATATGTTGGACACATGGAGAGACTGAGTTTGCAAACTTGTATAAAATAACGGGTCTTTGCTTTTACATGCAGGTCTTCTTGTTGGTTTTGGGGGGACTTTGCAGATCTGGGCATAACAAACATGGTCAGCATGCCCTATTTTAAGTCCAGCACTCAGGAGGGAGGGGTATGTAAATTTCTGAGTTTGCAGCCAGCCTGGTCTACACACCAAATTCTAAGTCAGTCAGGGCTACATAGTAAAATCCTGTCTCTGATAATCGAGCAAACAAACAAAAATGGAATGCTATAAGCCTCTAAAGGAAGGACAAGAAGAAGCAAAGAAGAGGCCGGAGGGAAAGAAGAGAAGGAAATATGCGTGGGTGAACATGCAAGTTACAGACAGGGCTAAATGAAATGCACCAGGCACAGGAGGGTGATTCCCCTTTCAGCTGGATCTAAAGTTGAACCACTGATCTTCTTACTAAAAATTAAGACATGTTTAAGGAAGAGAAGCATAAAAAGCAAAAGTTTTTCAGCCCCATTTACTTTATTTAAAATGCACATAGATTGGTTCAATTAGATTAATAGAATGATAAGGCAGAAAGTTTTGCATTTAACCCCCTGAAGGTTTTTACCTTTGCCCTAAATTGCATTCAATGTCTCAGTCTATCTTTAATCCCCATCTTCCTTTTCAAGCTGCCAGGAAAGTTGACTGAGAAATGCCACAGGAGCAACAGGAACTCACCTAGTAAGTAAAAGACTAGTAAACCTCACTAGGAGGACGAGATGCGCAGTTTGTTTACCAGGCACTGAACGTCCCATTTGCTAAGCAGTTTGGCAATTACTTTATGTATGAAATCAAGTGCTTTCCTTCCAGAATCCTTAAGAGAATGAATAAGGTAAAAAGCAGGCATATGTCTTTTTTACAGCCTTATTTTTTCTTTTCCTTCACAAGTTTTAGTAGATTAAGTTACAGAAACATTTGGGTGTAAAAACGTATTAGTAATTTCACTTAATGAAACTACTTGAATTCGAGAAGAGTCTCTTTAGTACATTTCCATCACTCATCTGAATTTCACAATCAAAATTCTGTCTGCAGCAGGGAAGGAAGTTGCTACTAACACGAGACAGCAACTTTCTCTTAATGGAAACACTAAATTACCCCTTTCAAAACTAAATGATATAAAACAGCTTCAGTCCTTTAAGAAAGAAGGAGGACCACTTTGTTTTTCAAAAGGAACATATGTTATTTTCATTTACCTAAAATGACACATGAAAATTAAGAGTCTACCATTGACAAACAACTGCAAGAAACAAAATTCAATGTCAGTACAATTTTATACCCAGGTTTACAGCAAAATAAAATATTACTCATTATAAAAGGGAGGAGGGGAAATTAGATTGGAATGCCAAAGGGGTAAATGATAAACTCAAGAAAAGCAAAATGCTAGCATGCTCAGGCGCATGGGGTGAATAGGGAGAGAGTAAGGAAGCCAATATCATCTGTGGCCTCTGTGCTGTCTTGGAAAGAAAGTTGATGAGAGGGCAGAGAAGTTTTTAAAGAGTTTCCAAAACCTGAGTAAAATAGTCTATGGCAATATGTGCTAGTTCTTTTGATTATTAATTTCAAAACTATTGCTACCTTTAGCTGAAAAGTAATTTATTGAAAGCCTTGGCTTCTCAACAGATGTAATATGAGGAGAGGGACATTGTGTTAATGCCGGAATCTGAGATATAAATACAACTTTCTCATAGAGAACCTTGACAAATTTGCCAGGGTTTAAAAACAAGGGAACCCTCCTAATTCCTCAAATCTGCATTTTTAGCAGCAGGAGAGGTGGCTCAGGGGTTCTGAGCACATCCTGCTCTTGCAGACTTCAGTTCCCAGCATTCAAATTTGGAGGCTCCCATGTGCAATCTAGCTCGAGGGAATTCAGTGCCCTCTTTTGCCCTCTGCATCACTTGAACTCACGCACACACGCATCATCGGAAATTAAAGGAAAAATACATTTTACACTAAAGCCAGCTGTATACAGACAGTGGTTTTACGGGAAAAGTAAAGTAACAGGTGATTTTTCCTCTATGAGGGACAGTTTCCAGGGTAGAGAAGGGATGTGATTGTTGTTGCCCACCCAGGGCATTAACTATGGTTTAGAGAAAATGGCAGCAAAATAGCACAGAGAATTTCTTATTCTAGAATTCTAGGTTTGTCTGTAGACTAATATACAAAAAGAAAAATAAATGCCACCAAAGATGTATGATAGCAAAGTATCTATGGTGGAATTTCTGTAAATTTATAGACAGCCAGAATTATCATCATTCCATGCAATAGTTTTACCCAAAGGGCATTAACTTAATTTGTGGTACATTTATTTAGTTTACATGTTTTATTTGTATAAGTTGGGTATACTAATCTAAATTATCATACTGACTGTGTCCACCAACTACAGGTTTGTCTCTTCCATCCACTATATAGCAGAGCATCACAAATGAGTCATGTTAACTCATGAAGTTTTTTTTTTTCAAATTTTTTAATTGTTTTTTTAGACAGGGTTTATTTGTGTAGCTTTGTCCTGAAACTCACTCTGTAGCTCAGGATAGCCTCGAACTCACAGAGATCCACCTGCCTCTGCCTCCCGAATTCTGGGATTAAATGTGTGCAACACCACCACCCTGCTCACGTGTGCGGTTTAATTCGATTCACCTCAAATGACTATCACTGCTTGCTGATGGACAGTTTGTCCACTGCCTTGCTTGTCTATCTATGGGAATAAGGCAGAAGCACCTTGAAATGCTACTTCCTAATCATATGTTCAAAATTCATGTCGGGGATAAATTTAACTGATAGTAGGGCATGTTCATCTTTCTCCAATTAGGTATTATTTTTTCAGAATATCATCATTTGTTTCCACTCACAATAGGAGTTTAGGGAAATTGTCATTGCACTCTATCTTTTTTAGGGGTAACTATTGCCTTTTTAAAATATTTGAGTAATGGTAGTTATTTACTAGTAGGGAGACGGTATCTCCCGTAATACTAGTAACCAAGTATTTTCAGGTATTCACTGGAGATGATTTTATACTTAATTTTCTTTCCTATTTATTACCTGCAGCTATTTCTCCCAATTGCTAACTTTCTTTTTATTTCATGCTTCATGATTTTTTTCTTCTGTCACAGTCTTAATATATCTCTGCAAATATCTTCCCTTTCCCCTCCATTTCCTTGACAGTTTAATAAGGCTTAGAATTCTGGATTGACTCTTTCTTTGATTTTTCCTTAGTGCTTTTTTAGATGTGTTACCATTACCATCAGAATCTTTGGTAACAAAAGGAGAGAACCTTTATTCTAATTGACATTAACTTTAGCAATGGTGTAATTGCTCTTAATAATATCTTATCTTTGCATGTCATATTACAGTTCACTGTGTCTATGTCTGGATTTATTCTTATTTGCCCATCTCAGAAATCTGTGTGTTATGTGAGGACTTATCTGAAATCCAGGTAATTCCTTAGGTGTTGAACTTCATAAAAATTTGCAATTGATATCTTTTCTTATTTCACAGTAATTATTATTATTATTCATGCCGTTCCTTGGGAAACTACAGCTCCCAGAATCCTCCAGTATTACCTGCCCACAGGTGCTCACGGATGTGAGGTCACCTTCCCAAATACCCCCGTGGCCTCCATTAAAAGACAGCCACGAGGTCCCCTCGCCCCTTCTTCCCTCCCCCTTCGGCCCCTCTTTCTTCCTATGCCCCCCCCCATCCTTCTGTGTCTCACACACCTGGTTCCTTATTGTGTGACCCCCACCCCCATTAAAGTACCCGCGCGCGGGAGCCGCGTGTCCGTGTGTCCGTGTTTGTCTCCGCCGTAAGTGTTAGTTTGTCTGCGTGTTCGTCCACACACCCTGCCAGCCTTACCACGGGTATCCCTCCGGCTTTTTAGAACAACAATTCAATTGCTTCTTTTATTTAATCTACAATATTTTTAAATTCTCAATTTTGCCCTTAATTGTTGCTGTAACCTATTTAGTTTCATCAAATTTACCTTCTAGTTACTTATTCTCTCTTTAACTTTATCTAATATTGCATATACAACTAACTGGTTGTTGTAATTTTAATGACAATACTGTTAATCTCTATAGTTCTATTTGATTTATACATTCAAACATCTCTTCTTTATTTCCTTCTTTGTAAGTTATTACATTTATTAGTTTCAAAATTACTTCATCATATCTTTCAATTTTTTCTATTATTTCTCTGTTATTAAGGGTAGCATTTTCCCTATATTTTCTTTGATAGAGTATCCTTCATGGAAATTTGATTCTTCATAATTAAATTACTGTAGCTGGATTTGTTATTTCTGTTTTAATTTTTAAACCGGTGAAGGCTACAAACCCTGAAATATCTACTGACCTACTGAGGTTTAATTATTTATTTGCCAAGATCCCTGAGGTTCTATAGATAATTATAAGTTTTCATATTGATTAAGTTAGAAATAAGAGGTACAAAGAGGTTGATGGAAAAAAATTAAACACTAAATATATAAAATTTATTTTCTAATTTATATTCAGGATTTAAAATCAACAGTTCCAGAGATGCTGCTATAAAATTGCTGCTGACTTTTTTTTAAAGTGCTCTGTCTGCCTGTATGCCTGCAGGCCAGAAGAGGACATCAGATCCCATTACAGATGGTTGTGAGCCACCACGTGGTTGCTGGGATTGAATTTAGGACCTCTAGGAGAACAGCCATTGCTCTTAACTGCTGAGCCATCTCTCCACTCCCTGATTTGTTTTTTATATGTAGCAAATAGGAATCAAATTTTATATTTTTTCATGCACCTCAATATTACAGAATCATTCATCATAGCATGCCTCTGCAATTTTAATTTCTACATATTAATGGAGCTATTTCTGGGATTCCTCATATCATCTTGCATTTTATTTTAATTATCTACTTTGATTATCTGTTTTCCTTAAAATATGGAACATATTTTGCTACGTTCTGTTAAAATGATTGCAATTTTTATTCCAACTTTTATTTGATGAAATAAATATCATCAAAATTTATTTGACTTATTTGATGAAATTCGTATTAATATTAATGAACATAGGCTATAGAAGTGTACAGTCAGAGAATGGATAAGCTTTGTCTAACCAGTTGAAAACTTGAGTAGAAGAGGAACCTCTCTGACTGAGAGAAACCCCCTCTTCCTAGCAGCTGTTAATTGCCTATTCCTCCCTAATCAGTTACCTAACCACAAATGCTCAGCCCTAAACACATACACAGAAAAACAACATTAAATGATTTCAGCAGGTTGGATTTATACATACAAGTGAGTGTGTGTGTATAACAATATATAAGAAGATGCCACGAATTTGAGAAATAGAGGGGTTTCACAGGTGGAGTTGAAGAAGTAACGATACAAAAATTATGTAAATATAGCACTTCTATATAAAATTCTCAAAAATGAAATAAATGTAAAGTAAGTAAATAAAATAGCAGAGATCCCTCAGCATCATAGCCTTCAGAAACTATTTGTAGCCAACTCTCCCAGGTCTTTGAATCCACCATGTAGCCATTCTACAGTTCAAATCTCTCATCTAGCTATCTATATTCCTCATCTGTCATTCTGTACCTATCATTATCCATATAATACCTATCAATCATCTATCTACATATATGTCTTCTTTTCATCTGTCATCATCTATCTATCATCAATCATTTATCAACTATTTTTCATTTATATATAATTTGTATCTAAAATCTATCATCTATATATGTACCTACTTGTCCACATGCTATCAATTCTGTTTCTCTGGAGAACTCACTCCAATGTAAAGCCTAAAAGATAATTTTTTGAGTATGATAATTTAAAAACCAATGAGCAGTCACTGTTGGGTTGTAGCATTCTTCTTCCAAGACACATCAGGCCTAAGAAGTAGACAATAAGAATTTGATCCCATGCAAGGAGTGCAAGCACTGTGTTCTTTTGTAAGGAACTGAAATCTCACTGGCCAAATTTAGAGTTGAAATGAGGAGATAAACGTTGTGTCTTTGGTATGACATGTATAATAACATTTATGTCTTCGTAGCACTTATTCTATTCATTTTCTCCCCAGCTCGACCTTCCCTGGAGGCTTTCGTGATGTTCAAGCCACCCATTAGAATTCCCAACTAATCCTTATAAAATTAATACAAGCATATGGATTGAGTCACATAGAGCTATTTTCTTCTTTAATTTTGCAATGTGGAACTTGGAGTGACTTAGTGGATTAAGTACTTCTCATTCAAGTGGGAGGACTGGTGTTCTGATCCCCTAAGCCTACACAAAGGTCAGACATGATATGTATGTATGGCAGAAGACTGTTGTCCCAGCACTCAGAAAGCCAAAACAGAGGGTCTCCAGAGCAAGCTGACTAGTTCAAGTAGCTGATATTGGCAAAGTTAAGGTTCAGCAAAAGACATGCCTTAATAAATAACACGGAGAGATGGATGAAGAAACCCAGTGTCACCTTCTGATCACTGTGTTCATGCACAAACACATGCATACACACTCTCAAATATGTGCACACTCACATGCAAATACATATATACCACACACACAAATAGACACACAAACACACATAAATACAATTCATAATATTTTTCATAGAAATGACAAAAATATTACAGGAATGATCATCAATGTCACAGAGACTCTGTGGAAAAAAGTAGTGTCAGTGGTTAAGAGTACTTGTTACTCTTCTAGTGGACCAAGTTTGGTACTAAGCTTTGATATCAGGTGCCTTACTTACAACCTTCTCCATCTCTGTTTCTAGGGGTACCAATACTCTCCTCTGTATTTTGTGGGTACTGCCATATATATATATATATATATATATATATATATATATATATGCATATCTATGTAAATAATAAAATGCATCTAAATAGAGTATAAGTAAGTCTCAATTAACCTAATTGCTTTCATAATTTAGCTAACTAAGTATGCCCAAGATTTTACATTTGGTTTACAGAAAAGCATATTTGTATGTTATTTATAAGTAATGAGTTTAATAAATTAAAGAATATTTTATATATTTATGTGCGTATAATTATTGTCATCAGTATGTCATTAAAAAAAATCAAATGGAAGGTGAGAGGCCTAAGGTTTGATGACTCTGAAGGCACTGTGGACACACCATTACACAGCAAGAGTAAAGTCCAGCAGACATATCAGCAGCATGCTAATACAAACTAATATGCACTTAATGGGAACTCCAGCTGTCCACTTTTCAATTTTGCCTGCACTGAATTTACTTTTATATTGCAAACTAATTAAGACACACTTATCCGTTTTCCTTGAAGTTTCTGCAATAACTACTTTGAACTTTCCTGGTACATTAGCCAATGATACTCTATAGTAAAATGTCTATACACATTACAGGGGCAATCTAAGAGGGATACACATGAAATGATGTGTTATGCAGTTAACCTAAAATGCTCTAATCATGTGATACACCAAGCTGATTTGCTCTTATTGGTATAGGTTTTTTTTTTTGTTGTTGTTGTTGTTGTGCAAAGCATTTTTTTCAGATGGCATATAAGGATTGATATAGTTTGAATGTTTTCCTGACGACCACATTGAAATTTAATTGTCTTATAATAGTGCTCAGAGGTGATTCTTGAAGATAGGATTAGGCCACAAAGGCTCTACTATCTTGGATAAGTTAATATCTACTGTGTGAAGTTGTTCATTATGGAGTTCTAATGCCTTTCTCATATGTTTGCACGTGCTTGTTTTTTTTTTGGATTTAAATATGGACAGTCAAAGCTTTTCTAGATGCAGAATACGAAACCAAAACATTTACATTGCTCATAAATTACTTAGTGGCATTCAATTAGAACAGAAGAAAATGTACTAACGCTGAAGAACGAGTACCAGAAAACAAAGGCTTTTATTTATCTGCTCTTAACTAGGGAAAACCTCTGGACCTTCAAAATTTCAAATTCATAGGTATCAAGTCAAAATGAATATTCTTTAAGACTTTAGTACTCTTGAACTTATTTTCGAGAGAGAGAGAGAGAGAGAGAGAGAGAGAGAGGACTTACTATTTCTTAATCAAATTTCAGCATGTAAATGTATCTTTTTTCTTTAGGAAGTTATAAAAAGATACATTTCCACAAAGCTTTTCTTTGTTCTGCTAAGAGGGCTATTGATTGAGTTATGAGGTCCACAGAGTTAGAGTTGAGAAGAAATGTGTCTTCATAATGATGCAAGCCTCTGTCTGGGGTCTTCATGATGGCTTCTCATTCTCCTCTCTCCCATCTGACAGTGGTATGTAGGGTTTTAAGGCAGAAAAAAAGGATATTTTGTAAGAGTATCATATATCAATCATCCTTACTTAACTCATTGCATAAAACTATCATCTTATAGATTCAGTGGTATTCAACCTTCCTAATCCCGTGACCCTTTTGATCCTTTAACATAGTTCTCCATATTGTGAACTCTGCCCATAAAGTTATTTTATTGCTACTTCATAACTCTAATTTTGCTACTGTTATGAATTGTGGTGCTAATATCTGTGATTTCTGGTGGTCTTCGAAGACCTTTTTGAATGGATCTTTTGACTCCAAAGGGTTGTGTCCCACAAGTTGAGAACTGCTGTTATAGATGAAGGTACTAAATTTCAATTATGCTAATTTTGACATTGATGCCCTAAAAAATAAAAGGTAGACCCAGGGATTAGATTCAGACAAATTATCATTTATTTCCGTATACTATCTCCTTTCTGAGAATATTAGTAATATAAAACATTCTAAACTGAGCAAAAAATCTGAAATATGAGTTTCTATACTCAGTGACTCAGAATTTATAAAGCTTTCTTTCTTTTATTTTCTTGTTTTTTTTTCTTTTTCATGTTCGAGTCCAAATGCTATTCTAAGCCAAAAAAACAAAACAACAACAAAAAAACCTAGCCCAGTTTTCATGTAGTAGCAAAATAGAAACTCGTGTGATCCCACGTTAGCTCAGCCTTTGTTTTCTGTGCTTGTATGCAAATGCAAATATACAAAGCTACAAACCCTTGAAAGGGAGAAAAATCTACATGTAAGTATTTGGTTCTCTTGCCCTTTACTTCATTTTCAATTCACCAACCCTCTCTCTCCCAAAGTGACTAAGGTTCTTTGGCATCATGCCTCATGAGATATCAGCTAATTGTCTTTGCAGAGACCACTATGCTCAGTCAGTGTATTGGCTAACATACTACAAGACTGATCCAAATAAACAGTTACTGCCCAGAATTGCTGCTGCGGGGCCAAGTAAACCACCTCCTGTGTTGTTTCCTACACAATTTGTGGCATTTTTGCTAGAGAATTTTCTAAATGGCTAGACTCCCCTTGCATGAACATCACAATGAGTCAAGCATATAAGCAAAGGTGGAATTTTTCTGAATGCTGTAACCTATACTATAGAGAAACAGATTCTACTGGGCAGAGTCCATGCCTACATACAAATGTTTGAACCAACTGTATCATCAAATTGTTTTATCAAGGACAATTTGTTTAGAACTTTAATTTAGCCACTTACTGATAACTGTCACAAAACAATGAAAAGGGGGAGAGGGAGGAAAAAAACGATAAAATTTGGATTAATAGCCATAGAAGAAGTCTTTCCATATGTAGAGAAAAATATATTACAGAGATATCTTGTATTTCAACAAAGCATTATAAGAGGCAGCCTCCTAAGAATGGGCTTTTCTAAAGAGAAAATTATGGACATTTTCTAGAAGCGCAAAAAATAGATGAGCTAAGAGCCAGAAGTGGTGGCTCACACTTTCGCTTTCAGTACTGTGGCAAAGACAGGCTACTCATGACTTAAAGGTCAGTCTGGGGTACATCCTGAGATGCAGTCTCAAAAACAAGCACATCACCACCACCACACTGAAAACAAACCAAAAAGATGAGACAAATGGTATTCTTTCCAGATAAAGTCATGAAATTTTTAACATATATAATCCACATATTATCTTGTTCTGAGTTTCTATCTTTTAACCTTCACCTAATTTGTCTTTAAATCACAATTAGATGAATCAACTCAAATACCATTTTCTTTTGAACGTTGAGGGCTAAATTCATATACCTGCTCTTTTCTCAGAGAGCCTTGGTTTTCTGGACATAGCGTACAGTTTTTTGTTTGTTTGTTTTTGTTCAAATAACAAATTATTGTTTTCATTTTAATAGGCTTTAGCTTCTAAGAGCATGCCACAAGAATGGGTAGAGAACACTAGAGTGGAAACAGAAGAGTGGGTAAACTGCATTCCACACATGTGTGACTATCTGACCAGAATTACCAGAACTGACACAGAGTTGGCACAGTAGTGCACACCTACTATCCCAGTATTCATGCAGTGACAAACATAGGAGACAGAAAAAGGGAATTTTTGGAAGTTAGTGGGACAGCTAGCCTAGCATTTGCATAGCAAAGAGCAAAGTTATGCTATCTCAAATAGGGTGGAAAGCAAGGCTTGATACCCAAAGTTGCGTCCATGACTTTCACATATTCATTATGGCACTTGTAAATTGTACACACACACACACACACATCATATATATATATATATATATATCAATAATTAAAAAGAGAGGGAAATATCATATCGTTAATTATTTTTCTTTTGCTAGGAGAAAATTGAGGCCCATAAAAATTGATATTCAGACTACTTAATAAGTTTTTTGGCATCAGAATGGATTACTAAGGGCCTCTATTCAAGTTCTGAATCTTGGGTTAAACCTTAGATTCTACCAGAATTGGAAGAGTGTCAGTATTCTACCAATAAGTGTGACTACACAAGATTTCCAAATGGATCTCATGATAGAATCACCCTAGGGTCACACAGCAAAATTTGCTATAAATCAGTTTTAAAGGAACTTCTCAGGAATACACCATCCACATGAGATACCTCTCTCCTGGGACAGTGAAGTAAAAGCATTTCAACTGCTAAGTAGTGTATGATCTGTATGCCATTGGTATAATATCAAACGCATTTGTGTGAAGATTACAGCCTTCCAGACAGCAGTTCCTCCGATGTTATGGTAGGGTAATTGATGCTTTAGGCCTAGAAATCTTAATAACTGACACTTTTATTTTCTGAAGTTCCTGCTAGGAGTTCAATAGTAAAAAATTACGTTTCAACCTGGCTGATTGGCTAATAAAATGAAAGCAGCTCGTGACAAATAAACAAGTAAAGTATATGGCGTGCCTTGCAGAGCTTTCAACATAAACGTGGGAAATCACTTCATTTCTTTCGATAAAAACATCTTGCACCTAAAATAAAATGCCTGATGTTTATGCAGGAATAGCATAGTTTTATACAAAATACATGCTGAAAGCTCATTGTTTCCAACATATAAAAGAAGATAAAAAAATTCTTGATTTTTTTTTTTCAGTGACCAACCAGAGTAATGAAAAACCAGTAGTTGATATGGTGTCATTTCTGGCATCAATACCCAGATCTGATTACCTTGAGTTTGTAAATCAGCAAACTGTTTTGTATCTGTTGATTTTAACTGCACACTGAAAATAATAAATATAACCAATTTGTAAAGCTATCCATAATCTGGTGCGCATTTGATAGTCAACATTTCTTTTTCCATTTAAAAAGTTAACCATGAATTATTCCTGCATAAGTCTTCTCAGAGGCAACCGGTTTTATTTTTCTCTGCCTTTAATTTCCCTACTGTAAATCTACTAGGTGATAGTTTATAGTCCTTTTGTGATGAACATCCCCCTTACGAGCAAATGCATCCCTTTGACTGAGCTCTCAAGAGCTCACAGAGTTAGTTAATTTGACTCTGAAAGATGTTGAGACAGTACATATATTTGTGCAGTTGAGGTACCACTCTAAGTGAAGTAAATAGGAATCTTTTAGCTCCAGCATGTCCATGCAAGAGCAACAGAAGACCATTGTGAAAGTTCCTTCCAAAGAAAGCACAAAAGAGAGGTGGAATACTCATGTTTAAGGAAAAGTCTGAGAGGATTCAGAATCCTTAATCCAGCTGACAGATTAAGGTGGAGTGGTAAACTAGAAGTGACTCCTGTTGTTTATCTCCAAATAGAAACAGTGATATGAGACACCGAGAAATAAAGAATAAATTACAGGGGGGAAATCACATCACTAGAGGAGGACCACACTTATTATCCATTAATCAATGTAATTAAAATGAAGACTTATTTTTGCACAGCAAGTGAGTAAACAATTATTTTAAGGAAGTTCAGTGTCCCAAAAGTAAGTGTAGATAAATAACTCAATGAATTCAATAAAACAATACAAGAATGACTGTATCTGTACAAACATACATATAGTATACATGTGTAACAAAGATAGACATTGTTAAAAGGGAGCAAAATTATGTAGCTGAGTAAAACAAAAATACAATAATAAATATACTAAAGAGATTTAAAAGTAGAAAAGATCACCCAGAAAATCTGCTGCTGCCATGCCCCTTGCTAAGATGATCATGGACTTATCCTCTGCTACTTGAAGTCACAATGAACACTTCTCTGTGTTGACTTGACTATGGTGTCTTAACCCAGCAATTAAAAAGTAACTAAGACACACACTTCGATACAATATTTAGAAGGGGCAGAAGATTTATATAGGGAAATAATGACTGAAATCTTAAATCTTGGGAGAAATGCAAGAAGCTCAAAGGTCCCCAAGTAGGTTGAATAGAAAAGAAAAAAAAGCTTGTAGAGTTTTAAATATAATTATCAAAAACAAAGGACCAAAAATTTTTATTTTAGCAGGAAAACATGAAAGTAAATGCAAGAGAAAGGGTGGAATGGATTATGTGAGGCAAGAAAACAGAGGGGGTCTTTTGAGAGGGCTGGAGAGGAGAACATCAGGAGAGGGCAGTGGGGGATAAAAAAGAACAAACAATAATCACACAGGCACCTAAACAAAGACATGGACACAGACACACACAGACACACACACACACACACACTAATATAAAGAAATACACAACATTATTTGAAAAGCAGTAGGAGAAATAACTTGAAATACCCATGCCACCATTGTATTACCAGTATCTTGTTAAAGAAACAAAAGCAAAAACCAAACACACACACACACACACACGCACACACACACACACACAAACCCAAATAACCCACAGGCCAGGAGAAGTGGGCTGATATATTCAAACTGCTAAAAAGAAAATAATAAAGAATAGTTTACTGGTCTCAACATTCCATCAGAAATAAAAGTAAATAAAGATTTTTACAAGCAACTAGAATCTGAACAAGTTAACACTAGACAATTTCTACTAAAAGAAAGCTCAAAGAAGTTCTTCAAAGAGATACGAGGATGCTAATTTATAGCATGAAAGTATAAATCCCAGTGGTAAAGGTAGGAAGTTTTTCAAGTTAAAAATACTCTGATACACTAATGCCAGTGTGTACATCTCTTATATTTTGGTACTAAAGGTTAAAAAATAACTTTAAACATATATATTGATAAAAAATAATTTTAATACACACACAGGAAAAATGTGATTTTAATATGAAAACTGCAAAGAGAATTAATCAAAAGAAGAGTGTTTGGCTATTTTTCTGTTGCATGATAACACTATGGCCCAAATTGACTTATGGAACAGTTTATTTTGGCTTATCTTTCCAAAGGGATAAAAGGCCATCATATCTGGTGACTTGGCAGCAAGTAACAGGCTTGGAGCTAAAAGCAGAAAACTGAGAGAGAGAGGTTTAAGTTCTCAGAGTCGGCCCTGTACTCCCGACATATTGCCTCTAGTAGGGCTATAACTCCCAAACTGCCAAATGGCACCACAAACTGGGGACTTACTGTTTAAATACAGGGAGCTATAAAAGGCATTTCTCATTTAACTAACAAGCGCGTAAAAGAAAATCATTAAGTGGTAAGTGGTTGGAGGTAGAATTCAGAATTTCTGTATGCTATTAATGTTATGTTTTAAAAATAGACTCTCTGGCCCACATTTTTATGTTAATACAGTGGAGATGTACAAGCTAAAGGAAGAGAGGAGGACATGCTGCTAAGACGAAAGAAAGAAACCATGAAGCTGTCATAAAAGATGAAAGAACATAGATCTCCAGGCAACTAGAAAACAATTAGCAGTTGACAACAGTAGGTATTTATTTATAAATGATCATTCTTAAAATAAATTGATTAAATTCTCCAATGGAAAGGTATGCAGTAATTAATCATAATTTATGTATATTTTTAAGATGGTGTATTTATTGTTTCTGTGTGATAGTGAGACTCTGTAAGTTGATGTACATAAGTGTGTACAATTTTATGTGTTTGTGTATGAGCAGAGGCTGTGAAGGAGCATCGAGTCCCATCAAGACTCAGTTAGGTATTTTACTAAATGCCTGGTTTATTACATACATGTCTGCTGGGGTATAAACTCCAGTTTCATGACTGAAGAGCAAATTCTCTTAACCATTGAGCCATAGCTCCAGCATAATTTTATTTTTAAAAGGTATATAAGCTGCTTCCAAGAGACACTAGTGTTGAAGACACATGGAAGGTGAAATTATAATAATATGGAAAAAGTTTTTTATTGCAAATTATGGATACTGTATTTAAGCAAGATTATAATTAGATCAGAAACTGTAAAAGAAGCCAGAGAAGGTCAAGGAATACTCAAAAAGTTAAGCCATCATCAATAATGTATTCATTGATGAAAAAGTCAAAGACATAGGAAAAATAAAATATAATCCAACAACTCAGGTGAACATAGATGCTAAATATTTTAACAAAATAATAGTCAAGCAAATTCAACAGCAAATTAGAAGTATTACAATCAAGTACAATCAAGTGGCATTTTTCTCTGCAACACAAAAATGTTCAACATAATGTCAACCAATATACATAATACAATGCAAAATGAAAACAAAAATTATGCACTCACTTCCATGAATACAGAAAGAATTTTAAAAAATGCAACTGCCTTGAATAGCAAAATTCATCAAAAATAAGTATAAGTGAAATTTATTTCAATCAAAATGACCACCTATGTCATTTTCAAGCTCAGAGTGCGTATCATACTCAACTGAAACTTAATAGATTTTCCCCTGAGGTTGGAAATATAACAAAGATGTCCATCTTTGCCATTTCTCTTCAGCGTAGTATTGAACACGCTAACCTGAGATACTAGATAAGAGAGCTGAGTGAATGGCTCTAAACTGGAAGAAGGTGACATTGGTCAAAGTACTCTTTAGAGGTTTGTCTTCTGGAATGCACTGATTGTAAGTTTAGTAACACATGGGTTGGTTACCTTAGCTTCAAGGAATGGGGCCGACTGCCCTGACTGAAACATTCTTCACAACAATGAGAAAAATATTAGTAAGGATGCACTTTATCCACTAACCCAGGATAATAATGACACATTCAGTGACCTCTTACAGCATACTGTAATCCATATTCTGACATCTAAAGCAAGAGTCATTATTAATCTTAACATAAATTTAAGTCATTACTAATCTTAACATAAATTAAGACACTGGCAAGTTAAACAACTCAGATAAAAGATACAAGATTGAATTTTCCTCATACGTGTTGTCTTCCTCATTTAACGACACATGAATTACCAGTTTCATAGGCAGAAATTTGAAAAAAAACTATGCTGTTATTTATTGTGGACTCACATCACTATCTCTTTGGAGACATGATTTTTTTTCTTTCTGAGAAGTGCATTGTCCAGAGTTGATAACAGAGCACTATTTAAGAGCGTGCATCTGGGCCAGAAAGTTATATATTCTACAAAAAAGCAACAGGTGAGCACACTGGCCGTGGCGAGATGATATGCTCCAAACCTGCGAGTGTTTTAAAAGCTTTTACTTGGACAGCATGCTATAAAAGTTTCATGTATGAGGACCTGGCACAGGGTTGCAGTAATTACAGAGGTCCTCATGGAACTTGAAAATTACAAGGATGTATTATATTGGCTTTACACCCAGGTGTCACTACGTAACAGTTCTCAGCATGTAGGTGTCTCACTCAAATCTCATATTCCTAAATGTATGGTTTTATCTATACATTTAGAGTACAAAGTATTCTCTTTCCATGTTTCTTCCAGGTACAAAGAAAGAATCAAATTAAGCTGTATGTTATATTAAAACCCAAAGGTGTATATAGGAGCTTTGTTTAAAGGCATTCAGGGAAATATGTATATGAGGAATGATTTACCTTGAGTCAAACTTAGGAACATCATATCGAGGAAGGGAGAGTTCCTGTATGCTTTGTTCTAGCTATAAAAACATTATCATACATAAAGTTACTCTTCCATAGTGAAATATCATCAAAGGTAAAAGTATGCCTGAGAATATTCAGTGATTGCTTTCTTTTTTGAACCCACACTAATTTGTCTGTGAAGAATAGTGATCATACTCATCTGATCAAGACCTGTGGTAAAGACTACCAAAAGGTATGGCTACCTTAGTAGTTCAGCTTGTAGAGACAACCCAAAAGGTCTTGTTGCCTTAGTTCAGTCCTAAGAGACAAACCAAAGGAGTTACCACCTTAGTAGTTCTTATAACATGTTCTACAGACAAACAAGTTAGAAATCTAGGGTTTTAAAGGAAATTGAAGACATCTTTCCACTAGTAATCTCAACTCGCAACACTTCCCAGAATCCATCCTTCTTTTGCAGAGGGCAGACTGAATTCAAAGCCATCACATGATAACTATATTATCTTTAATTGAGGGATAACAGAGATTTAATATAACATTGCTCTTTGAATATCATGACTGTGAAGGCATGCCTGAGTGTGTGTGAGTATCTGTATGTGTGTGTGTGCATGTGAGAGAGAGAATATGTGTATGTGTGCATGTGCATGTGTGTGTCCCTGTGTGTGTATGTAGGAGTCAGAGATCAACCTTTGGTGTTCTTTAGGAGCCGTGTTTCTCAGGAGGAAAGGGCTCTTAAGGGAACTCAAGGTTCATCAATTAGGCTGACTGGCCATGCACTCCAAAGAAAAGCCTGTTTCTGCTTCTTCAGCACCACCATTATTAATGCATCCAGCTTTCGACATGGGTTCTTATGACCAAACTGAGCTCTTTACTCTCCTCGAGAAATTCCCATTATTTTCAAAAGTAATGTTATTTGAGAGAGATGCCATACCTAACATGCAGTAAAAATATATATATATTGGCCATATTCTAATAGTTATCTGTAACCTCACTTTGCATATTCTCTAAGCTTTCTGTAAGCATTACAATTAAAGTATAGCCATTAAAAACACACTGGTTAACTGTTACTGTCAAGTGGACACAGAATAGAGTCTGGAGTTACTTGAGGGATAGTCCAAATCAATCTGGCTTACTCTATATCAATGGAGAATTACCTTCATTACTGATTATGGTATGAGGGTTGAACCCATTATAGTTGGTGCCAAACCTAGGAAATATGGTCCTAGGTTTTCTAAGAAAGCTGGCGGAGCAAGAGGCAGACGGAAGAAGTTAATAAACACTATTCTTCCGTGGCCTTTTCTTCAGTTCTTCCCTACATGTCTCTGTCTTGGGTCCCTGTTCTGACTTTTTTAGTGATGGATTGTGATCTGGAAGTGTAAGATGGAATAACTATTTTACTCTTCCATGTTGGGTTTTGTTGTGGTACTTTTTATTGTTTTTTTTTCCAGCTGAAAACAATAATCATTTGCTTACAAAATACTGACATAAATTACTCTTTCTTCTCCTAAGAAAAGACTGAATTGATTCTGCTTTAAGGAAATGAACAGGGATACAAACTAATTAACAAATTAATTACTTAATAAAATTTTAGAAAGGCTGGACAAGTCCTGGTAACCTTAAATTTGAAATTGGTTCTGAATCTCAATTATGTCACATATAGAAAGATGAGGTGACTGAAATTATTTAATAAGCTTAGGCAAAGAAAAAGAAACTCTAGGTTATTTAGGCAGAAATGGAATTTCTTTCAGTTTTGCTATTTTCCTTCCCTTCTACCATGGCCATTCTTTAAGTGTGTAAATGAATCCCATATGCAACTTCTTCTGATTAAAATCCACAAAGCAACTCTTATATCAAACTCCAAAGCTGGCTGAGAACTGGACTGTACTAGCTCACATTCCCCAGTCCCTTCCTTTCCCACACTGAATTTCTCTACTCAGAGGTAAAATGGAGCATGAGTAAGTTCTGTAGTCCAAAGCAAGTCTAAAGAAGTATATTTGTATATATCTTGCTATTTATTTTTCTCAAAAATAATAAGCAATTTATACCTGTATTTTGAGAATCGAAAAGTTAATCCACTGGTTTCATTAATGAAGTATGAAAATAGAATTTAAACCTTATAAATAGTCACTTTTTGTAGTTAAAACACTGCAAATGACAAGAACATCTATGAAGTTACAAAAAGAAATGCACAGCAGAGAAAAAATTATGAAAGTTACATTTAGAAGTTAAATGATCATTAAATTCTCACTCAAATGCCAACTTTAAATGGTGACACAAAACAAAAATGATAGATTTCACATTAATAATATCTGACACGATTCACCAGTAGATAATGAAAATCCAAACTTTAAGTGATAGTCATACATATAAGGAACTTACACATAACATTCACTTCGTACTTTAAAATATTGCATCAATATATAGGTGTGTTTTGTGACAGAGAGAGGGAGAGAGAGAGAAAGTGACACACACACACACACACGAGAGAAAGAAAGAGAGAGAGAGAGAGAGAGAGATTGTTCAGCACTCTTGATAGGAACATTTTAAAGCTTAGATCTACCTTTAGAAACTATAAGGTAGATATAACGTGGGGAATAAATTATTTGGATAACCACATTGGGCCTTACAAGTGCTACACGCAGCCAGCTCTGCATAAACATTATGATCAAGAAAGCAACACACGTGCAATGTTTATCTCATAAGTTTATAATGGATCTGAAGACTTATTGCTTAGTTATAGCAGAGCCATCAAAACCTTGGGAAACAATGCATTCCTAACACGCTTGTGAGAGGCTGCTGTAAATAACGCCCCTGCACTGCCAGTTATGGTAGAAGGTATAGTTCACAGTTATGCCCAATGAACTAACTTGATAGTAATAATAAAATGTTGCGGCTTTGTATTTATTACATTTTATGACCATTTTATAGTGTACTCCTACTTATACATTAAAATGACACCTGCAAAGCAGCCATAGCAGTTCATTTCAAAAGGCAACTATTGTTCTCACGGGGAACAAAGGCTCCATGTTTGTTACTGTATGAAGGTCTCCCAGTGAACAAAATGCGGAGGCAAACAGCAATGACATTGACGATACTGTCCTTGTCAACCTAAGTTAATGTTTGTTTTTGTCTTTTTTTAATTGACTTTTATTGAGCTCTACATTTTTCTCTGCTCCTCTTCCTACTTCTTCCTTCCCCTCTTCAACCCTTCTCCAAGGTCCCCATGCTCCCAATATTCTCAGTAGACCTTGTCTTTTTCTATTTCCCATGTAGATTAGATCTATGTAAGTCTCTCTTAGTGCCCTCATTGTTATCTAAGTTTTCTGGGATTGTGGTTTGTAGGCTGGCTTTCTTTGCTTTATGTTTAAAAACCACCTATGAGTGAGTACATGTGATAATTGTCTTTCTGTGTTTGGGTTACCTCACTCAAAATAATGTTTTCTAGCTCCATCCATTTTCGTGCAAAATTCAAGATGTTGCTATTTTTTTATGCTGTGTAATCCACCATATAAACAAACGGAAAAATAAAAACCATATGATCAGTACATTAGATGCTGAAAACGCTTTCGACAAAATACAACATCCCTTCCTGATAATGGTCTTGGAGAGAGAAGGGATACAAGGAACATACCTATACATAATAAAGGCAACATATAGGAAGCCAACAGCTAACATCAAACTAAGTGGAGAGAAACTTCCAGCGATTCCACTGAAATCAGGAACAAGACAAGAATGTCCACTCTCACCATATCTATTCAATATAGTTCTTGAGATCCTGGCTACAGCAATAAAACACCAAAAGGAGATGAAAGGAATACAAATCAGAAAAGAAGAATTCAAAATCTCACTATTTGCTGATTATATGACAGTTTACATAAGCTATCCCCAAAATTCCACCAACGAACTTTTATAACTCTAAACACTTTCAGTAATGTAGCAGGATATAAGATTAACTCAAAAAAAATTAGTAGCCTTCCTGTATACAGATGATAAAAGGGCTGGAAAAAAAAAATCAGAGAAACAACACCCTTCACAATAACCACAAATAGCAAAAAATATCTCGGCATAACTCTAACCAAACAAGTGGAAGACTTGTATGACAAGAACTTTAAATCTTTGAAAAAGGAAATTGCTTTTGTTTTTTTAAAAAGAAAGTTTTGAAAACATAAACAGGCCCTAGCACAGAGCCAGCAGGGGTGGTAAGCTATTCTTCTTAAAAATACAGGACATGGATAGATTAGATGGCAGGGTATCTGGAAAGCACCATGAACTATACAGAATAGTCTACAAACTGTTTTTAATATTTGGGTTAATATTTCAGAGAAATTAGCAATAATTCCACATTGACAGGTACCATGATTTCAAGAAGACAATAAGATTCATTACCACAACATTTCATTCCCTGATAAAAGTCAGATAAAACTTCAGACATGAAATACGAATGTCAGAATTTCTATCTCTACTCCATCTCTACCTACTTGAGGGAAAAAAATTCTTTCCTTCCTAATGGCAACATACATTTATTTTTATCAAGACATGGATTGGTGTTTATTGAAATTTTAAAAATATATAAAATTCTTGAAGATTGAAAATAGGTTTTATTTGGTAGAAACGGGATAGGCAAATAAATTTGTTTAGTTTTATCATGATTCATAGTGGGCAAACTCATAGAACACATTGATTACGATGAAAAGTTCATTATGTCACAAAACTAATGCTCAGATAGCTTTGAAATGATGAGCATACAGTCATCCTGTTAACTCCGTATTCTTTAAAAACATAGCATGTGTTGACTTAAAATAATTTTGAATAAATACTAGGAAAACAAATTCATGAAAACTTTCCTTTAGTTGGACAAGACAGAATAACAGAATATGGATTAGATAGTACTTAAATATCACACTGAAATTAATGTCCATTTTATGAACATTTATAGTATATTTTGCATAAGGTACAAATATATTATATAAGTGTATCAAATTTTAACTGAATAAATAAAATATGATTTATAAATATATATGTTCATTGATAACAAAGTAAAACACTTGAATGTATATATTTAGATATCTTTTAAAAATATCCCAAATATTATGGTTTAAAAATCACAACAGTATTTCAAGGAGATATGACTATTTGACAGATTAGGGAAATGAAGCATAAAGTCCTTTAAAATTATTTTTTCATGGACATCAGTACAGCAGAATCAAAACAAGGAATTGAATTTCATGTATTTTTCTGACATTTGGGAGTGGTCAAAGAATTTCATGATAAGGAGACATTGTATGCACTTCTGATCAAGTCAAAACAGGCACAATGTTCATTCACTGAGAATGAAGTGGAATCAATAAATGCCAAGCTGTACTAGGCAATATGGAGACACTGATTATTAAGTTTTTCTTTTTGATGAATTCACAGTCTAGTTGAGAAGACAGACTTGTGAACAGATTTTTCACCCACCTGTGTGGGAAGACAAAGGAGGTGCTGAATGGAGATGCTGACTAAGGCTTCACCAAGGAGGTGACAGCCTGTGACAGTGACATGATTTACTCCTGGGGAAAGAGAAGAAGAAATCCCAGCAATGGAAATACCAAGACGGCACATGAAGCAGAGGACTTAAAGGAGATGTTAGAAAATCTGCACATGTGATGGTGTGTTGTTCAAGGTGATGGAGGAGGAGGCATCCCGAAAAAAATCCATGTCCACATGACTAGAAAAGTCTTGATGACAGGCTTGCATTTTCTCCACAATTCCAAATGGGTGCAAAAGGCACATTTTCAAATGGCTCTCTGTTGGTGCACAGAGGAGGATTTGGGAGCTGTGGCTGCCAGTCTGCTTACTTAAACTGTCTTAGTAACTTTCATACATTTTCCTGCCAAGTTAAGGGATCTAATTAAATTTGTCCAGTTGATGTTTTTAGCTTTATATAGTTGCCCTAAATTTTAGAATATATGTGTTTTACAATGGCATCATAGTTAATGATTGAAAATCATTTCAGAGTATAATAAAAACTTCTTTCATGTTCTCCAGTTCTGTTCTGTTTATTTGGTCTTGTATATTTATTGATCAGAAAGAAGACCTGACTTTCAAGGTTCAAATTCTAGCATGATCATATTGGGCCAGAAAAACAATTTTTTGGCTTTTAAACAAGCAAGTGTTTTTGGCAAAAGAAACGACTTTAATTTAAATTAGAAGAATGTCTTTCAGTTACTGGACTTTGGGATTATAAATTCTGTCAAAACCAGGTACTCTCAATCTTTGTCTTTTCATACTTTCTTGGCGAATGTCAATGAACATCTCTCTGAGTAACATTTGCTGTGACTTGCTGGTCCTTTCTGACATTAATACACTAAAGAAATAGAGCTATAATTCCATGAGTTAGTCAAAGGGAGACATAGTCAATTTGTTAAAAAAAAAAAGTGAGTACAATATACGATAGATTAAATTAGAATTTTAGTATGGATTGGAGTGAGTTTTTACCTCTGACACAGTATCATATCTAAATAATTTGTGGATGAGTCACATAAATACACAGTATTAAGAATGAATGTAAAATACAGAGGAATAAAGACAACAGGATTTTTTTCATTAAGGTGCAGTTTAACTTAATGCTTAAATTGTAAAACTTCTTATTTGTTTTTATGCCATATGAGTATCAAAAGCTACAAGACATATATGAGCATCAGTCTGGCTGTTCACACTTGGAGGGTGTGCTAGATCACATAGCAGGAAAAAGGCTTTCACAAGCAAAGAAAACTGGAAGTAAAATCTTACTTACAAAGTTCTTCTTATCTTATTGCCATCCTCTACTTGATATTTTTATTATCAACCTTAGTCTTTTAGCCCTTGAGGGAAAAAATGTGCTTAGAGTCCAAGGGGGTGTAATGATGTGACATTTCACCCGCCCCACCCATTTGTCACTGACAAACCAGCTTCTTGGTGACCACTGACTACTATAACAACCTGGGAAAAGGAAGTTGTAAGAGTATGTTAAAAAGGACAATTGAAAAAAAAGTCATGTTAAAAGCAAAGTCAATGACTTTTGAAAAAGTATTCCAACAGTATAGGAAATAAAGCCAAAAACTGACAAATAGACCTACGTAAAATTAAAAATTCTCACAAAAATTGGAATAAACAACCGAGTAAAGAATCTCCTACAGAATGTGAGAAATATTTTTGCCAAATGCATATCTGACAGAAGATTAATATTTACAATGAATGCAGATTTCCAAAATGTAAACACGAAACCTAAATTGTCCAATCAAAAATGGGGGTTAAGGAATTGCAGACGGTTCTTAGGAAGAAATACATTTTTTAAAATTTATTTATTTTTTATTGAAGATTTCCACCTCCTACCCTCATCCCACTTCTCTCCCCTCCCCCTACTCCCCCTCCCTCTCCAGTCCAAGGAGCAGTCTGAAATACATTGTTTTGTATGAATATTTGAAAGTGATCAGTATCCTCAGTCACCATGGAAATGTAAATTAAAACTACATCAAGATCCCACCTCAACCCAGGCAGATAGGTTAGTATGACAAAGCAAACAAGCACTGGAAGGGATGTGGAAAGTGACTCCTTCTACACTGCTGAAGGAATGTAAAGAGATCCTGCCACTAAGGAAGCCAATGTGGTCTTTCCTCAAAATACTTTTCAAAATGAGGCACAAGTACCATGCAGACCAGCTATCTTATTATTGCCTATATCCAAAGTATTCAAAGTCAGCATATCACAGAGATACTTGCACAGCCACATTTATTACTGATTCAGAAATAAGTTAGGAAACCAGCATAGATGTTCACTAATACATGAATAGATAAGAAACATATTTTAGGTACAATTTTATTTGGACACAAAAATGAAAAAAATTATGACACCTGTAAGAAAATCAATCGATTTGGAAATCATATGTTAAGTGACTTAAGATTGACTTAGAAATATAAGTATTATATGTTTTCTTCATATGCAGGCTTAAACTTCCACAAACACATTAATATAGAACATAGAAGTAGAAAGGCATTCATGAGAGAAGAGAGCCTAGATTGAGGAGAGCAGAACAGGTAAACACAGACTATATAATAAGAAAGCAGGAAGGAGGAGGACCACAGATTTCAGAAGGGTATCATATGAGTGGGTAGTTAGGGAGCAAAAAAAAAAAAAAGAAATAAAAATGATGCATTTTTACAGTAGGAAAATATAATGTAACTTATTAATTTGCATCTTAACTACACATTAATATTAATATACAAGAAAATAGTCATCTTTAAACAGATAGAGAGACAATGAAGACGCGATAGAGGAAGTTTAGAAAGAAATTGAGATGTTTTTTGGAAAGCAGTCTCAACCATTCACTGGGGAAATTTATGTATTTTTATTATTTATTAATACATAAACTTAATATACCCAACTATCTATTAATAAATTAAATAGATTTTGTAAGAACAAATTTAGTGATAAGTATTAACATTACATGTATAAAATACATAATATACATTTATTTATTTTTAATTAAATCACTGGTTGGCACATTAGCACTAGCTCCTTTTTGGCTAACTCTTAAATATTAATTTAATCAATTTCTAGTAGTCTGTGTATCTCCACGAGGCTGTGGCTTATCAGGTAAAGTTCTGACATCTGTCTCCAGTGGGGCTACATAGCTTCTCTCTGGCTCAGCCTTCTTTCTCCCAACATTTGGTATAGGATTTCCTGCCTAGCTAAGTTCTGACTTGCTATAGGCCAAGGCAGTTTTTTTTTTTTTATTAACCAATAAAAGCAACAGAGAAACAGAAGGAACTCTTCCGCCATTTTCCCTTTTCTGCTTAAATAAAAAAGAAAGGTTTTAACTTTAACATAGTAAAATTTCATATAACAAAACAGGTATTAAGCAAATTACAGTTACAATATTTATATCTATTTATCCTTCATCAAAACTAAGGAAAACAATAATTATATATTCTTCAACTCCATCAAAGACTTGAGGAGGATATAATATTACCTAAGTAAACAGGAAGATGGATGCTCCAACATTACAGAAGGACTTTGGGTTACTGTCCAGGCAGCGAGAAGTCTCTGTCAGTTCTAGAGTTTTGGAAGTTGCTTACAGAATATATTTCTTAAATAAATACAAGTATTTATTTTTTAAATTATTACTTTCATGTGTGTCTGTGAAAATATGTAGCACTTACTGTGTGCAGGTGTGCCCATAAGCCAAGTGTCTTCTATCACTTTATGCTTATTACATTGAGGCATGATCTACTCCTGAACCTGGGCTCATATTTTCCTGACTAGGCTGAAAGTTAGAAAGTCTTGGAATTACTTCTGTCTCAGCACCCCTCAGAACTAGGGTTATAGATGTTCACTGACACTCAGCTTTGCACATGCGTGCTGGGATCCACACTCCAATCTTCCTGACTGTACATTAAGCAAGGAGCCAGGCCACTTCCCATGCCATGGAAAATTTAATAACATAACTTTTTTACATCAAATATTACATGTTCTTGGCCCAAGAAACTGGGTTAGTATGTTTTAATAAACTAAAGAATCGCAAAACATAAAGGCTGCCAAAGTGAAAGGCACTGCAAAACAAACATGTAAATGAATTTTTTATTATTATTAATTTTCAGAGGTAATAGTAAGTTAGTTTAAGGGAGAAAAAGAGACTTACATGGAAGAAGAGTCAGAATACATCGATTACATTTGTTCCTAGACCCACTTGGTTTCCAGAGTCAAAAAAAAAAAAAAGAAAATTGTTACATTGTGAATATAATTATTGGTTACCTCAAACTGCTAGCTGCAGGCTGCTCACACTATTCCCATCTGAGTAGTCTATAGGAATAAATGTCTACGTGTGTTTGTGTGTGTGTGCGTGAGTGTGTGTGTGTTGGGGGTACATGTGCAGAAATTTTAAAACTTGGACTTCTTTATGCTATATACATAAGAAAAAAAAATCTGTGACCTAATTGCCATGCCAAAATGAGAGTAGAATATATGTCTTTTTATTAAAAGCAACAGAATAATTCATAGATCCACAGCTGTTCATTTTAACACCCATAGTAACTGCAACCAGGGATTTGATTTTGGGAATCTTATCACATGCAAATACAGAGTAATTCTTCAGCCTGGCATGGTGACATATACCTGCCATCCCAGGACTTGGGATCAGTAGTTCAAGGTGATCTTTGACTACATAATGCTTAGATACTATC
Organism: Microtus obscurus; assembly: GCA_963919715.1. Taxonomy (NCBI): domain Eukaryota; kingdom Metazoa; phylum Chordata; class Mammalia; order Rodentia; family Cricetidae; genus Microtus; species Microtus obscurus. The sequence continues at coordinate 11,232,729 of CAWTZC010000170.1, read as the reverse complement.
CTGGATTGTATGTGACCCTGTCTCAAAACCCCAAACAATAACAAAATAATTTAATTCTTCATGTTGGAGTAAATCAGAAATTTAAAACATCTGTCCAAACTTCTATGTAACCACTTATAATACACAGCCTTCCTCTCTGGAATTGTCTGCCTTCCAAATAACAAATGAAATCCTTGTAACTAATACTCAAAATAATAGTTGAAGAGCTTTAAAAGTTCCAAATTTCAAAATGTTTCCAATTTTTAAAAGTTTATGTGAATCTCATACACCATTCTCTATTACCAACTCCTCTTCCCTTTCACTGAGTATATCGCCACAAACCAGAGTTCTCTACAGAAGGTTATTCATGCTGCTTAGTCTGCTTTAGCTCTTTACCTCTTGCTGGTTTGGGTACAAAAATCATTACTACCATGGGAAAAATGTGGCGTGCAAACTGAAAAACAGAATTCTATGTGATTACACTGTCTGCTAAATCCATTGCTAACTCTACTGAGATGCTCAGCATGTTTAAGGTCAAGAATGCCTGGCACTTTGGCATTAAAAAAAAAAGCTCTTTATTGGAAAACACAGAAAAAGACATCTTTATTATATTTTGGTGGTCATCATTTAGTAAGTTCTGGAAAGCAAGAAAGGAAAACAATTTTAGTGTTGAAGAAGTGAAGTAAGTCATGATTCACATCGACACTCCAAATACTGGTGTTTTTTCACTTAACAACAGTGGGTAAAAGATTGTCCCGGGGTGACACTTCAACCTATTTTATAAAGTAAACATTTCTCCTTCATAAAATAGATTTCCTGCTGCCCCTCAGACACATTAAACAGATGAATAAATTCATTCATGGACTATACAGGGAAAAAGAAAATAAACGAATAACCTCAGTTCTTAAACATCAGTCTGCATTTCATCCAAGGTCATGTCACACAACCAAGAGGGAGAAATGAAGACGGTCATGGACCACAGACCGTCCTTGTGGTTATTGAGTTGTTTTATTGCTCAGCATCTACCCACATAATAAAGTAATGTTTTTGAAGTTTTTGATAATGAAGTAATATTTTGTACATTTCTCTGTCTCTTTCCTTTGCATGTATATGTGTGTGTTCATGCATGTGTGTGTTGGGGATATGTATTACTGCTTGCCAATACTGTATCTCCTTTCTCTAAAGTATCTATGATAGCAAAATGGACAGAACAGTATAACAGTGTGTTATAGGTTAAACTTGAATACCTGTGTGTTCATAACATCTTGATCATTTCAGCCTTTTATTAGTTATATACATAAAATTTGAGATAGTCTCTACATTAAAAAAGAAAATCCACAAAGTCTAAACTCAAGATCCATGAAGACAAAATAATAATCATAGAAAATGATACATACCATCAGAATAATACACAGATGCTTTTCTAAGGAAAATCTCCCTCTGAAAAATCTAATAAAGGTCTTTGCTGCTATGCCAGTTATCATATAAGTGATACTCATCACTTGCATCATTAAGTGAAATTCCTGTGATGTAGATGTCAGTTATAATGCAAACACACATACACAGTAGCTCTCCTATATTCCCTTCTGAGACACATATTTCTTCTGGTGACTCTTGACGTTTATTTATTTAATGTTATTTCTAAAAATGAGCTCTTATAATACATACCAAATTGTTTATTTTAGGAAACATCGACCATGGCTGTGATATCATAATTGGACTGTTTTTCATCATGTTATGGGAATTCTTATTTTCCATCTGGGCTAACCTAAAGACCTTTCATTTGTCTTTCGCCTGGTTGGGTGTTTTTTCATATAGCTGTTTTATTTTAAATACTTAAATGGAATAACTAAATAGGCCAACTAAAAATATTACCACCAAAGTAATGCCCACTATTAAAAAACCAAATCTGGCCTTCTCAGTATCATATGACCAGGAAGTACTGGGCCAAGGATTGAATCTGAACACCTTCTGATTCCAAAGTGGCACGGAAAACATCATAAAGTGTTTATATTTCAAGTTGTTACAACTAGAATTTTTCAAGATTCACATGTTTGAATTTCTATTAAATGAGAAACTACCTTGACATTATCATGGTTGTAAGATTTCTAGGAAGCCTCTCAAATCTTAGGAGAATATAAGTCAAAGTAAATGCTCTGTTTAAATATTATTAACAGACTAGGTGGTTTAGCATGTCTTTGGGGTTTCAGACTTAACAGCTGGCACCAAAACATTAAAAAAAAGTAAACAACCATCAGAGCTGCTGTTAATGATCTCTGAACTTTTACAGAAAAAAAAACAACAAGGCAATAGAGCTAGGGAGTTCACTCAGCGGGTAAAGAGTTCTAGATTTCAACAACCTATTTTAAAAAGACAGGCATCATGCCAGTGGCCTTGAATATCACCACCCAGGAAGCAGAGACATAGGAGCCACACCAGACAATTGGATATCTATAACAGCTGGAATTGGCAAGCACTTGGTTCAGTGAGAGAGAATAAATCAATAAGACAGAGAATAACCAAGATGACACCCAACATCTATTTTGGACTTTCAAGTCCCATGTAAATATGCAGACATATGTGCCCTCATATGCAAATATACATACAGGCCACTTTTTTGTTAGTTATACTTACTCTTTATGTTTAATGTAATTTTGTAAAATACGCAGCTTTGATTTTCTTTTCTCCAAATTATCAATAAGCATAATTCATTGCCTTTAGACCTGGGGGCTGGCTTCAGAGCTTACATTCTTCCATCCCTCATTAAGTCAATCTGCTGCTGTTATACGATACAATACACACCTATCAGGTAATGTTTCCCTTTATCTTTCATTCTTACATTAAGCTTGCCTTTTTCTGAAACTGAAATTTCAAAGCAATGACTGTGGATTCTCAGGTATTTGGCAAAGTGGTGTTGTTTGCAAAGTATAGAACAGTGTGCATTATTTCACAGTTCTTTAATTAAGCAACCAAGGCTCAAGTTAATGAGTTCCCTAAATGAGTTCACAGAAGCAAGCACAATAGTAAAAGAATACTGTAGAAAGAACAGAGACTATACAGTCCTTATGAGAGCCACGGCAGCTAGTCTAGAAAAATTATTTTATACAATTTCACCAAAAAAATGTTCAAGAGAAAGATTCCCAGTTAAAATCTGTATGAAAGCATAATCCTCCAAATGATTCTATTACTGATTTTTCATGTGTGAAATGATCCTGGAGATGTGGTTTATAAATCTGAAATGACACTTGAACCAGTTATTTTCTTTAAAATATAGTTTCATTTGAAAAAGCCCTATTAAGCAATTTTCTAGGTAAACTCACAGAATAGCTACCTGAGAACTTGCTTAACCCCATCTTGAGCAGAGTGGATGGACCCAAGCATCATCCTTGATTCTCTCTTTACAACAATTGCCTCACTGTTATCTGTGCTTGATCTTATGGATGTTTGGCTTCATATTTATCACTTAAAACACGTCAAGAAAGGCCTCTTTGAAAGGCACAGAAAAATGGTAACTAACCCTGGATCATGCATATTATTGAACAGATGCACCACATTTGAAGAAGAAATACCAAGTTTCGTTCTTCACTATTGTTCTGGAGTGGACATTGAGGTTTCTCCTTTAAGGTCCATGCCCACCATCCATGTCTCTCATATCCACACCGTACTGTTTGTCTTTGCAAAACAAATTACTTTGCCAGGATTTTATTTTCCCAATACCAATATTGTGTTCCTGCCATAAAGAAGACATTGTGTAGTCCGTAAATACTCTTAATTTTCAAAGCATAATTAATTTCTCCGGTTAAAAAAAATCAAGTTTTGTCTAAAGTCTTTGATTACATAGTCCTATACTTGAAAATACATATTATTCATGCTATAGTGCTTTGGGTTTTCATTAGTCATTTGAGGAGATTAAATTGAACAAGATTTCTCTCCTTGGGATGAAACCACATTTGATGTAAAATGTAAAGAGTTGTTAAATAGTTTGTTGTCATATATGCATTTATTAATTAAATTGCAAGGGCTCAGATATAAGAATAAATTATAAAAGAACCACAGTGAGGGAGGGGGTAAATCAACTCGATAGTGGCACAAATATTCCGTAAATAACCAACTATTTTTAAAATTGAATTTAAGGCCCAATCTAAGAGATAGAACTCAAGCTCAGGTGGCTTAGACTAGATAGGCCTTGACCTTGGAGAACATCCTAAGCAAGGATTTTCTGGGCAAGTTCAAACTCAGGCAAAATTTCAATACTGAGAGTAGGAAGTGGACACAATTCCCATTCCTATTTATAACTGAAACTCGACGGGAAAGGAACAATCAGTTTTCTCCAACAGAATGGCTATATCGACCACACTCCATGGCAGGCCTTATACCCAGGAGTAGTTGGTCAACACAAAACAGACTCCTGAATTCATATTTTTGTTTATTTACTTGTTTGTTTTAGAGGCTTTTTGATTCATTTTATGGTGTATGTGTGTCTGTGTTTGTGTGTGTGTGTGTGTGTGCACGTGCACGCGCGCATGTATGTGTGTTTGTGAGAGACAAAAAGAGAGAGTAGAATAAAGTTGGGTAGAGAGGGGGCAGAAGAGAATATAGGAGGAGTTGGGGAAGGAGAAACCACAACAACAACAAAAACCAAAATACTTTGCATGCAAAGAATTTAAATAAAATTTTGGCTTTAAAAAGTAAGAGTTTAAAAATATTTTATACCATTCTAAATATAACTGTATGGTGTTTACTTATAAACTTATATAGGATAAAGGAGCAGAACCCTCAGTGAAGCATTTATTGTGAATTGGTGGGTTCTGAAAGTTAAAATATACTTCACAATGAAATTATGTTGTAACCTTATGGTTTTAATAATTGAAATTTGAGATTTTTCTCATACCTAATTAATGAACCAAGAAATATTTCAAAACACTCGATTAAATTCCCACCCAGAAGAAAGATAATCCTTAAGTATCTTCTTCAATTCAGAGAGACAGTCAGCACAGTGACATGGTCCAGTCAATAAAATGAAATCGAATTATTTGCAAGTTGATGCTGAAAGAGGTCCCACTTTTTAGGTAAGATTGTATGCAACAAACCGTCATTGTTTTTCTTAGGCCAGAGGGTGGTTCTTTTTTTGTGGTTGTTGTTGTTTGTCTGTTTTGCTTTGTTTTATTTGTTTTGGGGACAGGGTTTCTCTGTGTATACTTGGCTCTCCTAAAACTTGTTTTGTAGACCAGGCTGGCCTGATACTCACAGAAATTTGCCTGCCTTTGTCTCCTGAGGGCTGGGATTAAAGGTTTCTGTCATCACTGCCTGGCTGAGGTGGGTGAAAGTGGTTCTTAAGATTGTAAATATTGGGCTGGAGAGATGGCTCAGTGGATAAGAGCACTGCCTGCTCTTCCAAAGGTCCTGAGTTCAATTCCCGGCAACCACATGGTGGCTCACAACCATCTGTAATAAGGTCTGGTGCCCTCTTCTGGCCTGCAGACATACAGACAGAATATTGTATACATAATGAATAAATAAATAAATAAATATTAAAAAAAAAAAAAGATTGTAAATATTAACACTGTCTTTCCAGTGATAGTATAAAAAAGTTGAATGCTTGTAAAATGCGATTTATAATAGGAATGTGTATCATCTAACAACAATTTTTCTAATTGTTATATAGATTGCCTCATTTTCTCATTGTAGGTTCTATAGTGAATTGCAAAAACACTGCAAATCTAAAGTCTTACTTATTCTCAAATATGTACAATATAAAAATTCTTGTTATAAAACTTTACCATTTGCATCAATAAACAAATGAAGCCATCAAACCATTCATTATTAATTTATATGTGTATACATGTATTCATACAGTGAACACATACATATATGTATATACACACACATACATACACAGAAAGAGAAGGAGTTAAGCTCAGAAGATCTAGATTGATAGAGAAATAGAGGATCAACCATGCCGTCCCCTCTCTTGAGTTCACCTTCCAGACAGGCTCCAGTGCAAGGCACTGTAGTTTTCTTCCATATCCACACATTTACTTTCTATAATCTTCAAATTCATAAATATGACCATCCGTACTAGCACAAATCAAAGCAATGTGAGAATTCTTTAATTATGTGATGGAAACTTTAATGAAAGGGATGTTCTCCTGTTCTCCGTACAGAAAGAAGTGAATAAATGAATTTATATGAGACAAGTTGAGATAAGAAACAAAATATGTCCCCATATGAATGTGAGTAGCATTCCCTAGAGATGTGGAAGGCCATGCCTGGGGACAAATTACATTTCTTTTTCTTTTTCGTTGTGGCTTTGGAGCCTGTCCTGGAACTAGCTCTGTAGACCAGGCTGGTCTCAAACTCACAGAGATCCGCCTGCCTCTGCCTCCCCAGTGCTGGAATTAAAGGCGAGCGCCACCATCGCCCGGCCAGGAGCAGTGAATCCCTTACTCTGAACTAGAGCTTAATTGCAGAAAAGGCAGACAAGGAAGGATGGATACTGAAACATGACAGTTTTCCAGGATTCAAAGTCAGTTACACTTACTGGGATGCGCTTAACTAAAAAACCTGTTGATAAATCCAGGAGTCAAGCTAGGCAAGCTGGGACAGAGCTGTAGTTCCGATGCTCTACAGGGGATCAAAAGGCCATCCCTGGTTATACAGTGAGTTCCTGAATTTAATCGTAAAGCTCAGAAGTTCCTCTAAGTGTTCAGCATCTTGACCCCAATGTGGTTACTAAAGTGACACACCTAACTGGACATGGCAGCCTCTGCAAAATCACGCCAAGCACTGGTCAAGGCCTTGAATGACCTTTCATGTCAGACTTTTTCGTGAAAAGCAATGTGAGTAGCAACATTTAAAGCACAAAAGATCTGGTCATGATGTAACTATGAAGAAGTATTGCTTACAACCACACAGTAGAAAAACACTTGCCAATTCATTTTCATCATAGAAGCATAGATTTCAAAATGACTTTGTTGGTGTGTGAAAATTAGGAACTATATATGAAGTTTCTCAAAACCTTACTATTATGATGAGTAGGTAGCAGATAAATATCTAATATGTAGTCTTGGATCTTTTCTGTAGATACCATATTTAACTCCTCTTCTGTAAGAACCCATTACATAATAAATATCAACCTAATAAACAAAAATCTTGCATATTTGACACCTAGACTTTTTCTAATAAGATATATGCTAGGTTCAGGCAGCATTGATTGGGAAAAGTGGAGATCTCAGGTGGGTTTATATCATCAAGAAGTACACTTGTGTGGGTAAAGTTAAAAATACTTCATTTTATTGAAATGAACAAAATAAGGATCTGGTTCCTTCCTCCCTCCCTCCCTCTTACTCCTTCCTTCCTTCCTTCCTTCCTCCCTCCCTCCCTCCCTCCCTCCCTCCCTCCCTCCCTCTCTCTCTCTCTCTCTCTCTCTCTCTCTCTCTCTCTCTCTCTTTCTTTCTTTCTTTCTTTCTTTCTTCCTAGTAACTGCAGTAGAGATAGAAGTTTGCCAGGAACCTGTCATATCTTCCTGCCAGAAGCAGAGTGCAGAGGTGGCCAATAGGCAGGACTGTTCAGGCTAGCTTGCAGTGCCAACTGTGAGATGTGAATACAAACCACTCTAGCGCTCCTGCTTACCCAGGGTGGAGGCTTTGGCTATCCCACATGGGGTCTGCAAAAGCATATAATTTTCAAGATATCATCCATGAAAATGTCACTCTTCTAAACAGTGTGTGACAGTTTGACCTTATCTTGTTTCTTCATAGTGATCAGATGATAGATGTCTAACAGCACCACCAACAGTGTAGTCCTGATCCTACAATGACAAGGAGCACATTTGTCTCCACTAGCATCCTTGATAAATAGGACTCATGCCTTAGTATTCAGGGACGGTAGAACAAGCAAATAAATTTAATTTTAAAAAACTGTCAAGTGGATTATTACAGAACCCATTTTGTAGTGTTGAAATATCATACATGTATATACTGATTAGCATTATTACGAAATGCACAACACATTGTATCAATAAGTTAATTATCAGGTAATAAGATATTTTTGTTTGAAATATTTTATATTGTGAGAAAATGATTAACTATGTATTCAATAAATAGATATTTATTTTTTTCATCAAGTTGAAAAGGAAAAAAAAATGACATTTTAGATGGGCAAGAACCAGCATATAGAAGTGACTTTTACCACTTTGTTTCGTGGGCCTGGATACTGAACCCAGACTTTCTACTTTCTAAACATTCTCTACCTGTTTACTAAGTCCCGAACTCATCCCAGTTTTAAATAGAAAATTATCCAACATGTTTTCAGGAGCAAATCAGATTGGAATACTACAGAAAACCCCATCATTTAAACAGCTTTCTTTTCTATAAAGGGAGCTTAATAATGTGCTCCTTTCCCATCTAACAGACCATGGTTACAAAAGAACTGAATATTTTGTCCTGCTATCCATTACAAACATATCTTTAATTAAAACAATGCCTAAATTGATTCATAAACTAAGACCAAGCAATTTAAAGAAAGGCTTCTATGTTACATGAAGATAATTTTAATAAGTGAAAAAGGAATTAGCTCTGAGATTATTGTTAGGGCTACAATGTAAACAACGTATATATGATATGATTGTTATTACTTGGTGTAGTGAACCATATAAGTTTGGAAATAGGAAAATTATAAATTGAATTAGTTCATTCATGTAAAAATAGCAAAGGACTGAAGTATTAATGATATAATAACAAGTATCATTAGATTAATCTGTTTCAAAAAAAACTTCAATTCCAGTATATCTGCTATTAAAATGCATCATTCAATGAGAATGGCACTGAGATTCTATTCCAAGGAAATATGGAATAAATAATAAGTTAAAGGGCAACACTTGATAATTTGTACAAGATCAAGCCAGCATGGACGGAGGTGGGGCTTTGAGAACTAAGGAGACAATGGCATTGGAGAGGTGATGGAATTCATTCTTCCTCAGGGGCGTGGCCATTGATAATTAGTGACTGGTTCAATATCCATATGTGTGTGTGTATGTGTGTGTGTATGTGTGTATGTATATATACACACATACATACATATATTTCAGTTAAGGAGGTTTCATCATCATGATAGCAATAATAAGAGAGAATTTTTGTGTATTTTCATTTCCAAAAATGAGTACAGTGACAGCAAGAACTGAACTCACTTTGATTCCATTATTTTGATATGAAAATCCTGCTTTCCAGATAAGTTTAAATGTACAAGGCAAGGCTCCGTTGGTTAAAGGACTTGCAGTGAAGCCTTATGATCTGAGTTTGATTTTGGAACCAACATGGATGAAGGAGAGAATCAACAGATTCTCACAAGTTGTCTTATGATCACAATACATGCTACGGCACGTGATTTTACATACACACACACATGCATACATACGTATACACACAGAGAGACATACTCATACACATAAATAACTGTAGTAAAAATTTAGAGGATAAATTTATACTTTTCATTGTTCCATAATTGTTGTGTTTTTTATTGTTGAATTCACATTTATTTAAAATTCAGCACTGTTCCAGGTGGGGGTGGTGCATACCTTTAATCTCAGAGCACTCAAGAGGAGGAAGTCAGATTTCCCTGCTCTCAAGGCAAGCCTGGTCTACAGAGCGAGTTCAAGGACAGAAAGGGCTACACAGATAAGCCCTTTCTCAAAATACCAAAAACCAAAACAAAGGCCAATCTGCAAAGGGATTAACATCTTAATATGGTGCTTGCTTTCTTCTCTTTTCTGTATTGTCTAATCTGCTCTTATTGTACCATTTCATGCTCTTTAGCTGCTTCATGCAGTACTAATTAATTTGGAGGCCGGTTATCAAAAACAACTATGAAAAAAAAAAAAAAAAAACTCCAGCTGAGAAAGAGGAAGGACCTCCAAAAAGAAAAATCCCAAAGTTCTGGCCCATAGCTACACCTTCTATCTTTGTACACAAACCTACCAGGTTTGCTTGGATGTATATAGCAAAATAAAAGACCCTAGGAGGTTTTATTCAGGCTAAGAGAAAAAAATAAAGTCATTTGAACATATCCGAGCATCACAGTTGTCAGCATGAGAAAAGAAAATTGAGCTGAGCTGTAAAACTATAAAACTCAGGTGGAAGAAAGTCAAAGACCTAAAACTCTCTTCGGACACATTCTTAAGAAACAAATTCTAAAACAGGGATTCTTCAGCAGGTCACTTACGGAGAGAAATGAGGATAGCGATGGAGAAGGCAAATAATGCGGTCAAACACCAAGTAAAGGCATGATTTCCAGGGAATCCTGACTTCAACCGTACCCCATGCATAAATAGAATTGTTGCACCTGAAGTGTCTCTTATGTCAAAGCAAGGAACCTGGCTGCTTCTATGTTTAATGGGCACCTGTCATTCATTGGCTTAAGGACACAAGGAGGCTGAAATATATGTGATGGTACAGAAATTTCTCAAACAGGAAAAGCTAAAGAAATGTAAATAAAAAGTAAACCATAAAGGAATTTAACTAAGAATACACTTAACTCTTAATGACTAGGCACTGTAGGAGTAATGAGACACGCTAAATCCAGTATTTTCTGGCAGAGTAAGTTATATTTTCCTTAAAAGTTTAAGTTTATTCAGAAATACATCAATGTAATAACTTAAATCAGACTTAATGATTGTTCTTTTAAGTGCCTATTTAAAATATGCTAATAGTTAGAGGTTATATTTTTTCTGAAATGCGTAAGCAAATATTATACAGATATGTATACGTTAGTGTGTCTATCTTGTTTTAAACATCTATGTAGGGGGAAGTCTTCCTTTTCCAACATATTTGGTAATATTTCTAGACAACTCTGTATTTCTGTTTCTGAAGGCACTGCAGTATCTGCACACAGACAGCTGGAATAACAATTTTAAAACAAGCCCTAGTCCCTAGGGACTGTACATCTGTGTCACAAAACAATCACATAATCTGGCATGGTTAAAAGGTTTGCTGAGCAGACCTCTACAGCTGAGAACCAAACACAGCCATGGATGATGTTGTTTTCTGCTTCATAAATGCAAAGAAGAAGGGGCACATGGACCAGCTATTTTTATATATTTTACATACAGTGCAATTTTAGATAAAGAATATATCAACTAGCAAACAAATCGTCTGAAAACAAAACCAAACAATGGAATTTTTTCTGGCTTCCAGCTTTAAACCAAACTCTCAGATTTTCCAAACATGCATTTGCAATAAAAATATGGGGTAAAATGATTCCAATAAACCATAAAATATTTTAAATACTAAAATTCCCTGGTATAACCTCACAGTGAAAGTGTACCTTAAATCTTAGAAGTTCTGATTATACTTAAAATAATACTCTAATAATAGTGTGAGATATTTGCCTTTTTGGAGATATTCTAGAATAATCACCATCTCTACAGAATGGAACATATACTTTGTGAAATACTGTGGGTACTCAAGAAACACCATTTGCTAAGTGAATGAATAAATATGTTGAATCAATCAACAATAAGTAAACACAAAATAATTAAAACAGGATTTATGTAGATTTTGAGGCAAATGAAAATACCACGATTTAACCACATTACTATAAGCAAACTATTGCTTATAGTAAGACTTATATACTTCTACTACATCAAAGAGGAAATATACCTTAGCTTATTAGGTTTTCAGAGATGCAATTTATATTGTCATTTATGAAAACACTCCTAACCCTTACCAAAGATACTTCTTTTTGCAATACATGGTGTGGTTGTTTGAATGAGAATGTCCCCTATAGGTTCATTACATTTGAATACTTGGTTACCAGAGATTGGCACCATTTGAAGGATTATGAGGTGTAGCCTTGTTGAAGCAAGTGTGCTATTGGAGGTCTCAAAAGTCCATGCTGAGCCCAGAGTCTCTTTTTTCCTGCCTCCAAATCTAGGTGTACAGTGTTAAGTAGTTAAGCAATAAAATTCTTGAAGATGCCTTATTTACTATCTCTGAGTCGAGTGCAGTCTTTGCTCAGTTTGATGTAGATTATTTATCAGGGAGATGAGGCTCCAGAGGAAGGTCAAAGTTATATTTTATTTTAAATTAAGATGAGAAACAATGACATTTTCCATTCTCAATCTCGTGTTTTCAGTAGATAATTGTAAAGGACACTAGTTTAACATTTGACTTCTTTTCAACGGACTGAATGGGTAGTAGGCATTTATGTAATATTGGTAGCAGTTAAGCAATTAATTTTATTTAAAATGTATTATCATTGAAATTTACTTTTTTCACTCTAAAATTAATCTGTAGTAAGTATCCATAGTCAAATAAATTTCTTACATCCTTGAATGCATCTACTTTGATAAGAGTAATATTCACAATAAAATTTCCCTGACTTAAATCAGAGACACATAGAGAGACTGATGAGAGGTATTTGTTATGGTAATGCGAGGACTTTATACACACATTCCCAACACTGTGCTAAGAACATTTAGGGCAAATAAATACTCATTATTCTTATCTGTAATTTATGTACCAGGTAGCTTAGATGGTGACATGGAAACAAGAAGTGACATTAACGACACACTCGAAGGGTTTCTGTATGCATAGTTATGGTATTAGCCTTTGTCATAGTTCCTTTCCAGCTGATATGATAAAATACCCTAACAAAATCAACTCAGGAAGTGTGGGTGGTTTGAATACGGCTGGTCCCCATAGGTTCAGAGCTTTGAATGCTTGGTCACTAGAAAGTAACACTTTTAAAAGTGTGGCTTTGTTGGAGGACATCTGTCACCGGGGGAAGTCTTTGAGGTTTCAAAGGCCCAAGCCATGCCCAGTCTCTTTCTGCTTCCTACAGATCTGGTTCCTGATGTAGAACTCTCAGCTATATTTCCATCACCATGCCTGCCTGCATGCTACCATGCTTCTTTCCACAATGATAAGAGACTAAACCTCTGAACTGTTGGCCACCTCAATTGAATGCTTTCCTTTATAAGAGTTGCTATGGTCATGGTGTCTCTTTAGAGCAACAGAACACTGACTATGACAGGAAGCAAAGGTTCACTCTGGTTCCCAGTTCAGGCTATGGTCTATTATGGTGGAGAAGTCACAGTAAAAGCATGAGACAGCTGAACAAGGAACCCATAATCAAGAAGCAAAGAATGTTTACGATCATCCATTTCCTCCATTTTATACAATCTGGGATCCCCACCAACAAAATGATTGTATGAACATAGGAAGGGTTTTCCTACATCTTCCTAACAAAGGCAATCCCTAAAAATTATGCCCAGAGCCAGGGCTTCCAGGTGAAACAAGATTTCATCAACTTGAGTGTTGAGATTGGCCATATCAGTCCTCTTAGGCATATTATGTAAGCTGATTACTGACATGTTTGTTTAGCAAAAGAAAATTCAAATTCAGATGAATTGTAATTATAAAACACACACCAGTTTGTATTAGTCTGAGAAAAAGCAATTTCTTGATAATGTTTGTATTAGTCATATATTTGAAAATATTTAGCCTGTTGTAATTTGGATAAAAACAATGTTAAAATCTTGTGTCTTTTTGTGTGTGTAAATCATAGAAATTTTAAATTATGCACAGAGTTTGGTTACTGTTTTTCTGGTAATTTGAGGGTCAGACTCAGAATGCCAGACTTCTTTCCACTTCTTTCCAGTGTGTCTGCTATTTATTTATTTATTTAAATCGTTCATTTATTAATTCACACAAGACACTATTTCCTTACTTCAAATGTATCTGTTATATTAATACAGTGTGTGGTAGATATAATCTGCATTTTTTTCTATCATAACACCCAGTAGTAGAGGGGTTTAAAGTAGCAAAGTCTCTTACTTTCTCGCCTAACTCAGCCTCATTCTTCCCGAATTCTTAGTGTCTCAATGAAAAAAGAAATCCCTCTTCTGAGATTCCTTGGGGTCAAAGAAAAGGCTGCTTTTAGTCAAATCTAACTATTTTTGTAAATAGTGTTTCATTGAACAACAGATAATGGTCATCAATTTATATGGTACTCATGGGTTCCCAGTCTATAACAGCAGAACTTAGGGCAAGCTACAAAGATCTATGGACCTCAAATCCTGAAGTATTTGCTGCCTTGTCCTTTAGGGAAATGATACCAGTCCTCAGGTAGTTTGAGCCACAAAATTGATCATTTATGCAACCATTTCTAGGAGAGACTGTTTTGCAGTCTTCTGTCCTCTGTTCCACGATGTGCCCGAGCTATAGATGCAGGAGGTACATGTAGATAAATCCACCAAGTCTAGGCTCTCTGATTCTTCAATCACTGCTTTGTGTACAGTTGTGTGTTTTATTTATTTACTTATTTTTGGAGGGGGGATGGTTTTCATTTGCTCTAAAAAGATGCCTTTTTGATGAGTGGTGACAACCTTCTCTGTGGGTATAAGGATAAGATTTACTGTGCAGTAAAGAATTATTCTGGTCTAGCAAAGTGGTGTTAGTAGATGCTCTTCTGAGATGCACAACCTCACCAAGAAGTTGGTTATATTTCTAGTACCAGGCATGCTTTCCTTCCTGTTGAATGTGCAAGACATCTAAATTAGAAAGCCGTTGCTTGACACCAATGTGTGTATACCATTACTGCAGCCCTAGCAATTCTTAATTTTTCCCTTTATTAATTCTTTTCTCTCTAACTATGTTTTTTGACATAAGCTTTCAGGAGTCAATTCATTGCATGAATGCACACGGGTCACTGTGAAAGTAAAAAGCAGAGGTTTTGCTTTTAAGACAAACAACATAATAAGGAGCTTTTCTAAGCTTAATAGCTTCCTTTGGTGCATGTTCATGTGCTACAGCTTTCGGGCCCATGGATCACTTTTGTTCTAATTCAGCTCATGCTTAGGCAGTCATGTTGGTGAGGGTTTATAGTTTCTGAAGGTGAACCAGGCAGTTTGCATGACACAGTCTTATGCACAGTCCCTGACCCTCTGGCTCTTAGACCCTTTCCACTTCCCCTCCATAGTAGTGGGCCTTAGGTGTGGGAAACATATAGTCAGTGTAGTTTCCCCTTCATTTTAAAGGTGTAATCATAGTGTAGATCTATCAAATAAGAAGATATCTGTGTGACACACAATAGATGCCACACTCCACATGTCCTTCTGCTGATGGCCACTAACGTTATCATTATGAGTACTACACTGAATACTGAACATAGAAGTGCCCATATTTCAAAAGGGGAAGCAGATACCATTTTTACTCTGTTCAGAAAAACATGGAGCAATAAGATTATCCTGATTATTGTTGTCTATGCATCTATGTTCACTCAAAAGGCAAATAACTTCTGCTACATTCTAAAACATTATTAAGTATGAAAATATATGGGGTTGCAAGCTAATCTTTAGGTGTAATGTTACTTTTGGGAGGCTGAGGCAGAAAGGCTCTTGGGTTGAAGTCTAATTTGGTCTATGTAGCCTCAAAAGAGAAAATAGAATATCATGTAATCTCTTGAAATCATGAGATTCATTATAAATGATATAATCCAGGTAGCACCACAAGATAAGTCATGGGACACGCCTCTTCCTCTGTCTCTTAAAATGGCCAATTCTTAGTGAAGAACAATTTTATTTTATATTTTAAAGTGATTTCTTTTACAGTATAGCAATATTCATGACCTTTGAAATTATGTAATATTCAAGTGTATAAAAGAACATGAAGCAATGCTTTTCTTGCTTTTAAATTATGCAGTGTGTCCAAAGATATTTAAATGCTTAAATATTTAAATTTATAAAGATATTTTTCATGGGAATTTTCTAATATTGGAAGATGGGTAAAAATTAAGAATCCCTGCCTAATACTGATTTTACTAGATAAGTAATACTTTTTACCTTATGCTAACATTTTCCACTTCAATATTTGCCAAAAGAGGTCATAGTTGGACACAGGCTTTTTTTGTTTGTTTGTTTTTTTTTTCATTTATTTATTTATTTATTAAAGATTTCTGTCTCCTCCCCACCGTCACCTCCCCTTCCCTCCCCCTCCCCCGATCAAATCCCCCTCCCTCAACAGCCCAAAGAGCAATCAGGGTTCCCTGCCCTGTGGGAAGTCCAAGGACCACCCACCTCTATCCAGGTCTAGTAAGGTGAGCATCCAAACTGCCTAGGCTCCCACAAAGCTAATAGGTGCAGTAGGATCAAAACCCCATTGCCATTGTTCTTGAGGTCTCAGTAGTCCTCATTGTCCGCTATGTTCAGCGAGACCGGTTTAACCCAGTCTTTTTCAGACCCAGGCCATGAATTCGGATGAGATATTGACAGATGACCTCCAAGCCAAGTGTGTGTGCTTTTAAAAAGCCAGTAAGATTTCTTTTAGCCTGCCCTGGGAGACATCTGTGATAAAGCAGTAAAATTTGGGCTATCTATTTTGAATATAAATTAACTTGCACCTGAAGCCTGCTAGGCTGGGGAAATCAAGACATGACAGAAACAGATAGATGATAGGAATGACCTGGTTTTCTATTACATCAGCCTCCTTCATTTGCTGAGTTTTAAATGTGAGCTGAGGCTTCAACTCAGTTGGTATCAATTCTGTCTTTAGCTGCAAGAATAGTTGGCAGAAGAGTTTCTGGCTTATGTGTTTACTGAAGTAGAGACGACTAAAGCACATCCCCTCTCAAGCCTGGAGGCTCATCCTGCAGCCCATTCAACACTGAGTCACCATAACTCCAGAGGACATCAATCAGAACCATGCCTTTCATCTTCTCTGTGCAGCAAAAGTGAAATTAATCAATGCTATTTTAATCTTTCTGGACTTCCTATGGGATAACCAATTTTCCTTTTTGTGGAAGGCAGAGGGGAGAGAAGATAGAAGAGCCAAGGTTGACTCAAGGGTGCCCATCCTAGAATGGATTAGGTTTTGGCTTCTCTACTTCTCAGACTCGTCATACTAAATTTAATGTCATGTGTACTGAGGACAATCACTGAGGGTGCTCAAGAAGTTTTTAACTTTGCATTCAACCCTCAGTAGAAACTAGAATCCAGAAGACTATTCCAGCACAAGAATAGGTCTCAGGATAATAATATGAAGTAACAGTCTTTAGTAGAGCGGGGAAAACGATCAAGATCTGAGCTCAATGCGGACAACAACCGTACATTGTTTTCTTCAGCCCCAGAGACATGCACATACCCTGACATGAAGGATATATTTGGTAACTATCTCAAAAGAAATGATAAGCCAATAAATCAAAGACATGCCAGAATTATTGCAAATTAGTAATAAAATACATATCATTAGAACAAAATATATTAACATATATGGTTTATAGTAACAGGGTAAATGAAAAAAAATATGCCACTATGTTTTATAGAACAGATTGATTTTATTTTAAATAACAAAGACAAACTGCCTAGCTTTTTTGAGAATATAAGAAAACCGAAATACCTCCAGTAATTTTGTAGTATATAAAGTTTTAAAGCTTTTCTGAAGGACTTTTTTTCAATGAATATGTCAAAATAAAAACTAAAATATATCCAGTGGTGGTGGCACACACCTTTAATCCCAGCACTCGGGAGGCAGAGGCAGATGGATCTATGTGGCAGTCTGGTCTACAAGAGCAGTTCCAGGAGAGGTTCCAAAGCTACAGAGAAACCTTGTCTTGAAAACCAAAACAAAACAAAACAAAAGAAAATAAAACAACAAAAACAACAACAAAATTTAGAAAATCAACCAACAAACAAAAAGAATATAAAAATAAATTCTTATTGAAAAACATGATGGTTCTTGAAGACATGTCAGATTAAAACAAGACAAGCAGAAAAGAACACATACTCCATGATTCAGTTGGAACAAAGTGACAGCACAGGAGAAATTAATCTATGGTGTTAGGAGACATGACCTGAGTTAATTGAGTTAAAGAGGTCTGTGAATGACGAAGGGTATGGGAGGGGCTTTTGGGGATAGTGTTCTTCATGTTCTCGGTTGTGTTTTCTTGTGTTCTGTTTGTGGAAACACATAAAGCTCTGCTCTTATAAATTTGCATTTTATATGTACAGGGTATATCAAAATGAAAACGTATTTTGTTGTTGTTGAGATAGGGTCCAACGGATACCAGTCTTTCAGACTCAGCTCGATGAGTACTGTTATTATAGAGGAATAGGACGTTCTATAGGTAAATGTAGATTACGTATAAGAAAATAAAAATGATTTCTATAAATCATTGACATTTTTGTCCCACTTGTCAAAACACAAACTGCGTAGAAGTATAGAAAGGCATTCTTTCAAATAACTATATAACAACCAGAAGGAGGTTGCATACGCATATACACGTACAGGCATACATATACACATGAATATGCAATTATATCCTGAATAGATTTCCATTTCGTATCAGTCTCTTAGGCCTTCAGCTATATCTGACCCAAATCAGGTGTTATCAAAACAGATTGAAGTGATGTGTCTGGAGCTGACAAGAGACGGTCGAGGTCATGACTTCACAGAGGCCCTTATGTAATCATCCCGGAGAAGTGCCACAATGCATGACTGAGTTGCGAGGCATGTCTGCAAGGAAAACTGTGTGGAAGATGAGGTGCTCGGCAATGAATCCTTCCTGGCCATAAACATCACTGCATATAAAGAAATGCAGCTGTCTGCGCTCACTACTGGCATGATTTAGAAACAGATGCCTGGAAGCACATGCATGTTTCTACATGGACACTGTACAGCCCCTGGGACATGACAGTGCACAGCCCACATCTATCACAGAAGCAAATAATGAAATGAAGAACCACATAACCTCTGTTTAGATGAACAATTTTCCCAATTGGAGAGGATTCTTGTCATTTCCTTAACTGCATGGGTGTATATTTTAAAGTGATTCCCTTCAGCAGCCTATCCTAAAAGCTTCCCTAAATCTGACTATAAATATGAACTTGGCCATTACTGGCATATAGTGATTTCTTTTCTTTCTAATACTGCAACAACTTTCCACTTTAAAGACATTTACCTCTCATTCTGTTAGGAGAAGATGATATTTTGGGGCTTCGCCTTGACTTGATAGTAATTTAGCCACAGCACCCAGATTAACTGGAAAGTAAGTCTTCTTACAAAAGTTAGGGTAGCAGGTTTCAGCGATGATGTTTATAAGTGTTCTTTTGTACTTCTGTTACTTAGAGGGGTAAAATAAGAGTGCATCACTCAATGCTGATTG
Source organism: Microtus obscurus (assembly GCA_963919715.1). NCBI lineage: Eukaryota > Metazoa > Chordata > Mammalia > Rodentia > Cricetidae > Microtus > Microtus obscurus. Next base: position 11,213,595 of record CAWTZC010000170.1, on the reverse strand, counting down.
CACGAAGAGGTCCTGTCAACCCAATCACATTTCTTCTTTCTTGTTACTTTTTCTGAAGTATTGTCTTCTGATTGTCCCTGATGTCATTTGAGCCAGCAGCTAGGATAGGTGTTTCCCCCACAACATTCTTCTTTATAGAACTCCAAAAGGACAAAAACAGTGTTTTCCTTTCCATAATCATAACCTTAGGTATAATGATATTTCATTTGTAATTTAATAAATAAAGCTTGCCCAAATATCCGAAAGTAAAACAGTAGCTCTGGTCAGACTTACAGACCAGGCAGTGGTTGCACACACCTTTAATCAGTAGCCACACTAGTTTGCCATAGAAACCAGGTGGTAGTGGTGCATGCCTTTAATCCCAACACAGGAGAAGAATATAAGACAGGAGGAGACAGTTCTCAAACACAGTCTCATTCTGAGAATTCCTGGAGGCAGGATCGCTGTTTTGGACTGAGAAGGAGGTAAAAGTCAGTGGTTGGCTGTTTTGCTTTTCTAACCTTTAGGCTGAATCCCAATATCTGTGTCTGGGTTTTTATTAATCATGTTACACTTATGTAAAACTTGGATCTCAAGAAGGAATGCAATTTTAACATGCCCCCTGAATTTCATACTAACCAAGACGTTATCACCTTGTATTCTTTCAATCACTTCTTGGATAATCTTCCCTATAAGGGGGGATAAAAAGCTTGGCATGAATACACTTTTATGTGAACGTTTTTCTAATGAAGATTACATTGATGCTGGACCCTTCCAAATCATAAATTTCCATTCAGTTAATTTTGCCTTAGGAAGGGGGAAACGTCAAGCACAAGCTGGGTACTATTAGCAAACTCATGTGGTGGCCCCAGAATACAAGCTTGGTTATGAGATGAAACTGTCTTTAAGTTTTAGAACTAGTGTCTGAGTGTCTTGGGAAAATGATTTTCCACAATCTGGTATATTTCTAGTCATTATGTAAGTGGAAAAGAAAACAGACAGAACCAGCAACAGCACCCCAAATGCATCTTATCCCTTGATTTGCTTCTGTCTTCACAAATCCAGTCATTAACATCCTTAAATACATTCCTTTCTGTCTGCACATCTCTATCATTGATATGCAAATGGAAACCAATACACAGAGACAGAATCCCTGGAGGAACTTCCCTCAGACCACTCACTCAGCACCAACCTCTAGAAAATGCACAAGAAATACTCTCTATCCTTCTCATGACTTTTTCATGACTTTATACCATGCTTTGAACATTTGAATCCCTTCAGAAGACACTCATTATCATGGCTATCCCAGATATCCAGCCCTCTTTCATTATGCTCTTCTCCTGACTCACTGTGACCTAGCCACCCTCAGCTCTGTAACACTCTGACCCATAAAGATCTAGCCATTTCAGTGCTATAAACAATATTCTTCCTTTTTGCCCTAGTTTTAACTTAAATGCCACCTTCTTTTTTGACTAATCTGAAGGCAAAACCAAGTTATACGTCTATATATAAAGGAGAGTTATTTATTTCTGTTTTATTCATCTTTATGTTTGTGTTTCTAGGACATAAAATCTGAGTCTAAAGTACTTGTAAATTAACGACTAAATTTAAGGCAAATAATTATATTGTCACAAAATACAAGCAATTCCACCTATTTATCAGGCATGGACTACATAGCATGAATTCTAATTGGTCTTTTTAAATAAAAACCCGGAGTCAGATATTAGGAGATGAAAGCTGAGAGATCAGCGAAGCAGAGCAGCCAGCCACTAGAGAGACTTTTTACCTCTATTGAAGCTCCAGACCGAAGGGCGATTCTGTCCTCAGACTGTCTCCTCAGACTGTTTCCTCAGACTGTTTTAGACTGCAGCTCCCAACTGCACCACCTCCACCAAACCTCAGACTAAATCTGTTTCCATCAAACCTCAGGCTGTATTTGAACTCCTGCCTCCTCTGGTCTTAGATTCCTCTCTCCCCAGCCACATCCCTTCCTGTCTCCACCTCTCCAGTGCTGGGATTGAAGGCATGGGACTGCCATGTACTGCGATTAAAGGTGTGAGCCAACACAGCCTGGCCTCTAGTGGTTTAGCTCTGCACTTTGATCTTCAGGCAAGCTTTATTTATTAAAGCACAAACAAAATATCACTACAGACTAGAACTTAGATGTGGCCAATTTTACGAAGTGATTAGCTAGTATCTCAGGAAAAGAAAGTCTTCATAAACCATAGCTACCAGTATGTTGCTTTTTTCCTAAAATAGAAACATACTTTGCTAAGGAAAGGTCTGTGATGCATCTTTGTGAAAGTTCCCCAGTTGATTTCATTGCTCAAGCGTTATTTCTTTTCTTTTATCTATTCCAAGAATTCTAGTGTGGCCATACTCTCTACTAGGTTGTTTTTCTGCTGATATATGCATTTTCAACTAATATTTAGCCATGGTACTTGCAGGTATATAATCCCTGTACATAATAGCTTTTATTTTTAGAATAATAATGGTTCCAGGGACAATATTATCACATTTAATTGGTTTTCTGTTCGTTAGATTTGTGCTTAATGGTACTTGTTTTTAAGAAAAAAAAAGGTGTGTGTGTGGAGTGGGGGTGGCTAGACATGTATTCTACCACTGGGAAAGACCCTTAAACAAAGTTTGGTTTCTTAAATAAAATATTCACTCATTTCCCTAAAACATGCAAAAATTCAAAATCTGGAAAACATAGTACGCTATGGAATCCTGAGGAAACTGCGGGCTAAGTCCTTTATGCTTGCTGTAAAACCCTATCATGACTGCTCCAGAGATCGTCCACAGACAAGCTTACAGCTATAAGGACAGCAACACTCAGACCGCACATGGCTCGGCTATGCTGGGGCAGTGTCTTTCCAAAGAGAAACTTGGTAGTGTTCGCAATAGCTCTCAGGGCAGCATTATGTTAAGTGCGGCGAATGAGGTCGTCACATTGTTTTCTTCCCAGGTGATTCCAGTGGCCAGGTAGACGGGTAGGACTCCAGTTAGTACTGGAAAATAGAGAACGTTAACTGCCGTTTCTCTAAGTTTTAAGCAAAATGAGTTCCTCAGAAGCAGTGTTAAAATAATAGTCCAAACAATCATTTCAAAAGCACTCCGTTCTCCTGGCTTCTCCCCGGTGTCAGTTTAGGTTTCCGTTACCTTTGTTCTGTATTTCAGCATGGTGCGTTTTCACCCCTCAGGTCTCCTGCCTATCCCTGCTCTGGTCTGATGTTCAGCACGTAGGCACCAGAGCCCTGTTAGACTCATGTGCGCAGGCAGAAGCTGCAGTCAGGATGCTGAATCAGTGACCTTTCAAAGCAGAGCCTTAAGTTGGGGAGCTGTTGTTGAAACGGGAGAACCAGGATATAAGGGACATATGAACCACAAATTTCAGAAAATTCTTGGTGAAAAAATAAGACTAAGTGTAATATAAATTTAATATTTCTCTAAACTCTGTGAGTAGGGAGTTTATTCTAAGAATGATAAAAAAAATAAAATAAAACTCAAAATGAAAATATTTAGCTGGGTGTGGTGGCATACATTTTCCCTTTGTCCCAGCACTCAGAAGGCAGAGGCAAGCAGATCTCTGTGAGTTTGAGGCTAACCAGGTCTACATAGTGTTACATATTGTATTCCACAATACTCAAGGATGTATACAAAGACCCATCTCAAAGAAAACAAATAGAAGAATAAAATAGTGTTTATTGGATAAAAGAAATACGTTAAAATCATACAGCATAAAAGGTGTATATTTAGCTATTCCTGAGTGAGAATGTATAATTCATAATGTAAGTGAATTACAACTGTTTGTAATTTCTTTTTGTCATATTTATTAAAGAATAATCAACATAAAGTAGGAGTACTCTTTCAGCTTTTAAGAAATATGTCTTTCTATTTCCTCTACCTTCATCCACTAACTGTGGGATATTTTCTCCACTGGTGTTAATGTCACTGGGAGACAATCACTAGAGCACACAACACAAATATAGATTTATTTTTGTCACTATAAATTAGTTATTCATTATCTAAAATTTTCTGCTAACAGAATACATTTTCCTATATGCATTCTTGGGCAGGATTTTGCTTGGATATTGTTTTTATTTTGGGGGGAATATGCTTCTTTTTATTACTCCCCATGATTAATTAGTGACATCTAGCAATGCTGTTGTGCTTATTAATAGTCTTCCCATGGATAATAATATATTTATTTACTAATTGGTAAAGATTTGAGGTTTGTTTCTAGTTCATGAAAATTACGGAGAAAGTTAATGAAAACACTTAGCTGTAAGTTTTATCTGAAAGCATGTTTTAATATCCATGGCAGGTAATCAGAAAAAAAATATTTCAAAAACTTCCTATGATGCTACAGGCAAGCTGCAGCTGTTTGTCCGTGGTGACGATATTTGAGGATCCCAGTTGCTCTCAGATGACAGTGCTGCTGACGACAGTTTAAACTGGATTCGTTTCAGCTATTTTGCAGGAATAACACATAGTGCTCAATACTCATTTTTCTGATGACCTCTGAGCACAGTTATTAGCCACGGTGTCTCCTTTTGGATAGTGTCAGTGTAGGTGTTTTGCACCTTTTTTTATGAGCTGAACTTTTTGTATTCTTAGCTTTGAACTGCGTTCTTACTATTTTGAGTACAAGATAAAAATACCAGAACTTTCCCCTGATATGTAGTTTGTACTTTTATTTATACACAAAGTGTTTTCAGGAAAGATATATTTTAGTGAAAAATTGGTGTGCTGAGCTACTTGCTGACCTCAGCAACTTGCTACTTTGTGACTCAATTTGTACAAATTCTCATGGTCTTTATTCAGCAACAGCAGTTTTTCCTACAGTATCTTATGCATATTTCCCTCAATAAGTGTTTTAATATCATATGTTGAAATTTTAGCTCTCGAAATTCTCTTTAGTACTTTTTCGGTATAATTTCAACTTGTCTTCCTGTTTTGTTTTTAAATTTCTCATTAAAGTCAAGGGATTTGGCTGAAAGTCCTAGCAAGTTAATAAATCTCCGAGTAGCTCTGAGTCCCTTCCTAGGCACTGCTCACTGTTCTCGCTATGGCTCATGTTTCACTGCCTTTTATTTCTGGCAGTATCGGCTGTATTCCTTTGTGTATATGTTCTCTCTGTTTATTTGTCTTTCTTAAGGAAAAACTGAGTTCTGTCAGTGATGGAGTCACTGTTGGGTTCCTTTACAGTTCCGGGCTCACACGGAACATTTTTCTTCAATGATGATGTGCTGCTCCCGCTGAGGAGAAGCCTTCTTGTGGTCTCTCTGGCAAGTTCTCAGCATTTATGACAGTCTTTTCTCATAAGATGGGCTTCTATATGTCTTTGTCCTGAGCACAAACAGTGATCGTTTTACTTTCTGCTCTCTGAAAGGTCACTACTAATACAGAGTCTCACCATGTATTCCCATATGGATAAACATACCAATTATTTGCCTGCGTTTCCTGCAACAGACTCAGAGACCCCCTCACTCCTTCCCTCTCTCCGTCACTTCCTCTCAAATCTTATCTACCCTACCTAAGCCTGAGTCTCTGTCTTCTTACCTGTTGAATGCTCTCCTTACAGGACCCCATTCTGCACAGAAAGATGAACGTACTCCAAGACAAAGACAAAGGCATTGCAGGTACCATGGTGTGTCCATTTCCTTACATCTCAGCCTTGTGTACTCTAATGCATAATGGCCGGAAGCAAATATTTAATAATTTTAATCATTCTCATGACTGTTTACATTTGGTTAGCAAATAATCTAATTTCAGTCAAGGAAAGAAGGCTAGAATTAAGAGCTACATACTATATACAGTAATTTTATATATAGCTTTTAAGAGATCGTCTATCATATGTAGGAACTTTTTTCATAGTTAAAATAGACATACAAAATTGGTTGCTCTATATCTTACTCTGCAAAAAAAAATGACATACTATTCTGATACTATGGATTAATTTGTTCATTTATGTAATGTGGATGATTTGATCTAGGGACTCCTGATTGCTAGGTAAGTGCTCTGTCACTGAGTTCCCTTCCTAATCCCAACCTTATAGGATAAGAGTGGGAAAAAAATCTTATTTCTCTTTAGTTATAAGGCATTAGAAAATTTTACTTTGAAAAATATGTATTCAAATTTTATACAAGTATAATAAGGGGTGGGGGATACTATTTTCTGTGGTTTGTAGTTTGGTCAAAACCTTTACCATCTGTCCTGTGTTCCTATCTCCAAAATGCCATTCTTCATGCCTCTAGTACATGATTTTATTTGTGGAGTTATGAGAAATGCAGGCTGGGCACCGAAGCAGAAAAAGAATGTTGTCTTCGAAGCCAAATCCCTAGCGTACAGAAGAATCAGCTCAGAAACGTGTGCAGGTTTCAGTACAATTCATAGCTCCTGACATTTTATAGACCAGGCAGATCCAAGCTTAACTAGCATAGAGAAAGTAATACATTTCCTCCCTTTGGTAGAAAGCTGCATATAATATATCTTTGAAGACAGGATGGAGATTATCACCATGTTCTTCTATGGATAAATATGGGAGTTCAGTTTCTCAAGCTGTGGCGTAGTTTGTCGGCAATAAATTCACATAATGGATAAAAAAAAAAGGGGGGGGCTACTTCTAGAGAAAAGAGTAAACATTGGCAGGGTGCACTTCAGCTCCGTGTGCTGCAGCACACTGATTTACAGAGGTGGTTCCCGCTGCCTTGTACTTTGAAAACTCATATTACTGACCTGTAAGTCCATCTGATTCCCGAAGGGCTGTATTTTGTAGTGGTGGGTTATTGGGAAGCTAAGTCCAAAGTCCTCATGTTTCTTCAAAGTATAGTGCATCTTAATGACAGAAGGAAAATAAACGAATGTATCTGGGCTTAATGATATCCACCCTGCTCCCTGGGCATCCAGTCTTCTGATTTCTGGCTTCATAAACTCAATCCGGTATTCTCTTTCTGCACAATGAAATTTGTCTCAATAAAATTAGTTCCTACAATTAGCTTCCTCAGCAATGATGAGCCCTCCGTAATGTGTTAATTTTGTACTAATAGCTGAAAGTATGGTATCAGCTGTTGCCTGTGGATCCCTAACTGGCTGCCTGGGTTCCTGGACAAATCTTTGCAGGTTCCAAACACACACATCCTTTATCACCCATAAAAGCTAGTTCACTTACATTTTGTTCATGTAAGCCCGATTTATACATTTATTGATTAAACATTTAGCATGCGGTAAGCATTACTCAGTGTCCACAGGCTCTATCTTTCCACCTGAGGAATTTGTAAGTGTAAGAAAACAGAGGTAGCACGAGCTTGTAAGGCGGATGTGTGCTTCTTTTGAGAATGAGAGTGAATGACACTCTGATGTCAAGGAAATGGGCACCGGAGGGACACAGAAGCAAGTAGTTGGTATATCACATCTATTCGAAGTCCAATAAATTCTAAGCCATCATAGAAATCAACATGAGTCACAGGACAGTTTCCATGTTGAGCAGAATACATTATAAACTATTCACAAGATCTTCATTTTACTTTTCCACTTTAGTACAACACCAAATAATGACAAATTCCATAATTTTTCCTTTTGATCCATTGACCTCTCTTTTCCTCCACCCAAATCTTATTTTTTTTATAATTTATTTGTTAAAGATTTCTGCCTCCTCTCCTCCACTGCCTTCCATATCCCTCCTCCTCCCCCAATCAAGTCCCCCTCCCTCATCAGCCCAAAGAGCAGTCTGGGTTCCCTGCCCTGTGGTAAGTCTAAGGACCTCCCACTTCTTTCTAGGTCTAGTTAGGTGAGCATGCAAACTGCCTAGACTCCCACAAAGCCAGTACGTGCAGTAGGATCAAAATCCAGTGTTATTGTTCTTGATTTCTCAGTAGTCCGCATTGTCTGCTATGTTCAGCGAGTCCGGTTTTATCCCATGCTTTTTCAGACCCAGGCCAGCTGGCCTTGGTGAGTTTCCAATAGAACATCCCCATTGTGTCAGTGTGTGGGTGCACCCCTCATGGTCCTGAGTTCCTTGCTCGTGCTCTCTCTCCTGCTCCTGATTTTGACCTTGGGATTTCGGTCCGGTGTTCCAATTTGGGTCTCTGTCTCTGTCTCCTTTCATCGCCTGATGAAAGTTAATCTCCAAGAGGATGACTATATGTCTTTCTTTGGCTTCACCTTCTTATTTAGCTTCTCTAGGATCACGAATTATAGGCTCAATGTCCTTTATTTATGGCTAGAAACCAAATATGAGTGAGTACATCCCATGTTCATCTTTTTGGGTCTGGCTTACCTCACTTATTTTTTGTATAGATAACTTTATATTAAAATCAGTAAATTCTCTTGATTATTCTTACAGGTGACCCATATTAGAAGCTGTATTGGGGCTCTGTTATGCTATGTCAATTGCTCCAAATATCGAGCAATAATGAAACTGAATTCCCTGCTTTCAATATGAGCAGAGCCTATATCTTAATGATATTTGCTGGATTGTAAGACAGTGAAAATATATGTACTGGAACACTACATTAAAATTGAGTGCAATAAAAAATCAAGAATCTCCTCAAAACTAATGAGAGAAACATGATAACAATAATTTATATAAATACAAGGTTTCCCCTGCTGTTGAGCATGGAAGTGCTTCAGAATTATATTTAAAATGCACCTTACAGAGCATGTAGCAAGTGACCCAGAACATGTGAGCAAACACCTGCAGACAGGAAATTGAAAGATGTTTCCTAATAACCTACTTTGTTTGTGTAGGTTAATAAACATTCAGCATGCAAATGAATGCATCACTATTAGCCACTTCTCCTGTATTACATTGGATGGTTTAACTCTATTCTATTGATTCTTCCTGGTTTCTGCTATTAATCCTTTTAATTAATCCAAACAGATTAGCCTTAACATGATATATACACTCAACAAATTGATCATTGTGAGAATAATTCTGTTGTTTGTCAACGTCACGTTCTTCTGGAAAGCATTCTGTATGCGAGGAATGCACTGGCTGTGTTTGTGCAAACGACAGATAAGGTGCAGCTAAAGCTTCTGCACCAGGAAAATCCACGTCAAAGCAATCAGGATCTATCAAGCTGTCAACCCAACATTGTTCTTTCTTGTCTCGTATTTGATGAGGACTCAAATGCTCTCAGAAGTAGCCCTGACCCACTAACCAATGCTGGTTTCATTTTTTTTTTTTTTGCCGATGGTGTTTCCTAAGATATTTAAAAGGCATTCTTTCAGACTTCATGTTTATACCTAAAAATTTTGTACACTTCACACATTGTGTTTATGTACTGCAAAGAATGTGTTCTTCATTTTTATTAAGCTTCAGAATAAAGAGAGCTCCATTTATAACATTGTTTCTGCTTAAGTAAAGGGGTGGGAAAATTATGGTAAACATAAGCTATTTAGTCTTTAGAATACATTTGGTTTGACATTATTACTGCATTTTGGAAACAGGTTAAAACTGAAGAATGCTGAATAAAGAGGTTCCCTTTATTATTATATCCATAATGTTCTATTTGAATGAAACTATTTTAAAATTTAAAAAAGTATAAAAATGAAATGCCAGGACTCCAGAACTCAAAGATCTCTTTAATTGAAGAAAAGAAATTGAGCCTCAGGAAAGAGTAGAAAAGACATTGTCATCTTCTTCCTTTATCTCATCATCTATAAGAAAAAGCAAGTTCTAAACACATGACCTAGTTAGTATTGGGCACAAAATACTGATTTCTTTTATTTCCCCTGGTTGGATATATTATTTGAACCTCTTGCTACACATCCAAGGGGACATTTATTTCTTGCTAGCTTCCTTCCTTTCCCAGCATCTTGAGAACACTACTTACTTTTCTCCTCTGTGAGTGCTACAGTAATTCTCTGAAGAGTCTACCTTCAATGGCAAGGACAAAATGATTGGCACACGCTAAACTTGCTGCCGGATTGCAGAGAAAAACAGTGTAACTTCCTAAAAAAAATGTGTAAGCTGCCTCCGTGACCCTAGAACTCTTAATATTTTTTTCCTGTTTCAAAATTCCAGAATGAACAATAGTGGGGAAAGTTAGCAATATGTTTTCTAGAGAGTATTGACTTTTATCTAACGCCTCAGAGCTGACATTGTACATTACTGAAAATCTGGTTATTAGATCTCCATTCTCATCTGTAACTAGAAATTGTGTGGATAGACTGCAATTTGAAGACTTTTTGGAGCCCTTATTAACTGACAGGTTTGTAGTAATGTTTTGAAACCTAGCACCCTTCTATCTTTACCTAAGTAATTTTCTGAATTTTAGCAAGGTTGAGATGGTGGGAAGGTAATTATCAATGAATGTCACCATTCTAAAAATTTGATCATTGTATAGTAAGCTTTGGTGAAAAGAACATCAGTAACACGATATACATGTGAATTTATATTTCATAAACAACACAGAAGTTCCCTGTACTGTTACTCTTTATTTGCTAACAAAAATAGTGTTGGTATATAAGGTAATCATCCAGATGGAGAGGGTCACAAACAAAGTATCTGGGATCATCCTTGTGATTAATTCTCTGTAGCTAAATGCCATTATCTCAGTCTACCATTTTATAACTAGTACATGGCTGCGTGGTGAATGGGTAACACAGGCTGTATTTGCTGTTAGTCCTACCATTCCATAGTATTTTGCAATTTCTGGATGGTGGGAGGGACAGCTTTCAGCCAAGTCGTGGAAAAGTCAGATAAGGATAAGTGAAAGAATTACAATAAACTGAAATTTCCATCCCCAAATACAAGATGTCTACTAAATGTTTCAGAGTCCTTTTTTATTGTTTTATTGCATTATACATTTTGTTCTCTGCTTCCTTCTCTTCCTCCCTTCTACTCTTTTATCCTTTCCCGTGACCCTCACACTCACAGTTTACTCAGGAGATCTTGTCTTTTTCTCCTTCCTATTTAGATCCATGTGTGTCTCTCTTAGGGTCCTCTTTGTTGTTTAGGATCTCTGGGGTTGTGGATTGTAGGCTGTTTTTTTTTTTTTTTTTTTTTTTTTTTGCTTTATGTCTAAAAGTCACTTATGGGTGAATACATATGATATTTGCCATTCTGGATTACCCCTCTCAGTATGTTTCTTTATTCTAGATTCATCCTTTGTCTGCAAATTTCAAGATGCCATTACTTTTTACTGCTGAGGAGTAGTCCATTGTGTAAATATACCACATTTTCTATATCCATTCTTCAATTGAGGGGCATCTAGGAGGTTGTTTCCAGGTTCTGGTTATTACAAATAATGCTGTTATGAACATAGTTGAGCACATGTCCTTGTGGTATGATTGATCATCCTTTGGGTACATACCCCAAAGTGGAATTGCTAGAATCTTTTCATAATATTGCTGGAAGGCTGCAAAAGTCACAAAATCATGATTTCCACAGATACAATAAATGAAAACATAGCTAATGAAGATCAAGACATGGAAATTGGTGCTATTACAAACAAAAAAAAAAGTTTGATTTTTTTCTGTGCTTTAACAGTGTGTGTGTGTCTATGTGTGCCTACGCATGCATTGTGTGCACACTCACATGCATGTGCCTGTGCATGCATGTGTGAGTATGTATATGTGTACACATGCTCATACATTTGTGTATGTATGCACTGCTGTGAGAATATGATCACATAAACCTTCTACCCCTTACTTTCTTAGTTGTCAGCACCTTCATAAGTACTACCAACATTATGAATCACATGCAAATAATAAGTTTATGCATATGCACATACACATGTTTTAAATTTTGCAAAACATTTAGGCTCTACTGCAAACACATAAAAATCTGCTTATATATTGTAATATATTCAGGATAGATGTACTTACATTTTATAGCATGTTCATCATGAAGACAGCTTTAAACTCTATTTCAATTTTCTACAAAAGATATTCTATCATATAGAAAACAGAACACTTAAGAAAGGTTTAGGTAGAAAACCCTCTAGTGCTCATATTTTCTATTTCAATTCACTACCAGTTTAAAAAGGCTCCTAACAACATGCTATTGAAGAAGAGTGAAATGAATATACAACACATATAATTGGTGCAACACTAACGTTATTCTTTTCTGTTTTGTTGTTACTACAGCCTACATATTTAATGATACATTTAAGATACAGAATGATTTAAACGTGGGCTAATTAGGTAGCATATTGGGCCACTGAAAATTATCTCAGAAAGTATAAAATTAATCTCCCCATTTTCTTAGTAAGAAAACAGAAGCTCAAATAAAATTATGAAAGAGTCTTTGTATACTCTAAGTGATATTGCTTTTTTGTAATTCTTGACATTTTTTGTTTTACTGTTTCCTCACACACATATAAAAGAAAATACCCTAGAAGGCCTTATTCCTTTAGTATAAACTAATTCAGTATTCAAAAGCTTAATAGTTATTGCTTACTACAATATGACTTGAATGGTAACAGTCATGAAGGAAGATGAAATATAATATTCAGAATACCCAATTCCACAATTAATGAGCATATATTGATAGTATGATATATAGAACACTACAATACAGCATAGTATATTACAGTTACATAAGACACAGGGTTGCCATGGTTTTTGCAAATATGATGAACATAAGGGAACTTTATCTTTTCTTGAGAAGTAATTGGAGGAAGTTCTTTAAGTTTTAGCAGTAAGAGATACGTGGTGTCTAATTGTGTAGATAGTCCAAATATTTAAGTGGCAGAAACTTTAGTTGCTAGTACCCAATCCCAACCTCAGATACATGACAGAACTCACTGGAGAATGTCAGTGGGATGGTACATCAATTCAACTCAGATTCCAAATCCTACTTTAGGGCATGTATTAAGAAGCTCCTGATAAAATCTAGAAGTAGCATATGAAAACCAGTCTTTTAGTCCTATGATTAATTCATTCAGTAAACATATTAAATTCTTATCTGAGAGGTACTTTTATTAATTGTCTCAACAAAGGAATAAGATAAGGTTATGTCCTCTGAATGATCACAGGAAGTATGACACATAGTCTGATTAGGGCACAGTGTAGCAAATTGATGTCAGCATTTCAAGAGAGAGTGAAGGAGGTACTCAGGTCAGAGAGCAAGGAGGTATTTAAGGAAGAGTGATTTGCCAGGGACATCTTAAGGGATTAATAAGAGTTAATCAATGAAATGGGATGTAAGAGAGTGGAGCGTATATAGAATACTTCAACTAATGACACGCTAAGATCCTATCAATCATTCATTATCGAGGAATTAATGGAGTATGTTAAGATACAGGAGATCAGTGAAATAGAGGGGTATGAAGGAAAGTCTGGGGCTAATCACCACACAGTCACCCCACATCCTATTCCTAGGGAAGCTGTAATTAATGATTTCTGTGCACTAGCAAGCATTTCATACTTTCGTGTGTTCGTTCTTTCTCCCTAAGTGAGAGGATGTTCACCAAAGAGAAAAGAGAGTTTTTCACAGGGAACATCCCAAACTATTTCAATTCAAGAGAATTTACTTCATAGACAAGAAGTTCAAATTCAAGATGCAAATATAGTAGGTCAAGAGATAATTGTTTGCCTTGAATGGATTTCTACAAAAAGATGCAAGATGATAATAAATAAACAAATAAAGAGATGTATACTTCATCTATCAGGAAAGATATAATGCAGGATGCCCTGTGAAATATATATATATATATATATATATAATTTATACATAAATAATATATATATCAAAGATAATAGCTTCAACATCATTTGATTGAGTAGTTGGTATTTATTTTAGAAACACCCATTCCCAAAATATACTTTACATGTATTGACATTGTTGTTAATCCTCTTTTTTGTTGAATTAAGGGACAGACGTAGCATAAGAATAGCAAATCACTGTTTTCATCTCTTTATTCCAATCAATTGTTTAGAATATGGGATGATAAAAAGTTATGCTGTTTCTGTGTCTCTGGTGGAAAATATTAGGTGGCTAAGGTGAGGGTACAGCCAGACAGGGAAGCAGGAAGAGCCAGGTAGAAGTGTGTCCCATGAAGGAGTTAACACAGCCAACCAAAGCAAAATTAAACTAAATAATGGTCTCTCTGGCATCTTGTTTAAAAATCTGAATTCACCTGACCCCTAGAAAGTCACCAAAAGGAAAATTAAAACATCGTGTATCACAACCTACCATTGTTCTAGCAGATTTTGTGATCACTTAAAATAAATGATCCAGCCAGGCAGTGGTGGTGCACACCTTTAATCCCAGCACTCAGGAGGCAGAGGCAGGCAGATCTCTGTAAATTCAAGACCAGCCTGGTCTACAAGAGCTAGTTCTAAGACAGGCTCCAAAGCTACAGAAAAACCCTGTCTGGAAAAAAACAAAAAAACAACAAAAAAAAAAACTCCAATTCTAAAACTGTTTTTTTTTTTTTTTTTTTTGTCTAAGGTATACTCATTTAGTGGGAGAAATCCCAGCAAATTGACTTTCAGATATACTTGCAGCTGGTTATATGATGGAATGTTCCTCCACTAGTAGTAGAGATAAGAAGAAAATTGGAAGATGAATTTGGCTAAGAAAAGTTGCATAATCACATTCAAAATTCATGACAGAGTCATATTTGCAAGGCTATACGGTTATGTGGCTCAACTTGGGGAGAAAGGAGGCAGGTGTGACTTTTAACTTTGTTACCTTAATCATGAATTAAGAGTGAATGTCCACTCTCTGGTTAACAACGGAGATCACGGGAACCTTTCTCAACACAGGAATGGCCCACGAGTCTCTACCCCTGGAAGGTTTATGCATCACCCGTTACCATAAAATCTTTTATTTCTTATATTGTCTGTGTCTTGTTTTGTTTTTTATAATAGCTCCTATTTTCTTAAATAGACAGATATCTTTTTTCAATTTATGTAAGTTCTATCATATGAACACATTTACTCAGACATGCAAATATACATTTTAAATGTCTACAGCATGACATAAAGTTCAACGTGAAAAAATATGCTTTCCTTTTCAAAGTTGTGAAAAATGTGTCCTTAACCAACATTAAATTCCTATAAATATGTTGTTCTAAAATATTTTGAATCCTAGAGGAAATTATATCTATAGATTTTTTTGAACCTGCTTTAGACAAGCTATTGATTACCAGAGCCCTTCTTATCACTTAAATTATCCATGCTACCTTTGACTACACATGTCTATGATAAAAACAAAGATACCATAATACAAAAATTAAAACAGTAACAGTAAATAAATAAAACAAACTTGACAATAACTTTTAAGTTCTTCTTAAGCATTTTTTTTTATATTTTTAAAGAAGAAAACATTTTAGAGTAACCATGTAACTGGTCTTGAGTAATTTCCCATAATTTGTCACAACCTAGTCTAAAATGTGGTTATCAACCTTCTTAATATGATGACCCTCTAACATAATCCTAATATGTGGTGAACGCAAACCATAAAATTATTTTCACTACCACTTCATAACTGTAATTTTTTTGTTTGTTTTTTCGAGACAGGGTTTCTCTGTAGCTTTGGAGCCTGTCCTGGAACTAGCTCTTGTAGACCAGGCTGGTCTTGAACTCACAGAGATCCGCCTGCCTCTGCCTCCCGAGTGCTGGGATTAAAGGCGTGCGCCACTACCGCCCGGCCATAACTGTAATTTTGCAACTGTTTTCAAACATAAATATAAATATCAGCTTTCTGATGCTCTTAGGTGGCTCCTGTGAAAGGGTCTTCGTACCCCAAAGGAGTTATGATCTACAGGTTGATAGCCACTGTTCTAAAATATATGATTTTGTGAAAGGTAGCATTTAGGAGATTCACTAAAAAATAGGTGCGTGCTTTTATCTGTTTGTTATAATGATCCAGAAAACAATATATCTGGAAGAAATGACTGTTATTCTTTAATTATATATAAAACAGTTGATAAATCAATTAAATTATTTTACATTATTATTAAATTAATACATTCTATCTTTTAAGGTGTTATATCAAAGTATTGCATCATAACAGTCAATATATACAAATATAATGAATGAATTAATGAAAATTCTTTAGTCCTAAGAGTAAACTGTCAAAATTTCAAGTAATTTATTACCTTTAAAATGGAATAAAATTTATTTTATAATACAAAGAGTATTTTTTTCTAAATTATAAGACTTAAAAGTAGAAACCAATTTGAAGGTAGAATGTACTTACACATGTGACAATATCAGCAAGATTGAGCAGGTTTGATTTTTAAAATTATATATATATATATATATATATATATATATATATATATATATCCCTATAGGTAACAATAAAGTATACCTATATTTCCTTATCAGCCTATTCCAAAGTTTAGCTTGTGTAGGTTCAGATCCAGTCATCTTATTTAGTATCTTTTAGGACTGTGAGGCTGTCTGATAGGAGAAAGGGCCTAAACGTGATGAGACCTGGACACAACCCAGTGCTTCTCTTAACTAGGCAGAATCTGTTAGGGAGTGTTCATACAAACATAATCCATTCTTTAAATCGTAATAAAGAAGATGCTCTAAAATGATGGGAGCAGTGAGACCCCAGATCCTGAATTTCTTGTAATCCCCTGATCTGAGTGCCTACAGCTGCTCTGAGCACGAAACCTTCAGGAGTTCTGATGGCAGGAGAATGGTTTCTGGTGGGTTTGGGTGGGGCGTGGCTATCTCTATATAATCTGCCCCTGAACACAATAAAGGGGGCATTCTTGGGGAATTCAAGGATGACACGTATCGCTGTCTCTCTCTCTCTCTCTCTCTGTGTTTGTGTATTTCAACCTCCAGCTCCCTTTACACAAAGCCTCCAGAATGCAATACAGAAATAAATAAATAAATATTTTTTAAAACTCTCAAATTTTAAAGTAAAGCAAAGCCCAATTTTAGCAGTGGTCCTCTTACATTTAAGCTGATTAACAGTCTCTACCATGTGCCTATATCACTGTTATCAAATAATTGAAGGTGAATGAGAAGGTTTATAGAATCCATTTTCAGACACCTAAAGACTCTAGAAAGCGTGCACCAGGTTACATGGTATAAAGGGGTTAGTTGCCAAGACACCATAAAGCAAAACAATGAGAAATGTAAAGGCATATTTATTGTTGTACAGTTTTCCAATAAGACTGATTAGGCTTATCTGGTGAGAGCGGGAATATAATCACAGATATCAATTCTTTAGGAAAGATGGTATCACAGGGCAGAAAGAACTTGGCAGGCTCCTTTTAGCTTCAGTTCTGCAGAGTGAAGCCATGATCTACTGGAGCCTCGTAAGTTAATAGCCTTGGGAGCAGTCCAGAGTTGCTAGAAACTGGGCTACAGAGCTTGACAGATTGGAGTTAAATATTTCCTCTTGCTAAATTTAGTAAATTATTTACCTCAATTTCACTGAGATTCAGTTTATTAATTATAAAAGAGATTTTAAAATACTTATCAAATTTAACTACTATGAAGGTCATGTTAGAAAAGGCAGTGAAAATTCTCAGTAATGTCAATAATTTTAAAGACTGCTTTCACTTTTATTGATTTATTTCATTAGGAAAATCTCTATGAACTTGCTGGGCGTACTTTAGCACTTCATGTTGACATATTCCCCTCATAGTGAGAAATCCATGGAAAGAATCACCTCTTTCCCAGTAGCAGCCAGAACACAATTTCTCTCCTATCTAATGGTGGGCATATCTTTGAAAATATATCACTAAAGCTAAGATGTAAAAATTGCTATTCAATGGCACTAACACACATCATTATAAACACCCTTATTGGAAACAGTAATATAAATGTGTTTGTAGTCTCAAAAAATAATTGCAAAATTGAAATATTCAACAAGTTAGTTAAGTGGTTTAGTTGAGAAATGGAAAGAAACAACCATAGACCGATGACAAACAGTCTAGACAGCGCAATGGTGATGAGGCATCTCTGATCACACAGAAAAGCAAGTCTGAGCTAGGGGAACATGCAGATGCTCTTCTATCAATCATCTGCTCTTTCCAAGGATTTACAGGAGTTGATGTCTCCAGTTATCCTGAGATTGACAAATAATTGCTCATGGAATATTCTATTTGCAACATCTTTTGCTTTTATTTTTAAAAATAACATCAAAGAAGTGACATACTGAACACTCTAGTTTGCCATGTGGATTATGAAGAGGAAAAAATAGATTATTCTCTTTAAAAAAATTCAATTGCCAAAAATGGATTCTCATTAGTAAGGTGGTATTTCTAATTTTTTTCTCATCCAATGTTAGCTTAATAGCTATAAGTTAATCAGTGACTTCACTGAGAACACTTGACTTGGGGTTTGGAAATTTAAAGGACAGAACCCCAAAACGTGATAGCTAAACCAAAAAGTTGGGTATCTTTAACAAGCTTTTATTACAATTCTCAAAACTTATGAAAGAGGGATCAAGAAAAATTGTTGTCCTCATGTGCTGTGGGACAATGGTCTTGTACCCTGTAAAGATTTGTCAGTGGTAATGGTTAATAAAATGCTGATTGCCCAGTAGCAGTCAGGAAGTATAAGCAGGTCGACCAGAATTTTGAGAAGAGGAAAATCTCAGTCTGTAGCAGTCACCTACACACAGAGGAAGCAGGGTGAGAATGCCTCATTGACAAGTTACCAAGCCATGTGCCTAACACAGACAATAATTATGGGTTAATGTAAGATGTAAGAGTTAGTTAATAAGAAAGCCTGAGCTAATAGGCCAACCCTTTTATAGTTAATGTAGGCCTTTGTGTGTTTCTTTGGGACTGAATGACTGTGGGATGAAGCAGGACAGAAACTTCTCTCAATACTCATGGCAGTCTACATTACTAATGTTAAAACTGCATTGTCACGATGGATACCCAGAATATGCAAATACCATGTGTCTTCCATCACTTCCTCCAAATAACCAACCATGGACAATTGTTCCTAATTCCAGGAGGAATTTGTTCCAGGGCATCCCCAAATGTCAATACCCATGGATGTTAAATATTTTATGCAAAATAGCGTAGTCTTTACATAAACCTATGTTGTCCTCCTAAGTTTCAAATCATTCCTATCTTATTTATAGTACCAGAGACAATATAAGAACTGTATATATAACTCTGATGAATATTGCTTAGGAAATGGAGTCAATATTAGAAAGTCTTTCCATGCTCAATAGAGTTATTCAGAAGTATATTTTCAATTTCTTGTAAGTTAAATCTACAGACACAACCCACACAGCCACAAAGTGATATTATAGAGATATGTTATGGGAATGCTTGGCTTGCTTTGCAGTCCATCACATTCGGCATAGTAGAGGGTATTTCCTAGGCGTCTTTCTTCCTCCATAATAGCATATTGGGGCTATTTGAACACTTAGGATGATAGTCTTCATATATTCAGTTCTGGGTAAAACACCGTATCATTTTATTTACCTATAACTCCCTCAATAAGCTATAACAGAGGCACTGATACCACTATCCAGTGAGATTTGTAGTTGGCTGACATGATCAGTGTCAATGATTTAGAATTGTTCTGTCTCTGTACATGGCTTTATAAATAATGCTTTATAATGTACTTATTACCTACTAGCAGAAAAAAATGACATGTTTTGTTGCTGAGACTGTACTTGTCTTTATATTTTTATAAAGGAGTTGAAATGTTATACCACCATTACAAAAAAAAATCACAGATGTGATTTTTATTTGGCCTCTCAGCGGGTTTCATTTATGTAAAGGTTACCTTGCCCTTCAGGAATTCAAAACTAACTGGCCTTTTATGCCCATGCTTGATACTTTTAACATTGCAATAAACCAAGTCTTTTACAAAGTTTTGGATTATGCCATATATTAACTTGGTATATCCACCATTTAAATTCTATTATTATGTCAGTATGTGTCATCTCCCATTTGACAATAATTCTGTATGAAGTTATTTCTTTTTCTCTCTTTTTACAGCCTAAATAGTATAATGACTAATCAACCTTAGCTGGGAACTTCATTAAAAGGAGACGTAGATGGAGATACAGGTACTCTAAGCAAAGGAATAAATAGTGGAAGCTTAGATATGAAGTATATAAGTATAGCACAAATAAAAAAAATTAGAGAAAGATATTGGGGTTCAAACTGATGATCAGAAAAGTAAAGTAGTTAACCTCTACCTCAGACCAAAATGGGTGGTCCTGACTCTAGGAATCCTCAGGTTGAGACTGAGAATATTACCTGGCTACTCCCATTTTTTTTACTCCTCTCTAGTGCTGGAATTGAAGGCATACACCACTTCTGCCCAGTTTCTATGGCTAATTAGTGTAACAGCTGATAATAAAGGTGTGTGTCACCAGTGCCTGGCCTATATGGCTGACTAGTGTGGGTGCTTTGCACTGATTTTCAGGCAAGTTTTATTTATTAAAACATAAATGATATATCACTTACATATATATGAGTATCACAGATGAGCAGTGCCCATGTTATTCACAAAACAAGAAAGGATGTTTACAAAATTCAAATGTAGGATGACAGAAACATATAATTCCTAAACATGAAGATAAAAGATGAGTTTCTATATGAAAACAAAGACATACCTAATAATTTTGTCCAGATAATGTTTTAAAAAATACAATATTCTTCTGTTGAGAATTCTCTGTTTAGAACTGTACTCCATTTTTAATTGGATTATTTGGAATTTTTATATCTAATTTTATGAGTTCTTTATATATTTTGGAGATCAGTTCTCTCTCTGATGTGGGGTTAGTAAAGATCTTTTCCCATTTAGTAGGCTGACGTTTTGTCTTACTGACTGTATCCTTTGCTTTACAGAAGCTTCTCAGTTTCAGGAGGACCCATTTATTTATTGTTGCTCTCAGTATCTTTGCTACTGGGGTTATATCTAGGAAGTGGTCTACTGTGCCCATGCATTAAAAGCCACTTCTTGCTTTCTCTTCTATCAGGTTGAGTATGGTCAGATTTATATTGAAGTCTTTAGTCCATCTGGACTTGAGTTTTGTTTATGGCAATAGATATGGTTCTATTTACATTCTTCTATATGTTGGCATCCAGTTATGTCAAAAACATTTGTTGAAAATGCTTTCTTTTTTCCACTGTAAAATTTTAGCTTCTTTGCCAAAGTTCATAGGTATGTGGATTATTATCTGGGTCTTCTAACTGATTCCATTGATCAACCTGTCTAGTTCTATGCCAATACCAAGCTGTTCTCATTATTGTAGCTCTATAATAGAGCTTAAAGAGAAGGATGGTGATGCCTCCAGAAGTTTCTTTATTGTACAGGATTGTTTTGACTATCCTGAGGTTTTTATTTCATATGAAAACAAAACATTGCTCTTCAAGGTCAGTGAAGTATTGTGTTGGGATTTTAATGGGGATTGCATTGAATCTATAGATTGCTTTTGGTAAGACTGCCATTTTTATTATGTTGATCCTACCTATCCAAGAACATGGGAGATCTTTCCATTTTCTGGTTTCTTATTCAATTTCTTTCTTCAAGAACTTAAAGTTCTTATCGAACAGGTCTTTTTACTTCTTTGATTAGCATTGCCCCAAGATCTTTTACTTTATTTGTGGCTATTGTGAAGGGTGATGTTTCTCTGATATCTTTCTCAGCTTCTTTATCACTTGCATATAGAAAGGCTAATAATTTTTCTGAGTTGATCTTTTATCCTGACACATTACTGAAGGTATTTATCAGGTGTAGGAGTTCCCTGGTAGACTTTTGGGGGTCACTTATATATATACTATCCTATCATCTACAAATAGCAAGAGTTTGAATTCTTCCTTTCCAATTTGTATTCCCTTAATCTCCTTTTGTTGTCTTATTGCCCTAGGCACAACTTCAAGAACTATTTTGAATAGATATGGAGATAGAGGTCAGTCTTTTCTTGTTACTGATTTTAATAGAATCAATTTGAGTTTCTCTCCATTTAATTTGATTTGGGCTGTTGGTTTGCTATATATTGCTTCTATTACATTTAGATATGTTCCTTGTATCCCTGATCTCCAAGACCTTTATCATGAAGGGGTGTTGGATTTTGTTGAATACTTCTTCAGCATTTAATGAGATGATCATATGTTTTTTTCTTTGTTCATTTGTTTTGTTTTGTTATGATTTGCTTTCAGCTTATTTATATGGTAAATTAAACTGATAGAAAGATACTTAAGGGAATGTTCAACATCCTTAGCCAACAGGAAAATGCAAATCAAAATGACTCTGAGATACCATCTTGCACAGGTCAGAATGGCTAAAATCAAAAACACCAATGGCAGTTTATGCTGGAGAGGATGCAGAGTAAGGGGAACACTCCTCCATTGCTAGTAGGGAATTCAAACATGTACAGCCACTCTGGAAATCAGTATGGCAGTTTCTTAGAAAACTGGGAATCAAGCTACCTCAGGACCCAGCAATACCACTCTTGGACATATACCCAAAGGATGCTCAGTCATATTACAAGGGTATTTTCAACTGTATTCATAGCAGCATTATTTGTATTAGCCAGAACCTGTAAACAAGCTAGATGTGCCTCAATTGAAGAATGGAGAAAAAAAAAAAAACCAACAACAACAAACAAAAAACTGCAGTACATTTGCACAATGGAGAACTACTCAGAGGAAAAAAATAAAACAAAATGACATCTTGAAATTTACATGAAAACGGATGGAACTAGCAAAAACTATCCTGAGTGGGGTAACCCACACTCAGATAGATGAACATGGTATGTGATGTGGGTTTCCTTTCTGTATGCTGTGAATATGTTTTATTATCATTGGTTAATAAAGAAGCTGT
Source organism: Microtus obscurus (assembly GCA_963919715.1). Lineage (NCBI taxonomy): Eukaryota > Metazoa > Chordata > Mammalia > Rodentia > Cricetidae > Microtus > Microtus obscurus. The sequence goes on along the minus strand of CAWTZC010000170.1, from coordinate 11,190,885 downwards.
TTTGGGCCTATTGCATGACAAAATAGAGCTATGTGGTAAAATTAAACTGAATTCTGGAAGAAAGTAGGCAGAGTCACAGAGATGCCAAAAAGATTGAGGTCTTGAAACCTTACTGGTAAACTACGAACCTTGTGGTAAAATATAAAATAATGAAAATGTGTTAGTTTAAGATGTGAGATCTTTCTAGGTACATGCTTAAGCTATTGGCCAAACAGTATTACAATTAACATACTTTTAGGTCTGGATGGCCAGGAAATGAACAAACAGTCTGCCTAACAGAATGGCACCGAATGAACATTTGGTACTGATGCTTGCCACCCACTTAGGGTCCAGATTCTTTTGTGCCACTAGGAGTCAGGAGGAAAGTAGCTGAGACCATGCCTGCAGCTCAGTGACCCCTGTCTGGGCAGGCTACAAGATTGGATCTGCTAGGAGTGCACAGGCAGGAGAACATTGTGGATTTCTATTGCCATGAGATATTTCCAAGCTGTGCAATGCACTGCATGGCTGATCTAGCTTTTACTCAGATAAAATAGGTTTATATGCTACGCAGTGCTGCTCAGAGTTGAAGTGGTGAGCATGGCTCCCACCTAGCTATCCCTGAGCCCACAGTGAACTACCTCCGCTATATTGAAAGCTGAGAGAGGCAGAGCCAGCATCCAGGGCCACTGTAACAAAACTTCTTACCAATTTAAAAGTCAGAAAATTAATACAGATACACAATAAAGACAGATTTAAATTAAAAAAAAACACATATGAATGGGTCACAGTATTAAATAACTGAATGTAGGCTTGGGAGAAAGAAGAAAACAGTAAAGAGACAATAAAAATAATATAAAAGAGTACAGCAGTAATAGATTAAAGGAGTAAAGATAATAAAATAAATAGTAAATTTGTAGAAAAGGTAATACAGTAAGAAAAATATGCCATGGAAATATGGAATATAAATGGAGAGTCTGGATTATGTATATTATTTTGTTTTCTTTGAAAGTTTTGACTGTAAATAAGCTAAGTACAGAGAGATATTTCATTTTACATGCTGCTAAGCTAAACCAACACATATATTTTAAAGGTATCTCAACTTTAAAATTTGGGTCTAAGGATATGTTGATGACACCTCTGTGTTGGGAGAGCAATGTTTTCTCTGTTAATTTTATAAATTCCATAGGCTTCTTTGTGCCAGTTTTTTGCTTGATGCCTTGTTTGTATTTGTTGTCTACAGTCTGCAACCCTTTTTGATATTTAAAACCACTCTTTTCCTGCCCCTTTTATACTGGGTTCATCTGAACACATTTGTATTTTATGAAAGAAAGTGTTTTATGATCCTAGAATAAAACATAAGGCCACAAAGATTTTTGAACTTTAATGATCACTCTGATAGTCTAGAACAACTTTAATCCACTGTCTCAGTCCCCTTGCTCATGAAGGCGTGTTGTTATGCATGGGTTTTAGTAAACCAAGAATTCAGTTTTATCCAAGATCACCTGATTAGTAGAGAAGGATGATTGGCCATGAGCGTTTATCCTTCTCATCTGCTTTCTGAGAGATACCAGCTTACAATTTCTATTGTTTCTACTCTGACCTACCATGCTTGCCATCAACCAGAAAAAGATGAGGCTAGCCACTCTGATCTACAGAAACACCAATCATGTTCACCAGGCCTGTCTGACGGTAAATGCTTCTCATTAGCTCCCACTAGCACTTCTGGAATCAACATTATCCTTGCAGAGATATTAAATAAATGAAATAATAAAATTTATGCCCTGGCAATGTTGAGGCATGCATGGGCAGCCTGTATATGACGGCTCTGCTTGACCTTGTTCATATTGGGTTTTATGGTCTATGTTGATGAAGATGACTGACCAGGCCTCTTCCTCAAGAGGGCACCTTATCTCACTTTAGATGGCTATGCGCCATAATGTGGTAACTGAACTCAGGACCTTTGGAAGAGCAGGCAGTGCTTTTTAACTGCAGAGCCATCTCTCCAGCCCTAAAGAGATTAAGTCCACCAATAATTTCTTTATCCATATCAGGCTTTTTTGGTGTGTGTGTGTGTGTGTGTGTGTGTGTGTGTGTGTGTGTTTTAGTAAAACTTAACACTTTCAAAGGTCCTAGAAAGACAATACCACATGTTCTCTCATCTGTGATTCCTAGTTTGAAATCTTAAAATGTGATTATATTATCTGAAGTAACTATTAAAACCAGGAAATAAAATGGGTCCATAGGCAGGTATAGGCAAATAGCAGGATATAAGCGATATGAATGAGTGAAATCAGAAAATGGGGAAGGGACTTTAATTGGGAAGGGAGAGGAGAGGAAATTAGGAGAGACAGGGAAGATGAATAGACAACACCAAGGACATTTGAAAACCATCATGGAAATTCACTATTTCATAAAATATACCATCCTAGGAAAATATGTATTATTTACTATATGTTTGTTTATCTCTATCATATATTATCTTAAAATGATAATATATATTATATTACTTAAATGAAATTATGCCACTTGAACTGACAATGCTCCTCCCAAGACTCATAGACCGTCTAAAAATAATGCAGAAACTAGGCATAAGAAACCATGTTTTGAATTCAGGGTAGGCCAGGAGTCTCCCAAAACAATATAGGCTATTGCCATTGTACTTAGTTGCCTCCCAGAGATTGAAGTTAAGTCTCTATTGCTAAAGACACCATGTATTTGGGACAAAAGAATCAGAAGGTTCTATGTGGATCTGACCTGAAAGACTCCCTACTGAGGATTAGCTTTCGTAGTACCTGAAGGAGATATTCAAGCCATCAATGGCAGAAAACTATCAATAGTTCCACTTAGTTGTTCTGCTTATGAGTAACAACAGAGACCAGCATGGCAAGGCTACTGTGATGATGCAGTAATAGTACACTCATATATTGACAATAACCAACAGCTACTGAAATGAACTTAAAGCCCCACGAAACATATGGGAAATTAAGCCTGATACTGAATGCGTAGCCAACTACCCAGGCTAATGAGGAAAATCCTAGAGGAAAGTCTACCACAGTCATGTTAATGGAGCAGATTAATTTCTAGCCAAATCTTAAACACTTCTACACCCACAGATAAATATAACTCTCCACCCTCATGAAAGAAGCTTCTCTTTGCAACATAAGTTAAGGCCATTACAGAAATAAACTATGGATCAAAACACAGGTTGTAAAGTGCCTGACCCTAGTGGATAGATATTTCCACAGGAAAATTCCTCCACCCATGTCTAACATAACATCAAGGAGGAGTGCATGGAAAGGTTTTAAGAGTCCAGAACTTTGTGGTGTGATTAAATCTAAAAATGATGAGTATGTTATACTCATGATACCTCAATGATATGACTACCTGAACAAAACCCAAACAATAGACATGTGAAGGGGGAATATCAAGGGACTTCCTGCCTAGGCAAAGAACGGCAAACAACTGATGCTTCCTGAAAGAGAGTATTAATTGTCTTCCCAAAGGGATGAACATGTTAATTGATTATGAAATACCAAATTGTCAACCCTGAAATCATATGCATTCAAGAAACACTAAATTAATCCATCAGGTTATATTTATATGTTATTTATATGGACACACAGGCACCTAAACACACACACACTCACACACTGTGTGTATGACAAAAATAATAAGAATAAAAAAGTATACACATTTGAGAGATGGGAAGAGTTGGAGAAAAGGGACACAAGAGGGGTTGGAAAGAAGAAAGGGAAATGAGAAACAATGGGATTATATTTTAATTAAAATTTAAAATTATTATTAATAATAAATCCTTCAAAGGACATTTTTATTATTCTATTTTGATGATAAATTATGAACTCTCTAATTTCTATTGTTCTCAGACTAAATTCAGATGTCATAGTTACTTTTCTCTGAAGAGCTTCCACTGTCTGTTGAGAATTTTTCCTTTTTATATAGTTCAACTTCTCATTCTTTTCTCTTGCTGACAAAATTTCAATCTCTCAAGCTTTGTTTACATTTTTATCTGTTCTATGCACTTTGGCTTCAAGATATCCTCTGATATTATTTATTAATGTTAAAATTTAATCTTCAATGGCTATGTAACCCATGTACAATTCTGTAGTCTTGGACTTTGTTTTACTTTAAAAACAGTCTTGGTACATTATTACCATACAACCGTATCATTTTCTAATCTATAGATACATACTGTATCTTTGTATATTTTACATTCTCTTTCTATCTTCATCTAAAATAAGCTAGTATTATTCAAAACATTGGTACTTAACAATAATTTCTGAGCAGTGTTCTCCTGCACCCCGCTCTGCCTCCCACCTCCTTCCTCTTGTCCCCGGATATTTGAGCTACCAGGTGGCCCTGGTTAGGTGCTGAGGAATTCCATCTGGACGGGTGAGTGTCTACTATCCAGGCACAGTGTGCCCCAGAAGCTAGGACAAACCCCCCTCCCCCAGCTCCTTCTGCAGGGCTGCCTTTCTTAGGCACGACCCAATCCCCCGGCACCCCACCCCCTACCCTGCCCTGTGGTTTGCTAGGACCAGTGCTCAAGACTGGTTTTAAGCTCCTTCACTAAGGCTATCCACCCAGAGCAGGGAGTGCCTGCCTTCCGGGCAGGTCTCAAGGTTCCCAGTAAGGGAGCTTGGGCACCTACAGCTGGTACTCCAGGATCTCCAGTGGCCTCCTGGACCCCACGCTGCCTCCCACCTCCTTCCTCTTGTCCCCAGATCTTTAAGCTACGAGGCGGCCCTGGTTAGGTGCTGAGGAATTCCATCTGGACGGCTGGTGCTCCAGGATCTCCAGTGTTCTCCTGCACCCCGCGCTGCCTCCCACCTCCTTCCTCTTGTCCCCGGATCTTTGAGCTACCAGGTGGCCCTGGTTAGGTGCTGAGGAATTCCATCTGGACGGAGATACACCCAGAGAGTCAGTCACAGCAAAGTCTGGACCAAGACACCAGGCCTCTCCTGGCTCCATTTGAAGCAAAAGATGGGAAGGCGCCAATACAAGAATTACTCCAACAATCTGAAAGGCAACATGACATCACCAGAATCCAGGGATCCCGAAACAAGAAGAATTGTACACCCTACTCCAGAAGAATCAGAAGAAATCGACTCAAAAGTGAATTATATGAAAATAATAGAGGACCTTAAACAGGAGGTGAAAAACTGCCATAAACAATTAGAGATGACAAACAAAAAAGTAGAGGAAATGAATAAATCGCTCAAAGATACCCAAGAAAACCAAGAGAAGCAAGAAAAAGCAATCAAACAGATAAGGGAAGCGGTTCAAGACCTGAAGAATGAAATGGAAGTAATGAAGAAAACACAAAACAAGGGAAGGATGGATATGGAAAACCTGGGTAAACGAACAGGAACTACAGAGACAAGTACTACCAACAGATTACAAGAGATAGAAGAAAGAATGTCAGACACTGAAGATACCGTAGAGAAAATAAACACACTGATCAAAGAAAATAGCAAAACCAACAAATTCTCATCACAAAACATTCAGGAAATATGGGACACAATAAAAAGACCAAACCTAACAATAATTGGGATAGAAGAAGGAGAAGAAGTACAGCTCAATGGTTCAGAAAATATATTTAATAAAATTATAGAAGAAAACTTTCCCAACCTAAAGAAAGATATTCCTTTGAGGGTTCAAGAAGCATACAGAACACCGAATAGACTGGACCAAAAAAAAAAAAAATCTCCTCACCATATAATAATCAAAACACAAAACATACAGAATAAAGAAAGAATATTAAGAGCTGCAAAGGAAAAAGGTCAAGTTACTTTTAAAGGTAAACCTAGGTAAACCTATCAGACTTACACCTGACTACTCTATGGAAACCATGAAAGCCAGAAGGTCCTGGATAGAGATACTGCAGAAGCTAAGAGAACATGGATGCAAGCCGAGACTAATATACCCAGCCAAGCTTTCGTTCACTATAAATGGAGAAAACAAAATTTTCCAGGATAAAAACAAATTTAAACAATACGTAGCCACAAATCCAGCCTTACAGAAAGTAACAGAAGGAAAATCACAAACCAAGGAGTCCAACAATGACCACAATAACTCAAACATCTAGAGACCCTTCACCAGCGCAACTCAAAGAAGACAAACACACAAACTCTATGACTAAAAAACTGACTGGAGTTAACAAACACTGGTCATTAATATCCCTTAATGTCAATGGACTCAACTCACCTATAAAAAGGCACAGGCTAAGAGATTGGATACGCAAACAGGATTCAATATTCTGCTGTTTACAAGAAACACACCTCAACCACAAAGACAGGCACCTACTTAGAGTAAAGGGATGGGAAAAGGTTTATCAAGCAAATGGACCTAAGAAACAAGCAGGTGTGGCCATACTAATTTCTAACAAATTTGACTTCAAACTTAAATCAATCAGAAGAGACGGAGAGAAACATTTTATACTCATAACAGGAACAATTCATCAGGATGAAGTCTCAATCCTGAATATCTATGCCCCTAACATAAAAGCACCCACATACGTAAAAGAAACATTACTAAAACTCAAGGCTGCCATCAAACTGCACACACTAATAGTAGGAGATTTCAACACTCCTCTTTCAGCAGTGGACAGGTCAATCAGACAGAAAACTAACAGAGAAATAAGAGAATTAATGGAGGTAATGAATTAAATGGACTTAACAGACATCTATAGAACATTCCACCCAAATAGGAAAGAATATACCTTCTTCTCTGCAGCTCATGGAACCTTCTCGAAAATTGACCACATCCTCGGTAACAAAGCAAACTTCCACAGTTACAAAAAAATATCCATAGCCACCTGTGTCTTATCAGATCACCATGGACTAAAGTTAGAATTCAACAACAATGCTAACCCCAGAAAGCCTGCAAACTCATGGAAACTGAACAGTCAACTATTGACCCACACCTGGATCAAAGAAGAAATAAAGAAAGAAATTAAAATCTTCCTTGAATTCAATGAAAATAAAGAAACAACATACTCAAACTTATGGGACACTTTGAAAGCAGTCCTAAGGGGAAAGTTCATAGCCCTTAGTGCCCACTTAAAGAAAACAGAGAAAGCATACATTGGAGACTTAACAGCCCACCTGAAAGCTCTAGAAAAAAAAGAAGCAGACTCACCTAGGAGGAGTAGAAGACTGGAAATAGTCAAACTGAGGGCTGAAATCAACAAAATAGAAACACAGAAAACAATCCAAAGAATCAATGAAATAAAGCTGGTTCCTGGAAAAAAAATCAACAAAATTGATAAACCCCTATCCAAACTAATCAAATGGCAGAGAGAGAATTTGCAAATTAATAAGATCAGAAATGAAAAGGGGGACATAACCACAGACATAGAGGAAATTCAGAGAATCCTTAGATCTTACTACAAAAGCCTGTATGCCACAAAACTGGAAAATGTAAAAGAAATTTACACTTTTTTAGATAAATACCATATACCAAAGTTAAATCAGGACCAGGTGAACAATCTAAATAGACCTGTCAGTCGTAAAGAATTGGAAGCTGTTATCTAAAACCTCCCTACCAAAAAAAAGCCCAGGACCAGACAGTTTCAATGAGGAATTCTACCAGAATTTCCAAGAAGACCTAATACCTATACTCCTTAAGGTATCTCACGATATAGAAACAGAAGAGTCATTGCCAAATTCCTTTTATGAAGCTACAGCCACTCTGATACCAAAACCACACAAAGACTCAAAAAAGAAAGAGAATTACAGGCCAATCTCACTCATGAATATCGATGCAAAAATCCTCAACAAAATACTGGCAAACCGTATCCAAGAACACATTAGAAAAATTATCCATTATGATCAAGTAGGCTTCATCCCAGAGATGCAAGGCTGGTTCAACATACGAAAATCTATCAATGTAATCCATCATATAAATAAACTGAAAGAAAAAAACCATATGATCATTTCATTAGATGCTGAAAAAGCTTTTGACAAAATTCAACATCCCTTTATGATAAAAGTCTTGGAGAGATTAGGGATACAAGGGTCATACCTAAATATAATAAAAGCTATTTACAGCAAACCGACAGCTAACATCAAACTAAACGGAGAAAAACTCAAAGCCATCCCACTTAAATCAGGAACATGACAAGGCTGTCCACTCTCTCCATACCTCTTCAATATAGTGCTTGAAGTTTTAGCAATAGCAATAAGACAACATAAGGGGATCAAGGGGATTCGAATTGGAAAGGAAGAAGTTAAACTTTCGTTATTTGCAGATGATATGATAGTGTACATAAGCGACCCCAAAAACTCCACCAAAGAACTTCTACAGCTGATAAACACCTTTAGTAATGTGGCAGGATACAAGATCAACTCCAAAAAATCAGTCGCCCTCCTATACACAAAGGATATGGAAGCAGAGACGGAAATCAGAGAAGCATCACCTTTCACAATAGCCACAAACAGCATAAAATATCTCAGGGTAACTCTAACCAAAGAAGTGAAGGATCTATTTGACAAGAACTTTAAGGCATTGAAGAAAGAAATTGAAGAGGATACCAGAAAATGGAAGGATCTCCCTTGCTCTTGGATTGGGAGGATCAACATAGTAAAAATGGCAATCCTACCAAAGGCAATTTATAGATTCAATGCAATCCCCATCAAGATCCCATTAAAATTCTTCACGGATCTTGAAAGGACAATAATCAACTTTATATGGAATAACAAAAAACCCAGGATAGCCAAAACAATCTTATACAATAAAGGAACTTCTGGAGGCATTACCATCCCTGACTTTAAACTCTACTATAGAGCTACAGTAATGAAAACAGGGTGGTATTGGCATAAAAATAGAGAAGTCGACCAATGGAATCGTATAGAAGACCCGGATTTTAACCCACAAACCTATGAACACCTCATTTTCGATAAAGGTGCTAAAAGTTTACAATGGAAGAAAGAAAGCATCTTCAACAAATGGTGCTGGCACAACTGGATGTCAACCTGTAGAAGAATGAAAATAGACCCATATCTATCACCATGCACAAAACTCAAGTCCAAATGGATCAAAGACCTCAATATCAATCTGAACACACTGAACCTGATAGAAGAAAAAGTGGGAAGTATCCTACATCAGATGGGCACAGGCGATCGCTTCCTAGGTATAACCCCAGCAGCACTGTCATTAAGGGCAACATTGAATAAATGGGACCTACTGAAACTGAGAAGCTTCTGTAAAGCAAAAGACACTGTCACTAAGACAAAAAGGGAACCCACTGACTGGGAGAAGATCTTCACCAACCCCGCAACAGACAAAGGTCTGATCTCCAAAATATATAAAGAACTCAAGAAACTAGACTTTAAAATGCTAATTAACCCAATTAAAAAATGGGGCACTGAGCTGAAGAGAGAATTCTCAACAGAAGAAGTTCAAATGGCCAAAAGGCACTTAAGGTCATGCTCAGCCTCCTTAGCAATCAGGGAAATGCAAATCAAAACAACATTGAGATATCACCTTACACCTGTCAGAATGGCTAAAATCAAAAACACCAATGATATAGCCTTTGCTGGAGAGGCTGTGGAGAAAGGGGTACCCTCATCCATTGCAGGTGGGAATGCAAACTTGTGCAACCACTTTGGAAAGCAGTGTGGCGGTTTCTCAGGAAATTTGGGATCAACATACCCATGGACCCAGCAATGCCACTCTTGGGAATATACCCACGAGATGCCCGATCATATGACAAGGACATTTGTTCAACTATGTTCATAGCAGCATTATTTGTAATAGCCAGAACCTGGAAACAACCTAGATGCCCTTCAATGGAAGAATGGATGAAGAAAGTATGGAATATATATATACATTAGAATACTACTCAGCGGTAAAAAACAATGACTTCGCGAATTTTGCATGCAAATGGATGGAAATAGAAAACACTATCCTGAGTGAGGTAACCCAGACCCAAAAGGATGAACATGGGATGTACTCACTCATAATTGGTTTCTAGAGATAAATAAAGGTCAGTGAGTCTATAATATGATATCCTAAAGAAACTAAATAAGAAGGTGAACCCAAAGAAAAGCATATAGCTATCCTCCCGGTTATGGGAAGTAGACCAGATTGCCGGGCAAAAATTTGGGATCTTGGGGGTGTGGTGGGAGGGGGTAAGGGGAGAAGGGGAGAGAAATGTGAGAAGGGGAGGGTGGGGGGGAACTTGGGGAAACGGGATGATTGGGATAAAGGAAGGTTGGTTAGGGGAGCAGAGAAGCACACATCTTAATTAAGGGAGCCATCTTAGGGTTGGCAAGAGACTTGGATCTAGAGGGGCTCCCAGGTGCCCAGGGCGATGTCCCCAGTTAGTTCCTGGGGCAGCTGTGGATAGGGAACCTGAAATGACTCTATCCTATAGCCATACTGATGAATATCTTGCATATCACCATAGAAACTTCATCTGGCGATGGATGGAGATAGAGACAGAGACCCACACTGGAGCACTGGACTGAGCTCCCAAAGTCCCAATGAGGAGCAGAAGGAGGGAGAATATGAGCAAAGAAGTCAGGACCACAAGGGGTGCGCCCACCCGTGGAGACAGTGGGGTTGATTCTTTGGGAGCTCACCAAGGCCAGCTGGACTGTGACTGAAAAAGCATGGGATAAAACCGGACTCTCTGAATTTGGCGGACAATGAGGGCTGCTGAGAAGCCAAGGACCATGGCACCGGGTTTTGATCCTGCTTCATGTTCTGGCTTTGTGGGAGCCTACCCAGTTTGGATGTTCACCTTCCTAGACCAGGATTGAGGGGGGAGGACTTTGGACTTTCCACAGGGCAGGGAACCCTGACTGCTCTTCAGGCTGGAGAGGGAGGGGGAGGAGTGGGGGGAGGGGAGGAGGAGAGGGAGAAGTGGGAGGGAAATGGGAGGCGGGGAGGAGGCAGAAATTCCTTTTTTTTTTCCAATAAAAAAAAAAAGAATTTTCATGAGAGCATCAAAAAAAAAAAACAATAATTTCTGAATGTTGTTGAGTCATTTTATTTCCACAGACTATTATCATTCACATTTTTATCTTTTGAACTCCAACTATTGGGTTGGCTTTTCAAATTTTAAGATATTATAAAAAAAGAAATTATGTATAGCTTAAGCCCAACTTATTTGACATTTTCAGTTTTTTTTTTGTTCTTCTTCCTCACGTCTAACTTGTCTTTCACAGCTCTTATGACTCACAAAACAACAGAAACTGAAAAAGAAAAGGAGTATATCTCTGAATGTTCAACCAATAGAGCTTAATGCTTTGAGTATGGAAGGGCCATTCTTAAAAGATATGGAGACAAACTCCCACAAGGTAACAGTTTACAGTTACTGCTTAAACAAAAAATAAAGATAGTGAATACATAATTATAAGTGACCTGTATAAGTTTTTCGTACAACAATTTGCTTGTACTGCTTATTGATAACATGAAAAATGGATGCTCAAATGTATAATTAAAAATGTGCATTAACATTACTTTAGAGTTCATGGATTTCTTGTCATCATTATTATTATCATATGACTATAAATGGGGACTTTTTAAACAGTAATAAAGGAATATTATTGTTTCCTGATCATTACTGAGTGAACATATGTCTTCAACATTTATTTAACCTTCATACAACAGTTTGTGTTTTACTTGATAACCAAGGAAGATATTTTCCAAAATATCTTCACAAACTGCCCTTAATGAATTACATAAAAATAAACAGAAACATTATATCAAATATATTTTCTTAAGAGAATAGAAAAAGTTGTAACTAATCAGGTAATCTGTGTAAAAAAATGCATGGGTCACCCAAATAACTCCCTTCAAATTCTTTTACATTCAAAGAAAGTGAGTGAAAACATTACATGTTTAATTTATGTGTAGTAGATATGTCTAGCATGATCATCTTAGCATTTAGACTTCAAAATGTCATTGTAGAGTTATATTGTTGTCCTTTTGGACAACATAATTGATAAAAAACTTATTTATTTTCATTTTATCAGGCACTTGCAATGTGGTATGACAGAAAGTGAACTGGACTCATGAAACCTCAGGACAAATTCACTTTAATTTTATCTATCTTCTTAAATTACAAATAAGCTGATATATGACATATATATATATATATATACACACACACACACACACACACACACACATGCACACACACACAGTAAGTTTCTACTTCTTTATCTTAATGAACAAATGACTTTTCTATTGCATCAGAAAACCCCAGAGGTTTTACATTTGTACATGTGTTTCCAATTACAACCTAGCATTGCAAAAGAAGATTATAACCTCAGAGATTTTGTATTGGTACATAGGTTTTCAATTGCCATTCTTCATTTACAGAAGTGTAAAACTGAGGCTAAATTAAGTGTAGTTAACCATTTAGCTCGACCAGACTATGGGACATGGAAGATTGTAAAAGTTTCACAATTCTCCATTACTGGCTCCTCCCCTTTCAACTTCCTCCTTTTGAGTACTATTATTTGACATTCCAAGTAAAGAATAAATTCCATGAACTACTATGGCCAACCGAATCAAAACAACAAAGGAGCCATTGGATTGTGTTTAGCCTTGGCCTTGGGAAATCTTAAAGACTTGTGAGGTTTATCTTGAAACCTTGACATCTACTATGTGAATGTGTGCCATCCCTACCGCCTCTAATAGAAAATTATGAAGAATGAAGCTATGTTCAAGAAGTTGATGATGGCAGATACTCAACTAGCCTCATCCTGAGCCTTCTTAGCTGAAAGCAGTAAAGCCCAGAGTCTTAAAAACTGCCTGCTCTTGACCTGCTGACCTATGAGAAGGAAAAACCAAATGAAGTGATTGCTGTATTGAGCATGCAAGTTTGGGATTTATTTGTTATTTAGGCCCAAATTTGAATATGTGATTATTAAAGAACATTAACATTAAATATTCAGATTCTTCAATCCTATGTGCATTATTTCTTTCTTTCCTATTTTTCCCCTGAAAATGAGGCATTGAGGGAATTATATAGGGACAACAGGAAAGTCCATTTCTGTAGGCTTAATTCAGAATATGCTGCCCATTAAACTTATATGTATTCCTTAATGCCTCATTCTCCCTAATATCTCATTGACTCAATAGCTAGATGCATTATTAATTCAGGATGCCTGTGCCATAATGGATCCAACAATAAAGTAGACATGAGAATAAGGCAGTTGGAATTTGCTATACATGGACAGATGAAAAAAATACATATCTCCTGGGCCCTTGGTCAAAGCATTGTGTTCTTTCTCTCTCCCTCCCAGTTCATTCTCTGAGCAGTGATAGTAGGCCATGTTTATAACAAGGTCAGGTTGTTGGTACAGGAGGGGTTACCTGTAGTTGGGATGAAATTGTTTCCTGGGAAAACCTTTCTGTTCTTGATAAGAGGATGCTCATATAAAAAAGAATCTTCTAACAAATTCTAGGACAAGTTATTTCTCCAGACTTTAGTCCATCCATATAACTGGATGTGAATAAAATCCTTACCCTTTCTGGTTCCATATGCAATCTGGTCCCTCACAATTAAATATTAATCACTTATCCCGCAGTAAAGTTCATCCCATTCATGAGTCACTAAGCCTGTCCGTGTACTGAACTCACTGGCTCTGTGTAATCAAGTTTCCTTTCTGTTGTCACTGGCCAGAAGTTTGATTCTGTTACAAAAACATGTGTGTGTGTGTGTGTGTGTGTGTGTGTGTGTGTGTGTGTGAATATTTACTATTATTATGTTATTAAAAGCATTCATTCACTACCACACACTTATCTGATTATAATGTATAAAACCATGAAGCCAAAGGCATGAGAATTTATGTAAAATACCTCCACTTTGGAGAATTTAAGACAAAGAGGTCTTAAAATAGGATCAAATCTCAAAACTAGGCTAAATAAGATAGGTATTTCTGTCTAGAACAAAATGGGGGTAACATTTTTTAATGATAAATGGAAAAACATGTGAAGGCATAAAGCAGTGATGTGCAGATTTTTAAATCTGTGGCTCTGTGTAAACTTCGTTGTGCCGTGGAGGACCAGCATTCATGAGGCAAGGGAGGAAGGGCGAGGGAAGATATTTTTAACAAAGTCATCAAGGCACTCATGAGGATGGCATATTTTCCATGAACATGCAGCATAACTTGGTACTCTGTTCAAACACCACGCAGCATAATGGAAATGACACTTTCAGAATACTGATTCTCCCACAGGGAACTCACCAGTGAACTAGGAAAAGATCACAAGCTCTGACAGCTGATTGGTGAATTAATTAGGTGCTGAACTCTGCTAATGCTTCTGTAAATTACATGCGGGGCATGTACTGCGAGACAGAGCGATTCCAAGGACGCTAGGTGTCACACAACAGCAGGATAAAATGTAATCAGAATCCAGAGGGAGGCCTGACGCAATAAGTTTCGTGGAGACCTGCTGAGATTAATCTTACTGATATTCCTTTCTGAGGGGAAATTTACATGGGGTAGCAAAATTATTTAGCATCCAGGGGGAATGGAACTCAGGCTATATTATTTTTCTCCAGAGTTTTCCTGATGCAAGTCTAAGGAGTTCATCCTCATCAACTTCCCAGCAACCTCTTTAGGGGATCCTCGCTTTGTGTATGAGCAAGTGACTGGAGACTTTGAAGAGGGCACAGAAAGGAATGCACATGGCTTCACTGTGACATCCTCACTGTTCTTGTTGAATACAGATTCTCACTAAATACTCTATTTCTGGAATGTAGATTAATGGCCTATAAATTGCTGAGCACTTATGACGCTCTGGATTAATCCTTACGACCATAAGTAGAAAAGAAACATTCTTTATTACTGATCTTTATTGTTAAATATCCCTTGGTAATTGATTTATCAGTTAAGGCTTCTTGAGCATGTTAGCCAGATTTTCATAGTTTTGATAAATATCTGAGAGATTTTAAGGGAAAAACAACATATTTTGCATCTTAATTTGAATGCTTAGCTATCCAAATTGCTTTGAAGCTGGGGTGAGGTAGACTATCATGGTGGGGAAGGCATAGCTGCTTTCCTGATGGTGGCAAAAACAGAGTCAGACTGAGAAAGAGGCAAGTGATAAATACTTTTTTAAGACGAGCTCCCACTGACATCTTCCCAATAGGGCTAATTTCCTAAAGATTGCATTGTCTTCCAAATTCAGCTCCCACTTCCGGGCCCAAGCTTTACATGGGTACCTAATGGTGATGTTTCATATTCAAACTACAACTCTGGAAAAAGCATTTCATCTCTCTGTCTTTGGTTTATTTATCTGCCAACTGGTAATATTCAGAGCATTTATTTCCTAATAGTATAGTGAGGATAAGTACATAAATCTTAAAATATTTCCTAAATCACAAAAATTATTATAAGTCAAAAATCATCTCTAATAATATAAATGAATAAAAGAAGGAGAGTCCTTCCTTGAAAAAAAATCAACTTTTAAGAACCTGAAAAACACATTATTGTCAGCACTTGGTGTATCACAGAATTTTGAAGATTTAAAATCTATCTACTTGTCTTTCACATCACTTCCATAACTGGAAAAACATGGAGGTAAATACAAGCCAAGAAGTTTATCTTTCAGATAAAACAAAAATATCTTCTAAATACATCCCAAGACTCTAGTGACAAACAGGTCATGTCTCAGCCTGTCAGGCTACAGTTGCATCTTGGTTAGATGCTCTACTTTCCCTGAAGAGATAGCATGAAGGAAGCAAAACACAGTTATATCAATTTTATTTTTATCACATCAAGACAGTAGGGATGGGTAAAGAGGGTACAACTCAAATCCTGACTAAACTCTTTGCTTTCAATTCTTCAAAATGTTTATCAGTAGAAAATCCCCATTGTCTCGGCGTGTGGGTGCACCCCTCGCGGTCCTGAGTTCCTTGCTCGTGCTCTCTCTCCTTCTTCTGATTTGGACCTTGAGATTTCTGTCCGGTGCTCCAATGTGGGTCTTTGTCTCTGTCTCCTTTCATCGCCTGATGAAGGTTAATATTCAGGAGGATGCCTATATGTTTTTCTTTGGGTTCTCCTTCTTATTTAGCTTCTCTAAGATCACGTATTAGAGGCTCAATGTCCTTTGTTTATGTCTAGAACTACCGGGAACTCACCAAGGCCAGCTGACCTGGGTTTGAAAAAGCCTGGGATAAAACCGTCTTGGGAAAAAACATAGAGACAATGAGGACTACTGAGATCTCAAGAACAATGGCAATGGGTTTTTGATCCTACTGCACGTATTGGCTTTGTGGGAGCCTAGGCAGTTTGGATGCTCGCCTTACTAGACCTGGATGGAGGTGGGTGGTCCATGGACTTCCCACAGGGCAGGGAACCCTGATAGCTCTTTGGGCTGAAGAGGGAGGGGGACTTGACTGGGGGAGGGGGAGGGAAATGGGAGGCTGCGGTGGGGAAGAGACGAAATTTTAAATAAATAAATAAATAAATAAATAAATAAATAAATAAATAAATGTTTATCAGTAATATTTTAACATCCTTGACCAATAACATGGATCTCTAAAGATAAAAATGGGCATAGAGTAAAAACATACAAAACATGTTAAAATTTTAGTTTCTTTTTCTTTCCTGTTGCTATACAGTGTATATAATTACTGAGTCATAATAAGTACCCTGCTCATGGTGTGGGACACATAAGATGTGGATCAGGATTGATGGAAGAATAAACTTGAAAGTATACCTGAGCTGTGAAGTGTCATACAGCATGAGGTATTTAAACTCTTTGTTCTGATAGAAAAGGCTGCCAAAAAAAAAAAAAAAAAGAAATAGAAAAAGAAACATGTTGCCCACATGTATCAAGAGACACTAGATTAATAAATGTCAGACACAAACTATTATATTTTGCTTTCTTCCCCAAAAGATTTTGGTAACTGGCTAAGTTGTTTTTGCTGAAAAAAATATTTAAAAAAACAATTTAAAATATATTCAATGTGTCCAAAGGTTTAGTTAGTTGCTATTAGAAGTGCGGCAAAGCTTGGGGCTCAGGGATGCCTTCCTTGGGACACAGTATCAGCATTTCTGTCATCTGTAAGGAAGCTGTCCCTATGAAACAATGTCAAAGGGAGAGACTGCTGCTTTCATGTTCAATGTCAGTACAGAGAGTTGTGATGAACAGGCATGGACGAACGCCTAGATTAAAAGCCTAAAACCTTTATGTTCACTCTTAATTTAATCCCAATTTGCTCATTTTTATTTATTCAAGTTCAATGCTTTTAAGAAAAGTATAGGTTAGACAAGATAACCTAGGGAGTAGGATTTGGTTAGTTTGCATTTAGACTTAAGATGAAAAGAACAATGTATTAGATGGAAAGAAGACTGAGCACCAGCAAAAAAGCCACCCTCGTTGGTCAGTGTGCCCGGGAGAGCAGGGAGCCATGCCAACATGCCTGAGTTTTCAATGGCACCCGGGATTCTCTCCTGTACGGCTCCTCTAGTCTCTCCTTGGAGGCTAGCATTTTTTTTTCCCTTTGCACATTTTATTTTTCTGCAGAGTCTGCACAGACAGTGTGTTTTTAGTTTCAGCTTAAAATAAAATAGGCATGTGGGGCTTTCCCTGACAATACAACTTAAATCAGCACCTCTGCTTCTCACCTTGTTTCACTTCAGCTTAGCTTTTATTATTGCTAAGCATTTTCTTTCACATATTGTATTATTAATACATGCCCTATATGACCCACTTAGGGCACAAAGCCTATGACAAGGATTGTATCTGCTTATGGTACTTATGAGTAATCAGAGAACATAAATATACTCAGTCAAGATTGAATGAATACAAGCATGAATATGTGTTTTAGAAGGTCACGACGATGGCAGAATAAAAAAAGGGTTTCTTGTAAATATTGTATTTTAATACTGATGACAGCATTTATAAAGAATATACTCTAATATCCCGAGATCACTATATTTTTTCTTCACATTGATACCATAAGAACTGAAGAAAAAGATGTCATCAAATACACACACAGTCGAAGTACAAGGCAATTTGATTCACATCTGGATTGATTTTAGAGCAGTTAGGCTTCACTACTTTATGTGGGATTTCCCTCTGTATGCTATGATTACTATTAATGAATAAAGAAAACCTGTTTGGCCTGTTGATAGGGCAGAACTTAGGTGAGCAGGAAAAACAAAGCTGAATGCTGGGATAAAGAAGGGTGGAGTCAGAGAGATGCCATGGAGCCACCAGTGGAGATGGACATGATGAAACTTTGCTGGTAGGCCATGACCTAAAGGTGATATACAGATTAATAGAAATGGGTTAAATTAAGATGTAAGAGTTAGCCATTAAGAAGCTAGAGCTAATGGGCCCAATAGTTTTTTAAATAATATAGTTTCTGTGTGATTATTTCGGGTCTAGTTGGGCAGCCTGGAACCAACAAGCAGTGGCCTCTCTACTACAACTATTTTGACTAACTTTGGATATATATATATATATATATATATATATATATATATATATATATAGTTTTACAAACTACTATTAGACTGCCGATGAAAACATTGTTCAAACTAGGTCTGACCTGAAAGTCTCCTTCCTTTGGTGTGTCTTTCATACTACAAGAGAATTCTAACAAGCTTTCAGTGAGAAAGCAATCCATATTCCTATATTGTGACACCTATAAATAACATGATCTAGAATAGAAAAATATTACCAGAGGAGCAATAATGACACCATATCTTGGCAGTTACCAACAGTGCTCTAATTGGACTTAAGGCACACTCAACAAGAGGGACATCATGCCTGGTGCTGAAAACCTAGCCAACTATTTAGGATAGTGAGGTCATCATGGGGCTTAGAGAAACCTATTAATGTCAAAGATTGGCATGATTCCTAACTGCATTATAAAACTTACCTGATAACCATAAATGCAATCTCTCACCCCTCACTAAAGAAGCTTCATTATTTCCGAATATAGAGATCGTTATAGAAACCCACAACTGGTCGAAATTAGAAATCAATTGATTGCATGTATCCAGACCCAGTGGGTATAGCCCCAGGACAACTTTTTGTCCAAAGGCTGAGGATGGCAGTGAGCTCATCTAATCTTGGAATGGGTCAGAGGATGTAGGATCTATCTTTTCATTTCTTTGTGATGCAAACTTTTATTAAAATGAAATTGTCAGTGCTGAAAGGATTTGCATGAGGTTTTGATATTTTTAAAACACCCCTTTACAAGCAAATGGAATTTTAATGTGCAAAATAATTTCTAATAATTTCATAAAGTAATAATGTGCATTTCACTTTCAGCATGTCAAAATATAATATCCTTGCAACTATTTGCTATCAAGGCACATCGGAAAACAGTGAGTTTTTTGTTTTCAGGATAAGAGATAGCTTTAAAACTTATGTAAATTCAAACAAGAAGAAGAGGTTAATTTATCAGAATTCCTAAAACCCACAGTAAGCACAGTAAGTAAGTGAAAGAAGAGGCTAAGAAATATTTCAAGGAGTAATTGCGTTAGATGGTGTCTTTGAATCATTTCAAATTTAACATATTTAAGTGTCATTAAAATATTCTCTTCTGATTATAAGAACTTTGTAAATGACAGATAGTTTATGAAGAACAAATTAGGAGTCTCTGAGTCTCTTCACATAACTGTCAATTCTTCTATTACCCCATCCAAGCGAATATAATGGACATTATTGTAAACTGTGAGCTGTGTGTCTTGGTGTGATGCTTAAGTTTTGGAATTGTAAGATTTAAATTTTAGCAATGACATCATAATTCTTGTACATTTCATCTTCAAGGTTTCATGTTTTACTCCTGGACAAAGATTATTTTTTTAAATATTCTTGTCCTTCCCTTCCCTTTCCTTTCCTTTCCTTTCCTTTCCTTTCCTTTCCTTTCCTTTCCTTTCCTTTCCTTTCCTTTCCTTTCCTAACTTCCCACTCTTCCTTTTTCCTCCCTTCCACAGTTTCTTTCCTCCCTTATTCAGGGCTGCATTTCTGCTCAGGTACAGTGTCTGTTTCCTCTCCACCCAAGCCAGTTTCTTATACCGCTATGCAGTTATGTATTTCTGTGTAATCACCATTTGAGGTAATTAGACCATCTGCAAATATATCATCCTTTCCTTGATATTTTATTGGTCTGGGATATATGGTACAGGGTAGAAAGAAATTTTTTGTGAGTCCTGTATTTTGATATTCACCAGGGCAGAATTAGTAGCCTCATACATCTTTTCATACTCAAGTTAAATAAATTTTATTTTTATCTAAATTTATTTTGATTTTACTTTTCTAGATTCTTTGACATAAGCCCTTACTATTGTAATCCTGTTGGACATGGAACTCACAATACTCCTACCTCAGGTTCTTGAGTACTAGGCTTACAGGCATGCAGCACCAATATTCCTCAGACATGCCTTATTTTCCCACTAATCTTTAATTCTTTCTTAGTTTAGGTGTACAGACAATGGGAGATTACAAAGGTTTCAGTCCAACATCAAACAACAGAAGAGAAGCACTCATTTCATCCATGAAATTTTGATGCAGACATCATAAACAGAGCCAGGAGAGCTAGAAATGTGGGCAAGAGTTTTGGGAGACGGCTACCTGCACTACACAGCTACAAAACACGGAAGAAGTGGCTACTAGAACTCATGAGGGGAAAGGGCAGGAGTAACCCAGTTTTAAATTTATATTTGCTCTGTAGACCCCTGCATACCCTGTATCAATAAACAAAGCGTAAGCACTCATAAAGATCCATCTGCAGCTATCAGACATTATATGCAACTTTGTTCCTTTTCAGACTTCCATATGCTATAGTTTGACCAAATTCCACCCATTCCCTCCCCTGCAATTCTGCAATTTTATATCTTCCCTGACACTTTCCTCTCCCATTAATGTGCTCTCTCTCTCTCTCTCTCTCTCTCTCTCTCTCTCTCTCTCTCTGTTTTTAAAACTCTCTGAGTCCACTTAGTGTTGCCTTATGTGCATGGTACGAGACAATTTATAGATAGCCTTTTAGCATTTGTATATGTGAAAAGAACCGTCTCTCACGCACCTAGAAACCATCAAGCGTCAGTATCTCTTCAGCTAGGGACTGGACTTCATGAGCTCTTCCCCATCTGTGCTGTCAGTTGCTATGGCTTGCCTGCAAATTTCGTGCCTGCAGTCAGAGCTGAAAGGAGTTCGCAGTGCAGTGGTGTTATCACGTAAAACAAATGCTTCCTGTCAGACATTGACTACTTCTGACTCTTAGACTCTTCGCAGCCTTCTTTCATGACCACCCCTAGGTCTTGGGAGTAAAGGTCAGAGAGAGCCACGTAGAGCTGATTATATCACTGACTCTTATTTTCCACACCTTGATCAGATGTGGAATTCTGTAATTATCAATTGATGAGGGTTGGGAGTTGCACTAATATATGGGTATGCTTAAAGACACTTGCCAAGAAGTTAGAAGACTTAAGTTCAGTCCCAAGTTTCTGCATAGTCAGAGCTTAGGTCAGAAGATACTCTTGCAAAATACATAATTTAAAAAATAATAAAATGCAAGCAGAGTATAACCCTTGGATATGCTAGAATTTTCATAAAGGCACTAAGCAAATACAAACAGAATCCAAGTAGTTTGCAATACGGTCCATAAAATATAAGAGTTTAACAAGTTTAAAGATGGTATCCACTTTCATCCCCAAAACACAACTAAAATAAACTCAACATTTACCTCATATGATTCAAAATTCGCAGAACAGCTTAGAAGTCCTTAGAGCTCATGATGCTGTCTTCCCGTGTCACTCGTCAATTCCTAGAAATAAAAAGAAGGCATAGGAATATTCAGAGCAATATATATCTTGGTACAATGACAGTGATTAGCCATAAAATTTTATTGTGATTCTACACTGCCACTTAAAAAGTGCTTCCCAATGTAGTGCTGTTATTATGACTTTTGTTAAATTGCAAAATATAGCGAGGGAAATTATATCTGTCTGGGACTTCCAAGATGCTCAAATAGAGTCCAGATTACAAAGTACCACAAAGAAAACCCACATTCAATCACATATATTTTCCCGAGAGTGATTGTTGTACTATGAAAACAAGCATTCATAATCTAAATGTTTTCTTACTCTACATACACCAGTGTATAAATATATTTCTAAATGAAGAAGAGGGCTCCTTGTTTAGGTTTTAGAATGATTACTTTAAGTAGATTTTTATCAGGAACTTTAATTCATGTCCCATAATTTCTCTATACAACATACATAGTACACGAAAATTCTAGTCATTGTTTTAAGAATCAATTCACTTCGTAATAGATACCCTCACATGAGTTTGTCAGACAGATGAGTCTCATTCCCCTTGTTTATGAATGTTCTATAGGAAATTATGGAGTGTCAAGTAAGTATAACTGATAAAATGAGATGGTAGATATTAATCTGCAGTAAGACTCCAGTAATAATTCATATTTAGATTTTAGTTTTCTATAGGACCAATCATTTAAAAATACTTGCTAAAAGTGAATTAAAATAATAATTAATGTGCATTGAGAATCAGGGCATGGTGGCTCACGCCTTTAATCCCAGCACTCGGAAAGTAGAGGCAGGTTGATCTTAAAAAAAAAAAGAACAAAAACAAAAACAAAAAAGATGCATGGAGTTTTGCTGGTGCCTTGTGTTACTCCTCTATCTCCACTCACGGGAAAAGCCTATTCTTTGAAGGAATCCAACACGGTCAGTAAGTAAAGCACCTTCTTCACAAACACAAAGACTTCAGTTCTAAAAGAAAGGTGTAGCTCCAAAGCACAGAGAAACCCTGTCACTTTAAAAAAAAAAAAAAAGTCAGGTGTCGCAGCACCTATCTGTGACTCCAGTTCCGGCAGAAAGGACTGGGAAGAGAGTAGGATCTCAGGGGTTTGCCACAACAGCAAGTTCTAGAAAGGATCTCTAAGAGAACCTTGTCTGAAAAAAAATAACGTAGATATCGGTAAGAAGAACACTCAGCATCTTTCTCTGGAATTTGAATGGGCAGCTGGATACTGGGGAGATGGTTTATTGTGTGAAAAGTATTAATCTTGCTGACAAGCGCTGGGAACTCAGTTTGCATGCCTGATTCATCTCAGAACGAGATATGCACACAGCAAGACTTCTCAACAGTGTTATTGTGTTCTCTCTGATCTATATCAGCACACAACCTCTAAGTTGGAGTTTGCATGTTCCCAAAAAAGAATAAAAACTTTAGTTTGTAATCATATTTAAAGATCACAGAGCTAGGTGTGGTACCACACAGCTTTAATACTCAGCTCGGAGATGGTTTAGATGAGAGATTTGTAAGTTTGAAGCAAACGTGGTAAACAATCAAATCTTGTCAAACATAAATAAAACAAAAAATTAGATATATTTTTATATTTAACATCTTTATTGTAGAAGAAATGTGTATTATATTTACAATTTGCTGTCATGTTTTAACTTTTAATAAGCAATCACTTTAATTTAGAGATGTTATTGTTTGACAGATATGAAAAATAGATTATGACAATAAAATAAATAATATAAAAGCAAAAGAATCAATCAGACCACCACAGCCATTAAACAAAAACTAAGTTAATAACACACAAAGTTTAGATGAGAAGCACACAACTATGTGAGATTGTTGGCAAGATGTTTCTGAGTAGCAGTTGAGGAGTCTCAACAGAAATAAATTCGGTTTTACTGTGCTGACAAGCAAGTGTATAAGGAACACATCCCAAACTATAATTCCCAGGCAGTAAGCCAAAGCTGGCTGTGGTGTTTTACAGGATATGAGCAGGGAGTTCTTGGACATGTTATATGTGCATTAGGTATTTCCCACTAAAATGATTTCAAAAAAAAAAAGGAAAACAAAATTGACAAGGAAATATACATCTTCAGAGTTTAGAAGAGGAAAAATATGAAAATCTAGTTTCATAAGAATTGCTAGATGCAGTTTAACTGAGTTGGTTCAAAAGCTACAATAAGAATAAACAGATTTAAAGATTTAGAAATTTGACAGAATTAAAAAAATCAAAGTGAAGACTAATACTTAGAATACAAAAAAAAATGAGGATTTAGTAGTCAGAGAATACCTCTGAGACATGAATAAATTGAAATGTGTCCAAATCCATTTGCATGGTCAACAAAATCACACTTGAATTAGTTCCTTCAATAGGAAACTATGGTGAGTCAATTTCATGATCATGACCATGCTGTGGTGACGACGACACAAAGTATCATTAGAGAGGAGCAATACATGGTTCCAGCGATAACTTTAAAGATAATAGTTTTTAGAATGTTGCCAATCTAGGCTTGGTTACTATTCAAACAAAAAGGACTCTACTTAGGAATCTAGAGTTGTACAATTGAATTTCTATAATCAAAACTATAATTTTACTTATTTTTTGAAGACAAACTATAGAGCAATAATTATAGATAAGCAAAATGACATGTTACTCAAAATGTAGTGAATTAATTTTTTATTTTTATGGCAGTATGTTAAAGCATCTTTGAAAATAAATGAGAAATAATGATCTCCCTTCTCTTTTGAAGGGAAAAACACATAAAACACATATTGTAAGTGAATCACCCTCGGTTAAAGAGCATATAGTAATAAATTTTCATATATATATATATATATATATTTACAGCTGATTCAGAAGAAAATGATTTTTTGTTTTGAATGAATAGATTTTAAAAAACAAAACACAGCATTCTTCTTTGTTCCACAAATAGATCTAACATTTCTCAGACTTTTTTTCAAGATAGGAAAGCCAGAAGAATTTTATTTTTCATAGCAAAGATCTACTCTGGCCTCTTCTCTCAGATGGTGAAAATTACCTTATTATTGACATTTTCTTCACCATATTTATATTCTTGCACAGTAGTGTAGGGCATACACAGAAAGAATGAAGATTCAGAGTTCATGATGGAAAGTGCATTCCTGAGACAATAGAGGAAGGCTAACAGCAAAGCAGCCTCTGAGGAGCATCTGACTGATTGCAGCACCACAAGAGGAAGTGCACTGACAGTTGAGTTAGATTTCTTCTAAAAGAAAGGATGCACTCTACATTGGGAATAGACGACTCACTCCGCGACAAATGAGTAACTAGATGGTGTCTGCATCTTCTCTACCTTTGTTTCCTTTTTAAACCCAGTGATTTGAAAAGGAGAAATGATGACCCCTATATAAGCTAGCTATGCTCCTTACTGCTTTACAAACAATGTTTCATGGTCAGCAAGATGGCTCAGTGGGTGAAGGCTCCTGACCCCAAGCCTCATGACCTGAACTGGATTTCAGGACCCATATGGTGGAAGGAAGGAATGAATTCAAGCAGGCTGTCTTCTAATCTCCCCTTGTGGGCTATGGCACGTACACACCTGAACACACACACACACACACACACACACACACACACACACACACCAGAACACAAGGATTCAAAATAAATAAAATACAAATGAAACAAACCATTCTTTAATTTGTTCAATGTAAGTTAAGTCATAGGAAATATTAACGATCACCCTACTATCTGAGGCACCTAATGTTATCCCATAATTACCTCAGGATGACATATCACACAGTCAACACCATCTCCATAGCAGCATAAATAGATAGTTATGATCAGGAAACCAGAAAGAATAATAGGAAATTGAATAAAATGGTGCTTAACCAAGTTGGAAACCTGTAATCAGCACAGCAGACCAGATGTAGATGAATTCATGTTTTATTATCAACATTTCACAGTTATTAAACAAGAGGGAAATTGTGAATGAAAGCTTTCCCGTCCTTGGGTTTGGTGTTTTGACCCTTTCTTTAAAAGAAGGTATTAAAATGCAAGGCAGTCTGGTTCTGTAATTAAAGCTAGACTAGAAGATTCATAAAAACTAATATTTTAAGCAGGTAACATTCACATAAAATAAAAGATTTAATTAATATGATATTTCTAGCAAATAGAATTGATATTTCCTCAGGACATAAATATTCAAAATTATTTTTTATTAGAACAGATAAAATTGAATATACCATTGCTTTCCTCCTAAGTCAAGTAAACCAGTTATGTAATTCTCAACCTACTCCAAAAAACAGCTAGTCTAAATACTAAAAATTAAAGCATATAACTTCTTATTTTAATAAATTAACCTAGCTATACTACTTGCCTAAAACTATATATGAAAAGAAAGAAAGAGGAAATAGTCAAGGGGTTTTGATTGAGTTACTCACTGTAAATTGTGATTTTGAAAGCAAACATTTCCCAAGTTTAGAAAAATCCAGTGACAGTACTGATTAATTCTCTCTACAGACTCCACCTAAAGCACATTGCCAGAAGTCTATTGAAGGAGAGTCTTGCTCCTTTACAATACCCAGTTCTAGTTTAGTATGAAATGCACACTGCCTCTTCCTCAATAGAAGAAAAGGGAAACCTCAAAACAGCCATTTTTTTAATCTTCATTTCAAGTTGCCTGGTTTTCAGCAGCTTTGTTCGGGGACTCCCAGCTGAGCGATGAGGACTTCGCTCCAGAATGCTTTGGTGGCACACACTCTCTTTGTTCGCGGCTTTCTTAGAGACACACCTGCTAAGGATATCCATATTTTTATTCGCTTTAATCTTTCAAAACCCTGGAGTGGGATGCAATGCACTGGTGTCTTTTTATTAGGTCAATCAAGTTAAAACTTTTTATTCTGCCTAAACTTTTGAAAGTTGAAACGCCAATGTAACAATAATCTCTGGCAATACATCTTCAGGCTTCATTTGGAATTAAATATAGTTCAAAATTATCTGCCCATATTATGAATTCTCACACACACACACGCATGCACACACAAGCATACACATTAACATTTTCGAGCCCAACAAAGAATTATACAATAATTAGTGAATACTTTTCCTATACCAAGCACTGTTTTTAACACAGCTATTTGCTAAGGTAATTTTCAGAACAATCCAAAGATATTATTTATTGATTTTATTGATACCACTCAAGCAGGGCAGGAACTTGGAGGCAGGAGCTAATGCAGAAGCAGTGGAGGAGATCTACTGCTTTCTGGCTTGCTCCTCATGGCTTGCTAAGCCTGTCTACTTACAAAACAGCAGCCCAGAAATGTCACCACCTACATAATGCACTGGGCCTTCTCCAACTGATCCATAATTAAGAAAATGCCTTACAGTCAGGTCTTTTGGAAACATTTTTTTTTTCAGTTGAGGTTATCTTCTCTAAGTGATTCTAGCTTGTGTGAGGTTAACATAAACTAGCCATCACAGGTTGTGTAGCCCTAAAAACTTGTGGGAACTGCAAGCAAGTTTTTCCCATGAATCAAAGTGTCTTGATTCATTTCAGAAGGACATTCTTGTTTTATGGGCCTAGGGGCACTGTAGAGAAGAAGCACGAATCTGTCTGGGGAGGCATTGTGGGTGCCAGTTTCATCTTTCTCAACTTGGTTACTCTGACCAAAATGAGAGAAGGGTATTTCCGGACTGACAGCTACTACTGCTCCTCAGTTCTTAGAGTCCAAAAGAACTCACAGAATCCGAAAACTTTTCCATCTCTCTAAAGTCAAAGACGTGTCCCAATATGTTGTCAGAAAGCCCTTAACAAGAAGGTAAGAAGCCAGCACCAAAGCACACAAGAGGCAACATCTTGTTGCGCCATGTGTCCATGTCCTGCAACACAAACAACAACATTGTGTTTTGAAAAACAGCATAACAAGAAATATGGAGTAATGGCTGAGCTTTTGCCCAGGAGATTGAAGGGAGCCAAAGAAAAATGTCAGGAACAGATTGTCAAGAGTTATGGGCTGTTCTCACTGAGAACTTAAGTCTAATAAAAAAAAAATAACTCTGTAAGACTAACAACTATCTGATCAGACCTTGAATCTCCCAAAAAACACACAAGCAATGAATACTTTAGGCCAGAAATCTCAACTCGGAAGCGAGTGCCCAATGTTTCCCAACTGTGCCTTCTCTCTCACGTCCCAGATACATCCTTGAATCCATCTGTCTGTTATGAATGCTGCTGTTAGGCCCTCTCCAAGCAACTGGGGATCTTCTGTTTTACTCACATGGTCTGAACATGGTTTATTCTTGCCCTTTGTGTCCATTCACTATATCCCAGGCATAATTACTGTAAAATATCAACCTAGGCTTATTTATCTATAATCGACTTCCCTTGTCTGTTGGGTATAAATTTTATTCCTTTTTGTTTTGATCCCTAACTAAAAGACACTGTTTATGCAGTCACAGTAACCTCTTTTGCTGCATGTGTGCTGAAAATGCCTTTCTAAATTTAAAGTTCTAGCTTGGGGTGATGCTTTGTTCGAACTATCTTTATCCTACCCCCTTCCTTGGTCTTTCCCAACTCTTTCTAGGTTCCAGTTTAAATAGTACATTCAGTGCATGTTCTTTTTAATCAGGAATATCTTTTAATATTTTGCTTTATCTTCTTGAAGTTTCCTTCCCACCATTTCTTTGAACAATATGATTTTGAGTACAGAATTTGTATCTAGTCTTTTTTTAATTTGAATACTGGAATTGTTATTTGCTGGTCTGCATAACTATTGGAAAATTTCCGATGTTTACTATATTCCAATTTCTTTATTAATAGAAAAGATACCAAAATACTTACTTAAAATGATGGATGAAATTATTAAATGAGTTTGTAAAATTAGGTACTGGGAACATATTGCCTCCCCAATCACTGTGGAATCCATTATTCTGTGAAATTATTTTTATCTAAATGATTATTAGAAAATATTTGCTTCTTCTTCTTAACATGCCATATGAGGTAAACTCCAGTAGGTCTCCTGGTTACCACTAAAACCTTTATTAAAGAAAAATCTCAGCTAGTATTTATTTAATTAATTTGTTGACTAAGTATATAAAACTACCTATGAATAGAAGTTAAAAAGAATATAATTTGCATCACCTATTTTAATACAAGTAGGTCTTTAAGACAAGAAAGTTCATACAGTATATAATAATTGGCTTCACTCTTTGAAAGGTTCACTTGGCATAAAGAATCTTGTGATACTGTATCCATGCAATTTTTTTTTCAATTAAAAAAACATTTAAAAACTGTCCTAGGCAGGAGAGACATCACTGGGGTTAGTGAGTTTCTGACCACGGCGGCAGCCAGGGACAGGAAACTCAGACGTTCCTCACCCCTCCTGCACTTCCTGATCAGTCTGCAGGGGCTGTACTGCCCGATACTTCCTCTCTATTCATATCCCACCCAGCTTGCATCCACGGTCCTCCCCCACCCCCTCTGACCCCCCTCCCCTCTTTGAACCACACAACAGCTCCCAGCTCAGCCTGTTTGGGCGCTGGGACAGGGTCCTAATTGGGAGGGCATCCGGAGGGTAGTAGCTCCTTTGTCTAGGTGGCCTGCCTGCCCTGCGGCAGCAAGGTCGGCCCTTTGTTCGTGAGACACCCAAGCAGCAGGGAGATCAGATCCGGCTGCCAGGAGAGACATCACTGGGGAGTTCAAGCTCAGCAGGACAGTCCCTGCTTCCACACTGAAGAGATACACCCAGAGACTCAGTCACAGCAAAGACTGGACCAAGACACCAGGCCTCTCTTGGCTTCATTTGAAAGAGGAGAAGGGAAGGCGCCAATGCAAGAATTCCTCCAACAACCTGAAAGGCAACATGACATCACCAGAACCCAGGGATCCCGAAATAAGAAGAATTGTACACCCTACTCCAGAAGAAGTAGAAGAAATCGACTCAAAAGTGAATTTTTTGAAAATAATAGAAGACCTTGAACAGGAGGTGAAAAACTGCCATAAACAATTAGAGATTACAAACAAGAAGGTAGAGGAAATGAATAAATCACTCAAAGATACCCAAGAAAACCAAGAGAAACAAGAAAATGCAATCAAACAGGTAAGGGAAATGGTTCAAGACCTGAAGAATGAAATGGAAGTAATGAAGAAAACACAAACCGAGGGAAGGTTGGAGATGGAAAATCTGGGTAAATGAACAGGAACTACAGAGACAAGTACTACCAACAGATTACAAGAGTTAGAAGAAAGAATGTCAGACACTGAAGATACCATAGAGAAGATTAACACACTGATCAAAGAAAACAGCAAAACCAACAAATTCTCATCACAAAACATTCAGGAAATATGGGACACAATAAAAAGACCAAACCTAAGAATAATTGGGATAGAAGAAGGAGAAGAAGTACAGCTCAATGGTTCAGAAAATATATTTAATAAAATTATAGAAGAAAACTTTCCCAACCTAAAGAAAGATATTCCTTTGAAGGTTCAAGAAGCATACAGAACACCGAATAGACTGGACCAAAAAAAAAAAAAACATCTCCTCGCCATATAATAATCAGAACACAAAACATCCAGAATAAAGAAAGAATATTAAGAGCTGCAAAGGAAAAAGGTCAAGTTACTTATAAAGGTAAACCTATCAGACTTACACTTGACTACTCTATGGAAACCATGAAAGCCAGAAGGTCCTGGATAGATGTACTGCAGAAATTAAGAGAACATGGACACAAGCCCAGACTACTATACCCAGCCAAGCTTTCATTCACTATAAATGGAGAAAACAAAATTTTCCAGGATAAAAACAAATTTAAACAATACGTAGCCACAAATCCAGACTTACAGAAAGTAATAGAAGGAAAATCACAAACCAAGGAGACCAACAATGACCACAATAACTCAAACTTCTAGACACCCTTTACCAGAGCAACTAAAAGAAAGCAAACACACAAACTCTATGACTAAAAAAGTGACCGGAGTTAGCAACCACTGGTCATTAATATCCCTTAATGTCAATGGACTCAACTCACCTATAAAAAGGCACAGGCTAAGAGATTGGATACGCAAACAGGATCCAACATTCTGCTGTTTACAAGAAACACACCTCAACCACAAAGACTTTACTTAGAGTAAAGCGATGGGAAAAGGTTTATCAAGCAAATGGACCTAAGAAACAAGCAGGTGTGGCCATACTAATTTCTAACAAAGTTGACTTCAAACTTAAATCAATCAGAAGAGATAGAGAGGGACATTTTATACTCATAACAGGAACAATTGATCAGGATGAGGTCTCAATCCTGAATATCTATGCCCCTAATATAAAAGCACCCACATATGTAAAAGAAACATTACTAAAACTCAAAGCCGCCATCAAACCGCACACACTAATAGTGGGAGATCTCAACACGACTCTTTCACCAATGGACAGGTCAATCAGACAAAAACCTAACAGAGAAATAAGAGAATTAATGGAGGTATTGAATCAAATGGACTTAACAGACATCTATAGAACATTCCACCCAAATAGGAAAGAATATACCTTCTTCTCTGCAGCTCATGGAACCTTCTCGAAAATTGACCACATCCTCGGTAACAAAGCAAACTTCCACAGTTACAAAAAAATATTCGTAACCTCCTGTGTCTTATCAGATCACCACGGACTAAAGTTAGAATTCAACAACAATGCTACCCCCAGAAAGCCTGCAAACTCATGGAAACTGAATAGTCAACTATTGACCCACACCTGGATTAAAGAAGAAATAAAGAAAGAAATTAAAGTCTTCCTTGAATTCAATGAAAATAAAGAATCAACATACTCAAACTTATGGGACACTTTGAAAGCAGTCCTAAGGGGAAAGTTCATAGCCCTTAGTGCCCACTTAAAGAAAACAGAGAAAGCATACATTGGAGACTTAACAGCCCACCTGAAAGCTCTAGAAAAAAAAGAAGCAGACTCACCTAGAAGGAGTAGAAGACTGGAAATAATCAAACTGAGGGCTGAAATCAACAAAATAGAAACACAGAAAACAATCCAAAGAATCAATGAAACAAAAAGCTGGTTCCTGGAGAAAATCAACAAAATTGATAAACCCCTATCCAAACTAATCAAACGGCAGAGAGAGAATTTGCAAATTAATAAGATCAGAAATGAAATGGGGGACATAACCACAGACATAGAGGAAATTCAGAGAATCATTAGATCTTACTACAAAAGCCTGTATGCCACAAAACTGGAAAATGTAAAAGAAATTTACACTTTTTTAGATAAATACCATATACCAAAGTTAAATCAGGACCAGGTGAACAATCTAAATAGACCTGTCAGTCGCGAAGAATTAGAAGCTGTTATCAAAAACCTCCCTACCAAAAAAAGTCCAGGACCAGACGGTTTCAATGCGGAATTCTACCAGAATTTCCAAGAAGACCTAATACCTATACTCCTTAAGGTATTTCACAATATAGAAACAGAAGAGTCATTGCCAAATTCCTTTTATGAAGCTACCATCACTCTGATACCAAAACCACACAAAGACTAAACCAAGAAAGAGAATTACAGGCCAATCTCACTCATGAACATCAACGCAAAAATTCTCAACAAAATACTGGCGAACCGTATCCAAGAACACATTAGAAAAATTATCCACTATGATCAAGTAGGATTCATCCCAGAGATGCAAGGCTGGTTCAACATATGAAAATCTATCAATGTAATCCATCATATAAATAAACTGAAAGAAAAAAACCATATGATCATTTCATTAGATGCTGAAAAAGCTTTTGACAAAATTCAACATCCCTTTATGATAAAAGTCTTGGAGAGAATAGGGATACAAGGGTCATACCTAAATATAATAAAAGCTATTTACATCAAACCGACAGCGAAAATCAAACTAAACAGAGAGAAACTCAAAGCCATCCCACTTAAATCAGGAACACGACAAGGCTGTCCACTCTCTCCATACTTCTTTAATATACTGCTTGAAGTTTTAGCAATAGCAATAAGACAACATAAGGGGATCAACGGGATTCGAATTGGAAAGGAAGAAGTTAAACTTTCGTTATTTGCAGATGATATGATAGTATACATAAGCGACCCCAAAAACTCCACCAAAGAACTCCTACAGCTGATAAACACCTTTAGTAATGTGGCAGGATACAAGATCAACTCCAAAAAATCAGTCGCCCTCCTATACACAAAGGATATGGAAGCAGAGAGGGAAATCAGAGAAGCATCACCTTTCACAATAGCCACAAACAGCATAAAATATCTCAGGGTAACTCTAACCAAAGAAGTGAAGGATCTATTTGACAAGAACTTTAAGGCATTGAAGAAAGAAATTGAAGAGGATACCAGAAAATGGAAGGATCTCCCTTGCTCGTGGATTGGGAGGATCAACATAGTAAAAATGGCAATCCTACCAAAGGCAATTTATAGATTCAATGCTATCCCCATCAAGATCCCATTAAAATTCTTCACTGATCTTGAAAGGACAATAATCAACTTTATATGGAATAACAAAAAACCCAGGATAACCAAAACAATCTTGTACAATAAAGGTACTTCTGGAGGCATTACCATCCCTGACTTTAAACTCTACTATAGAGCTACAGTAATGAAAACAGTGTGGTATTGGCATAAAAATAGAGAAGTTGACCAATGGAATCGTGTAGAAGATCCGGATTTTAACCCACAAACCTATGAACACCTCATTTTCGATAAAGGTGCTAAAAGTCTACAATGGAAGAAAGAAAGCATCTTCAACAAATGGTGCTGGCACAACTGGATGTCAACCTGTAGAAGAATGAAAATTGACCCATATCTATCACCATGCAAAAAACTCAAGTCCAAATGGATCAAAGACCTCAATATCAATCTGAACACACTTAACCTGATAGAAGAGAAAGTGGATTGTACCCTACAACAGATTGGCACAGGCGATCGCTTCCTAGGTATAACCCCAGCAGCACAGTCATTAAGGGCAACATTGAATAAATGGGACTTACTGAAACTGAGAAGCTTCTGTAAAGCAAAAGACACTGTCACTAAGACAAAAAGGAGGCCACTGACTGGGAGATCTTCAACAACTCCGCAACAGACAAAGGACTGATCTCCAAAATATATAAAGAACTCAAGATACTAGACTTTAAAATGCTAATTAACCCAATTAAAAAATGGGGCACTGAGCTGAAGAGAAAATTCTCAACAGAAGAAGTTCAAATGGCCAAAAGGCACTTAAGGTCATGCTCAGCCTCCTTAGCGATCAGGGAAATGCAAATCAAAACAACATTGAGATATCATCTTACACCTGTCAGAATGGCTAAAATCAATAACACCAATGATAGCCTTTGCTGGAGAGGCTGTGGAGAAAAGGGTACCCTCATCCATTGCTGGTGGGAATGCAAACTTGTGCAACCACTCTGGAAAGCAGTGTGGCGGTTTCTCATTAAACTTGGGATCAACCTACCCATGGACCCAGCAATGCCACTCTTGGGAATATACCCACGAGATGCCCGATCATATGACAAGGACATTTGTTCAACTATGTTCATAGCAGCATTATTTGTAATAGCCAGAACCTGGAAACAACCTAGATGCCCTTCAATGGAAGAATGGATGAAGAAAGTATGGAATATATACACTTTAGAATACTACTCAGCGGTAAAAAACAATGACTTCGCGAATTTTGCATGCAAATGGATGGAAATAGAAAACACTATCCTGAGTGAGGTAACCCAGACCCAAAAGGATGAACATGGGATGTACTCACTCATAATTGGTTTCTAGAGATAAATAAAGGTCAGTGAGTCTA
Source organism: Microtus obscurus (assembly GCA_963919715.1). Classification (NCBI taxonomy): domain Eukaryota; kingdom Metazoa; phylum Chordata; class Mammalia; order Rodentia; family Cricetidae; genus Microtus; species Microtus obscurus. Next base: position 11,156,342 of record CAWTZC010000170.1, on the reverse strand, counting down.
TAATATGATATCCTAAAGAAACTAAATAAGAAGGTGAACCCAAAGAAAAGCATATAGCTATCCTCCTGGTTATGGGAAGTAGACCAGATTGCCGGGCAAAAATTTGGGATCTTGGGGGTGTGGTGGGAGGGGGGGTAAGGGGAAAAGGGGAGAGAAATGTGAGAAGGGGAGGGTGGGGGGAACTTGGGGAAACGGGATGATTGGGATAAAGGAAGGTTGGTTAGGGGAGCAGAGAAGCACACATCTTAATTAAGGGAGCCATCTTAGGGTTGGCAAGAGACTTGGATCTAGAGGGGCTCCCAGGTGCCCAGGGCGATGTCCCCAGTTAGTTCCTGGGGCAGCTGTGGATAGGGAACCTGAAATGACTCTATCCTATAGCCATACTGATGAATATCTTGCATATCACCATAGAAACTTCATCTGGCGATGGATGAAGATAGAGACAGAGACCCACACTGGAGCACTGGACTGAGCTCCCAATGTCCCAATGAAGAGCAGAAGGAGGGAGAATATGAGCAAAGAAGTCAGGACCACAAGGGGTGCGCCCACCCGTGGAGACAGTGGGGCTGATTCTTTGGGAGCTCACCAAGGCCAGCTGGACTGTGACTGAAAAAGCATGGGATAAAACCGGACTCTCTGAATTTGGCGGACAATGAGGGCTGCTGAGAAGCCAAGGACCATGGCACCGGGTTTTGATCCTGCTTCATGTTCTGGCTTTGTGGGAGCCTACCCAGTTTGGATGTTCACCTTCCTAGACCAGGATTGAGGGGGGAGGACTTTGGACTTTCCACAGGGCAGGGAACCCTGACTGTTCTTCAGGCTGGAGAGGGAGGGGGAGGAGTGGGGGGAGGGGAGGAGGAGAGGGAGGAGTGGGAGGGAAATGGGAGGCGGGGAGGAGCCAGAAATTTCTTTTTTTTTTTCAATAAAAAAAAAAAAAAGATCGGTAGCAGAATGTCACAGCCAATGTCAACACAGTCCCAACACTCTCACGCAATGAGTTACAGGACAGCAAAAGGTTGAAAAAGCCCAGAACAGCCCCCCTCTTCATTCACAATGACCTTGGGGCCTTGGAAGGCAGTCATTGCTGTCTTAAGATTAGTTACTAAGGCCCAAGACTGGCCCTTCAATATATCACTTCTGACAGACATATTCTGAGGGGAACTGTGATCCTTTTGAAGAAAACGTTAAAGACAGAGAAAGAATTTGGGCTATTTTATCCACAAAGGAGCATAAAGAAAGTTTCGGGGAGCCCGTGCTGAGTTTTTGTCAACTGGCATAACTGGCATATACTAGTGTCACCTGGGAAGAGGGAGCCTCAATAAAGGATTGCCTCCATCAAAAAAAAAAAAAAAAACTGTCCTAGGCAGTCATCTTGTGATCATACATTATTGGTATGCCTGCTAATTCATGCCTGTAAAAACTTTGATGACTCTCAGGAAAATATTGATATAGTCTTTCTGAGCTTTACAAAACTTCTTCACTACTACCAAAGTTAACATAGAATTCTCTCCCGCCAAATTTACTCCACCAAAATCTTAAAAACGAAGTTCCCACTTAACTTATTCTTTTCTTCTGATTTCCCTGAATTGCTATTGTGAAGAATGTTTTTTTTTTTCTTTTTTATTTATTTATTTATTTAAGATTTCTGTCTTTTCCCCACCGCTGCCTCCCATTTCCCTCCCCCTCCCCCAGTCAAGTCCCCCTCCCTCTTCAGCCCAAAGAGCTATCAGGGTTCCCTGCCCTGTGGGAAGTCCATGGACCACCCACCTCCATCCAGGTCTAGTAAGGTGAGCATCCAAACTGCCTAGGCTCCCACAAAGCCAGTACGTGCAGTAGGATCAAAAACCCATTGCCATTGTTCTAGAGATCTCAGTAGTCCTCATTGTCTCTATGTTTTTTCCCAAGATGGTTTTAATCCAGGTTTTTTCAGACCCAGGCCAGCTGGCCTTGGTGAGTTCCCGACAGAACATCCCCACTGTCACAGTGTGAGGGTGCACCCCTCGCTGTCCTGAGCTCCCTGCTCATGCTCTCTCTCCTTCTGCTCCTGACTTGGACCTTGAGATTTCAGTCTGGTGCTCCAATGTGGGTCTCCAAAACAATCTTATACAATAAAGGAACTTCTGGAGGCATTACCATCCCTGACTTCAAACTCTATTACAGAGCTACAGTATTGAAAACAGCTTGGTATTGGCATAAAAACAGAGAAGTCGACCAATGGAATCGAATAGAAGACCCTGACTTTAACCCACATACCTATGAGCACCTGATTTTTGATAAAGGAGCTAAAAGTATACAATGGAAAAAAGAGAGCATCTTCCACAAATTGTGCTGGCAAAACTGGATGTCAATCTGTAGAAGAATGAAAATAGATCCATATCTATCACCATGCACAAAACTCAAGTCCAAGTGGATTAAAGACCTCAATATCAGTCCGAACACGCTGAACCTGATAGAGGAGAAAGTGGGAAGTACTCTACAACAAGTGGGCACAGGAGACCACTTCCTACGTATAACCCCAGCAGCACAGACAGTAAGGGCCTCATTGAATAAATGGGACCTACTGAGACTGAGAAGCTTCTGTAAAGCAAAGGACACTGTCGCTAAGACAGAAAGGCAACCCACTGACTGGGAGAAGATCTTCACCAACCCCGCAACTGACAAAGGTCTGCTCTCCAAAATATATAAAGAACTCAAGAAACTAGACTGTAAAAAGGCTAATCAACCCATTTATAAAATGGGGCACTGAGCTGAACAGAGATCTCTCAACAGAAGAAGTTCAAATGGCCAAAAGACACCTAAGGTCATGCTCAACTTCCTTAGCGATCAGGGAAATGCAAATCAAGACAACTTTAAGATACCATCTTACACCTATCAGAATGGCGAAAATAAAAAACACCAATGATAGTTTTTTTTCTTTATGATGAGGCAAGTGAATGATTTTTAGAAAGACACTAAATCTTGATCTATTGCCCTAATGTATCTATGACTCTTGTATCAAAGAATTATATTAGAGACCTCTGATTCACAATTTTTATTTTTAAAATATTTTATTGAGATATGACTAATATGTAAATGTGTATATATTTAATGAGTATAATTGTGGCAGTTTGAATGAGAAAAGTTCCCTACAGCTTCTCATAAGTGAATACTTGTTCTCCAAATGGTGGCACTTTAGGAAGAATTTTTGGAAGCTTTTGGAATTTGAGCATTGCTGGAGGAAGTAACCCTCTGTGCTAGGGACAGGCTGGAAGAGTTTTCAGCATTACCTACTGCCAGTCTGCTCTCTCTGCTGCCTTTGAAAGTTGAAAACGTGATTCCTCAACTCCTTTTCTGGCCACTTGCTACCATGCTTCCCCTGCCCATTATGGACTCTTGGTCCCAAAGCATAAGTCACAAAAAACTCCTTTTCTATTGCTTTTGGTTATGGTGTTTTATCACAGGAACAGAAAAGTTAGCAATATAACAACTTCAGCATTTTGTATACAGACGTGAAACAATCACTATATTATATATATGTATATATAAGTATATATAATAACAACCACTAACAATCCATAACCTCAAAAAGTCTCTCTCTATTTCAACATATATATTTGTAGAAAAGTGAAAAAAAATCCTGTATAATGAAGCTTGTTTGCTGCTCCATTTTGTTCTTTAGGGATATATTTAATTGATCCCTTATGGTTTTAACATTTTTATTTGTATTTATTTTTATAAAAAATTATATATTATATACTATTCCTTTGAAATAAGTCCATATTTATGCCTTCCCACCCCAAATCTCTGATAATACCTGCACCTCTAATGACCTCCCTCCTCTAGTCCCTAGTTACAAACTTCCCTTCCAGATCCCTAGTAACCAACATCCCCAAATGCTTTTCCCACCTTCAAGCATTTAGAACTTAATTGTGTCTTCCTGTGCCTGGCTTCATTCACTAAACTTAATGCTACTCAGGTTCAGCTGCATTGTGGGAAATGACAATGGCAGGGTTTCCTCATCCCTCTTTTTTCCTTCCGTCCTTTCTTCTTCCTCCCTCTCCCTCCCTCCCTTTTATTTTTTTATCTCTCCCTGTTTTACTTAAGATGTAGGCAGGGCCTTATGTATTCTAGGCTTTCCTTGAGAAAGACTGCCAACTCTTGATCATTTTCCTAAAGCTGAGATTAGCCCATTGTCCCCCAAACTGGATTTTGTTCATTATAAAAGACAATTTGTGTGTGTGCATGTGTGTGTGTGTTTATGTGTGTATGTGTGTGCGCACCTGTGTTTCTGAGCGTGTGTGTTACAGAGTGAATGTAAATGTCAGGCTGTTTATATAGCAGATTAATTTTCTTCTATCTGTCATTTTCTGCACTCTGTAGAGGCAGGAATTGGGGAAATCAATCAAACCCTAAGTTATTGTAATTAGAGATCACACAGAAAGTTACCAAGCTCTACATCTTCTTCATATAATTGATGAGGACATTCTCCGTGCTCTTAAGTCTATGTGCTAAGCATACTGTAATGCAAATGCTTGACCAGATGAATTTGTAAGGGCAATATCCATTTTTCAAAATTAAACAGCTGACATTGTGTAGGCCCAAAGGCTCTGGTATAGTACATATTATTGATTAAAGTAATATTTTAAAATTATTATAGTACAAAAGAGGTTATTAAATTGGAAAACTACATTGTTTTTGTTCTTTTTAATAGTTCAAATTGGACCACTAACAGTACAAAGGTTTGACCAAATCTGTGGAATGTTTTTCTTGGTATTCAAAAGTCTTCAAAGAAGGTTTGGTTTCATAGAGTACAGTCTTGAGACAACTTTAAGAGTACATAGGTCCATAAGCAGTGAAACAAACACCAGCCCATGAGTCCTTGGCATTTCTAGCAGTAAAGAATCAGTAAAACTGTAGACCCAGCCCAGTGTTCTCTTTTTCTCTGGAGATGATACAGACCCCGGAGACAGCTCAGACCTATTAATATGTGGAAACTTGAATTTTCTGGAACATTGTGTTTACGTCAAACCAGGATGGATTCTGCTAATAATTTCTGATTATCAGCACATCCAAACACCCATATCCGATTATGGGTCATTTAGAGCCTCTATGACCTGTATCATTTTTAATGTCAGAGCTGAATCATTTCAAATGACCTGCCTTTTCACATCCTCTGTCACCATTGTAGTAAGGATTCAATTTAACAAAGGCAAGTAGTCCCGCTGCCCACACCAGAAGTAGAAACCTTGGGTGATGACAAGAATGCACTTGGACAATATGAAAATAAATTGTGATTAGAAAGTATTAATCACAACCATAAACAGTCTCTTGAAAATGGGTAGATTACATAGTATAAGAAAAACTCATTTATAACAAATAAAATATAATGTTGCATTTATGGTCGAACAAATCTTTTACCTAGGGAAAGAAATATGAACAACATTATGTTGAGCATGCTATAATATTACAGGGCAGCATTTTAAATATTATTGAATATGGTTTCCCAATTAATAGCTTTACTCAAAGAAAATAATACTGGTAATTTGAATAAATGTATTAACCAATTGAAGTTCTCTCCCTCTCTTTCAAAGATGTTGTAATTTACAAATATGTTTATGGCTCAATATATCATATTAATGATTCATGCACTTTGCACATGTACCCAATGGAGTTAATGTAGACCTCATGTAAAGGGCTGTATATATAAATAACAATCTTTACAGTATTGAAAAATTATTTGTTAAATTACATAGGTGTTATAAATTTTTAAATTATACCTATGTTGTGTTTATGCATTTATGGGTATGTGCACATGCGTGCTGGTGTAGACATGGGTGTTGGGTCTTCTGAAAGAGCATGCTCTAACCGCTGAGGTCTATAGCCCTGTGGTGGGATTTTGTTTTTAGTGGAACTATAAATGAATTAAGAACTTTGATATTAATTATATTACCTATTTCCTAACACAACTTTCGTTGTAACATAGTTTTACTATAGTGAGATGTAATTACTGTGTTCAAAATCAAAGATTTAAATATTTCTAGGCTAGTTACCAGAATGAACTCAATGGATGGGAAAGTGGGATCCACTGAATAAAGCAGAAAGAGAAAGATAAGTAATTAGAAGTCCTTAAAATAATTGACAACATGGAGTAATCTTCTATGATTTTGGACCAAATTTCAATCCCTTAAAACAGCTATAAGCTTATTGTTCCAATTACATTCACACTAAATCATGACCCTTCATGCACATGCTGGAACAGATACACAGAATACAAGGTATAGCACCATGATCCTGCCGTTAAGGGCTCACTCTATGATCTCAGCTCATTAGTCCCCAAAATAGAATTTGTAGTGACTAAAGCGAGTGCTGAGAAGAAAATACTTCTCAGTCAAGCAAGTGCTGAGCCGAGAACAAGCTTGGAAGTTATCAAAACAAAGCTTCACAAGTTTGGAATAAATTAACTTGCTTGGGCAAAAACTGAATAATGTGTCTGTGTTTTGTCAGTGCCTAAACATAATCTATTCGCCTCAGGCTCTTTCTAGCCCTGAAATCTCATGCTGTCACTGTTATCTGTTACCACACTGCTTTAAATGGAGAGTGTCACCGCTTCAGGTGACATGGTTTCAATACGGGAAATTGCCCAAGGAAGGATGCAGGTGTATCTGCCATTCAAAAGACTAGGAGGTATGTTCTTCATTAAAATAAAATCATTTAAACAATGAGAACTAATTATCACATTAATTTATCGTCAACACAAGGAAGTACCAGCAGGCAGATACATCGACATTTGTGTAAACAACCAAGCAAGCAGAATAAGAAAGAATTGGTTGGTTACATTACCCTCTGGTTCTGCTCAGATTCTACTAAGAGCCACATTTTTAGTTCTATTTTGAAACTTTAATCTAATTACACAACAACCTAGACCATACATTTCTGTCTGGTTCCATCTATTTGTTTTTCTCAACAGGTCATTTTGATTTAGCCATTATGGGATAACTCTAGGGTCAATCACAAGAACCCTCCTCTGCTGGGATGCAGGCTTTGAGACTACCTTTCCTTAACTGTGGAAGAGACCTGAGATTGGGTCAGTCTGATAGATTCTGGAAAAACTAATGGGCGGTAAATGATATTGTATTATAATATGAGTGTTTCTATCCATTCTAGTAGTATTGCCTTTATGAAACAGGTAGCTAAGTGAGGGAAGCCCATATGGCTGAGAATATCAAGTATTGTTTGGGATTTATGAGTTCCCTTCCATAGCTGAACACAGTTAATTAGGATGTCTCTACTTAGCAGAGCAAGAAGTCAAGACCCTGAATCCTGCACCTTGAATAAAGGGAAGTTTACAACCAAACACACGAGTTCTAAAGTAAATCAATTGACTCTGAGCTTTCAGGTTAAGAACACAGTCTGGACTGGGATGTTGATCAGTTTATCAGTCCTTGCCTATCTTGTCTGAAGCCGGGAGTTCAAAAACAGTCATGGGGCTATAAATCATTGGTGTTGTACTCGGTTAGCATGGACTAAAGCCTTGTTTCAGTACCTAGCTGTGTGTGTGTGTGTGTGTGTGTGTGTGTGTGTGTGTGTAGATGATGTAGCATTCCCCGCTGTATGCTGTGATTACCATTGATTAAGAAAGAATCTGCTTTGGCCTATAGCAGGGCATAACAGAGCTAGGTGGAGAAAATTAAACTGAATTCTGGGAGAAAGAAGGCAGAGTGAAGAGATGCCATGACATGTAGCCCCACCAGAGACTGATACTAGACAGAACTTTAACCGGTAAGTCACAGCAACTTGGCGATACACAGATTAATAGAAATGGGTTATATTAAGATGTAAGAGCTAGCCAATAAGAAACTAGAGCTAAAAGCCCAAGTGGTAATTTAAATAATATAGCTACTATGCGGTTATTTTGGATCTGGGCAGCTGGGAATGAACAAGCTGCATATATATATATGTGTGTGTGTGTGTGTGTGTGTGTGTGCCGCACATACACACATACACAGCTACGTTTTACCAGGAATGGTGGAACACATACTGCAATTGGAGTAGAGGCAGTCATCTTTACCAAATCTAGAATCAACTGTGAGTTGGTCCTCTGAGTGTACTCTAGGGACTGTTTTGATTGAATCAACTGGGGTGATGAGACCTGTCCATTGGGAGTGCCACCATTCTCTGCCTGGAATCTTAGACTTTCTAAGTGAGAATATAAACTAAGTGAGAATGCAGCATGCATTCTTTGATCCATGTTTCCTGGTTATCAATGCCCTTGTACTCTGACTTTCCCTGACACTCTTGACTTTATCTGTACACAGTGAGCTGGAATAGTCTGTTTTTTCCTTCACTTGGCCTTTTCAGGTCATTTTATTACAGCAATAGGAAAAGAAACAAATACAACTCTAAAATCACAACCAGGGTAATGGCTTTAATAAAATTCACCCACGCAAATTTGGTCAGGTTAGTTGTAGTTTATTTGTGTGCATTTTTGTGTGTCTTTTTAAGTTCTATGTCGCAGGTGTGATAGAGTTTAGAGATATATCTCATATGGGATCCAGAGTTTGAGGTTGTTTTCCACTTGCTATATTTCAAGGCCAGTAGGAAATCATGCCTCAATAAAACCAAATGTCAAAACCAACCAAACAGCAGTTGAACCTCCACATAATCTTGCATGATCCTGAGCAAAGGAGAGGGTTAGGTTTTGCCTGTATTTCTGGCCTACACAGAGATAAAATGTGTGTTTCTTTAATCTGAAAAGAATAGAGGAATTATTGTATAGTGATTGGACACCAGGACAAAGTGTTTCAAGATAAGACAGTATAACCTTTGGCTAATAGGATTATTATTTGCCTATTGCTCAAACTGTTTTTCTCTGAAAGTCCCCTAGACTCAGGTAATTGTCTATAAATTTCAATTCAGCACTTGACCTCTAAAATGTCAGTTGGTTATTTTAGCCCCTAATAACTGCCATTTATGGGTTTGGCCTTCATTGTTTCGTATCAGGAAAAATTGCTGAAATAAGTTTCGAGAGCATTTTTTCTTCTTGAAAAGTTGGTATTTTTTAAAACTGTTTGGAGGAGACAACCTCAAGAAATTGGAGAGTAGGGAAATGTGCGTTGTCTTTGGAATTCCCCTTTCTTGGTTTATTTGTTCTGCTCTGTCTGTCACGCTTCTCCAGGCGCCTTTCCATTTGTTGGCCTTCACATCCATTCTTCCTTCTCCACTCTGAAAAGGAAGCTCTCTGCTGCTGCAGAACCATTCACAGCCTCAAAGCAACTCTTTTTTTAAGGCTAATCAATTCTATGAGCTGTTCATATTTGCCTTTTTAAAGAGACATCAGACACTCAAGCACACTACTATCAAAGCGACTTTCCTCACCCCTCCTTCTTACACACACTACATTTTCTCTCACTATCTCTAAGTCACTGACTGCGCAAAAGTCACGAGACACAAGAAAGTTGCTGCCACAGCTATAATTCTATCACAGCCCACACGTTTATTATGATTTGTTTCCTAATTTGCCTTTGTAGTATTATTTATATTAAATTTATTTGTTTACTTCTGTACTTATGTATTTATTATGGGTGTGGATATCTTACCTGCATGTGTGTCTATGTAAAACATGCGTATTTGGTGCCTGCGGTCAGAGAAGACATCAAATATTCTAGAACTGAATAAATAAATGGTTTTGAGCTCTACCATATGGGTTTTGAGATTTGAACACAGGTACTGAGATTTGAAGATGGGTCCTTGGCCAGAACAGCAAGTGCTCAAAACGAGTGAGCTCTACCTATAGTCTGTCTTTTTTATTTTTACTACAGTATTTTTTAAAAAATATCTTATTTGCTGGACCATTATTGTCATTAAGATAGAAACACATTACACTTTCTTTGTTGCATCCTTTTTATAGTAATAATCCTATTATAGTTCATAAAACATCATAGTAGGTTGAAACTGGTTTTCCTTGTATTTCTTCCTTTATATTAATCACTGTACATAACAGAAAACTATTGGCTTCCTTTGAATGTCAGTCTCCTTCTTTACTCTGCTATTTTAAAATCTATTGTAAGGTATAATAATATTTTATATCTGTGAGTACCCAGTTAATTACTGAAATAGTGGTTTGTTGCCAAATAATCTGTAGCGAGAAATCAAAGTAGTTTCCATTCCTGTCACTAGGGTCTGAGGTCACAGTTTAATTTTTTTTTGTTTTTGCTTCCTTTTCCCAGATTGCTCTAAGTGGCAGTACTGGAAAGGCAGACAGTTGAAATGTGTTTCTCTTATACTACATGGATTTATGTGAAGTCAAACAGCAAATATTTTTTAGGTGTTATAAACCTAAAGATAGAATAAAAATGTTCAATATACTTCACAAGAACTTAGTCTTTTCTTTACTGAACAGTGAATAAAACCGTAATTGAATTTATTTCTAAGCATCAGTAAAGATAAAAAAAAAACAGTGATTCTAACTATATCCTCTTTTCATAAAGTTTACATTCCAACACAAGAACAAATTAAATTGGCAAAGACAGTTGGGACAGGAGAATTAAGAGCCCGTATATAGGCATAGTTGCTAAATTTGACCTCAAGCTTAGGCTAGGAAATTTTATTGCAAGCATGTATCATTGAAAGAGATTTTACAAGGAAATGATGCTAAATACTTTTAAGATCAAACCTAAAATCTCTTTAATTAATCAAACATCTGCTTTCACTGAAAAGGAGTTAATACAAGGGAACAAGGGAAGAAGAAGAAGAAGAAGAAGAAGAAGAAGAAGAAGAAGAAGAAGAAGAAGAAGAAGAGGAAGAGGAAGAGGAAGAGGAAGAGGAAGAGGAAGAGGAAGAGGAAGAGGAAGAAGAAGAAGAAGAAGAAGAGGAAGAGGAAGAGGAAGAGGAAGAGGAAGAGGAAGAAGAAGAAGAAGAAGAAGAAGAAGAGGAGGAGGAGGAGGAGGAGGAGGAGGAGGAGGGGTTTTGGACTGTCAGAAGCAATATAGGTCTTTCATGAAAACAGTGCCATGGTCTGAGTTCTTATTTCCTGCAGATAGACGGTACTCTTCTGCGCCTTTGAGCTTGTTGCTCAGGAGCATCTTAGGAGTAATCCACAGCTTTTATTCCAAAACCTTTTAATGTTACTTTTGTCTATTCAAGTCATCTTTCATTCCTGGATTGATTAGGACGCCAAGTGAACTCAAAAGGCAACGAGTGTGGAAATTCAATTTTAAACCAGAAACCGTGATGTAAGATAATGGTCTCCAGCTCTGCGCTCATTTCCTCTTCCTGGAGTTCTGCTTAGACCTGCTTCCTCACGTTATCATGACACCCATTCTTCTGCTATGTATTTCTATCTTTAATGGTTATTTTTGTGGTGAGGTTCACTACTAAAAGTAGAATTTCACTTTACAAACTAAATAGCTAAATTAACAAGGGTCGTTTTCCCAAATAGTTAGGATGTTCTTTCACACAGAAACACCTCTGTCAAAGCCACAATAGCCTTTGTATTAAGAAGTTGAGGTGTTTCTCTATAAAACCATAGTTGCTATCATTAAAAAATACCTACATACAATTTCATTTACTCTGCTTGTATCAAAAGAAATACAAATAAGAAAGATGGAAGAAAACAGCTGATGTAGGATTTATCAAGTAATACATCTCAAGCTCACTGCAACTCTTGATTGTCATCTTGTTAGAGGGAGCTCACATAATCAAGAAAACTATAGAAAGTCATTCAGTTTTGAAAATTCAGGATACTTGTAGCTGTTGTAGTATTTTATGATTCACAAGATTTCAAATAAAATGTTACCTTGTCTCTCAGAAAGAGGCCCACATCTTTTTTCCTTTGACCATTTAAAAATTTGTCTTCAACAGATTGACTAAAGGATACTTCAAGTTTCAATATAAATTCTATCATAATCAGTTTACTTTTTATTGATAGGACCATGGTGATTTATGCTTGATGATATCTGCTAAAATAATCTCCATGTACACATAAGTCAGATCCAAAAATAATTGTCAGCTAATTAAGGCCTTTCTGGATGATCTCTTGCTTCCTGTGTCAGTTTGGAAGGCCAGACTATTTGTCTTGGTTTCAACAATTGAAACATCCCGCCTCAGCTTTTTAACCATTGAGGTGTAGCTTGTTTATTAGTAACTAGGTTACCATCGACTTTCTTTCTGTTAAAATGAGTATGTGTGTCTCTGTGAGTCTTTGTGTGTGTCTCTGTGTATGTGCGAGTCTGTGTTTATGTGTCTATGTGTATGCTTGTGTTCTTGTGTATGTGGAGACTCATAGCTGCCAAAGTTTGTATGTGCAGGTCAGAAGATGACAAGCAGGGCTCCGCTCTCCCCTTCAGGCATGTATTTTCAAGGTATCTGAGTCAGGTGGGCAGGAGTAATTGCTTGCAAGAACCTTAAACCACTGAGTCATTCCCCAACCCAGAATCTTTAATGTCTGAAATGAGTCATTCTTTATTTTTTTTATTTACATATATTTTTAGTTCTCAAGGTTTGGTAAGAGACATAAATTTTTAGGTAATGTGGAATAATGATTTTTTTTTTATTTCATTGATTTTCTCTATTGATTTCTCATTTTTAGTTGCATTGATCTTTATTCTTTTAGGTTTCTTGTTTCATATTTAAATTACTCATCTTTTTCTAACCTCTCTAGTTGTAAACTTAGATTTCTTGCTTTAAATTTTTCTTTTTACTACAACATTCACTCATTCCTATACCTTTTTCTCAAAACAATGTGTTTGATCGAATTTCCCCTCTTCCTGCCTTAAAAAGGAAATGACGTTTCATTGAACTTCAATGTGAGATCCTAGCAGACATTACGTAGATAAGAGGGCATGTGTGGTCCTGATGGCTCCATTGTAAGACCCTGTTGAAATTTTAACCTTTCAGTTTTGGAACTGGTCTTCACTAAGCCTCCAGTAGTGTTTCAACATCCATCTACATTTTCCTACCAGAGACTGGGTCTAAAAACTTCCTGCTTATGGGTTTCTATGTTAATACGCTGTGGTTCTCTATATCCCTTCTGCTTAGCTTCCTGTGTGACTTTAGTTCTCTGCCAGATGTAGACAGAATTGTTGAATGAATTCTTGTTTGTTCACGATTTTGCCTATTAGAATGCAGAGACAACTTCCAGGATCCTCATTCGATGCATTAGAAATAACATTTTGGCTTTTCTTAGGCAGTAAATATCACATACAAATGCTTCTGCACAACAGCATGAGAGAATGGGAAGGAGTTATGTACCTCCAGGGGAATGAGTTTTACTAAGAAGCATCCATGTGTTTCTGGCTTGGAAGATGGGCCATTTCCTCTTATACTTTTACAGTGTCAATCAGTATCTTTTTCCATTGTCTAGTCTGTCTTTTATAAGGAGAGTTTCATCCTGTTTTTAAATGAATAAAATCACTTGTGGGTACATTTTTTAAAGAAAAATTCAGATACAGACAGATACACATGAGTGCCTGACCCCCTCCCCCATTACAGAGGGGAAATACATGTATTAATGACTGTTTAAATAGCAAAGACATTATAGTAGTTGTTTGTTCAAATATTTTGAAATTATTCAAACATTTTGAAATTCAGTGATGGTTTAAAAAATAACTTTATCTGGATGAACCGAACCTTTATATTTAGATATGAAGATACCAAAAATGGTATTCAAATGTAATTAATGTTACTAAGGAAAATTTATTTTAGCTTTTCAAGGAACAGAATGTCAAACATGAAAAACAAAGCTGGAAAGCTTAGTTTAGAAATAAACTAAGATGAACTTTCCCATGTCAGCTTCTGGGGTTTTAGAACTGAATGAGGGTTTTTGTCTTTGTGACATTCATGGCATACTGCTCTCTCTCCAAACCCACAAATCAATATTTGATTTAAAAAAATACAACTGTATTTAAAAAGGTGTTCTCCAAAGTAAGGATATACTAATCCATTAAACTAGAACGGTCCTTAGTGGCATGGGGGGATATTTATGAAAGTAAAAATACATGTCTGGGAAGCATAGCATCTAATTCGGACTTCAGAACTTTCTCCAGGTCAGTGTCCCACCCCACCCCCTGACCATCAGATAAATGTCTGAATTCTTCTGGTGGTACCCAACTCCTCTCATTCTCCATCTTCTCACATGGAGGGGGCTTTCAAAGTTAATGTATATATTTTTCTTCTCTGTCATTATCGATAGCAAGAATTTAAAGAAATAACTCTTAAGGTACACATGGCTTGAGAAGAGAGCTGCAGTGGTAACTGCTCGGTCTTTGTCTTGTACAATCTGTTTCGGATTCCCAAGGGTGGTGACTAGTCCCGCTCAACTGTTTTAATGAGCCTGTCCTCCTACTGTCACTCTTCCCAATTATTAGATGCTGTCTGGTCTGTTTGAAGGTCTGAGAGGCGAACGGGTACCTCAGGGGGCTGCATCTATCTATGCGTTTGCGGGGTGGTGGAGGATGAGGGAAAGATGTATAATGAAAACCAACTGTTCTGAAAATTACAGAAGGTAGCAAGTGCACCGCATCTATCACCCCATGCAGACACAGTTATAACACATGCATTTTTAATGTGGGATATTGTCAGTATATGATTCAGTAAGAAAGGCTGCAGCAGGAATTATATTTGTCACTCACTATTCACTAGGACAAAAAAATGGAAACAAGAAAGCAAGAATGAAAATCCACAGATATGTTCTCAGTGTATTTTTAATGTTTACATTAGAAGAAAACAAAAGTCACGTTTCCGTCTCAACATAAGGGGACTTGGAATGAAGTACAGATTGGCTGAAATGATGTTGCATAGGGACAAGAATAACCATACTCTGAGACAAAGTACCATAAGTACCATAGAAGTGTAAGACTTGAACTCTATGACATAGATATCAGTATAGAAAAAAAAAACACAAAACTGTTATTTTTAATATACTGTGTTTCACAGAAACAGATTACAAATGAATGTTCACAGGAGAAAAATAAGCATGCCTGTTAAATACATCTCCCACATAAAATGATTCTTTAATTCACAAGGAAACCTTTGTCTACCATGTCATGTTTTGTGAATTATAGGGTGATTCTTGTGGTGGCCTCATGTCTGTGATGAGTTCTATCTGTCAGATTTAGCTAATCCTTGCTTTGAATGTATGTACAGAATGCCAGATCAGTTGAATCTAGTCTGTGTAAAATAGCATGCTCACGTTTGTTTGGAAAGAGAATATGAGGGTCTACCACAATGGCACAGGACTCTGGGTGACAAAGAGTACATCAGTTCATGAGGAGAGATGGAAAGTGTTGGTCTAGTCTGTCAAGCCTTCCTAACACAAAAATACCTTTCTCTCAACCACCTTCCAGGTCATACTGCTAGGGGTACTGAAAACAGAGGGGCTGGCTGGTTCATATTTAAGCTACTCCTAGCTGACTGTCCCTATGTGTGTTTTCTGGTCATCATTACCTAATCAATGTGGTATGACACCTATATACATGACCGGTATACCATTTAAGGTATTTCATATAATCTGAAGATAACCAGACATAGGTGAAGATGTTGGTAATTTACAACCCCTATACTCCTGAATTTAGGAGAGTAAGTATCTCAAGATTGTGGCATGCGTGGGTCTCTCAGGAAAAAACAGTTTTCCAAAGACAGTGAAGACCTATTTGTCACAAAGAAATCAGAATCAAAAGACAAGACACGCTCCCACCCAAATCAATTAACAAGGTCCAATGCAGTATCCTTTGCGTGGTCTTGTATATAATAAAAGGCTACATTGTTATTATCATACCACATGATGAGAACATTTAACCTCTGTTCCTACTACTGCAATGAAAAGGCCAAGAGTGAACCCTGTACAAATTCAAGACCTAACTACATACTGACTAAACAAATGAAACAAAGAGTTGGTGCACAATGCATGCATGCACATCATCTTAGAACTCAGGAGACTGTTGTTTGAAATAAGTATGATGCATGCAACAGTATTTGATATTGCTATCATTGTTCACATTGTGAAGACAAACTTTTTTTTCAAAGAAACTCCTTTAATAAAGAAAGTCTCATCAGTAGATCAGAAGGAACCACAAAACTTTTTTTCAAAAGTGATTGGAAAAGGCATTTGGGGATGCAGACCATAACCTTCTTATGGTCATATTTAATGATTACTCCTTCAGATCTCAGCTCAATTGCTGTGCCTCGAGAAGAAGCTTCCAAGAACCTTCCACTTCAAACTGAATCAGTGTTTGATTACAATTTCCAATTATATATTTATATGAGTTGATTAATATCTGCCTTCCTCATTGAATCAAAAGCTTCAAGATAGAAGAACTGTTTAATTCACTACTATTCTGGCATGACAGTGTGGAGAAGAGTGAGTGCAACATCTGTGTATTAAATGAGTATATGAATGAGCAGTAAGCAATGTGTGACCATGGTAACTGTAGTTCTAGAAAATGACCTGGAGAGATTAAGTTACAGGAAAAACTTAGGCCTTGTAGACAAACAGGACTGTATTATACATTAACTGCGATACTGGTAACTTACTTTTAAAAACGCCACTCCATTTTTCTGTGTAGTAGTGCATCCTACTTTGAACTGAAGTAGTAAACGAAATTAGGTAATGTCTGTGAAAGAGTAGCGTGATTAATAAACACTGAAAGAAAGGTGTTGTTTAAAACTTTGGGGTGAAACATGAATTTGGCTCATGGCCATGAAATTAGGAGCTTAATTGAGATAAATGATTAATTCTATTTGTGGTCAAGCTTCTGTAGCTATGAAATTACAGTAATACTATTTACTCAGGAGTTTTGAGGATTTACAGACCAAGCTGTAAACAGGTCATTGTCCCAGAGCTGAGCAAATGGAAAGTATTTAATACTTTGTTCCATAATTGGCATCACTATTCTCTTACTGTAGTAAGCCTCTTATGCACTCAACCTTAGAGTAAGCAGTGGTTTCAAAGAAAACAATTACTCCATTTAACTACAAAGCCTAGGAGAATTCATGTTAAACAGGTGTAATATCCTCAAGATAATGCATGGATTTAGAGTTGGGAGTTAGTTGGGGTTCCTTTTGGAGTCATAACTTCTAGATTCCTATCTATAGTCTTTCCCAAACTCTCTGACCATCGCTTTAAAATTCTTAACCTTATTTCCTCCAGCAGATAAAGACAGTAACTATATAGTTAAGTCTTTAAGAGGTGGTTTAAACTATGTACATTTAGCAGGTTAATATTAGTTTTTACTTCTCTTCTATGGTCTAAGCTTTAAGCTATTCACAGTTCATGGCTGCTGGGAGGAGGGAAAACCAGTTTTTTGGTGGAATGTGACTCCTGAGAGACTGCCCTGTTCGATAGAAGAACATGCTATCCTCATGCTCATACTAGCAGCACTAAATGGGCTCTACATGGACTCTGTGGACTCAAGAAAGAGATGGAAGGAGAGAGACATTGTAAAAGAGCGAGAGTGCATGAAATTAAGTGGGAACAGTTCTAGAGGGCAAAGAGAAATTTGAGGGTAGGAATGTGGGGTAAATTTAATCAAAACATTATATGTACCTATGAAATTGTCATTGAATTAAAAAATGGAAAGAGTACCTATATATAAATTTAATGATTATTAAGTAAGGAAATAAACCACATCTTTAGCAATGTGCTCAGCTCAGAATAAAATTCCCTAAGAATGAAATTAATGCAAGCAGGAAGGAATGAGTCCAGTATAGACCAGTGGTATTTATGAATTGCTGGCCTGGGGACTTGCCACTCTTATTACTAGGAAATAACTGGGGGTATCTAAGATAGTTTAGCATCTTATAATTCAGTGAGTTTAGTGTAAATGGGAGTTTCTGTCCCACCTGGTCCCATAGCCAATCAATCACAAAGAAACAAAGAGAGACTTATATTAATTATAAACTGTTTGGTCTATTAGCTTGGTTTATTATTAACTAGTTCTTTCAACTTATACTAACCCATAATTCTTGCCTATGTTTAGTCATTTGATTTGGTACCCTTTCTCACTAAGGCATGTTAATTGGTTTTCCTCTGCGTTTTGCTGGAGACAGACTCTTTGGTTTTTCCCAGAATTCTTAGTCTGGCCACCCCACCTCTACTTCCTGCCTGACTAGTGATCAATCGGCACTTTATGAAACTAATATGAGTAACAAATCTTTACAGTGTACAAGAATATTATCCCAAAGCAGTTCAGTATCACAACAAAAATATTTAAGAAATATTCTATCTTATATTTCTCAGAAGGAACTAAATAAGCATGTGATCGAGTAAAGTAAAAAGAATGGAAAATTAGAGACACAGCGGTGAAGGGCTGTGATATAGAGTAGTCAAAGAACTTCACTGGGAATCCATTAATTATGAATCTATATTCTGGCAGAATATTGAGTGGGAAACAAATTATATTTGACAAGGAATTTATAAAAAATTTGTATTGCTGTATATTTGGTTTATGACAATGAGCTCAAAAGTACGTGTCTAAGTATAAACAGCATAATTTGAGATTTATCAAACTGTGCACACAAAAACACTTTTATAATAGAACATGGTTTTAAGTATACAGTAAAGCAGTTGTTCACAGAGACTTTTGTTCTTTATACTGATTAAAAAATTACCCTCTAAGTTTAAATTTTGTGCAGTCAATTCTTGCATCCACTATTATATTGGGAAAGTTACTAAAAGTATCTGAGGTTCTATTCCACCATGTATAAACATTTTAAAATACACAGTCCTTATTAATATAATGATAATATTGAATGAATACTTGATATATGTGGTTATATCTATCCCCCCATACACATACACATATACAGGTGTATAAACATATAAAAATCTACACACACACACACACACACACGTATAAATACACACACAGGTGTATGTACATATGCAAATCTACACACATGCATATACATAGCTTTTGGAATAGGGACAAAAATATGGTAAGAATTGAATTGGTTAAATATATTAGTATTAACTCAAATATTTACTATTAATTAAATATTATGAGAATTCTAAAACAAGAAAAGCAGATTTAAGTACTCTAAACAACCAGCAGATATTTCATTTAATGTGATTTATACAAACATTATTAAAATATAATGTACTGTAACATATGATTGTATATAGCATATAACTCAAAAATATCTAAGACAAATTATATTATAGCTCATTTTACCAATATCATATCTTAGCATTAAATTTTAGAGTTCATTTTCTTTCAGAGTCTCAATAGAAAAACACGTATTTCTATGCAAAATAACTGAAGATTATGAACACGAATATACCAAATGCCTATAGATAGTTATGTAATAATAATATTAATTAATCATGAAACCAATTGCCTCTTCATGGCCATAAAACTAGCCCTATATCTGCCAGTCTTCCCTGGGATTTGCAGATATTGATGGGATGGTTACCACCATGTGCATGAAGCATAAAACACATGGAAGTTAGTTGTTTTGATATAGAAATTTTATAAACATTTAATTGTATATACAATGACTATTGTCACTTATCTAATGTGAGCAAAAGAAGACTGTAACTCTTAAAATCAGGAATTCTAAAACTGTCCAGGTTTTGTCCACCCAGTTACACAGTGATTGATGATTTGCTTCCTTCTTCCATATTATATGCAGTATTTTTCATTAGCAGGTATGGGTTATAGGCAGCTGCTGGGCATGTAACCTGGAATGTGTATATCAGGACGATCAGAACAAGGCAGCTTTACCTTGCCAGTGTGAAATACCATAGCAGAGCAAACTTCACCCAGGTCATCCGGCAATGACCAGGAATGCTGATCGCTTGTATAAGAAAAAAATCTCCTGTGGCTTAGCAAATAATATTGACTACAGTAATACAAATACATTGGTAAAAAAGAAAATAAAAGAAATATGTTTGATTGGTGAACATTTACAAAATTTCTGTATTATAATAGACTCCACGTGTTACACAGTTCATGCTTAGGTGGTAAGTATCCCAGCAAGATCTTCATCCAGAGATGATCCCTGGTTATTTGTCTTCCAAGTTTATCTGGCGAATTTACTTTGAGAGTAAGATATAATTGGTGTTCAGTGCTGAGTTTTGGGGTCTTCTTTATCATAACAGCATGCGTTATATAATGCAATTAATATTTTCATGCTGGTCATGATTTTTACAAGATTGAAAATCACTGGAACAAATACACAGACTCTCTCCAAAACAAAATAATGTTGACTATGGTGGCTCAAATTGCCCATAAATACTAGACACACATACATGTATATATATTCTACCTTATGGTATAATACGATTTCTTCCAGGCAAGTTGCTCATGCAGAAGCTGTTGGAGATGAATGGGAGACACATAATGGTGTCAGGGAGCTCTAGCAAATGCTTTGCCTTCATTCTGTTTAATTAGGCTATCCATCCATCTCTATCCTCTGCAACTTTATAGTTTAGACTTCTTAAAATGTGAGTGTCAGTCGGTAATTATATCATTCTCCAATGTGACTAGGCAGGGAGTTGAGAAGAATCACCAGGCTCCATCTCGAGACTGCAAGAACATTTGGACTAGTGATATATCTTCCCAATTACTGCTTTCGGTGTTCTCTGTCTATGAACACACTGAAGCTATTTAGGAGATATTATTCTAGTGAATGAGCAGACAATTGATATATTAAATTCCTGTTCCTGTGCAAACTGTAACATGCGATACCTTTATCTATTTCATGCTGGAATTAAAAAATCCATAGCAAAAAATTCTTGGAAATTAAATTCATTCATTATTCATCTGAAAAAATGCAAGTGAAGATGAGCATGCGTAGTCTCATAAAAGTCCTAAAATATTCCTCTTAGTTTATGTTATAGAATATTTGATATTTATTCTCCAATGCTCACCTGTAACACTCAGTAACTTAATGTTAAGTTAAAGTAATTAGAGAAATCAAAAGGCCAGGGTACAGTGGACTATTGAAAATATTGCTTATTTGTGAGTTGGGAGACAATGTCGGGTTGGTGGGGAAGGCTGTAGAGTGAACGCTTGGGATAGGTAAAACTAAAAATACATTGTTTCACTCCTTTAATTTCTTAGGTTGTTTCTAGGACAAGAAGATAGTACTTTTCTAATATAAAATATCCACTGTGACTATGAGCTCTTACCATAAGCAAACATGCCACTTCTCAGAAAGAAATCTTTCAGCTGATTTGTTTGGCAGGAGTTGAAAAGGCAAATTAAAACCCAGAAAAAGAGAAACAGGGAGATTCAGTGATAAAGGTTGCCTTGCTTTTCAGAGATGACGCCTGCCTGTGTCAGTGAGACAGGATCTGGAAAACCACCTTTCAGGTAGATATTCTGCACCTCCCTCAATACGTTATCTCTCGCCAGATACTTTGCTGGTTGAGGTAGAGGCCACAAGAATGAAGGCTGACAGGGTGTTCCAAACCAGCCTGGGTGACGACAGGAGACTCAGTCTCCAAGACATGAAAAGAAACCAAAGCCAAACAAACAAGAAACAATGGAAACAAAGCAAGAGAATGGATTACCCTAGCCTGCTGCGAGCCTTGCAGAAGGTTAAGTTCAATTGGTATGACTTACACCTGAGGGCTGAAAGGAAATCTTGCATCCCTAGGGGATAAATACTCCTGTTATATATTTGCCTCTGGAATTTTTCCAGTATTAGAAAACACACGACAGAAACCTCACTATGAAACTCATGGCTTCTTCCGCATCTCAGACAATTTTGGAGCATATCCTAAAATTATTAAATATTTTATAAAGATAAATAATAAAATAAAATAAAATGTACAGGAGAGAGATATAATTATAAAGGACGGAACTTCCTTGTAGTATCAAATGATAGTCTCAGATCTTCAGGCTGAGTGGGCTTTATGAACAGGAAATGCGGTGAGTAATATTGGCCAATGCTGGCATCTCAACATAACTCAGAAACACTTGGAAATTTGGTGGCCCAAACCGCTTGTTATGTGCCTTGCAGGGAAGCTATGATGGGTTGAAATATTACTCACCAAGATAGAATTTATTAAGAAAATTAAAGTTGAAACAAATATAAACATGTCCAAATGGAAATAAAAGCAAAGCAGAATTCTTAGTATCTTGTATTCACTCTGCTGTTTCCCTAAATATTACAACACTTGTGGCTAACGTTTGGATTATGTATGTCTTACCCAGCAAATTCTGAGCAAAGTCCTTGTCTGATAATATAAGAGACTTGACTCGATGACCATTTTCAAGATGATCCATCAAACTGTAACTATAGTTCACTGAATATTTGTTTATCAAGCTATGTCAGAGGAATAGGGAAGAGCCATGCTATTCAGTAGTATATAAATTTCAAATAAGTATTATAAGTTAACTGTACTCATACATTTAATCAAAACCTTTGTCAGGAGATGCCTGATGGTTATAAAATGTAACTTTAATGTGCTTATGGTTTCAAGTGTAAAATCTATTAAGATACATATAACTTTGAAAATTCAATAAAAGTTGTGAAATATAATATTACTTTGATACAGCAGAGGCTTTTGACTGGCTTGCTAATATAAGACTTTCCAATAGCCAGGCGGTGGTGGAACATACCAGTACTTGGGAGCCAGAGGCAGATGGATCTCTGTGAGTTTGAGACCAGTCTGCTCTACAAGAGCTAGTTCCAGGACAGGCTCCAAAGCCACAGATAAATCCTATCACACACACACACACACACACACACACACACACACACACACACACAGACTTTCTGATAGATAAACATTCTATCAATGTAGTAGGAGCGGCCGGGCTGTGTCCCCGCACCCGGCCGCCCGCATAGCTTACTTATGCCCTGAAATAATTACATGGAAACTGTATACTTTTAAACACTGCCTGGCCCATCAGTTCCAGCCTCTTATTGGCTAGCTCTTGCACCTGGACTAGCCCATTTCTGATAATCTGTGTAGCACCCCAAAGTGTGCTTACCAGGGAGATTCTAGCCTGCATCTCTCTGGAGTGAGAACATCATGGCGACTCCCTGGCTCAGCTTCTCTTTCCCAGAATCCTCTTCTGTCTACTCCACCCACCTAAGGGTTGGCCTATCAATGGGCTCAGGCAGTTTCTTTATTTTAACCAATGAAATCAACAGATTGATATATGACACTCCCACATCATATCAAGTTTGCAGAGGGATACTAGGCAGAGGCCCTAAGGGATCATTAGATTTAGATTCCTCGCTCTGTTCATTCTGTGAGAGTATGTTCGTCAGTGGCGAAGGGATGTCATGGCACCTTACAGGGCTCCGAACAAGGGACAGTTGCTGCTTTTATTTTCAGTTAACACAAATTGATTAAAAGTATCCTCATCTGAAATGTCAAAAAGATGGGCCTTGGAATCTCTTCAATTTATTTTTCATATATGTCCACATGTGAATATTAGATTTTTAGATCTATCAAACTCTGTTTCACACTCTCAATATGGAGTTCACCATTTCAACTAGGAAGGCAGGCCAAAGTGTCTGTGAACACATCTAGCTTTTTCACGAGTTGTGAAAAGCCTTTTTCTGATTCTTGCTTGACCAGCCAAGATTTTACTCTTGAACCATATCCTTAGGGACAGGAAGGGACTTTTTAATCTTCTTCCGTAAGACCCAGGTACAGGCTGGAGAGCAATTGTTCATATAGGTAGGGGTTAGGCATGCAGAGAAAAGAGAAAATCATAGTAAGCATGTTGTAAGATCTACAGTGAGGCAATGAAGATAGAAACTCCAGGAAGATTCCTCCATTTTTCTTATACACTTATGATCAAATATCCATAGGTATACCTTCTTCATTCTAATACTCTTGGGGAATTTAAATATGAGCATAGATAGAGATTTCCCAGTCTAAATGATAAGGTAGGCTAAGATCCTGTGCTTCATAATTTTATCTCAAATTGGCAAAGCTGAAGTCATCTGAGAGGAGAGTACCTCAATTAAGAAAATGCCTCCATAGGATAGGTCTTCATACAAATGTGTAGGGTATTTACTTAATTAGTGATTGATGTGGGAAGGACCAGCCCATTGTGGGTGATGCTCTTCCTGGTCTAGTGGATCTGAGTTCTACAAGAGAGCAGGCTCAGCAAACCATATACAACCAGACAGTGAATAGTACCCATCCATGGTCTCCTCAGCAACTCCTGCCTCCAGGATCCTGTCTGTTTGGTTTCATGTCCTCACTTGCTTTTTAATGAACTGCGATGTGTAAGTATAAGGTGAATAAATCATTTTCTCTCCAAGTGTCTTTGGTCATGGCATTTCATCAAATTAGTAGTAACCGTAAGACAGATCCTAAGCACACATTGTTCTTGCTGTGTTATATCTACCGCACTTAGACTGTGTGCAGTGCTTTCATATGATATTTCATATGAAATCATATGATTTCTCAAAATTTACACGGTAAATTTTATTTTAGTTGCTAGAGTATTCATCCTAATTTCTGTCATGCATTCTAGATGATGTTACATGATTGTAAATGTTTTGTCAGGATAAGAGGAAAATGACCACCTAAATTCATAGAACGTTCATGAAATATTCAATTTTCAAGAAATAATTGCTAGGAAGTACATAAGAAAGCAGCATCCTCAAGGGACACCCTTTCTTTAAAAATAACCACAATATGGAGAGAGGTTAGTCAAAATCACAACGGAGATACAGAAGACAGAAAAATAGAAAAGAAAAATATGAAAGAAACGAAAGGACGCTATTCATCAAGGAACATATTAATGAAAGCGTCATTGAGGATGCAGGGCTGAAGAAGATGCTTACGTAGCTGTAAACTCAGAAAAACAGCATTGATCTTTGAAGAACTGAATCGATATTGGCAAATTCATCTCCTGTGCAATATGTGGTGCTTTTCTAAGTTTATGTTTAAATAAAACATTTAGTTACTCAGCAGCCCAGCTCCATGCTCTTGTGGTGTCCCTCAAACAATGGAGGAAATAGCCCCAGTATCCCTCAACCCCTGAAATCTGATATGCTCATCATCAACAGACATCTTTCTTACCAAATTTCCATTTTTAAACACTCTGCTCTTGCAAGTACACTATCCCCCATTGTCACAGAGAACTAGCGATCTCAGTATTTCAGGGTTTGTTTGATTTCCCACTTAGGAACACACATTTGGATTCACACCCAATTTTTCATCTTCAAGCTCTTTTAGTTTAGTTTTTCTCTTCCTACAGCCAACAAGTTTAACATTGTTCAAGCCGTCCCTAAATCAATCATTTTTTCCTGAGTAAAACAACAAACGAACCACAAAAACAACAACAACAACAACAAAACCACACTCCCAGGCCAATGCCTTTTCTATCCTGCTTCTTTCTGTGGATATTTGTTCTCAGCAGAAATCACTTTTTCTCCTTTTGTTTTTCATCCTCTCCACCTCAGTTGTGCACCTGAAGCTATTCTTACCACACACATCAGTGTCCTACCTGCTGCTCACTTTCAATTCTCCGCTCCTTGAGTTCAATGCGGCACTTAGACAGTCTTTTACACACAAGACAGCCATGCTGTCTCCACTCCTCATCTCAGTCTTTCATACTGACAAACTGTTTCCCTTTTATTCTGTTCTTTCACATTGGTCATTTGTTTCCCCTCTTTTCTAGGTCATTTTCATTTTAGCTTTAAGCATCCCTTGTGGGCACCGGCGAGATAGCTCTGTGGGTAAGATACTTGCTGCCAGATTTAATAACCCAGGTTCATAAAACAACCCAGGTGCTGTAAAGATAAACAACCTCAGAAAAAATTCTCTTTGACCTCTACAAACAAACCATGATGTGTTGCAGCTATTACTACTACTACATACACACATAATTTTCCTGTAAATAATTGTCACTTATCGGGAAATATTTTTGAATACTAAATATATTCAATGACATAATTATAAATAGAAAAAAAAGTTTCTATAAAGCAAAGGAAACAGTCAATAAGACAAAACGACAGCCTACAAAATGGGAAAAGATCTTCACTATCTCCACATCAGACAGAGGTCTGACCTTCAAAATATACAAAGAACTCAAGAAATTGGTCATCAAAAGAACAAATAATTCAATAAAAAAATGAAGTACATACCTAAACAAAGAACTCTCAACAAGAGGAATCTAAAATGACTGAAAGACACTTAAGGAAATGTTCAACATCCTTAGTCATCAGAGAAATGCAAACCAAAACAATTCTGAGATTCCATCTTACACCTGTAAAAATGGCCAAGATCAAAAACACTGGTGGCAACTTATTCTGGAGAGGTTGTGGAAAAAAGGGAACACTCCTGCATTTTGGTGGGAATGCAAGCTGGTACAGCCTTTAAATGTCAGTGTGGCGATTTCTCAGAAAATTAGGAAACAACCTTCCTCAAGACCCAGTAATACCACTTTTGAGTATATATCCAAAGGATGCTCAATTGTGCCACAAGGATATGCACTCAAATATGTTCATAGCAATTGTTTGTCATAGCCAGAACCTGTAAATGTAAACAACTAAATGCATCTCAACCAAAGAATGGATAAGGAAAATGTGGTACATTTACACAATGGAGTACTACAAACTAGAAAAAATAACATCTTAATTTTGCAGGAAAATGGATGGAGCTAGAAAACATCATTTTGAGTTGTCAGAAAGACAATTATCACATGTACTCACTCATAAGTGGTTTTTAAACATAAAGCAAAGAAAACCAGCCCACAAATCACAATCCCAGAGAACCTAGACAACAATGAGGACTCTAAGAGAGACATACAAAGATCTAATCTACATGGGAAGTAGAAAAAGTCAAGACCTCCTGAGTAAATTGGGAGCATGGAGACCATGGGGGGAGGGGTTGAAAGGGGGGAGAGGGACAGGGAGGGGAGCAGAGAAAAATGTAGAGCTTAATAAAAATCAATGAAATAAGAATACGCATTGAAAGGACACATCTGCATTATCTTTTCCATACATGATGGAGCTTACTTCATGTACCCTTTCTTGAAAAATGATGAATAAAAATCGAAGAGGCTCTTAAAGATTTATTTTCTAATTATGTGTGTGGCCATATGCCTGGGTGTGCCTGTGAATATGTAGGTGCCCCAGAGGTCAGAAGAAGGCATTGAATCAGAATTCAGGCCACTATGAGATGCCTGACAGGGCTGTTGAAAACTGAACAGTAGCACTCTGTAAGAGCAGCTAATGTTCTTAAGTACTGAGCCCCAAGTTTGTTTGTTTGTTTCCAAGTGATACACTTTGTCCTCATCTTATGGAGACTATAACATCAAGCCGCCTAGGGAGTGAACTGCTGTATAGCTTTTTCAGTCTTGGGCATGCAAACTGCTACTCATTAGCATTTGAGTAACCAGGAGGTAGACCATTTTCTATTAAAACGGTGATATGTGTTTTTCTTCAAAGTCTAGCTTTGAGTGCTTGTTAAAATAGTCAGAACATGTCTATTATATTTGGAACATTTTAATATACACCATAATTATCCTAAAAAGAACACCTTTCTTTAAATGCAAGAGGGAAAAAAATTTCCATGAAAGGAAAAAAATTGAAGTTGCAAAGCCCAAGCATGGGAAATATTACTTTCTGGTTTGCTGGAAACCTATGCGCTACTGTGCTTGAAAGTATCTGTAAATGTGAGATGCGTGTTCCTGCTTTGAAAATATAACACTTTTTAGAAAGGAAAATGCAGATACATACAAAATAAAATAATAAAGAAACTTAAATATGCCGTGCTTTGTTGACTACCCATGGGAGGCTTTACCCTCCCTGAGGAGTGGGTGGGGGTGGGGGTGGGGAAGGTGAGGGCAGAGGGAGAATGTGAGGGAGGGGGAACTGTGGTTGGTAAGAAAAATGAATAACAAATTTTTTCAAAAGGAATTTGATAAATTGTCCTATTATCAGCCGCTGAATAAAGCACGTGAACAATAATTACTATGAAACTCACAATGCAAAGACTACTTTGGGAAATGGAGTGAGCGTTTATTTTTGGACTACTCAATTGGAAGCTGAGGCATTTTTGCCTGATGGCGGGAAGTCTCCTTCCCCATAAATTCCAAAGTTGGGCTGCTCTTTTAGTACCTGCTCCCACTATCAACTCGAAGTGAGGCAGTTTCAAATGTTCAATCAGTCATCGACATGCATCTTCCCCTGCTTACTTCAGAACATCTTCAGCAGGAGGGTGGGCATATCTCATGTGTCATAACTGAAGGAATAAATGACACACCAGTCACATCAAAGTTAAAGCATAGTCACAGAAATCTCTAAAATAGATACTGTAGAGAATGGGACTGTCCCCATTTCTCTGGCCTTTGAAGGGCACTGGATATAGATCCCCACTAGCACTGTGGTTATGGGACAGGACAACCTTTACTTCTGGATGCTCTCTCTGAATCAGCTAAAGCTAATTCTGGTACTGCGGGGCTCAGCAGGACTTTGCACCTCCCCACTTTGTAGTTCAATTTATTCCATAATGTGAAGACAAAGGCAAGGCTGACTTTGGGATGAAATGAACATGACCACCGAGCTCTGGTCTCATCTCTTGGTAGTTTACCATGTGCCTGTGGCTCCTCCTTATACTAAAATACTAGAATCAACCTAGCAACTCAGGTACCAATGTACTTCTGCTTGCTTGAGCTTCACCTCAGGCAATTAAATGAGAATTTCTGGGGTTGGAAGTGGGCATAGTATCTGAGTATAGCACTCTAAATGATTCAGATACTCCTATCAGTTTATTAAAAGTGTATCAAATTAAGATTGGTGACTCACGAAGATTAATATGCATATGAAAGATTTGGGGATTTTGCCAAAATGTAAATTCCCACTCAGGAAATTAGGGTAGCATCTGCAGTTCTTCAGTCCTATGTTCCTGGGAGTTGCTCTTTCTGATGTTGAGAAAAAAATAATTACAGAACTGAAAATCTGTAAAATGTCATTTAAAAATCTTGCATCCAAGGCTCTACTCTTAATGAGATTCTGATCCACTCCATTCAGTGTCTTCTGAAAACCTACAATTAAAATTCTCAAACAATGCTGAGCTCACCGTGCAACACAGGTGTGTATATCAGACGAACCTGTATCGAGATGTTCAAAAGAAATGCTGTCTCCTCGAAATCCTAGGCCTATTCCCTGGCAGAGGCAGTGAACCCATTCCCGGTGAGGTGGTATTCTCCGTGTATTACGCATGTGTGGCAAGAGCTGAACTGCTGTATGGACATTCTAAAGTTTCTTGAGTATCTTCACCCATGGCACCTCTGACATTATCCTCATGATGACGGAGCATTTGACCCAATACTTCACTTTCCAGAGATGGACCAATCTTAAAATGTTCTCATTTCTTATATAGCAGAGACAAGGTCTCTTAAATGTTGGAATTATATCTATAGTATAAAATAAAACTTAAAATCTGCCTTTTAGTTTGATGAATAATTTTATATATTTCTTAAAGAAGTTATTAAATGAAACAAGCTGGTGTAAAAACAAACCTTCCTATAGTAACAGTGCTCTATTTTGTACCTTATATGTTCATTATGTGCACGTGTGTTGATGCATGCAGAAACAAGTACACAAGCATGCATGAGGAATATGAGTAAAGACTGACTTTGCTTCTCTAAGTAAATGCTCATCTAAGAGTCTGAGATTAGGTCCAGATCAGCTCAGGGACCAAGTCCTTGCCTTCTCACCTTTAAAGGGAAGGGTCTGGATTTCATGACAATACCAGCAAGTACTTCTATTGTTCTTACTGTATGCCAAGCAATGGATTATTTCACTGGAAAGTCTTTAGTCTTCCTAATACTCCTAGATTGACACATCCTGCTCATTTACTCTTATGGACTGAGGAGTAAAGGCAAGTTTCATTTTTTTTTTTTTTCAGGACAAGATGACCAACTACATTAGTTTCTGCCCTGGAGAAGTTCTTAGTAGTACCTTGCATTCATTAACCTTTATTTGGGTACTTAATGGAGTGTGTACTTTATTAACTATGTACTTACACAACCTAAATTTGTAATTGTAAGATAAGCTTATGGACTCTAGACCTAGAGCACTTAAGCATACCTCTCATCCTCCTGGATAGATTCAATGGGAACGTCTGGGTTATTTCCTACCTAAGTGCTTCATGCACCAAGACTGTAAAGGGAATGTGAGAAATAAAGCGATAAGCTAAACAAAGTATTGTTACCGATGTCATCACTATAGGCAACAACCGATGACTTGGGCAAAGAAGATCAAATATGGGGGACATTCAGGAGAAACAACTTGAAAGCAGTTAGTGGGGTTTCAAGGGATCCCTTTAATTCAAACCTTCACAATAAAGTTACAAGGCTCTCAAAGCCAGAATGATAACTTAAAAAAAAAAAAATCAGTAAAGAAAATAAAAGTAAAAAACCAAACAAGTTAGATCCATAGAAGGGATTCTTAGAATTAGAAGGGGGTTACAGGAACAGCTGAACTTGTGCTTAAGAATTAAAAATAATGTGGAAGAACCTATGATTCAGATATCAGTAGGTAGAACAGAAAACTTTTGAAATAATAGGCATAGAAAACAGCCTACACTTGAAACATCAAGTGCATACAATTAAGATCATCTTGTCTACAAGACAGACTATTTTAGAAATCGTGTTACTCTTCAAAGAAATGAATGATAGACTGGGTATATTTTATGTTTTGAAATTAAAATACCATTATATTTCTCCTTTCTTTTTCTTCCATACAATCTTCCTTTCTACCTTCCCTTTATCTCTCTCAAATTATGTACTCTGGTTACTTTATAAATGAATATATGCTGTTGGGGAATATGTTGATGATGCTCTGATACTCCTGTGACTACCAAAAATGTTTATTTTCAGTCAGAGGGTGAGCTAGGTACTAGCTGCTCAAAATTAGCCATGGGGTTTGGAGAACCAAGGACAAACGAAGAGAGACAGGGGAAGTAGTAGGGAAGAGTTTAGAAAGATTCTCAGTTCTGTTATATCGAGGAAGGAGAAGGGGAGAGAGAGACAGAGAGAGACAGACAGAGAGAGAGAGAGAGAGAGACAGAGAGAGAGAGAGAGAGAGAGGCAGTCACTGGTCACTTCTCTGCTATTTCTCTGATCAATCAGGTTCTTACCCTGATATCTGACTTCCAAGTTTTTATTGATAAAGAATAATTAGATAAATGCTTCAATATATTGCATGTGTACATATATTTGTGTGTGTGCTATCAAATATAGAATTTAATCTTCTCAGTCCAAATAGTGTTTCATGCATGTACCCTATTTCAGAGCTGACCTCAGTATTGGATATGCATCTAGGGAACTCTTCTCTGGGGAAGATAATTCTTTCTTGTTCTTGCCATTTCTTACTTGCTATTTTCCTACGGTAGTCTAAGGCTCTTGAAGGGAGAATGGTCAACCCAGGCAAGCAAATTTTATGTAAACTGTATATGTATAAACAAACATAAATGTATATTTTGTTCATAATTTTAAGTATGTGGATAATAATGTTTCCTTATGACTTTTTCAGACATATTTACTGTTATTTTCCCCCTTCGTATGTTGATTTCCCTCTCTTATTTAATCCCACCCTGCTTTTCTCATTTCCCCATTCAAATTACTTTTACCTGTTTATTCTTCCCTTTTTATTGCAAATCTGCAGAGGTGAGTATACAACCTACAATAACCACAGAAACCAGAAATGCCAAAAGGGATTGTGTAAGTTTGAATCCATAGACAAGAGAACATGTGGCATTTTTGTTTCTGATACTGGTAACTGGCATTCAGTGTATTTTTCCTGTTAAATAAATTTGCCTACAAATTTCAGAATTAATTTTTAAAATACATGTGTGTCCATATTTTTATATCTTTGAGTGGCTTAATAATTTTATGGATATGGAAATGACAAACAGGAGTGAAGGTGAATAGTTGCATAAGAAGTAAATCATCACGGCCTCTTTTTCATTTTCAGTATGGAGTGTATGTAAGGCTCATCAAGGACTCACAGATAAATAGGAATCACCAGGTGCCTGACTTTCCCAGCTAGCCCTTCTTATCTGGTTTCTCCTTAATTTATGTTGGATTTAAAAGTTACAATCTTCTATATTGCTAAGCCCATATGTCAGAAAAGGGTCAGAGATCTCTAGCTCCAGGAGAATGGGGAGTTTGGGAAGGAAACTATGCTAGATGAAGAGGAAAGACTATCAAAACTCGGCCAATGAAAAGTTAAGAGGGGTAGGAAAAAGCTGGAGAGATGGTTGAGAGAGAAAAGTGCACTGACTGCTCGTCCAGAAAAACCAGGTTTCAATTCCCAGCACCCACATGGCAATTCACAGCTGTCTGTGGTTCTACTTTCAGGGGATATGACACCCTCACCAGATAGACATGCAGACACGCAAAACACCAATGCATATAAAATGAAAATAAAAAACATTAAAAATTTAAAAGAGAGAGAGGGACGAAATATTAGGAATATAAAAACCACTGTTCTGTCAAACTAGCAAATTAGCATTTCTGCCATTTCTTTACAGTGACACCTACTTTCACAAGGTTGTAAAGTAAACATTGTATTTTCACTATTCTGAGTCTCCAGTACTCTTATTATGAAGTAAGGATCGTTTTTTTTTTTTTTTCAAATAATGTCAAAGGCCGGGCGATGGTGGCGCACGCCTTTAATCCCAGCACTCGGGAGGCAGAGGCAGGCGGATCTCTGTGAGTTCGAGACCAGCCTGGTCTACAGAGCTAGTTCCAGGACAGGCTCCAAAGCCGCAGTGAAACCCTGTCTCGAAAAACCAAAAAAAAAAAAAAAAAAAAAAAAAAATAATGTCAAATCCTTGAAGTTAGAATGCTAGAAATAATAATAATATGGCTAGCAGGATGGCTCAGCGAGAAAAAGCTGCAGCTGCCAAGACTGCCAATCTGAGTTCACTCCTTAGGACCCATGTGGTAGGAGGAAACAGTTGTCTTCTGAACTGCACTGGTACATTATGATATGCATGGCCTCTCCAGACAATAAAAATGAAATGTAACAAAATTAAAAATTAATAATGATGATGATGAAATAGGCAACAAATTTTGCAAAATATCCAGAAATTTGGAGAAAGGATTGAGTGAACTATTAAACAAAGTAGAAACAGAACACTGTTAAATAGGAGAGAAGATATCAAATATACCAAAAATATAGAGGATACACAACATTCTTAAACTTTTTCATAAGTGCAAGAGAAATATACATCCACAATAGGAAATAATTTCAGAAAAAGAGAATGATCCTCATCACTTCAAGAGAAATAGAAAATGCAAATTATGGAGGTAACAAATAGCTTATTATTAAAATCTGACAGAAAAGGGCTACTGTAAAAATCAAGATATGGAAATCATAAGCAAGACAAAGAAAGAAAGGGGTGAAACATTAAAAAAAAGATGACATCAAGGATGCTTGATGTGTTTGTTTATTGTATTTGTATTTGTATTATTGTATTGTATTTGTTGAACAACAAATATAAGAATGGAATTTATCTCTACGAAGTCTAGATTTGAAAATAACAGAATTAAAAACATTAAAATAGATAAAACAAAAAATGTAGGCAAGTAAAAGTGTCAAGTATGCATTATTAGATTAGCAATTCCAAACAGGAAAACGTTTACACGTATGCACATCACTAACTTGACTACATGAACCCATCTCCAGACTTCCTGCCAGCAGTATAAAGAAAGAAGCTTCACTAAAAAAAAATTGGCTAATTAAAAAGAAAGCAGCATGTATGTTTATGTGTTCATATATGTAGAATACAGCATAATAATTAAGGTCAATAGACTGAAAGGTTGTAGTACTAAGGATTCGTTTGCAGTTACCACACTCGAGTTGAGTTAGTTGCACGGGGAAGCATCTTTTTAACACTGACTTTAACTCATCAGATGAGGAACTGCCATTGTGTGCTCTTTGGAGGCAATGCTGCTTCCTAGGCAAAAGGTTCTGAGAGGACGGTGTCCGAGCTTTGGTTTCATGACTGTGTTTGTGAGGCAATTAGAATATTTTATTATCTTTTCCTTATTACTTTATGAAAATGAGCAGGCATGAGCAAAAGAAAGTTATTGGTATTAATATAATCAAGACGAAGATGGCTAGCTCAAGTGGGGCTACAGGGTGAACAAAAAATTGCAAATGTAAAGAGAGTACAATTCACATCTCACTACCATGAGATAAACCTAAATTTAATAAGGAAAGCTCAGTAGGGGAACTTCTTAGGTTTAACAGGGCCACTGTGCACTCAAATGTGCAGGAAATGAATAGCACTGAAGATCGCTCCTGAAATGACAGAGGCAGGTTCTGAATGGCGTCTGGGAGAAGTGAGCATGGTGCGGATGATCCGCAACACTCTTTCAACTTGTGGCCTGAGACTTGAAGCACCCCGTAAAGACAATATGTGCAGGTCTGTAGCAGACAACCAAACATCCGTTAACAGCAATATCAGTAAATAAGCTTGGAAATCTAGTCTTTCTTTAAAATATTTCAGAAGAATTTTAAAAAATACAATGGCATACACCTAAATGCATTTATACACATTCTAATAACTAGAAAACAAAGGTTCTTTGTATTCCATTCACAACCCTCTCATCCCCCAAACACACTGGGAGAGTTCTTTTCTTTACCCTGCTGGAACCAAGCTTACATTTAGGTGTCCCTGTCAACGGAAGTCACATGGCTTTTGGGTTAGTCATAGAAAAGGTTCTCACTGAGAAGAGCACATGGGTTTGACATCCATTGTTTTCTCTATAGTTGAGTTATTAGGATGCTGTTCTACTTCTTGTTGGACTGCTAACTAATGTCTTCAGTCATGAGGAACTTAGAAAATATATTTACAAAAATATACTTGAATGGGTCTGATTATATAATTCATGAATAATAAGATACTAAAATTATGTTCTTGTCTTCAGTTTTATGAGAGGCTCCAAAATTAATTGTAAAGAATAAGTTGTTAGTAGTGGGGTTGGACTGCCTGTATGTGCTGGATTTGTAAGTTAGTAACCACCACAACCACAAGAACTGCCTTGCTCTCCCTCCCCTTTTTTCCCCCATACAACTGTTGTCTCAGGAAGGTAGATGGAATATACCAAATATATCAAATGCTGAGTAATCTAACAAACTAATCCTATAAGGTGGGTGAAAGGACCTAGAACAGAGTGGAAGGAACTTTTCACTCTACTAATTAAATTAAGAGCATCAGTTTCCTGTGAGTCAGATGTCAGCTCTGAGAAAATAAGAGAAAGAAATGAAGAATGCCTCCAGAAGTTCCTTTATTGTATAAGATTGTTTTGGCTATCCTAGGTTTTTGTCTTTCCATATAAAGTTGATTATTGTTCTCTCAAAGTCTGTGAAGAATTTTGATGGGATTTTAATGGATTTATAAGTATAATTTAAATATAAGAAGAGAGGAATATGACTTCAGAAATATTCTCCAAAAGGCATTTGTCGTCTTTTTTTTTTTTTTTTTTCACAAGAAACATAATGGTGTCAAGCAGAGTGACTATTATAGCTATGGAAAAAGACCCAGAATAGGAGAGATAAGGGGAATGACAGGAGCGACTGGGAAAAAGTGAGATATCAGGGTGAGAGCTATGCACAGACAGAGCAGGAAGCAATGTAGATGAAGCAGGGTGATCAAGGACGTGATCATGATTGTAAGCGCCCTGGTCTCCCTTATTCCTGGGCTGCATTGGCAGGGACAGTTTATAATCAGTTAAATAAGCTTCCTGTGTGTCTCCATGCTATCCCTGACCACCTGGTGACTAGCTGCAGGTAAACTTCTTCTTTGTTAATATGGTAATTTCCACCCTGTCTGGGCGGAGCGATCTTTATGCTGCAGTTAGTTAGAAATAGGCTCCCCCAACTCTGAATAAATGGCATTCGGCTGATCTCCTTTCGAATGACCCATGGTCTCTGTCTGTTTTGTTCAATCTCCAGGTCCTTGCCCTGACTCGCATTTCGGTACAGCTGCGCATGAACTGTACCGAGGTTGTAACACCAAAACCGGGTGTTACAATTGGAGGCCCAGCTGGGCCCATCTGCATCTAGACCCATCTGCGAGATCAGGGAAGTAGGAGTCCCTGAGAGGTCGCCCTCGGGAAGACTGGCCAGCAAGGTAAGAAATTGTGCGGCGAGGGTGAATTGGTTATGGGTGCAAGTTATTCTGTTCCTGTGTTGGAGGGCCGGCTAACAGGCCAGTTGTTAGGTCTTTTGGAAAATAGAGGCACCGGTATTAAAGTTGAGACAGCACAAGAGACCATTAAGACAGTTTTAAAGTTTAGTCCCTGGTTCCTACATGCAGGAGGTTTTAATATTACTGATTGGGATCAGGTAAAGGCTGATCTTCAAGATGCTCTGAAAGAGCAAGGGCCACAAGAAGTCCCCATGGTGATATTTTCACTATGGCGCTTGGTCAGAGATGCTCTTCTCAGTGATGACGTTAGAGTCAAAGAGCAATTACAGAGCTTAAACAAAACCCTTGAGGAGATTCAGGAGGTAGAATCTGTAAGTTCTATTAAGAGTCTTGAGGAACAGGAAGTTTTAGGAACAGGTAGCATTAGAAAGGATATAGAAGAAGAAGAAGAAATTTTAGAAAAGGAGATCGCACTGATAAAAAAGAAGTTAGAAGTCGCATTTTTGGGGATGTGGATTCGGCTATGCCAGTCGTCAGGCACCTGGCCTTTGAGAAATAGGTTCTGCCAGGAAGTTTTACGCCCCCATAGAGATGGAGATTTGAATGACTTTATCCGATTATGCAGAGACATTGATGGCACTCACATAATGGGCCAGGTAATTGTTTCTGTGCTCAAGGAAGGCCAAGGTGAAGCTAGACCTAAAAATTGTTTTCAATGCAAAAGGTCAGGGCACCTCAATAGGAACTTCCCTGCTGGTATAGGAGCAATTAATCAGCTCAAAAAATAAGCCAGATGTGCTGATGCAAGCCTTAATCCCAGCATTTGGAAAGCTCTTAAGTTCAAGGCCAGCTTGGTTTACTGAATGAGTTTCTTATACAGCTAGAGGCAGGTTTGCTATAAAAAATCTAGACTCAAAAGGCTACAACTTCAGGACAATTAAAGGAGATTAAATATGCTTCTTTTCCATTTTAAAATCTTGCTTCTTGGTCAAAAATCTTTTTTTTTGTAGGCATATAAATCTATATCCAAGGTAGATTAATTTCAGTATTGTGGTTCTATAGGAAAGTTTTAAAATCAAAAATCGTAATACATTCAAAGAATTTTAAAATTATTTTAGGTTATCCTGAGTTTTTATTTCTTTCTTATAAAGTTGAGGACATTAAATCTATAGGTGAGTTCTGTGAGGAATGTTGCTATAATTTTTAATAGACATTTACACTAAATCTGTAGATTGCTTTCAGTGAGATTGTCATTTTTGCTATGTTTCTTCTACTTTCCCAAGAAAATAGGAGATATTTTTATTTTCTAATGTCGTAATTTTTTCTTAAAGGAGTTAAAGTTCTTATACAAGTTTTTCCATTTTGTATGACCCACTCTTGGGTGGGAGTCAAGTTGTCTCAGCTTGAGGTCTTTTCCTGCTGCTAGCTGTGGCTTCAGGATGACCTGCTGAGACTCAGGCCTCAGGCCTCTTAATTAAATTTATCAAAGGCCAGAATTACAAATGATTATGGTTAAACAGCTTTGTATTTAGGCCCAAAAGGGGTATCGCTAAGTTTTAAGGTAGATATTTGCCTAATTTTAAAAAATAGACATAATGGGGGACCCCCCCCCAATGCTGGGAAACTCTCACTCGGTCTTGGACGGCGAAGCCCCTCATGGCTCGCTGGAGGCCGTTCTTGCTATGACCAGAAGAAAGAATTTTTGAGAAAAAAGGGCCACAGCCCAATAATCTAAAAGGGGTCATAAATTCCAAAAATCCAATCGTGGTCGCAGGAGGACAGCTCCCTGCCTTGGGACCACTCCCAAGGTCGTATTCTGCTAGTTCCTAAAACAATACTGTGATAATTGCAGCTAAAAAACCTGTTTTTAAGGTTAAGGTCTGGCTTTGTCTTTAGCTAGTTTCTGATGCAGGGTCGATCCAAGTTTTTCAATACTGTGTATGTTCCAAAAATGGCTGTACCAGTTTGCATTTCCAGCAACGAAATTTTTTCTTTACCCACATTTTCTTAAGCATAATAATTTTTAATCTTGGTCATTTTTACAAGGATAAAATAAAATCTCAGAGTTTTTATTTACATTTCTCGATGTTATGTTTAAACATTTTTTTAAGTGTCTCTCAGTCATTTTTAAGCTCGTCTACAGAGAGTTTTCAATTTAGGTCTGTAACAAATATTTTTATTGGATTAATGATAAGTAAAGATCTTTTCCCACTCTATAATCTTATTATACAAAAATTTCTCAATTCAGGAGATCTAATTTATGTTTTTTCCCAATGTTTATGCCAGTGAGGCTATGTTTGAGATATGGCAAAATGTACTTCTAAATTTTTTCTCTGTGAGGATCAATGCAATTTTTATATGCTGAGGCCTTTGA
Source organism: Microtus obscurus (assembly GCA_963919715.1). Taxonomy (NCBI): domain Eukaryota; kingdom Metazoa; phylum Chordata; class Mammalia; order Rodentia; family Cricetidae; genus Microtus; species Microtus obscurus. Next base: position 11,117,898 of record CAWTZC010000170.1, on the reverse strand, counting down.
CTCATTTAAACTTGAGTTTTGTACATGGGATGGATATGGATCAATTTTTATTCTTCTACATGTTGATGTCTAATGAGGCCAACATCATTAGTTAAAATGCCTCCTTTTTCCATTTTCCTATCTGCAAGGCAGACTTGCAACTTAAGAGAAAGATAGCTTATAAACTTTTAATTAGATATCCAATGGTTAAAGCCCTAGTTATTATATTCTTATGGGAAACCTTGAGCCAATAGGTAAAATTCTTACAAAAACAATAAACCAGTTTCCAATAGAGACACTGGCTTTGCTAAATTTTGCTCTGAGTTTTCTATTTCTCATAAAACGGAAATACCTTATAATCCTCAAAGACAAGCTATAATGGAACGAGCGCATCGCACGTTCAAAGCCTATTTGCATAAAACAAAAAAGGGAGAATATGGTTCCACCCCCCAAGAGCATTTATCTTTTATTTTATACATTTTAAATTTTTTGACTGTTGATGCTCGATCTCATACCGCTGCTGACAGGCATTGGCGGCCAGATTCTTCTGGTATGCCTCATGTAAAATGGAAGAATCTATCAGATGGCACCTGGTATGGTCCAGATCCCGTACTGCTGTGTGGCAGAGGGGTTGTTTGTGTTTTCCCACAGGATGCTGACAATCCAATATGGGTACCTGAGCGGCTGGTGCATGCTGTGGATTTTCCTGTCCAGAAGCCTGAAGACAGGACAGAGCCAAGAGATCAAGGAGATTCTGGCTTGTCAACTGAAGAGTTGCGGGTTTCCTGAGGAGCTGGCTGCAGTGGTCTGAGTGCCAAGGATTGCCTGTCTACCCATCTACCTTTCCCATGATTCTTTTTAGTCAGTCAGTTGCTTCCTGCTAGCACGAGGATACCTTCCCAGGGCAGGTTGCAAATGCCATAGCATTAAATTTGAGCTAAATTCACATATGAATATTGCAGTTAATTTTGTTCTTGGTTGTGGTTAAAGACCACTGCTAGATCTTACAGTAATAAGCTTATTGTTGTTCACGAACCCTGAGGTGTACAATTTACGAATTGGCTCCTAAAATTGTTTTAGTTAGCTATACCAGGGTTCCTTTCACCAGCGCTGAGACCTTACTTAAAGGGCTCCAATTTTGGGCAGAATTATTAAGGATTGAACAGGCACAGTCTCCTTATGGGATGCTAATATGTGCTGGAGCATCATCTTCATAGTTATGATGCCAGAGCCAAAGGCAAGCTCAGGTCTATGTTGCCACATGGCAAGTCCTCTTAGCTATTGCCCCAGAGAATCTTTCAGCACAAATCTGGCTGAACTCGGTGATTGATGACTAGTGAGCCAAAGGCTTTTGGGGGGCTGCCTCAACCTAAGACAGGAAATGTGTTTTGACCTGGATGCTTTCCAATGACAGGTAAGGGGTATTGCCCGACGTCCAAGGCCACCCAAGACAGGCCTAGTCATAATTTATATTTAGGGAGGACCTCTAAGGGCCCTGGTCTCCCTTATTCCTGGGCTGCATTGGCAGGGACAGTTTATAATCAGTTAACTAAGCTTCCTGTGTGTCTCCATGCTATCCCTGACCACCTGGTGACTAGCTGCAGGTAAACTTCTTCTTTGTTAATATGGTAATTTCCACCCTGTCTGGGCGGAGCGATCTTTATGCTGCAGTTAGTTAGAAATAGGCTCCCCCAACTCTGAATAAATGGCATTCGGCTGATCTCCTTTCGAATGACCCATGGTCTCTGTCTGTTTTGTCCAATCTTCAGGTCCTTGCCCTGACTCGCATTTCGGTACAGCTGCGCACGAACTGTACCGAGGGTGTAACACCAAAACCGGGTGTTACACATGATGAGACTTGTCACTGAGCAAACCTTCATTGTGTTCTGTATTACAGCTAGGCAAAGAACTCAACTTTAAAAGCATATTCCACTTGAGATAAAGCTAATACTTTTGACCTCAACAAACTTAAAAATTCTTCTGCAAAGTTGAAAGAATAAAAATGCACAGCTGCATAATAGAAGAAAACATTTACAAAATATGTGTGAAAGAAAAGACCCGTATCTAGACTATATAAAACTGTGCAAAGACCCAATGTGAAAAATAAACTGATCAATGGGCACAATGCATGAAAGCATGTGAAGGTTCACGAGTTTGGCTGTGCACCTGGTTTACAGAGAGTCATACACACAGCAAATAAACACAGAAAAGAATGGTCAGAAACATGACCCATGGTAAGATCAGTGCACACCTGACATAATAGTTTAAATGAAAAATATTCACAACAGCAAATGCTACCGAGGAAGGAGAGAACCTCGTCCACTTACAAATTGCTTTGACAATAAAACTCCAACAACTTCTCTGGAAAATGTGGAAGTTGCCTGTAAAATTAGTACAGAAGTATGGACATTCGTAAGAATTTCTTGTGCACCAATTCTAAACTAGAACAGTCCAGTCCAGATCATCGTCAAGGAGTGAATGACTAACAATAGTCAAATGATCATTAAAACATTCACAGCATAGAATATGAGGCCAAAGATGAAGCAAAATATAGATATGTATGAATTGGAGGCATTCAAAGAGGATGATGTCGAATATAAAAAAAAATCAGTCAAAAGAAAACATAATATAGTTCTATTTATTCAGTATTTTGAAATAACAAAGACATAGAAATGCAGATCAGATAATAAACAATGTCAGAAGGAGAAGAAATAAGTGTAGTTATAAACACACAACTCAAGGGATCCTTGTGGTCTGAGGCTGACCTTTATGTTTACAGTGTAGAGTAAACAAAACATAAACCCACGCATGGATTGAGCCTACGGAAATAAATATGGACTGATAAATGGAGGGCAAATGAAAATAGTAAAGTAAGTTAGAGCAATACAAATAAACCGTGATGCTATCTAATGCAGCTTTAAAGATGTTCCTATTGGGTAAATGGTGAATAAAAGGTGCTCTGGCTATCTAGATTCTGTCTTAAAAGTACATATGAATCTAAAGTGAAATCAATAATATCCTTAGTATAGAAGTAAGTATATAAACTACTTCAAAGCTTACAGAAAGAAGGAAATCAGTTAATTCATTGGTAATCTTAAAACAACTATGATTGTAAAATTGAAAAGCATAGTACAAAGGCATGATTGCATGTCAGTCCTATCCCAACTCCCCAGGTTATAGGCAGGCTTCCCTATGGATAAGTAAAAGAACTGTTATTTTCAGGGAAAGGGGCAACAATTAGAAACCCATTTCTATTCAAGGCTCATGATGGGGAAGAAAAGGAAGCAAGAAAGTAAGCAAGCAAGGAAGGTCTCCCAGAAATCAGACACAAGTTTATTCTTGAATCCATAAAAATATACACTCTCTTTAAGTTCTCAGTGTCCTCCACTAGCTTTTTACAGAATATGTCTTGAATTTGTTCTAAATAGTTGAAAATATAGATAGAAATCGTACATGTAAATATCTATATGAAGATGATTACATTGTTTAAAAGTCACATAAAGAATTCACTGAAAATTAAAACCACATAGGACACTAATCCATCTAGCACCCAAAACATACTCATAAAAAGGAGTGTTTCACCATGTAAGCATGAAGAAACACAAAGCTGAGAACAAATTGAGTAATTTTCATTTGAGAAAGAAATGGGTAAACAAGAACAAAACAAAGCAGAAAATAGATATGAAAAACAACCAAAATCATGATTCAAAAGCATATCAACTTGCAACTAAATCATAACTAGATACAGAATAATAGATTTAATTATTAGTGAATTATCCAATCCAGTCAAACAGTGGTGTTTCCCATCTTTAATCCCAGTATAGGGAGGCAGGTAGGTCTCTGAGCTGGAGGCCAACCTGATCTACAAATTGAGTTTCAGAACAGCCAGTGCAACACAGAGAAACATTCTCTCAAAAACAATAATAACAGTAAATAAATAAACAAAACTGTCTCAAAAAAATTAGATACATACACTCCAGATGGACAAGAAAACAAAAAGTATAAATGAGATGAAAACATTAACAAGAAGAAAATACTGTGGCAATTTGAATATCACTTAAGGGATTCAAATGAAGATGTGGAAGGCCTTTGACACCCAAAGTCTTAAGAAACCTACTTGAGAACTCATCAGTAAGATAAATAAATGATCAGGAAAGATGTTCAAAAGATCAGATCGGTCCCTCTGCATGTGTGTGACAATTGTGTAGCTTGTTCTCTTTGAAAGGCTCCTAGCAGTGAGGTCAGGACATATCACTGGTGCTTAGCTATCTTTTTAGAACATGGTTCTCATGCTGGATTATTGGTCCATTTTTGATGCAGGAGGAGGAGCTCAGTACTGCCCCAGGTTGATGTGCCTTGCTTTGTTCGAGCCCATGGGAGGCTTGACCCTTTTTGAATGGATGGAGGAGGAGTGGAAAGAGAATGGGGTAGAGAGGAAATGGTGAGGGGAGAGGGGGTTGGAGGAGAGGAGAAAGGGAAACTGTGGTCGGTATTAAAATAAAAGAAAGAATAATATTTAAATTAAAAAAGAAGTACAAGAGAAGTAGGCATGGTGGGTTTCACCTGCAATCACATAGTCAGGTGGCTGATTCAGGGGCATCACCACAGATTCAAGGCCAGTCTGAACAGCGGAATGAGTTTCAGGTCGGCCTAGTTCATTTAATATGATCAAGTTTCTTGAAAGCAAAACGAAAGTGGCAAGAAAAAATATGGTTCCTTGAAACAAACTGTTCAATGTAACATTTAAATCTACTGACAGCTAGATGAAGGAAAGAAACACCCTTGAAAGAGACAAAGACAAACAGGTGAGAGACACCACACACACACACACACACACACACACACACACACACAAATAGAAAGTTCCTTGCCATGACAAAACACAGTACACCCATGAAGACAAGAAGAAATCACACTAATATCTTCAAATTCCTGAAGACTTTGACTGTCAATCCATAATCATTATTAAGAATGAGATCTGAGAGTTCTTTTCTTACAGGATCTAGTTCAAATCACTGAGGCATACAATTTAGTCTATGGTATGAACTCTGTACATATCAACATTATGATTAGTTATAATATCAGTTAAGTAGGTTGATGCCATTGGTGCTCTTCTCTGGAATTTTAAAGCAGTTACAGTAAATTATTTGTATCTTTATTTTTATATAATATATAACATAAGAATATACTCTTCATATATGATTCATACACATTAATTGGTTAGAGAGGGCTCTGCTGTTAAATGCAACTTAAAAAGAAGTTGTGGCATCTTTCCTAAGCCCAGTGCCCCAGACCACAAACACAAAGTCCCCTCTCTTGCTGTATTATTTCTTCATGATGACAGTTAGAAACTTGAGAAAGAACTGAATACAACCTTTTAAGTCCTTTCCATTGGTGGTGTTGCTAAAGCATTAGCAAAGAGGGAATTTAGTGTCTAGAACTAAACATAGCATTCAGAGAGAGGATCAAGAATGAGGTAGAAGAGACCATAGGGAGGTAGAAAAAAAGAGTATAATGGAATACATGAAGAAAAGGAAAACAAAGGCAGGACTAAGTGGCAGAAGAAAGGATGCCATGGTAAATTCCAGTAATTTATTTGCTACCCCCCCCCCAAAAAAAATAAAAGTATCTTGGTAGCTGCTATGCTTTTCCTCTTCATGTTCTTAGGAAATTGCTATATTCTAATTTTAGGTCACCGACTGCTTCTGGGAAAAATGAAATTAAGCTACAGACCTTCCACACGTATTACCCATGTGCGTATCATTTTGAAGCAAGTGACTTCTTTCTATCTGGACACCAATAATGATTACAAGTTTGCCTCCACATAAAAACTGTTTAGGAGCAATTAATATTATTCTTAGTTTTATATTGTATATGTGTTATTAGTACAGCTCCCTGAACATTTAACTTTAGCTTTAGATATCTAAAATGACACTTTCTGTGGCTTATTCTCAGCATAAATTATCTGGATAAGGAAGAGAAAAATCAGGGTTTAGAAATCAATCGAGTATTCTCAGTGTAATTTTCTTCCTTTTATATTTCAGTTTATCGGAGAGAAAAAGGTCATATGCAAATAGCCATAAGCCATGTTTGGCTATAAAGAGTTAATACCACATTGACTTTATATATACATACATATATACATACAGACAGGCACGCACACACACACACACACACATATTAGCTGATAAAAAGGTTATATCACTTACCGAAAATCTTACATCAAAAATATCATAGACGGTGAAATTAAGTGCACTTATGGGCATTGGATGAGAGTTTCTTTTGCAGCTCCTGGTCATCTTTCTGTAACTTTCAGGCTGCAGGCAAATGCCAATGTGTATGGCCATCTGTACCACGTCTCACCCAATACCCTAAGGATACATCACCGCCAGAGCCTATTTTTTTTTTTTTTTTTTTTTTTTTTTTTTGAGTCACACGAGTGTCCCTAGAGTGGTGGTGGGCAGCAGACTTTTCCTCAGTCCCTCTGGTGACATCTGTGTTATTAAAGTTAACCTCTGCACCTCCCAGAGAAGGCAGATTCAGGCTTTTTACGTTCTTCTCCCTGGTGTATTTTGGACACAGTATTAATACTCCAGCCATTCATGCCGGCACCCTAAGGCTATCTAGTCACACATCCTGGCCTGGTTCTGAGAAGGGCAAGTTGTTAAACTGTTACAGAGCAATCATGTCCTAAAGAGAAGCATGAGAATTGTCCTAGAGAAATCATCTCTCAAGAGATGAAGAACCAAGCAAACACTGTCATCTCAGGGGCTCAGGGGAAACTTAAACAAAGAGTTTTTCTTTCTTTCTTTCTTTTTTTTTTTTTTTAAAAGAAAGAATACTGGTATTTAGCGGTGGTTCTAAATGAAAGATTACGTCATTTGCACAAGTAACAATACACTCATAAAAGGTTTTCGTACCTATTTTCTATTAAACTAAGAGTTTAAGGTAAGTGTAATATTGTCCCAAGACACAGCTGGAAAGGGATAAAATAAGAACTTGAACTGAATACTTTATCCTAAGTCAAAACTTATCTATAACATTTTTAATATAGAGTTTTTATATGTAACTTAACTAGTGATGAAGTAAATGCACCTTAAGTGTGATTTGAATAAATCTCAATAAGCTCACTGAGCTAACCCTCATCACACTCCCAGCATGTGGAATCCCCAGCACTACCCAGCTGCCTTCTTGTTTTCCTCCAGGAAACCCTTCGTTCACCCCAAAGCAACCATTACCTTGATATTTTCACTTCATTAATTAATTTTACCAAATATTAAATTTCACATAGATTGAATGACATGTTATGTGTTCTTTTTGTGAGATCTTTCAATGGGTCTGCATTTGTTGGAGAAAATGTGAAGTCAGGGGAACACTTCTCCACTGCTGGTGGGAGTGCAAACTTGTACAGGCACTTTGGAAATCAGTATGGTTGTTTTTCAGAAATTGGGATTCAATCTACCCCACTCCTAGACATATATACCCAAAGGATACTCAATCATACCGCAAGGACACTTGCTCAACAATGTTCACAGTACCATTATTCGAAATAGTTAGAAACTGGAAACAACCTAGATGCCCCTAAACTGAAGAATGAAAAAAGAAAATGTGGTCCATTTACACAGTGGAATATTATTTGGCTGAAAAAGCAATGACTTCATAAAATTTGCAGGCAAACGGATGGAACTAGAAAAAACCACCCTGAGCGAGGTAACCCAGACTCAGAAAGACAAACATGGCATGTACGCACTCATAAGTAGATAGTAAATGTAAAGCAAGCAAAGGATAACCGGACTACAATCCAGAGTTCCAGGCAAGTGCGGTAACAAGGAAGACCCTAAAAGGGACACATGGGAATCGGAATTAAATGAGATCTCCTGCATAAACTGTGGGCGAAGGGAGACAGTAAAGGGGAGGGGATAGGAAATGAGAACATGAGGGAACAGGGAACGGGATGGTCAAGGCAAGGAGAGGGACCGATTGGGAGAGCAATGAATGAGAGATTTTGACAGTGAGAGCTAAGGTGGTGTTAGTGAGAAACATGGTGCTAGGGAAATTCCCAAGAATCCACAAAGATGACCCCAGCTAAGACTCCTAGCAATAGGGGAGAGGGTGCCCGAACTAGTCTTCCCCTGTAATAAGATCGGTGAATACCCCAACTATCATTATAGAGCCCTCATCCAGTAACCGATGGAACCAGATTCAGAGATCAATAACCTAACTCCGTGAAACCTAACCTAACTCCGTGAAACCAATCGAAGCAAGGGAGGTCAAGATCGTGTTGGGGAACCTTCAGACAGTTGAATCAAGCTTGTGGAAATTCATTAACTTTAGACTAATGTCTGTGGAGTCTACATGGAACCGAACTAGACCCTCCATCTGTGTGAAACAGTGATGAAGCTTGGACTAAGGAGAGGCCCCTAGCATTAGGACCAGGATCTATCCCTGGTGCATGAACTAGCTTGTTGGACTCTTTCCCTAGGGTGGACGCCAAGTTCAGCCCTAATGCAGGGGAGGGGCTTTGTCCGGCTCCAACATAGTATGCCAGACTGCTGACTCCCAGTGAGAGCCCTTACCAACTGGAAAGAGTGAATGGTAGGTGAGCTGGAAAGAGGAGGTGAAGGAGGAGGGTGGAAGGAGGGGTGGACGGGAGGACTGTGGTTGAAATGCAAAATAAAATTAAAAATAAAAAAGAAATGGGGAAAAAGAAATTATTATTTCTTTCTGTTTCTGAGCAGTACACCACTTTGCCTATTCCCATTTGCTGGTGGACCTGGTTTCAAATATTTAACCTTTTTGATTTTCCCCTCACTTTTCAAAAATGTTTAGTGAAGAATTGGACTCTCTTTGGTTCCTTTTTGTAGTACTTTAATATGACGTATTTTTTAGACAGGGTTTCACTGGGTAATCCAGGCTGGCTCAAACACAAGAACATCCTATCGGACCTCCTGAGGTATAAGCACATGCCCCTGCACCTTGCCCCTTCTGTGCTATTCTTTACCAGAAAATGCATAGGGTGAAATGTCTGGAGGAGGCAAGGGAGTCAAGAGCTGTGAGCTGCAGGGGAGCCAGGAACTGTAAGCTGCAGGGGAGCCAGGAATTGTAAGCTGCAGGGGGAGAGAAATCTTACTTCCTCACTGTGCATGCATCTTAGTGTGAACATGCTTTGTTCCAAAAATTGGCTATAAATTCCAAATATATTATCAATTACTAATTGGTATTTATTCACCATATTTATACCATTAACTGACACAAACATAGTACTTTGGAATATATTTAGGTTTGATGTTGCTTATTTATTAGAATTATGATTTCTTTCTAAGTACACTTAATAGCTTAAACTATCAATACATCCACTAGGTGGCGTCATGTAGAAATTTTACTACAGCTCAAAGTAATTAAAATAATTTTAACATAGATTAAAGTTATTTGGCATGAAGAAAACTTCATATATGGTTCATGACAGCATATTATAATAATGAATAGCCTTATATTTAAATATGTTGAATTTTTTTAAAAATAATTTTTGCGCATGGTTTGACAATCTGATTGCCACAACATTCCTTTAATTATCACAGTTTCTTTCTTATTACAGGTGAAAAAAAATCTCATTATTAAAAAAAAGTCTTGCCAAGAGTTTTCAGAGATTATTAAGCAATCATATTTGAATGAAACACATAAACAACCATCTATCATAATGCTACAGGTTCCCAATGATAATTAAATGTGTTAGAGTTACTATCATCACTTGAGATGCATGATTTTGTCATCCCCACTGAGCTTTTTGGAAGGGGGCACCATGCAAAAAATTAAAATGTCAGGCAATACAATGAACAGAAAGAGAAGAATCAATAGTTCAGGCTTACACAGCCTAAGAATTGCTCTTGTGTCTTAGGGTAACAAGGTTTTCCTCACAAATGCAATTATACAAGATTCAACAGACTGGATTCTGTCAGAACCTGCCTAGTGTGCTCATCATGAATATACAGTAAAAAAAAAATAGTTCATTAGCATTCAAGAATAAAAGCCATGAGGAGAAAACCATGGGGGAAGGCCACCAAGCCCCACAGTCCTGTGAACTCTTCATTCCTTGCATGAATAATCCCCACAAAGTACAGACAGAAGCCAGTATGCAGACAACAGGAGTCAGAGCAGAGAAAAATAATCTTTTTCTAAGTAGTCATAAAAACGAAGTACATTACGTAATTTCTTTGAGTATCAGGCCCCTCATTTAAAATCTCTACTCAAGAGGTACTCATTGTGATTAAATATTATATAAGACTAATAATTCTCTAAGTGGTTGTTCCATGAACATTGCTAAAACAGGATGTGCGTACCCTGTTTTTATGATGTGTGGGTTATATTCTAGACTTACCATTCACCACAAAATGAACCTAGAAGGATTCTGCCTTTTAACATCGGGTTTTGTGCGATGCCCGTGCAAACTGAATTTGTACTGCTTTAGTCAAGAAAGGCCATAAAAGTACACAGGCACGGAGATAAGGGACCTGTGGCTTCTGTTTTTTCTTTTGCTTTTCTGCAGTATTATATACTGAAGCTCAGGCCAGACTCCAAGAACAGGGATGCATCCATAAGGAGAGTGTGAACCATCAACAAATGAAAGGGAACAAGTGAGGAGATGCCTGATGGAGCTCAGTCACTGTTATCATACACACTGGTGAAGCGAAGGATGCAAAACATGAATTAACCCAGTCAACATTGAAGAGTGTAAAAACAGATTGTTGAGTGCCAGTGCTATGTGTCTTCATATAAACAGGTTTGGAGTAGTTTTAAAATGGCTTTTGTTTGCTACCAGGTTTTTTTATTTATTTATTTATTATGTATACAACACTCTGCTTTCATGTTTGCCCACATACTAGAAGAGGGCACCAGATCTCATTATAGATGGCTGTTAGCCACCATGTGGTTGCTGGGAATTGAACTCAGGACCTCTGGAATATCAGTCAATGCTCTTAACCTCTGAGCCATCTCTGCTGCCAGGTTTTACAGATACGAGAAACTCTATGATTCCTGTTTGAGCCATAAATAACCGGAGTGGAACACAATATAACTGTGAGATTCTGCAGAGGATCCTATGCCAAGATCATGTACCATGTACCAAGATCATGTACCATGTACCAAGGCAGCTTGGTGTTAGTGCCCACCATGTGGTCATCACAGTAAAAGCTCTTCCCACCAACACTTATGCCACCTCTTGGAAAAAGAAGCACAGATACCTAGCCTTGGGGTCATTCTGTCCGTCCAGGTATCTGTGTGTAAGCTAGTCCAGTTTATTCTTCTTGGGTTCTTGTGAGGCATGGGGCACGTAGGAGTGGCACACATACTCCTTGGGTTTCCATTGAACAAGGGGCATGTAGTTGTTGCACACAAACTTTATATATGAAATTAGATAATAAGAAGGAAGAAGGCACATTCCAGAAGAGGTTATCTTAATGGTATTTTCTGAGTTTCAGCACCATGTGAACACCCCACATCACATCATTTCCTTTATGGGACTCCCCTCTCGGCAATGGAAAAATGTAAAAAAAAAAAATGCTAAAATAAGAGTTGGTAATCAGTTTCCCTGTCTCCTCCACCAAATGGGGAAATTGTAACTCATGCTGAGTGGAAGGCTTCCCATGTTCCCAATTGGAGCTGCAGAGCTGAGTGAGGAAATATATACACTAATTAGCTAGTTACATCTGAGCTGCCTGAAAGTGTGAAGTGATCCCAACAACTAAGACTCTAGTCTGTGAGTGGTTTCAGCTTTTCAAGCAATTTCAGATCCCTGCCTTGTAATTTAAATGAGGAACTTCTTCCTCCTCTTCTGCTCCCAACGTCAGCACCCAAAGCAGCAAAGTTACATGCACCATGCATCTAAGAGTCTAGACTAACACATCCAGATGAACTAACAGTTTGTACACAGAAGCGTTGTAAAGAACAAGCTGCTCTCGAGGTGTTAGGGTGCTGACTGAAATCCAGAACTGCTTGATTGGAATGAAGAGCACTTCAACAGTCATAAGGCACGCATAATCCTGTTGATAAAATCTGACGACATAATATCAGGGCCACAGAAACAAAAATCATAACATGCCAGTCTTACTTATGAGCACACCAGAAAAAAAAGCCCAAGTAAAATATCACTAATTTAGACAAAATTTGATTTATTCTTAGAAATGGATGCTTGAAATTAGGCAATGGGTTAATATAAAATCTTACCTCAAAAGGTCAGAGAAAAGATGGCTGCCTAATATGGTTCAACTGAGTTTAGCAGAAAATGTTGATTTTTTAAAAATATTTTCTTGTTATTTTATTATCGTTTAATTGAAATTTTGCATACCAATCCCAGTTCCCACTCCTGCTCTTTCCACCTTCCCCCCATTGACTCTTCAGAGAGAGTAAGGCTGGCCATTGTTTAAAAACAAGTTCCAATTTATGAATCACCTAACAGGAGAGATAACTGTGAATTAGAAGTGAATAACATACTTAATAGTAACATTTCCCAAATCATGCTTTGTCAAAGTATGTAACACTTAATATGGAAAAGGAGTTTTATTTATCTATTTTAAAATTTGTTTTACATATTATCAGTGAGTGGTGTGTGTGTGTGTGTGTGTGTGTGTGTACATATGCCACAGTATTTCTTTGTAGGTCAGAGGACAACTTCCTGGGATTGTTTCTCCCCTTTCTCTGTGAACTTTGTGATAAAAATCAGATTATCAGGCTTAGGCAACTAGCATATTTATCCACTTAAACAGCTCATTGCCCAGAAATTGTGGTTTTATAAAATATTAATAGTTTCTTTGTGTTTTTTACATAAAACTATGTCTTTTGGTTTCTTTAAATAGTGCAGCATTAGTACTTCTTAGATCTAGCATTTCTTACTTCAGAAAATCCATTTTTATCACAGCTCAGCTTTGTATGACATTTCAAAATGAAGACATTGAAACAAATAGCAAAGTCCTTCCACTAACTTCAAAAGAAGTTAAAATGTAATTTTATGCCTTCCTTATTAATATGATCATAGTAATTTAGAAAATTGTAAGGTCAAATAATATTAAACCCAAATTTTCATTATCAGTGGAAACATGCAAGAACCCAAGTATAAGGGTATTTGGGACAAAATGAGAATTGAAAGAAATAGATAACATGACTGTAAAGGCTGAATGATGCTAGAAATTTTGGAATACAATGAAACTATAATAAATAAGAAATATAAAGTCAAGAGAAAAACTTGAACAGTCATACAGATTCAACATGTTAAATAATTAAACATGGCACAAAATAACAAATAACAAATAAAACTATGTCATTCAGTAAATTGGAGTGCAACAATTTAAGTAGGAGCTCTGAATTATGTCGGCACAAAGATAGCCTTCAAATAAATTTCAAGACCCAAAAAGCTGAATTAATTAAAGAAATAAGGAAATAGTTAGTGAAATATTTGATCTTGCTTAGCACGGCACTGGCTTAGAGTCCATATATTTAACTTTAAAAGTTTCATAAATCATCAAGAAAATAATACCACCATATATTGGCAAAAACGCCAAGGATCCATGCCCATTCAGTGCACATTGGCATGCATTACTATGAATCCAAACACTAAAACCATCAATAACAATCTGAAGACCACTTAAGCTGAATAGAATTCAGAAAATTACAAATGAAAATAATTGCTTTACTCTCATCGGATTTAGAAAGATACACATAACAACACATAACACTGGTGAAAAAATACTGCTCAATGGGCATTGACTTTTTGCAAAAGTATAATGCAGCAACAATTTAAAGCAGCAATTTCATCAATGCACATCAAGAGTCGAAATTATCCAGGCAAGGTGGTGTACACTTATAATTCAAACACTAAAGAGATCAGTGCAGGAAGATCAGAAGTTACCATCTTCAGCTCCATAGTGAGTTGGAGGACAACTTTGGGTAAATGAGACTCTCCCCACCGATAAATAAAAACCTAATTTATTGTTTGAACCTGAATTTCCACTTCTGATTTTATTCAAAGACTGTATTTATGAATAAAAGAAGATACAGACAAGACTGTTTTGTGAAATGAGAGCCTTACTTCACTGGCTTGATCTACAGTAAATCCAGTTTTTATATATTTGCGTGACCATGCAGTCTTTACATCTTGTATAATCTGGCTTATTTCTCTTGAAATAATGGCCCATATGTAAATTCATGCGGAAAATTATTTAATAGCTAAAAATAAACCTACGATGTCACTCAGCTATCCCTTTCCTTGGCATATACCCAAAGGACTTGAGATCACACTCCACAGATACTTTCTTATCCACGTTCATTGCCACTAAGAAATGGAAGCAATGTAAGACCTTAATGTCTTACAACGAACACATGAATAATAAAGATGTGGTAAAAACACAGGATGGGATACTATTAAGCAGTTAACAAGAATCAAAATCATGAGCTTTGCAGGTAAATGGATGGAACTAGAAAATCTCATCTTGAATGAAGTGACCAAGACTTAGAAAGGCAGGTATCACATGTTGTTTTTTTATTGGAAACTCCTAGCTCCAAATCTTTAGACGTATGATAGCTAGGGAAGTAAGAAAGGAGAATAGCAGGGGACACACAATCTGACACTAGAAACAGGGAAACGAGGGGCTTCTTAGGGAGCAGAAGAGACATTAATTCAGGAAAATGTGGAAGGACGGTACAAAGGAATAGCAGAATAAAATTGATCTAATAGGAAAATGGGAAAAGGGGCTCATTAATGAAGGGGGGGGAAGGGAAGTACAGGAGAAAGAGGGAGGTGGGTTGAAATAACTATGGGCAACTGAAAATTGCCTACAAATGTATATTTCACAAATAGCAACACTTCTTTCTCTTTTAAAGTATGAATATTGGTCTATTGTGTGTTTGAACGTCATTTTCTGTTTTCATTCATGTGTTTTGGTATAGATTGAATCAATATTCTGGTCATTGTGAATCATGCTGTAATAAGCACAGAAGTGAAATTATGTCTCTGGCAGACTCGTTCATTTATTTTCAATATACAACCAGTAGGTAGTTTGCTGGGATACATGGCTACTCAAACTTTAATATTTTGTACTGTTTTCTACATGACTGTATTAATTTACATTCTGAACAACATATGTCAATTTTCTCTCTGCTGCGCATAGCTGACAAAACTTGCAATTTATTATCTATTGGTAATCGGCATAGTGGTTACATTATATCTCACATTGATTTGAATTCCACTTTGTTGGTTATGTTTTTATGTACCTGTTGACCATTTTATCTTTTTAGCTTTTTTTATTATAGATTATTACTTATTGACCTGTATTTCTTAATTATATATTACATTTTAAATGAGCTGCACAAACACAATGCCTTAATCAAGATCAGAAATACATATACATATAACAAATTTGACCTTAACTTTGTATCAATATAAAAAAAAAACTTTGTATCAATAGACCAAGATCCATACCGATGCTAAGTATTCATCTCTATAGCATATCCCCCTTTAAATGTCAAGAAACATTTAAAAACAATATGGGCATAGTTCTGTTCAAACTTCTTCTTGCTGTTTTTTTTTTTATTTCCATTTCTTTTTTTTTTTTTACAGAAAGTAATACAAGGAAAATCACAAACCAAGGAGACCAACAATGACCACAATAACTCAAACTTCTAGACACCCTTCACCAGCGCAACTCAAAGAAGGCAAACACACAAACTCTATGACTAAAAAACTGACCGGAGTTAACAACCACTGGTCATTAATATCCCTTAATGTCAATGGACTCAACTCACCTATAAAAAGGCACAGGCTAAGAGATTGGATACGCAAACAGGATCCAACATTCTGCTGTTTACAAGAAACACACCTCAACCCCAAAGACAGGCACCTACTTAGAGTAAAGGGATGGGAAAAGGTTTATCAAGCAAATGGACCTAAGAAACAAGCAGGTGTGGCTGTACTAATTTCTAACAAAGTTGACTTCAAACTTAAATCAATCAGAAGAGATGGAGAGGGACATTTTATACTCATAACAGGAACAATTCATCAGGATGAAGTCTCAATCCTGAATATCTATGCCCCTAATATAAAAGCACCCACGTACGTAAAAGAAACATTACTAAAACTCAAGGCTGCCATCAAACCGCACACACTAATAGTAGGAGATTTCAACACTCCTCTTTCACCAATGGACAGGTCAATCAGACAGAAACCTAACAGAGAAATAAGAGAATTAATGGAGGTAATGAATCAAATGGACTTAACAGACATCTATAGAACATTCCACCCAAATAGGAAAGAATATACCTTCTTCTCTGCAGCTCATGGAACCTTCTCGAAAATTGACCACATCCTCGGTAACAAAGCAAACTTCCACAGTTACAAAAAAATATTTGTAACCTCCTGTGTCTTATCAGATCACCATGGACTAAAGTTAGAATTCAACAACAATGCTACCCCCAGAAAGCCTACAAACTCATGGAAACTTAACAGTCAACTATTGACCCATACCTGGATCAAAGAAGAAATAAAGAAAGAAATTAAAGTCTTCCTTGAATTCAATGAAAATAAAGAAACAACGTACTCAAACTTATGGGACACTATGAAAGCAGTCCTAAGGGGAAAGTTCATAGCCCTAAGTGCCCAGTTAAAGAAAACAGAGAAAGCACACATTGGAGACCTAACAGCCCACCTGAACGCTCTAGAATAAAAAGAAGCAGACTCACCTAGGAGGAGTAGAAGACTGGAAATAATCAAACTGAGGGCTGAAATCAACAAAATAGAAACACAGAAAACAATCCAAAGAATCAATGAAACAAAAAGCTGGTTCCTAGAGAAAATCAACAAGATTGATAAACCCCTATCCAAATTAATCAAGCTTTTTGTTATTGAATCATAATCACATACTACTACCTTTATACACACATACTACTACACTGTCAGATACCTGTTGTGAAAATATTTTCTTTTGTTCTTAAATGATTTGTGCATTATTGTTTTCTCTGGCATGAAGTAATCCCAGGATTCTTATTCTTCCTAGCTGGTTTCTTTGGCTCCAATGAAAATATTTTCTTATGTGAGCAGTTGTTCAATAAGATGTTTCTATGGAGAGCCAGGCACGGAGATGCTATCCTACCATTCCAGTGGGGTCAGTAGACATTACTTAGTTTAAGATCTAATAGAAGCCGGGCAGTGGTGGCGCGCGCCTTTAATCCCAGCACTCGGGAGGCAGAGGCAGGCAGATCTCTGGGAGTTTGAGGCCAGCCTGGTCTACAAGAGCTAGTTCCAGGACAGGCACCAAAGCTACAGAGAAACAAAACAAAACAAAAACAAACAAACAAACAAAAAAAGATCTAATTGATTTTTTCTGGTATTTTCAGCATTTTTAGCTATTGTTGTTTATAGCATCTTGTTATATAGACCATGCTGGCCTTAAACTATCTTTGTACCTTTGTCTCCTGGGTTTTGGAATAACTGCTTGCACCACCACCATACCTGACTAGACTCTCTGTAATAAATGCTTTATCATCTGTTCTACATATTTCTGAGAATGCTCAGAAAGAATTTTAATTCATTTCTCTTTACTTAAATTATGATTAAATTGTGGAGATAATTTTATGATACCCTTACTTTATCATTTTAAGAGTATTTTACAACTCATTATTAAGGATCAAGGTATTATTGCCATTAATAACTTCACTTATGAACTGCAAGTATTTTTATTTTTAATTTTAGAAAACTAAGGTCAGAGTGGTTTATTAATCACACAATCTAAAGGTGCAAAAGTTCATGTTCTAATTACTATGACATATTTCTTCATGATAGTATTACTTATAATAGGAAAAAGTTGACTAACATTTCAAGAGATTTTTGGGGTGATTATATAAATAATTTATTGTATAATTTTAAAATAATTAAAACATGCCTTTTAATTATGATTAAACAACACAAGCCATCACAGAATCCAAACCATTTGAGACAACATCACTAATAATCATTAATAAATATTGTTATGAGATTTTTCTAGAGGTTAATTAAGCAAGAATTTTGAGTTCTGTTAACTATTAATAAACAATTATTACATATACCTCCTAAATTTAAACTTATATTTCATAGTATTTAATAATTATTGTAAGTGTGAAAATGTATATTTCTCAGTATATTTATTTTTAATGTTCTCCAAAGTGGCAGTCATTGTCTGAGAGAAAAGAAAACACAGAACTATAATCACAACTGCAGTTACCTCTGTCTATGTTCTACAATATTTGAGAACACTGTAGTAGAAGGCACAAAATAGAAATTCTTTTAGAGTTTGTCTACAATCAAGAAAGATTGCTCTTTTAGAAAATATTAGACCTTTCATATTGAATCATTAATATTTTTAAGTGATCTCATCTTTTAAAATTACTTAAAAATGCATATTATAGAATAAAAACAGAATTGTAAATAACTTAGATATTAGGGAAGGTATTCAATGCTATTTATAGAAATTCCTGTGCTATAGCTTTTATTCCTATGAACAGGAATCAGATTCTTTTAATTTCTTATATATATAAAATAATAAACAAACATATAGCTATCCTCCCGGTTATGGGAAGTAGACAAGATTGCCGGGCAAAAATTGGGATCTTGGGGGTGTGGTGGGAGGGGGGTAAGGGGAGAAGGGGAGAGAAATGTGAGAAGGGGAGGGTGGGGGGGAACTTAGGGAAACGGGATGATTGGGATAAAGGAAGGTTGGTTAGGGGAGCAGGGAAGCACGCATCTTAATTAAGAAAGCCATCTTAGGGTTGGCAAGAGACTTGGACCTAGAGGGGCTTCCAGGGGCCCAAGGCGATGTCCCCAGTTAGTTCCTGGGGCAGCTGAGGATAGGGAACCTGAAATGACCCTATTCTATAGCCATATTGATGAATATCTTGCATATCACCATAGAACCTTCATCTGGTGATGGATGGAGATAGAGACAGAGACCCACACTGGAGCACCGGACTGAGCTCCCAATGTTCCAATGAGGAGCAGAAGGAGGGAGATATGAGCAAAGAAGCCAGGACCACAAGGGGTGCACCCACCCGTGGAGACAGTGGGGCTGATCCATTGGGAGCTCACCAAGGCCAGCTGGACTGTGACTGAAAAAGCATGGGATAAAACCGGACTCTCTGAATTTGGCGGACAATGAGGGCTGCTGAGAAGCCAAGGACAATGGCACCAGGTTTTGATCCTACTTCAAGTTCTGGCTTTGTGGGAGCCTACCCAGTTTGGATGTTCACCTTCCTAGACCAGAATTGAGGGGGGAGGACTTTGGACTTTCCACAGGGCACGGAACCCTGACTGCTCTTCAGGCTGGAGAGGGAGGGGGAGGAGTGGGGGTAGGGGGGGAGGAGGGGGAGGAGGGGGAGGAGGGGGAGGGAAATGGGAGGCGGGGAGGAGGCAGAAATTTCTTTTTTTTTCCAATAAAATAAATAAATAAATAAATAAAATAATAAACAAAGCCCCAGATAGAAAGTAGATACCATTTGATCCATTTTTATTTGACTGATTTCTAGCATTTAGCCATCAAATACTAGCTTAAACTAGAAGTTAAAATGTATCAGTAATATGGCTGCTATTATTTTGTGAGTTATGAAATAATAAATATCCATGTTTCACACATACTTATTACTGGAAGAAATCTTGTATAACAGGTAGCCAAAACAATTTCTTGAGATTAATTGAATTCATTATTGCTCTACATGATAGGGGATGTCATTGTAGAGAGCTGTCATGGTCCCCACCACCTTCAGTTTCTTCCAGGCATTTTGATCCTAAATTCTTAACACTGGAATAATATCCCTAATGCTACTCCAAGATTCAGAAAGACAATACCAAAACCAAAGTTAGGTGTATAAGAATGCTAATAAATTCTATACTCTGGTGGAACTGAGCATACCCTACATCTGAATTTTACTGTGACCTATCTTGGAAAATAATATATTTCAGTAATAAGTATAATTTACTGCAGTGCTTTAAATGAGACCGTCCCCATAGTGCCATGCATTCTTATATCTGGCACCCAGCTGTTTGACCTGGGAAGGATTAGAAGGTGTGTCTTTGTTGGAAGAGGTATGCCACTGGGGTTAGGCTTTGAACTTTCAAAACCACAGGCCATTCCCAGGTAGCATAATAGTCTACTGCCACCCCTCCCCCTTCTCTGCCTCCTACTTGAGCAGAAGAATGCAAACTCTCAGTTACTGTTCAAGTGCCTGCCTGCTGACGCACTCCCAGTCATGATAGTCATGGAAATACCCTCTGTAACTGCAATCCCCCAATAAACTCTTCTTCAGTGAGCTACCTTAGCCATGGTGCCTTATAAGAGCAATTGAAAATAGCTAAGGCAGAAGCTGGTAGCAGGGAGTGAGCAATTGCTGTGACTGTTTTTACCATTCTGTTTTTCGATGAAATGTGGAAGACTTTGGGACTTTGGACTAGGAAAGCAGTTTAATGTAGCTGTAAGCAGGTCTTAAAATGTATTGAGGTTAGTGGGAGATTGGAAGACTAGCACTGAGTGTAATGTGGACTACGTATGCACAGCTCAAGGGATTTTATACGGGAACTATAGTAGCAACAGCACTAGAGACCATTCTTGTAATAATCTGGCAGAAACTGTGCTTTTTGCCCTTATCAAAAGACTCTGCCTGAGGCTAAATTGAAGAGTTTGGTAGTAATTACTTTGGCAGAGGAGATGTCAAGACAGCCTAATATTGACTGTGTTGCTTGGTTACTACTAATCACTCTTGTACAGGTCTACAATGAAAAAGAGCAAGCAAGGAAAAAAAAATTACAAAATATATAGTCCGAGGAATAAAAAGCACTATGAAATATAATGTCAGAGCCAGAGCTTGAGCTGAAAGAGAGGAGAGGTCTGATACAAACTGGAATAAAAGGAATAACGGTATCCTGCCTTCATGGA
This sequence comes from Microtus obscurus, assembly GCA_963919715.1. Taxonomy (NCBI): domain Eukaryota; kingdom Metazoa; phylum Chordata; class Mammalia; order Rodentia; family Cricetidae; genus Microtus; species Microtus obscurus. Next base: position 11,096,980 of record CAWTZC010000170.1, on the reverse strand, counting down.
AAGCCAAACAATGTAACATGTGAAAGACCCAACAATTCAAAGCTTATGAAAATGTCATCAACATGTTTCCCTTCCCTTGCAATGTAAGTATTTTTTTTATCATAAAGACCTTTATCAACATTGTATTCCAAATGCCTTCCTGTAATTAAAGAGTTTTTACAGTGACTTGGAAATCTACACAGGAACTATATCAGGGATGAGTTGTGGACCTTAGGGTTCTAACTTTAGAAAGACCAGTTACATTTCTATTCCTAGATGTGATATTATCTATAGAAAACTAAACTTCTTTCTTTACAAGTCAAGTGATTTTTATAGAAAATGATTTACTTTTAAGTATATGAATATTTGTATATGAGGTGGTGCTGCATATGAGCGTAGGGTCCTGGGAGACCAGGGTTGTCAGATTCCCTGGAGCTAGAATAACAGCTTTTGTGGTGCCCACTCCCCAAGCTTGGTCTTCTGTAAGAGCAGCATATGCTCCTAAGTCTGAACCACCTCTCCAAACCATACACATCATGTTCTTAAATGAGTCCCACTTATAAGAGGGACATTAATCTTACTGAGTTCATTTTATCAAAATTTAAGCATATGATATGTGTTCAGTCAATATTTCTGGAAAAAAATCTCTTGATGATTTTTATCTGGTTGTTCTTTAAAATTTCTACATTTCCCTTTATGGAAACAAGAGCACATTTTGATTTTTTTAACCTTTTAAATAAAATTCTATTAACTAAAATAGAAAATTAAAATATAGCATGAAAAATAGAGTCTAAATAAAATGACTTTAGGAAAAAGACACTTTAAAGAAAATTTTCTCTGGTGTATCTGAACTTGCCAGTGGTGTGACAGTCCACGGCCACTGAAAATTGTCCTATAATGTATTTGAACTTACTGAGTTCACTAAGGAAGCACTGTTTGCAAAGAACCTGACAAAGCTTTCACTCCATGAACAGCTGGTTAACAATGAGTGAAAGACTCAGAAGAATGAGCTTCCAAGAAGAGTTTACTAACTAAAGAAAATTAATAGCCAAGTCAATCTAAGGCATGGTGATGATATTAGTAATCATTTTGTGTTTCTAAGTGATTTGTTATAATTGCAAAAGGATCTACAAAAATGACTCCAATTGGTGTGGTTCTTATGCAGTCAAGCTAAGTGTTTCTAGGGTTGCCTGGAGGTAGAGTAAAGGAAAGGCTAGTGAAGGGCTGAGCTGTTCTAATGTACCACTAAGTAGTAAATAAAGTTATGGAAGGCAGGTTTCTCTTAGCTTACCTGTTTTCTTAAAAATACACAAATGGAAGACTAAAGAATGATTTCTATTGGGTTAGTTGACTTTAAATCACATTTTAAAAAATTTCCTTTTCTGGTATTGATTTTTCTTTTATTTCTTTTCTTTTTCTTGAAACTATGAAACTCAGAATTGCCCATCTGTCAGTAGAGAAACTTAGCCATCAGAGAAGGGAGCTGAGGACAGTAAGATGCAATTTCTAATCTGCACTTTATGGACAGCATCCCAGGCTTATCTTCCGCAGACACAGCAGAGAGGGGGAGCAAGTCCAGATACAATTCTCAGGGAATTTTGAACCTACTTTTTAGTGAGAAGAGAAACACAGTATAGAAAAGTAGAAGGGCAAGAAGAGCTTGCTAAGAATACACTGCTACAATCCCCAGCATAGAGTACACTGCCGTCCTTGCTGAAGGATCTCACACCTGGGAGCATGAACTGTACCATGAGGCCATCTTCTGTTTTCTATTGCACTACTTTCCCAAGAGGAAATTTGAGGTACAATGTAGAACACAGAAGGCTGGAGCCATATGCCTCTGTGTCCAGCTGGTTGTATATATTTGGAAACTCAAATTCTGTGAGCAGCCTCGCACTTTTTACCCATTGTATGTGAAAATCATTTCTAATTCAGGCAGTTTTTGTCTGAATTAAATGAGACAATGTGTATAAATTGAACCACAATGTATAAATGACTCTTGGGTGGCAGTCTGCCAAGGGTCACTTGTACTACTCCTCAGTGACTTGCTTATTGTGTCCAGATCAGAAGACTATGACATTTCCTAGACCCAAGAATTAAAATATTACATAGCAGATATGGGAGGGGTTGAAGGAAAGAAAGATATGTGGAAAGATGATTACATTTTAATTAATCTAACAATATCCCTGAGGAACCAGGTATGTACACTGTGCCATGACACATACAGGCAAAGACCCTACACAGTAAAACACTAAAATAAATACAGAAATTCTGAGCTCAGGGTTCTTTCCTTTAGAAAATCCAATCCTCAGTATTGTATTCATATATAAATATATATTGCATAAACATTATATATACTATATATATACACAAATACAGATGGAACCAATTGTATTAGGCAGGTTGTACTAATAAATGTATGTACATATGAAACATCTATAATAAAAGGAAAAGAGGTCATTATTTTTGAGAGAGTGGGAGAACATAGTATTTCAGTGAGAAAGGGGAAAGGGAAATTTATGTAATTATATCTTAAATAATAGTTAAACAATTAAAACATATTTTTTTCTTTGTGCAATTTCCACTCTGCATCCACACCCTCCTGTACAAATCCTGGCCTGGGGGATCAGCACACCTACCATAATACTCTTGCTACTATTTCCATGACTATTAAAGCTCCGTGTCTTTGGTTTGGTAATTTTCTTTTATCGCTGTTTAACATTCATGGATCATACTAACTTTCTCTAGTCTACATATCCAAAATTTTAATATATAAAATCCATACTATTATTTAAATTCAATCAAGGAAAATCATTAATACTATCTTCTTTATTTAGTTCATTAAACAATGCACAGTGGAACAATTAGGAAAATGGACTGTTTGACCCATTTCACTCCTTCAATAAATGATAAAATACATATTGTTAAAAATAGTTTTATAAATGATAGTATTGTGAATGCTTTGAAAATATTGAGAATGTATTGAGCTCGTGGTATCTCTCTCTCTCTCTTTTTGTAAAATTGAGCTCTACATTTTTCTCTGCTCCCCTACATGCCTCTCCCCTCCCGTTCAACCCTCTCCCAAGTTCCCCATGCTCCCAATTTACTCAGGAGATCTTGTCTTTTTCTACTTCCCATGTAGATTACATCTACTTATGTCTCTCTTAGAGTCCTCATTGTTGTCTAGGTTCTCTGGGATTATGATTTGTGAGCTGGTTTTCTTTGCTTTACGTTTAAAAACTACTTATGAGTGAGTACATGTGACAATTGTCTTTCTGTATCTGGGTTACTTCAGTCAAAATGAGGTTTTCTAGCTCCTGAAACTGAACATTCTATGTGAAGTATGATAGAAAAGTTTTGTAGTAAAATCTATCTATACAAAAACTTATGCCCTAGATTATTACATGTAAAACTATCATAAGGTTTCTTCTACATTATGACATAATTGACCTTATGGTATATGATACTTTAGGTCATAATCCATTTCTGCCCCAATGCTAGTCTGACAACTGGAAGTTAACTATATATAAATATCTTAGTCAGCTTTGGCAAAACACCAAGGAAAGTTTTTTCAAAGTTTTATTCTGCTTGTTTTTCTAATATCCAATAGATTCCCACCTTCTGAAGGTACCATGAGCTCACTGAGACCAAGTAGATATTTATATATATTTAAATTCTGGTTGTTAGACTAGCATTGGGGCAGAAATGGATTATGACAGACAGAGAGACAGAGAGAGGAAGAGGAAGAGGGTCCCTTTACACATCTACAGGTCTAAGAGTGGTCCCAGGAGAAATGACCCCAAGGAAAAGACACTGGATGTGAAACTGCAGTGTTTAACCATCTTAGGGCTTTAGGGACACTTTCCTATGAGAAGATAAAAATTAGCTACTCTCTTCTGACTGAGTCCTCAAATAAAGATTATGTGCTAAATTAAAGCAGTTAATATCATCTGCAGCAATCAAGCCAGAGCTGTTTACCACTCCAAGAACGAGTTACAATAGACCTGAGGACACAGGGCCTCGGCGGCGAGGGAAGCTTCCCATTTGTGGCTCTTAAGATTTAATTAACTTTAAACAGCCAAGTGAATTTGAGGTCAGGAAGGGAGAGCCCAGCGTCTTGGGAAAAGCTAGGCTAAAGTGAATAGGAACTTCACAGATTAGAATGGAGACCTGCCTTTGACTCCAGAGTCTACAATGACTATGCAAATGAGAGCAAACTTGGCCATAGCCACACTTCTCTACATCCTGCCCTGTGAACAACCAAATGCAGCAAAGAACACTTCATGGGAATACCATCTGCACTGCCATACAGCACCTGGAATTTAATGCATATTCAGGAGGATATTACACAAAATAAATTTAAAAGCATGATTTTTTTTGCGTGCCCAAATTTCTTCCTCGTATACAGATTTTTTTTTTTCCATTTCCACCTACTTCTAGTCTTCATCAAAAGCTCCCCATTCGCACATGGTGCTCATTCCCTTTGAGCATTCCCCAAAAACTCTAACAGGCACCCGCAAGAGAGGAATCACTCCTAAGTGTTTACTGTGCCCTGGCTTATTGACGGCTGCTCTATACTCTGCTTTGTGTACTCCGTACTTTCTTCAAGAACTTTGTTCATATCTCACAAATAGAAAATAGTTGTTCATCTGGATAAATGTGTTGTTAGAATTCACTCAACTGGTGAATGCTACAGCTTTATACTGAACACATCAGACTCTAGATCTATTATTTACTTCGTAGAGGTCAGAGGTCATTTCAAAGTCCACAGTGAGCAATTTCACAAATGTCTATGGCTGACAAGAAACCTGAAAGATACTTATTAGAAATATAAATTCTAAAGCCCCATTCGAATCTAAGTCTACAAGGAAGAGCCCAGGTAGCACTCCCAGGGCAATGTTCTTCTGTAGAGTCTGGGAAATGTCATTACAGAGCACAAAAGTCAGTCCTCTAAATTATCATCTATTTATTTATAATAGAGAACTGTTTTGGCACAATTATTTTGAAAGAGAGACCCCTAATAATAAATTTCTATTAATTGTACTGTAAATATAAAGTTGATTCTTTGTTCTAGATAAAACAGAGGATACATTATTACATAAACTATCAGATTCTGAACAACAAAATAAATAACATCAAATATTTTAGGTGGATAAGACGCGTTGACTTTCGCATGCTTAGATAAAATAAATCATAAACCATTTTAATGTATGTTTTGTACAATGAAGCACAAGTAAAGTTGGGTGGTTATTACAACCCAGGATGGAATCACACATACATAAAATCCTGGAACACCATAAGAGGGCATTGGTAAGGTCAGTCTCCTGGAAGTTAACTTCTCTAGGTCTTATGACTTCCATCTAGGTAATAAGTTCATAGAAGAGTGTGTTTTCACTTGGTTGTTGTATGAATTAAATATACACACACGTGTGCACATGCACACATGCATACACCAACTATAAGGTTATCAAAGTCTGAGCTTTAAAAACTGTGTGGCATATACTGGTATTGCATGCATGGAAGTCGACTATTCCTCCTCTGCAAACTCTGATCCATGATCGGTGTTTACAGCACGTCTGGAAGGAACATTTACACAAAGGCAGAAAAACTGGGCTGATACACTGAATAGATTGTCGTGGACTCCACACGCGAATCTCTTCCTTTATAATCTCATTTCTTGGACATTCAGATCTACCGACGTTTCTTTTTCTTTGTTTCTTTGTTTCTTTTTTTTCTTTTTTAAGCAGAGGAAAATGGAGACGTTCATCTTCCTGGTGACCCTCAGTATGTCTTCTGTTTGTCATCTTCAATACAAGTCTGTACCATCACTACTCCTGCTCACACACACTGCAGGAGATAATAGAAAACTCAGACATTGACAAGCATTGTCTGGGTACCTCTTAAGAGATGACTATAGGTAGCAAATTTCCTCTTCCCAAAACATATTTTTAAATTATTAATTTATTTAGCTGGAATGAAAAATGACAAATTTCTGCTCCCTTTTCCAAGATGTTCTTCAGAATTGTAGGGAGGAGGCAAGATACTAATGTCCCTCTTATGGCTGAGCAATCCAGAAACACCAATTCTCTGTATTTCAACAAATTATTTGCTTCTGGATTAACCATCATCCATTGCAAAAAGAAGATTCTTTGTTGACAACTGAAAGCTATACTAATCCAAATGTATGAAAATAAATATTCAAAAGTCAGTTTTTATTATGTTATTAGAAAAGTGTTTGTGAAAGATTTCCTTTCGGGTCTACAAGCTTCAAAGTAACATGTTTTTGACAAGAAATAAGTTCTGACCTTTGGAGAAGACTTTAAATTCAATCATAAAATAGTTGATTATATCCATAAAATACCTTCTCTTAACATCGTGCCTTCCTGGATTTCCACCTTTCTGTTTAATCATCCCTGGATATTTAAAATTGCAAAATGTTTTCTCTCTCAAAGGCCTCCACCAAGATATAATTCAATGTTATAATTATTCACTATCACAGACAGTATGGTTACTAAGTTTAGATGGTATCACTAACTTTTATTTACGTAATAATATTTCTTTACAGGACTTACTGCACACAGTAAGCTTCAAAGAAACCGTAAATGACTATTGAGCCTTATCTAAATCAAAAATTAGTAGTATTTTAGTTTCCTTTTCTCATATAAGTAGCTTTTGTACAGCATTGTGCAATTTCTATTACGCCCTTCAAGAGCCCAGCATTTATTCCAGGATGCTACAGCTTCAGCAATATTTTAGGGCTCTGCTTTTGAAAGGCTCTTCTCTTTCAGTTCCCGTTAGTGATCCAGTAATTGTTTGCATGGCTTTCCAGTCAACTGTGAAGTACTCTGATAGCATGTCAACAAAATGTCAAATACTGAGGGAGAGATTCTATGAGTGTTATTTTGATTGATTGCATATTTGAATCTTTTTGCTCACAGCTGCTCCTTGGACATTGTATCCAGGAATACAAAAACTAGAGGGGAGGCTCCTCAAGTGCTTTATAAGATGTTGTTATTTAAGAGTGTAGCAGATTAGCGGAGCAATGGCAAACAGGACTACTGAACACATTGCTAACAGGTGTATGTCCTAAAGTACTCACCCTTATAGGACCTTCAGTAAATTGACCTAAAGAAACAAGTCTCTGTGCAGCACAATGAAGATCCTAGCCCTGATGGCTTCCCCGCAGTTCTACATAGACTACCACAGAAGATGTCAATATTGTTCCAATATTTTGGATTAGCCACAGACACAGAAGTATTCAGTATGGGACTAATACAAAATACTGTCAAACTACACTATAAGAACTTACACACAGTTTAATAAATATTTTTTCTATATCCCTTTTTACTGGTTGACAAGATATTGGTATATAGCATGACATTTGCTAGGTTATAAAGTAACCATTCTGGCAGATGCAAGCATAATTTGGTTAACAGATTATTAAAACAGTGGTCAGTAAGGATTGGGAGTTTTCAACACCAAGAAAAGGGTAAAATGCTGGAGCCAGGTGCAGAAGGCATGTTTATCCCAGGGAGATCACACACACTTTTGTCAGCTTGATCCTGGCAAGGCAGGCAGCAGTGAAGACAATGGTGGGTCACTGATGGTTGGAATGTAATTGTGACTAGATCTGCTCATGTATTTTACTTATTGTTCTCTATTCACACCCAAACATCTTATCTGCACCCTGAAGATGGCTTGCGGGTCACTGGACTCCCATTTGTTTCTCTTCCCTATACAGCTCTCTTAAGCCTTTCTTTGAGATTGCCAGGCTGTCAAAGCCCAGGTAATAACTTCAAATCCCTGGTGACAGGACAAATCTATAAGGCAGATTTCCTGAGCCCAGGAAGTTTACTTCTAATGTAGTGTGCCAAATGTCTTTGTCCATAAGAACAACAGGTTTTTTCTTAGCTTCTTTTTGTAAGAATTGGACATTTCTACAATCAAGATAGGGTATTTTTTCAGTAAATCCAACATTTGATGAATTATTACCAGGATAGCAAAAGCTAGTCATAAGCCCATGGATGAATATGAATTTTGAGGATGTCCATTCTACACACACATCATTTCAGACTTACCCTCATTGAGATATCTTTCTAGCCATTTTCCCTCAATTAGGGAAACAGAACCATAGTTTTCAACTGAGAAGCTCAATGGAGTTGAAAAATTATTTTTTGTCTCAGCTATATATCTCAAAACTTCATACAAAGATATTTTTGAGAAAAAGGTTAATTCTAGAATGCACTTAATTTTGATGACAAAAAAGGAAATGGCAAAGGGAATAGACTTAGACATTACTCAAGAAAGATGTCTTTCTAACATCAAACAGTATTCAGGACAAACAGCAATCATTTTGTCAGTTGAGAGCAGTAGCTAAGGGACTTTAAATAACTGGGTTTGAAAGAATTACACAACATACCCTGAAGAAATTCAGTGGAAAAACTCAACATGATCCATATCTTGGAAAACTTAAAATTTAGCAAAATAAATTGCTGCACCGTGAAAAAAAATATATGAGAAGTAACCATAGAAGCAGTTTCCAATATCCAGAAGCCCATATTATTATAACACAACATGGCAAAAGTACAATGGGAATCCTTCTGGTGATAATCTTAAGGGAAATTATGAGCTCCAATGAACCCTTTATGTAAGTAAGGACCAACATGAATTAAATATAATTGATTTAAATATCCTTTTTGAAAATAAAGAGACTTACTTCTTTCACTTTAGCAAGTACCTTAGAAAACTTAGAAATATTTTCTCTCAAATGTGCATTACATTTTAAAAACTTCATAATCTTTTTGTCATCTTTGTAACTCAGGAATGTCTCTCAAAAGGTTTGAGAGGTATCATTTAGAAAGGTAAACATTAAGAAGCATATTGCATACCTTCTAATTTCTGTGTGAGAGTAGGATCACATTGCCTTGGCCCCTAGCTCTGTTTTTGAATACAGATTCTGTCATTAAGATATGAGAAGAGGACCATGAACTTATAGAACCACCTAGCTAATATAGAAAGCCACCTGAATTGTGCAAAGTTACCTGTGTGCAGTGTAATGTCAAGTCTTATTACACGTGCAACAATTATTGTTCTTTTGAAAAGGATACATATGAGTCCTGGATTGGGAGAAGACTTCCTGTTTAAATATTACATGCCTAAAACATGTCTCATAAAGGCATTCCTGCTTTCTGAGCTCTAAGAGCCAAGTTACTAATTTTAAATAGTGGTAGAATTAAACACAAATATCACTGAAATGTGATTGAATATCTACTAATCTCTATTTTATTGTCTTACAGCTATATTCCTGCTTGGAAAGTTATTATAGTTTTACTTTCATGTAGATACATTGTGATAACTGTCTAACTAAAGGAAAAAAGGTAGAAAACCTATCAAAATAAAGGAGGAAGGAATGTAGGGAGGGAGGGAAAGACAGAAGGAGAGAAGAGGGAAACATAGAAAGAAGGAGGGATAAATGCTGTGGGTGCTCCTTCTGCTCCTTCAGCCAATATAAGATACCAAGCCCAAGTCAGAGAAATGTTCTTTGACAGCAAAGAGCTCAGTCTCAGTTACAAAATTTGCCTAAACAGATTCAATGTTTTTTGCAATTGTTGTTTGGGGGAATTTTGTTTGTTTTGTTTTGCTTTTGTGTGTTCTTCATTGTTATGTCAGCATTTAAATTTAAAGACATTCTGTTATAGTTTAGCTATAAGGTGTGGCTAAAGGAAATTATTGTCATTATTTTTTGGAGATTTGGTCTCTGGCTGCAGGAACCTTTCTGGGGAGTTTTGGCAATGTCATGGGGGTGGGATCTAGCTAGAAGGAAGCATGTCACATGCAGAGTGTTATTTGGAGTGACGTGTCCCTTGTTCCTCGCAGTCAGCAATGAGGTGAACTGAAGAAGCTTTTGGCTGGCATCCTCACGGCCATTCTTTCCTGACAAGAGGCCATGGGTGTGACAGTGCAAGCCCAAATAAACCCTTCTTTCCTTTAGGATATTTATGCAAGGTGTTTTCACACAGTGACACAAGAGTAACTAATTAATACAGAAAGCTCAAAGAACTTACAAAAACCCACCCACTGAAAACAGTTACAGAAAAAATATACAGATCCGAGAAATGGGTCATCGTACTGAACAACTATGACAATGTGGTTGTGGAACCTTCAGTACTTGATTGTAGGTTGAATGGGGAATAATTTGGAGAAGTGTTCTAGAAAAAGATTAGATGTTATAGGCAGACTTAAATGTGTGACAGTGCGGGAGAGCAGGACATCAACAGGAACAAGAAGAGTGAAGGCTCATTTGGTTTTAGATAGAAGAGAGGAATCAATTGGGAACAAGCCTACAGGCCATTTGTGCTACACTCAGAAAAATAATTTCTCTACATTTTGCCTATGCCTCAGGATCTTTAATGAAGCATAGTTTAAAGACGACAGTGAGCTAGGGTTAGAAAGATGGCTCAGCAGTTTAAATAATGGCTACTTAAGCAGAGGATCTGTATTCAATTCCCAGCACCCACATTATGACTTACAATCACCCGTAACTCCAGTCTCAAGGGATCTGCAACCATTTCAGACCTCTTTCAGTGGGCACTCAAAAAACATATTATGGAAACGCACAAAAAATACTCATCACATGTAAATGAATGCATAAATAAACAAACAAATAAAACTGGTAAAATGCATTATTTGATAGCGGAATTTTAGATGGGAGGGAGTTGAGACGGGGTTTCTTTGTGTAACAGCCTTAGCTGTCCTGGAACTAGCTCTTTTATAAACCAGGCTGGGCGCAAACTCAGAGAGATCTGCCTGACTCTGTCTCCCGAGTGCTTGGAATAAAGGCAGGCACCATCACTACCCAGTGGCGCTAACATAAACACATTGATATTATTCACTGTTCTTAGAAACATTTACGGTGTGAGTTAGGAGGGATAAATGTATCAGAAAACTCTGAAAAAGAGATTTTGGTTGGAAAAGAACAAAACTGAGTATAAAGTTATAAAAATACAGGTTATGGCTATTAAAGTGATTATTACAATTAAAAAGATATTAGATACTTTGTATCATGACAGCAAGAAAGACGTCATGATGACATCTTAGGAACTGTCAACTCCATTTATCAGAAATTGAACCGTGGAAAAGTTTCAACTCATTTGAACGACTTAGATTTGAGGTACCTAGATTTTCTTGTGTATGCAAGCTCATCTAGATAAATGTTTTCCTGCATTCAACCTCCCACACACTCAGAGATCACCTAAACCATGGCCTTAAAGGGTTTGGATAATAACAGACCTTGGATATCATCCATGTGGTGCTGTTATGTAAGCATGCAGAATGTAAAAGTTTTGGGGTCATGGAAAAGTGTGATAGAGTCAATGCCATTGCAGGTAGTCCTTGAAAGAATGATGTGTGTGAAACTATATGGTTGAAGTTGCAGCAGAGACACAAAGATCTTTGGGATGTCCGGTATATGAAATGTTTGTTAATGACAGATACAAGGGATGAGTGATTGTAGTCTCAGAGGGTGGCCATATGGGCTAGAAATGGCAAGGGGATAGAGAAGTTGTGTAAGATCTTTGGGGAGCAAACCACAGCCCAAGGTTACAGTGCTAAAATAAACTGCAGGATTTAATGGTTTTTATGCTACGTTTTCTCTTACTTTGATTACATTCCTCTTTCCTATGCCACGATCTTACCTTTTATATGAATGTTAGCAGCTAACTTTCTTTTTGGTTATAGTGAGGCTCCCGTTAAGAGATTGTCTTGACTCAAGTCAAACAAATTGTTTCTATCATATTAGACACCAGACCATAACACACTTTCTAAAGTACCCCAACTATATTTGCCTTTTCTACTTCAGTTCATTCCTTTCCCTCTCTTTGAGTTCATTGTTTTTCTTTAGTTCACATTGATTTCACTGACAAAAATTTTCTTCTCTCTCGTTTTGTACTTCAGTGCTGAGTCTTTCCAAGAAATGGCTCAAATATTCTGAATTTACCTATGAAGGCAGCTGTAGATATTTCTATGGGCCATTTGCACCCAATCTGTGGAGGGAGTAGATAAAGCTCCCTAATATTCACAGCAGTTCTGAAAGAGACCCAAGTTGTCTTTTAAGAAATATCTCTCGATATGGGTATGCTCTTCCTGTAAGATCTCACTCTCGCTAACACTTTTCTCTGTGTTTTGCTGGGAGTTCTGATGCCACTCAGCTCTCCTAAGTGCTGGTATTTTGTTTTACTTTTAAAACATTTTTTGACAATTTTGTGCAATATATTTTTTATATTATTCATCCTTCTTCTAACTTCTCCCAGAGAAGTTACACACACACACACACACACACACACACACACACACACACAAAAAAAAAAAAGAACTTAAAAAGTCCAATTTTTGCTTCTCATATATGTGTGACTTTCTGCTCACCATGGTCAACTGACTACAGGTTACACTCTTGAGAAAACTGACTCCTTTTCTCCTAACATCTATGTATTGTCAATACATAGGGTTATCCTTAGGTAGGGGTGGGATTTGTGTCTATTTCCTGCCATCTTGGGATCTGGTCAGGCTTGAACTTACACAGCAGATATTGTGCCTGTTGTCACAATCATAGTGAGTTTGCACGTGCAAACTGCCTTCCTTTCTATAGGAGACTCTTTCCTTGTTGTTATCTACTGTGTCTCTTCTCACACTCTTTCCATTCTTCATTAATAATGGTCCCTGGGTCCTGGTAGAAGGTGTACGATATGCATATACTTTTGAAAATGTTCTCTGATTTGGCTTTTGATTATTTGGTTGCTATGCCATTTTATGTGGAAATTTTCAAAGATCCAAAAGCATGCTTTCTCTGTCAGTGCCATCTCTTGGTGACATATAACACTCCTTTGCACATGTTTGTTTTAGTTGGATTAATGTTAAATGAATAGCAAAGTGAATGACTATTAGTTCCTTATCAGTTGCTGTGACAAAACACAGTAGTCAAGGCAACCTGCATCAAAAAACATTTAACTGGATTGCAGTTTCAGAGGGTTAGAGTCTATGAAGGGAAGCAAAGGCATGGTGGCAAGAACACCTGAGAGCTCATATCTTGATCCATAAACAAGAGGCAGAGAAAGTCACACTGAGATAATTGTGAGACTTTTGAAACCTCAAAGCCCACCCTCAGTGATACATCTCTCTCCACAAGTTCGTTCCTCCTAGTCTTTCCCACAATTCTACCAACTAGGATGAAATATTCAAACTTCTGAGCCTATTGGGGCCATTCTCATCCAAACCACATTAATGACTAAATAGGAAAATTCTTTGTACACCACAAATACCAATATTTTCCTAGTATAAATTGCAATGTCCATGATATATGCAAATATACCTTGATATTTAGTAAGCTCTATTACATAGTGACTCTCTGTGTGTATCTGTGTATGTGTAAAAATAGGAATTTTATATGAATTTTATAAAAAACAGAATTTCAAAGAAGCCATTGTTGGCCAGAACACATGACACAATCTCCATTATGAATTTTATTTCCCGATTTTTAATATGCATCTGTATTCCCAGAAGTAGTCACATCCCACTAACACTTGTTGTATGAACAGTGCACAGTATATCCTTTATATAAACAGCTGTCCTTCAAACATTACACCTTAGGAATTATACAGTGGGAGAGAGCAGGTCAAAATCATTTGAGTTTAATGGTAAAACTATATGGTATTGATTTAGGTATAGACAAGACTTTCCTGATTGGAAGTCTTCTCATTAGCTTAGTGGTCAAGGGCATTTGTTATAAACCTCTCCTAATCACAAAGCTTCTCAAAGGTCTAACTTCCTGCTGCTTACAGTTCACAAGAAACACTATTCAGAATGTTTTGCCTTGCTGTCTACCCTGAAGAGTTTTCACACTGAATTCCTATCCGTTTGCACGGGCATATTGCACATGCATGATCCCCCTTTTGAGCACCAGATTTTGAAGGCAGCACCTTCATAAGTATAAACAAATTAGGGACATACCAAGGTGTTTGTCAGCAGAAAAAAAGATAGAAACCTGTGTTAAAATAATTACTTTGAAAACATATTTTCACATAGCTTGCTTAAAATTTACTATTACTGGTGGGAAACCTGAGGTGGACAGGCTGTCTCTTCCTGTAACTGAAATGTAACATTCAATCTGTCTCCTACTAGTTTTCCTTTTCTTTTTCACTTTGTTTTTGTTAAGTCAGGTAACAAAAAGGTCAAAAGTACAGGATTTGGGATCTGCCAGGCATTAATTAGAATAACAGTAATCTACTTGTGAATAAGGAAGTAAAATTGTTTATTCACCATAATTCTTAGTTTTCTCATCAGTGAATGGGATTAATAATAATAATACTTATACTCAGAATGTTATGTAGGACAATTCCCAAGTGTGTATTTTAAATTAATTTTACAGTATTTACAAATTATTTGTTTAGTTATGGCATATTCATAAATATATATCATTCAACTTTGCCAGTATTTACCCCTTATACATAGTCCCATTTCTCATTTTCCTTCAAATTGGACTCCTCTCTTCCACCAAATTGTATGATGCGTGTTTTAAGTAGTTAGCAGCTTGGTTAGGGATATAGTTTAGCTGCTATAGCAGAGACACGCTTACACCACACACCACATGATGCAACATGCATGTGTGTATATGCACATGTGAGCACAAACACACACACACACACACACACACACACAAATCACACCTTAAAGTAAAAGTAAGCAAACATTTAGTAAAGATTAACTTTAATCTTTAGAGTCCATACGACTCTATAAAATATACCTACATATATACCTTTTCTGTAACTATAAATAGCTTGGCAAATCTTGCCTTTTTATACTTCATAGCAAGTAGCGTATTTTATTGGTACAAAATTTTCTGTTTATATTTACGTAGATAGTCAATAAAGGTGGGGAAATGCATAATATCTGCATTATTCCATCTTTAATATATATATAATAGAGTATCCTATAGACATTCTGTGAATATTTGTTGAATGAGTGAGTAAATGGTTAATTTTTTTACATATATTTAAAACTAAAAGAAGAGATGCCCTGGATACCAGAAAAAATATTCCTATAGCTTATAGCTCATCTGTAAATTAGCAAATTAGTAGGTAATGAATACATTCAGGCTTTGTAAAGTTCATTGTGATGAGCAGGTAGACCTCGAGTACCTGAGGAAATAGAGTTTTCAACCTTGGGAAGCCCATTCAACTCCCAGCCTCAGGGGAGATTCTCTAGGTAAGTGCCTCTAGAGGTGCTGTCTCTGCTTCCCTCTGGATCCTACAAACTTTGATTAGCAGCAAGCCTTCTGGAAGCCAGTCTTTGCAGACAACAAATTCTGCCGTGATCCACTGAGGACCAGCTGTGCAGATATAACATCAGGATAACTTTTGGCTACTTCTCAGCACACATGAATAAGCAGTAAAATGAGACCCCAGCTCAGCAATTCCCTAGTAAATGAATGGGAAACCATGCTCCAGGCAGTTATTGATATTACTAAATGGCCCTTGAAAATTGCCCAGTGGAGCTGAAAGTATACCTTTTCCTTCTAGGCTTTGAATTTTCCTTCACTCCCATTTAGATCTTCAGTAGCATATTTTCGCATGCCTTGGCATCATGGGTTCGCATCTGAGGCAGTAGCATACAGACTACAGCATCCCACAGACTACATCATCCCTCAGGATACTCACTGAAAAGATAACTCTTCAAACTGCAGCTCGTTGAGATGAATGCACATGAAACAAGAAACATTCTAAAATTCAGACAGTTCGGTAATAACTGGATGAGGGCGATATTATCTAGAGCATGAACTGGGGCCATCTTCAGCCAGTCGACCTAAAGTGACGACTATGAAAATGGGATTCAAACCTCTGGGTGAAAAATACCTTCTATAATATCAAGTAATCTTTGAAAGGAACAAGAATATATGAAAGATTACATATGAAAGACTTCTCAGTTGTTTTTTAATGTAAGTAAAAGTCACGAAGCAGATCTACTTACACAAATGAAATGTTCTGACGGATAGCTACTTACATTGGGTGGGGTTACAGTGTACATTTTTCCACATAAGAAGAATTAGTGAAAGCAGGAGAATGGGATGTTTATAGCCATTGTGCTAAAACATTTCTTCATTTAATGGTGGGCTGCACACTAAATAATTCCATTCAAATCCCACTGTTGGAAGCAGAATCTCTAAGCTTTTAGGTTAATGTATTATTCATGCTAGTTGTTTGCACAATACTATTGATCATTCACTGTTGGGCCAAACAGTAAGATGGTATTTAGTTGACAATGTAACTCATAGCAAATGCCTGAAACACTAAAATTAAATTGTGGAAAGGAGGATACACAGAGCAATTCATTGGAGAGAGAGTCAAATATGAACCTAAATGAGGTGCTTTATACTAAGTGTACACATTTTTAGTCATAAAGAATCCTACGAGGGATGTGTATATAGCCTAGTGTTAGAATGCTTCCCCAGCATACGAGAGGTCCTGGGCATTGTGCATGTTCTCTCTCCTCTCTCTGTCTCTCTATGTCTCTGTCTGTCTCTCTGTCTCTCTCTTTCTCTCTCTCTCTCTCTCACACACACAGAGGCACACAGTCACAAATACAACTTTATACATATAATGGTTCAAAGATGGTCTGGACTTTAAAAATAAAGGGTAAAATGCATGGAATATAGCAATCAAACTTTCGGGACTCTATAGGCCACTGAAACCAGTTTGTAGATACCATGGAGGTATTCTGCTCATGCAGAAACGCAGGAGAAGATGGTAATCTATAACTCAACTTACAAAGATGAAATGTCAAGTAAACTCTATTTTTAGGAATATAAAAGTTGTTATATAAGCATCAAAATCTCCATTTCTCTTTGCAACAGATGGAGATGTCTATAGAAAACAACAAGCACTCAAAAGTGCAGTTGTGGAGCCCAGTCCTAATGGATTCTGGGACATCTCCTAAGCAAAGCACTCTCACACCTAAGGCTTAGGCTACATTGTGAAAGAGCAATTTGAAGGATTTTAAGAGTCAGAGGGTCAGAATTTTGCTTTGAAAATATGTTTCCCAGTGAAAAAGCTACACGGATAATGCCGTTCATCCAAACATGATACGAATGAGAACACCAGGGAAGATGCCAAACTGGAATGGGAAAATTCCTACAGAAAGAACCATATGCAAATGAGAAAAGTTGGAAGTGGGAGAGGTCATATTTCTCAAGGAAGAGCCTAACGATTGGTTTTTCAGTGTCAAATGGTCTCCCCGAATACATATACACAACTAATATATGAATTGGACAAGTTATATTTAGAAATAATAGGTATTTACCTACCCACACACACATACATATATATGAATTCAGTAACAAAGAAAACAGCCAGGCAGTGGTGGTGCATGTCTTTAATCCCAGCACTTGGGAAGCAGCGACAGATGTAGGAAGATCTCTCTTTGATTTTGAGGCCAGCCTGGTCTACAGAGCGAGTTTCAGGATAGCCACAGCTCCAGAGAGAAATTCTATCTCAAAAAAGAAACAAACAAACAAACAAAAAGCACAAGTCAAACAAACAAACAAATGCCAATTAGTGGGGGGAAAAAAGACCATGAATTTGATGTAAAACAGGAAGGAGTACATAAGAGGGCTTTGAGGAATAAAACGGAGGGAAGAAATGTTGTAATTATGTCTTAATATCAAAATTAAAATAAATTCATTCCTTCAAAATCAAAAATACCATAGCTTTAGAAATCTGAAAGTGAAAATCAAATCATCCTTTATTTATAGCAGATAGGCACATCCAAACAAGATGAAGTCACTGGACTCTATACATGGTTGCCTATATGGATTGTGCTTCAAAGTCCACATACAAGCAATGAAATTTTCTAATCCTTTCTATAATGCCTGTTAACTGTTGGTAGAACAGTTGGAGGAAAGAACTAGGGCAGGGTCTATGAATCTGTTCTGATGCTATACATGTGACCATAGTGGACCAGGCAGACTACAGAGCTGTGGGTCACATAGAGTGGCTGGAGGATGAAAAGTCACTTCTCTTTGGGTGTGTGACCACCAGTAGGTTCCCTATCCTTCAGTGGATGACACTAACCCCACCTGCACATGGGCAGCACGGGACAAGACGTTAGGAGGCAGGTGTGATGAGGGGTATGTGGAAAAATGGCAAGGAGATAAAGCGATGAATGTCATCAAGATTCATTTTATACATATACGAAATTTTCAATGAACAAATAAACAACTTAAAAAATAGTATAGTTTTTCTTGGCAATAGCTCTCTTATTGCTCTCTAATATTACACAATGGCATCATCACTTGATTTTGACACGCATAACATAAGCTTATTCTCTTTCAATACACATCATTTCCAGAGGAGACTCTCCTTTCCTTGTGAGGATTCCCAGCTACAAAGACAGTAGAACTATGCGTATTTGTGGTCATGGATCATTTGTCTGATGGTTTCCTACAAAGCTCTCTAATTTCTCTAAACATCGAAATGCTATTTAAAATCTCACTGGATATAGGTCATGGATCACTTATTTTCTTAGCTAGGGCTTCTATTTATGCTGTCAATCCTAAGGCCCAAACACAATTTGGAAATAAAAAGGTTTGTTTGGCTTACATATATTGGGTCACAATCCACTGAGGAAAGTCAAGGCAGGAAAAACGAGGTAGGAATCTGGAGACTGGAACTGAATCAAAGCCATGGAAAATTCTTCCTTGTGTCTTATTCGTCATGGTTTGTTCAATCTCCTTTCTTATACCATCTAGTACCACCTGTGCAGGAGTGGCACTGCACCAAGTAAGCTGGGCCCTCCCATATCAATCATTAATCAAGAAATGCTACCACAGATATTCCTATAGGCTATCTCATGCAGGCATTTTCTTAATAATGATTCAATCTTCTGAATATATCTAGTCTTGTGTCATGCTGACAAAAATAAACCACTACAATTACGTCCTTTTTTTTTTTTTTTTTTTTTTTTTTTGGTTTTTCGAGACAGGGTTTCTCTGTGGCTTTGGAGCCTGTCCTGGAACTAGCTCTGTAGACCAGGCTGGTCTCGAACTCACAGAGATCCGCCTGCCTCTGCCTCCCGAGTGCTGGGATTAAAGGCGTGCGCTTACACTTACGTTCTTGATGTCATGGAAAAGGCACAGTTCTCTCTGTGCTCAAATTCTATGAACATTAAATGTTATCATTGGTTTGGATGATTAGTAAGTATAATGTCCATTGGATTGATGTCACTGATGGTAAGTGTAATTTTCAGTGTATTGATTTCTTTTCTGAAATAACACATGACTGAGCATGCATACAAACTACTCAACACAAATGAAAGACTATCCATGACAAAAATATGTTTCATTCATTCTATTGAAAAACAGATTGGGTACATAGGAGAGGCCAACATTCATGAGAAAAATGCAAACTCTTTCTCCTATCTTGCCTCAATCAAAATCAAGAAAATCTGAAAAGGAAGACCACAGATCAACAATCCTGCTCACAACAGGCACTCAGAAATTATTTGTTTGGAGGCCTTCCCCAACAAACAGTAGACTTGCCAATAATGCCAAGAATAAATGTGTCTATAGAATATTTATGTTATAATTCAAAGATGTCCAATACATAAAACCAAGGCTTTCACCGAGAGAAGTGAGTTTGGTAGTTTTTAGAATATAATATTTAAAGGTCTAAAAACGGTGAGACCGAAAAGAAGGTAGTGAAAAGGAGTTTGCCACTGTTTCTTTTCTTCTGTTTTCCACTTCTTTACACATCATGGGCTACCTAACAAAACAAGTTAGAAATTCTGAATTAAATAATGGGCTTTGAAGTATAAAATCTCTAAATAGATATTAATTGTTCTCTTTCCTTATTTTCTGCACCGGGGTTCTAATTCTGATTGAGAAAGTGTACATAAACTTCCATTTCTAACGAAGAACCTATCTCCAATTGATAACAACTAGCAAAGGAAAATTCAGTTTTCTCCAGTGGAATTTCTGGGTATATAAACCAGTCATAATGGAAAGCCCCATGCCCAGCAGTACATGACCAACACAAAATGAACTCAATGGTATTTTTGGAAGTTTTTTCCTTCTGAGACTTTGGCTGGGCACTTTTCTTAACCTTATTTTTTTAACCCGGTCTTTTATTTGTTTATTATGGCTTCCAATTTTGTGTTTAGATGGGATTTCTCTGTATATTAATGTGTGTTTCCCAGTATCTGTATGTGTTGCTTCTATTTTTCTTTGGATCTTTTCTGTTAATTTGATTTGTCCATTTCTAGTTTGTAATTTTGTTTTATTTATTTATTTGTAGAAGTCGGTATGTATGTTTTTTAAGAAGAGAAATAAACAAAGAATTAGATTTGGTAAGTTGGAAAGTTGGGAAGGGTTGGGGAGTGGAAATCATGATCAGATTATCGGAGTATATTGGATGAAAACAAATCTATGTTCAATAAAAGTACTATTTGTCATTGCAATTATTGAAAAAGCTAAATAATGAAAAATCTGAAAAGGCACAAACAAATAGTAATTATTCAACCAAATAATACTAATTTAACCCATAACTATAACCTTTTGTAGAACATCTTCTCACAAAGAAAGATCCCCTAAGCAACCAAGCAGACTGCCTTTTCCTTCCTTCCCTTCCTCCACTTATTCTACAAAATTTATTAAGGACACAAGGTACACAACCTTTCCAGAGAGTATTTACATACATGACCAAAAGCGTTATAGGCTTTGGAGATGAATGGTGACCTAAAGAACCTTTTTTTCTTTTACTGTTATATACCTAAGTCAATCAGAAAAGAATATCAATCAAGTAAGCAAGCAATAATGATGAACTCATGTCTGTTCCAAATTAGAGAAATGATAGAATTTATGGGACCTTCTCTAATGTAGATGCCTCTTCCTTCTTATTCCAGATTATTATATAGAATTTTTTGAATAAATATTTGTTTACAAGAACATATATTCCGTGTGTGCAAGTGTGTGTGTAAAATTGAGAATTAAAATAGTCATCTCTGAAAAAAAAAGCTCAGCTATTTAAATGATTTTCCCAAGGCTAATAACAGTTTGTAGCCCAGCTGAGAATTATGAACATCATAGACAATAGGAAAACACAAGGCTGTTACAGAACCTAAAAACCCTCAGTCTTCACTTCACATTTTTAATTCCTATTCTCTTCTGTGAGTTTTTCAAAGAGGACAGCGCTCCAGTATAATAAAATAGGGATTCTATACTATAAGATTAGGTAAGGGAAAGAAGACAGGTTCCTTTTTTGAAGGTCACCTGGTGTAGCACTAAGCTATTTTTATCTGTACATTCTTAATTCTATCTATTTTGATGAAAGAGAGACACATATAAAAGTTTCTGTTGTTTGGTAGTATTGGGCAGAGACAAACAAAATGATGTAGGACGTGAAAATTGTAGGTGTAATGGGGATTATATAAATTTGTGAGATAATAACACTAGAGTTGTTTGATAAAGGACCCATAACATTTTATATTACCTAAAATTATACACTATATATACAGTTGTGCTGACAGTGCTCCCTGAAAACCTCAGTAACAAGCACGTGAAACTTATCTTCAAATGGCTGGTCACAATATTTCCAGTCATAAGTATTATACTTTAAGAGTTGTTGGTTTTGATTGCCTTTCTGGAGTCAGGAGTGTGTCCCTCGTGCTAAAGAAACCACATATTCAGGAGACAGGACTCAGATGAATCAAGTTAAATTGGATCTGAAAGCCTATTTCCCACATTCGAGCTTCAGCAAATACTGTGAAGGGAGGGAATCAATAAACAGCCCTCCCCCTTTGAACACCCATGGCCACACAAATAACGGCACTACAAGACATTCATTAAAGTGAAAGAAGTGTCACTCACATTTTGGTGTAACTAACAGTCATCTTGACTCATGGCCCAACTAACGTGCAGGGATTCTTGCCTGGTACTGGAAACCAAGCCAGTTTTCTTGGGATAATGAAGTCATAGACCTTAGAAAGAAATATACTACGTCCATTTTACTGAACCAGAATAACTCCTGAGGACATTCTAACTTTATCCTTATACCCATAAATGAGTATAGCTATGACCCCTCACCAAAGAAGTCTCTCTTCACAGTAAATTGAGACCATCCCAGAAAACTACTTTTAGACACAATGCAAAGATAATAAATCATGCAGAGTCCATCAGGAATCAATAAATCTACATCCCAGACTCTGCATCTAGGGCTCAGAAGAGGAATTGGGGTGTTTGTAAGAACCAGAAAACCAGGGTATCTACTGTGAATGTGTCTCCTATAAATGGCTACAGAAATAGGACAAGAATAGTGAGAATATCAAAGGGCATGTTAATGTCTGAGGGGAGAAATTTCACCGGGTCACACTCCTAGGCAAAGAACTACAGACAACTAATGACAGTTGGGAGGAGAATTAGCTTCTTTTAGCTAATTCCAATGCAGAGTTACCAACCTTGAAATCATATATATCACCAAAAAGAAAAAAAAAATAAACACATTGTATTTACATACAGTTGTATACACACGCACACACATATACACATACATACACTCATCAATAATCAAAGAAAAGGTTACTATATTTAATGAGAGAGCACGAGAGAGGTTCCAGGAAGGGTAGCTGGAGATTTAAAAAAAAGGAGGTGGAAAAAGATATAAGTCCATTTCAATAAAAAGATTAAAATATCTAAATAATATAAAATAAACAAGAAAAAAAAAACAAGAAATCATGTCTTATATCCTTTTCCACCTCCTGAAGTTGACGCCACAGTTTTGACTTCTACTTAAACAAGCAGTTGCAGGGTTAATTTACATTCCTTCATGACTTTCAACTAGTATATAGTCATGCTTTTATTATTATTTTTAAATATTTGGTTACAATGCCAATTCTATTATTCTAATTGAGATTTGGGGAAATTTTCAGACATTACAAACATATGAAAATTGGCTCAATGATAACTCCAACTAAAATTATCATAGCAAATTCATGAATCAAAGTGGTCTAAGAAACAAGGGAGGAGCCGGGTGGCTTCTTACCATCTCTCCTTTAATGCAGATGGTACCTAAATACTAGGAATAAGTCTACACTGCTGGACTATTTCCCAAATTTAATTCTCTCAAAGGTGCCTTTTTGCTAGAACTAGGTCCTGATAAAATGTTGGAAGTTAAAAGAAACCAGAGAAAGGCATACAAATTATTTTCAGCTCATTTATAAAGGCCAGAGCATGAACACAGAGACATTCTTTCTTTTGAAAACTGAAAAAGCTGGCTTTTACTTAAGATTGCTCTTGATGAAATACCCTAGGGCTGAGGTTGGAATTTTTGAACTTGCTCTGCAAAACAAAATGAAATGTCTCCATGCTCTTCTGATAAGCAACTCTTTGGTAGGTAGAAAAGGAATTTTTAATTTACCATTTCCTTATGAAGTGGCTTTGAGTTAGAAGAGACACCTATTGAAAACGTAAGAATGTTTCATCTGAAAGAATGATTACAATAAACACTCTGAAAAATATTAAACATTTTGTATGTGGATCATGCATGTCTGTACACAGAAAATAAATTTAATTTCACTCAAAACGATATGGAAATATAGGCCGTGTGGGAACAATAAGGCCCAACTCTTATCGTCAGAGTACTAAATGCTCCATTGCACTGTGTTTAAAATATGCCTGTGCATTAAACCTGTGAATGGTTGTCAGAAGCGTCCGTTGCATAGTGATCCTTAGTTCCCAAAGCCAAATAAATCAATGAGCTTCAGCAGGATGCCCCCAAGGGAATTCAGTGGCTTAAGGGAAAGAGATCTGTCTTATTTTTCTATATGCAGTCACTAGAGTACGCACTCAAAGGATATTGCTGTTAACATACACTCCCATGGCAGATGAGCATTTGGGACCTCTTTCTATATAACAGTTTTTTGAGGACTATTTCCTCCCCATTTCACCTTGCCTGGTATGGCAGGTCAGAAATTAACAACTGCTTATTGCTTCATAATCTGGACAATTCAGCATGCAAAATATTGTAATTGTGGGATTTCTCTTGAGCACTGTTTTCAGCTATACTGTTTTAAACTCATCCTACTTCCTTGGAAAAGACAGCAAACTGATTATCTTCAAGGTTGTAAGTCTGTGTTCAAACTGGAGAATTCTCCATTGTGCTATCATTTTCACAATAAGAGAAAGAGTATATAGTGTAACTTGTCAAATTCCATTGTGGATCTTACAATTTTTTTTCAAAGTTACTGACTATAGAGTACACAGTTGTTTCTGATTGCCCTGATTCAACTTTAAAGGAAGATGTTTCATAGTGTATGTGTGTGTGTGTGTGTGTGTGTGTGTGGTGTATTTATGTATGTACAGGTCTATATGCATTCTGAGTCTATATGTGGAGGTCAGAGGTCAACACTGTCTTCCCCAGTCACATTCTACTTTATTCTGACTCACTGTCATGAAGTCTGCCACTCCTCTTGGAGGTCACCTGCTCAGCGAGGCTGACTGATCAATGACCACCGGGGCTCCATCCATTTCTGCCTTCTCAGCTTGTGTTTACTGTAGAGAGTTTTTGTAGAGAACTTTTTATGCAAAACTAGAGATAAAAACTTATATTTTCATGGTTATGAGGCAAGTACTTTATCTCCCGAGCCATCTGCCTAGCCCCAAGATCTTTCTAATGTACATATTATTTTCCCCAAACATGTCTTCTGCATTTTAAAATCTGCTAGTACCAGATTGATTATTTGTATTATCCCCCGTGCTTCTCCCTCTAACTCTCTTTCTCTAATTTCTGTATTTCTCCACCCCATTACAGGCACTATAGGGAAAATTGAAAGTATTATATGTGCTTACGACTTTTTTTCCCCTCATACCATTAAAATAAAACCTTCAAAGTTATTTAATCTTATAGAATATCATGGCTTTTTTCCATATACATATCTTGAATCTGGTAACATACCTGGGTAAAAAGGATTTCAAATAATCTGC
Organism: Microtus obscurus; assembly: GCA_963919715.1. Taxonomy (NCBI): domain Eukaryota; kingdom Metazoa; phylum Chordata; class Mammalia; order Rodentia; family Cricetidae; genus Microtus; species Microtus obscurus. The sequence continues at coordinate 11,071,983 of CAWTZC010000170.1, read as the reverse complement.
CATGGTTTAACAGAAATTCTACCATTAAGTTTTAAGGTAAAAGTAGCTTAATAAAAATGAAAAGTGTGAAATATTATTTAAAATATGTAAAACTATTATCACCACCAAAATCAATGGTCTAGAAACTCTGTGGCCTCTCTTTGATCAAATGCAGAATCTTATGTATTAGCATTAATGATCACATCTGAGTTTAATTATAGGGAACAGGGGTGGAATTATATTGAATAATTGCTTCATCACAACATCCACATGTGTAGATAATGTATTTTAATAAGTGTGATCTTTTCCCCTATTCTCCTCCCCACAGTTCCTCTTTTCTTTCCAAAATGTTTCACTATTACTTCCATGAGGATTTCTCTATTTGGAATATACATATAGAAGAAAATATGCATTATTTATCTTCTGTATCTGGCTTATGATGATATCCAGGCCCCTCCATGATCTGGAAAATGAATCTATCTTATTCTTTATAGCAAAGAACCCAAAGATATCAAAATTCTCATTATGTTTATTCTATTTTTTTTATCTCTTCACCTGTTGACAGGCTCCAGGACCATTTCTATAATTTTACTGCTTTGAATATTGTTATGAAAACAAGTTAAAGTGTTGTATGCTAGGTTGGAGTTAAGATATAATACTTTTAAGTTAGGTATTTCTTGCCTTTCCACTGGCATTTAAAATACACCATATTTTGTAAGTGAATACATTTGCACTGTAATTTAAAAACAAATAAAGTCGATAAAAGCTCTATTTCTATTGTGCATTGAACTAACATTTAACAGCAAGAGCATGTTAGCATTATGTAACAACAACCCTCAACGAGAGGTGACTAGAAGAGACCTGAAATCTCTATTGATAGCAATGTTAAAGTGGTGGACAAGGGCATTCCTTAAAGGCTCTCTCAGAATTCAAGACTCCTTTAAGGAGTCTTTATTCAGCTGTTATGAAACATGACCCACAAATTATTTTATTTCTTTTGTTCTGTTTAGCTTTTTCTAGCTTCCTTCTTCAGAGATTCACATAGCCCCATCTGATATTTGCTTTGATTAAAAAATTATTTTTGCTGGAAAATGAGTCTTTTCTTCTTATCACTGAATGTCAGTGTAAAATTAATTAAATTAATTGTAGTGTTCTGTTTCATTTATTTATTTTTATCTGATGCCAATTTAAACTCTTCCTAATCTGTGATGTCCTTTGATAAGTAACTAAGCACACCTTTGAGACCAAGATCTCTGTTGTGGTTCAAATGTGAAGTGTTCTTTGTAGGATCATATGCCTGGCATATTTTTCTCAAATACCTGGTAATGTGTGCGAAGAGTATGGAACTTTTAATATTTAAATCTTCACTAGAGATAGTACATCCTTGGGAAGATCTCAGGGCTTCATGGTCTAGCCCTATTCCTTGTTCACTCTCTGTTTCCTGAGTGTGGATACAATGGGCCCAGACAGGTACTCTTGCAACCACTTCACCTCTCCCTGCAGGCACGATGAAATGGAATCATTCGCCAAAAAGAGCCTTTTAGCCTTGAAGTTGTGTTTGTCCGTGTCCTTTAGCATAGCAATGAGAAAGTAACTAAGACAGAGTACCTAAAAGTGGGGCTAAAGTAGAAATCTATGATAAGCTTGGTCTTGTGATTCTTAACTTTTAGAGTCATTTGCCAAGGAAGGTAGAAGAGTTTGGAATGTTGGGCTAGTAAACCCTCCGATGCTACTAACTCATTTTTAACAGGATTGTCTACTGAGAGTTTGAAAAAACAGCAGGTAGAAAACACATGCACCATGGAGGCTCACAAGATTTCAGAGGCGAACAAGAACTTTATTGGCAATTCGAGTCTAGATCATTCAGTTTATATTGTGAAGATTCTGGTTGTATTCTACTAATACTCTGTTAGCTTGGGTAAGATTGACCTGGAAAGTAGTTCTATCATAACTTGTTTGGCAGAGGAAACATTGGGCAAGACACTGACGAGGCTGTGCTCTGTTTTTTGCCCACTACTTTTATTAAGATCAGTATAAGAGAGCAATTAGTAGCTAAAAAATAATGTGGATTTAGGCTAGGAAATGTATATGAGCAAGCTTGAGGGTGCAAATAATGAGACTGAAGATTATAAAACATCTAGAATTATTTATGCTTATATCCCTTAAAGGAAAACCTCCTGTTGAGGAGTGAATAAAAAGATAGGTGCCTTAAATCTAAGACCCCCTCCATCCATGGCTCCAATTTGTGAAAATGAAGCTTCATTTGGAAAACCATAGTCTAAACTCAGAATTCCAAAGGGATTTTCTGCTTCTGGGGGGCAAATCCTAGGGAAGTATTTTCTCAGAGTCAACAAAACCAAACAAATCCACGTGAGGTTCAAGAGTGAGCGGGCCCCATCCTGGTGTGGCAAGATAACTTGGTAGTGCTCTCTATATGTACTTTGTATTCAGTCATGAAAGAATCAAGATTGAGGGATCAATGAATCTCAAATCATCATTTAGGAGACTCACCGAGGCAAGGCAGCATGTGGCAGAGTTGCAGATCCAGAAGGAAAATCTTAAGATTACCATGTGAAGTTGTTTGAGTACTTGATTTCCAGATAGTAGTTATTTAGAAAGGTTGGAGAACCTTAACGAGGCAGATCCTCACTGGCGAAAGTGGGTCAACTAAAGGTTTAAAGACTGACCCCACTTCCAGTTCCCCTTTCCCTTCCTAAGATTGTAGAAATGTGCTTATCTCTTGTGAATATTAGTTTAGGATTTGGTACATTTGTTTCTGCTATGGAGTATTTGTTAAATGACTCAAAGATGTGTTGCATTCTTTTACATTTGCTTAACCCCCAAAAGGAGTGCTATTTTGCTTGCTTAAAACACCTGATTGGTTTAATAGAGAGCTAAATGGTTAATAGCTAGGCAGGAGAGAGAAAGAGGTGGGACTGGCTGGTAGAGAGAATAAATAGGAGGAGAATTCTCACGCTAATAACAGACAAAGAAGAGGGAGGGTCAAGAAAAGGAGAAGGAGAGGAGGATACCAGGGGCCAGTCATACTGTCACAAAAATAATTATGGAGTAAGAAGAAAAAAAGGTATATAGAATAGAGAAACATAAAAACCCAGAGGCAAAGGTAAGCAGGATAATTGTTCAGAAAAGCTGGCTAAGATAAAAGCTTGCTAAGATAAAAAAGGCAAGCTAAGGCTGGGCATTCATAATAATAAGTCTCTATTTATTTAGGAGCTGGGTGGTGGGCCCCTAAGGAGTAAAAGCAAGCAAGCAAACAAAAGCAGCAACAACAAAACAACTCCAGTCATCTAGCCCTCTGTTGCTGTTACCATGTCTTTCCCCCTTATTCTAGGTTATTCTCTGGGACTGTAACTCAAAATAAACCCCTTCCTCATTGAGTTGTCCTTGTATATTATCATGGCAATGAGGAATAACTAAGACAGGGTCCTTGACACAGTGGATGGAATTGGCAAGTCTGAAGCTGTTATTGTAGATGATGTTTGATGATAGGCTAGTTTATCACTTTATGGTACTCTAAAAATTTGGCAACAGCTGGAAATCATGATGACAGATACTACATTGGACTATATTTGTTTATTTTGTGAGCAATCAAGAAGTGACCTTTGACCGGGCGGTGGTGGCACATGCCTTTAATCCCAGCACTCGGGAGGCAGAGGCAGGCAGATCTCTGTGAGTTCGAGGCCAGCCTGGTCTACAAGAGCTAGTTCCAGGACAGGAACCAAAAGCTACAGAGAAACCCTGTCTTGAAAATAAAAAAAAAAGAAGTGACGTGACCTTTGGGCTGGAGAGATGGCTCAGGGGTTAATAGCACTGGCTGTTCATCCACAAGTACTGTGTGCAATTCCCAACAACTCCATGGCAACTCACAGTCATCTATAATGGGGTCTGATGATCTCTCCTGGTATGCAAGCATGCATGCAGATAGAGCTTTCATATATAAAGTACATAAATAAATAAAATTTTAAAAAAGAGTGAAAACACACACACACCATGTACAATTGATAGGTTTTTGTTTAACTTCCACCATTTTACATGTAAAATACCAAAGCTCAGCAAAGAGTTTAACCTTTTTCTTTGCCCTAGACTGATTTAGAAACAAAACTGAGACTAGAACCCATCTGTTTTCTGTGTCCTAACACCACCAGAATCTATTGTACAACCATTGACTGACAATGCTCAAATAGAATCTGCAAAACCAGATGCCCTATTTAGGAAAGGATTTCTATCCAGGGGAAGAGGCTAGAACATAAATTTTAAGTCTATTGTTTTAGTCATCTATACTTGAACATTTTGTTCAAATTTGAGGGGAAGAGACACAAAGATACTCTCCAAAGACACACACGAAATATGTAAAGGTCTTTGTTCAAATACTATCAAAACAAAATGATTTGCATTCTAACTCTATGTTGACAATATTTCATTCTGTAGAAACAACCATCAATCTTTGCCATACTCCATTCTCTCTTGTAGTAACCATTCTATTAAATCATTGTTGACTTGAGATGCACGGACTATTCTTCACTTCATTGACATCATAAGAATGAATGTTTCCCATTCAGGAAAGTGGGGCCTGCACCTCATCTGAACAGCACAGAGGAGCTGACCCTCTTTATGGGGACATTGACCCTCCTTATTGGGACATATGTGTCAGCCCTGAAATTATGACATGGGGGGGGGGCTGTCCCCACCACTTTTCTGTCATGTGGTGGCATGGATTGGAGAAAGATGCTTCCCCATTTACCCTGCACCCCTCACTGCCTATTACAGATGAGTGAGCTAATCTTCCCCCTTACCAGCTGCAGCACTCAGGAAAGCAAGCCCTGCTTTTCAACCTAGGCAGCTCAGTGGAGTTGAAGCTATTGACTGAGGTACAGGGAAACAGGCCTTAAGAACATGAGCATGGGAGATCTGGCCCTGCCTGACATCTGTTATATGATGGTATGGGCAGGAGCAGCCACCCACCACACTCCTTGGCACCTGTGGCTTTGGTCACAAGAGCAGGAGAGCTGCTCCTGACATTCACCAGCTGCAATACTCCGGAAAGTGGCCCATACCTGTAGCTTGGGTAACACAGGAGAGTTGGTGCTGATGGTCCCGGTGTGGGAGAGCCTACACTGAGGGTATGAAAGTAGGACAATTGGCCCTGTTTCTTGATCATTGCTGCAAGGGGTGAACTGGCTGGGGCCATGCTGGAGAGCTCATGCCAGTGGTAAGGGCAGGGAAGAGCTTGCAGGCTGACCAACGCTGCCACTAGCAGGGCCCAAAACCAGGATTATAAATTGGTCCTTCCCAGCATCCACTCCATCTGTGGTCTGAGGGAGCTTGTGAAAGGGACAGTCCTGCAAACTCAAAGCTACAAGATCACCACGACACAGGACAGCAGAATATCCAAACTGAGTCCCAGAGAAGGCCTGGCATCTACAGAGGCCTGAACCAAACCAACAATTCTTTTCATTGAACACTTGCAAGTAACAACACCCAAAGGGTTTACTGCATGACTCACTATGTCACACTGCAACTTCTATGAAAAAATTTTTCCTTTTTTTTTTTCTTTTTATCTCAAACCTTGTCTTGTTTTAGGGGTGGGGTTTGCAATAGCAAATGGTGGATGATGGGATGAGAGATGTGAAATGGATCGAGATGCATGGTGTGAGAGACACAAAGGATAAATAACAAGAAAGTCAGAAAAAGAAGGAAGATTTTAAAAAATGAAAGTTGCCAAAAATAATTTTTACTCAGTTCATAGAGCTACAATTAAGGTCTAGAAACAAAAGCTATTTAACAATCCTTCTGAGAAAACAGCATTAAATGGAGAAAAAAACCTAGTTGTTCTCATGCCATATGAAGAAATTTCCAGAACACATATTAAAGATAAAGCTTCACTACTGGTAACAATATAATTTCCATTGTCCTTACACCCAAATGCAATTTCAAACATTTTCAAATAATATCATGGCTTAAGTACCTTAAGGAGTATTTAATAATTTTACAATAAATTGAATGAATAACATGTTCTTTTAAATGTTTCAGTGAAGTTTCTCACTTTCCCTTGATACTTAACACACCATAAATTATTGAATGGTTTACAAGATAAGCCCTATAATCTCTGTCCAGATTTATGGAATTAATGACAAAATATTGCAGCTTTTCATCCTGACATGACTCATTTGTTGAATGTAAATCCAATTGTGAAAATAGAGTGAATTAAAAATTTCATTAGAAAGCTATTAGAGATATAATGTAGAACCCACATAGAAAATAATATTTCATTATCAAAATCAAAGTGTCAGTATATCCCTGCCTGTCTTCTCTTTTCTGCCTTTATTCATCCCTCCTTCCCTTCCATTCTGACATCACTATGCATTATAGCATCACCTATTGCACAAGAGTCAACATCTTAGGTTCTGAGGACATAGACACTGGGCTATGATCTAAATAAAGATCCTGAAATGTATAAAGCTTAGTCCAGAGAAAGAACCCATAGGATAAAGAAGAACTTATATCAAGGATGTGAGAAGGGCTGTGCATCATTCTGTATCAGGCATATATGTGTACACACAGAGACACAAATGCATGTGCATGCATGTTCTTATGCACACATACATGTGTGAACACATACTTATAGAAATATATATGTAATAATAGTGAAAGAGAAATAGAATTTGAATTTGAGGTGGGAGTATAGGAGGAGTTTTAAGAAAGGAGGAAAGGGTGGACATTAGTGGCAAAATACACACACATACACACACAGTACTCATTTATGCTATCATGCAAAACTTAAATTTTTCACAAAAAGAGGAGACATTTTTCAGAGTTTTGAACTCTAAGTATTTTAGGAATAAAATAATATTGGTGTCTGATGAAGACAGTGCTTACAGTGTCTAGAAAGCAGCTCACTGCATTTACACAATTGGGAGAGCCTGTTATCATCACTTCATTCCTTTCTGAGGTCCCCAACCACATTCACAACAGCCCCACTGTTATTATCATCTCCTAATACAAATCATAATTGCCAGCATTTGGGAAGATGAGGCAGGCAGATCTCTGTGAGTTTGAGTTCAGTCTGCTCTACAGAGTGAGTGCTGAGTGCCAGGACAATCAGAGCTGTTACACTGAGAAACTTTGTCTTGAAAATTCAAACCAACCAACCAAACAAACAATCAAACAACCAAAAAATCGAAATCAAATTGTCTGTATGATCTCATCACATGGTAGAGGTACATGAAGCTATATTATAACTAAAAGACAGGCTTGCAGTTAGAGAAATCTCCCGAGTCTCTCTTCAACTAATTTAAATGAAACAACACATTCTTCACATGAATACAGTGGACAGGCATCTTAAAACTCAACATTGCAATGAGGTTGCAAAGATCTGAGTAAAATTAAGATAATGCTTTTGGCATTTGAAGTTACTCTACATAAACAAACAAACAAACAGGCTTCTCTTCCTGCCATTGATTATGACTATTACTACTATTCCTGCCAGTGAAAAATCAAAAAGAAATATAAGGTCATACACAATATAATGACAATATAAACAGTAATCTGTTGGAATCAATTGTGGATTAGTAAACACAGAAAATTTAACTTGAGGGACATAATGTAGACTGTCCTTAAAAGACATCTGGACAATTCTTATAAAAAAAAAGAAAAAGACAGGTTTCAGTATGTATTTTTAGAAGAATAGTTTACATTATCTAGAAAAGACATATGTCCTATGGCAGTAGGGAGTCAGGGAAAACAGGTTTCTATGAATAGGCAATGACATGCATTTCCTAAAGCACACCCTATCACAAAGCACTTTGAGGAACACGGTGAAGCTCTTGGATGCTAACTGCAGGACTGTAAAAGCATCACTGTGTTTGCACAGGCTTTTTATAGTTGTAATGAGGAAGACAGCAGGCTGCACACTGAGCCCTTATTATCAATGTGGCCTGACACCCACACTCACTTCTGACCACACCCCCCGGCAAGGCAAACTCTCCCTCTCTGTATCACAATATGTAGAAATTGCCTTTGTATTAAAATATCATTCTCTTCCATTTTCAGTAGAGTAAAAATATTGTTACTTTGCATCCCAAGGGTATGTTTTCTACCCTTGAAACTGTGCCAAGCTCCAAACAGCTTTTTGTAACCGTCTCCTCTCATGGCACTGTTGCTACCGTCCTGCCTCCTCAACAGGACGAGGGATTTTACGGCACTATTTTTTCAGGCCAAAAATGTACACTAAATTCATGTAATTCTGGGAAGGTCTAATTTTGCCAAGCCATTACCTTCTGTCACAAATCCATTTATCTGCCCTGGAACAGTCCACCCTTAGCTCTCACAAGAGTTCACAGAGCCAGCTCTGGTCACACACATGCCATTCTTCAAGACCTGGTCTTTAAACACATAGTTGCTAATGTTTAATACCTAACCTTTTCATATTTAGCTTAGTTGTATACAGTTATAACATGTTTTCTTTTTATGTTTTATTTATTTTTTTTATTTCACACACAGCTTTAATTCTATGGAAATAACAGACAAAATAAAGACAAGATAATTATCTTGTGAATTTTCATTCAAATGCATCCTCCCTCTCTGCCCCTGAACTTCCTGCCCATCCTCTTTCCTTGTTCTCGCATTTCCCCACTGACAACCCCTCTTCCTCTCTCACATTTCATGAATTCTTTTATCTTCCATGTCCATTCTCCTTTAGCTTTCGCATCATGGAAGTTATGCTACATGAAGAGTTCTTTTTGTGTTTCTCCTGTACACTATTAGGAGAACCTGTGAGCGTCTGAGAACTGCATTCTCGTTGATTTGAATTTCACATTATACCTTCAAGTGACAGATAGGAGGTGAGAAGAAAGGCGAAGGGAATGCTAAATAAAGCCAAGAGAGCCAGGCGGTGGTGGCACATGCCTTTAATCCCAGCACTCAGGAGGCAGAGGCAAGTAGATCTCTGTGAGTTCGAGGCCAGCCTGGTCTACAAGAGCTAGTTCCAGGACAGGTTCCCAAAGCTACAGAGAAACCCTGTCTTGAAAATCCAAATAAATAAGTAAATACATACATACATACACACACACACACACACACACATACATATATACATAAATCTAAGAGATAGAAACATTTCATATCTGTGTAATTAATTGTTTTGTAGTGGGCATATTGGAAACTTTTCTAGTGTACATGTCTTATTGGAGTTAGCCCTCAGGATAACTAGCTGCTAGCTGCTTCTTGTAAAGATGAAGACACGAAGATGTGAAAGCAATCACTTCATTATGGTGTGGACAACTTACCTACCCCTCACTATAACACCAGAGAAAGAAAGAGTAAAAACAGTTTATATTTCTCCTTTCCTTTCTTTTGATCTCAGATAGCCCTCAAAGCCTATCTGGGACCTCTTGCCTATCGGTCTGAGCCAGGAATTATACAGACTTAAAAATGAATACGTGGAAAGGGCTGCGGCTGCATAAGGGAGGTACTTGGAACACTTCTAGATGCAACGGGGAAGGACCAGAAACAACAACAACAAAAAACCCCTCTGATTCTTGAGTTTTCTATTGCAGGACAGTGTGTATTTTCCCTTCTTCCTCTGCAGCAATCCTAAGATTAACAATGTATGCAAGACTCTTGATAAAAGCACATAAATTGTATTCTGATGAAAAGAAAATTTCCACTGTAGCACATGTGTATGTTAGTGAATGTTAACTTGCTTAGCAACTGAATGATGATGCAGTTTGAGCAGCTGTCCAATGTTAATGGTGTTGGACCTGGGAAGATCAGATTTCAACATCTATCTTGTGCAATAAGGGAGTATGGAGGTGGGGGAATACGCATCCAGCACCATTGTGTGGAAAATACCTGAGTTAATGGCACAGAGAGAAATAAGTAGTCTCATTCATGATGGAAACACTCACCCTGCATTTACGTGTTATTACATCTGCCAAGAAACCAGTGTTCGCTTTTAAATGTATGTATTGTATTCAGCTACTTAGACTAGTTTCTATATTGTTTTTGATATGAGACAAATCTTTCACACACTTGTTAAATGAGGAAAGAAGAATCCAGAGTAAAACTTATTTTCTCCACCAGGAAGCTTTTCTTGACTATAGTATCACATGTATATAAAAATATGAATAACAGATACTGCAATATGCTTGAATCCAAATGCAATTGTATTTCACTTACAACTGGCAGGTGCCTTTTACAATATAGCCATTTCAATACTATTTCAAAAGTAGAATTGTTTTCTCTGGAATGATTATAGGCAGCAATACTGAAAACATGCAAAGTCCACTACATTTTAGTTAATATCGACTGTACTTGTAAAATCACTTATTTATTAGAGAATTATTTCCATTAATATTCACATCATTGCCAATATAGACATGTCATTAAAACGACTGTGTGAGTGTATGTGTGCCTTGTGCAAGCATGCATGTGTGCATGTATGTGTATGCTTATGCGTTTGTGTGTGTGTGTGCTTCAGTGTAAATATGTGTGATTGACATGTTTATGTGACTGTGTGCATACGTTCACATGTGCATGGAGGACTTAAATCTTCTTCTTAATCATCTCTCCATTTTGGAATTTTAGACAGGGTCTTTCCCTAACCCCAGTGCACCATGATCCAGCAAGTGTAGTTGGCTAACAGGCCGTGTGAACCTTTTGCTTCCAATTTGGATTACTTGGGTGTTTGGGATTCAAATTCAGATCACAGAGCTTGTACAGCCAGGACCTTACTATCTGGGCTATGTCCCATCTATAAAACAAATGCTTCTTTTAAACTGTTATACTTCTGACTTTGAACTGTACTGTGGGATCATATCTATTTTCATTTTCTAAGATGCTTTCCTCATCTCTCAACAACAAAGGCATGTTCTCCTTAACTTGACGTGTTTTTAACAATGACTATATATATTAACTATGTGTACCACCTTTCAGATAAACTGCATGAAGTAAAACATATTTTTTGATTATAGACCATAATTGAAGTTACTTAAACAATTTAGTGGGGAATAAGAAACACAAAGAAGTTAAGATGAAGTTATAAGAAATCAAACTAGAAAATATACTTTTAAGATTAAATTTTGCAATGACAAAATAGATATTCAAGTAGAACTTACAGTTAAATTTTATTAGTAAAAAGCATAAACATGGTTATAATATTAATCAATTATCAAAATGTTTTTAGGTTAAACTGAAATAAGATTTTATGAAATAAAATATGTAGTACCAACTAATAAAACCATTCCTACAATCAGAAAATAAAATAATAATATAACCCTAGTCACACATATTAATGATATTTTGTATAACATCAATAAAGTATTGACTTTACATTCAGATTAACTTAGAGTGAATTTTTACCATATTAAGTATTACCAATTGATGATCTTGATATTTATCTTGGAGTTTATGATACTGGACATAAATATAAAGAAAAGAGACAATAAATGGACATATCTGATTAGAAGGATTTTAGTTTTGAGAAAACAAAGAGAAATAACTCATATTTTAATTGCTTTTTTTTTAATAAATAGAAAGTCTTATCCAAGCAGCATATGGTTGCCATGTACTACAATAGAGTAGGGGATTCTGCTGCAGAAAATTGTGTATACACACACACATACACACACACACACACACACACACACACACACATATATATATATATATATACTGAAAACGCTGCAGAACAAAGAAGAGAACAGCAGGAGAAGCATAGAGAAACTGATGGAGAAAAGTACATAGTGGAGAGTTCATTTTTGCCCTCAGATCTTTCTAGGTTTTGTGCTTGCTGTGAGTCTTTTTCTAAACCCTAAGGGACACTGAGGCTGGCACTCAGAGGTTCCTGACAATAAGCCATCTGAATAAAACGGTTTATACCTGCTCCATCATGGAGTAGTTGTCAAGTCACAACACATAATATATAGGAAGCTGTTAAAAAAATCAGAATCTCTTATGTATCAATTTACTGATCAGATCTGAATTTCAACAATATCTTCAAAGTATACCTATTCATATTATAGTTACAAATGTACTGATAGAGTAAGAAAAAAGAAACTGTTAATTATTAAACTAAAATTATTATCTAAACAATTTCTATTCTTCAAAGCCTCAAAACTTACCACTATGTTTTGAAAATTAAAATAAATTGAAATGAAACAAATGTATTGTTCTAAGATTTTGAACTGGGTGTTTATGGCAGAGCTCAGGTGAAACATACAGTTAGTTAAAGGAAGCTAGTTAGTTGTCATTAATTGACTTTTTAGGTCATAGCCTCACTATGGTGAATTCTCCTCTTAAGACCATGGGAGAATTACTTACTTTCCGTTCTTTAGTGGCACGATAGTGTTATCTTCCTATGAATACCAGTGTGATGGCTAATACTGTTTGTCAGCCTTACAAAATTTAGAATCATAGGATAGAAAATTATAGGAAACCCTGTGAGGGGTTATCTCTATCACCTTTGCCTCTAGCAATGCCTGTGGGAGTATAATTTTGGTTAGGTTAACTAAATTGAGAAGACCCATCCTAAATGTTGGCATCATCATATTCTGTGCATGGGGCCTGGACCATATAAAGAAAAGCTGAGCACTTGTATCCGTCAGTCTGTCTCCTGACTGAGTAGGATCTACAGTTGCCTCATGCACCTGCCACTAAGACTGCCCACCTGTGATGGACTGTGCCCTCCATCTGGGAACCAAACTAAAGTCTTTGTCTTTGAGGTGCTTTTGTCAGGTTATTTTGTTATGGCAACAGGAAAAGTAATAGAACTCCAAGGAGCTCAACATATCTTCATTAAAGTATATCTTCAAACAGAAGTAGAGAAGGCTTGTACTGTCTAACTCTCTTTGCAAAGGAGTCAGAAGGATGGTTTGCTTATTTTTATATGTATACATGTAAAATTCAAAGTACATAAATGTTTGAATCACTAAGTTCAGGAATAATAAATCTCTATAGAGTAAGCAGTGCAGGTATAGACTTGGACAATAGCTTAATAAGTGCAAAGACCATGGGAGTATGGTGCTGCTGTTCCTATTCAGACATATAGCCTTGCTTTACCAAGGAAAATAAGTGATAATACAAAGTAAGAAAGTTGGTTTCTAGGCAAGAGTCCTACAGAAAAATAACAGTTATAACATATAGAGGGCTAATGTATAATTCAGATATTTCCAAGTTCTTACAATATCTATAATAATATGTAAACATATTAGTGGGTCATTTAATTGATGTAATAGAAGAGAGAGTATCACAATCGGAAATAAAGATGATGCATCTGTACTGTGTTATGACATGTTAATGCAGATCTCCAAAATCCCTCTAGAATTATTGTGGATGCCTGTTCTTCAAAATCTGTCTATCTCTAGCTAGACATGTTGACACTTGCAGGTAATCCCCACTCAGGAAGGTGAGAAAAGGTAATCATGTTCTTAGGGCCAGCATGTCTACTCAGAGAGACCTGTGTGAAAAAGAAAGGAAGTCTGTTTTCCACTTCTTCTGCTGTCATTACTCTTCTAAACACGTGTTCACTGTCTTTAACTATCAAGCCTGAGAGGAAGCTCACACTTCAGCAGCAGCTGCAGAAGTTCTTAACATGATGCCTATGACCAGCCATTAGTGAATGGAAATATAACTTCAGTCAAGAAGAACAAAAAACTTAGTATATGGCTGTATCAATAATGACAACCAGTTCTATAAACACACACACACACACACACACATACACACACAGGTGCGTGTGTGGACACATACACAATTCAGAAATAATAATTATATGTGAGCAATTGCTCTATAAATTAAGAAACCTTTGCACATAAAAATTCACAAAACCAGAATTGACTGGTGACAATATATGAAGGTAAGAACAGCTTTCAAACTGATTTATTGAAGGGTCAGATACCAAAGACATAGCAGAGATAACAAATGAAACACTTGTGATGAATTATCTACATGAACTTGGGAGCTCACAATTCTGAACAAAGACTATTATGACTTTGTTACCTTCTGCTGAGAGATCTACAATATATATGATTCAAGATCTTCAAAATATAGGTACTGTTTCAAAAGCTCCTAATTATGCACCCTCTAAACTTTTAGGTAGTGTAATTTGATATTTATATTAACATTTATGTGGCACATAACAAGTACACACATGACAAGTATATCATATACAATTGGCTTCTTAGTACATATTCTTATAGTGATGAAAACCCATTAAATGATACACAGAATTCATGGAAACATCTTGTTTGATAGTTTGTATGAAAAGGAAGATATATGCAATTAGGGTCCCATTAAGGAAAACAAGGTAGACCTATCAATAACCCATGTATAAAAAATAATGGCATGATTTTAAGCATAAAGGAATATAAGGAATGAAAATCTTTAAACTATATATAGGAAGCTAAGGTTCTATGAATCATGGTTGATGAGAAATATTTAAATAATTATTCCACTTCTTCAAAACCACCTTCAGGAAGTGATATATGCCTGAAATAATGAGGAAGCTAAATGCTGCTCTATTTCTTTCTTCTAATTTTGTTTTCCAGGATGTCTGAGACACATTTTAAAATGGAATTGCATACAAAACTTTACTGGAAAACAACAGTTGTTTGTCTTTTTGAGAATACAGAAGCAAGTTGCTTCTAAAAATAACCACTGGAAAAATTTTACAGATTTATATGTAGAAAATATAACTTTAATGTAATATTTAAAAATTGTAATGCACTATAGAGTGCAAATTATTAGGTGTTGTCTATGCTGATTGAGTAGCAGAGTCTTGAAGCAGTGTTGCTCTGCTCTCTTCGGTCTTCAGCATTTTTGTCCCAAATGTTCCAAAAAAGCACCTATCCTGTGTCAGGCTCTTTTTCCAACCCTGTAAGCATCAGGGAAAAACTAGCAGGCTCCTCAGGTTCCCTTTGTCCCCCAACATAATATTTTTATTGAGTCTTTGGGAACTTCACAAAATGTACCCCGGCCACATTCACTTCCCAGTCCTCCCAGGTTCACCTCCTACCCTGGTGACATTTCCCCCAAAATAAAAGAAGTGGGAAAGAGATCCAATTTGTGTTGTCCATATACCCATTGGAGCATGGTCAAATTCCACATGTCCAGACCCTTAAAGTAAACCAAGTCCTTCCCCCACCAGAAGCCATCAACTGTGAAGAGCTAAACTTTAGCATCCTTTTCATAATTTTAAGAGTTGTCTTTGATGGCCTTCTATCTAAGCTAAAGTTCTTAAAAATACAGTAACCTTGAGAACAACTGGAAGGTAAAACATTCAACCCAGGTTACTAGTGTTTAACCCATCACATAAAAATTCCTGCAGTAGGAAAAGGAAGCCCTTTAGTCACAGGATCCGTATCCAGGGAGAATAACTCATTTGGGACCTCCTGCTCACTGCCCATACTGCCCCAGTCAGTTTGTGCTGGTTGATAGTAAGTGTCCGATTTGATGATGTTACTGTCTGCTGCTCTTCATTCTCTACTTGAAATTCCCACCTGCAGGCTTTATCTGTTTCATCGTGGACATTTAGGAATACAAAATCCAGTGGGCTGCTTGAACAGGGTTTCTCTAGTGTAATTCTCCTAGATATTTATAAGTTCAATAGTTGAGAATCCTAACTTGTGTTTACTCTCTGAATTAGTGTACTGCACTTATCTGTGCTCAGCATTTCGAACCCCTGATTTAATGATGTTGTTATCTGTTGACTCAATTTATCCACTATTTGCTGTTTTATTCTTTCATTCCTTTTAGATGTATATTTAATGCACTTAGTTATTTGAAAACCAAAAGCATAACTATTATGTATCATTATCTATATAGAACAATAAGCACCATAGTATAACAGCAAAGAACAATGAATATAAGAAGAGAATTCTGAAATAACAGACATTGGATAAATATGTTTTTAGATATGTGTCAGGTCATTCACTCAAATAGGACTGACTAAATGCCAGTGTTCTGGGAACCATGCTGGGAAAAACACACTTTTGTTAATAGTACATACACAGAAACTTTGATTTTTCAATACAAACACACACGTGTGGAAGGCACAGGGACAGAGAGAAGGAAACAAAGGGAAATTATAAGGGAAGAAGCAAAGAGCTGTATGAAATCTGATGGTGTCTTAGAAGAAGGCAGCATAGCATGGCTGGAACTGGTGTGATGTGTTCTCAGTACTGATACTATAAGTATTCTTGAGACTTATTTGGTATATTCTGCTGCTGCATCATTATATAGGCAGCAATCTTAAGACAGAGCAAAATCAATAATGACCCACATTCTTTATTAACCTGATGATGAAGAATTACCGAGTGTTAGGAAAAACTGTGTGAAAGTATATATAAAAAAGGAAGATAATATGAGTTGAAGTGTGTACATAGTTTATCTACCATCATATGACCAAATAAAATCTTAAATGTGTAAGTATCTAGCATAGGCAGAGATCTTGATTAAATATTTAAAGTTAAGGCATAAGGTCAATGATACGTGAGAATAAAAATCTAGATATCACCAATGAGTATGGTCATAAAAAAGAATATAAATATGTATGCATTAATACCTGGAACACGGATGGTTCTTGAAGATATGAAGAAACTCAGGAGCAGAAAGGGAGACATAATGGCTGACTACACAAATCGGAGTGTGTGCTCAATGAAGAAAGATAGAGGGAATAAGAAAAATATAGAGAAATGAGTGACCCAGCTGTAAACGTGATTTTTGTCAAAAGCAGTTGAGTTAAATTAAAACCATAAATATTCTTTTTTTTTTTTTTTTGAGACAAGGTTTCTCCGTAGCTTTGGAGCCTGTCCTGGAACTAGCTCTTGTAGACCAGGCTGGTCTCGAACTCACAGAGATCTGCCTGCCTCTGCCTCCCGAGTGCTGGGATTAAAGGCGTGTGCTACCACCGCCCGGCTAAAACCATAAATATTCTATTTTAATTTATTTAGAAAGAAAATTGTGGGGTGATAAGTATAGATAATTGTTTCATAGAAATTAGTTGTTAAGAAAGACAAGAATAGGTCACTATCTGATGGCAAAAGTTAAATAACAGCAGGGAATTTTTTTAAAGTAATTGATAGCATGTTGCAAGTCAGAATGATGGGGAAAGTTCACAACGCAGGCAGAGTACAGAAGGATAAAAGGACGACTCTGAGCAAGTGGGAGAGTTCAGTTCCAGTGATGCGAACAAGACTTGGCCTCAGCTGTTAAAAGCGTGGTTTCACCCACTGATAAAGGAGCCAATGGAGATTGCGTGAGAACAGCTGGGTGTTGTTGAGCTGGGGTTTTGTGACTACTGGAATGTTGGTATAACCTCAATCTACATATTCAAATAAGTTTTAAAGCTATGATTTGAGAAAGCAGATAATCTGAAAGAAAGATGAAAATATGATATATTAATCTGAGAAAATACAAGTTAAAGCTAATCACTTGATATTAAAGGGTATAAATGTAATCTGTAGCTATTCAATTTAAACTGGGCTCCATGTTTTTCTGGTCACAGTCAGTTGTAAATATTTCTGGCCCAGAAAAGGACAGAAGATAGTTTTCATCATGGCTTTTTTTATTTCCCCAAATGAAGCAAGCAAAAGGCATATAGTTTGGTAATATAGGAAAGTTGTTTTCACAACTATGGACTGTCCGCTGGAGAAGGGAGGAAATATGCGTACAAAGCACAAGAGGTACAGTGAGTTTGTAAATCAATGTTTTGTAGGTTGATCTGAAATTGGGAGATGACTGAAGTTAAAAAGAGAAGGAGTGATTGATTAGATGAATGCAAGAACCTGAGGTCATGGAAAGTCTACTCTAGCGGCAGAAATAAAGCTTATGCTATGAGTATGAGTATTCAATGGCAATATTATAGAGCACAGAGTCATTAGTATAGATAAAGTAAAAACTCGGGGAGCCCAGGTTTAGAAGTCACTTAGGAAGTCACCATGAATCACAAGAGGAAGGGTAATAGAAACCATGACTGGGATGTAAGTGATGCCTAAAAGGGTATACCGTGTGTGTGTAATCTAAGACATAAGTTTCAAGCTTCATTTTTTAGGGAGTATAGATGGGCAAGACGTATACAAATTAAAGAATATCCATCTCTCAGGCAAGTCCAGTGATATGGAAAATATGTTGATGGACACCTATCACGGAAGATGAAAGGAACCCCTGCCCTAAAAAGCAGTCATAAACAAAAGAAAAAAAAAATAAGCCAACACTATAAAAGAAATGTTTTTGGAGAGCAAGCGGTCCCACATTTGCTGGCTATATAGTAGGAAAAATAATAATGATTTTTTTTTTCTGACCTGAGCAAGGGAAATGGAAACAGAAGAGAAGTTATGCTAGGGTGGCAAAGGATCAGAGAGCTAGAAAAAGCACCGAGCTGGGACAGATATTCTTTTGAACTTTACAAAGACTTTCTGCGTTTGTGAAGGCGGTAATATAACCTATGAGGAGTAAATATGATACGAATGTAAAGGCTTTACCAGTGGGAGGAAGAGCTTAAGCGCACCATAAGCATTAGCTATCTCCGTTCTCATCATCCTCATCACTCAGTCTGACAAAGATAATGAGTGCATTAGAAATAAGACATATAATTTTCCAGGAATCAAAAATTTCCTCCTAGAAGAGCCTCCTTTAAATCATAATGTAAGCTGATGAGGAAATAAGAACCATTACAAAGAAAAAAATCATTTAGCAAACAACTTTTTTTTTTTTTCAAAACAATGACTGTTATTTTTCTCTCTCGTCTTAGAACTTCGGCTTCTTGACTATGTTTCAATGATTCTACAGCATCTGACATGTTGATGATTTTGATGAAAAGAAGAGCAGAATCAAAATGACATTTTACATGTCAGCAGTAAGAAATAGAAAAGAGATTTAAGATTTGATGCATTTTTCTTCCTAATAAAACTTAGGTACATATTTTTGTTTCATGGGAGTTAACTCTTTCTGTCCCACAGAAAATCAACTTGGTAGCAGGAATTTCTGTGTTAAAGCATCTTCTATGTTGACATCTACTATATTGTCCAAAAACAGATAATTGCTCCAATCGTACACTGTGACCTACCAATATACACCGAGTATTGAGGCTTCAGTTTATAATAGCCTCCTAGTGCATGGTTTCCCCAAGGGTCACATTCATTGCTTTTTACCCCTTCCTTGACCTTCTCTCTGGAGACTGTCCTTTGCAAATGTTCTGCAGTCTCTTACACCCCTGCTCTGTGTTAATTAAAATGACATCCAAATCTTTTGGGGAGACTGGCTCCCATAGATGCATTGCTCCAAACTACTTATAATTAATCCTCCCCTCAACACTAGCAGTAGCCATACCATCAGCCATGAAGGTACTCAGAAGATTAATGAAACTGGATGAAATAAATGGAGCTGTAATTCGGGAGGACAAGCTAAACAGCCCCACTATGCAGACACTGCCAAAACTAGCAGACTGTAGCTCATCTCTTATTGAGCGGTGACAGTAAACATTCATCAAGCTAAGGAAAATAATGTGCCAGCCTTAAAATGATATCTCACTCTATGCATAGAGACAAGAACACTCTGGCTCGTCTTTTCTAATTAACTGTAAGTAACAACGAGACTATGTTACAGTGCATACAGATACTTTGCAGCCAGTTCAAGTGGAAGAAGTATGCCCTCAAACTGCTTGATTAGAGAGTAAGCCACATGTAAAAACAGATGGACAGCTAATAAGGCTTACTGTAAATTGGAGCAATATGGAATGATTGGCTAGAGATACTATAATTCCAGAGAACCCGTGCCCTGGAATAGGCAGCAAATCTGAACCCTAATTAATGTGTCCCAGGCCATTTCCTAATCAGATTTCCAAAAAAACAATCCTCTCATTTGAAGGCAGAGATTTGAATCTTTGGTTGAAACACAGTTCTTACCTATGATGAAGTTTCAAGGACAAAACTTCTTTGGACTTGGGGGGAGGAATGAGTTGAAAGCATTAATTTTCTCTCTAAAAATTAGTTGAAACTATCAGGTGAGTGTATATTGCTGAGGAATTTAAGAAATGGAACACTAAAAAGAATAATTTCAACCAGGTGGTGGTGGCGCATGCCTTTAATCCCAGTACTTAGGAGGCAGAGGCAGGTGGATTTCTGTGAGTTCGAGGCCAGCCTGGTCTATAAGAGCTAGTTCCAGGACAGGCACTAAAGATCAGAGAAACTCTGGCTCACAAAACCAAAATAATAATAATAGAGACTATTTAGTTTCTGTCACATGATGTGATGACTTAGGGATACAAAAATAGTCTCCACATTAATGCAAGTGTGATGTATTATCTCTTCATTGCCATCACCTCAGAGTCACTGTGTGTTCTCACTTGTCTGTATACTGATGTGATGATCACCCTTGGCTACTTACATTTTTCCATCACTAGTTAGTGGTATACGTTTCCAAGCAGAAGTTGTGCTATCTATCTATCTATCTATCTATCTATCTATCTCATATTGGTAAACATGAAATGCTATCCACCAGGCAACCAAAAGAGTAATTAGTCATTACAATTATAAAAGACACTGAAGCCTTGCTTGTAAAGTTCCCAGTCTTCAGTATGTCTGTGATGTAAAGAGAAGACCATGGCTTCTCTATTGCTTATACTGAAACAGTAATAGGAAGGCCTAACTTTACATAGAAAAAGTTGTTTCTGGTGATCAGAAGCCCTGTGCGTTTTGGAGCTCTAATCCATGTTCACTAAATGTTGACTGTGATGTGCTGCCCAAAACGTTCAGTCTGGTTTTACAGAAAAAAAAAATCTCAATTCTCAAAGAATTACAACATGTTTTCTCAAAGAATTATAACATGTGAGTTAATGCTTCCTTTATTTTAGTGTAGATGGTAGGTTATATATATCTCTGAAATTAGAGAATACCTTCATTTCAATGACTCCCCTAAGACTATAGCTATAGTTTAACCAATAGTGTCTCTTTTGTTAAAATCTCATTTTTTTTTCAACTTAATGTCTTTTAAATTCTTGTTTCTTTAGTACCCCAGTCTTTGCAAGCTCTGACAATACAACTTAAAATAAAGGTAATTAAGGAGTTTAGAGGGAAGTAAGCACAACTGGAGATATTTTACAATTTTTTGTATGTGATTATTTAGCTTTCATCTTTTCCCTCTACAGGTTTTAATTCCCTGTCCATGAGAGTGGTCATCTATAAGGGCAAAGAAACTGTAGGAACTAAAATAACATCCATGTTCACACAGTGGTGTTAAGACATTATTACCTACTGTTAAAGATCAGTTAACATGTGCAAAGAGCCTGTAGAAGATGGGCAGATACTTGCTCAATCTTGTATTCACTTGCCTTATTTATTAAATTTCTGGGGCTGAAGAGATGACTCAGTAATAAGGAGCACTTACTCCTCTTGCACAGGAAGTAGGTTCCATTCACTGTATCCACATATTGCTTCAAAAGCTTTTATAAAACTGTTGCAGAGGATTTGAGGCCGCCCCTTTTTATTGGTCTCAATGAGAAGCAAGCATACATATGGTATACGAACATCCATTCAGGAAAACAACTTGTACACATAAAATAAAAATAATTTTTTAATATCTGAAATTTCCAGGTAATATAGTTTTTTTTAACCTATAGAAAAAGAGCTAGATAGGAAAATAAGTTTCTTGTATAATTGTAAATTAAATTGTAGTAATTGCTAAGTAAGTGTTGTGGAAGTCAAGATGGAACTTAAAAATAGTAAGCAATAAAATTTAAGATGTATCTTAACCAGAAGAAATTGTATTTATGTATCTTGCTCTAAAATAATGTGCCTGTAATTTAAGATAAACAAATATTTTCCAAGATAAGCAAGCTTAAAAGTTTATCATTAAGCAAACCAGTGTCTGAATTTCTAAACTACAACAAAGCTAGAATCTTGTAGAAAAAGAAGCCATATTTAAGTTTCTTTTGTAGAAATCATAGTATCATCATTCCTTCTTCTTCCTCTGAAACAGAGGCTGTATTTAATATTCCTGCCAGTTCTCATGCTAGAGTGCCTTCAGTTTTGCAATGATGACAACAGGATGTTTGAAAGCATTTCAGGAAAGGATTGAGATATATATACATTTTGTCACATTTATATCTCTTCTAACTTGACATTTTAGGTATTCTGTTCATTATCTTGCTATGAGGGTCTCATAGTAAAAATAATGACTCTATTAACAAATCTAATAGGATTGGGTGAAGGTATCAGAATGTCTCTGAAGTTCTGAAATCAAGGAGTTATGACCACTAAGTATTTTGTAGTACAGTATTATATAGAGGAACTATGTGCTATAAGAAACCACTGGGTCACCTCACTCAAAATGATGTTTCTAGCTCTACCCATTTTCCTGAAAAATTCAAGATGTCATTTTTTGCTTCTGTTTAGTACTCCACTGTGATGTAACCCATACACAGAAAGACAAGTATCACATGTGCTCACTCATAAGTGGCTTTTAAACATAAGGCAAAGAAAACCAACTCACAAATCACAATCCCAGAGAACTTAAACAATAATGAGGACACTAAGAGAGACATACATAGATCTAATCTACATGGGAAGTAGAAAAAGATCTCCTGAGTAAATTGGGAATGTGGGGTCCTTGGGGGACAGTGGAAGGAGAAGGGAGAGACAGGTATGGGAGCAGAGAAAAATGTAGAGCTCAAAAAAATTAATTTTTTAAAAAAAGGTGAGGAACACTAGGTTTCTGAGAGGATGGGAGTGTGAGTTCAAACAGCCCAAGTCAGAGTTAGGGCTGATGACCATTTATTCACAGAAGTTGAAAAGCTGGAAAGTTACTTACAGCATTTCTCTGACCTGATCTTTACCATTCTCTCTGCACCTTCAGAATCTGTAAAAGTCAAGATTAGCTATACCACCCACCCATACCACCCATCTTTCAGAACCTAAAGAAGGACTGGAGAAAAGTACATACTGTTTGAACCTGACTCCCAAAATGTTTATTACTGTTACATTTAACATGTGAAATCCTTAAGGGATCTGATGGTCTGTATTGATTAGCAATTTGACTAGCGTCATTTGGGAGAAAAGGCTTTGGTCAAATCAGTGCGGGATTATCTGGAATAGGTTATCTGAAATGGATGACCTTCCTTAAGAGTGAGTAACACCATTCTCTGGGGTTAGATCCTGTAAAAAGGAGAAAACCACCTAAACACAATCATTCATTGCTCCAAATTAATTAACCGTTTTAGATATTTCACTGGATCATCATGAGTTGGTTATTTCTCAACAGTTTCTCCAGCCTCCTATAAAATCATCTTCCCAGTTACTGAAAGACTAACATTACACGATAAGGCTTCAGTAGGAGTCATTCTAAAAAATAACCATAATGTGATTTCTTCTATGGTTAAGTATAAAAATATATTATGAGGCTCTTTTTGTTTTGACATATTTGGTCCCATTAGAAAACAATTTTAAAATGAAGAGTAAGTAAAGTTTGTCCCACTTAAAAAGCTAATAGGCTTCCTTTTTGATAAAATTTTAATGAAAAGTCTGTGTTCTCTAACTGTTTTCTATTTTCATATTTCTGAGCTTAAATCATTTGTAATCAATTAAATCTCATGGAAGTCATTTGGTATTGTTTTGGTAAACCAATCTCTAGTCTTGGGAGAGTTAGCCTATCTCTACAGTAAGAACTAATTAAGTATCAAACGTATTTTAAAATTTATAATTGAGAATATTTACTCCATGGATGACTTGTTGAATGAATTGGAACCAATATCACATGGAATGTTAGTAAAAAATAATATAAGCTATCTTTTTACTGAATTTTATCAGATGACATATTCTACAGAAACAATGGATCCATAATTATTCATTTATTTTGTATCACTAAATTATAGGCTCCTTGAATGTAGAACTAGAATTTAAATCGATAATAACAAGGGATAGGTATTACCTAACACAAAATCATAAAATCTGAAATGCATAATTATAACATTCCTTATTATTTATGATTATCTTTTCTATTACATCACTGCCGTGATACACAGTACTCTCAATGATCAGAGGCATGACGGTGACCAATAAAAACAAAAACAAATGAAAAAATGGTGCTTGCCAAAACACCTCAGTTCTCAGCATAGTGCAATTTTGAATCATTCTTGTTCTTTCAATGCATTTTCAGCAATGCTTTAAGCTTCTGTAGACCCAAAAGCTTTTAGAGGTAAATGCATCAATTACACATAATCTTGTGATACAATCCTGCCGTGAATCCTTAGTCATTCATCCCCAACCCACAGAATGTCATCTGCTTATTTTGGATGTACCATGTTACAAAGAGAACTAGTGGAAGTAGGTCTCATACTGATTTTATTCCCTTGATTATTTTGCTTGAAAGTATATTTTTGTTTTCAATACTATTGTTCTTATATTTTCTCTGGCATTATTGGCTATAAATGTTCAAGTTTGAGTAAAGATATAAATATCTGGCTTTTTGGGTGAGTTATCTTACGTGTATACTCTCTGCTTATTCAAAAAAGAAAAAAAAGAAAAGAAAAGAAACAAGCCAAGACTTAGTCCATTGAGCACAGTCTTGGTTTGAATTTTTCTCTTGAGGTTACTCTTATGTAAAATGCTAGCATTGTAAGAGTGGAGTTTAAACAATTCATTTCACATAAGAGTCTTTCTAGGATAAGGTGAAATCTGGGTAATTTAAGGATAGACTATATAGCCAAGAATGCATTGCATTTTATCATCAATAGTGACCACTCAAAGGAGAAATAGAATGATAATCCTAATCTTGCTTGCCTATACTTAAATATTGTGAGTCGAATAATTTATGATAAATATTTAAAGACTTAACACTCTCTAAATATTTCTGCCATTATTTTTCCTTTGACATTTAAAACATTTGTGTGAAGCAATAAATAAATCTAGACCATGAGTTTTCTTTTATAATATAATATGAAAGAATAAAGTAACAAAATGAGGCTAAAACTGACTGCAGAATTGTTTAGAATGGAAGAGGTTCAATGTATATCTGAATTGTATGCATTTATATTGAATTTATTATATCTGTGTGGACACAGATATAAGGGGCCCTTGTTAAAAACAAATCTTGAAACTAGATTTTTTTTTCATTAAACTGCCATTTTTGTATAAGATAAGGCAAAATATTGGTTCATGGTGCAGCATGTAAAATTTACTTGGAAAAATGGTAGTCACCACAACATTGTTATGTTTCATTCTTACATTTCATTTGTATGAGTTTTGTTGGCTGATACATGTGTTGGTAGTGTTGCCCCTAATTTGGTAGGTCCCAAAATCAAGAAATTAAGGCATTGGGAGCTCTGCCCTTAGAAGAACTAAGACTAGTATCGCACAGAAAGTTAGTGGTTCTCCAAGAACTAATTGTCATAAAACAACGAATCTGAGTCCCATTTCTTTTCCTCTGGCTTTCTGCCTGATAGCATCCCTCTCTCTTAAGGATGTTCCTTTCATTGTAATGGTACATTGGGCTGTACCCCAAAGGAACCTCCCCAAATTACATTAAAGCAAAGTCTGGGGGTTAGATTCACGTAGAGTTCTATGACTTAATGGCACTTTATGTTTTTATTTTCCTCAGCTGACAATCAAAGAAACTGCTGCTATCTGTGTTTGGAGAGGAATATAACGTGTGAAAGAATAAATCCTCCAACTCAGGACAAGAACAACTTTCTGCCATGTGAGAATAATAACTGATCTCATGGAAGTGTGCAGAACATTTCCTCCTGGCTTTCAGCATATCCTTTTTTCAAAATTTTCCTACTTTGTTGGTCATTCTTAACTCTCCTTTTTAGTATGTTAAATCCATTGCTTCATTGTTAATGGTAGGGTTGCACATTGTCTCTTTATTTGAAGGTTTCATAGGCTGAAATGTTTCCACCATATGAGGATTGGTGGCTGAATTCGAGCTGCCAGGTTTGGTGGTGAACAACTTTACCTGCTAAGCTATTTCACTGGCCCATAACTGAGAAATCTTTATAACACTTTTAATCTTTATCATTGCCTTTCAGACATATCAAATTGATGTTATCCTCAACCATAATATAAACCTGTCTATCTATATGTCTTGGAATAATTTGGAAGACACTTCTGAGTATCTGTATTATTGTTTTCATTCTGAATTTAGCTTAAGGCTGAATTATTTAATAATCAGAAAATATAAATAACCATATAATTACTTTTACTTTTTATATTATTCTTTTCAATTTCTATGGCAGCACTCATCATTTTCTTATTACTCTTTTGTTCATTTACTCATTTGTTATCCATTTCAATAATTTTTTGTTCTTTAACTTTTCAATGAAATCCATGAGAACAAGAAGCTTTCCTAGGTTATTTAAATCTACCACACGAGGGATGCATAGCGGGCAGCATTCACTGAGTGTCAAAGTAAGCTTTAGTTTCTGTATGCTTTTTAATCATTCCACATGAAATCAATCTCTTTTAAATTCATTGCAGCCAATTTTAAACCTTTAGTTTGCTCTTGTGATAATTTGGAGGGGGTTTGTACCAATCTTTCTACTACAAATTTGCATATGATTAGAATGTGATTCATTATGTAAATATATATTTGTTAGAAAAGTACAACTGAGGTAAAAACTAAAAAGAAACAAGGGGGTATATGCCTAGCTAAAATATATACTTTAGTATTACTATGTGATTATCTGATAGCACTTTCAAATGACTCTCAATAAATAAATATTTTCATTGCTAATGACATAGATGATACTTTTTTCCATTAATGAATGCATTTGAATGTAAAAAGTGAAATGTAAATTTGCTTCTTTTCAAACCCATCTTTGGTGATGTGCAATCATTTCCTATTGTTCTGGATACATCATACTTAAACTATGCCCTATTCACCTGACAAAATCAGGTTTCTTACAGTATGAAGGCTGTCTGTGTAAATCTCTATGCTTTTAAGGGTTCATTTAAATACTCATTGGCAAGTCTATTACCACAAAGTATCATAATCACACACACACCAGCACAAAGCTACTATGTGTATCTGTTGCTTACCAACTCTGAAGAGTCTAACACATTCTCTGAAAGAGCAAACTCTACAATAGGGAACTAATTTCTCAGGAATAGCTACTTTTCATTGTTTTCAGGGATCATGCTTCAAGACCAAAGTTGTTCATGCTCTGGAAATAGAGGGAAAGGAGAGAAATGTGTCCCCTCTAAACTAGGATCCCAGCTATATCAAGATTGTGAGAAGGGAACATAAGGGACACAGGAAAGATGTACCCGAGGCTGATCAGTGCATCTTTGTATCCAATGCATGTCATGGACAGTGGTGGCTTTTATACTGATATTTATGACTGAGATTTTTAATGATTCTAAGTTCTAAAAAACAAAGAAAAATTTCTGTATCAACACAACTATGGACAGTTATACTGAGGCCCTGTACTCTGCCTGCTATGTTCCAACAGAGTCGACCTTATCATTTACCTTGAATACTTTGGATATTGAAAGGTTTCTACTCTTGTAATGAGTATTGTCACAAGAATGAGAGATGACTTGAGTCCGTTGATTCTTTACTCCTTTTCCTTCCTTCCTTCCTTCCTTTCTTTCTTTCTTTCTTTCTTTCTTTCTTTCTTTCTTTCTTTCTTCCTTTCTTTCTACTTCCTTGATATCCTTACTTGGTAAATATTTAAGGAGCATGAACATTCTATGTTGTCAGACATGGAAAATATAGCAGAAGAGGATCAGTCAGTGATTCTATGGTCACAATATAAATGAGTAAATTAATAAGGCAGCTATGTTTGATAGTAAGAGGCATAAACCAAAGGATCTGGGTATAAACAAATGGTCTAACAATTGGATGAGTTTAGGTTCTAAGTCACGGAGGGCAGCTTCTAACCTCAAACATGGAAAGAAAGAAGAATGTGGACATACACACCTGAATTAGAAAAATTCCTCTGAAGGGGACATGAATGCCGGGAAGCAGAAAGTGTATTGTATATGAGAAATGGAAGGTCATTATTATTATAGAAAATTTATCATAGGTATTATATGAAAATGTGAAGAGATACAGGATAAAAATATAACTGACAGCTGATACATGAGCAGTGTCTAGAGAAAATAAGCCAAGCATAGGATCAAGAGTATTTCTTCCCATGTGTCTGTGTAGAATGCTTAAAGGGTTCTGAGGAATTAAGATCCTCATAGGAAACAGCACAATGTCATTTTCTGTAAACAAGACTGACACTGAACTCAGAGCCAGGCTCTAATAATAACACAAACACCCATATAAACAGAGAAAATCACACACATAGTCAACTTTGAGGTTCAACCCCAGCTCTACATCATCCTGGGTGATCCCCAGGGGCCATTATGCATGATCACAATTGCTAGAGAGTCTAGCACAAAGGCATGAAAAGAATATGAATATGGAGGTAGGCACTTGCAATTAGGTTAATTTTTATAGTTATAGATAGTTTTAGAAAGGAAAACAATATCCTCTGATATGAAATTTGATGTTTGTAAATCTGCATACAATGTTAGGAAAGTTTAAACAATCAAAGCAATACTTCTACCATTGATAAAGCACAAGATTAAATTTATCTAGTCTCCAAATTTTCATTTGATTTAACAAAGTGGCAAAGTGCAATAAGGGATTGGATGAGAAAAAAGTAAGAAATGGTGCCTCCGGGTTACTTAAAACAGGACATAAATAAATTCAAAGAACCCCCTCCAAGCCATAATAGAAGCCAATCTTCACACACTATCAGAAGTCTTCAGGAATGTATGATGAAAGCTTACAGTGTCTATATATAGCTAATGAATAAGCTCTCATCATATGACTCATGATTGTGATTACCTCTAAAAAAGTCTATACTTTTATTAGATTTTCTTATGAACAAGATACATATATCAAGAGGAAAAATAAAGCACATTTCAAAAATCTACTTTTATTGGCTGGGATAGGAGTCTAGAAAGTCATTGTAGGAGCAAAGACACTGTTTGCCGAAGCACTTATTATTTCTTTGTGTGGAAATTGGGCAACAGCATAATTTAGAAATGATCAATATGAATAAAACTGAGAAACTAAAATGAAATGTTAGGTACATTCTGTAACCAAAATTGGAGTTTTACTTTCATTTGAAGTATAAGGAAATGGAAGAAGTGCCAACCATGATACAGTCAGCTCAAGTAAAAACTTTAATCACCATAGCACTGGAACTGGACACCATCAAGAGAAACTAATGACATCTTATAAAAAGGATGAACTTAAACCATAGAAAACTATCATAATTGTCAGAGCTTGTAGGGACCTGACGTGGTGCTGTCAGGGCCACATAGCTTGTCAAGAACCATTCCTATCAAACACCTTTATTTTACTAATACCAGCATAGTCAGTTGACCATTTGACAAGCATTATCCCTTTTACTTTGTCACTGACTCTGCATAGCAGAGTGACCACAGAAAGCAAGAGTGTGTAATAATGTTCAAAACACTAGAAGAATTGATATTGAATTATTTACCTAAAGGCATGATGTTTGAGGAAATACTTATGCTTCAACTTATTTAAACAATACACAAAATACATGCACTGAAATATTAAGTCATTTTATTAGTGGGCACAACTTTTATGATTTCCAACTATACTTAAAAGATCGTTGTGTTCATGCCTGTAATTCCAGCACTCAGGTGTCAGGAAGATAGCCACAGTTTTCAAGAGCAGCTTCACTCATGCAGCAAGGTCAAGACCAGCCTAAGCTGCTCAGTAAAAACCTGCATCAGAAATTTAACATATAAAAATTAAAGTTAAGCTAAAAACACTAACAATGTTATTATGTATAAAATGAAAAACGAAATGAGAAATTTTCAGAAAGCCTTAGTCTTCCTGACTTGGAATATTTTTCAGATTATTTTCATGAACATGAATTGTAGCAACAAATCTAGTAGGATGCATTGGACATAGTCCTTTCACTTCTGTGTTTTCTCCCTTCCTCCCACCTCAGTTGTACACATAACAGGGACCCAAGCCACTGAAGAAAACATGTATATCTATTTGTCTATATCTATATCTATCTATATGTATGCCACATATATACAACATATATTATGCTATATAAGTGATTACACACACACACATATATATATATAGTATTGTGTATAATATATGGAATAGATATGGGCCATGCATAGAAGAATTATCTAGAACATGTTTAGAGCATCAAAATATATCTACCTTCTCAAGAGACTTTAGATCCCTCACAACTTCTCCACACTGGAAAACATCAGGGCTAAGACTCACAATAGCATGCAGGATGTTGCAGGGGTCCTCTGGTGAGGAACTCCTTGCTGTGGGTGTGTTGGGATATACACAAAGATGTAGATCATTCTTCATCAGATGAGTCATTAAGGAGAGAGAAGAAACAGACACGTACAAAGTACTCTTTTAACAGCTAAGTTTATTCATTACCTTTCCTTCAGAAGGCATTGATCTTGTTTCTCCTGAGATATTTCCAATTTTTCCGCATCTCTAACGTGCCAATTTGAAATAGCTTGCTAACATATTACCTTATGGATTTATTATATTTTCCAGTATTCAAATTCTTTTAAATGTCTCCAGAGCTAAATGAAAACACTTTGATGTCTCCTTTTCCTTTTAGCTCTGTTCATCCTCTTCTTTCAATACATCAGATGTAACATAAAGTGCTCTATTTTCTCTGATGTATAAAGTTCATCCTTATTTTATTTACTTGTTTAGTTTTGTATTTGCTTGCCCTTTAAAAATCGAATTTATCATGATAGTAATAATCTATGTTCACAAACGCACATGTTGCTAATACAAAAATCTCTACTATTGCATAATTTATCAATAAACTAAAATTTCTTGGTGATAAGAGTTATACAAACTAATAGCATACTGCATCTAGAATAGTTTGAGTTATCTAGCAAACATAATTTTCAGATGCCATGAGCACTTGACATCCAAATGTATCCTACATGAGGGAGGAGGTGAGGTCAATCAGTGAAGGCTTCTCTCCAGAGGCCAAGCACTGAAATTCACAGCATCATTCATAATTGATCCTGGCAGGAGAAAAACACAGCCAGTCATTTAAGATGGCACCAGATGGATTTTTTTTTCATGTCTGTAAGCTAACACACTTAGATGATCACATTTAAAAGTCAGGCATTGTTTTAGGAGGATTTCCTAAAATTCTTGGATTTGGTGGAGATATAATCATTACTAAATTCAGAAGATACAGATGGATAGAAAAATGCCCCTTATTCCATGTCAAAGAAAAAGAATGCTTCCTATTCAAATATTTTCACTTGCTAGTATTTCACTCTGAGAATTATACCCTCTCTCTTAACTGTGTTTGCTTCTAACAAATTTACTTATAAATAATTTTCTAAAATATTCACATAACAATAAAATATAAAATGGACCATCTCTTTTAATAGTATTTTCTTTATTTAAAGAAATTTAAGGATCAATCATCTTGATGACATAAAGTTGGTCATTAAGGATACATTATGAAACTATCAGCAAAAGGATGGAAGTGCCATTAGAACTGGGAATGAGAAAGTGATGAGGGGTTATTGTTTTAAGGACAAAAAGGGAAGACAAGTGAAAAGTAAAGCCAGACATCAAGAAGTAAAATAATGTAAAAGTCACAGTATCACACAAGATAGATTAATTCATTTGGAAAATGATATTGAGCATTAGATGTTTTTAGGCCAGGTAGTTCTTGAGCTAGGGAGAGAAATAATTGTTACCACTTTAAAATTCTGCTATGGTGAGGTCCAACCAATTAAAGTAAAAACTTTAGTTTCTAGAGGAAGTAAGCTGAGGCCTAGGTGGAGCACACTATACACAGTCTCAGAACCCAGCAATAAAGGGAAAGTGAGTCATGAGACAAATAATAAAGAAACATTTGCTAATGTTAGGTGTTTGTTTTAAAGATGGAATAGATATGAAGAGTTTAGGCACTCAAAAAATTCATATTGAGAGAGGACTTTAATCTACAGAAAACATGAAGTAGACTGAGCTTGACACAAAGGCAGAAATTGATAGACAATGAAAATGAATGGTTATCATGTATGTGTGTATGCGTGTGCAAGCACACACACACATGTGTGTGTACACATGTGTAGATGTGTATGCATATGTATGCATGTACAATAATGTGTGTATGCCTGTGGAGGCCAGGTATTGATATTTGGTATGTTCCCTGACAATCATTCTCAACCTTATTAAATTAATTAATTTATTTTGAGACAAGGTCTCATCTTTGCCTGATTTCATCAATTCAGATAGAATGAGATTCTCCTGTATCTGCTTACCTAGTGCTTGGTTTCTAAGTGCATGTTGCCATACTTTAATTTTACACAGTATCCGTACTCAGGTCCTAAAGATTAGCAGTTAGTATTGTACTGATCAGGCCATTTCCCCATTGCAAATATAATTGTTAATAGAAAAATATTACTTTCCTAAATCCATCTGACTTTTGACTGGAACTCTCCATAAATTTGAGAATTTTATTTGTCTTTACTAACCTACATACATTCATAATATCAGAAAACAACAACTGGTATTGGAATAACATAAGAGAGAAAAATAACTTGTAATAAATTTCTCCTTAATTTAAAGTAACTTCTACCACTGCCCAAACTTATAAAATGAAATTTGGAAATCTCTAAATTGGCTAATCAAAGGACATAACGTGGTTTATCTCATTAGGACTTTTCTTACTATTCCCATAATTTTTCTAAAAGTCTTATAATAATTTTGATAGCACATTGAATCATATTATAATGTTATATCACATACATGATCAAATCTAGAATTTAGTGAACTGAATTCCCACCTTGGCATTGATGTTTATTTCAATGGGAAACCTCAACTGGGGTAATTGTGGTTCCACAGTATCCACGCCAGGGAGGCAGCCTGAATTGCTTACATAAAGGCTAAATCTCACTCATATATCATCACTCACCTTTAAAAATTCAATATAGGATTCATTGTTATAGTTTTCAACCTCATTTTCCTTTGAAATTGGGAATTAAGATATTCTTTGCAATTTAAGCAAATTGTGGGTGGGAGACCTAACTTACAATTGGCCAGAAAGTTCCATTTAGTAAGCCATTGAATAATAACCTTCATTCATAGTGGCTAATTTTACATCTGAACAACTGTAATATCCATTATTGCAAGGGGTCCCTGCCTCTACTAATTTTACTCTTAATTTTTTTTTCTCTGAGACTATTTTTGCCAAGCATCATAGGAGTTGCCTGGCAACTGCTAAGAACAAATTCAAAGAAAAAGAGGCGATTTAATAAAGAATTCAGACACAATCGAAATCTTGTTGAATGAATAATGTATGTGCTTTATTCAGAAAAATACTGTACCTTGAGTCTCTTGAAATTAAAAAGATAATAGCTTATTGTGAATTATGTATAATTAATAAAAAAGTGTAGCATTGGATTGACAAAAAAAAAACCAATAAAGCACTTAAGAAATGGTCTCCCTTCTATTACATTACAATGTGTGCCACTATTAGATCACAGAGCTCTTCAATGTATTACCCTCACAAACAACATTCCTTAGAAATTTGTCTGTGGTTGGAGGAAGCCAATAAAAAAAATCATACTTTGTTTCTCATGGCAACAGAGAACATTACGGGCTTTGGGATTTAGTAGATTCACAGGTTTTGGTGCAGTATTACAGATTGCAGAGCCATTAAAGAGATGGACGTTTATCAATAGCAGCATTCAGGACAAAGGCTCATGAGAACACTGAGCTCAGTCTTTCCAATATAGGAAATATTTTAGTTTAAGGTTAGAGACTCAAGTAGATGTAAACTTTTATATAAATAAGGATACTCTGGATGTAGATTGCAGGCTAGTTTAGCAGAAAATAAAACACAGTGGTTGGCAAGGGAGCTGCTAACACTGAACTTCAGAAGGCAGGACATTGAAACAAAACTGTGAATGCCTTCAATTTTCTCTTCTTGGCCAGTTTCTCTCTGCAGTATTGTCTATCCTCAGTTCAGCTGCCTAGATAGGAAAAAGTTACCACCAACTGAGTCCAAGACTCAGTGTTCCAATACCAAAGACAAACTGGATCTCTTGTCTCCTCCAGTGTAGTGTACATAAACTTAAGGAAGCGCTTGAATTTCTCAAGCGTTTGTTACAGAAACAAGACGGCTAAGTGTGGGCCTATACTTGAGTTGCAACCAACGGAACTGGACAACTGCAATGAAGGACAGGTAGTTGACTCTCAACCACTTGTTTTGATGCCTTTCTCTGGTTCTCTCCTAAAACACTTTACTCTTCCAATTACTTACTTTGTGTAAGACCTCAGGGAGGGGCAATGTGGAGGTCACGTGTATGACTTTGAAATTACGGATCAGTTTAGAAGGCAGTCCTCTCATGGAAAGTCACACATAAAACTTGTTCTTTCTTCTAGATTTGCATTTTGTCCCCTCTTTTTATCCTGTCTCAGACAATCCAGGGCTAGATTAACTACTCAGAGAGCAGTGGTGTTGTTCCTAAAGCAAAAGACCTAGAGAATAGTTCATAGCTAAGGTAGATCCTCTGGAGCAAAGAGAATTTAATTTACTTGTCATAGTAACTTCCCCTTTCAGGTATCGAATCATTCTAGTATTAGTATATAGGAAGTGACGGGCTGCTCTTGGGGCTCTGTGCCTGCCAGTCACCAAAACTAAACCTTGAAAAGATGAACTTTCCAATGTGCACTCTGAGTAGTAATGCAGACAAAACAGAACTCCTATGTCTGGCCACCTCAGGAATTAATAAACTAAAAAATATGAATAGAAGCACTTACTAGCTCCTAAGTCCTTTTCTATATCTCAAACAACTTGCACTCTTTCATGATTAACCATGAAACCACAAAACAGTCACTTTCCACACAAATGCATGCATAAAAATTCACTTGTTTTATTATTTGTATGGTTTTGACGGGGAGCTCTTAGTTTTGACTGGTCTTCGTGTCATCACTGAATCACTGAATAATCAACCACATTAGTTTCTCACAGCTATGTGCCCAAAATTCATTTTGTATGGAGTCTGCCACAGATTTTATAATTTAGTGTTCTTTCAAAATCAAATCTGAAAGTTTCATTCAGAACTTAGTTAATTGGTATGAACTTGGCCTGAATCTCAGCATGTCTTCATTTGTGTTATTGGTTCTCTTGAAGCTTTCCTCTTCTTTCATGGGACTTTATAAAATAGATATTTCTCTCCTGCCTGTCAGTTCCCAAACAACCCTCATAGGCCAAACAATTTATAACTAATTATTATTAATTAGCTCTTATTACTTAAATTTACCCATTTCTTTTATTCTATACTTCACCGTGTGTCTCGTACCATGTTAACTCACATCTTGCTTCTCTGGTGACTGCTGGAGTCTCTCTGACTCCACTTTCTTTCTCCCTGTATCTGTTTGGATTTCCTGCCTAGCTATATTTTGCCCTGCCATAGGCCAAAACCGTTTTCTTCCTAACCAATGGTAATTAAACATAGTCACAAAAACAGAAGGGTGTCCCATATCAGAGATGCTTTCAAATTATCCATTATTGGAGGAGACACAGATGGAGTCCAGAGCACACTGGCATCATATCTGGGGGCTGCTTCAGAGTTGTTATAATCACTTCCCTAGCAGTGCTCCATATGTCCTCTAATTGATGTCTGATGTGTGATTGACTTCCCTCAAAGTAAGATCTAAATTCATGACTTAATGAATGCTGAAAATTCATAGGAATATATTGGCTCAATGGGTCTTAAACCTTTATCTTCAGCTTTGTCTTCCGTCAAATCAAGATATTGATTGGAATCATAAAATGTGAGGGAAACATTGATCAGTATCTAATAGAAACTATATATTCAAAATAAAAGCAAGATTATTTTAATCAATGGATATCAAGAAGACTGCTCTTTAGGCGTTTATATTGGCACCCAGAAAGTTCTATTCCTGTACTGCTGAATAGGGCAAGAAGGAGACAAGTACAATACAAGTAATGGACAGTTGAAATGTGGTTTTCAAAGCTAAAACAAAAAAAGTATTAAAATCTTAATTTCGGTGTAAGTGGCCATGTGGTTAGTGAGTAGGCAACAGGAAGTTCGCACAGTAAATCTGTCCTCTCCAGCTACCACTTATAGAATACAACAACTATTGCATATAATAGGGACTTGAAGATGTTTAGTGGTAAGAGTCTGGGTGGATAGAAGTAGATAAAGGAGATTAAAGGAAGTAGATAAAATGGGAGAAACAGAAAATTACTCCTTGCTCAAAGAAATCATAACACATTGATTTGAAAATTAAAATATGAGCATCCGGTTCAGTGAATGTGGTTTTTAAACCAAGTGTGAAAAATCTGTGTGGAAGATCAACATCAAATATAAAGAATATAAGGCAAGGTTTGGATCTTCTAGTTTCAGAAAATAGAAAAACTAAAAAAAAATGATATATTTAATGATGGCCTTGAGCTCTATGGATTTTCTAATTTCTATACACAGAGACAATTCTCAAGAATTAGTGTAGTCCATCTTGGAATTACAAGCAACTTACCCATTCTTCACTAATTCAGCCGCAGCCCACTCTGAAGTTAATGACCTCAAGGGAAAAAGCTCAGAAAAGAGGAAACATAGAGGAGTGGGAAGGGTAGAGAAAGGTGCTAACCTAGAAGTCAGGAGCCCACCTCATAGACTCCAGCCCCACAGCTACAGGCCCCACATCTACACCTTGTTTTTCCTTCTATTCTTAGTTGGGGGTGGGTAGAGAGGTCACTCTTTCAAGGAGAGGAGAATAACACAAAGCACTATTTTTTCACTCAAGTGTACCACCCCTGAGGCTACATCATTAGGTCACTTGCTTTCAATATTTTTTTTCTAACATGATGAATACTTTAAAGTTACTCAACTTTAAAAACTTACAGAGAACTATGTTAACTTTGATTTATCACTATTTTTTTTTAAAAAAAATCCCCCAAAAGGCGCACAAGATCTCATAAAATACTCAAAAATGTCAAGACAGAAAATCATATAGTAACAAAGCAGTTTTCCTAGGCATTCCAAAATACTGGAATAGGGTGATCTTTGGCTAGGAATGGATGTATGCTGAAGAGAACTTCCCCACATAAAGGAAGTCCAACAGGAAAGAGAAGACAATTAAAATAAAGACTAGGTTAATTAATAAGACTATGCTACTCAATAAGAGCCAGTTTCAACACAAAGCAAGAACAGCCTTCAATTTCCTTTGTAGATGACTTAAAAAGTTCAACCAGTTCAGCACCTTAAAAACTGCATGCCAGCCAATCTCACGTGCATCTATCCCTCAAGTACGAGATAAGAGTAGAGAGAAAACATCAGGTTTCTTCATGGAGTCTATTATATATGTGATTGCATGGGTAATTTTAAAAATCAGGACAGATCACTTTAAAAATGATTTGCAAAAAATGTCTGGCAAATATAGCTGGCGAATATCAACAAAAAATGAAATGGATCTCTCACTCTAGATGCAGCTGAAAATAGCAGTCCTGGGGCCATTGTTAAGTCACAGAGTGGGCACAGAAAATTGGAAGTCTCCCCAGTTTTCACTCTCTGAGAAACAGTTGGGGTCTTGGCTAATAGAGCTCTGAATATTCAGTGAAGGCCAATAATAAGTTTGCCACAAAAAAATAGCAGCAGTCACAGCTGCAAGAGCGCTACAGGCTTGCCAGCAAGGGTATACCATACCCACACACGTCCTCGGGAAATGGTGGAGGAAACACCGTCTTCATAAATGAGCCTACAGGACTTTCTTTTTGATAATTCTGTCACAAAAAGGAGGAACAATGCACGATTTTCTTCACTGCTGCTTTTATAGCAAGTATTTTAATTTGCCCAGGATCCCTGGGAAGCTGTGACTATCTATCTGAAATAGGAGCACACAATGCTTTATATCCATTGTCAAAAAAAAAAAAAAAGCCAAACTCTCAAGGATTGTACACAAACAGGTAGCCCTTCTGTACAAAACAAGCATCACACAGTGACTGGCCAGGGGCACACCTGGATAAAGCTTCCAATTATATCCTATTCTTGTTATCAGTATGTTCTTGTTCCTATGGATGTCTGAGGTGATTGTTCCTTTGGACTTTCACCTACGCAAGGCATTGGGTAAAGGATGAATAGCAGTTGTTCTGAAAGAATGGTATTTTAAAAAGGCATAGCAGCAGCAACAAGGCTCCTCCTGGTGGGACAGCCAACCCAGCAAAAGCATTTAGTTGAGAAGGTCCAAGGAATTATTCAGACAGTGAGGGCAGATTGTAAAAAAAGTAGTTGTTGATAACTTCAGCCTTGGAACTGGATAGCTCCAGGTAAAACTACAGCTGACCCACATCAGTGCTGTAAAAGATAAACACTTGGAAGGAGTGCCTGGGAAACATGCTCTGGAGCTTAGGACTGATGGGGCTGCCCTGACTTCCCACCTACAGACAACTGAAACGGCCTATTGCTTTGACAGAATGTGCAATTGAGCGCAGAGAGCATGCCTGGTGTAAAGCACTTGGGACTACAGTGTGGGAAAGTATTCCCATTGTTGCTCTCTGGCCCTTGTTTCTTCAGGAATTCTGTGACACACAGAAAGTAGCAGATGGAGAAGTAGTCATGAACTGCCCAACTGCGCAGCCTGGTCAAGATAACAGTCATTAATGAATTACAGAGGATGCTGGATATGGTTGGACTGAAGAAACAACAAGACTTCAGAAATGGCTCCCAAATATCAGGAGAAGACATGGTAAAGCAGGACACCACATTTTCAAAACAGCCTCCATGAAACAGAGACTGCAAGAACAAACAGGACCATCTTTAACTGGGAAAGGACAGAGACTCTTCTGAATGACTCAGATGAAAGAATTCTTTTTTCCTTTTCTCCTATTCCCTTCATGGACCACTCTCATTTGAGCTTGACTTAGAAAACACAAGAAGATTATTACACCTTAGTACAGTGAAACAAACTCCTCTCTATCTCTACTGAAGGATTTTTTACCTTATAAGGCAGAGGAGACAACAGACTTTTACCACCTTTCACTCGAAGTTCCTCAGGAGATAAATCAGGGTATAGGAAAAGAAAAGACATGGTGGGGGTAATCATAATTGCAAGTGATAATGGAGAAAATGTAAACCTTTTACAGTAATGCAATGACTTTTACACTATGAAACAGTCCTGTTTGTGCAGAAAAACTTTACTCTTACAGTGATAACAGCATGGACATTGTATTATATTCACTTGATAGAAAAGTAAATTAAGGATCAAAAAGGAATACAGTGTTATTTAACTAGGGTGGAAACATGTTCATTTGGATTGAAAAAAGAAAAGCATGCTTTTCTCCTCTTTCAACCATTATACTTATCCAGATTTTATCTTGTTGAATGGATATTTAGAACATCAAGTTCAGAACAGCATTCTATATTGGTTTCAAATGTTAGATATAGGGAAACATAGATATAAAGGGTATTACTCTGCAACTTCACACACCACAATACTGCTAAACAAATGGAGATTCAGATACATGGACACTAGAAGAGCTTTCAAAAGGTAGCAGGTTAATATCTTAAAGGTGGTAACATGTTGGTAGTAAATCACTGGAAATGCAATCTTACAAGGGACCTGTTGAACACTGCAATTCTACAATGGTCACCATGGTAACTCTAGACATATAGTTCTTTTGGACATCTGCTATTCTCTGTGAAAGGTGGAGACTGTGCTCTCTATTAGTTACTTGGTTATGTCTGCGGATACTCTGACCAGCAGAGTAGGGTATGGGGCATCACAACATACATCTGCAATTCCACAACTCAGAAAACTAAGACAGGATAATAAAAATCCAAGGTCACCTTGAGCTGCACAGTGAGTTCAAGTCAGTCACGCCTATACAGTAAGAGCTTATATATGTATAAAAAGATAATTTAAGAGATAAGAATAATTATAGAAACCACAATATGTCTTATTTTGCTTCATTATAAGACATATTGTGGTTTCTAGATTGAAATTTAATCACTTTTCTGCCTCTGAGAAACACACCTTGCTATTCAAGATGGAAGCCATCTTAGAGTGAGAGAGTAGGCAAAGGTATCCAAACAATTCAACCAGGAAATAAATATAAGTTGCTAATCTAATAATAAATAAAATAGACTAGAAATCAAAACTCATCAGAAAATATAAAGTTTATTTTAGGAAGACAAGATAACCTAAACATAGCTACACTAAATTCAGTTGTATTCAATTTCATAAAAAGAACATTATAAACATAAAGCAACAGATTGACTCTAATATGTTAATAGTAAGTGACTCTCATTTCTAACTGTTACCAACTGAAAGATTATCCAGCCCAAAATGAAGAGAAAAATTACAGAGATAAAGGATACATTTTCAAATATTAAAGGACACATTCTTCTTCTCAGCTCATGGCACAACCACTAAAGTAGAGAACATTTTGGGAAACAAAAGATCCACCAGCAAACACAAGAAATTTAAGTAATTCCTTGTATCTTACCTGGTCTTGGCAAAATAAAAATAGATATCAAGAGCAAAAGAAACCACAGATTATATGCATATCCATGGAAAATGAACCACACTCTATAGAATGACAAATGGATCCCTGGCTCCTAGTAGGTCAAGTATGTTCCAGTGACTGCTCTACATTATACTCCAAAGGTATATGGAGCCTAACCTGGACTCAGCGGGATATTAAAATTTTTAAATAGATGCAATTTCGGTTGGGGATAGGCCGCTTGAGGTGCTTCTAAGCGAAGTTAATGGGAAGAGTTGGATGACGAATATGTTCAAAATACAATGCATGAAATTATTAGAATTAATAAAGGAGTCTATTTTAAGAGAACTTGTAAAATCCATAGGAGTCAGTAAAAATGAATCACAATATAACAAAATGGATGAGACACAACGAACATATCTAAAAGATCATCCATCTTGATCAAGTTGTTTTCATTTTAGAGATGTAAGTGTGATTCAACATACTTAAAGCAATAAGCATACTCCACCACACAAATAAACTCAAGGACAAAAACCCCATCAGGGAAATACAAACTAAAACTACTTCGAAATTTAATGTCTGTTAGTATAGCTACGATGAAAAACAACAAACAGTGGCATGGACATTCACAAAGGTTGGGAGTCCAAGTTGGTGTAGACACTAGGATAATCAAAGTGGGAGCTCCTCAAAATGTGGTCAGTTCTATCATATGATTTATTTATCCCACCTCTCTGTATATCCCCATGTGATTCCATGGCTTTCTTTATAAATACTCAAATCATCTTCATTGCTTCCCCATTCACAAAAGCTGCGGAACATTAATAGGATATATATACATTGTCCGATGAATGAATGGTAGAAATATGGTATGTATCCAAAACAGAATGTCATTAATCTGTAAAGAAAAAGGTGAAGTTTTCAGATCAATAGGTAGAAATAATCATTCCTAGTGAGATAATACAGACCCAGAAAGACAAATGGCACATATTCTCTTTCATATAGGTTTTTCTTTGAATGTTTAGCTCTATATGTTTAAACTGCAGTATTCATAGAATTCAGAAAGCTATTAGGTGGTCAGGAGGGATACTTTCAAAGGAAAGAAGTAGTAATATAAGTGGTATGAAACTGGAAGGAGGAATAATGGGGCAAAAAGGAACGGACATTGGAGGACAGTGTAGCGGAAAGGATATGAGGAAGGAAAACTAATACTAAAGATCACACCACACACAAACACACATAAATGTCAAATATACCACACCACCACTACACACACACTATGATCCTCCGATACATCATACAGGCACACACAGAACCCACCTTACATAGCACATAACCCAACTTACATAGCACATACACACACACACACACACACACACACACACACACACACTCAACCCCCCCCACATATACCACACCACCACAAACACACATACACTATGATTCCTCACACACCACATAGGCACACAGAAAACCTACCCCACATAGCATACACATATGAACATACACGACCTCCACATACCATACCAACACACACACATATACATACAATATGATCATACATACACACATACCACAGGGATACACAAAATCTACCCCACATCACACACACACACACACACACACACACATGCACACGCTCACATGTACATGCATGCATGTGGGCCTCTTATATCATATTACCACACACTCATATACATCCCTCACACACACCACACAGCCATGCATACATGCATAAACATTCAGGCATGTACACACACAAACACATTCAGGCAGACAAACACACATATACATTCACATACAGAGACAGAGAGACAGGGTAGAAAATATGTTTAAATTAATTGCCCAATGAAAATCAGACAATGCATTTCCCAGAAAAAAATAGCCTGTCAATTAAAACGATCAATGCAAGATATTGGTTGCCTCTTTCAACGTGGTTGGTCACTGAAGTTCCATATATCCTTCAAACGGTACAGATATGAAGCCACTGCAAAGATACTCCATAGCCCAGATTAACTCCAATTCAAACTGAGAAACAGTTGGTACAACTTTTATCAGAGAAAAGCTTTTTCTGACAATCTCTATCAAAATCATTAATTTATGGAAATCATTAATACTCGCTGTTTTCTCAAGACTGTGCGGGTAGTTTGTTTCACACAGAGAGAACCCTGGTTCAGAGCTCCTGACAAACACACAGAGCAGTTATTAGTAGATTCTATCATATGAGGACAGAGAGGGGGAACTCAGCTTGATATTTCAGCTCAGAGCAAACGGGTGAAGAAGAGAACTTCTCATATGAAGAACATCTGTTTCTAGGACCTTGGTTCTAGGAATGGAGGAAGAAGTCCAATTAGCAGGCATATGATAGGAGTAATTTTAGCAAGTGTGACCTAATGTTTGAGGAGTTAATTAGCTTCGGATGTGGAAGCATGAAGGGCTATCCTTAGGGACTAAAAATTAAGGATGTCATTTTGAGTTTGTACTAAAGCATGTGTCACTTCAAGTTTCTGGTGTCAGAATGGCAAATGAGTTTAAACTTTGTGAGAACTCTGATTTATCAGCAGTGTTTGCCTGGAGCCATGCACGGAGGAAGACTAAGAGGCAGCAGCCAAGCTAGCTGTGAGACTAGGGCAATGGATGAATGGCATCTTTTACCAAAGCAAGAAAAAGCTACTCAATATCCATCCATGTGTTTCCCAGGCCTCTGTTAAATACAACTACTTGCAAGTGTGAATTGTGGCCCCATTTCAAGGCCCAAAGCAAAAGCAAGCACAACCTTGACTGCTTTTTGCAGTTCAAAATCAGTTGTCTACCACAGATCGAGGCACTGAACTAGAACCTCAAGGCTAGTTACTGTGACACTATTCCTTTGGAGACATGAATAGATATCTACTCACCCCATACGGGAACAATAACAGATCAAACTGTGGACAGTGCCAAATTCCAACTTGGTAAACCAATGAGTTTTATTAGGATTACTTACAGGAATATGTGAGGATTTGCTAAGGGGAATGTAGGCGAGGGACTACTTACAGGAGCAGAAACAATTGAAAGACAGCTGCATCTCCAAATTTCCACACCAGCATAAGTGATTGTTCACAAAATCTGGAAACACAAAACACTGCACAGCCGGCAGGCAGCTCAATGTTTTGGAAAGTGTCACTGTCAAACAGCTCAGTTGGTCTGAGCCTCCCTCTTCCTGGCAGTTTGGCTGGTCTCTTCCTCTTTCAGACAATTTAGCTGATCTTTGTGTCTTTCAAACTGTTCCCCTGGTCTGAGACTTCTTCACAGCCCAGGTTGTCTGAGAGAGACACATGGCAGTTTTAACTGCTGCTATTCTCTTGGGTAAAGAGGAGTCTAGTGAATTAGATCAGGTTTAGGGAGTTCCTGGAATTATTTTGAATTGTTTACTTGCTGTTAAAATGAGCTTCCCAGATGGGATGGAGTGTTTTATCTTCCCATTGAACATCCCGTTGATTTACCTCCTTGTAAAACCAGGTCCTAAAAGAACCTGTTTTACCTTCATTTACATCCCATATTTAAGGAATTTCT
Source organism: Microtus obscurus (assembly GCA_963919715.1). Classification (NCBI taxonomy): domain Eukaryota; kingdom Metazoa; phylum Chordata; class Mammalia; order Rodentia; family Cricetidae; genus Microtus; species Microtus obscurus. The sequence continues at coordinate 11,027,921 of CAWTZC010000170.1, read as the reverse complement.
TCCACATTGGAAAGTTCTAATCTCATAGGAAACCACCAGTACTTACCAAGTATCAAATTGGTTAGTACTCTGAACTACTGTTGATCAGCCTTCCTTCACTTTCACCAAACCAAACCAAACTAAACCAAACCAAATAAAACACACCCAGTATTAATGTGTTGCTATTAGCATAAATAAGATGATTCACTGTAATATGTTTTGCAAACTGGGACAGGCACACGCCATTTGACAGCTGTCAATATTCATATGCATGATATAAAGTACATTTCTTCCTAATTTGGTCCCAAACGGTAACTAATGCATTTAAATCCATTCATCTCTTATCCTTGATCTACCACTATCTCCCATTAAAAAAGTACATTTATATTTTCTTTTCTATTCCCATGAATGAAGCTTGCTATGTTTTCAAACTATTTAACATCCACATGATGATATTGTCTACATCTTGCCAGCCCCTGTATACCCCAATACGTAATATCCCTGAACATAAGGCATCATTCATCATAGCATATCCCTATGATATAGGACGAGTTTAAAAATACTTCTCATGCATTAGGTGATTTCAATTTGCAATTTTAAAAGCAGTAATCTCATGAACAAATTTTTCTATCACCTATTCCTCTTTTCAGACAAAGTTAATGCTCTTATTATTTCACAGTGCTGAGAGAATTTCAAAGACGTTTTATCCTTTGCAGACTTCAACTGCAGAGGTATTGTTTCATCCACAATATATGTAGGTTTTAGTGAAGGTAGTACTAACAGTCATATTAATAAAGGGTAATGCACAGCAAATTTACCTAATGGCTTTGTTTAAAAATCTATTGTGGAAGACCTGAGAATGTAAAACAATGTAGTTCCCTAGAGAGGGTGTAGTGGAGAAAAATACCCATTTTACTATGTATAGTATTCAAGGGTATCTAGGAATATTCTAGTTTTAAGTCTCTGTGCTATATACAGATTCAGAATCTAGAATTATATTATTTTTTCCTTTCCAGCCTGTTCTCTTAGTTAGGGCTTTTATTTCTATGAAAAGACACCCTGACCATGGTGACTCTTATAAAGAAAACATTTAATTGAGTCTCAACTAAGTTTCATGATGGGTAGCATGGTGGCATGCAACGAGTTGTGGTGCTGAAGGTCAGAGTGCTACATCTTGGCTTGCAACTTAAAGTCTATTGACAGTCACAAAGAAGAAAGTTTTAACAAAAGAGAGTTCAAATCCCACCCTCATAGTGACACACTTCCTCCAACAAGGCCACACCTAATCATGCCACTCCTGTTACGGGCCATTTTCTTTTAAACCACCACACCTGGATTAATAAATACACTTCTTAATGTCTGTCAAGGTAATGTACTCATTGTATATAAATTTGAGTATTATTTCCCAGGCTATTGGTCATGAACATAAAGCAAGGAATAAGATATATAGTATAACAGAAGTAGTTTAAAGTTTAATAAATGATGAATTGAAGACTACCAAGTATAGTGATAGAAGTAAGGTGAGAAAGGCAAACTGTGACAATCCAAGTAAAACATGACTGCCACACTTTCTCTTTACCCCAAAACTTCTAAGTTGGAGCTTTCCTTCAGTTCTTGGAGGAACTAGGGAAGTTATCTTCGAGCTAAAAGAATGACTAGGAGTTTTTCTTTTTATGCAAGAAATTTGAAACATACAGGTAGTTGTATAGTACACAGAGTTTATATTTTAATTAAGTTTTCTCTGATATGGTCTAGTAAAAGTTCTTCACATTATTTTACATAAGGCTAAGGTACCTGCAGGAATAGAAATTTGATGTGGGATTCCCCTCTGTATGCTGTGAATATGTTTTATTGCCATTGAGAATAAAGGAGATGCTTGGGCCTATGACATGGCAAAATATAGTCAGGCTGGAAGAGATAGAGTAAGAGTAAGCAGAGTCAAGAAGAAGCCATGTAGCTGCCACAGGAGACAGACGCCGGACGAAACCTTACCGGTAGGCCAAACAGCATTGTGATACACAGATTAATAGAGATGGGATAATTTAAGATATAAGAGTTATCCAGGAATATGCCTAGCAGTGTTTTAAGAATACAGTTTCTGTGTGATTATTTTGGGTCTGGGTGGCCGGGAAACAAACCAGCAGTTCTGCCAACAAAAGGAGGTTAGTTGCTATTTGAGCAGTATTTACAAGAGTAAGAAAAAGAAGGTTTGATAAGAACTAAAATTTTAGTCAAATTCTTTTCAGAGTCCTCGTGCCTTGCTTCTATGAACATGTCCTATGGGACTCTGCAGAACCTAACAGAGAACTGCTTGAACGCACCACCAGCCTGACATATCTTCAGTCTTATTGTTCAGCAGAAATAAAATTTGGTTTGGATCCCTGTTGGCCCTGTTAGTGATGATAATTTGAATAAATGACCAATTCAATGATGATATTAACACTGACCTTTATTTTTGGGAAACTGTCAAAACATAGTACGCTAAATGCTTTTCAAGAAACCAGCCTGAATATAAGACAACAAAGACTATTTATCTAACTCATGTTCATTTTAATTTCCTTCTTAGAATGTAGATGAATGAGGACAAAGTCCAGGATAATGTCATAAATAGTCAGGTGTTTAATAGTGTTCATTCAACAACACTGAATGAAATGGGTTTATATGACAATGCTGAGACAATCATAGGAGTTGAATGTCAGTAGAAATTTTACAACTCCGTATTTATATTGAAGTTTTTTTTTCCAAAATCCAATTTCAAAGTGGTTTCATTACTAAGATTCATGTATATGAGGAAATTGTTTAAAACATATTTTAATACCTGTTTATTATTAAAATAGGAACAAATCACTGATTTTGTATATGGTTCTTTCTCATAAATGATTTATATTTTATAAAACAGGATGCCAAGACATTAATAACTATTGTCATAGTTTAAGCAGCCATTTTTGGGTACAAAGAAAGGTTGGCTGTATCATTCAGTGCCTTAGAAGCCTACAATAAAGAGACACAGGTGCTCAATTTTGGTGTTGAAAAAGGAAATTCTTCCATTTTTCTCTAGCTTTTAAACACTTCCACCAAATGAAGTTATACTACATTACACATATCTTATATACCATATCATGAAAGCTAAAATATAAGGGGAATGTAACTTGGATTTACATTAACAAAGCTAAATGTTCTTATCTATGTGCTCTATGGTTAACTAAATCATGTAATAGTCTCTCATTCACGCCATTTTGCAATTTGCTTAATTGTACTTCTCAAAATAAATGTTTAAAGAATAAAATAACATAAACATTTTATCAAATCTATTCTGTATATGATTATTTATTTGCTAGCTTGAATATGACTGAGACAACAAAGATCAATGACAAAAGAAGGGAAGGCTGGGAGATAGGGGAGAGAGGAGACAGGGAGGGAGGAAGAGAGAGAGAGAGAGAGAGAGAGAGAGAAAGAGAAGGAGGGAGAGGGGGGGGGACTTTATGTAGAGCATTGTTCAGCTGTTCAGCCACTTGGTAGTTTATTTATTTCAGCACGTGCTACTTTGTGAATGAATATGAAGTCTAACTATTTAACATTTCACATTTAGGAAATATCTTTGATTTACTAAATAATGATTTATTTACACACTGATTTTTACCAGATATATGAAATCAAGGAGGTCAGCAAGCAGCTGTATATATAATTTAGATATATCAGGTGTGTTGTATATTAAATAAAAATAGGAGCATACATTCAAAACATACCCTAGTGAAACTATCTGACAAGATAGGTTCTTCTGTTAAGTCTAAGATAAATGCCACTATTTTATTCATAAAATATGTATTTTCTAGAAAGTATTACACATCTGTTGGTGAGGGAAGGAAACATTAGGTCTAGAATAGACACAAGAAGTGCACCAAGAAATGAGCCGCTTCATAGGAAATAAATATGAAGTATATGCTGTCTCTAGAGCTGATGAAAGATTGGGCAGTCACAAAAATCTTTTCCAGCAAGGGGATTTTTGGATATAATTACAACAAAGAATGAGTAGGGTGGGCGCAAATTAGGGGAGAAGAGCAAAGGCACTGAATCATAAAATTTGATTGACAGTCGTTTGTATACTTGTGACCAATGCTAAGGCGGTTCTTATCAGAAAAAATGAGAAGCATAGAAGGGATCCAGAACCAAAGAACGGAACTGAACGCAACTGTTTTAGGAAGTGAATCCCTGAAATTCCTTGAAGTCCAGTGTAGACACTTGTAAAGATTACAAACATGAAGATTGATAGTGACCAGGTAAGAAAATGTAAGTCCCTAAAAGAAGATAATTAAATAAAGACATATTAGTAGAAATAATATATAATATTTTAAATATAAATATATAATAAATGTATATGATGTGTGAGTTTGAAAAGCCTTCTGCTTCCTTACTTCCTCATTTTGAAGACACTGCTGCTATAAGTAAGCTTGTATGTCCCCCACACCTATATTCATGCAAATGCATACAAACACATTTTTAACCAACTACAACACACACACACACACACACACACACACAATTGAAAAGAGTAGGTACAGCAGGGAGCTAAAGTGAGAAGTGTGGGAAACCTCGACCAAGGTGGACTTTTAGCAGTGAAATTTCTGTCAAGAAACGGATAATGCTGGGTTTCTTGCAGTATATTAATCATTCAGTAAATTGTAGACATCTAATGCCTCCTTAAACCCCATTAATAAAAAACAAGCATGGTACTTGCTCTTTGGTAATTTAATTTAACCCAAACGTTGGAAATAGCTACATAATACATCTATTTACATGTGGTAATTATCAATTTCCCACTGAGTACATATGTAGCAATCCTACAGGGAATTTTTCATTTCTTCAGAAAATAGATGAATGTACAAAAATTATTGTCAGTTAGCATAATATGTATTAAGCAAAATTAACCTAACATGAAATTTCAACAGACAAAGCACATGCAGCATGGTGCCAAACACTTTCATGTTGGGACATAAGATAGCAAATATTCTGACTACCTATTATCATCATTTTCTTTGTTTGTAATTCATTTTTAACACTTTAAGAACAATATAACCTGGTTGTTCTTAGCAAGTGAGCAATCTTAGTTTGTAATCTATCAACATGACTCATAAATATCCGTCAGAACTCTAAACTGGAACACAGAAGTGATAAATGTGGATTCCTTCAAGGGAGCAGGAGATGTTGAGAATAATAGTGGTAAGAGGACTGGGTTTGGTCACATTTGGTTTATACCTACACTCCCTCTTGTGCAGAAGAGACGGAAGCAGGAAACAATGGGTTTCTGACTGCAGATTCTATGTAATAAGCTCAAGGCCAGCTTGGGATGCACAGTTAGATTCCCACCTCCAAAAATATTGAGACAGAATTCATAAAGCAATTATTGATAGCTGACTTCACAAGAAGAATAAATAAGAAAGAAACAATATCAATAATGTGCATCAAATGTAGTCCTGGTATTCTTCCTTAAGGAACCTCTACAGGGCATTTTTTGTTTGTCTGAATAAACAAATATTTAGATTTGTGGCCAACATTAATGTTAACCTTGATTTTTTATATATTATTTCAGCCTTCTGTTCCTCATTGGTTGGATAAAAAATATGTTTAAACAAATACAATATTAGCGAAAGGAATATAAAGTTGAAGTGGGAGCATTTTAAGGCATTTTCTACAATTTGGCTTATACTATGTAAATGTAGTTTACCTTTTTCTCCCCAGCTTTAATTTTAGAATTCTTTTGATTTAATAATGTTAAGTGAAAACCTTTTAGATAGTTTAAATTTGATTTTAGCAAATTAGTTTCAATTTAGTGGTAAATTAATATCAATACAGAAAGCAGTTGGAGCTGTCAAGGTGTTAAAAAGGAACTTCATTCCTATTAGCATTTTCTTTCATACTATCTGCTGTAATAAAAAACAAATATATACTTTCTACCACTTAATACTTCCTTGATGATAACTTTTTTACTTGTACATGTTTTTATAACTTGTTATAAATGTCTTATATCCCATGTCCAGCTTATATTTCTTATTATAATTTCAAGAAAATAGAAAATTTGTCGGGGAGAGAGACTAATGACTAAACTCAGTTCAATAATTGTTGTGCTGTTAGAGAGAAAATCACATTTTATCAAGTATGCATTTCATCTTTCATGTTCTGCTGAAACACAGAACTGAAAGAAAAAAACCATATGATCATTTCATTAGATGCTGAAAAAGCTTTTGACAAAATTCAACATCCCTTTATGATAAAAGTCTTGGAGAGATTAGGGATACAAGAATTATACCTAAATATAATAAAAGCTATTTACAGCAAACCGACAGCTAACATCAAACTAAACGGAGAGAAACTCAAAGCCATCCCACTTAAATCAGGAACACGACAAGGCTGTCCACTCTCTCCATACCTCTTCAATATAGTGCTTGAAGTTTTAGCAATAGCAATAAGACAACACAAGGTGATCAAGGGGATTCGAATTGGAAAGGAAGAAGTTAAACTTTCGTTATTTGCAGATGATATGATAGTGTACATAAGCGACCCCAAAAACTCCACCAAAGAACTCCTACAGCTGATAAACACCTTTAGTAATGTGGCTGGATACAAGATCAACTCCAAAAAATCAGTCGCCCTCCTATACACAAAGGATATGGAAGCAGAGAGGGAAATCAGAGAAGCATCACCTTTCACGATAGCCACAAACAGCATAAAATATCTCGGGGTAACGCTAACCAAAGAAGTGAAGGATCTATTTGACAAGAACTTTAAGGCATTGAAGAAAGAAATTGAATAGGATACCAGAAAATGGAAGGATCTCCCTTGCTCGTGGATTGGGAGGATCAACATAGTAAAAATGGCAATCCTACCAAAGGCAATTTATAGATTCAATGCAATCCCCATTAAGATCCCATTAAAATTCTTCACTGATCTTGAAAGGACAATAATCAACTTTATATGGAATAACAAAAAACCGAGGATAGCCAAAACAATCTTATACAATAAAGGAACTTCTGGAGGCATTACCATCCCTGACTTTAAACTCTATTACAGAGCTACAGTAATGAAAACAGGGTGGTATTGGCATAAAAATAGAGAAGTCGACCAATGGAATCGTATAGAAGACCCGGATTTTAACCCACAAACCTATGAACACCTCATTTTCGATAAAGGTGCTAAAAGTCTACAATGGAAGAAAGAAAGCATCTTCAACAAATGGTGCTGGCACAACTGGATGTCAACCTGTAGAAGAATGAAAATAGACCCATATCTATCACCATGCACAAAACTCAAGTCCAAATGGATCAAAGACCTCAATATCAATCTGAACACACTGAACCTGATAGAAGAGAAAGTGGGATGTACCCTACAACAGATGGGCACAGGCGATCGCTTCCTAGGTATAACCCCAGCAGCACAGTCATTAAGGGCAACATTGAATAAATGGGACCTACTGAGACTGAGAAGCTTCTGTAAAGCAAAAGACACTGTCACTAAAACAAAAAGGGAACCCACTGACTGGGAGAAGATCTTCACCAACTCTGCAACAGACAAAGGTCTGATCTCCAAAATATATAAAGAACTCAAGAAACTAGACTTTAAAATGCTAATTAACCCAATTAAAAAATGGGGCACTGATCTGAAGAGAGAATTCTCAACAGAAGAAGTTCAAATGGCCAAAAGGCACTTAAGGTCGTGCTCAGCCTCCTTAGCGATCAGGGAAATGCAAATCAAAACAACATTGAGATATCACCTTACACCTGTCAGAATGGCTAAAATCAAAAACACCAATGATATAGCCTTTGCTGGAGAGGCTGTGGAGAAAGGGGTACCCTCATCCATTGCTGGTGGGAGTGCAGACTTGTGCAGCCACTTTGGAGAGCAGTGTGGCGGTTTCTCAGGAAAATTGGGATCAACACACCCATGGACCCAGCAATGCCACTCTTGGGAATATACCCACGAGATGCCCGATCATATGACAAGGACATTTGTTCAACTATGTTCATAGCAGCATTGTTTGTAATAGCCAGAACCTGGAAACAACCTAGATGCCCGTCAATGGAAGAATGGATGAAGAAAGTATGGAATATATATACATTAGAATACTACTCAGCGGTAAAAAACAATGACTTCGCGAATTTTGCATGCAAATGGATGGAAATAGAAAACACTATCCTGAGCGAGGTAACCCAGACCCAAAAGGATGAACATGGGATGTACTCACTCATAATTGGTTTCTAGAGATAAATAAAGGTCAGTGAGTCTATAATTTGATACCCTAAAGAAACTAAATAAGAAGGTGAACCCAAAGAAAAGCATATAGCTATCCTCCTGGTTATGGGAAGTAGACCAGATTGCCGGGCAAAAATTTGGGATCTTGGGGGTGTGGTGGGAGGGGGGGTAAGGGGAGAAGGGGACAGAAATGTGAGAAGGGGAGGGTGGGGGGAACTTGGGGAAACGGGATGATTGGGATAAAGGAAGGTTGGTTAGGAGAGCAGAGAAGCACACATCTTAATTAAGGGAGCCATCTTAGGGTTGGCAAGAGACTTGGATCTAGAGGGGCTCCCAGGTGCCCAGGGCGATGTCCCCAGTTAGCTACTGGGGCAGCTGTGGATAGGGAACCTGAAATGACTCTATCCCATAGGCATACTGATGAATATCTTGCATATCACCATAGAAACTTCATCTGGCGATGGATGGAGATAGAGACAGAGACCCACACTGGAGCACTGGACTGAGCTCCCAAAGTCCCAATGAGGAGCAGAAGGAGGGAGAATATGAGCAAAGAAGTCAGGACCACAAGGGGTGCGCCCACCCGTGGAGACAGTGGGGCTGATTCTTTGGGAGCTCAACAAGGCCAGCTGGACTCTGACTGAAAAAGCATGGGATAAAACCGGACTCTCTGAATTTGGCGGACAATGAGGGCTGCTGAGAAGCCGAGGACCATGGCACCGGGTTTTGATCCTACTTCATGCTCTGGTTTTGTGGGAGCCTACCCAGTTTGGATGTTCACCTTCCTAGACCAGGATTGAGGGGGGAGGACTTTGGACTTTCCACAGGGCAGGAAACCCTGACTGCTCTTCAGGCTGGAGAGGGAGGGGGAGGAGTGGGGGTAGGGGGGGGGAGGAGGGGAAGGAGGGGGAAGGAAATGGGAGGCGGGGAGGAGGCAGATATTTCTTTTTTTTCCAATAAAAAAAAAGAAAAAAAAAGTTTAGAGTCAGTTGCTATAGCAACTACTAAAGTAAATTTCTGTAGTGATTCCAGGACCATTTAAATGTTGCTATGCATCTATTTTAGAAAAATGTGTAGAAATCTGATATCACAGTTCTATGTACTTCTAAGCTGATGTCAAGTTTGTAAATGCAATGCTGAGTAAAGCATTAGAAGCATTTGGGGAAGTTGGCTGCTCAAGGGCCCTAATAACAAACAGCTACTGAAATGAAAGAAATGCCCCAGTCAAAGGAAGTCATAGATCAGAGAACTTGGTGCTCTTCAGGATTCTTCTGGCTTCCTTCCTGCTTCTCTAGGTAATAACTAGTTATGTCAACTTGCAATGTTGTTATTGTAGTTATCTTTCCACCTGATATGAATATCAAAATCATTATTTTCTTTAACTTGGAGAGTTGCAGTCCAGCACAGGTAAATTCCTCAGCTTTTCTGGCTTTCAGTTGAAACCAATTAGAGGAAGAAAGACACTATATGTGGTTTGGTCACTGTTTTATCAGTAGTCCCTATTGAATAAATATATGCTTAATGAGTACTGTTTTGAATGAATGAATGAATAAATACATACATAAATAAATAAATGATTGGGTGAAGGAAGAAGGAAAGTAACAAGATGAAGCATAACCAGACAGTTGCAAAAAGGGTGCACAGGAAAGCAAAGTGGAGGTGTATTTGATTCTTTGCTTTCGGTGAGAACAGCCGTGTGTGTGTGTGTGTGTGTGTGTGTGTGTGTGTGTGTGTGTGTGTGTGTGTGTAATTTGCCTCTGGCTTTGATAACATATAATAAGCATGTAATTATTTAAAGTTTTTGTGACTGTGGACACGAGAGTGATGCCAAGCTCTTTGATTTAACATACAAACTATGTTTTCCTGACTAGCATGCTCGTGTGTCAGTATCATTTCTATCCCAAAATTTCTTTCCTTGACTTTTCCAGGTGTTCCTTTCTTACCTGCAAATACCTTTCTAATGCTTCAAATAATTATCCAAGATCAATATTATTAATTCATTTATTTATTATGTATACAGTACTGCCAGTATTCTGCCTCCATGTGTGCCTGCAGGCCAGAAGAGGGCACCAGATCTCCTTACAGATGGTTGTGAACCACCATGTGGTTGCTGGGAATTGAACTCAGGACCTATGGAAGAGGAGGCAATGCTCTTAACCACTGAGCCATTAATTCATATACAGAGTGCCCTCTTTAATTTTGTCCCTTAGTTTTCATTGCCTTCCTTATTCTGCTCTCACTGTTGCAATCATCTCACTCCGTGGTTCCCTAACCTATACCTTGCTTATCTATCAGAAATGATATCTTTGGTGGCAGGACCTACTTCAGTTTCACTGTAGTTCATCCAGACCTGAAACATTGCTGAAAAGTAGCAAGTGCTGAAATAAATAAACTACCAAGTGGCTGAACAGCTGAACAATGCTCTACATAAAGTCCCCCCCCCTCTCTCCCTCCTTCTCTCTCTCTCTCTCTCTCTCTCTCTCTCTCTCTCTCTCTCACCTCCTTCTCTTTCTCTCTCTCTCTCTCTCTGGATATCTGTCTCTCTCCCTTCTCCCTTTGTGCTCCCTCCTTCCCTTCTAACCCCTTCCCCAATCACCACAGCCTCTATAACATTATAACAAGCACAAGAAACACAAGGTCTTAATGCAGACTGGGAAAACACCCCACCATGAACTAAACCCATTCCAAGCTGTCCGCTCTTTCTCAGAAGACAATCCATGTACACCAAGCCAGGATACCAAAAGACAAATTTATAAAGAAGACTGTTCGTGATGTGCTACACCGACGATCTCAGCAGGCTGAGTCAGGAGGATCGTGAGTTCAAGAATAGGCTATCCTAGGGAGTGAGACAAGTCTCAGTAAAAGGAACAAATACAATATCTTGCAAAGTAAATGAAGCTATTAGATTGTAAAACAACAAGCACTGAATACTGACTCCTGACTCCTAGCACAGGGCAGGTGGTTATTGCATGAGTATTCCCAGAAAATCTAAGTTGTTTTCCCTTCATATAAGTAACATATTGATGTGGGAGTGTCATATATCAATCTGTTTATCAATCTGTTGATTTCATTGGTTAAAATAAAGACACTGCTTGGCTGGTCCTATAGGTTAGAAAATAGGTGGGTGGAGTAAACAGAATAGTATACGGACAGGAAGAGGAAGTGAGCTCAGAGAAGCACGCAGCTCCGCTCAGAGACAGCAGCCTCCTGTCTAGCGGGCAGACAGGATGGCCCAGCTCTCTGAGGCACGCACGCGATGAAGCTCCGACTCAAGATGGATGTAGACTAGAATCTTCCCGGTAAGCGCACCTTGGGGTGCAACACACTTTATAAGAAATGGGCTAGTCCAGGTGTGAGAGTTAACCAAGAAGAGACTAGAAATAATGGGCCAAGCAGTGTTTAAATGAATGCAGTTTGTGTGTTGTTATTTCGGGCATAAGCTAGCCAGGCGGCCGGGGTGTTGGGGACGCAGCAACCCCGACGCCCCAATTTCAACAGATGGCTGCCCAACGTGTGGACAACTGAATCCACAGAAAGTCTGAGAAAGCTTGGGAAAGAGTAAAGCATGTTTTCTTGGTAGCAGCACTTTCTCGGGTTTACTCTACTTGCTAGAGGCAAGCAAACACTCTCATCTAAGAGAGGCTTCCTGACTCAGCTTCAGCTGCAAAACCCTGCAGCTCATTAAGAGGTCCTGCCATGAAATACTTAAACGGTGTTGACGAAAAGCTGATCACATGCTTTTCGGTTTTTAGCCGTAGCAGGAAAAAAGCTGCGCTGTTTAAAAATGCCGGCTTTCTGGGCTGTCCAGCCAGTGCAAACTCTTACTCTTTAACACACATGGTTTGTGTGGCTTGCAAGCACAGGCTGCGGAAGCTCGCTTGCTGGCAAGGACCTTGAAACACTGTAGACTTGTGGCACTGAACGCGGCTCTGGCCGGTACCTCAGTCACAAGGTTGGAATGGCAGAAAGTTAAGGAATGAGCTACATCTAGCCGGCAAAGCCACGCCTTTAGTCCTTCTGAGATTGCTTGGTAAATTAAAGACTTATGTGGTCAGAAAAACAGAGAGAGATACAGTAAAAAGAGATTCAAAGATAAAGAAAATTTTTAAATGGTTTACACTGTGTTAAAAATATATGCAAGCTAAAAGTAAGTTCTTAAAAGTAAAAAATAAGGAAGAAAAAGAGAAGTTGGTTGTGGTAGTGCACGCCTTTAATCCCAACACTTGGGTTGCAGAGGGAGATTGACCTCTGTGACTTCAAAGTGTGGTAGCACACGCCTTTAATCCCAGTGCCTAGAAGGCAGAGACTAACAGATCTCTGTGAGTTCAAGGTGTAGTAGCAAACGCCTTTAATCCCAGTGCCTAAAAGGCAGAGACAAACAGATCTCTGTGAGTTCAAGGTGTGGTAGCATACACTTTTAATCCCAATGCCTGGGAGGCAGAGACAGGCAGATATCTGAGAGTTCAAGAACAGCCTGGTCTACAGAGTCCAGGTCAAAAAAGCAAAAAGTTAAAAGTAAAAATAAATGAAATAAATGAAATAGAGGTTAAAACAAAGCACACAAAGATGGAAAATACACAGAGAATCTTGATACTGTATGCTATTATGCTCTGTTTGAATTGTTTGAATGCTGAGGAAGGAGCAAGAGCTGATAAAAGATATTTGATTATAAATGCTGCTAAACTAACCCAACACAGATATTGTGAAAATGTCTTGACTTTGGAATTTGGATCTAAGGACAAAATACTTTGGAAAGGAGTTTCTTGTTTTGTTTTCACAGAGGATGAGACCATGTTCATTTCTTCTATTCCGATATGGTATGATGGACCACGCCCTCCTGAAGGGTTGCTGTGAACGCCTTCAGAAAATTGCCTCGCTCAACTGCCAACTAAGATGAAACCAGCACACAGGTTATACCATGAAAGACCTAATTAACAACGCCCCCATTCAGCAGGAAGCAGTTTGGAGAGAAAACTGCGCCCATGTTCCCAAATATGGTTTATAAGTGCTCTTTTACATTTAAAGGGGGAAATGGTATAGGTATGAATAATTTACATTGATATGGATTTTGCTTTAGTGATTTAAATTTAAGGTCAATTTTGTTATATGTATCTGTATTTCTGATCTTGATTAGGTGTAGTGATTGTGTAGTTCATTTAAAAATGTAATGTATATAGGTTGTTAATAGATTAGTTAAGTTAGTTAATATGTTAGTTAAGATTTTCTAGATGTACATAGATATATTTTAGATAGGCATTCTTCATATCTTTCAAAGACTACAAAATAGGACATTTAATGTTTTAATAACTTGGAACTTTTCATGACAATGAGACACTCTGCTCCTGGCGACACCAATCTACTTCGAGAGGAAGATGGGCATCGAAGAGGATCCTTATGGAGTTTGATAGCCATTTGGGCAAGAAACTGCTCTTGCCTGGACTATTGCATAAACTGGACACAGAGAACCCGCAGAGAGAGGACTACTGAACTTGCCTAAAGGTGAGATGATCTTTCGGGGTTCCTGATTCATGAAGGAGTCTGCGAGACATTCTTCAGGACAAGCAGATAGTGACTGCCTTTTGAAATTTCCTGCTTTGTGGAATGTCTGCTGAAAACTATGGGCCTGTAGGCCGAAGACGGATGCCCCAACGGTACAGAGGAACATTGGGTGACTGTACAGGCAGCGAGATGTCTCTGTCATTTCTAGAGTTTGAACGTTGCTTATTTCTTGTTTGCTTAGGTGGTATTGTATCTTTCTGGAGTCTTTGATAGAGTTAAGAATAGTTAGTTATAGTTATACTTTTCTTTCTTTAGTTATGATAAAGATTATTGTAATTTTTACTTGATAACTGTTCTATGTAATTTTGCTATGTTAAAGTTAAAGCCTTTCCTTTTTGTTTAAACAGAAAAAGGGGAAGTGATGTGGGAGTGTCATATATCAATCTGTTTATCAATCTGTTGATTTCATTGGTTAAAATAAAGACACTGCTTGGCTGGTCCTATAGGTTAGAAAATAGGTGGGTGGAGTAAACAGAATAGTATACGGACAGGAAGAGGAAGTGAGCTCAGAGAAGCACGCAGCTCCGCTCAGAGACAGCAGCCTCCTGTCTAGCGGGCAGACAGGATGGCCCAGCTCTCTGAGGCACGCACGCGATGAAGCTCCGACTCAAGATGGATGTAGACTAGAATCTTCCCGGTAAGCGCACCTTGGGGTGCAACACACTTTATAAGAAATGGGCTAGTCCAGGTGTGAGAGTTAACCAAGAAGAGACTAGAAATAATGGGCCAAGCAGTGTTTAAATGAATGCAGTTTGTGTGTTGTTATTTCGGGCATAAGCTAGCCAGGCGGCCGGGGTGTTGGGGACGCAGCAACCCCGACGCCCCAATTTCAACAACATATTACTCTAATATTTTATTTTCTCATTGTTCTCACCTTATACCTTTTAAAGACAAATTCCAGTTTGCAAAAACCAAATAAAATCTGGGTAAATCTTATCATCATTTTAAGTGAAAGAACTCTCCTCCTATATAGCACTTCTATTTGATATGCAGGAAAACACAACCTGTGAAGGAGTACCTTAACACGGAGAAAGTTTGTAGAGTTCTGTAGTTTAATCCCCACAGACCAGATCTCCATTACAAACCAAAGTTATCCTTTAAGAGAAAAGTGTGTTTTCTACACCTGTATTCGTGAGTATGCTTTTGAACTATAAGATCAGCCTCCATAAATATATCTCTCTGTTCTTTTCCGTGAGATGTTTATTCTGTTTGTTCAAGCCTAGAGCTAGGACATAAAAGGATGCTTTCTCAAGAGACTAAATATTAGAATGTCAGACATCTAAGCGTGCACAGCATTCCGTCTGCCAAAAACAGAAGCAAGTAGGTGAATGTGTGGTTTCATTTCATGGTTAATAACATTTCAGAGTTCCTAGTCTACCCTCTGACAACAGGACTGATTCCACAGATAGAAGAAACTATTAAAATGTTGTTGCATAACAGGAAGAAACACTGGGGTGTGGTGCACACTGGATTTCATATTGCAGAACACAAGATGTGCAGGGGTGTGGTGCACACTGGATTCCATGCTGAGAATCTAGTTAACAAACTGGGGAAATTTTTCCTTTGGTTCTATTGAACATTTCCTTTCACTTACAAAATGTCAGAAAAGAACGAGCTGAAAAAACTAAGATCTAAAGTCAGGAATGGGAGATGAAAGAGGACGTGACATTTCCAGAAAAAAAAAATTATCCAGATTAAAATCTGATTTTTGTATAACCTTATTTTCTGTCAGGTATCTTTATTCTACGACAGTGTTTTATAGGTATGCAATGCATTTCAACCATGTTCACCTCCTGTTCCCCTCTCTTGTCCTCTTACTGTCCCATAGAAACCCTTCTCTCTCTACCTACTTTTATGTCCTTCTGCATATGACTCACTGAGTTTAGTTAGAGAAGCTTCCATAGCCAAGGATGGGAATTTATTTACTTGTTCAAAGGTCAGTTATCAATGGTGAAATCACCATAAAAATGACACCCTTCACTCAATCATACATTGTCAACAGACTCTCAGGGAGGAGTGTGCTTCCTAATGGGCTGAGTCTTGTGGAGGTCTTTGGAAGATACCCACAACTGAGCCAATTTGGGTAATACACATGTTATATGGGATGCCCCTTAGTATGCTGTGAATGTTTTATTACCATTGGTTAAGGAAGAAGCTGCTTTGGCCTTTGGCAAGGCAGATTATAACTAGGTGAGGAAGCCAAACTGAAAACAGGGAGAAAGAAGGCTGAGTCAGGGAGATTTCAGCAGCTGTCAGGTAAGCAAGACGTGAGTTAACATGCCACGAGCCTCTTGGTAAAATATAAAATGATGGAAATTGGTTAATTTAAGTTTTATGAGCTAGTTAATAATAATCCTGAGCTAATAGATCAAGCGGTGTGGAATTCATATTAAGCCTATGTGTGTTTATTTTAAAAGCAGTGGGACCCAGTGGGATGAGAAACCTCCAGTTACGACATGCCGTGCCCAGAAGATGTCCTCCCATTCTATGGCTCCTATATTCTTTACTCCCACTCTCCCATGATGTCCCCTGAGGTTTCAGAAGGATGATGTGACTGTCCCATTCATGCCTGAGTTAAGCATGATTTTCTAGACAGTCGGTTTGTCATTGGGAGAGGAATAAGGAAAGTTTCATGCAGCTACTAACTTGCCCAAGAAGTAAAAATGTGACTGGAAGAACAAGTGTCTTGAGACTCATCCACTGCTTAAAATCAGATAATTATGTATGGCTGAGGGATTTAGAGGACCACAGGTCAAAGTCATTGCCGTCATTACTGTTGTAAGACATCACTTGCCTTCACTGCCACTTTATTCATGTGAACAAATAACACTTTCCAAGAGATACAGATGTACATGAAGTCACAAAAACTGGAACACAGAAGCAATGAGACTCAGCTATCTTCTATTAGGGCAGACATAGAGGTTGATGGAACAAACGAAACAGCTCTGTACAAAGAAAGCATTATCAGCTCTTGTAAAATATAATGTACACTATGCAATAGCCATTATTTCCAATTAAATACATATTTTAATATTTCCCAAAATAAATTTTGATTAAATGTTCGCAAATATGTTACCAATAAACAAAACACTGACGAATCTTAGATAAATTATATATGCAATCATAGTATCTTTATTACTCTCCAGTTTACTCAAAACAAGCATCTGAAGACCTCCTTTTACTCCATTTTCTCACTTCCGCATTTATTATCTCATGTACTGCCAGAGATTTCAAGTTCTTCCTCCAAAATCCATGGCATCTCCTATTTTCATTCCCACGCATGTAAACCCTTTTCTCAAAACAGTTTCTCTGCTGCCTTCCTTGGACTGAATTCTTACTTGCTCTCGTCAATTCTGACACTCACCCAAGAAAAACTGAACCCATAGTAAGTGTAGCTTCTCTGTCTAAGCAACAGGAACATTCCCATGATGGGACAGTGTTTAGGACCCGAAAAATATTCATTGGTGACAAAACTTGAAAAAATGTTTCTCAAAATAATTTTTTTTCTTTTCTTGGCAATTAAATTTTATTTTTAGGTTCAGAGTTTTGTACAATGTTCATAGGAATTCCTTGTCAATTTCCCAAAACAATAGTTAATTGAATACATTTTTCATATTAGCATTTTTAATATTATCGAAAGTATTTTCCCCATAAAATATATTCTGATTTTGGTTTCTTCTCCTTCTAATTCCAGTTCCTCCCCACTTCGCTCCGCACCCAGCCCAGAACACCTTTTCTTTCTCTCTTAGAAACACCAAAAAGACATCTAAGGAATAATAATAAATTAAAATAATTAATAAACAAACAAATAAGAACATGACAAAACAACCAAAAAAGAAAAAGAGTAAAATTAAAAGTGTAAGAAATGCATATGCAGAGACACACACATCACATATTCAAGAATGCTATCAAACACAAAACAGAAGACATATATATGTACAAAGGACATGAAAGGTAAAAAACAAACAAACCCAACCCCCCCAAAAAATTATCTGACAATATTATGAGAAAAAAAAAAAACTCCAATGACTCAATTGAGTTCCTTTGTGTTGGTCATAGACTGTTGTTCCTTTAGGCCTACCCTAAACAGAAGCTCATTTCCCTAGCAAGACTCTATTGGATAAAATTAATTTTTCTTTACAAGTGGTTATCAATTGAAGATAACTTCTGGCTTAGACATGGAGCTATGTGTCTACTTACCCTTTCAGTTCCAGGACCCTACCGGGTGCAGATACAACCCTGTACCTGCTGCATAGCCTGTGAGCTCATATGTGTGCTAGCCAGCCAATTGTGTCCAGAGGCATCGATTCATTGACATCTTCAATCCTGCTTACACTCTTTCTGCCTTCTTTACTGTAGGGTTCTCTGAATTGATACCGGCATAAAAATAGATGTATATATAGATCAATGACACATAATCCAGAATCACATATCCAGATATTAGTGTACACAACTATAGTTATGTGGTATTTGACAATGATGTTGAAGACACACACTGTAGAAGAGATAGTCCCTTTGGCAGATGGTTCTGGTAAACCTGGATTTCGACATGCAGAAAAATTAAGTGAGCATCTTACTTCCCACACTGCACAAAACTCCACTACAAAGGAATAAAGGGCCTTAGCATAAGGCCTGATCTTCTAAAAATGCTAAAATATATCCAGTTTTGGACATCTACATTTGTTACATATGCACATGTGTTTATACTCCTAAATATCTAAATGGAACCTGCTTAATCTGTATAATATTACTTATATGTATATGAATTCTGGCCTGTGATCACTTGAAATTGGGATCATAGTGGAAGAAGACTAATTCACCCACTTTCACTATCTTTAGTTGCCTGCATTTCTTTGTCTAGAGTGGAGGCCCCAAGAGAATCCCCCTTTGTTTAGCGTTTTGTGCTGTTGTCTTATTTAAGGAGCCATGATGATGAAAATTCATGAGTGTAGCTATGCTGAGATTTTTAAAAAGGTGAAATTTCAAAGCAAGCTTTTTGATCCTCAGGCTTTTAAAATCTTCCTGCCCCATCTTTCCATCATGATCCCAATATCAAACGATCACAGGCGAGAATTCATATACATATAAGTAATATTATACAGATTAGGCAGGCTCCATTTATATATTTAGGAGTCTAAACACATATGCATATCTAACAAAAAATTTAAAATCAGAGGTCAGGAATTTGAGAGATAACAAGGGAAAAGGACATGCACAGGGATGGAGGGAGGGAAAAAAAGGAGGCAAATTATTTAATTATATTTTAATTTATATTTTTTTCAAAAAAATTAAGATGCTTCTGGAGGAAAAAAGCAAGAATCACACTTTAACTTACAGGAACAGGGAAAGTCTTTCTTAATTGGACTCTGGTAGCACAGATATAAGATCAACAATTGACAAATGGTGCTCCTAAAATAAAAAGGCTTCTGTACAGCAAATGAAATGTCATGGTATCAGCCACGAGAATAGGAGAATAATAGCTCTGCCAGCTATACATCTGACAGAAGAATAGAGTCTGGAATAAAAACAAACAAACAAACTAGAAAACAAGCAAACTAATAAACACACAATCCTAAATATCAAGAAAACAAATTAATTTAAAATGGGTATGGTGAGATACCTTGCTCAGCCTTGATTAAAGTGTTTGTGTGAGGGACTTGGTCCTGACTAAACTAGGTTTACCAGAATTTAACTCCCCAAGGAAGGCCTGAACACCTCTGAGAAGTGTGTAGGAGGTGGAATTGGGGGAGGTAGGTGAGGACAGCAGAAGGGGAAGGAGTTGGAACTGAGGCGAATATGTAAATTTTTTTAAAATTAAATAAAAAATGAAATGGGCTATGAATATGAAAAGTTCTCATAAGAAGAAACACAAATGTCCACTAAACACTTTTCAAAGTGTTTAATACCTTTAGCCACCAATGAAATGTAGACATTTACTCTAAGATTCAGTCTCATGGGAGTCAGAATGACCGTCATAAAGAATACAAATGACCCGACTGGTGTGAAAGTTGCAAAAGGGGAACTGTTATATACTATGGGTGGAAGTGAAAATATTTCAGTCACATTGGAACTCAGTGTTGAGGATACTCAAAAGAAATTAGAAAAAATTACCTCACTACCCAGCTATCTTCTTCCTTGGAATAATCATCAAAGACTTTATATCTTATTTCAGAGCTACTTAGCTATCAATATCCATTGCTATTCTATTCAAATAGCTAGAAAATGGTTCAGTCTAGATGTCCATCAACTGAAAATAGATAATGGATATGAGGTGCATACATACAAAGGATAATATTATTAAACTATATAAAATTAGCGTCATGAAATTCAAAAAAATGAATGGAACAAGAAGAATTATTTTTCGTGAGGATACCCTAGACCTCAAAGACAGATGCATCACATTCTTTCTCATGTGCGAGTCTTAGTTTCATAGCTTGTGTTTCCTGTGTTTATCCTGGAGTAAATATCAAAATCTGGCAAATAGTAGCAGGCTAGTGAGGGCATACTGAGGGAGGAGAGTGTATTGTAGGAGATATTAAACTTGAGACGTCGGAATTGGGTAATCATAGAGGTGTATCTATGGAGCAGCATGCAGTGGAATGACAGGAATGGACAAAAAAGGTGGCAAAGAATTATTAACCAAATAAAGTGTGTATGAAGAAGCAAAAAGGGAACGAATTGTCTTGAAACAAAGCTAAAAAAAATAAATAAAATGGAGTGCATGTAATAAGAAAGAACATGTTGGAGGGAATGCTAAAATCTCAAAATTTAGGTAGGGATGAGGAAAAGAAGTTGGGGAAATGAGGATGCAGAGTGGGTTAAACAAATCCAAGGATATGTATATTTCTTATAAAATCCCATTAATTCATAAGTTACTTCAATTATAATCAATAAATACAATGCAGTGATACATTTTTCTACATATATTTCTTGACAGTAGAAAATAAACTTTGGTGGATCTTGTAGCCTAATTTTTTTAGATACATGTTTTGAGATAATTTGGGACTATGAGCTTACCCTGATAGCCTACTGGTTAAGTTTAACCTGTCTCCTAAAGAACAATATAACCAACCTTATTATTCCTTGAATTTCCCTTGCAATCACCTTTTACAATGTGAGATAAATGCACAGCTTTAATCATAAGTTATGTCCCCTCCCATGCTCTTGACTCAGAATAATGTGTGTATGTGTGTGTGTGTGTGTGTGTGTGTGTGTGTGTGTGTGTGAGAGAGAGAGAGAGAGAGAGAGAGGATGATGATGTTAATCATTTTCTGAAAACAGCCAACAGGTTGAAAGCAACTTAAAAAAAAATATCTCATAAATGTTGGAGGCAACATGCTGATATAGATTGACAGCATCTGTTAGCAGTTTTAAATGCTATTCTGGGTCAGATGGGATCAGTAAAGTAACCTCTTCCCTAGTAAATCTCTTTTAAAGATCTCTATAAAACATTCCTTGTTCCTTTCTCATGCCATATTTTATATGCTCTTTAACAAATACAGAGTAAAGTCTTTGTCAGGCACAGATTCAGATATTCAAACATAAGCAACAGGGACAGACAGATTAGACATACACAACAGATAACTACAGCCAAGCTACACACCACAAATTATAGACAAAGGATACAAGGAGAGGGCTGGAGAGATGGCTCAGTGGTTAAGAGCACTGGCTGCTCTTCCACAGGTCCTGAGTTCAATTCCCAGCAACCACATGGTGGCTCACAACCATCTGTAATGAGATCTGGTACCCTCTTCTGGCATGCACACATACATGGAGGCAGAATGTTGTATACATAATAAATAAATAAAATCTTTTTTTTTTAAAAAAAGGGATACAAGGAGAGAAATCAATAATTCAGATTTGGGTTTGTATTGAGCAAACTAGTCCACAAGGAAGTTGCTTTCTTTTCATTACTTAATGAGATATTAAAACATTTTGGTGGCTATGCTGATTGTATTTTAATTCATTAACCAATGCAGGCAAATAATGGTGTTCTCAGAAGACATGCATTATTAAATCAAAATCTAAGTGATAGACAAAGGTAACCAATTTTTGATCAGAGAGGCCCAAATGATGTGGGAGTGTCCTATATCAATCTGTTGATTTCATTGGTTAAAATAAAGAAACTGCCTGAGCCCATTGATAGGCCAACCCTTAGGTGGGTGGAGTAGACAGAAGAGGATTCTGGGAGAAGGAAGCTGAGTCAGAAGGAGTCGCCATGATGTTCCCAGTCCCTGCAGACACAGGCTAGAATCTCCCCGGTAAGCACACCTTGGGGTGCTACACAGATTATCAGAAATGGGCTAGTCCAGGTGTAAGAGCTAGCCAATGGGAGGCTGAAATTAATGGGCCAGGCAGTGTTTAGAGGAATGCAGTTTCCGTGTTGTTATTTCGGGGCATAAGTAAGCCATGCGAGCGGCCGGGTACAGGGACACAGCCCGGCCGCTCCTCATTCAACAGATTGGCGCGCCAACGTGCTAATGAACTCCACTTAAAAACCTGAGAGAGCTTAATTTTAAACAGAGTTTAACACAGAGTTTTGTTGTTTGTTGGTGCCGTGCCGTAGAGAGATTTCCTGATTCAGCAACAGCAGCAGAAAAAAAAGCTGCGTCATTTTAAAATTGCGGTTTCCTGGGGCTGTGCTGCCAGCGTGAACTCTGGTTTCAAAGCGTTTCAAAATGCTGCATACTCAGTCTCAAACTGCTGAGTGCGGCTCCAATGTGGACCTGCTGTGTGCCTGGAACTGTGCGCAGCTCAGGTGCACCAAATAGATCTGAGGCAGGAGCGGCTCAGCTCCGCCATGATGAACTGAGCTGGTCTCAAACAGGAACTACCGTAATTACTGTGATAACAGCGCACTTAAGTAGAAGCTTAAGGTTTCTACTGGGCAGAATGGGTTAGGGTTAGGGTTAGGGTTAGGGTTAACTATACAAGAAGCAACTTAAGTTTTTAAAAAGTGCTTAACATTTTAAAAAATGCTCCTGGATAGTAAAAAAATTACAGATTCACAATAAAACAGATTCAGACAGACCACTAAATGAGTCACAATGTTGGATAAAGGTACGTGGGCTTGAGAGAGAAAAAAATATATATAGAAATATATATTTATATATTTCTATATATATTCTATATATATATTCTAGAAATATATATAGGAAGCAGTTTGGAGAGAAAAACTGCGCCCATGTTCCCAAAATATTGTTTATAAATGTTCCTTTACATTTAAAGGGGGATATGATATAGATATGAATAATTTGCATTGGTGTGGATTTTAAAGTCAATTTTGTTATATGCATATGTATTTCTGATCTTGATTAAGGTATTATGATTGTATAGTTCATTTTTAAAATGTAATGTATAATTAGGAAATATAGGTTGTTGTTAAATAATCGTAAATAATAGTCAAGCTTGTAGTCATGTTAGATTTTCTAGATATATGGAGATATATTTCAATTAGATAGGCATTCTTCATATCTTTCAAGGACTGCAGAATATGGCATTTAATGTTTTAATAATTTAGGGCTTTTCATGACAATGAGACACGTCTGCTCCTGGCAGCACCAATCTACTTCGAGAGGAAGATGGGCATCGAAGAGGATCCTTATGGAGTTTGATAGCCAGCCATTGGGCAAGAGACTGTTCTTGCCTGGACTATTGCATAAACTGGACACAAAGAACCCGCAGAGAGAGGACTACTGAACTTGCCTAAAGGTGAGATGATCTTTCGGGGTTCTTGACTCATGAAAGAGTCTGCAAGACATTCTGCAGGACACAGCAGAAAGTGACTGAACTGTCTTTGGAATTTCCTACTTCATGGAACTGTCTGCTGGATACTATGGGCCTGAAGGGCGAAGATAGATGCCCCAACGGTACAGAGGAACTTTGGGTGACTGTCCAGGCAGCGAGATGTCTCTGTCATTTCTAGAGTTCTCTTATTTCTTGTTTAGTATTATATCCTTCTGGAGTCTTTGATGGAGTTGAAGAATGGATAGATAGTTATAGTTTTCCTTAGTTATGATAAAAGATAAAGTAGATATAAATATTGTAACTGTAATTCTTACTTGATAACTGTTTTGTTATATGTAATTTTGCTATGTTAAAGTTAAAGTCTTTTTGTTTAAACAGAAAAAGGGGAAGTGATGTGGGAGTGTCCTATATCAATCTGTTGATTTCATTGGTTAAAATAAAGAAACTGCCTGAGCCCATTGATAGGCCAACCCTTAGGTGGGTGGAGTAGACAGAAGAGGATTCTGGGAGAAGGAAGCTGAGTCAGAAGGAGTCGCCATGATGTTCCCAGTCCCTGCAGACACAGGCTAGAATCTCCCCGGTAAGCACACCTTGGGGTGCTACACAGATTATCAGAAATGGGCTAGTCCAGGTGTAAGAGCTAGCCAATGGGAGGCTGAAATTAATGGGCCAGGCAGTGTTTAGAGGAATGCAGTTTCCGTGTTGTTATTTCAGGGCATAAGTAAGCCATGCGAGCGGCCGGGTACAGGGACACAGCCCGGCCGCTCCTCATTCAACACCCAAAAGGCGACCAAAACAAGACAAATTATTGCCAGTGCTTTTGTTTAACTGAAAATTATGGTCATAACTAGATCAACGGACCCTATTGCTGCATGTGCTACACATTTTTTTTGGGTGCAGGAAATAGAAAGATCAGTCTTGAACTAACCAGAAAACTCTCGGCTAATAAGCTTTTACAGGGCTGGAAAAAGCAATGCCAGCTGCTGGGGGGAAATGATATCCACAGTCTTATCCAGTGCGGGTCCCTGTATGCTACAATAATTACTTCGCAGTGAGGATGTATCCACTTACTACAGTGGCAAGATTATTAAAGGAGGCAATCAACTGCTCTCCTGAACAGATTTGAGGACTGCTCTACAGGAGGGACTTGGTCCCCGCTATTATAAACATAATCAAAAAACGTGGCAAAGGAAGCCTATTGCTATTTTCTAAAAGGCTACCTTGGTAACTTCCTTTCTAAGCATTTATGCTTATGCTCACGGCTTTGTACTTTTATCCAACCTTGATCTAAGAAGCTTCTTATTGCACAGCTAATGCAGAGACTCATAACTGTCAAAAAACACTGAGAGTAAGCAACTGTGCGTGCTCACAAACAGATGAAAGATTTACATCAACCCACCTCCACCCACAATGCTCAGAGAACAAAAAAGAAGAGTTGAAAAGAATATCTGAAGCAGAGGAAGAGGAGAAATGATGTGAAAGTCTGGTTTCTGGACATGACGTAGCTTTTATAAGCCTGAACTCACAGCAACTATGGCTGTTTGAACACGAGAAATATAAAAACATCAGAATCAAAAGCTCTAGCATGGAGGGTGGAATGCTCCTGATGATACACTTTGGATGAGGGGATAATGGCAGAAGATGGCTATTGAGGGATGTAGAGTCACTTTTTTGGGTGGAGGCAACAGGCATGAGTTGCCTGTTCCCCAATGAATGACACCCTTCTCCCTGCACATACACACATACATGTAAGAAATAGTAAGTGGATTTCATGGTCTATTACAAAAGAGAAAGACCTGAAGTTCAAAGGAGAACAGGAGAAATATTGTAGATAGGTAGGGTGGGGAGCTAGATGGAGGGAAGGCACAACAGATAGACCATGATACATTGCATATATGTATGAAATTTTCAAAATAAATAAAAGTCCCTTGGCTCAAGGAGCTTACATTCTACTATCAGAAATCAACAAGGAAATCAGGAAAGTTCATAATATAGAAGGATGTGGTTATGCAAGGAAAAAAAATCTGAGATGTCCTACATTTAATTACAGCAGTTTAAAGGTGAGATGAGGAAGTGATAAAATAATTAATCAGTTAGCAGCTGCCTGTGAAACCAACAAGACGTCTATTTATATTGAAACATTGATTTAAATTCCATCACAGCCACGCAGCACCCAACCGCCAGCACTGCTGTTATATCAAGTTTCTGGCCTGCTAACCCCAGTCTGCTCAGAAGCAATTACTGCTTCTCATGGACTGTCTTTCTCTACTAAAGCTCCCTCCATTTGCATAATCCTGTGGCTGCTTTTTATCCATGGCCTGTATAGATTGCAGTGATTTTTCTCCACCAAAATTTATTAAAAAATAGCCTTTGGACCTGGTGCTGAGACTATAGGACTTTTAGCCAGGACCAGTTCCTTGCATTTTCTGGCTAGTATCTGAAATGGTTCAACAAGTCAATTTACTCCAGGCATTTCTTGATCTCTGGAGTTTGTGTTTTAAAGTGGCAAGGGCCACTGGACATATAAAGGAAAATATAAAAATAAAGGAAGTTAGGGAGAGTAGGGTGGGAATTGAAAATTTAAATAGGATATTTGGAAAAGGTAAGAAGATAACATTTAAGCAGATAAGTAGAACAAAGACGATAAAGACAAACAGAGATTAAATGAGATGAACAAGAATTTTACCAATTAAAGGTTTGAATGAGATTGTGCATAACATACAAGATAATGAGTACATTTTCAGTAAATAGTAATTTTTTGCTCAATTCACCCACTGGAAAAGAGCAAGGATACCACACTAATCTCTTTATAATTACATAAATAAATTCATTAATTAAATTCCTTCCTTATTTAGATAAATGTATTTTAAAGTAAGGTTTTCATAGTACTGGTATACTGCTGTAAATCCCCAAGTCTTGCTGCTGATTCATACCGAAAGCACCTTCTGCTCTTCGTGTTATTTTTCCTATTTTTTTTTAATTGAAGACAGAATTTTTCATACAATATATTCTGATCCAAGTCTTCATGCTATTCTTGAACTCCATTCCTATAGGTGCTCTGTGGAAGAATATGAAGCATGACTGAGCTAGGTAGTATCAGAGAATGCTCCAATTTGGGGGGGGGTAAGTTGAAAGATTGTGACCTACTGTTGTTGCTTAGTCATTAGCAGGTCTGTCTAGAAGACAGTGAAACTGAGCCACTTCCTCATGATCAACACCTTGTAACACAAAAGCAATACAACAGCAGGACATTTTAAGTACTAATCAGAATAATGTGACCTATGTCTTATCTCTGTCCTAGAGGGTAAGATGACTCCTGAACTTAGTGAAAATTCCTCAGAGAGTTAATAATCTAAACCCGGCTTTAGGAGCCCTAAACCACAAGGCTCATTGATGAAGAACAAAGGTACTATTGCTCCCTCCCTAAGAAGAGATCAAAATAGACTTGTCAGTCATCCTTAGAGGACAAACTACTCCAGTAAAGGCTGATTGTTCTAGAAATCATTAAGAAAAACAAAACAAAGCTTGTCATGAATGCACAGTAGAAAAGGAATTGCTCTGGTCATTGCCTGTTCTGACTCTTGATACTGGTCCTTAACCTGTGGGTTATGACCCAATTGGGTAGTCACATATCAGAAGTTCTGCCTATTAAATATTTCTATTATAATTCATAAGGAGCAAATTACAGCTATGAAATGGTAACAAAATAATTTTATGGTTGGGAGTCACCACAACATGAGGAACTGTATTGAAGAGTCACAGCATTAGGAAGCTTGAAAACCACCGATCTAGAAGGTACAGTTGATTCTGTCATAAACTCATTCCATATTCCACCATATTATATGTCGTACCTGAATTCTTTTAATGACATTATGAGGACTAGGGAGATAAGGGAAATTCAACCCTTTTATTATTCATAATTGTAAACTGGTGTGGGATTGTTTTGTTACTTCCATCTTCAACATGTCTAAGCTATCAGCTGAGACTTTAATAAATACTAAGTCTCTGTGAATATTTTAGAATGGCTAGTGGGAGAGAAAAGTCTGCCAACAACACCACATAGCTGATTATCACCTAATCACAAGTGTTCCCCATGTTTCACATCCTTGAGGGTCTATTAAGTATAAGATATTACTGATATAACTGTGGGGATGTGTGGAGATTGTTTTGCCTTTTCCAGAGTGATTGTTATCATCTATTAGAGTTCTTCAACTAAAGGGGAAAATGGGACATGTGTATCAAAAGAAATGATCAAGTTTTTGCAGTATATAAGTCAATTGGCCATTATAAATAACTGTAATATCATGCCAGAAGTATCTTAATGCTCTAAAATTACAGAAAATGTTTCTAAAAAAATTGTCCACCTCCCTTAGTTTATCAAACTACTGAGACAATGTAGGATTTATGGAAGCAATTTTTCAAGCAGTCCCATGTTAGAGAAAGAAAAATCTCGAAATCTAATCCTAACCAGAATAGCTTTCCCTGTAGGAAGACGTCACTCAGTTTGACAATTTGTCAGTTTACTTCATAGGAAATATGGGGGCAAATAAACAATAGTGGGTCAACCATGTATTATTCTTAAGCTTTGTAGCAGGACCAAAAGAAAGATTTGGGTCTGTATGTAGGTGGGATATCAGTGGAAATTCTTCTTCTTCCCAGAGTAGCCACATTGAATAATTTTTTCTTTGCCATCATTGTTACTTGTTTCTTTAACAGAACTACAGAAGATGGTAGTCACACCTCCTTGTTGGAGCTGACAGGTAATATACTATGACTCTGGTCATAATACTGACTGATAAGAAGTCCTAGAATAACTTCTTTCAGAGTAGTCACACCACCTTCATGCCCTTTCGTCATTCTTTCTCCCTCTTCCAAATTAACAGAACACCTACATACCTATTTCTAACTCTCTCGGTTGAGAGTCATGTCTGGGACTCAGTAAGAATTAAATCTGAGCCACCCTTTCCACTCCTATGTTCAGAAGATACTTGATTTCTGTCCTCCAAGTTACTCTGAGAAGAGATGGTAATTATGGAGAGGAGCCTATTATTGACTTCCATTTCAAAGTTATTTTTCTCAGAAACATTACAACCAGAAGCATAAATTAATATTTTGCTATGTTCCTAATGAGACATAATGTTTGATTTTTTTAAGGAATGTACAAATGTAGAAATGAAAATGAATTACAGTAAGTAATGACAGCAGGGAGACAAATTCTGATTAAGGCTATTGTACTGCTGCTTCTTCAAGACCTATGAATATCTTTAGAAATTAAATATATGCAGCTGCTTAAAATATGGAAGCAGTAAGTGAATTCATACACACACTCAAAGCTCAAGAAATGGTTATGTAGCATTACAAGAAATAGTCAATGCTTAATGTCTCTAACACAGAAAACAAGCAACTCTGCACTTAACCTAAAACAGTAAAGATGTTCTTAAAATGTGTTGTCTTTGTTATTCTTACTTTATATGTGTAGATTTCTACATATTTGGAGCAGATAATTAATGATCACACACTTCTCATGTTACTAGAATAGGTAAAGATGTCAGGCTTAAAACATACAAGAATGAGAAAAGAAAGGACCAACAACCAACAATAGAAGAAAGGAAATAAAAAGTATTTTGTAGAAGCAGAAGAGGAGAAATGAGAGAGAGAGACAGAGAGAGAGAGAGAAAGAGAGAGAGAGAGGGAGGGAGAGAGAGAGAGAGAGAGAGAGAGAGAGAGAGAGAGAGAGAGAGAGAATGATTTTTTAGGGCAAAAAATTTTTCCAAATATGGGACTAACTATCATCAAGAAAATATACAAAATCACCAGTGCTGTGAACACTCAGGGCTGGGTTGCTCTTGCTGTTAGATTTGACCTATTAATATATAAAGCAGGCATGCCTGGGCACAGGGTGTATGCCTAGAATGATAGCAAGTAAGACACCAAGGCAAGTAGGCTCAATTCCAGGTTAGATTGTAAATTCATGTATAAGAGAAACAGAATGTGGAAAAGGGGAAAGACACAGAGAGGAAGAGAATATGAACATAAAACACATGAATGCAATCCAGTAATCCTATATTAGAATATTGATATTGTTGGGGAATTATTTATTAATGATTTATTGGTGCTTTTTTTTTATTGTTGTTTGAATCAGGCTGTCCTTGTTTAAACCAGGAAAATTTTGATCTATCTCTGTAGTCCATACTGGCTTGAAACTCACAATCCTCCTGCCTCAGCTTCTGTAACAGTGGGATTTATAACTGTTTCACTACCATGGCCAGTAAAATGAACAGTGTTTTTTTTTTAATATAGGAAAAGATTTTAATTCAAGAATGGAATATTTTAGTTTATAGTAATGTTGAATCAAATAGTCAGTGATACATCGATACTGATATGGAAAAATGTCAACAAACACTCTTATTTTGAGCCTGGTCCTAAACTGATCTGCTTTACACTCAATATCATATCTACTGACTACAAGATGGTCACTGTGTCACAGAGAAGTAAAGAAGTAAACTCTTCATTTATAGCATCTAATACTAACATTTGACAATATAAAAATATAATTTCCGCCTCAAGGGGAATAAGAAAATAATTTATTTTTTAGCCAAACAAGAGTCACTATAGTTCAGAAACACAGATTTTGTCCCAAATTTCATGTCCTAAGGTAGAAGTAGCTTCATGGATTTTTAAAGTAACAGAAGAAAGAAAGCCAGAAATCAAGATACTTTAAAATACATTGACAAAAAATATTCGAGGCGGGGTATAGACACCTCTTCACAGGGTTCTTAGTTGTTTGGTTGATAGAAACTAGGGTTTTGCTAAATTAATACATTCGAATGCTTTTAATTAGGTAGAAATGGGATAATAGGTCCTGCACAGACGTGGGTAAAGAATAACCATTTAGCCTAAAAATTGTGTAAGATAAATTCCAATTAGTCTCTGGACCTGCAGCAGTCCAACCCACCCATAGCAATGGAGTTATAATCAGTTACTCAGCCTTGCAGCAGGGTTAGTGGAAGGTGTCTGTATCCTCCCTGGAAATTCTTCTTTATACTTTCATGTGATCACAGGACATCTATCATCCAACTCTATGAAACACTAACTCTTGATAGTTTAGATTAGACACTCACAGCTCCTATTTCAGGACTGATCCTAGGTTCTAAGATACAAACCTAGTGTGTCTGCCATTTTGGTACTAGATAGATTATTACAGATGAATTTCCAGAACTGTGAGAATAGACAGCCACTAGATTTGTAAGAGATCAGAGAAGGATGAGAAAAGACAATCCAGGAAACTTCTTGTTTCCTCTTCATTATCATTTATTCATTTTATAAAAGAAATGTTCACATACCAAATGAGTATTCATGAATCCATAGATTGACAAGCTCCCTGAAGGGACCATTCATGAGTGGGGAGCATTTGCTATACATTAAAAAGTTATGAATATTTGAAATCCCTCTGTTCAGACGCATCTGACTAATGCATTCCACTTCTTTAATGCACTCTTAGAGACAGAGTACATAAATGATCACTCAGGGCAAGAACAAAGTAAACCTCATGTTGGAGAAAAAAAAGATGTAATCGACAGTGTCAGGTCTCCAGAAGAAATTAAACGAGGTTTTAGGGCTAGCTGTTGTTGTAATACAGTACTGAACAATTTTATGGCATGAGGGATTTCTTAATAAAATCCCAGTACTCCGTGAAAGCAATGAAGTAGTACATTAACATTCAGCGTTCCTTCAGGATTAAAGCAGGAACAAAGTCAGCAATGCCTTTCATTGAATTTTCTTATACTCTTCCGTGAAAATTAATTGCTCCTTGAACAGACCTTATACAAAACAATACGATGTATGATCTTTATAATCCTACATAGCATCTTTTCAAAAATTAATTACAACCAAGAATTTCAATTCAAAACGAAAAATTAAAGCAGTATGGGGGCATGGAGAGATAATGAAGCCATTTTGAAATTAATTGAAGCATTTACATATTAACTGAGTTTTCATAGACTTCAATTTCTCTTCAAATGTAATTGTTTATATGAGTATTCAGTAT
The DNA here is from genome assembly GCA_963919715.1 of Microtus obscurus. Classification (NCBI taxonomy): domain Eukaryota; kingdom Metazoa; phylum Chordata; class Mammalia; order Rodentia; family Cricetidae; genus Microtus; species Microtus obscurus. The sequence continues at coordinate 10,996,345 of CAWTZC010000170.1, read as the reverse complement.
TTTTACTAAATCTGATTTTGGACGTTATAATGTGACAATAATTTGGTAATACATTTCTCTTTTTTAAAAATCGTTCAATTGCTTCGAGACAAATACAAAGGATTATAAATGAAGAGGGTTCTTCATTTGAAGACAATAAGCTTCAATGTAGTTCTTCCATTTGTGGAATCTTAACATCAATGCAAACTTCATGTTCTCTAATGAACTATTTAATCCTCCTAATGACTTTTACTGTTATAATGACAAACTTCTTGGAGGGAAAACCCTGGAACAAAAAGTGTTGAAGATGTAGTTCAGTGATACAACAAAGTTTAATTTACAAACAAGTCTTTTTCATCACTACCGTTACAAAAGAGGAAGCAAAAACAAAGAAAGAAAGAAGAAAAGAAAGGAAGAAATGAATGAAGGAAAAAAAGAAAGAAAGAAAGAGAGAGAGAAAGTAAGAAAGAAGAAAAGAAAAGAAAAGAAAAGAAGAAAGAGAATGAAGAGAGTAAACAGGTTGTTTCTTGCCTAGTTTCAGTTTCAATACCCCATCACTCCATAAAGCTGGGCATAGTGGCATACCCTTATATTTCCAACATTTAGGTGATGAGGTATTCCCAAGAACAGCCTGAGATAAATGGTACTTGATATCAAAATAATAAAAAGTGCTATGTAAGACATAAGTACCTACATAAACTTATATGCACTCCACACTCCAACCACAGAAACAGTAAGGTAGTTGTAATGAATGCAATTCTAACACCAGTAGACACAGTCAAAAGTTCCCTGTACACATTAATTTTGTAGCTAATAAAGGTACCCCAGATGATGCATTGCTGAAATCAGGCTTTGTCAGTCCTAAACTACTCCATATTGTGCAAAACATTGCTTTTTCACCTGTCATCTGATCACCTGATGCATATATATTAAGGGGTCAACAGGCAGAGAAATCTCCACTGTCCCTGGGACTTTGTCTTGACTCCTTCCCTGTTGCTGATTGTTGCAGGAGGTCTTTCCGCCCCTCCAACCAATAGCTGCTGAGATACCAGCCCATTGGGGCGTGGTTTCTCTCCATTCATAAAGCCCCTATTTCCTTCCGCTCGCTCTCTCTTGACTTCCTGCTGATCTGGCGACTAGACTCTTTTTCTAGTGGTGCAGAGAGCTGTTGTCTGAGATCGTGATCTGTAAGTTTTCCCTCTTTAAATAAATACTACCCTAGTAATAGTAATCCCAAACTGGTGTGGCATTGTTCGTGGTTTACGCCTTTACCTGGTGCCCGACGAACGTTTGGCTTTTAGGACCCCCCCCCCCTCGGCTGCCGGCCGCAAGTTCGGCTTGGCGGAAACGAGCCCTCGCTTCCTCTGCCCGGGCTTGCGCCTTGCAGCCGGACAGGTGGTGGTGGCATACACCCGGGAGGCAGAGAAAGGCGGATCTCTGTGAGTTTGACCGGACAGGTGGTGGTGCACACCTTTAATCCCAGCCCTCGGGAAGCAGAGACAGGCGGATTTCGGTGAGTTCGAGGCCAGCTGGATAATAGGTAATATGGCAGTTTTTTTTTCAACATGACTTTCACTGTTTGGGCTACCAATACAATGGGTCTAATCATGCAAAATTTATATGACTATGAGGATAACTTAATTTACTGGTTACTAGGTTTTAGTATTCTTTTGAATATTCTATCATTTAGGAAGATTATGGTACTCTCAAGAACTCATGCAGGTCAGGAGATTCAGGAGATTCAGGATTCAAAAGAGGCAATAATAATCAAAATAATAAAAAGACTTGAAATGCTTGAAAAAATGATTGGAAATGGTGAACAGAGTAATAAGGCACAAGGACAGGATACAAAGCCAACACCAGCTATTAGAACTGGCTTACCCAGGGTTTTAGCGGCATACCCTATACTTAATTCTGACAAAGCGTCAACTTCTAAAGGCTCAAAGGGAGTCAGAGAAGCTAGATGGATGCCAATAGCAATGAATGATCTGAAAGAAATTAAACAGGCTATTGTTACTTTTGGCTTGCAAAATGCATATGTACAGGAAATGATAAGGACTTGGGCTTCTAATGCTAGAGCTACCCCCTATGATTTCCATCAGTTAGTGTCTGCAGTTTTAGATAAGGGACCTTCCTTGATGTTTGGAATTTATTTCAGAGAAGAATCCAAACATATGGAACAGCAAGGAAGAGCAAAAGGTGTCGAGGTTTCCCAAGATCAAATTCTTGGTGCAGGAGAATATGCTGATCCACAGGTCCAAGCTCTTTATGACGATGAAGTACTGCATCTATGTCACCAAGCAGCTTTAAATGCTTGGAATAGGATACAAGATCCAGCAAAAAGGGTTGAATCATATACCAGAATTAGGCAGGGACAGAGAGAACCCTTTATTGACTTTTTGGAAAGATTAATTAAGGCTCTGGACGTAGGGGTAACAGACCCGAATTCTAGACGAATGCTTCTTGAATCTCTAGCATTTGAGAATGCAAACATAGAATGCAAAAAGATAATTGGGCCTTTAAAGTCTAGATCAGCACCTATGGATGAATGGATTCAGCATACGATGAATGTTGAGACATTTAGCTATAATGATGAATCTTGGGTAGGAGAAGCGATTTCCACAGCAATGAGGAGACATCAAACTGCCAGGTGTTTTAATTGTGGAAAATTAGGACATCTGAAAAGGGATTGCAGGCACAGAATTTCTAGAAATAATATCTCCTCTGGGAATGACAAAAATAGGGGACCTAGGCCTTCAGGTATATGTAGGAGATGCGGTAAAGGCCGTCATTGGTCCAACGAATGCAGGTCAACAACAGACAAACAAGGCAACCCGATACCGTCGGGAAACTTCTTGAGGGGCCTCTCGCAGGCCCCCAAGCCAACAGTGGCCCAGTCATTCCCAGTCACAGTGGAGAACGTGCCTCACCAAGAAATCTAAAAGCTCCGATTTCTGCTGTAAAAAGTAATACTAGTCTAAATGGTGAATTACGTGTGGAGGATGAGTCAAAAAAACCCAGTAGGACAGAGTAAACGTATATTTTGGCAGACTTCTATTAACGACCAAAGACCAAAGCTAAAAGTCTGTATAAATGGCACTTTAATTGAAGGCTTATTAGACACAGGTGCGGATGTAAGTATTATTACCCCAGAATCTTGGCATCCAAATTGGCCTCTTCAAGAGGTAGATGTTCAGTTTCTGGGAATTGGAACCCTATCTCGTGTAAAACAAAGCACAAGATGGGTGGAATGCATAGGGCTTGAAGGGCAAATAGGAAGACTAAGGCCATATATAGCCAATATTGCAATAAATTTATGGGGCCGTGACCTGTTACAGCAATGGAATACCCAGATAAACATTCCTGCAGTTCCAGGAATTCATAATTCTGGGAAAGATATGATGAGGTATTATGGGAAAAGGTCACCAGCCATTCAGGCTGTACAAGAACATATAGCAAATACCAAACCTTTAGAGGTACCAACAGCCCTACCTTTAAAATGGCTAACTGAGAAGCCAATATGGATCAAACAGTGGCCTCTAGCTGAAGATAAATTACAGGCATTGGAACAGCTGGTGCAAGAGCAATTAGATGCTCACCATATTGAAGAATCAACCAGCCCTTGGAATTCTCCTGTGTTTGTTGTAAAAAAGAAATCTGGTAAATGGAGAATGGTGACAGATCTAAGAGCTGTCAACAAAGTAATTCAACCTATGGGCCCACTACAATCTGGAATTCCTTTGCCTTCTCTATTACCAAAAGGATGGCCTCTTATAGTTATTGATTTGAAAGATTGTTTTTTCACTATACCGTTACAAAAAAAGGATAGAGAAAAATTTGCCTTCACGGTGCCTACTTATAATAATTCTCAGCCTAATAGGAGATATCAATGGACTATCCTCCCACAGGGTATGCTCAATAGTCCTACATTGTGCCAATATTTTGTAAATAAGCCATTGGAAATAATTTGTAAACAATTTCCCAAGTCCATAATTTATCATTACATAGATGACATCTTATTATCAGATTCAAATAAAGATATTTTAGAAAGGATGTTTGAAGAAGTAAAGAAAGTCTTGCCTAGGTGGATTACAAATTGCCCCTGAAAAGATACAAAGAGGAAATTCTATTAATTACCTAGGTTACAGAATAGGGTTAGAGAAAATTAAAACACAAAAGGCACAAATTAGGAGAGACCGGTTAAAGACTCTTAATGACTTCCAAAGATTGTTGGGAGACATTTCCAGTCTACGACCAGCTGTTGGGATAACACCTGATCTAATAGTTCATTTAAACAAAACCTTAGATGGTGATAAAGATTTGAATAGTCCAAGAAAACTGACAGCTGAAGCAGAAAAGGAACTGACAATGATTGAGGAAAAATTACAGGAAGCACATGTGGATAGGGTGAACCCAAACCTTAGCTGCATTCTAGTCATATTGCCTTCCAGAATCTCTCCTACAGGGATTCTAATGCAGAGGGAAGATATTATTTTAGAATGGATATTTATACCCAATAAACCAAGTAAAAAATTAAAAACTTATGTGGAAAAAGTCTCTGAACTAATTATAAAAGGTAAGCTGAGACTTCGTCAACTAGCAGGTATAGACCCAGCAGAAATTATAGTGCCTTTTACTACTGAAGAAATAAAAAAGTTATGGGAAGACAATGAACCGTGGCAAAGAGCTTGTGCTAATTTTTTGGGAGAAATTAATAGCAACTATCCCAAAAGTGGTAGACTTAACCTCATAAAGAGAACTTCTTGGATTCTTCCTAAAATTGTACGTGATGCTCCAGTAACTGGAGCCCGTACGTTCTATACTGTTGCAAATAAATCAGGGAAAGCAGGTTACAAGTCAGATGAATTGAGTAAGGTGGAACAAAGCCCTTATAATTCTGTCCAGAAGGCAGAATTATATGCCATTCTTATGGTGCTAAGGGATTTTAAAGAACCTCTTAATATAGTTACAGATTCACAATATGCAGAAAGAGTTATCTTGCATATTGAAACCGCTGAATTTATACCAGATGACACAGAGTTGACTTCATTGTTTATCCAGGTACAGGACATAATCAGGAACAGGCTTTGTCCGATGTACATAACACACATCCAGTCCCATACAGGTCTGCCTGGTCCTCTAGCACAAGGCAACGCTGAGATTGATCAATTATTGATTGGAAGCGTGTTGCAGGCCTCGGAATTTCATAAAAAGCATCATGTCAATAGTAAAGGCCTAAAGAAAGAATTTTCCATTACTTGGCAACAAGCTAAGGACATTATAAAGAGATGTCCTACTTGTTCTTTCTATAATCAAACACCGTTGCCTGCAGGGAGTAACCCAAAGGGTACTAAGAGAAATGAAATCTGGCAGATGGATGTGTTCCACTTTATGGAATTTGGTAAATTAAAATATGTACACCACACCATAGACACGTATTCAGGTTTTCAATGGGCTACTGCCCTGAGCTCAGAAAAGGCAGATTCAGTAATCACACATTTATTGGAAGTTATGGCCATCATGGGTATACCTGCACAAATAAAGACAGATAATGGTCCAGCATATGTATCTAAGAAAATGAAACGCTTTTTTGATTATTATAATATAAAACACATTACAGGTATACCAAATAATCCTACAGGTCAGGCAGTTATAGAAAGATCAAATCGTACTATAAAGGATATGCTGAACAAACAGAAAGGAACCGAAAATACCCCCAGAAATAGATTACATAATGCTTTATTAACCTTGAATTTTCTTAACGCTAATGAGAAAGGAACGACAGCATCAGAAAGACATTGGATAATGGAAAAGTCTGCTGAACTAAATCAACCGATTTATTTCAAAGATGTGCTGACCTCTCAATGGAAGCCAGGAGATGTGCTACGTTGGGGAAGGGGTTTTGCTCTTGTTTCCACAGGAGAAGAAAAATTGTGGATACCATCAAAATTAATAAAGTTTCGATTTGAAGAGGAGAAACCTCTTGGAAAGGAGAAATGACAACTCATCCACAACGATATTCATACAGGTGGTAAGAAAAACATATAGAATGGGGGCAGGGTTCTGTTCTTATCTCCACAGGAAAACACTCACCTTTGAAAAATTCAAGGGACCCTGGATATTTGGATACTGACAGATGGAAAAATACCTGCCCAATAGGAAATATCAAGAAAACTGAATGGGTAAGTAACACGTACTAAACCATATTTCTAAATTTAAAAAGCTGGTTTTGAAGTTGGACTCTGGCTCAGTCCCTCTCCAATTCCAAGCCTGTTAGTAAGAGAAAAACCCAGAGTTTCTGGAGGTTCTGTCTCATGTCAAGAGCCGTGATATGGGACAGAAAGAAATATGAGTTTAGAAAACATCTTTGCTTTTCTTCATATCTATCATACCTTTCATTGAATATATCTATCATGCCTTTCATTGAATATATGTATATATATATATATATATATATATATATATATATATATATATGCCCATATATGTCTCTATGATTAATGTTTAAGTTTTTTACAATAATCAATGAGTCTTTTCTGAAGTGACATTTGAAGTTTCCAGGAAGAAGATGGGGCCCCACAACAACTGTACCTGGTTGATATGACGTCATGATACTGATAGCGCTACTACAAGACCTGTTTTGGGTACTAGCTGCACAAGAAGATCCCAACTTGGTTAGCTGAAATGGTGCACATCTTGTACAACATTCTGGCCAGACCTCCACAAAATACTCAGAGACTATTTGCAATTTTAAAAGACATTGATCTTGAAATTTAACCATCATTTTGCTTTCACAGGATCCCCCAGAAAGAACGTCGCCCCCATGACAGCTGGAAGTAATTCTAGAGGACTACGTCCCCTCTCCCAGTAAAGTTTGTCCCCGGGTTTAGGGACATCATTTAGGGGTTGGGAGATTGGGGGAGGAATTGTATAAGCTCAGGGATCATTTTGAAAAAAAAAAAAAAAAAGAGGGTGATGGGATAATAGATTTGTAATTGTGAGTTACAATTTTTAGACAAATATATTGGTATTGATTCTTGATACAAAGTTAAATTTTATTGACTATTGTATGCATGCATGTTTCTACCTCTGTTTAAAATATTTTTTATGTATTGACATATATTGTATCGATATTTACCATATTGCAATGTATATTTGTACATTGTTTATATTTGGAGGTCATTATCCTCATTTGTTACACAGATGTTTATTGTCTTAGTCTTTAAGTTAGATAGATATTGAGAATTATATAGATTAATAGTCATCTAAGTTTGCCATTTATAATTAGACTAATTAGGTTATTTAGATATATAGAGATAATACTCAGTATAGATAGATGATCTTCAACCTCTTCAAAGAGCTGTAGAAAATGGCCTTTAATCTAACTCAGAGTTTTGTGGTAGTGAGACACAATTGCTCCTGGCAACACCGCTCTATTCCCGAGAGAATGTTGAGCACCAAAGACACTCCATCTGGAGCCTTTCTTTTTGACAGAACTGGCCTTGGGGCAAAGAAATGCCCATTCCTTAACCACTGACAGAGACACAGAGCGTGCATCAATGGATAAAACAGGACTGTCATATCCTGCCAAGACAGGGTAAGATAGTTTTGAAAAGTTGCTTGCCTTTGAAAATGGTATGTCAGTTATGTTAGGCCTTAGCCAAAGTTGGTTGCTTCAACGCTGCAAATGTGACTTTGGGTGATTGCCCAGGTAGCTAGTTGTCCCTGTGATTTGTTGCAGGTTTTGGAAGTTGTTTTACTGAACTTCCTAATTACCCAGGTAACATTATTTCCCTTCTCAGATCTTTGATGGGGTTGAAGACTATATAACTATAGTTACTTTTCTCTCATGACTTGGCCAAGTTATTTATTATACAAGTCCTAAGCTAGTTAGAATAGGATATTTGTACTTATTGTATATAATTTCATAGTAGGTTTAGAACTCTCTTACTTAAACAAAAGGGGGAGGTGTTGCAGGAGGTCTTTCCGCCCCTCCAACCAATAGCTGCTGAGATACCAGCCCATTGGGGCATGGTTTCTCTCCATTCATAAAGCCCCTATTTCCTTCTGCTCGCTCTCTCTTGACTTCCTGCTGATCTGGCAACTAGACTCTTTTTCTAGTGGTGCAGAGAGCTGTTGTCTGAGATGGTGATCTGTAAGTTTTCCCTCTTTAAATAAATACTACCCTAGTAATAGTAATCCCAAACTGGTGTGGCATTGTTTGTGGTTTACGCCTTTAGCTGATGCTAAACAAGGGTATGTCTTACCTCGAAGGGGACAAAGGTTAATTTATTATGGAGGTAAATATGAGTGACTATAGCCTGTAAACACAGATTTGGGTTACTCCAAATTTCAAGGTCCAATGAGGAAGCAATTGGATAAAGCTTTTATATATATATATATTAACAGGGCAAAAAAAACCATACATCAAAACAGTTTTCAAATATATTGATTGGCTCCATCAGGTGGGTGGTTAGAGCTAAGGAGGAAACATCCTGCCTTAGGTTCAGATGCTATGTGACACTATGCTTTGATTGGTGTAAACTAGGGGTTAGTTCATACATTTCTAAGGATTTGTGCATGTTAATCATAGAGTGTTAATTAAGTACAATTCACAGGTAGGCAAAGAATGACTGTTTACAGGGCTAAAGATATCCCAAGATAAAACTGTACTTAGACTCTGCACCTACAACTGCCCTCTCTACAACACTGCCGTTCTAATCAGCCTCTGCCCACACAGCATCTTCCTGGAAATTCATTCACATGGCCTACTCAAATTGCTATGGCCTGTCCTCGTCACCAGACTGGATCTGCTGTCTATGGGCCTATCCTTCTGTGCATGAATCATGCCATGCCCTTTCTCCTCTGTGGCCGGATTCACTATATATAGCTCTCCTCTAATTCTGTGGAATGGCAGCCTCAGAGATTCTGCCAAGTTCTCCACCTGGTTGGTTATCTCAGTCCTACAAACTCCTTCACATCCCTCTCCCTTTCCCAGCTCTTGCTTTTCAGGGTTCCTTTAAATGCCTAGGCTCTTTAACTATTTGTAGTCATTCCGACATCTGTATGTACATTATATAGATATACTTACAGTGTGACTTGTAATGTAAGGTGTGATGATTACTGTTAACAATGAAGACAGTAATAAATGAACTTTTCTTTGCTTCCTAGGCCATCGATACCAAGTAAAATGGAAGTATCTGGCAAATTACTACCAATGAAATCGCCATCCCTGGTGAATTGATTGTTATTAGCAAATTTTGACATTGTAAAAATAAATATATTTCTCTGTTTCTGACAGAGTATGATTTCTGGAGAGAATGGCAGTTTCCATACTGAGTTAGTGAATTTGTGGATAAAGCAAAAATGCCACATAACTTTTTGTTGCTGTGTCTCTGTCTGTAATATATCTGTGCATACACACTTGTGTGTGTGAGGGGGTGCATGTACACATGTGTGCATGCATGTGGAGGCCAAATATCCACGTCAAGTGTCTTCCTTGATTATTTTTCATCCCGTGTTTAATGACAGGCTCTCTCACTGACCCCAGGACTCACTCACTGGTTAGACTGGCTGGCCAGTGAGTTCTGGGATCCTCTGGCCTCCACTCTTCTCTCTGTGCTAGAGTTCCAAACAGGCATGAGCATGATAGGTTTTTCATACATGTGCCAGGGAACCAACAAAGCTCTGTTCTCATGCTGGTGCAGTGGATGCTTCTCTGAGATGTCTCTTCTGCCCTCACTGAGCTTTTTATTGTAGACGAGATGCCAGATTCTGTCCCGCTAGCAGATGGCTCTGAATGAGCTGAAATGAAATAACTACTGGCTGTTTCCACACAGCTCCCTACATGGGTGGACAGAATTTCTAGAGGCCAAAACGAGAATATTCTATTTAGAATTATTTTGCGATAAATCTATCTGCCCTAGAGCAGTCTCTCGGGAAAGCTATAATGTGTTTCATTTTCTGAAAAGTTCCCTTTCTTAAAGTGTATAAAATATTAATTTGAAATGAAAATAATATAAAATTGATCAACTCATCTACAAGCTAAAGCTACAACTAAAGACCTTCGGTGACACCAGACAAGTGAACAGTTCATAGTAACTTCATCCCTCGTTTCAGTCTTTATTAAAATTTTCAGAGGCTCTGCTTCTATTCTGGCTCTTATTCCTTCTTCAATTGTCTGCCCAACCCTTATAATTTTGCTGACAACCTCTAGATCCAATCTTATTCCTCACAGCATGTTTGATTTTTTTTATGTGAACCACTAAACTGTCCATTGTATTCAAGGGTTCCCACCCATTTCTAGTCCCCAAGATTCCAAGGCTGACAAGTCATAAATTGATAGGTAAATTGGTAGTTTTTGTTAGTTCATAGTCCCTAAAGTTGCTAAACTGGTGTCTTCCATAGACATCTGCTTTGACTTGACCCATTTTCCTCCAATTAGGCAACCTTGTGTGTACCTTTCTATGGAATTCCAAGGTTGAATTATGAAGTGTCAATTCATCTAAACTTCAAGATCAACTCGCGGCAGTCATGTCGGCTCCCATCTGTCTGTTATGATCATATCCTTTCTTCCTTCCTGAGTTTCTTATCCTTGTGGAGCATCACCAAATCCACTGTTCTGTTAAATGTGATTTATTGCTTGGGAAGCAAATCCTAAGAGTCACATGTCAAGGCCAGAAAGTAAAATGAAGTGAAATTAAAATGAGTCCACTGTGTATTAGAGCATCATTTTGACATCAGAATACAATACATGAATATTTTCATAAATCCATATATAGTTATTTGACCTCCCTCCCCACACACACATTTATGTGTCGATTTTAAGTATAAGTTTTAGGTGCTATAAGTATAATTTTGACATGTGCATTATTTAACTGAAATGGAAAATGAAACTGTTAAAATACATTTCAGCTTTTCTCACTATATTGCTATATAAAATGCTTACCGCAATGACTGCCTACTGTTTAGTGGTTTTGAAATCTTGTATATTATCAAGGATTTTCTTTTTCTACTATGTAGGTTAGGTAATGAGGAACAAATTTAGGTTGTAAGACCTGGTGGCAAGCACTGTTTGATACTGATCCATCTCACATGCTTAAATACCTTTTAAGCTTTAATTCAAAACCTTTACCTAGTGAAACATTTGATATCTCTATTTGATACTTTAATAACCTTTAGTTCCAAAGGCGTCAATTTGGGATGAATATAAATAAACTTTGCATACTAAATTGCAATTACCCAAAGCATTATTTTTTTTTCAGACTCTTCTGCAGTGAATCATCTCTAGTGTTGGAAGGGATTGGCAGCCTGTCTGTGAATTTGCACTACCCTCATGGGGTATACCCTAGAGTATACCCCATGTCCACCTAGGCTACTATTCATTTCACAGTCAAGTCAAAGGAAGGTAGAAACTAGAGGGGCTTATTGGAGCTTTCAAACTTAGTTTCAACTCACCCTTGTCCTGTGCCAGAAGTCAACTTCCATTCTGAGACGACAGACAGCACACTATTTATCTAGCCATTGACTGTTGTTAATTTGAAACGGGGTCTTAAGGAACTTCCTTAAGGATCTGAGGATGATCTTGACCTTCTAATGAAAGGGATTACAGAGTTGAGTCACCCCAAGGCAAGGACTGCTTCCCTTAAGTCTGGGTTTTATGACCTTCTATTTTACTGTGTGTTCAACTTGGCCTTCCCTGCCTTGATTAGTTGCTCCCATCTACAATTTAGCTACCTGAATAGATCTCCCCCCACCAAGGAAAACTTGACTAACTTTCACATCTGGGAATCTGAGAAAGAGAAATGTGCTGTGTGCCTTCAGAGCACCTTGAATTTTTTTTTTTTTTACTTTTGCTAAAATTAAAAAGCTGGAAAAATAAAATTTAGTGAGTTTATTTCAGGAAAGAAAAAGACTCATCAATTGGATAACACTAATCCCAGGGAGCTCTATTTTACAACAAAGGTGACAGTTTTTTCTATCCATGTGACACACACATGCATGTGCACACACACACACACACACACACACACACTGTCTGTCTATCTATCTATCTATCTATCTATCTATCTATCTATCTATCTATCTATCTATCTATCATCTATGTGTCTATCTATCATCTATCTATTTCTCTATCATCTGTCTTTCTGACTATCATCTATCTGCCTATATCTATAGCACCTATATACTATTATGCAACACTTTAATTATATATTTAGTTTACAGTTTACTTTATAGGGATTTGAAGTATAGAGGCAGATTTAAGTCAATTCAACTTAACAATATTCATCACAATGCATTTTATTTTGCAATGTTAAGTATGTATTTTTGTCTGTTCTAATTCCCCAAGTCTTGCATATTGACAGCCTCATGACAAGAACAGTAAATGTTGGTAGGTGAAGGAAATAGTACTTATACATTCATATAGATCCTTCTTTAAAGGTATATAGATAATTTATAAAATAAAGATTTATTTTTACATCCATTTTCTTCTTGTAACCATGAAGTACATTACATGATTTATTCTTTCAGCATTTTCAAAACAGTAGCCCACTAAGTCATAATTTATTTTTATTCTTTTATTTTTTCATCTTTTATTTTATTAGTAATTTTTAAAGGAAGAGTCAGCCCCTAATGTATGATAATAACCTATAAATTCTGTTATGGCAGTAACAAATCCACTGTCAGTAATAGTAGATGGTGAGACATAACTATGTTGGGAATCCAGTTTGATTCTGAGAAGTGTTGGAAAAAGTAATTTCACAGAAAGTTCTCTTAAATATATCCATTTTGTACCTATGTCTGAGGTAGAACATGACCTTGAAGATAGTCACTAGGAACAGTCCTTTCCTTATAAGTTCTTGTTATATTAAATGACATGTATGCATTTATTTTCTTCTTTGCCCTCTGAGCTAAAACCCGACCCAAGATTTTAGTAGCTTCTTTGTCTACTGCAAAACTATACCAAAGGCATTAAGATAGGAACAAATCCTCTGAGGTTTCAAGAGTGATGTTTTATGATTCTACTGGAGAAGTTTTGCTGAGAGATGGATCACAACCATCTTGGATGCATGTGAGAATTGTCTTTACAATATCATTTTTATACTTCCTTCTGATTTTATCCCAAGGCCCACTTCTACTTTTAAGAAGCCCTGTAATTACAATGGACCTATTCAGATAATTATTCAGAATTGTTTCTATATATTAGGCTGATTTAATAACTTTCATTTCATCTGTAGCATTAAATCTTTTATACCATGTAACACGATGCATGAACAGAATTCAAGGATTGCTACAAAGATATCTTGAGAGCTAGCAGAAGGCTCTGATTGACTCAGTCTATGGTGCACAATGTTTGTTCTCAGCTGCATGTGGTGTATAATGCTAGAGGTATTACTTAATATAGTCTACAAACATTCCTCTTGACATAAGTTGTTCTCCCTTCTTCAATGTGATAATATATAAATCACAGGGTGCAACTAATTCATAAGATATAATTGAAAACAACATTGATATGTTTAAGGCCTATTGATGCTCATGAAGAGAAATTGGCTTTATAAAATAAAATGATTCTTTTTACCTCAACCTGGAGGATTATTTCTCTCAATTACTCATCTTTCAGATAGTTTCTCAACATTTTTAAAAAGTCACAATAGTGCACAATTCCTCACAGTCTATTAACTAAATCTTCTACAAACCTGAGAAATAATAGCAATGTCCCTAATGTCCGGTGATAGAATTATTTTAGCCATCCCTGAGATGTAGAAGCCGAGGGCTGTTCTGTTTGCATATGATTGTCCTAGAAATAAGTTCTCCGTTCTTAACCTTGTTTCCATTTCAGAAACACAGCTTGAACGCAGCAGAATCTGTTTGTAAATGATGTCCAACTTAAATTCTTACTCTGGTGCTTTCAAAATCTTTCTGCTCTGGGTGGTAAAGAAGTTCCATTTGTGGATGATGAGACTGAATTTGAGAGCCACAAAGTCACTGAGAGACAGCAGCACCTATAGTAGGATATGCACAATTTGCCTTTACTTTATATAGAAAAGATTAATGTGCTCCTAGATTCCTTTTATCATCAAATCTTAAGGTTAATTATAAGTTAATGTAATGGTATATTTTTAGGAAATGAAGCAACTTGTCAGATATTAACGGTAAAGAAATTCATCAAATAGGCTGAAAAAGCAATTCATTCTATTGACCAAGAATGCAAAGTACTGAGAGATATTCTCAGCTTCTTCAGTATCTCAGCACCTTCTGCTTGAATAAACTCAGACAGGGCCACTGTTTTCTCTCCAGAGAATCATGGGAGGCAATTATGACATATCATGTGACATTTAGCAGGACGAGCCACAAGCTAATCTTTATAAAACAGCTCTCTAAACGACAAGCGGTCAACATAGGGGACACTGTCTAGTCACAACTTAAGGGAAAGAGGCTAAAAACAGTCCCCCAAACAATTATTTCATTCAAATAGTGCCATACCCAAGGAATGGGAATGTAAGCTTATTTTTCAATGAGTTCTCAAAATTGTAATCTTACTAAAGAGTCCACACTAGTTACTACTGTTTCCAAACTGTGAAGTTGCTTATCTGCCCTTGAGAAGTCTTCTAGCTACCAAGACATCACATGATGCTGCGCACCATCATGCACTCATAATGTCATCTTGTGTAAGGTACCACGAGCCACAGTAGTGTAGTTGTCATCTGCTGGTAGGAACTCTGGGACATGTTGAAAAGATAAAGGTTTCCCTTAGAACTTTAAACAGGATAGGAATTTGACATTTACAAATGGAGAGGTTGGTGCTGTGAAGGTAACATGTCTGTGGGAGGGGATAAAATGGTCTTAAAATAAAAGCTGGAACATCACTAAAAAGTAAAATAGCATCTTGATTTTGTTAAATTTAAGATAGGATGAGTGCATCAGTATGACTCAAGACTGTGATGGGATGTAGGTATGATTCCTGTGCTGAAGTCAACTGAAAAGGAGGTGGAAACAGAATAAACTGTTGGGAGAAAATTCCCAAGTAAGCTTGTACATAGGAGAGAGCGGGATTGAGTTAGGAAATGAAGGAGCTACGAAGAGAAATAGGAGAAGAAAAGTCAAGGGTATGGCGTTGATGTCTCCACTGTCATTTGCATTTAAGGAACACAGCTGCTGTAAACAGCAGCCAGTGATAGTACATTCTGTCTTCATAGCCGGTTTATGATCACCGTCAGATAAACATGATGCAATGTGAAGGGATATAAGTCCCCCATGGTAGGATTTGGGGAAAGCTGTGCCTTGGTTTAGCATCCTCATCTTAGGGCTAATTTTTTTTTAGAAATGCTTTAAGTTTTAAAATAGAATTTCAGTAGAGTTGCAATGTAATTTCCCAGGCTTTGGGAAATCTTTGGATATAGCTGGGCTGTACTCATTTTTCATAATATTTAAGCTTGTAAATAAAAATAAAATAAAGTTTCACCCTTAAGTGGAAGTGCTGTACTTGAAATGCAGGACTTTCATTCTATCTCGTTTTAGTTTTTGTTGTTTTGTATATGAAAGGATGCGCCGGAATTTTCAGCATTCAAAATTTATGTGACAAGTTTTCTAACTACAACAAGAATAAATAGCAGTGTGTTTTATCTTAGAACTCCAATACCGCTGAGCACTAAGAAGAACTGCTGGCTGCCAACACTTGCAAAGTAAACCGTATGTTCTTTGGCACCGATAACTAGTAGAGCCACATGTGTGAGCCAGTAATAGAAAACTGCTTGCTCAACTTTAAAAAATCATTTATTAAATAGCAAACAGAACTTCAAATTACTCTCACATGGATACAAAGCCAAAATTGTGTGTATTATGTAATATCTCTTTTTCAAATGTAACAGTTACCAATAGGTTTGTGGGTGATGTTAAAATAGAAGCCCACTCATGCATCTGACTGACTGAGGAGTCTTACGCTTCTTTCAGAAACTAATAGATACTGACTATTTAATACGTGCTCTTTCACATCGCAGTATGTCTTCCCGGGTGATTGTGCTAGTCTTGCTGATTTTGGGTCTTCCAAAGCATAAATAATAAGGATAAAACTGCATATTCTACCAACAAGAAAGGAGGGAGCAGAGAACACACCTTAGTTTAGGATGTGGAATAGAAGCAAAGGATTTTTAAAACCCTCTCTACCTTTATGGTTTGGAAATATGCCACAATAAGAAATATATGGGGAGGAGGAGTTAATGCATTTTAAACATAAAACCATAATGGCTTCCTTTCATCTTACTCTTCATAAAATGCAGATAAGTCTGCATTTATCTCAAAGCATCATGAATATTTAATAATCCGATAGGCTATATAATGCCCATAAATTAAATTCCTGTATGCTATTCATTTTATGAATTGTAGATATTTATATCTCTTTTCTCACTACTGGAAATTAATGCATTATATGTGTGCCACAGAAAATGTAACAAGATGGATGCCCCAGACACAAGTAGCAACAATTCCTTTAACTTTCATTCCTCCTGGAAAGGAAAACATTCAGTGAGCTTTCTTAGTTTGGGTGCCTGCAGCTGCACCCTGCACTGTCTGTCCTGGATGAAACATAGTGACTGTTGATCCCATTCTGTTTTAGGCAATCTAGTTTTTGCTCAGAGTTTAGGGATTATCCTCTTTGGATCCTTCTCCAGCCTCTGACTATTCTCACCTGAGGCAATTCTCTGGCTTTCTAGCTGAACTGGACAGAAAGGCCTTAGGAATAAATTGAGTAAAAACATTCTCTTTTGGACTTTGATGGGGATGAAAACAAGGTGGCCTAGAGGCAGAATTCCTAAGATGATTATTTGGAGAAAGATGAACAGGTGCGAATCAGGCTGTCTTCCTTGTACATTTTGAGAATGAAGTGGTTCAACTGCAGCAATCTCATGAGTAGAAAATGTAAGGATAAAAAATGTAACAGTCCTAGTCTGATGCTAGAATTAGCTTCAGGGAAGAGACTTTTGTTGCAATGTAAGAGTGCAAAGTTTCTATGAAAATTTTGTGTTTCACTTCCAAATCCATTTTTTTTTCACCTTGAGATTCATTACATATGTATATTAAATATCCTTTATTTATTAGGAACTACATCTTATGACAAAAGCAAAATAGTAGCATTGTATAATAATACATTTTATGAAGTTCACAGTCCTGTTTGAGCATAACAGATTCTGTCATAATCATAATATGAGCTATGATAGTGTTGTGTGGGCCTTGAGACTAGAAATTAGAGTGGACTTTCTGCATTGCATGCAAACAGGTAGCATTTGTACTGATATCTAGAGAATGAACGCAGCCTAAGTAAGGAAACCAGAGAGAACAGAGAATTTTGAATATACAGATTATATGCTGCTATTATCCTAACCTGATATTATACATAATAGGAAGGTCTACATGATCCCAATCTTAATCCGTGAATGACTCTGAACAGGTCCAGTCATGCACTAGGCCAATAGGAGGCAACCACAGCTATTCTGAGTTCATGTTTACAATGCCTTTATCATACATTCATCATAGAATTTTCAATATCTTTCTCTGTCTTCCAGAGCCACATCATTCTGCTTTCTCATCTAAAATGTTTTATAAGCCTCCATATAATGTTTTGTTTAGGACATAGCACAAATCATCATTTTTCTGAGCATCTTGAGTAGCCATGAGCCTCTACATTAACCTCTCTCTGCAAAGAGTGGTTTCTCCGATAAAGGATGACCGTAGCAATTGTCTCTGAGAATAACATAAAAGATTACACTATAGTTTGGTGAAAGGTCAATGTAGCTAAACTTCAGAATAGGCTTCCCTTGGACTCTGTGTTCTTCCCCACCATATTTTTTTTTTTTATAAACAGCATTTACAGAATGAGTCACGTATCTCCTCCTGTGGATTTCAAATATACTCCAAGGAGAGTTGGTTACTCCCATAGCAGTTTTGTCACCATATGACACTTATGGGCCCATCTTACATGGCCGGTTGGCATAGTAACTTGAAGGGTTCACAGATGCCTAAGACCACTGATGCCTTATCTCCCCAGTAGCCTGCATAGCAACTTCTGGCAATACATAAACTATCCAGAAGCAGGTAACTCCTGGATTATGAGGTAAGGACAGTCATTGAATTTAGTTGCGTGATAAAAGTTGAATCTACCAGGCTAATGATAGTTTTAAACCTGTGGCTACACAGACAATCTTCTTACAATCGCAGGATCACAAAACAAAAGAAAGTGCTTGAATGCAGGAAACAGACCTGTTGGAAGATGGGGAGAAAAGGAGTTGGAGGGGGATATAAGAGTATAGGGGGAAAGAGGTACATAATATATTATATACATATATGAAACTATCAAAGGATAAAATTAATCAATAATAAAAAGTATATATGTGATGAGCTGATAATTTATTGATGAGCACAGGGACAGACTGAATGTAGGCACTGTTCAAGTGTCATATAATATAAAAGACAGTTCAATCATTCACTTTTGAAGGCACAAAAACCCACTGGAGCTTTTTAAGGAGAGAAATAAAATAATCAGGTTGACATTTAAAATTATTTTTAAAAAATGAATACTGACCAATTATAGGGCTACTATAATATTCCAGAACAGATAATATGTCAGGGATAAGCTGATGATGATAGAAATAAAGAGGAGAAAAGGATTTTTAAAATGTAGAGGAAATTATTTGATGAGACTATTTGGTGTGAGATGAGAGACAGTATTTCAAGGATAATTTCTCAATTACAGGCTTGCTACTAAGTATGGCTTTTCATCCCTGTTGAATAAAAATGGCCAATCCCACTTTTCTTGATTTTGAGTTTTAATAGGCAGACTTTGAGAAATTTCTAAGGGTCTAATGTATATGGCAGAACTTTTCTGTTTGGTTTTATAAATGAAAAGTCTGAGTGTAGAGAAACCTGTAAATTGTCTTAGAGATGGGAATTGAAGTAACTGAAAGGGATAACATTTCTAAGGATACAGAAAAATACAAAGAAATTAGCTCCAAGTCTGCAGATATTCCCAAAGACCTACATTTTATTACTCTACTTAATGGCTGCAACAGATTTTCTAGAAAAAAAAAATATTTTTCTATTGTAGGGATAAGCCAACACATGAGGAAGTTCTGGAACCAGTCCCAAGTCACACATAACTGGTGCGGTTAGGCCATTCACATACTTTGGTACAAAACCAACACTGTAAACATTCACATATGAAAGGTGTTTTATAAAGATGACAAAGGCTTCTCAGTCATGCACAACAAGGTTTAAGCTCACTTTTGTTTATGTTTCTTAGACCCAAAAG
This sequence comes from Microtus obscurus, assembly GCA_963919715.1. Classification (NCBI taxonomy): domain Eukaryota; kingdom Metazoa; phylum Chordata; class Mammalia; order Rodentia; family Cricetidae; genus Microtus; species Microtus obscurus. The sequence continues at coordinate 10,977,066 of CAWTZC010000170.1, read as the reverse complement.
GCCCGGTCTCTTATTCACAACCAGGCAAAATTATTATGTAAATGGAATCTAGCTAATTGGTATGCTATAAATATATACACAGAATCTACAGAATTATTTCGAAAATAGAAGAAATATAAAATTGTTCTCTTAGGGTTCAGAAATTAGGAGTCCTTTTGTTTTACCAGAGGATCCATGTTTGGGTCTTAACAGCCATGTTGAGTGGCTCACAATTTGACCCCCACATCTTTTCTCCACAGACACCTATATGCATACCATATACATATACCTATACCCATACCATATACACATCCACACAAACATATATACACAAAAATAAGAAAAAAAGTCTTTGAAATATCCCATTCACATTTTACATTTATTTTTCTTGAAATAAGATTTGGCAGCTTAAAACAGACTGATAAAATCAATTTGTGGATGGCAAGATGGCTCAGAGGGTAAAGGCCTTTGTTGTAATAGTTGATGACCTGGGGTGTAGTTCTGGGAACCACCATAACTAGAAAGAATATCTTCCTTCAGGTTGTTCTCTGAACTCCACAAGCATACCATTGCATGAGCATACTCCATACATATATACCGAGGAGCTGTTAATGTGATAAAAGTTTGAAAGTTAATTTCACTTGATTCTTCTTAGTTTTAAAGGCTGCCTTTAGCTATTTACTACAAGGAAGTGTCTCTATCTTATCTTATGTGGTTCACATTGTTTCCCAAGGTCTAACACTGCAGGGTAATTTCCCGGCTGTTATCTCCATTAGCCTTAGATAAGCAAGGCCAAGCATGCAAATGCGCACTTTGGCAGAGAGGTCCTTTCAGACTGGAGTTCCATGCTGGTCATCTAGGATACAGGCCCTCAGAGCTGTTTCCATGGTTACCTTGCCTTTGAAAGAGAAGGTACTTTACAGTCTGAATGTTAAAGGTTTCCCTCCTCTGACTTTATGTAACTCCAGACTGGTTTTATATCTGTAGTTTTCAATTTTTCCTAAGATTTACTGAGGTTCCTGACCTCACAAAGTTTTCATTCAGAGGTTCTCAGGAAGAAAAACATTTAAGAATCACTTGAGGCTTCCTAAATGATACAGTCTCGTCACCATAGAAATTAAGACTTCTGCTTAGGAAACAATTCAAAGAGCTCAGAGCAAGGATCAGGGACAAGGCTAACAGTAAGAACACAGCTGCTATAGTCTGTTTGTAACAATAGTAGCATTCAAATTCCATATGTTCATTTCCATCTTTTAGTAAAAACTTGGTGTGATACCGGTGACAAGTGTCATGTTCAACGAATGAAATATAAAGCAAGAATTCTACAAGAATGAGATAAGTATCTAGCAGTCAGCTTTAAAACACACCCATTCAAAAATATTAAATGATAATGAAAATATTTAATAAGATACACTCACTCAGAAATTATTCCTACAATCTTCTGGGTTAAGAATGTGGAGGAAATGTGTCGTAGAATGCTCATTAATGAACTAAACTCCCATTAATTAACTTTAATCTGACTATATTAAAGCTCCCATATCCAGAGATAAGTTTGTGAAATAATTAGAGAAATCTTCTAATGAACATCAGGTTGTCATTTTAAAGGTAAATTACATTGCTGGTCTGGGGATGTGGCTCAGCGGCAGAGTTCTTGCCACACAGGTACAAGTCTCTGACTAACGTTTCTAAAATCACAAATTTTCCTTATTTTCCCTAAATACTCTTGCTTCTATGGTGAATTTTGGGAACTTGGCCAGATCACTGTACTCAGATGTCTTATGAAACATTTTTGTGATGTTCCTGTGAAAGTGATTTTACATGAGAGTTGTGTTTGAAACAGTGATTTGATTTACATTTTCCCTCCAACTAGAATGCACGTATCAGCTGAAGGCCTTTGTGATGGAGCAAACAGGAACCTTCCCTGTGGTAGCGAGGGCTAAGCCTTCATAGGCAGTAAGACTTGACCCGCAGTTCCTCAGCCTACCTATCAGATTGCAGACTTGTGTTGCCTCTGCAGTTGAGATGAACCTTCAAGATAAATAGCCAGCTAACTAACTGTATGTGTCTATTTATCTAAGTAAAAGTAACAGACTTAAATTTCAAAATGGTTGGTTTATGATTAATGAGAACAGATGCTAATTCAATGCTTTTGTTTTTGATATATCACATTTTTAAACCACGTATATTATAAATTATTTTGGATTTTGATAAAAGATCACACACACACATACACAAGCATACACACACACAGGCGCGACAGTGAATCAATGTAAAATACACATGAAATTAAATGAAACCCCCAAATTTATGAATAGAATATAAAAGCAAACTTTACTTTTTCTATTAGCTTTCATTTTATTTAGAATAAGCAAACACAATTCTGCTTTTTATTTGTTTGAGAGATGTCCTTTTACAGTTTCAATCTCTAGCTCAAAGGTTTGCTCTCAAAATCCTAAAGGATCCTAGGCGCCCAGAAGTAGATCAACTGCAGAAGGACCTGGGAAGCACTATGAATTACTTTGTGAGCCACCACATTAGATTCGATATGGTGATTCACAAAGAAATCCACAGCACTTCACAGTTTGTGTAAAGCTTGGACCCATGAACCAACAAAAATCACATGCAATAAAACCTAAATCTTGAAGAATATTTATGACATCATCTAATTTTTCATAAGACATTAATTTAGAATTATAGTATACTAACTAGCAAAAAAGAGAAATTCATGGCTATCCAGAGTAGAGCCATTTGGTTTACAATTTTCTCTTAATTGGAAAAACAAGAATCTCTGAAAATTATAAATACACTATAAAAACAAATTACAACTTTTGTATTATCTTTCAAAATATTTTACTTAGAATGAGCAAAATTTGTATATATGAGTCTTCATCACAATGCACACAGGATAGATAAGATCATTTAGCTCTAAAATGGCCTTAATTAAACTTCTAATTTACTTTATAAATACATAGAATTATATCTTGCATAAGTTCTTAGATTTAATCTGTCTTACCTATCCTATGTTTGGGTAAACTTTTCACAGTGAAAGGCTGAAACCTAAGAGAGATACTAGAAGAAATTTTAGTTTCCTCACTAGGTTCAAATCTTAGGAAAAATACATGGCTATGTAAATGGAAAAAAAACATTAAATGACAATACTTTAATACAGTCACAGTTATGAGCAACCTAAAGATCAAAACGAAACCTAGAATTTTAATTTATAATTAATTAAAAGAAAACATTTTACATTTTATTGGTCTAGGGCCATATCACTCATGTTTTGAGATTTATAAAGTATATCATGAAATGTCAGGATTAATTACAATATGATGTTTTCAAAATGTTAGGAGCATGAAACCTCACAGAGTTCAATGCTGTCAATGCAGGTCACTGCACATTCATAAATCAAACACAGAAGGAATCCAGACTGCTTGACTGAATAATGAAAATTTTTAAATAGGAAAAAACTTGTAAAATTATTTACATACTCATAAATTCTCATTGCATGGATGTTGTGTAACAGTCATAGTTCTGTTCAGATGTTAAGGACGTAAATGCAAATCCAATACATGTTCTGCTTTTAAGCAACAGAAACAAATAAATAAATAGGGCAAGAATAACTGTGTTCCTTGGAAAATATCCAAACTAATAGATGTTGCCTTTAGAGTCTAGTAGCAAGCGGCTTGAAGCTCACTTTACAGAGTAATTGTTCAATAAAAAAAAAAAAAAACAAAAAAAAAAACTGAGGTTACAACACAAGTCAGCAACAAAGGTATGGTAAGAAGGTTTGAATCAGATGGGGCATCTGCTGGTCACAGGTGGTACAAAGAAAAAATAGAAGCACTATTTTTCTCTGCTATACTATTACTGAAAATTTATAGAAGGTTCAGATATTAGTGAAAACTAGCAAGCACACCAGGACTGTAGACAATAAGAGAAAATCTAGAACATAATGATGCCAACGAGAGCCACTTTACCTGAAAATGTGCATGGCAAATTCACAGCTCTGAGGAAGGTTCTTAGCATTAACCAAGTTGTGCAGCACCCAGAAACAAACTGTTTAAGAAGAAATCTTAGCAATCAGGCTAATTCTCCCTTCATAAGTAGACGAAATACATCCAGAAGCCAACAAAGGTTTGAAATCAGATCACTGTGAGGTCTCAGGTGGTTCAAATATCCAGAAATGAGCTCAAGCTGGACAAGAAGAGGGTTTCTGGTGGCCAGCATCCCTTGGGAATATGGGAAACCATTTCTCATCTGCTAAAATAAATCATCTCCCTTATCTATGGTGGAAAGGACAGATGTTCTATTGACATATGCCTGTGATGCCTATTAGTGCATCAAAGCCCATTCTGACCTCTAGGCTCCCTCAGTATCATAACTACCTTTTATGTATTTCAACATCCACACTAGCATCCTTGCCCATCTCTCCTCATCCTCTTCTCAAAACTCGTTCCAACTTGCAGGCTTCCTTATGTTCAGCAATTCATTCTTATTACCCAGATATTTTCATTGTTCTTTGCTCTTGTTATTCTCACTACCTACACACACTCTATCTCTTGCTATGCATGTACTCCCCCTTATTCATTCTCTCTCTCTCTCTCTCTCTCTCTCTCTCTCTCTCTCTCTCTCTCTCTCTCTCTCTCTCTCTCTCCCTCTCCTCTTATTATCCCCTCACTATTTTATCTCTTGCTCTCTTCATTATCCTTTCCTGCATTCCCACTTTCCTAACCCTCTCCATGTCTGGACTGTTCTTCGTTCTCTCTGCTTTGGACTCTGCCAGATGACTCTGGATAGTCTCTCTTGTATATCTACATTAAAATCCTCCCTAATTATGGAATGATCATGTAAGCAGTTTCTTTAATCACCTGAGGAATCAGGCCAATTTCCCCTTTGAGCTTCAATATACCAGCAGAGTAGATTAGATAAATTCTGAAGCCAGCAAGGGTTTGAAAACAGAATACCACACTTAAAAAAAAATACTGTTAAGTAGCTTAGTGAATATGCTTCCCACTCCACATGTGAAATTTGGTAGGTCAAATAAGCATAGGAGGGAATTCAAGACTGATTTTTATAATATTTCATCATTCGGGTGGCCCTTATTTAATTACACAAGACAAGTAGACAATCTGAATCCAGTTGTTGGTGCTAATTGGGCATATGAGCTTGTTTTTTAATATAAAACGACAACAACAAAACTGCAAGAAAGCTCCTCTTTGTAGGGAATTCAATCATCTAAAAAAAAATCCTTCCATACATTCTGTAAAATATGCTATCAATTTTATATGAAAGTTTTTGCTCAGAAAATGAGATGTTACAGATGAACTTATTTTCTAGTGAACTGATTAATTAAACAATACAATTTACTTTCAAAATTTATAGTGTATGATAGATAGTGTATAACTTCAAAAATAGTTGATATATATTATCCATTGATGACTGACCATAGTGCAGTGACTCATTGCTTTTCTTAAGAAAAAAAAACAAACTGAGCCGGGCAATGGAGGCGCATGCCTTTAATCCCAGCACTCGGGAGGCAGAGACAGGCGGATCTCTGTGAGTTCGAGGCCAGCCTGGTCTACAAGAGCTAATTCCAGGACAGGAACCAAAAAAAAACAACAACAACAACAACAACAACAACAAAAAACAACAACAACAAAAAAAACAAAAACAAAAAACTGAGTAAGTGTAGGCCCATGCCCATATTTCTGTATGGTATGGAAGCCAGGCTCTCAAGCTGCTGTTTTTTACCTGAGGTAGTAACATAGCCCTCTAGACAGGCTGCCTCTACCCTAAAAAAGGGTTAGGATGCTGTTTTGCTTCTTTGAAATTTGGAGAATGCCTGGATAGAGATGCTAACTTAGGCCTAGTGACAGAGCTGGTGTACAGAGCAAGAAGATAAGGGAGGCATGACAAAGTGGACATGAAAAGGTGTGGTCAAAGGTGTTGATGTGACTAAAGCCATTCATCTGGTTACCAAGAAAACAGAATGCTAATAAATTCCCCCCTCAGTTTACGTTTTAGTATAAAGCCTATTTAGAGAATAAATGAGAGGGATTTTCAAGATTTCATGAGGGATCACTGAGAATCTCGCCCTACTGATAAGGCCATTTGAGTTGTGTTTTTATTCCTATGCCGCCACACTGGTCCAGAGAGATAGTTTATGTTGGGGCTGGGTTTGCACCCCGACAAGTAAGACCTTTGTGATAGTTCCTATTTACAATGAACATCGTCTTTAGAAACAATTACTCACTGGTTATCCTGGGCTTGAACACACAGATACGTTCAAAAGTATATAGTGCACAGAGCGGGTATGCAGCAAAATATAGCATCTATCCTTGCATAAACAGATTATGTGATGTTTCCATAACATAACAACCAAAATGAAATTGCCAAATATCATCAATGGTATGCAATAATGGTAGTCTTGACTTAATTGAAAGCATGGTTATAAGTCATAAAGCATTTAAGAAATTATAAAAAGGAAACACGTTCCAGGTTCTAAACCTGAGAAATGAGGGGAGTCAACATCAAAGACATTCAAGGCAAAGAAAATGGTGTGATGACTATGAGATGCACAGAACAACACAGCACTGCAAGCAATTTATGGTTTTTCTGTGTGCTGCTGGCAGACATTAGTGTGAAAAGTCATGAACGTTAGTGTGAACTTGTCTGATTAAGTCTGGTACTATTGAATGACTTGGGGAGAAGTTCCAGCTAACAGTGGTTCTTCTTAATTAAGCTCCTCCTTTTCAACACGCTTATTAGAAGACAAATGCCATCAGGTGACTTGAATTCAGCTGGTCCCTCAGTTCTTATTTGAACATCTAAACAAGTTCAATAGTTTTAAAATGTCTAGATTCCTTCTTCTTCTTAGAAGTTTTTAACCTCACACTCTCCAACACACCAGGCAAAACACAAATCAGAATAAAAAAAAAGGAAAAGGTGGAAGAAGCCAATATTCTAAAGATAGGACAAATATCAGTGCTTTTTAAAATAACTACTGCAGCCATCAGGAAGTACAGGCTGCAGAACTGAGATGGGATCTGTATTCCAGGAACAATTCATGCTCCTGTTATGACAATACAAAGCAAAGCTCCAAGGAATCCTGCATCTTTTCCTGGTGTTGGAAGTTAAAATGAATAGAAACGTAACAAGCAAAATAGCATGAAACAAAAATAGAATAGTAAACGAAAAAATGCATTCCTAGGTTAATACGATCCTCCTACTGTTGCTTGCCTACTTTCAGTTAAAACATCTTTTCTCTAAACCCTGAAGTAAGAGCACAATCAAGACATAAATATGGTACTGATGATGACTGGAAAATAGTTGTTTACAAGAAACTCTTCCACCACTGATGATGACGGTCATGGATTGGATGTTTCAGGGTTACAGCAAGACACTAAATCTACACTATTAATCCGTATATTCCAGAGATTTGCAAATAGTCACTGAACTAAATTTATTTTATACAGCTCTGTCTTCATACAAATAATTATGATGAGGCCAATGAGATTGTTTAGCAGCTAAGTAATTGTTGACCTGAGATTGATCACCAGAATACATAAAATAAAATCCAGATGTAGTAATGCACAGGTCTGATCCCAGCACTCTTGATGAAATAGAGAGTAGCGACAAGAAAACTAACAAGTTTACAGGATAGCTTTCAAGGAGTGTGCAGCATGGCAGAAACAAAGTAACCCTGCTTCAACGAGTGAAAGAGAACTTATTCATCAAGGTTGTTCCTCTGATTTTCACACATGTACAGTGGTACGCATCTGTACACACACACACACACACACACACATTCATACATTACATATGCACATATTAGCACAAAATTCATGATTTTTAAATATGTATTTTTTTGGAGACAGGGTCTTTCTATTATGTAGCTTTGCCAATACTGGAATGTCTCAAGGCCTTGATTAAAAACAAAACACATTTAAAACACAAAAATGACTACAAGGATATATCTTTAGGGCTAGATCATGTTAATTCCAGTAACAGTGGGTTACTAAAGAAATTTTTCATTGGTAAGCATGTGATAACATCTGTAGGAGTTTAGCAATTTGTTTGTCAGAGAACCCCTGCAACCCCCTTCCAGGTTCTCTAATGCTCTTGATGGAACTGTTCTTGCTCACCAGAACTAAAAGATAAGGCCATGTTTCTAAAGATACTGCACATCAGTTGTGGGTTTTATGGTCTACGTGCGCCTGCATGGGGAATAGTGCCATGAATGTTATGAGAGCAACCAAACACTCTGGTTTAGAGGACCATACCAGAAGAGAAAATCCATGCCCAGTACCACAAGCCAAGCCAAAAGCTCACGCTTGGGAAAGTATTAGGCTCAATGGGGGAACTTACCGTAAATTGATTAACTAAACTGACCAAAGATCAAACTCTCTTCTAAATATCTATGTTCAGACACACAGACAAAAACTACTTTCAGACTTAAGCAGTAAAGCCCATCTTTACAGTGATCAGTGGTAGATGCAAACATTCATTACTGACTGAGAGTCTGAAAATGAGTGAAAATTGAGAGCATAGCCCTAAATGAAACATGAAATCACTATCTCTAACTGCTAGGGAACAGTGTGGAATGGCAGTCAGGAGGAACATAAGGATGAAAATAGGATGAAGATCTGTGAAGTGATAACTCTAGGCATGCCACAACCATTGCAATTAGGATCTTTCACAAGCTATCGTTACTTGGACTGGGCTTGTACAAGCTTAGTCCTGTCAATGGTCAACCACTTACAGAGGGTAGGCTGATTGGTCTCTATCCGTTACTACTGAACTACTGAGTGCGGATAGATTTCAGGTAACTCTTCAGTTATAAACCCACTATTCAATCAACTAGGCTCCTGTGGATTGCTCCAAACCATATATTCCTACTAAACAAAGTCTCTCTCTTTCTTTCTCTCCTTCTCCCCCCCCCCAAATAAGACAGGAATGCCAGACAGAAATTTATAGTCCAGAGGAAGGACAGACAAAGGCAAGAAGCATTTAACGTACAGAAGGGAGTAACAGTATGTATTATGCACATGTCTGGAATAACCAAAGAACATATTTAATGAATGAAAAATAAAAAGTTTAAATATTGACAAATTCTTATACTTCAATCTAAAAATGTAAAACAGATTATTCACAGAATTGTTGTCATTTTTATTTTATAAAGACAACCCAAGAAGAGCTTTTGTTCACCTCCTACAATATGTTTTTAATTTATTTCTGAGAACATAATAGATAGAAACATCTCCATCTTCAAGATGCAGAACCTACAGATCAGAAAAACAGTAATTTCTTCAAGAGCAAGGAAGTAGCAGACCCATGTCTGCCTAAAAGATTATGTATTCCCTATACCTATAAGTTTCCAGTACTCAAAATTACTTATAAAATCTGTTAATGAAATAAAAATGAAAGTGAAATTTAAAAATAGAGATTTTAACTCATACCAAATTCTGTGTAGAATCAGCTAAAGGCATGAATACAAAGACTACATGGGAATTATCCCATTCACTACATGTAATTTGAAAGCTAACTTACACGTTTATTTTAAAAATATTGCAAGAAGACAAAATGATCAAGATGTTATGTAAGATATCCATTTACATGAGAATACTATTCCAGTTATCGAGATTTCCCATCCTGTGTATTGTGAGTTCTCCTTTCAGCCTTATGTGATACACACTCATTGATGTCTCTTGTCTTAAGAAGTGCGTGAGGGCTTATACGTCCTGCATTGCTTTTCTTTGACTACCTCGTGTTGTCAGCATTTCACTCTATATATCCTAGCATCTATTTCTCAGTAAATGATGGTTTAACCCACAGTTAAAAAAAATCAATAATGCAGAGAATATGATTTAGATATACATTTTATGATACAGATACCTGCATTTTCTCTCAGAGTCCCTGGTACACATGAAAACCTGTGCAAATGGATTATGTCCGTGAGATACAGGAAGACTGATCTGTTCACAGTCAGAAGAAAGACTGGCAGATCTGCATACATCTCTTTCCTTCTCTGCTTCTTCAATGCTGAGGCCCTTTGTGGGCAGTTTCCTGTCATCTCGCAAATAGCTCATCCTAAGTCAAACTTCCTCAAATATACACTGTTCTGGATTTAGTAGGTCAATTTAATTTTCTGGGTTTTTTATTTTTTTGCAGGTAATTAAATGTCCCTTCAGAAAGGGCATTAGAGAAAAAAATAAAACAAGTAAATGCTTAAAATTCTGAAACTTCAGTGCTTATAATTCCATTCATTAAAGAAAATCTCATAATTGGTACAAAGCTAAGCAAAGGAAACATAATTTCATTTCTGTAGGATAATGTTTTTCCAAGCTTTAAAGGTTACATTTTGTAGATGAAAATTAAGCACAATATTTCCTTTTTTTCAAATAAAGATTGAAGGAAAATTAATATACCATTTAATGTCCAATTCACAGTATTTGTAATAGTTGGGTGATTTTAATAAGTAATGGTTGTTTATTTATATTTAATGGAAGGTACTGCTGGGTGATTTTTTGATATAATGGACTCTCTTCATGTTTACTCTTTGTTTTGTTTTGTTGAGATAGGGTCTTGTGCAGTTTAGGTTGGTTTTGAACCTGCTAAGAAGCCTAGGATGGCCATAAATTTCTGATCTTGCTGCTTTTGCCTCTAAGCAGCTTAAATTGTAAAGGTTTGTGACTAAACACAGTTCTATGTCTATTTTAAGTTTAGACTATTAGTTGAATATGTAATAAATATTATATAGTAAATATAAATGATATAATGTAGTAAGAATACATAGTTCAAATTTAGTTTAAATTTGACAAACATCTAATTATTTGTAAAATGTATTTTGAACCTTTACTATGTTGAAGAAAATATACTTAATATTGAGGAAGCAAAAAGCAGATGGTGTTCCAGTTCAAAGATCTCTGACATTGGGTATCTTTGGAGTCTAATATGATAGCAAATTAATAAGAAGTAAATGTGACATTTAGCAGATTAGGTGACTTTTTTGAGATCTGCAGCTGGGGAGGGTCCAAAAGTGGCTTACTACCGAGCTAGCTCATTACACATGGCAGAAACATGATATGCATCAAACAATAAAGCAGTAAAGTTAAAAAGGAACAGCCTGCATATGAACTGTGTGTTATACTGCCCATATCCTGATTAAGTGAATCCAAGGTACATGAGACAGGGCCATTTACTAACTCTAAGGAAATTGGTGGGCATGGAAATTGCCATCAACCATGTTGTCAAAATGATCCCAGGCCAAACTGCTTTGAACACATCTGAATGTTGGCATTTAAATTAATTTATAATCAATTAGATCATTGTAGTCATCTTTACCCTTTGTCTCACCCCAGCAAATTCTAAGAATTTGATATTATTCCCTTGTCCTGGTTATTGCCTATTTATTCTTCCTTGAGTATCATATTATTGAGGACCTTTTAATGAATGATTATTTCAGTCCACATACAAAATCTATGTGATTTTTTCTTAATAAAACCTAAATACTAAAACAAAAACTATTTTGAATGAGCAGGCAATATTATCCGTTATGGAAGAATTTCACCTTCAGTCTCCCAAGTATTGCTTTTATATTCTCAATTTTTAACATCAGTTACTAATCAATTAAAGGATACACAATTTTTACCTATGATCTTTTAAGTAAACCTTATTTATTTTTCTGAGACAGGGTCTTACTATGTAGCCATCGATGGCCTAGAATTTGCTATGTAGAACAGGCTGGCATCCAGTGTCACATAGATCTACATATCTCTGCCTCTAGAAAGTCAGAATTTTCCTAGTATTTTATTTTCCATTATTAATCCCCAAATAAGGATGTTTCCCTCAAAATATGTGAAACCTAGTTTCTCCTTATTGCTGTTCATAAAGAGCAAGTACTTCTTACAGGAACCCAAACACATCACTTGCTCTGGAACATAAAATGCCTTTCTCTGTGTGAAGTGATTTTTCCTCCTACACCGTTTTGATCCTTCTTAAAGCCACTACTCCGCTATCATATGCATGGAGAATTTCTCTGGTTCTCCAAACAGAGCTTGCAGCTTCCTATAAAGTTCCAGTACTTGTCACCAGGTCAGTACTTCCAGTTCATGAGTAGTAGTTTCTGTTAGGCTTCCTACATAGAAACTGGGAATGTGTCTTAGTCACATGGAGCAAAAAATAACTAATGAGGAGCTACAGCCAGCATATATAATGAAGGAGACATCAATATAACTCAAATAACAGCATACCCTAAACAATTACAGCAACATAAATATGACAGGAAAGGGAGCAAATTCAAAGTATAGAAAAAATGTGTGTCAATACCACTCCTCTCCTCTAGCAGGTCCTCACTTTCAGTCTTCCAATGAACTTCAGTCAGTTTTAATGTATGGGAAATGTATGTATGAGTGTGTATATGTATATATGTATACACACATACATATACACGTACGTACATACAAAATGCAAACTTAAAGAGTAACAAATTATTTTTCTTATTATACTAAGAACAATTAAAGTACATATCAGCCAAAGGTATAAGGACATAGGAAATATTTCTACATTGTTAGTAAAATGAAGTTGACATCCTTTCTGGAGTACATTGCAAAAAAATGTCAAGTTTAAATAGAGATATAATTTTATATAAAACTAACCTTCTAGATAACTGCATAAATACTTAATTGAGTAAACACATAAACAATCACATTGGATCATGTGTTAGCAAAAAAGTAAAATAACTAAAACATTTACCAATACAAAAAGAATAAACAAATTATAATTCAAAAAAGTATTATGGATCCTAAAATGAGGTGTTAAGAATATGCGAATCATATCTAGAAATGAGCATACAGCAAAATATATGAAAATATGACCATAATTTTCTATTTATTCAAAAATAAGATCTTAGAACAAAATTCACAATATAAGCATGTATGCATTTAAGAGATATGCTGTGTTAAAGTATGTATATATGGGACATGGGAATAGAAAGTGGGTGGAAATGTAGACATGTCATTAAAAAGGAAGATTCAACATTTTACATTGTGCACATAGTGGTAGCACTCCAGGAATGTGGCAAAATATTCAACATTAAGAGTATCAGACAGAGATTTCAAGCTATCTCTTTTGTATAAAATAAAACTGTAAGTTCAGCAACACTGTCAACTATGTGTATAATTTTATAAAATTACACTATCAACATCACCACTGAAATCTTCATCTTTGTAGTGTATAAAAGCAGAATTGTGCAGGGATAATTCTCCCCATAACTATGCCATCTGGAATGAAATGTGCACAACAGAGTTGAAGAACTAGAACCCCACATCAGTTCTGACACACAGAGCGGCTGAACGTACTTCTCTGGTTCTTACCTATCTTCATGTAAAATCCTTAGAATAGTATTTCATCTTCAAAGACTTTGGAAGTATTTTGTTCATGGTTGGTGGTTAATAATATCTAGTCTCTTTTATCTTTTTTGAATAGAACTCTTGTCAATGGAGCTGAATGATAAATTATGCAACAGAACATCCTGTACATGATTGTCTGTATAGTCAGTGATATGATTTCCTCTGTTTACAATGCAATATTGTCTTTAACCTTTCACTTCAAAGCTGTCTTCATTTTATGCCCCTACTCATAAAACCAAAGAACCATACAAGTTGACAGAAAAAATATTCAAAAGTTATTTAAGTCAGGTTTCACACCTTCATGCAAAATGATAGACATTAAAAAACAGAAAAAAATCAGTGTATTTTAATCATTTAGCCTATAGAATTTCTACCATTTGCCTGAATGTCTGATCCAGCAATGTCCTAAGCTCTATTCGAGGAAAGAGACACTTACAGGCATAGCTACATCACTTCCTTTGGAATTACACTATTGTTTTTGTCTTCATGTTTACTAGAAATAGTGAAGGAGATGACATTTAGCAGGGAAGATAAGACCTACCAGCAGGGAACAATGGAGCAATGATAGGGAGGGCTGAAATGATGTTATCTCTTGAGAAACAATGGAAATAGGTTACAACTCCAGATGTGATGACAGATTCAGGCAGAATTTGTCCTGCTGGGGTTATTCCAATCAGCTGTTTTACCAGCTGTTGGTGATATACAAGACTTCAGAATAGCAGGGTACAGAGGGTTTTGTAGAAACTACCCTCCAATTAGCAAATTTAACACTTTTCCTACCACAGAAAACATGACTACATTTCTCTGAAAGTGCCTAGTTCTTAGCAAAGTTAATAATTTTTGGACTAAATAAAAGTTTAATTTAGAGACTCAAACTTAAATATCTTCACCTACAACTGTATATCATGACAGGTGGGCAACTAGTTTTCCATTTAACTACATTTAGTCAAAACCTGGCATAATTTTCAAGAGGAAGAATTCAATTTGGCTAACTGGAAAAAAATCTGGTTATTAAACTAAAACAAAACCAAAAAACAAGTAATTGGGAGTCAATAGATGTTCTTTTTCCTGAGAATTAGGATTCTATAAGCAACAACAAAAAGAAAATGTGCTAAATATGACTCATGTTTAACATGTCTCAGAATTCAAACCATGATTTTTTTCTACTTGTGAATCTATAACCCAAACATTTTCTATCTTCAAGTAGCATTGCCTTCCAGACTCACACCAGTAACAAATGTCAAGGCTGGGAAATACTTTATTAAAGACTTTCCCTAAAGTTACCTATGTTCTATACCCCCAAATTGGGAGAAAAAAAATTGAACTAGTGAAACTTTTTAAACAACGTCATCTTGAAATAATCTGACTTGAATTCCTTAACATTTTTCAACAGGAATGGGAAGACTGCTTCTTATGTATCAAACTTGAATGCTAATAATTCTGTCCAAGATTATAGTCTTTTCTTCAGTAATGAAGGACTTGGCTCATAGTTATATAGTTGATGACTCAGAGAAGAAGCTACTTCCTTCTTTTTAAAGGTCTCTCTCTCTTCCTCCCATGTGTTGTGTGTGTGTGTGTGTGTGTGTGTGTGCATTTGTGCATATGTGTGGTAGTTGTTTGTGGATTCCTTCAGAAACCAAAAGCAGATTTAAATATTCTGTAGCTTGAATTAAAGATGCTTGTGGGCTTTCTGAATGTGTTCTCATAACTGAACTCAGGTTCCCTGCAAGAACAGTATCTTTTCTTAACCACTGAGCAAATTTTCAACCCATTTTCCTTTCTTTTGATATGCGACAAAGAATATTTTTATTCAATAATTCTAATATGTAAATGTTATTGCATATCTAGAAGTTATAATATTATATATTCTGTTTTTAAGGTAGTTCACATAAAATATAAATTTATATCATAAGTTACTATATTGAGCCCAAAATCCAATACTAAATGAAAGTATCGATACTTTGCTAACATATAAATAAATAACATAAACAAGCAAAATAAATGTAACATGAAGCTAAATATGACAACTGAAGCAAAAATACTGTTTACTTTATAAAATATGACATATAATATTGGCTTGGTTGGAATCCCTATATGGAATATTTTTGGGAAAAGATTGAAATTAACCTCTGTATTAATAAATATGTACTGATATTAATTTAAGAACCAATATTTGAACAAGGCTATGAAAAGCCAGGTCTGGTGGATGACATTAGAACCTGTAGTCTTTTTACACATTGGTTTTATGTTACCTTTGTGTTATTGTATAAACTGTAACAATATAATCCAATTAGTAACCATAATTAATATAAGTTTAAATAAGTAAGCAAATTCCTTCTCATCTTTAAGTAATTTTCCAAATATTTGTTTTGTCTAAGGTTTAGTGGAGACAGTTGCAGTCTGAGGATATTTCTGCAGTCTAAGGAGACAGTCTGAGGACAGGTTTTCTCCTACAGTCTACTTCTTATTCACCTAGGAATTAAGCAAGGTCATATGTTGCACTTATTCCTCATGTCCTTTATTATCATTAAACCAGAATGGCTTGCCTGTTTTAATATTTTTGATTTAATAACTGACATTTTAAAGACTTGGGACCAGTCCAGTCATTTAAATATCCAATTATATAGTTTTTTTCCAGATTAATTCAATTCTTCATTTTGACAGTTACATGTTCTTTTCCTTGTTTGCTTTGTGTGTGTGAGAGCAGATAGATCTGCAAAGTTGGTGTTAACTTAGATTCTCTTATTTGAATATGCATGTCTTAAAGAAGTTGAAGGTATTTCAGATATATCTCTACATACCATGCTCCTGAAGCTTTCTGTGTTTATGTCTGTCCTCCTTTCATTCGGGGTATTCTCATATAGAACAACTACATCACATCTAATCATATTTAACAGGAGGGATAGAAATAAGTCAAAGGTTTTTTTTTTTTGTTTTTATTTCGAGTCCCATAATCTCCACAAATATATCAGCATAGATAAAGTCTCCCAGGAATATGCAGCAGTGTAAATGCATCAGTGTCTGTATTGCCATTCAATCAGAATCCTGGGAACTGGCTTAGGATAGTAACAGCCTTTTCATGTGAATGTTCCAGTTGTTCCTTAAGATGATTCTGAGATGGGCTCCAGATCTAGCACGACTATTTTATAGTGGAAGGATCCAAGCCTTAATTTTAAAATGACTTGTCCAAAAATCATATTGGTAATAAGCAGTAATGTGAATATCATCTTAAGTGTCTGCTCTGAAAATCAACTGCTCAATGCCATCTGGAGTTTTCATCATAGTATAATGCCTTGATTAACACTGATAAGAAGACACCTTTCCAAACAACCCCAGAAAATAGCTCATTAAGAGTATGCTGGTTAGCTTTACCTATCATCCGCACATAGGCTAGAACTACCTAGGAAGAGAGTCTTGATTGAGTGATTATTTAGATTGGTTCCCCTGTGTCCATGGCTGTGGGGAAGTCGTGCTAATTTACCCAGACGACTTTTCTAGGATAGTACCTGAACTATTGGGAGTGAAAGAAGCGAGCAGATAAAATGAGTATTTTTGTTACTCCCAGCCCTGGACTATTGTCCTAGTGAGCTTTCTGTTGTGGTGACAGCCACAGTCACAAAAAGTAACTTGGCGAGGAAAAGGGTGTTTTGGTCTACACCTCCAGGAAATACTCCATCATTGTGCTAAGTCAGGACAGGAATACCAGCAGTAATCTGGAACACAGACTGCTGCTTACTGGATAGCTTTACATGGCTTGCTTGTCCAGTTTACTTCTTCCTCTTTCTTTCTTTCTTTCTTTCTTTCTTTCTTTCTTTCTTTCTTTCTTTCTTTCTTTCTTTCTTTCTTTCTTTCTTTCTTCCTTCCTTCCTTCCTTCCTTCCTTCCTTCCTTCCTTTCCTTCCTTCTCTCTCTCTCTCTCTCTCTCTCTCTCTCTCTCTCTCTCTCTCTCTCTCATTTGTTTTGTTTTATTCTGAGACAGGGTTTCTCAGTAGCTATGGAGCCAGTCCTGGAACTCACTCTGTAGACGAAGTTGGACTCAAACTCAGAGATCCTCTTGCCTCTGTCTCCCGAGTGCTGGGATTAAAGGCATGTACCACCACTGCCTGGCTCAGCTTACTTCTTATGCAACCCAGGTTCATATGCCTAGGGGCTGCAGCAGTCCCAGTGAGATGGACCCTCACACATCAATCATCAATTGAGAGAGTGTCCCACATACATGCCCCTGGGGAAATTTAATGTTATAATTTGTCAGGTGATATTTTCTCTTCTCCAGTTTTTCTCAGGTTGATAAAACACTAATCAGCATGACTGTGGATGTCATGTATGATGTGATATGACTGAGGATGTGGTCTGTATTCCTGCTTTTCATCCCCTCAGAACTGTAAAATCAAACAAATCCTGCTTCCATAAGTGGTTTTTGTGGTCAGAATATTTGACCATAGGACCAAACATGAAACTAGAACCAAGAGTAAGGTATGTTGAAGGTTGTCCAAGAAATTCAAATACAACTAATTACCACAAAACTTTTTATTTTAGATTATTACAGCAACTTTTACCTTTCATGAAGTCTTTTAGCTTCATTTATGTGTCTAGTTGACTGAAGGCATTTAAGCCTCATTTTTTCTTTTTTTTTTTTCTTTTTAAGATCTGGGTTCTCTGTGCTGCTTTGACACCTGTGCTGTCCTGAAACTAGTTCTTGTAGACTTGACTGGCCTAGAACCCACAGAGATCCACCTGCTTCTGCTTCCTGAGTGCTAGAATTAAAGGTGTGCTCCACCACCGCCTTGCACCTCATCAAATTTTGAGCACAATTTTTAAATGTTCATGTTGACTAAGAGCCAGTGTGACAGAACTTCATTCATAGTCAAGTGCTGAGCATATATAGGATGGCTGATGTCAACAAAACTGTTCTGAATAATTTTGAGTTAAGCATTTAATCCTTAGTGTAATTCTTTAGGGAAAAAAAAAGAGAAATGGCAGATACACCAAATGTTTATTGATTACTCTTTAGTTTGGATGAATGTTCCCCAGAAGTCCTTATTTCAAAAAGGCTTGGTCACAATAGAGAAATATTGTAAAGTTCAATGAAAATTAAATTATAACTATAATGAAACAACTAAAACTTTTATGGGGCTCAGGTCTGTAATTTCAGCACTCATGAGGCTAAGGCCAAGCACAGCTGTGAGCTAGTCTAGTGTCATTCACTGTAGGAGGGAGGGCCGCTTGTTCATCCTGGCCACCCAGAACCGAAAAAAATCACACAGAAACTGTATTAATTAAAACACTGCTTTGTCATTAGCTCCATCTTCCTATTGGCTAACTCTTTCAGGGGGGTCTTGCATATATGCAAAATTAATTTTATAAGAGAAAAGGGGGCAGGTTGTATCAGCGTATATTGTTAAACACTGTGCTTACCGAGTCTGAGCCATTGATTACTCTGGGTTATTAAGCCTCTTGTATCACAGCTGTTGCTCAGATTGATCAGCAAATTGTGCTGAGGGGCAAGACATGGTCAATGTTAACTTAGCAATTTAATTCTGAGTTTTATTACTTTTGGAGTATTATTATGGGGCATTGCATACTTGGTTATGAAATACAGAAAATATTTAAAATGGTGATTAAAAGAAAGAAAATATTTTTGCACTATTAATAGGATGATAACATTGTGTTCTGTTATCTGCCTATCTATCTGACTTTAAATACAATCAACAAGCAAATTGAAAATTCTTTAAGTAGACAATTTCTAAATTATAAAATTGTTCTGAAAGTACCATACTAGCCAAAAGTCAGTACTTAGAAGTTAGAATGTGTTTTGCAAAGGTGATGTGGAAAACAATATGAATATTAATGCGAAGGATTGACTGGAACTGCTGGTTGCACATGACTGGTTGTTGGCAATCAAACAAAATAATCAGTCAAGGAAAACTGCATTTGAAGCAGTAACTACGAAGCAGAGATTATTATTAGCCCTAGAGATAAATTACCTGTGAGACATGGCACAGAGGATTCCTAGGTCTACAAGCTTCAGCTTTTTCTAAGGAGAACAACTCTCCTAAAGGGTTTCCTAAGCTGCCCAGCAAGTGAGACCGGTGAAGAGACAATGGTAGTTCAGGCTTCTGGAGTTGCCTGCAGGGGTCACTGTTTCTTGTTAGCAACTGGATTCTCCAAATACGTTCCAGTTAATCACACATGGATAATAGTGGACAGAGGGTTCAAGAAGTTAAAGGTGAGGAGAGACAGAAAATTCATCAGGGGGTTAAGCAACCCTAGACAGAAATAGTAACAGTTTTAGACTCATTTGAAGACAGTCTTGGAAGATTCTGGGCCTAGCCTGGGACAGAGAGGCTGAAAGAAGAGAATTCAAGGTAAAACCATACTCTGGAAGAAAATGTTTTATTTGTATAAATTAATAGCATAGTCCTCCTCAAAAGAATGATTGGAAGAGCCAATTAGTTCACAGCAAGGTACAAATGCTTGTGCTGATGTGTTTAATTAAAGACAGAGCCTCCTTGCATCTGAGGACAAGGACAAAGGGAAGGTTAATTAGGCTCGCAGATCCAGGAGGAGAACGCACTCCTGGATGTCTGCACAATAAACAGCTCTCCACTCAGACCACTACTTCCCTTCCTTTTAAAGACCCTAATGACTTGCTTGTTTTTGTTTGTTTGTGATTTTTAGCATGGTATGTTTAGTTTTTGACCCTAAATACATTAGCTAAGTTTGATCATATAATGCTAGGAAGATTTGATGTTTAACAGTGGTTCATAGAAACATGGGATTCCAGAAAGATTTCTATTGGTATAACAATTCCATATAAACTCCATCATTTCTCATGTTCTCCTTCCTAGTGCAAAGTCTTCCAGTCTTCCACATTGTTTAACTTCTCTTATCTCTGATACATATTTACAAGCTAAAATCTTATAAGGAAAAAGTCTATTTGCCGACATTTTCTGCTACCCCATATCAGATTATTTTAGTACCTAAATTAAAATTATTTTTAATTATATTACTACCTCATTATTTTTTTTTACTATCATTAGAACTAATTGAGAAGAACAATGCTGACAACAGATCATGGTTTCATGGACTAGAGCAGAAGCGTCAGAGATGCCAAATCATTGAAAACCTGATCTGCTTGTTGGGATGCTGAGATGCTGTGGTGACCTTATTTATTGGAGTCCATAAAATGAATTGCCTTAAAACTCAAATTTGAATGAGAGTCACAGGGAAAACACGGAGTTTAGGAAACAATCAGAACAGAAAGAAAATGTAAGAACCACTAAAAGAGAGATTCCCGTAAATGCTAACTTTTAGTAAGTCTTAATTTTGTGTCTTTTATCTTAATTATTCCAAAATTGATGGAACTCATTTTGCAGGTGAATGGTGCTTTTATGTGAGTGTATCTTTACATGTGTGGACACTTGTGTGTGCACATGTGTGAGCAAGAAAACGGAGGACCATAACTGATGCTTTATACCTCCCTTGACTATTAGCTCCTTCACTTACTCCCCTGCTGAACCTGGACGTCCCTTATTCTGAAAAGAAGACCTAGCCAGACGCCTAGCTATACTCTAGCTCTACCTCCCAAATGCTAAATTGCAAGTAGGCTGCCACATCTGTGGAGGCTGTGTGAGTTCTGGGAATTTCAATTAGTCTTCCTACTTGCATAACAAGCATTTTACCCACCAAGCCATCTCCCAACCCATACTTTAATATATTCAGTAACACAAAACCACAGCCAACACATTGTATATTTTCAAAAGAATACGGAGAATGCCACAGACATAGGAAATGCACAACATAATTATATCTCCACACATCTCAAGGCGCTCAGATGTTCTTGGCCTAACCAATAATGAAAGAGATAATTATCCAGAAGATACAAATATCAATAATAACAGAAAAGTTTGTCAGTCTAATAATAGAAATAGTTCTGATCATAATCAAGGTCGAATCTAGAATAGATTGTAGGCTAAAACAAAAATTTGTAGTTATAAGAAAACATAAGACACATCAATGAGATTTTACTTGAGTAAATTGAAATAAACTGGATTTAAAACATTTAAGGGGAGCACAGAAAGACATTAATTAGGGAAAGAGTTATGTACTACATAATTAAATGTTCATTTAACATAGACAAGAAAATAATTAATCATTGTTTTGTGTGTGTACATACATATACATATATATGTACACACACAACACGGGTGTGTGTGAATCTATTAAAAATTGTACCATGTTCACCAATATGTTACAAACATTGAACTCATCACATTAGGCAATGTGGATTTAGGGAATGTAGACCAGGGTCTGTGTAAAAAAGAATATTATATATGATCTAGCTTGATGAATGCAGGACTTTGCACAAATGATGCTTACATTAGAGAGGCAAAACCACAAATTATAGCATCATTTTCCCTGTCATCTGTTTTAAAATCCAGATAATGTCTGAACAGTCTAAACAAATAGACTTATATGTGAAATGTTATTTATCTATGTCATTGGAAAGAGGCTAAATATTTTCTTTCTGGATATCATCGGCAAATGTTAGATTAACTCACTGGAAAAAGACAATTGTCTTGTCACTTGTTGAAGACACTACTAGTTTAATACTTTTTCAAAGAAAAATGGTTCTCAGCTATATCTAGTCTATACCTAATAATACGTTGAAGTGACTAGAATTTATATCCATAAAATCATTTGAATAACAACGTTACTACATATTGTAAGAGCACATTAAATGTGATATCTACTTCATTTTCTGCACTCTACAATGAGCGTTCCAGAATCCACACTGTACTATTCATGCTTCTGTGACGAGCTTGATCAGTAGATTATTTTACCTATGATACTTACAGAAGCATCATTTTGATATCAGAGGGAAAATAGCCTTCAAATTATGAAAACAGGAAAAAAAAAGCCTTCTGAGCAGTGATTAGAGTAACTGAAGGAAACCTAAAATATTAGTTTCAAGTTTGGCTGCAATCGGAGCAAACATTATAAATAGAATGTTGCCAAAAAACCAGTTGTATTTTTTTAAAATTTTCAGTGTAACTATAAAAAATATTACTGAGCATTTCGAAAGCAAATTTTTGAGGAAGATGAATAAACACAGGTTCTGTCTTTGCCACTCACTAAATTTGGAATATTTAATATAAATGTGACCTTTACATAAATTTTATAAACTTTATAAACTACTTGTAAGTAGTAGAGACTCCTCCAAAATATGTAGCACAGTCCCTGTTACAAGCGCGCACTTACTCTGTCCTCAATATTTGCATTTGTTGCTGTGCTGCAAAGCATTGTGATCCAACTGAGGTAGATTAACTTTGTGCAGTTTCAAGAAGTGTCATCCAGGAGCTTAAGAATAGATTTGTGCCATGAATGGTGAAACTAAATTTTACTGAACAATCCTAAAATAGAACAGCAATCACACAATTTTATTATACATGTGTACATAAACATAAGAAATAATTTCTCAGAAGCACATGTTTGTATACATATGAAGCTCTGGCTAAACATAACTAGTGAAACTGGAAGGAAATATGAAGATAGGTATACATATAATTTTTAATCTTATTCTTTTCCTACTAGATCTATTAAATCTTTCATATAAATATTGGCATTCACATTACTAAATTTTTCATGAGCAGTAAAACTAAAGGGAATAATTGACTCTGACAATATGCGCAGTTTACAAACTTATTATCAGAACTGAATATAAGAAGAAATGCCTTTCCCTTGGTCAAATTTAAACCCAGAGAAAGTGATCCAACCAAAACAGCATCCACAGTGAGTTGAGAAGTTGATTTTTTTCCCCTAGGTAAAATGCCTCTCATTTTCAAAAATAACTTCCAGTTAGTAACTCAAATTGTAGTTGGGTTCCAGAGGAATGGAAAACAGTGGTAAAAGCCAGTCACTGAGTGCTGTCCATGGCAGGGTGGTAGACATGAGTAGGAAGATTTGTGGGTGTTCCCGGGAACTTGTCAGTCTCCTGTCCATTTTCAATAGGAGACTCACAAGTTCCTGCAAATGCACACAAACGGATTTTAAGCTGGTGCCCTTTGCTGATAAGCAGATGCTTACAGTGCCTCCAATTCTGATGAGTCCGGTTGTCAGGTCCCTCTGTCGTGTCCACCATGGCTTAGCTGGTATGAGTAATTCATTGCAAACAGGGATGGTGAAAACCCAGGGCACTGGTCACTCCTGTTCTTCAGTCAACAGTTCTTAACTGAGTAACTCTTACCCCAGCGACTTCAGTTGTCTTGAGGATGTGGTGATGAATACTTTCTTGATTTTATGACAATGTTATTGGCCATCTGTCAGATTATTTTCAATAATGTCTGAGAAAACTCATCATTCTCCAATGTCCAGTGAGGCAGTGTATTTTTGTACAACATGCTGCATTTGGATATTGTGGTACAATGAAAGAACCCAAGGACAAAAAATTAGAGTTCTGAATTCCAGTTCTGTTATGGACAAAATCTAGCATAATTGCCATATTCAACCTTTCACAGGATTGGATCTAGAACTCAGCATTCATGTAACAAACTAAGTCCTGGAACTCTGCAACCCCTCGTTCTAAGGTAAGCAGGAGAGGACAGTAGAGCCTCTTAAACTTCCATTCTTCTAACACACAGCCTAGTTTCAGAGAGAGAGAGAGAGAGATCCCGTGTCAATGAAATACACAAAGCAAAAAAGGAGGATACCCTTTTCCAATCTCCCATATACATAGAGATGCACATACCTATTATTTTACACTCACACACATGCACACAAATAAATATTTTAAAATAAAAGGATAAATACCAGCATCTATAAATCATATACTATAAATCTCATTGCACTAAATTAAAATCCCATTTTAAAATTTAAAAAATTTAAGAGTGCTTAAAATAGCCTATGTAAATTAGTAATATTTCACAAGTTTCCAAAAGGAATAATCATTGCATAGACAGAGACAAGGTACAGTGTTTCCATTTAACCTTTATACCTGCAAATCCTTCACTATCTAATATAATAATCTGTGATGCTGAATAGTAGATGAAATTTATATCTTATGAACAATGAATTTTGAATGCCTGAGACTATGCATTGACATGATTTTCACAGGAGTAGGTTAAATGAAAAATAAGTGTTATATGTTCTTTTCCCTCATAACATTTGCATGAAATTTTAGCTTATGAGTAAACTGAAAACCACAGTTTCAGATAAGTCAAGATATGTTCAAGAGAAACACTGAGTGGAAAGGAATTGTAAAACAAGGAAGGGATCTAAAATCAAAGTGAGCTTTCATGCCATTATATACTCTGTCTGTTCATAGGAATATGTTTAAATTGAGTCTCAATCCTAAAATTTCCTAATGATGCTCTGAATAATACTACCTCATAGTGGTCTGTCTGGTACTCTCTCCAGCAATACTGGGGCTGAAAAATGGAAGACAGAATAAGTCTGATGTGGCAGACCTGGTACTAAATTTATAGGTTAATAGCAAAACCTTTAATTTGGAATGTAATTCCTAAGAAAACCTTTACAGACTGTTAGCCAAATTGATAGCTGATTGTGTTCATGAAAATATGATATTATTATCACTGGCAGGAATTGTGGCAACCTCAGATTGACCATGGTCTATTCTTAGAAAACTTTTTTTTCAAGTTAACTGGAAACATTATATAGAATGATGAAACATCACACCATTGCTACATTTCTTAACAAGAAACACAATTTTTTTGACACCATTATTACGGTTTGACTGTTAGCCTTTCTGCAGCCTACCAAAGTAATACATTATCCAGGGAATTCTCATAAATCTGTAAGTACATAGTGAGGAAAATACTAGAAAAGATACAATAAGGAATAGAAGTATTTTAAAGCATGAAGCAATTCTTACAGATGATACAATGCTGCAAAACATTTGGAGGAACTGAAAGTGTCATTTTAAAAGAGATTATAGTACAAAACTTTTCCATTTTACTATGGTTTTCATGTCATTACTCCTTTCATTGATAAGCATTTTATGCTAATTCCAAGCCATAATCTTTGAATAACAAAAATGAATTTCATGGAACAGCAAATGATTTTTTACTTTATTAACATATATGGCCTAAATCACAGGAAGGTTTAAAATAAATATGAATTCAAAAACTATCTTTCATGCTAAAATGTAATGACACATCTGTCAAGGTATATTTTTCTTGGAATTGTGTAAAACAGGAGGATTTCAGAGGGGTTTTGTGTGTGTGTGTGTGTGTGTGTGTGTGTGTGTGTGTTTGGTGTGGATAGAGGAGTGCATCAGATCTGGAGATGGAGTTACAGGTGGGTGTAGGCATATGAACTCAGAAACAAGCTATTCTCCCATGGAAAAACAGCAAGAACTCACCCCATAATCTATCTTCCCAGCCACAGAGAATAGTAATATTAGCTTAAAGAGGGGACATTGTAATTCATTGCTTCATACTTTCCATAGCAATTGGGGATATTCCAATAGTGTATGCCGACAGCCTGTGAACATAATTTTGATGTATGTATTTATTTGTTTACAGAGAATGTCTTCAAAACTATTTAATATTAGCTCATAACCTCTGAAACTTCAACTTTCCTTACCTGTGCCAGGTATCTTATCAAAAGTAATATATTGAGTAGCTAGAACCATGTCTCTTTACTATTAACCAAGAATCTATATGCATAGCTTAAAATTAGCAACAACCTAATATGTAAAGAACCACATTGTCAAATAAAAATATGACACAGTACACAACACACAGAGGAGTAGGAATAACATCTGTAACTTGCAGCTTGTCTCTGCCTCACACTAAACCTCTGGAACAGTTTTCCATTCATTTCACTTAAATGAATTTAGATTAGTTTAAATTGAGAAATAGCATTATAATCATGCTACAAGAACAGGAATAATAAAATCTTAGCACCACATTTCTGAATAGTAACTGACTTTTGGAGAAACTTCTTCTTCCAAAAAGATAAGAGTTTTTTAACCTTTGATTATATCCAGCACAAACAGTAATGACAATGAGACCTGATACAAAATACTTAATGTAATTTCTAAGCATCTTTTATTTGTGTGAAACCTTTTGTACTATTGGTTTTTAATAATTCATATATTTTAAAAGAATATAACTGCGAAGGGGAAAATGTTTCTTCATATTCTCCATTCAACAGATATTTTAGGAGTAAATATAGTTAGTATTAAGCTTCTAGAATATGTGTACTTGTATGATAACTATTTTGTATTGCAGCATTAGTGGGGATAGACTTCCCACTGAATCCTGGGAATTATTTTTGACACTTCTCAAACATGAAGTTCACTATGCCTATCTATTTTTGATGGTTATACAACGTACCATGACATTAATTCACCTCAATAATTAACCACCCCTATATCCATGTGAAACAGCATCCGTGTTCTAATCCTACAATGAATGTATTTTAGTCATACTTCTTAGTTCAATATACAGTTTATTTCATGGGAAACAAGACACACGTTTATTATTTTCTGTGTCATTTCTAAATTGTGAAAAATTGGCAAACTGGCAAAGTGCACTTCCATCAGTTGATAATACAGTAATCATTTCTGTGTCTTTGACAACAATGCATAGCTGTGTGATAATTAAAATTTATTTGGACATTTGTAGGAGAAAAAGGTATTTTATTACTTCTCTTTTTGCTAATGCATAGGATATTAATGCTTTATATGCTTTGCAATTTGTTGATTTCTTTGGTACTCTTTTTTCTATAAACTGCTCTTGATAATTCTTTTATTCTTATAATTACCTTTGATTTATTTCAGGAAATATTTTTGTCATTATTAAAGAAAACAATGTGTCATATACATTACACATAATTTTTATGCATTTCTTTAATATTTTTGTTTGTGAAACCTTTCACAATATAGACTTTTTAAATACAATTAAAATTAAATTGATATTATCTATTTTCAAGTTTGAGTTTTCATGATTCTTAGAATTTTTCTTAGTTGAATATCACAATCAGCTGAAACTTTTGAGTTTTGTTACTATTTTTGTTAGATCATTAACTTAATTAGAAATTATTATTATTATTGGTTTTTCGAGACAGGGTTTCTCTGTAGCTTTGGTGCCTGTCCTGGAACTAGCTCTTGTAGACCAGGCTGGCCTTGAACTCCCAGAGATCCACCTGCCTCTGCCTCCCAAGTGCTGGGATTAAAGGCGTGTGCCACCACCGCCTGGCTAGAACTTATTTTTTATCTGTAGAAGAACAATAGTACTTTTGCCATGGAATATTTAGTGTCTCAACCTTTTTCATTTTTTTGAGGGGTTGCTTGTTGGTTCCCTGGCTGCCCAGAATCAAAATAATCACACAGAAGCTGTATTATTTAAAACACTGCCTGGCCCATTAACTCTAGCTTCTAATTGCCCAACTCTTAAATAATAATTTAATCCATTTCTCTTAATCTGTATATCTCTACCTGGCTGTGGCTTAACGAGTAAAGCTCCAGCTGTCTCTGACTTCTTGCTACATGGCTTCTCTTTAACTCTTCCTTCTTTCTCAGAGCATTCAGATTAGTTTTCCCTGCCTACCTTTATTCCTTGTGCAGACCCAAGACAGTTTCTTTATTAACCAATGGTATTTACAGCATACAGAGGGGAATCCCACATTACTTCCCCTTTTCTGTTTTAATAAAAAGGAAAGTTTTAACTTTTAATATAGTAAAATTACATATAACAAAACAGGTATCAACCAAGAATTATAGTTACAATATTTATATCTACTTCATGTTTTATCATAATTAAGGAAAACTAAAATTATACTTATAAATTCTTCAATTCGATCAAAGACTCCAGAATGCTATTATATTGCCTAAGTAAACAGGAAGTAAGAAACTTCTAAAACTCTAGAATTGACAGAGACATCTTGCTTCCTGGACAGTCACCAAAGTTCTTCTATATCACTGGGGTATTCATCTTCAGCCTACAGGCCCATACTATCCAGCAGACTTTTTTCCTTGAAACAAGAAATTTCAAAGATGGTTTTGCCTTTATTGGCAGTTTGTCACTTTATTCTGTGTCTTCCATAATGCCTGGCAGACTCTTTCATGTAGTAGGAACCCCAAAGGCCTGTCTCACTTTTATGCAAGTTCAGCAGTCATTTCTCTCTGGGTCCTGCATTTCCAGTTCATCAAGCAGTCCAGGCAAGATCAGTTTCTTGTACAAATGGCTAACAAACTCGAGAAGGAGCCTCTTCCATGCCTGTCATCCCCATGAAGTAGATTGGTGCTGCCAGGAGCAGATGAGTCTCAATGTCATGAAAAGCCCTAAGTTATTAAAACATTTAGCTCACCAAGGCCACTAAGTTATTAAAACATTTGGCTCACCAAGGCCAGCTGACCTGGGTTTGAAAAAGCCTGGGATAAAACCGTCTTGGGAAAAAACATAGAGACAATGAGGACTACTGAGATCTCAAGAACAATGGCAATGGGTATTTGATCCTACTGCACGTATTGGCTTTGTGGGAGCCTAGGCAGTTTGGATGCTCACCTTACTAGACCTGGATGGAGGTGGGTGGTCCATGGACTTCCCACAGGGCAGGGAACCCTGGTAGCTCTTTGGGCTGAAGAGGGAGGGGGACTTGATTGGGGGAGGGGGAGGGAAATGGGAGGCTGCGGTGGGGAAAAGACAGAAATCTTAAATAAATAAATAAAATAAAATAAAAGAAATTAAAAAAAAGAAATAAAAAACATTTTAAATGCCATATTCTGTTATTCTTTGAAAGATGTGAAAAATACTTATGTTGAAATATATCTCTACATATCTAGAAAATCTAACTAACATGACTATAAGCTTGACTATTATAGATGATACTTTATTTACCTATATTTCTTAACTATACATTACATTCTAAATGAGCTGCACAAACACAATACCTTAATCAAGAACAGAAATATACATCTAACAAAATTGAACTTAATTTTGTATCAATATATCAAGATCCATAACAATGTAAATCTCTATAGCATATCCCCCTTTAAATGTAAACAAACATTAATAAACAATATTTGGAAATATGGGTATAGTTCTCTCCAAAATGCTTCCTGTTGTTTATTGGCCAAAGTAAATTTTGAGGGGTGTTCAAGCCAACTTTCCATTAAGCCATGTTAATTTGGAAGAAATCCACAGGTTCTCATCTTCTGTGAAAAAAGAAGATTCTCAATGTAATATATTTTTAGACCCATATTTTGAATTCAAGATACCTTTAAATATATATGTTGGTTTAGCTTAGCAGCCCATACAATGAAATTTTTCTCTGTACTTAGCTCCTTCACAGTCCAAAAATTCAAAAAACACAATAATGTACATAATCCAGACTCTCTATGTATATTCCATCGTTACTTGGTTTATTCTTTTTTTACTTGTCTCTTTAAAGACTTTACTTTTTAAAAATAACTGTACATATTTTTCCTTTCTCTCTCCCAAGCCACGTGGGCTCCAATTTATTGTGAGGGGTTGCTCATTGGTTCCCTAACTGTGCAGAACCAAAATAATCACACAGAAACTGTATTATTTACATCACTGCTTGGCCCATTAGCTCTAGCTCTAATTGCCTAACTCTTACATATTAATTAACCCATTTCTATTAATCTGTGTATTACCACATTGCTGTAGCTTACTGGCTAAAGTTCTGGTGTCTGTCTGTGACAGTGCTACATGGCTTCTCTCTAACTCCTCCTTTTTTCTCTCATCATTCAGTTTAGTTTTCTCCACCTACCTTTATTCCCTGTGCAGGCCTATGACAGTGTCTTTATTAACCGATGGTATTTACAGCATACAGAGGGTAATCCCACATCATTTAATATTTTATTAAGAAGTACATAATCCCCTCATGGATATTTGAATGGTTCCTTATCATGAAAGACAGAGTTCATAATATATGTTTTTATGTATTTGTAATTAAAATAACATAAACTTATAAATGTAAATTTTTAAGTATATAGAAGTATAGACTGATTGAAAATAAACAGATAGGATAGATGAGTAGTTAGATGTGTAGGTGGGTGGGTAGATAGTAGATAGATAGATAGATAGATAGATAGATAGATAGATAGATTATATAATTTTTTTATGAAGTTAAGTATATATTCTTTCACATACTTTTTGAGGTTAGATGCCAGTTTGGGGCATTGCAAACTTAGAAATGACTGTCAGAGTTTTAGACATATTTTTAGAAGCTTTGGTTATTTTAGGAACTATGTAAGTTACAGCTTAATGTGTAATATATTGATACAAACCAGTAACAAAATTTATATTAATTTCTAGTAGTAAATGTTTATAGAAACAAAAGAGATTATTTTAGGAATAAGTTAACTAATATAAAATTATATGAAAGAAAGGAAAGCTCTCAAATAAGCTGCTTATCAAAGACATAGACAATCTGCTCCCAGAGTGTGACAAGAAAGCTTAATAAAATTAGTACTCTCATGGAGGACAGACTTCACACTCAAAGCAGGTAAGTTGGAGGGTGGTCGTGTCAACCACCTAAAAAGTCGGAACAACTTGGAATATCTCTCTTGCATTCAGTTCCCAAAACAAAATTACATTTATTTGGTAATTGGTGCCCATATGTGATGTGCGATTATATTTCATTTCATATTTTCTTGTTTCTGTATTAAAGGAGAACAATTTCCAAGATCTGTTATGAATTTTGTCACTTGTGTCACTATTTCAGAGCCAAGACAGATGTGACTATATGCACAAGATGTCAGCTAGAATATGAGCAAGGAATATCATAAGAATGTTGGCAGACAATTGTGTAACAATTCTATTTTAGGCCTGCATTGTTATTTCTTGGTAAGAGTAAAATTTTGCTCTTTGTACTCAAGTGCTATAAAACTAATGATGAAGTGAAAAATGAACAATAAAAATTTAGCCTGAAGCTGTGAGAGGGCATGTGCCTATAACCCCAATGATTAGAAATAAAGATAAGTGGATGGCTAGAGTTCGCTAGCCAAACAGTCTAGTTAAAATGGTGAGACCAGAGAAGGTTAAAGGGGAGGGCAAAGGAAGGAAGGGGATCAGAGAAAAATGTATTGCTCAATAAAGACAATTAAAAAAAAGAAATAGGCCATTAAATTTGCATGTCTAAAAGACAAAAAATAATGGTAAGACCCAGGCTGAGCCAGAGAGACCCGTCTTAAAAGTAAGATGCTCTCTCTTCTCCTTTAAGGACTGGAACTTTGTGTGGTCCTTGCTGTCATTGTATCCATGAGTTCATATGTGGGGAAAACATAATCAAAATATGCTCTATGAAAAGTTATGATTAGCAAAGATGTAGAAAAGTCATGAAAAATACACAACATCAACCTCTGTCTCCTAGTGTAATTATATAATTTACACTTCCATGCACTGACCCCCTAATGTGAATAAATAGGTGCACAAATCCACACACTGGACCCCTAGTGTGAATACATAGATGAACACACATACACATTGGCCTCCTAGTGTGAATACATAGGTGTACATACCACCACACCTGCTCTCTAATATGAATACAAAGATACACCCCCACACAACCATAAACATGTATTACCCCCCCTATCTCCCATACAAAAATGTTGTGACTAGACGGAAGTTAGCAAAAAGTAAAATAGCAGAGATTTTTTCTTTCAGTTATTATTGGCAGGTAGAAAGGATCCTGATCAACAGAAGCAGTATGTTCATATCAAGAATTATAGGGAGGGTAAATGAGGGAGTCAGCAGTTACAGGTGCTTGTTATGTATTACATGCTGAAAGAAAGAACCAGAATCAAACAGTTGCGCTCAGACTGCCACATAGTCTAATACTTGTGACTCCTATCACACACACATACACACACAGATACACACACACACGCATGCACA
This sequence comes from Microtus obscurus, assembly GCA_963919715.1. Classification (NCBI taxonomy): domain Eukaryota; kingdom Metazoa; phylum Chordata; class Mammalia; order Rodentia; family Cricetidae; genus Microtus; species Microtus obscurus. Next base: position 10,944,792 of record CAWTZC010000170.1, on the reverse strand, counting down.
CATACACACAACCAAACACACAGAGAGAAAAAATAACTGTGATAAGAGCAGCATTGTTCGCCATAGCCAGAACCTGGAAACAACCTAAATGCCCCTCGATCGAAGAGTGGATAAGGAAAATGTGGTACATTTATACAACGGCGTACTACATAGCAGGGAAAAAAAATGACATCCTGAATTTTTCAGGAAGATGGATTAAGCTAGAAAATATTATGAGTGAGGTAACCCAGACACAGAAAGACAATTATCACATGTACTCAATCATACATGGCTTTTAAACATAAAGCAAAGAAAACCAGCCTACAAAACACAATTCCAGAAAACCAAGACAACAATGAGGATACGAAGAGAGACTTACATAGATCTAATTAATCTACATGGGAAATAGAAAGTAGAAAAAGACAAGATCTCCTGAGAAAATTGGGAGCATGGGAACCTTGAGGGGGTGGGGCTAAGAGGGGGAGGAGAAAACAGGGAGGGGAGCAGAGAAAATGTAGAATCAATAAAAACCAATAATAACAAAAACAAAAAAGAATAGTTCACTATAAAATAATACACTGTGTGGCACCAGCAGCAGCCTCACGCTGCCTAAATTTCCCATGTCCCTGGAATGCATTGAGAAGCTATGTTGACTTCCATCATCAGGATTGTACAGGAAAACTCCATAGTGCTGCTCAGTGACAGAACCAATTGATAAATAATGGCTCATTTAACTCCATCATTAATCAACCAGTGGCTGTTTTTGTGACACTGGCCTATAAATAGCTGCTAAGAAAGGAAGGTCCACTCATAATGGTGGAACGGCAATCTGGTGACCTCTTACACATTCTCTTAAAAGTCAGTCTCATTTTATTGTAGTGGAAATGAGCTGTTGTAAAAAGAACATCAAATTTTATAAGACTGATTACCTCTTCAGTATGCATTTTATCTTTCTCAAGTAAAAAGTGGTTTTGTGCAAAACAAAGCAATACCACATTGGATGACTTCTGTTTCATCTCCAAGCTTGCCACCAAGCCTGAAGACATGAGTTTGAGCACAGATCCAAAGTGTGGAAGGAGAGAACCAGAACCAGCAAGATGTCTTCAGATGTCTATATAGACACTGTCTTGTGAATATGTACAGGCATACACACATGTTAAACAAGTAACTTAGTTTCTCAAAGTATATTACCTAGGGATCTATTTGAGAATTTATTTTCACGTGAAATCTGTTGAAACTTCCTGTCAATTAATTTTAAAATAGGACTACATGAACTTGTCCAGGAATGTTCTTAACTCTTGTATCCACAGAAATTAAAAATAATTATGAAAAGGTAAGAAAAATGATACACTGTGTTTTTTAATACTTTTTTCATTCTTTATGTTTATTCATTTATTGTTGTATAGCAAACGGAGTTTTTGGGTTAAATTTCAATTTTACTTTTCTGGTTAAGTAAATGGGCAGGGATAACAAATAAATATACCGGCAGAAACTTGTATCCAGGTCTGTCTAGATTATATGCACCTTCCCAGATACTGGCATTTCTCAAATTATGTGTCTATATGATTTTTTTTCATCTTTGAAAAGATGATACACCTTATTATTCTGTGTTGATCAATGTGGTGTTATATAGCAATCTCTGCACAGCAGGGCATGCAAATGTGGCACTTATTTTAATGAAGAGAAATGTTACTTGTATGTATCATTTATTTCACAGCATACCTAGATTTTACCTGTATTTATACAGTAATGTTTGCTTCAGCTTAAGGAAAATCAACGTACTTTTCTATGCAGTTCATATTCTGTCATTCTAATGATGAGCAGAGATTGAGGCAATTCTATAATGCTATAATCAGCTTTTTTTACTTCTTCATCATACATTGGCACTAGCTGTTTTTTAATATGCAATGCAGTGATTACTGAGTGAGGAGCACGTGACTGCTGTTTTCTACATTTGCAAAGAACAAATGCAGCCTTTAACCCACCATGCTCCACTGATTCTTGATCCCAGAACAAAAGTAAGCATGAATATGAACATACGGTCTCGTGGCCTTCAATATCAAGGCTATATGAATGAACCAGATCTGCAGATGTAGTCTTGTAAAGTTAATTTGCTTTCATTTCTTATCAAAATCTCTTCTGGTATGTATGAAGAACTGCATCACCTGACGACATCACCTTCAATGACTCAGTAATGGAAGTAGATGAAGAGCATCACAGCTTCAAATGAGTTTCAAATTCTCATTCAGGAAACTGAGGCACATGATGTGCACTTTGCTAGGTTTCTAAATTCAAATAACACAGTCTTTTATTTATTTATTCACTAAAAGTGTAATCAACATGACACAAATAAATTGGGACAAGAGAAAGATAACACTAGGGGAAGAAAGGCAGTGATCATGAAATTGGTTATTTTGTTCATTTGTAGACATGTCATACTTTGTAGACTAGGGTAGACAAATTCAAGATCTTCCTTCATCTGTTACGTTAGTAGTAAAGTAGCAAAATTTTACCATTATATCTAGGCACAAACATTTTTAATCAAATCTAAAATTTAACTTTAATATGGTGCACAAACTGTAGTTCACAAAAAATATAACTCATTTTAAAGCAGATAGTTTCAAACACATGTTTTTCTGACATTATTAAAGTATTCTCACTATCATTTTTAAAATTCTTGTTTCAACATGAATGGAGAATAGCCATTGTAAATGATATTTAATGTGTAGCTGCATAAGTATTATGTAGTAAAACAGAGTTGATTACTGTCAAATCATTGTTCAGTTGTTAAATGAAGGATTTTTAAGGGAAAGAGGTTTTTAGACAATTTATAGAAATATTCTGACTTTCTCAATTTGATTTAATTCTTCAAATTTGAGACCCCCTTTATTGTAAAAAGGAAGATAGCTAAATAATATGAAATATCCCCTATGTATGCACAATCATGTAAAAGACTGTGGATTTAAAATCATAAGTGATGGTATAATGAATGCAACAGGTGAATATTTGAATAGTAACAAGAAAATAACTAAAACACTTCTGGAAGACTTTGTGTTTGAAATGCATAAAAATGCTGAGAATTAAAATGCTAGGTACGAGGAATATCAGAGTTATCATGATGAATAGAGTTTTAATTATATAGGGGATGTAAATATGTATACAATGCATCCAAAGCTGAGTTCCAATAAAATGCAATAGGATGCTTATACCATCAACACCATTTTATAGCTTATAAATTACTTTCTGTCTCTTTGTAGCTAAAATAAATAAATGATGTTATTTTAAAACACATCCTTGTCTAATATACACCTCTATAGCACATTTTTAGTGATCAATGCATAGTTTCAACCATTGAAATGATGAGAAATTGGCTACGCCAAATTTTTATAAACAATCTGTACAGTAGGTTTAGACCTAGAATCTGAGTCTTAAAAGGCAGAGAACAATTTCATCTCATTGGCTTCTGAAATTTGAATTTTAAGAAGTTTAATAGGAAGAGTTGGGATTACACTTACAACATCTGCCTGGTGCATATATAACCACATATTTTTTTTCTGTAAACAAGCTAGAAAAAGAAGCAACTTCTTAAAATCCTATCTCAACATTAACATCTCTCATGTAAATTCCCTAACCAGGATTTCCAGTATGTAAGAATTAATGTATAGTTAAGAAAACTGAATCATTGCATCACGTTTAGAAGTCTTTTCAGTACCATGTCATTCCCTTCCCTGCGTGCTTATGTATCTGCATATATACACATACACAAACACAAATACAAAATGAAGATGTACTTACTTTCCATTTAAATGAAAGAAATGAGGAATCAGAGAAGGAACTCGACAGTTAAAGTGTTTGCCAAATCAGCAGGCTAAGAGTGGTGGTGTAGATAGGTAGTTACCCACAATGTTTTGGCAATGAGCAGAATAATAATGATGAAATCCATATTCATTGGGAAATTCTGTCTTAAAAGATAAAGCAGATAAGAAACTGGGAAAGACATTTGACATCAACCACTGCTTTCTACTGATTTCTACATATAGTACAGGTGAACACAACTCCATCCAGATGTACACATTTGCATAAAACACACAGACAGAAACTAAAGAATGAAAAAAAAATCTTCATAGAACAAACTAGGCCACAAGATACTATTTATTAGATTTTATTTTAGGGAAAATTATCAACAAAATGTTGCAAATGATATATCCTACACAGAGTATAGACTACAATGTGAAGCAACTTATCTTTCATTAAGAGTTTCTCAGTTGCCTCTTACTTTGAATCACTTTGAAAAACAGGGGAAGCAAGTATTTGTTATCGAGATTATCTTTAGAGATCATGGATTTTGTAATCATCAAAGCAGATCCTTTCAGGGTGGACCTAAAATCCTTTCTAACAAAATAGCATGCTTCTGAGTATCTGTGCAGGTGTATGAATGCTAAACTTGGCACACGTAAGTCATGAATCTAAGAAAAGACAATATTGCAATATGTAGAAAGGAATGTGTATTTGCAATTTTCATTTACAAAAACTCTAACTGCTTGCATTTTCTGGAGCATAATGTCCTATATCTGTCCTCCAGGGAGACGTATTCTTTACTTCAGAGTTTATAAAAGTTTAAGTGATTGCTAGGTACACACATCCTGACTGATTTGTCTCAGAGATACAATCTCCATTCCCCTTTATCTAATCCTCCTCTTTCCTCCTCTTATGCCTGGCTTGGAAGGTAGGCAGAATATTGCCACTCACAGTAATTTACATCTTTCAGTTGACGACAAGGAAATAATGGAAGGAGATCTTTAAAAACAAAGATTCCAATCACATGTCCCTTTTCTTCATATGATATAGAAGATATTCTATAAATTATAAAAATTGGGAACAAATGACTAGAGAAAAAGTTACATTTGTACACCATTCAAAATGTCCTTTATAGTGCACAGTTGATAACACTCATGTAACACTTTCTCATACTGTTAATATAGCAGCATGAAATCAATATAATATGCAATATTCCATCTGTATCTCTGTTCACTTCTCACTGGATTATACTATTTAGAGACAGATCCTGACATAAATAAGGAATATGGCAAGTATTTAATTTCAATTTTTAAGTAAGATTTTTATTTTACAAAACATTTATTATTTTGATCAATGCAAATCAATGATAGGGAAGTCTTTCTTGAGTCATCACTTAACTCTACATATATAAAAAAGAGAACTATTAGGACTGGATGGTGGTGGTGCATGCCTTTAATCCTAGCACTCAGGATAAAGGAGTAGTTGTATCTCTGTGAGTTTGAGACCAGGTTGCCTTACAAAGTGAGCTGTAGGACAACTAGAGCTACACAGTGAAAGATTGTCTTGATAAAAGAGGGAGGGAGAGAGAGAGAGAGAGAGAGAGAGAGAGAGAGAGAGAGAGAGAGAGAGAGAGAGAAAGAAATATTTTAATCTTTCGCAAGAAACCGCTTTAGTAACTCAAATTATATCTCTTTTCTCCTATTTGCTCAACAGGAAGTATTCCAAACAGATTCTACGCAGGCAGTTTAGAACAACCCGGACTAGATAGGCATAATGTTATTTTTTTCACAAACACAATATTACAGATTTTCACAGTAATACTGTGAACTCTGTTTGCCAATGATATTCTGTCAGAGCTACAAAGTAACTTGGTAAGTTACCAGTGAGAGGCAATGATGAAATTTATATCATGAAGCACTTAATATGATATCTAACACATGCTCTTGTAAAGAAAACAACAAAAGTACTGTAATTCATAGAAATTGACTAAACCATATTAATTTTAGAGAAAGAGATCTATACAATTTCAAGTAAAAGTAACATGTAATTTATTATCAAACATCTTTAAGCATAGTCACAACCTCTGAGGACACAGAAAAACCCAGCACAGAACCTGCTACTGTGAGCTCTCAGCGTGCCTGGTTTTCAAACTTGAGTTTATTCTTGAAAATATTGGCAGCAGTTTAAAATACAGATTCCTGAATCACGCAGAATTTCTCAATCAGGGTTGTATTCATATCTGTTTCTAATAAAATCCCATATGTCAAGTTCTGCAGAGAAGCGAATCTGCCTGGAGAACTATTGTCTCTGTCATTCAAAAGCCCTAAGGATTACTGGATTGACATTTAAAAATTAGTTTTCCATTGGTCTTTTACAGTAAATCACTTCAGTGGTAGTGAAAACTACTAGGCAGTTAAATACAAACATAATGGTTGTGGCGTTCTTAACGAAAGTATATATATAAAGCATGATCAACATCTAATTGCCTGAATCAAGTCTTAATTAAGGCTAACATTATATACTGTACACAGCCAATTTTACTAAGATGATTATTATCTCCTACCCTCTAGTGCATAGTAGTGAACAGAAACTGAAAGAGAGAAGGGATTGAGAATAGCCTTGTTAACTCATAATTGTCTTAAATTCATTCTACCCCCACATAATTATTCAAGTTCTGTGAGGTTAACTGACAGTATCCCATAGTAGGTTTTGTTCATTTCTTTGGTCTTTTGGCCTGGGTTTTCATTTTAAATATCTGTAAGTTCTGTGCATATGTTGTCCTTTGCTTTGCTATTACAATTATTTCCTCTGCCTCTAAATAAAAGATATCAACATCACATAAAACAACACTGAGGAAGGTTCGCTGTTTTTCCCAGTGAATTGCCAGAACGTTGGAAGATGAGGCAGGGTTATGTGTTAACTTTCGCTTGTTATAGCACAGATTTTCATCAGTTACATTGCTGAGTGAATGGAAGAGGAAGAGGAAAGCAACACCCTCAAAAATAAAATATAATGAAAATCCAACATGTAACGTGGCCATTTTAACCTTGCCACAAATATGCACTGTGGGGAATTTTGCATTTTGTGTCTCCACCTGTCTGTGCAATATTTGAAGAGCATGTTGTATCTTGGTTCTCAATCCCTTTGTTTCTTTTTAAATTCTCAGGTTCTCTCTTCATCTACTCAGGGACAAGTCTCCAAAGAACAAAGAAAACTTGTCTCTGCATTGAAATTGCTTATAGGACCCAGTTCTGAAGCCATTGTTAAAGATTATTGTTTCCTCCAATAAACAAAAGAACCAACTAAACCAGCCCTATTATCTTGGATGTGAAAAGAAGCAGTGATTAGCCTTTTCTCCTTGTGTTTTGATGATAGCTTTTCCTTTATATTAAGTCATACACTTGAGTGAAGCTGTATAAAGCGTGCTCATTAACTTTTCAAATGACACAAAGTTGGTAGGGTCAGTTCATAAAAAATATGATTGAACCACGGTGCAAGTTTATTTTCCTGGGCTGAAACTATGGTGTAAAAATGAGCCACACGTCGAGAAAAATGGAAAATCAGGCCAATATGAGGCATATTTTCTGTGATGAGACGGCTAGCAGGCTATGTACTATGTACTTTCCACTTCTCCCGTCATCTATGGGCAAAGCATATTCAGCCAGATAATACTTCTCTGTCCTGCTTCCAAAAATAGTAATTAATGTGATCAGTGAGAAATCAATTGAAATCACTGAATAAAAGTTCTAGAAAAAAACGTGTTTCTTCTTTGCCTTCTTTCTTAGGTTTCCTTTGCTATGACTGGAAGCAACCCAGGGAGGAATGCGTTCATTTCAGCTTGTTACACATAGGTCACATTCCTTCAGAAGTTAAGGAAGGAACTCAAGGAAGGAACTGAAACTGAGATCATGGAAAAATTATGCATCCTGGCTTTTTCCATAGTTTGATAGCCAGGTTCTTGTGCAACCCAGGAACAGTAACCGATTCCTGGCATCATCCACAACAGGTGACTCTCGCGATGGGCTGAGCTCTTCCATAGATAAGAAACATCTCGGAGCCTTGTAGGCCAACAGATTGTTGGGATATTTGAAAAGGTGATATTTAATAGTGATTTATATACAAAAGCCAAGACTCATTTATATGAGGGAATGTTATTAAATATTCCATAATTGATTATTCCATTTCATGCAGTGTTTGCTTGTAGATAGATGCAGATATTTAATCAGTACTTGATGACTCTTTTCAAGACATATTCTTATAACTACATATTATCATATGATCTCAAGGATCAAGAGACCATTTAATCACACTTGAGGGTTTGACCATGAATCTGTTTGATAATGTTCATTATGTCTTACCATTTACTATATATTCGGATTCAGCTCATAAGCACACATGCCAATCCCAAGGACCATTCTTACGGCTTCTCTTTTTACTGACATCATTTCCAAGAACCAAAGCTCATGCAAATATGTTGTCTTTTTAATCATGGAGAGAACATGTGTGGTTAGTCAATAGCAAATGGGTAATTTTTTATAAGAAAATTGTCAAGAACAATGATATAGAAATTGTGTATTTTGAGGACATACACATGTGCATAGGTACAAAAGTAAAATACATCCATACATCTATATATTTCTTTGAAAGTTAGATTAATGCTGTTATAAAATAGAAAACTTGATCAACACACTTAGAAACATATTTTATGTCAACCAACTCTCTCTTTCTCTTTTTTTTTTCCCTCCCTCTACATACCATCTCCATTTCCCCATCTTCATGTTTAGGCAAGTCAAAACAAATGAAAAAAAAAACTAGTACATAAAAAATACCACACAATTAAAAAAATCAAAATTTAAAAATAGTAACATGAGCTAGATTTTATATTCAAGGAAATCCATTATGAGACCAAGTTGAAAAGAAAACAGACACAAAGATCCTGCACTGAACAGCCCTCAGCTAGTATGATGCAATCTAATACGCTCAACTACAGAGGCACCAGTACCAATCTTCACTTAACAAATGCTTCAATAAAGAGGTTTCACCTCTGCTTCCCCTAGGCTTCCCTTAGGTATTTTGAGGATACTTACTTTCTTGCAACTCAAAATATCTGGGGCATAGTGGATGGCTAGACATGCAACTGCACTGGCAGAACTATTTCCATTATCAATGAGGTGAAGTTGATGTGCTAATGAGTTTACACCAACTTAACCCATCATACAGTCACACTTGAGACCATAAGCATGAATCTGTATTATAATGATGACACTCATCATGGACCATATCTCTTACCACCTACTATATATCCTGGTTCAACTAGTAAATCCATAGACCAATCTCAGGGTCCAACGTCACAGCCTCTCTTTATATTGACTCATTTCTAAGAAACACAATATAAACTATGTCATGCCATCTGCTGTGAGTTGTAGTGCATGAGGAAAGTTGCTTGGTGATAAAGTCCTGGGTCAGCGGCACACCAGGCTCTGAAGTCAGTCTTAAAATAACCAGGCCTGTGAGTCATTTGTTCAAAGAAACCAGACTAAGAAATCATTTCGCACAAAGCTGAAAAGGCATAAAAATTCTTTCATCTAGTAGTGTACTGCAAATAACTAAATAACTATAAGAATGTATAAGAATCAAATACACACACACACATATATGTATTTTATAGTTAAATGTTTTCTTTATAAATATGGCCTCAGATTACTACAAGTAGTTCTAAAAATGTTTCTATAAAAGAAAAATGCAACTTAGTTCTGCCAAACAAAGATAACCTCTACTAACATGGCTTGTTCTCTCACTTTCTTTGGCTAAACATATATTTTGTATATGCAATACCAACCTACTATGTAAAATTTATTACTTTTTTCTCACTTTATTTAAATCAGAGTGTATCTCTGTATTTTATGAAGTTAATAAACATACATTAAATTTTCTATCATTTACTAACTAAATCCTTATTTTTGTCCTTTATTGTCATAGTTTTCTATTTTAATAATAACTGACTACCTCTGAATGTCAGAATACATTTTTGTGAAGTATCAGATTAAGTGTGCTATCAATTAGAAAGGATTTCATAATATGGTTACACATTTACAATGTGCTAGTATAAAGTATAATAGGTTTCTAAGTTTAGAAGTTTTGATTTCTTATGAATACATCTCAATTTCTACTTATAATAATTTGTATTTATTTCTCACATCATTTTCCCAAAAAAAGAAAAATCTATGTCTTTTCCACTGGGACTTAATTTGTATTTGGAAAGAAAGACTCAAATATATGAGACAATTTAATTGTGTAGTTGAAATATAACACCATCTTCCCTACCATATAGTGTTCAATTTTATAGAAATGCACATATGTGCAAATTTTCCTTTAAAATACTCCTACAAATAAATGCTTTCTGCGTGCTAATGAGTCAGGGAAGCTATCGAGCCAATAGGAATTAAGTCTTAGTAAAGTTTTAAGGTATATGACCCAGTTTACCATATTTACATGCACACAGTCACATAACTAGTTCTTGAATATTTGATATGTCCATATTTGCCCAAGATCAAAAAAAATTCCTTACTTGAAATAAATAATCAAGTACTAAATATTGACAGCTTTCAGTGTTGTTTTATCTATCATATTCAAATCTGTAAAATATAGATAAGGCACCTTTAAAGACATGCAAGAAGATCGTAAGTGAATACTATATGAAATGTAAGGCAATAGAGCACCATATATACCTTTACTGTATTTACTGGAAATATATTCAGCAAAGATAGAAAATGGAATCATAATATACTGTCAAAACATATTTACTCAAATATATGCCATTAAAAATTAAGATATCTTGAGACATTTCATATATAAATATTTTAGATATAAACTGGACAAACTGACACAGAAACACATTGACTTAGCCATTTGCACTTCACCTGTAAACATGCGAGCATCACTGGTGAGTCCGTCCACCCTTCCTTCTGATGTCTCTGTATCACATTACATTATCATCGCAAAGACTCAGAGTTTCACAGGCTTAGAGCAGCCCAAGGAACCTCTTTGGTTAAACTACTTCTACCCAGGATATTTCATCTAATTGTTCTTCCCTGGGCTGTTTATGTGCCACCTGGGGTCTTTCTTACTGTGGGTTGTAGTCTGAATATTCTTTACTTTGAATTTTTTATTAATGTGTGTGTGTGTGTGTGTGTGTGTGTGTGTGTGTGTGTGGCTATGTATATATGAGAACAGGTGGTTGCAGATATCAAGAAGTCAAAAGAAGGCATGCAAAACCCAGGAACTAGAGTTATAGGTGATGGTGAGCAGCTTGACAGGTTCTGGAACAATCCACTGGGGTCCTCTTAGAGAACAGGGCACTCTAAAGAGCTGAGCCATCCCTCCAGCCCAACTTAAACATCCTGACAAAATGAGAAGAGGTACTATTTTTCTGCCTCTCAGAACTGTGAAACAGAAGGGAACAGAACAGCAAGTAGAGGAAAATATGAGCCAACAGAGAAGGGATAAAGGGACTGAGGAACTAAACCTTCAGTTTCAAAATTATCTGGATTCCAGCTGCTGTGATAAGCTTTCCATCTGCTCCTTCGCAGTCATGAGCCCGTCCTTCCTTCCTGTCCAACGTGTGTGTCGTGGTGCTGCATGGAGTTTGGGCCTGTATTAAAGAGTTTTCTTACCTCTGGGTTTACTCTGGATCAACCCACTATAAAACACCAGGTGATGTAAGAGAAAAAGAGCAAGGAGGAGTACTTAGTCATAGAGCTTTTTCTCCTTGAAGCATACAAATCGACTATCTCCTGTAGGTGTTTTCTTCTATTGTCATTCCAGAACTTCAGTAATTGCTCTCTCCTCTTTTTTAGGCCCTTGGCTTAGTAAAATCTCTTCTGGTACAGGTCATGGATTATGTTTTTCTTTTTCTTTCTTTCTCTTTCTTTCTTTCTTTCTTTCTTTCTTTCTTTCTTTCTTTCTTTTTGGTTTTCTGAGCCTGGATTATGTTTTTCTTTTCTTTCTTTTTTTCTTTTTTTTTGTTTTGTTTCTTTTTTTTTTTTTGTTTTCTGAGACAGTCCTAGCTGCCCTGAAACTAGCTCTTGTAGATCAGGCTGGTCTCAAACTCATATGTATTCACCTGCCTCTGCAGGTGAGTGTTGGGATTAAAGGTTTGCACCACCACCATGTGGCCCAGGTCATGGATTATTGCATTATTTGTTGTTATTTCCCTGTATCCTTCCCAGAGGTATCCACATATATTTCTGTTAATAACTGTTTTTTAGCTACCTAGTGTAAACATCTGTTTCCTGCTTTGACTCCTACTGCTAAGCCAGTTTCAGATTCCAATTACTGGAAAAGGAAAAAAAAATCTTTAATTAACTTTGTTAAATGTATTTTGTGTCACTCATAAAGAGGAATAAAAATTATTGTAAATACAAATGCAACACAATATTTTCTAAACTCACTGATAAATTTGGAAAGGTCTAGATTACATAGAAATCATTCAATTTCTTTTATGTAGGAGACTAAATTGCACATAGCTTTCCTGATGACAAGAAACAGTAAGTTCTTCAAGAAAGTGAAAGATACACTTTGGCCAAAAGATGCTCACACTTAAAGAAAAGAAGTGGTTAAGTCACAGGCAACAAAGTTGCTGAATACCTTGTAGTATAACACAGCTAAATTTAAATCATCTCTGTTTCTTATTTCCAGGTAAGTTTGGGGCTAATATAGCAAATAGGGCCGGGAATGCATGAATATGTGAATGAGTGAACAAGAGAACATTTATTGGTTTATGACCTTATGTTTATAAAAAGCATATATTTTCTTACTTGTATCATTAGCTTTTGCTACAAGGAAAGCAAAATCTTCCAGTATCTGCAGTTTATATTTATTGATAGCTGGTGAAGATATCCAGGTGTGTGGACATTGCAGATGTGACTGAGCTTGGGTCTTGAATGCAAATATTTTGTCCTAACTAAGAGGACCTTAAATGCAATTAGGAATCTTTTTATATAAATAAGATAAAGGAATATTCCATTTGCTAAGGTTTGCAGCACCAAGGCAGGCAGCTGGGTTGGCTGCAAAGGGCAGAATAAGTCAGGGGTCGAATATGTAGCAATACAGTAGTACAAAGTGAGAAGCAAAGAGACTGGTTCTCCCCACAAAGTCCCTTGAAAGGGATCAGTACTGGTGACATTTTGCTTTCAGCTCAATGAACCCTGATTATTGGTTTTGAATGTCCAGATGTCTAAGACAATAATCACATTCTGCTTTAAGACAAATAACGTGTGATAATTTACAACAGTAACCAGAGAAAACTGGTTCAGAGAAAAGGACAGGCAGCCTCTTCCAATCTCGTGAGTCAAATGCATCAATGACCACAGTGACATTCTCTAAAAAATAGTCACAGATGGGGACCTGGCACCTTTCAATAGAGATAGCAATGACACAAGAAAATCTTTTATTAAAGATTAGCTTCCTGTTGACTCGTGACTTCACACCAGCCATCCTTTATTCTGTAGGGCAGACAACACCAACAGTCCCCTAGTTTTGCTCAGTTCCCAGGAAAGCTCCCCAAGACCTGGTCCTAACGCAGTATTCAACCAGCCCGAACACTGTCTGGATCCTTTTTAGAACTCACAAATGGCATTTAAAGCCAGGTTGTGTTGGCTCCTTTGTTTTGGAAGCTGGATTACTTTTTTGATTACTAATCTGGATTTTCTCACAGAAAAAAAAAAAAAAAACATTTATGCTCGGAGGCTGTGAAAAAATAAGAGGGAAAAAAATCCTTTAGCCCCTGTGGACCACTAAAAGCTGATTAGCCAAAAATACTTTGCATAGATGTAAAAAAGAGAGACATCTGTTGGGGACTTGGCTTGGCATATTACAAGAGTGTTTACCGAATTGGAAAAAAAAAAAATGAAGTGCCTGGCAGACACCAGGACAGGACAAGACACTAGGGACAACCGAATGCAAACTGCATTCAAAAGAGGCTTCTCACTCAGGAACTACAAACTTACGATTACTAAGGAGAGCAGGACTAGCAGGAAAAAACTGGGCATTAAAGCCCACCTGGAAAACGTCTGCGTAGTCAGCTCAGATATGCTCTCTTGCCCCTTCTGCCTTCCCAACGTTCATCAACTTTACATCACAGTCTGCACACAAGCTATCTTCTCTGCCCCATGAATGTTCTATTAGAATGAAAAACAAGTGGTTTATTTCGCAATTTGATAGGTAATTCTATCAGTAGTAACCTAACTCCATGGCCTGTGCTTTAAAAAGACACGTGTATTCAGACGAGGGAAGATATTCTCACTTTTTTTTTTTAAAAAAAATCAAGATTGGGCTTAAAAATTGTTATGGCTTAAATGTGTAAGCATATTTTTAAGTGTCTAAAATCTTGGAGGGAAGATATCTAATAAGTAATTCAACTTTTAGGTGCCACCATGGCTGTAGACACATGCCATATTTTAAATTGCTTACATAATTTGTGAATTAGCAGAGACACATAACATAACAACTTTTGTGGTGTGTGTGTGTGTTTAGAAATTTAACTTTTCATCTATTTAGCCTGCTATCCTTCTAGATATCATTATTTGGGACTACTTTATCCGATCCCTTTCATTTCAGTCTTATTATTTTCTTATATTTCAAAAATTTCAAAAGATATATTTTAAGTGTTCTAGCCACAAAATTTATATAAGGTGATGTATTTGTTACTAGCTTATTTTAATTACCTTATCGTATAAATCTATTAAAATATTGCAATGTACCTAGAACTATATAGAATTGTATAAAATTGAAGGTAAAATAAACTAACTAAGGAGGTTTTGCTTTTATTTTTGTCCTTAACAGGTAATCTCTAAGTACATGGAATTTTGTTCCTCATAAAATTCTCTGTGTGTCCCTCCTGATTGGAGGCCAGGAAAGAGTTTATCAATGTGATTCATCATGGACACGTAATATCAGCTTGATCTGCAGAGAGCTAAATCTCTGGTCAGCCACTTCCACAGTCAACCAGGTCTATGTGGCCAAATCTCACCAAATATTCTGAGCACCAGTGTCCTGGCAAGCATTTTCAGTTGACAATACTCCATGTGGACTGTGTGATGGAGAATTGCTAAGAAAAACTAGTAGTGGCCAAGGCTTCACTGGAAAGGGAGCCAGAAATTCAGTCTTAGAACCCTTAAAGACTCTGCCCCTTGGGTCACTTTTCTAGGATGATTTTAATATGTATCTTTTGCTGTACAGAATCATTAACTGTAATAAAGTTTAGGAGATTTCTGTATGTGTCTCCAGCAATTCAGATCTGAGAAGCCCTGAGCTTTCTAAACACAATCATTGCAAAGTTCGCAGTAGATGACGAGTTTTATGCACCAGGAGTTTTTGGTGGCTCTGCTACTTTGAGCACAGCTCCAAACCACAACAGCCATTGTTTCCACACTGTGTTACATCAGCCTGAGACCTTGAGCAAATTGCTACAGGAAGTAGTCTTATCCCTAAGGAAGGAACACAAAAAGACCTTGAAAAGGTGACATCCTCTGAAGGAGCTGGCCTTCAATTTGTTTAGCTTTAAATAAAATTATTTGGCTCATGGATCAAAATAAGTACAATGAAGTTCAATTCAGAGACATTAAAACAGTATAATTATGAATACAGGCTTTAGTACAATGTCTACAGTAAGAGAATAGTTCTTAGCTAGGCATAATGAAAAGAGATTTCACCTTCAAACAATTTGGAGTAAACATCATTATCAAAATGGAATATCATAGAATTCTCTATCCTTGCAACAGTAATATGGATATTTGTTTTTTATCTAGTGCTAGCCTAAATATTGGAACACCAGGATATGGGCTTGCTTTTCCAGTGTAGCTGACATCTACATGTACAGTATGCAAAAGTTACTAAGCTTGACTCTACACTTGATAATCTATTACATGACCTGCTAACAAATTGGTCTGGGCAATTTAGTATCCTTGCTGCAAATTCAGCAAAATTTCACCTTTTACCTGAACTGTATTCTTCTTTTCTATTAATGATGCAATAGGTCACCCCTTGCATTTGTCCTTGGTACGCCCCTACACGGAACTGGTTAGACCGTCATCTTCACTGAGAAGTCTTCTCATACTATACTGTCTCCCAAAACTAGACTACCCTCTAGCACTCCAGATAGTCTTTCTCTAGCAACTCTTATCGTTTCGAGAAGCACATATTGCATTTTATTGTCTACCCCCATGTTTTTCAACTTGCATTAACCTATCTTTCAAAATGGATTTAAATTTATTAAAAGAACAATTTACATTCTGAGCTCACCTTATAAGGAATGACAGTAACAATTACTGTCTGATATTGTTATGTAAAGATAAAAGGGATACATTTTTTAAACTTAAAAAAGTGAAAGTTTTACAAACTTGTTCATGTCATTCTATCCACAGATAGAGATTTTTCTATCTGCTATTAATAATAAATAAACAGACCTTTAATTTTCCTTTCAGGGTTTTCTACTTTTATGAGTGCAACACGAATACAAAACAGATAAAAGAATAAGACCAAAGATTCTGTCAATGAATTATGGCAATTCTCATAAAATACACTGAGAAAATATATCAAGTTAACCCCATTCATCTATATAATATCCACTTATCAGGCAAAAATATGATCTGAGAACAACAATACTGGTGGGTTTTAGAGTCAGGTGTTTAGTATTCTGGAGATATTTTAGTCCTCTCAATTTGGTTTCTAAACTAAAATATAAGGAAAGAAGCCATTGCCATGTACGAATGCTGTGAGTATTCTGTAAGATAAGGGGTAGGAAGAACTTGGTTAATAGCAAAACTGTCTTGGTCCTGTGCAGGGAAGAATAGAGGGAAGTGGGCAAACAAAACTGAATGGTGGGAGAAAGAAGGCAGAGTCACGAGATGCCATGTAGCTGCTGCTGTGAACAGAGGAGCCAAAATCTTGCTGGTAGTCACAGCCACATGGCTATACACAGATTAATAGAAATGGGTTAAATTAAGATGTAGGTGTTAGCCAATAAGAAGCTAGAGCCAAGCAGTGATTTAATCAATACAGTTTCTGTATGGTTATTTCCTGGTGGTAAGGAATGAATTAGCAGTCTCTCACAACATTCATCAAGTGCCATAGTTTTCTTGTCTATCATCCTATGGTCTTAACAAATAAACAGTCACTGAATATCAAGAAAGTTTGTGAATTAGGCTATTCAACAAAGCAGTCCCAGAGAGCAAACGGGGAAAGCCAGGTTGACACTTTAAGATAACTTTGCTAATGTTTGTATGTGCTTTTCCTCACCTGAATTTAAGTCCAACATAAGTGAGATGGTTAGTCCGCCCCTTTAAGCTCAGAAGATATGCACGATGAATGGGACTATCAGTCACTTGGAAAGTCATTCAAGTAGTGTTAGATTCTTTCTGACTTTTGTTTTCTGAAATTCTGACTGCTTCACAGATTTGAAGTCATGTTAATAGGCATAAAATGAGAGTATCAGAAAATGCAGAAAGAAACACAAATGTAGAAAAATAGTCAAACAAGGTTGAAAAGTTTAAGTCTTATGAGGAGAAAAGAGTAGGTAGAGGACCCCATACTCTGAATGGAGATGACTAAAGATGTCAGGAAATAACAATTACCCAAGAAAATGTCAAGGACTCATTGGCTCCAAAGAAACCTACAGACCTTCAGTGAAGTGGCCAGTCTCTGAGTCTGAATTGCATGCATATAAATAATAGAGAAAAAAATCAAGGAGGCTTCAATAAATAAATGAACAGATGATTGCTGTCCCTGTGTGTGACCCCTAGAGACCTTAGTAACTATGAAGGATAGAAATCTAGTGATTTTATGATAACTCTACACATTCGACTAAAGGTTCAGACCTTATGTTTATGCTTTTACAGCTTGTGGGACCACAGGTTCAGAATATAAATAAAACATACACAAAGACTCAAACTTGAAATATAAGATTCCCTTGTTTGAAATAAACTAACTGGTGAGTAAGTGACATAAACCTATTTTTCATAAAACTGTACAAGGATCTTTTTACTTTAAATCCATTATCATTAATAGAAATGTGTTCGAGCTGTACCTGCCTGAGGCCTTCTCATGTTTTAAGATAAATCCACAAACCTTTGAAATGACTTTTCCTGAAATCTATGCTTCAACTTCTGGGTTCCTCTAACTGTCTTCTTTATAACCTAACATATCAAGTACTCAGATAACTTGCTCTTCCCGAGGGCATGAACTGCTTGCTTCAAGGAGCATGTTCACTCACTTCCTAGGCAGCCTCTCTGCCACATCCTTCCCCGCTGGAACCTACTTATGCCTCAGGATTGGACTTAGATCCTAGTCCTCAAAGTCTTTCTTGAGAAGCTCAGAGAAGACCACGTGTGTGTTCCTCCTCATTCCTATTTCTCCTGGCATTTATTTCCATAGTTCTCCCTAGTACTGTGTTACAGAGAGGAAGACTCAGTAAATAGTGATTCAATATGTTAGTACTTTAAGGCAGCTATGTAATCGTTGTGTTTGATACACTTTATCTCCAAGCGGACCGAGAATGGCATTGTCTAGATGATGTTAAGTGGTCTTATTTTGGACAGAGAAAACAATGTTTGTGATTCATAACCTGAATCACATGACTGACCCCCACACCATCTTTTGCTAAACCACACAAGAGCAATTGAAATGTTTTATCTTTGTATGTTAGTAAATTTTAAAATGAAGTAATAGGATGTATACTTCAGAAATAAGGAAAGGAAAGAGGAAGGGAGGGGTGAGGGAGGTAGAGTGGAAGGAAGGCAGAGTCGGAGGAGGAGAGGGGAAAAGTGAGCATGATATAAAGGGAAATTAGAATGAGTGTAAATTTACATTTCTGCACTTAATTGTTGACAAATTCAGAACTAGAGTGTAGATTTAGGACAGACCACTAGCCATTACTTTCCTACAAAGGCTCATCATGAAGAGTGGCCCAAAGCCTTTAGGATAGGTCAGTAACCTTTGAGAAGATATTCCTTGACTATTACAGTGCTGTTTTTCTTCATGGGTTATTTTAGATTCAGAACACTCCTGTCATAGAAATGCAAGCAATTAAATATTTTCCACATGAGCCATTTTCTCTAGCAGAAGAATCCAGATTGTTCAATAAAACTGCCTAGGAAGGGGAAAAAAACTTCCTGGAATTTCATTTTTCATGATAAATTAGATATCTGGTGACTCAGATTAAACTCAGTGGCAAATAAACTGCCACAAGGTCCCTAGATACACACTCTATTGTATGGATGTCAGATCCTTTTCAGTAAGTTTGTAAATTGACTCTCAAATGTGTAACAACATCATTCTGTATTAAATGACAGTTTTGAGAATGTGAAAACCCTAAACAGCATTTATAGATTGTAGAGACGCTAATATAAAGAGTGCATAACCATGGCTTGCTTAATTTGCACTTATTTCTCTGTTCTCCAAAGACAGCTCGGTGTCTCTCTGCTGTCTAGGAATTATTTTACAGTGCCAACAAGAGCATCTCTGCCACCTCTATCTTAGCAGATAAAATCTATTCAATATGCTATTATGTTCCTCCTACCATTAGAGAGACTTGCATTCTGTGGACAGGCCAGTTGACCTGACTCCTCCAAAAAAGGTACTGCTCTGATCTGGGACTATTCTTTACACTTCTCTGTTTAAAGACTTCCTGATCTGTCGCTGCCCCTATAGTTCATATGTGCCATTAGAAGCATGACACAGGATAACATGGTTTTTCTATTTGTTAGATTCCAAGATTGGTTTGGTTTAAAGAAGCAGAGCTTGAATTCATCCCATTATCAAGTACAGTACTGGTCATTAATTTCAAATACACCCTATCTTTCTGTTTAGTAATATGTGCAAATGATGCAAATACAATTCAAATGGGTGTTTTAATATAGAGTAAAGGGACAGCCCTAATTTTATGAGGAAAGAAAAAAAGAAATATCAGGACAAATGCTATTCTCTTTGCTCTTAGTCTAGTGGATACCCCCTTTAGTTCCTGATATAATACAGTTATTTGGTCTCATTATTATGAGTAGCATTCTGGGTGTCTGATTCCTCTTTCCATTACTTGTTCATCTTATTAAGCATGGAACCAGACTTTCATCCTAGTCTAACCCACCCTTTCCTAATATCCATTTCATTACAGGAAAACCAGATATCATGACAGGGCCCTATGTCTACTATAGACATCATGCTAAATATGCCACAAAGAAATCTTAATAATCCCAGAGTCATTCTGCTCCATACAATACAGATCTGTACATTTTAATTCTATTTAGAACTTCCTGAGTTCCAGAAGAGCCCCTCCAGATTGTCTATTAGTCCTATGCTGACCCTGTCCTTCTTCCTAAATGACCACACTGGCAGTGAAGATTGCTGGATTCAGGACTGCAGATTAAGCTCAATGTCAGAGAACTTCCCCAGTATGTATAGAAGCCCTAGATTTGATTCCAACATGGAACAACAACAATAAGAACAGGGTTCAGTCCTGTCTCTTTTGACAACTTTCTGAATAACTATGCTCAAAGTCTTATCAACTTATCATCCAGCTACTTATCAGTTCTGTGATACCCTCTTGATTTTCATTCCTTCCTCTTTGTTTTGGATCCTAACAGTCATTAAGACTATAATACTCTGCCACATAGTGTTTTTGTCTTTAGTTCCTTCTTTACTATCTATTTTTCCATACTCTGTCAGAGGAGATTTCTAAAACATGGTTCTTGACATGTTATTACTTTCATACACAGAATTATATGACTTATGAACTCAAAACTCTTCTTATAGTTTAATGTTTTCAGGAGCCAACTATCTCTATGATCCTGACTCCCGAAACTACCTTCCACATATGAAAAATTCTTATATTAATTCACCAACAGTCATTTCTAAACATACTTGTTGATAATTATCATTTTTATTATACCCCATTTTAGACCTTGGTGAGAGAGTAACAAGAAAAACCAATATAGGATATTTCATATGGGACAGTGTTGAAATAAGAGCAGCAGGGACTGGGTCCCCGCACCCGGCCGCCCATATGGTTAGCTTATGCCCCGAAATAATTACACGGAAACTGTATTCATTTAAACACTGCCTGGCCCATCAGTTCCAGCTTCTTATTGGCTAGCTCTTACATCTGGACTAGCCCATTTCTGATAATCTGTTTAGCACCCCATGGTGTGCTTACCGGGGAGGTTCTAGCCTGCATCTCTCTGGAGTGAGAACATCATGGCGACTCCCTGACTCAGCTTCTCTTTCCCAGAATCCTCTTCTGTCTACTCCACCCACCTAAGGGTTGGCCTATCAATGGGCTCAGGCAGTTTCTTTATTTTAACCAATGAAATCAACAGATTGATATAGGACACTCCCACATCAGGACAGAATTCTGAAAAGGGTAAAGGATATGTTTACCACTAAACATCAATAAAATTGTGAGGATTAAATGATATTTTATTTTGGTATAGGGGCTGTGGATGGAAACGTATAGGAATGTAATAGTTTTTCATTACATAATGAGCAGACACGGGGATAAGCTCAGATTCAATTATCTGAAAATACCAAATCTTATTAAATTGTTGTACTTGGTAATTAAAGCTTATTTTATTATTCTTTGAATAATTTTGTCCGGCACATAAATTTAACTCCTATTACACTGCTTCCGCTGATCATCATTCCTGCCTGTAAAGAGAACACCATTTTTCAGCAAAAAAGAACCCAAAGGCTGCATGCCCCAGCAGTCGCCATCGCTTGCAAATAGACGAGCTAATAAGTCTTTTAGGAAGAGCCTGTAAATGACTAATGTGAGCTAGGAGAGTTACTCAAATAAATGCCTACTTTGTGACCCTTCTCTAATTGACTTTGACAGACAAGTAGACTAATAGGTTTAATGTCAAGGGCTTAAGTCTTCACCCTTCTGCCACAGGCTGTAAACAATTTCTTGTTGAATATGATAAAAATGAAGCATTCCCTTTTAAAAGATCGAGGATAAGTCAAATCACTTAAACTCAGACATCTTTTATTCATTTATATTTAACTTGCCAGTATGCACTTTCACACTTTTAATAAGCTTCTTATAACCTTGCACTTTATAACAAAGTACTAAGAAACAATAAAAGTGTGAAATAACAGTTCAATTTATTTTGAATTCATTTTAAAGTTAAAAGAATATTTGTATATCTTAATCTAAAATTACTTCAGTTTTCCATATGCTTGTACAAGTGATGATTCAATTTCAGATTAATTTAGATCACTTTGGTAATACAGTTATTGTCTGCTGAATAAATCCATCATGATAACAACGCTGTCTATTAAAAGTAGCATGTTCTGTTTTCTAAGAATTAAGTTTGGATATTGGTTTTGATGTTGCTAAAGAAATAGAAATACCCCATTGCTTTATAATTTCTCTAAAAGAAGGATAATCATCAATAGTAATCTTTAACTTTATTTTAAAATAGATACAAAAACACAAATAAGGTAAGTATATATCTGTAATATAAAAATTCTTGAGATATTTTCAGGAAGTGACATTGAAGAAGAGATTAGCATGTTATATGTGATGAAGTGTTTTAATTTTTAAATTGTCCCTATAGTTTTCATCAATGTTGTGACTTCATTCAGACAGAGAGCACAACACTGGTAAAAGGACCTGACTAACCATCTCAAATACTGAAGTGGTAAATACCTAATTCCCTGAAATGCAAATCGTTTCCTCTATAGCTCAGTTTATATCAAAATTCAAAAGAAAAGAATCAGCATTTCTTCTCATCAGAATTAAGATCTTTGCTTTCATGGGACCCAATACAGCCTGTGACTATGTTTCAATCATCAACAGTTGTAAACTATTTAGCATGTCTGCTCATTCTGCTATCAGCATGGTAATAAATGTTACATATGACATAGGATCTTATGATTTATACCTGTTTCATTACCATGCATCCCTTTCCACGTGTCGTCACCTGTTTGGCTCTATAGCGGTAATTCTCAACCTTTGGAAATCTGTAGCCCTTTGATAAAGTTCCTCGTGCTGTGATGGTTATCAGAGTCTTAAAATTATTTGTGTTGTCACTTTGTGAGTATAAATTTGCTACTGTTATGAATTATAATATAAATATCTGATATGTGACTCTTGTGAGAGGGATTTTTTTTGATCCCCCCCAAAGTGGTCACGTCCCACAGCATGAGAACCACGGCTCTAGATAATGATTGATGATTGCAACTCCTAGTCGCACATGTAATCAGGCAGAGAGAGACTTGCTGTTCACTGAGTCTGTGCCTTCTCCCTTTCCTGAACACATGGGTTTGTGTATTTACCTGACTCTACTGCATCTCTGTCATGTTAGCTATAGGGAATGGCTATAGGAGTGATAGTGCTGAACATGACATCTGATGCCGGATCATAGAAACACCTGCTTGCTCTCCTCATGCCTTCCTTCTCATAATAGCACAACTAAACTAAATAGAATAATCTTCTATTTATATCTTGTATATTTATAATTTAAATGGATTTGTACTTTATGCATAAAAGATACAAATTTATCCAAATATACTCTGTGATCTTTTAATACACGTGTATAGAATACAAAAGTTAATCAGACTAAGCACAACTTTCTCAGGTGTTTATCACTGTGAATTGAAAACAGTAAAAACAACTTGTGTCATGTGTTTGTTTTGTTGGACAACAGTTCCAGCACTTCTATCAGTGTAACTGCAGCTGCCTATCATTTGATAGCTCTTCCCTTCATTCCTTTCTTTTTCAAACCTTATTTAGGAGCAGAAAGTCATGAAAGGTTACAAGGTTAGCTCCTAAAACTCCTCTTGAAAACAAAAGCAGTTCAAGTGCTAGGTGACTCATTTTTTTCTACAATATCAACAGATAAATAAATCTATCATAATTGCTATGTTACATGTTTTGAGGTTAGTGTATGACAAAAACTGGTAACTTATAGTTGTATTACTTTGGGTATATGTCAAGATGTTGAATCAGGGTGTTGTGGATAATCAAATCAAGAAATAGACATGAAACTTTGTGTCTGAATGTGCGAGAAATGGGAGATGGGAAGGTAGGCTCCTGAGAAGCTAGCTCTTACCTCCTACACCAGTGAAGGGTGGCTGACAGGACTTCCATTTTTGCAGATTGCCCATTGAACAGGCAGCTCTCAGACTGCCTGAAGCCCTGCTGTTTGCAAAACTCACTTTGAATATATAATGCCAATTATGGGGCATGAACATGTCAAGATTTTGACAGGTGTCTAGGAAAGTGAAAATATTAATTTTATTTATGCATTTCATGTTTTTAAATACCTCTGAAAAAGATGTTGACTAATGCAACTTAAAAGGTCTATATGTGTTCACGGCCATATGAAATCGCTGTGACACTTCTCCTCCACGCCTCCCAGAAGAAATACAGAAAAGAATCTGCCTAAAATAACATAAGCTGAAGGACTTCAATATGAATCACACCCTGACAGAATCATCTTTGAAAGTCCTAGAAGAAGTCAATAGTTACAGAAAGATGAAAAAGAAGGGAAAAAAAAGAAATTGAGACAAGGGCAAAATAGCCGGAGAGACCTGCCATGGCTTTCACTTATAGGACTTTAGGCCATTTCTTAGAACTTAGATAAACATATTTAACATGTGGTATTTAATATTTTATTTTCATTATCAAAATGTAGAAAAAAAATCCAGTAATCATGCATTCCTTAACCCTGGTAGAGCATAGACTGACACAGTACATAGTGACAACTGCACATGGGCTTTTATATTGATGATTTATGATTATATCATTTAATATTGCATAACTAGTTCTTTGCAACTAGAAAAAATGGTTACTTGTGAAGTGGAAAAAATTATCCTTTTGTTCTCAACAAAGATTTACAAATCATGTATTTTCATCTTAAAATAAATATTTCCCTCATTTATTCATTGATTTAATATACATGATCTTATGTTCTCAAAGTTACAATAATTATTTTTGCAAACACAAAATTAATGTCCCCTATATATGTCACCTGTAAATTCATTCAATATGATTAGGAGAACAATCAGGAATAAAATAATCACACTAAAAATTACTTTGAGTGATATTTGTCTTCAGAAGTTTGGCGCTAATTAGTATTATCTATAATGAACATAATGTCAAAAATGATCCTGAAAAAAAAGGCATAATCTGGGGGAGTCAGAGAAACCTGATATAACAACATGTCCAATATGTGTTCCTGTAGTCTCCTTCAGCAACTTACCTAGAGAGAGAACCATGCCTTTATGGAGATCTTACACTTTCCTTTTAAATTATTTTAAACACAGTTTTGCATGTAGTTTACGTTTTAGAGCTGACTCAAAAAGTAAATTTTGTATGCTGTTATAATTCCAAAGATATAATTTTAGTTTTATTATATCTCGTATACAGTTTAAATAATGTCATTGCAAACCTGAGTCATGTAGATTTTTGAGTCTACCATCTTACAGGGTAGTGAGTATTGGAGAAATAAATCTAAAATAGATGAAATATAGACACGGGTAGTAAAATTGCCATAAATTTTCAACTTCAAAGAACTATGTCATCCATCCTTCATTTCTTCCTCATCTCTGGTGTTTCTACCTCCTAAAACTATGCCTTTGTGGCCTACACATTCCTGTTGAGTCACTGTTTTTCTAGCTCTCGTGAGGTTTTTACCTGCCAGGATAGCATACCCTGGGAAATGTGAACAGGAGTGAAAATTGGGTCTTTGTCTCCAAAGAGTTACTGTTTTATGGTCAAAGATAAGGTCAGAAAGTTCAACTTGCAGACAGTTAAATCATTAGCCAGGAGATTGGAAAGAAGTAAGAAATTTACATATTATGTTGGAGAAAAGATGGGTGGACTAGATGAGGTAGTCTATATGGTGTGTACGTGTCTATGGAGAGACAGAGGAAGGCAGGGTTGACAGAAACAGGGAATGAATGAGTTCACTTTGGTGTTAAAAGGAGGCTTTCTTGACTAAATACCAGATTAGCCTAATCTCTGACAGTTGATTATATGAGAGATGATGTTTTAAAAGTCAACAAAATTGGTTTAAGTAAACAAGGTCAGTGGTTAGGAAAAAATGTGCAGAAAACTAGGTATTTTTCTTTTCATAAAATTTCTTTTGGAGTAGTTTTACAAATCAGTAATTTTACAAATCAGGCCCACAATGCATATGATTTTCAATGCCTAACTTAGCAAGTGATGGTGAAATCAGTGTTTGGGAGCTTAAATAATACAAATACAAGCCAATTGTTTCCATATGAGCTTCTGCTGGCTGGCATGAAACTAGCTCTTCATGGTTATAAAATTGAATTATCCTAGGATTAACAAGCAGCTGTAGCAGATGTGGTGCCAAGATTCAGGCCTAGCCTCATCATGTGCTAATTTCAAAACTGGAGCCAATAACTTTTACTGATAAACTTTATTAACCTATGGAACTGCGGTAACTGGGGGAAGATTTGACATATTATCACATGTTTGAAAGCCAGCGCTCACTAGAAGGAATTAAATTCACATTAACCAAATGAGAACTGCTGTTGTTTGGAACATGGTCTGCAGTTTTAAATTTGCTTTATCAAGGTTTTATACATAATGGAAAAAGTGAAGTTATTCAACTATGAAATAAGGGCAGAGAATCATTATTAAAACCTATTAGTTTCCTAGATATATGTCCTAATGCTTACTTAGTAAAGTTTTTCATTTTGAACTCCAACAACCACACTCCTTTATTAGATTATAAAGCTTAAATCTTCATGGCAGGAAAATGCTGAGTCCCAGTTAGTGGAGTGTACAAGAAGTGTGTTAGTTTGAACGGTGATGTTTTACACACAGATTACTGGAAGTCGTCTAGTCTACGTAAGCAGATACCCAAAAGCAGCATCCTCTTCCTGAGAATATACACCAAACTTCTCACAATTCTCTAAATGTTTTAAAATGTGAGGATGAGAATTGTTGGCATAAAGATGCACATATAACACACATGCCCTATGGAAAAAAAATCTAAAGTAAAATGTATTGTCCTTAACCTGGTAATACATTCTGAAAATGATTAATTTCTTTGTTCAGATTTTTGTTTTGTTGTCCAGAATAGGCTCTCCTTTACTTTCCTCTTACCACTTTCTGAGTCATGCCAAACTTTTATCATTATTGTGGAAGATTCCATTCAATTCTGTATAGAATATAAGCTGATTCAACTGTTATCAAGCTTCTGAGTAGATCTTGAAGGGCAGCTTCCATTTTAGATTATTTGTAGTGGTTCAAGAAGCAGGTGATTTGTCCAGTCCCTGTGGCCTTGCTTGTAGGCAATGTAACTCTTATGATCGTCATTGTACCAAGGGTCTGGCACTGGTACTAAAAGAAGATAAGCAGCTTTATCACTAGCTTAGAGTTAACAGGATAGGAAACAAACATATTTATTACAGAAAAAAAGGCAAATGGAACAATATGTGGCCTTTATTATGGAGAATTCTATTCCTATAAAACAACTATTATTTAAATTAAGGCAACACTAGACATACTGTAGGGATGTAGAAATCTTTATTTAGGAACTTCTGTGCAAATTCAATAGTCATGAATTGAAATGTAATACAGTATCTGAAGTGCATAGACAGATTTATGAGTATTCTCAGAATGAATACAAGTGAAAACAGCTTTAGTAAAGCTCCAACTTCCCTTCCCATTATCCTCTGAAGTAAGACATTCTTTATTAATACTGGAGTTGCTATCTTAGTATCTGCATTACATTCATTGATTTCGTAAGGTTTACTTCATCCACAGAAAAGGTGAAAACACATTGGAACTTGAGGATGATTGTAAACTTTTCCTCTGGATTGCACATTGAACGAGTTCACCCCACATACTATGAATAACGTAGAATGGAAAAATGTAACCTATGGGTGTTAGCCTGATGTATATTTCCATAAAATTAGTGCTGATTATTACTAGAAGTGTTGTCAAATTCTGAAAGCATGGCTGTCTCCAAGAAGATTCTCAATAGATTCCCAAGGGATAATGGTTGAATAACACACAGAGACACAGCGGCCATCTAGTTAACAATCACTAGTATAGATGAATTCATCTGAAAATATTTCAGGTAAGAAAAGCAGACCAAGTAAATCCAACATTACTGCTGAGTATAAAGAACAAAGAAATCTGTGCTCTTTTGTTTACAGATTAATGTAGTCAAAATGTACTGATACTTCAAATGATTCAATCTTCAATCTAAAATTGCCTATCCAGGAAAGGAAGACATATTGTAGACTAAGTTTGCATAATGCTGAGTCTTAATTCATCAATTCTTGTTTTGTATTTCTTCAATCATACATCTTCAGTAGAAAGACAATGAAGTCATCACTATATTTTTGTAATGTTTACATCATAATGACATTGATAGGATTTCCTAGCTTGAGGATTTGTAGTGTATTGGGAGAATGGTAGGTGCTTTGCACAGACTATCTCTTACTTCAGTGGAGTCTTCCCAGTACCTCATAACGTACACGAGCAAAGGAAATTGGAACATTTTAAGTTACATTTTTTAGGCTGGAAACCAGTTATCCATAAAGGCTGCGTTAGAACTAGTTTCAGTAAACCTTATTCTTGGTCACAAATGGTCATTTGTGTAGAGAAAACCTACCAAGTTTTTACTATAAAGCAAAGATGAATAAGAAATATACCCCATATACTTTTCCAATATCACTTGTTTTTACACCATCCAAATGTTCTGATGTATGTATCATTGAGACTGGTTGATGACTTGCAGAAATACTTCTTCAAGAATAATGATACATAAAGAAATGAAAATCATATATATTCCATTGAGATTACCAAAATATGGTACTTTTCTGAGTTACTCATTTAACCTCTAGGGTCTTAGGCAGGTGGTGGTGGCATACTTCTTTAATTCCAGCACTCAGGAGGCAGAGGCAGGTAGATCTCTTGGAATTCAAGGCTAGACTGGTCTACAAAGTGAATTCCAGGACAAGCTCCAAAGCTACACAAAGAAATTTTGCATCGAAAAAACAAAAACCAAAAACAATAAATGCATATAATACATACATACATAAGTCAATCAATAATTAGATAAACTAACCAACTATCTATCTAAGTAACTAACTTTAGGGTCTTATCTTAAATATAAGTTTTGCCTCCTGACCCATCCCAGGGTTATTCCTGCCATCAACTATTAGCAAGATTGTAGACGAGGTTTCCATTTGCTCTGGATCTGATAAAACTTACCTTTGAGAATGGCTGTGTCGAGAGCAGCTAACACAAATAATACACACACAGCTGAAACGTATCATGAAGTGAGTTCTTTGACACGCCCTAGTCAATTTGAGGATACTTGCGAGGTAATTAACAGAATGAAAAAAATCTTAAATTTATCCACTTAGTCATCATTTTATTTCATTATTTATTTCATTATTAACTCCTAATGATAAAGCTGCCACAACTATGACACACAAAGACATGCACACACTGTGTGCTCTCCATTCTATTTTCCAAGAGCCAACATATTAGAATCGTTTGTTCTTACCACAACATGAAGTACTGTCAACACAGGTTCTTCAGCTTCATTCGGGATACTTTATGTATAAGGATTCTACATCTTGAAACCATCCTCAGTAGATATCCTAAAATGAAAATAGAAAATGGTAACAAGGGAGAGAAAAAAAAAACTTACTTTGTTCAAGAGTTTCTGGCTGTTTTTGATTAAACTCCAAAATAAAAATTCCATGTGTATTTCCAGACTGTAATTTCATGAGTCAAACTAATGTTCTGATCCCCAATGACACTATTGCTTACATTTCCTCATAAATAATGTCATCATATTTGTTTTTGTGAACCAATATGTATTATTTTATAACCACTAGGAAAATGCTTAGAATGTTAGATAATTTTCACATCAAAGGATTTTAGTTTAAAATTTAGTTTGAAACAAAATTTTCTATATACCAGGAATAACATATAGCTAATAAAGTACTAGAAAGATCAAATTATGCTTCATAGCTACTGTTAGAATAACACGTGCAGCTTAAATGTGTCATGATCTTCTTTTCCTCCTCCCCACATTAGAGAATTCACCCAGATTTTAGGCCTGACAGACAAGGTCCCTACCAATAAGCAGGTTTTTCAGATCCTACCATTTCTTATTTCAAAATATTTGGAGATGGCCTTCTAAAAGACCAATTGAAAACAACTAAAATTTCAATCAGAGAAGAAGGTTCATTCCTCCAAATCCAATCCCTAAGTTTTTTCCCCTAAGTTCTCTAACAGACCAACTGCTGCAAGGTCTCTCCTACCCCATCTCCAGGAGATCATACAAAGGTCCCCTCCAAATTTCCTCTCCACTTATTCCTTTATCTCAGCCCCCAACTCCAGCAGGCTTCTTTGGGGAACCCACCAGCCAAGCCTGGCAGAGAAACAATTAGGTAGCAAAGCCTGCAGGCAAGCTTCACATCTTGATTGTCATCCAACTCCCCACTCTTACCCCCAGCTCTGCAACAGAGCCCCTGTTGTGGACTCTCCTTACTCTCTACCCAATTTTACACATATATGAAGGCCATCTAACTGAACTAAAAGAGTGGAAGAGACAGATTCCCAACTCTTTCTTGTGTCAATGAAGAAGTTTCCAGTACTTTGATTGGATTACATCTAATTACTTTTTTGGCCAAGTGGGTCCCATGGGTCCTATAGCAACCCCAAGCAACTAGGGTATTGCCAAGACTATAGGTTGCTCTCCAAACTGACACTAAGGCCCCATTGCTAAAGACCACTCCTATGCAACTCATTGAACATAAAAGAAATCAAGATGGGACCTACATGAAGCCTTCATCTCTATGCACTAGCATGTTTGGTACAGAAGGTACTATGTAAGGTATCAAAGATAAAACATAAACGCCAACCCAGCCATAAACACTTTGATCTATAATAGTTTCCTGTCTGAAAGATATGTTTGTACACTGGTGGCACAAACTTGTAGGAATAAGCAACCAATATCTGATTTTCCTGAAGGTCCCTCCATGAGATGGAACCCATACCCAATACTGTTTGGTTGACCAATATCCTGAGACTAGATAGCTCAGAGACCTAGGGTAAAAACACTGACTACTGTTTTAAAATTTAAGACAAGCAAGAAAAAAAAGTAGCAACAAAATTACTTCCCAATAACATTCTGCTAAACTCATGGATCAGTGCCTGCTCGGCAGTCATTAGAGAACCTACTTCTGCAGCAGATGGGAAACAAAAACCCACAGAGATCAGCAGTCATAGGTTACAGAGAGATATTGCAACACTCATCTCTAAAGGGGATGCCTCAGTCAAATCTCTCCCCTCTGGCTTAAGGAACTCCATGAAAGAAGAAGGGGAAAGAGTATAAGAGAAAGAATGGGTGGATGTTATCAAGAAAACAAGGACTACAAATGAACATGATTTTTGCACATATGAACTTGCAGCATTCTCAGAGCCTGCAGGGCTTTGTACGAGTTGGATCCTAGAGCCGAATGAAGAAGTGGACACATGACCCAGAAGTCATCTCCAAATGATAACCACTTGCAAAAGGGAATCTGAGTGGGGAACAAACTACTCTTAAGGATAGGCTGTTTGCACAGCAGCTGCTAGCGAACAGAAAGTGAACTCACCTGTATCCTTGGAGGGCCCTTGTCTTTTCATGTCATATGAAGAATCTTCTGTTTTATTGATTTTTAAATAGTATCTTCTAAAAGATGTAGATATAATATATATATATATTATACATATATTTGCCTGAAAGGTTCATTGCTTATATTTTTCGGCTTATAGTCCA
Source organism: Microtus obscurus (assembly GCA_963919715.1). NCBI lineage: Eukaryota > Metazoa > Chordata > Mammalia > Rodentia > Cricetidae > Microtus > Microtus obscurus. The sequence continues at coordinate 10,913,197 of CAWTZC010000170.1, read as the reverse complement.
GCGTTTTTATGAGATGAGTGTGTATCTGTTTCTTACTCTTTCTCTTGGGTTATTTTCCTTCTAATTGTTTGTTTTATCCATTTATGATATGTTATTTTTGTTTTACCTTCTTATGATGTTCTATTTTAATATATTTTATTTTTATTATTATTCCATAGGGGCCTGTTGGTTTTCTAATGAAGGACAGAAAGGGTGGATCTGGATTGGCAGGGAGGTGGGGAGGTACTGAGGGGAGTAGATGCAGCAGAAACCTTAATCAGGATATGTTATGTGAAAAAAGAAAAGAAAGCAAAGCCAAACCTCAAGTCTCACTAAAGGAAAACAAAGACACAAAATCACCTATAACACACATTCTAGCAGTTCCACCTATTTTGTGTAGTAAGAGGAGCGGCCGGACTGTGTCCCCAGCACCCGGCCAACCACATGGTTTAGCTTAAGCCCCAAAATAACTACACACAAACTGTATTCATTTAATCACTGCCTGACCCATTAGTTCCAGCCTCTTATTGGCTAGCTCTTGCACTTGGACTAGCCCATTTCTGATAATCTGTATAGCACCCCAAGGTGTGCTTACCGGGGAGATTCTAGCCTGTGTCTCTCTGGAGGGTGAACATTATGGCGACTCCTTCTGACTCAGCTTCCTTCTCCCAGAATCCTCTTCTGTCTACTCCACCCACCTAAGGGTTGGCCTATCAATGGGCTCAGGCAGTTTCTTTATTTTAACCAATGAAATCAACAGATTGATATAGGACACTCCCACATCACTTCCCCTTTTTCTGTTTAAACAAAAAGGAAGGCTTTCATTTTAACATAGTAAAATTACATATAGCAAAACAGTTATCAAGTAAGAATTACAGTTACAATATTTATATCTATTTTATCTTTTATCATAACTAAGGAAAACTACAACTATCTATTCATTCTTCAACTCCATCAAAGACTCCAGAAGTATATAATACTAAACAAGAAATAAGAAAACTCTAGAAATGACAGAGACATCTCGCTGCCTGGACAGTCACCCAAAGTTCCTCTGTACCGTGGGGCATCTATCTTCGGCCTTCAGGCCCATAGTATCCAGCAGACAGTTCCATGAAGCAGGAAATTCCAAAGACAGTTCAGTCATTTTCCGTTGTGTCCTGCGTCCTGTAGAATGTCTCGTAGACTCTTTTATGAATCAGGAACCCTGAAAGATCATCTCACCTTTAGGCAAGTTCAGCAGTCCTCTCTCTGCGGGTTCTTTGTGTCCAGTTTATGCAACAGTCCAGGCAAGAACAGTCTCTTGCCCATATGGCTATCCAACTCCATTAGGAGCCTCTTCAATGCCCATCTTCCTCTTTAAGTAGATTGGTGCTGCCAGGAGCAGACGTGTCTCATTGTCATGAAAAACCCTAAGTTATTAAAACATTTAAATGCCATATTCTGCAGTCCTTGAAAGATATGAAGAATGCCTATCTAATTGAAATATATCTCCATATATCTAGAAAATCTAACATGACTACAAGCTTGACTATTATTTACGATTATTTAACAACAACCTATATTTCCTAATTATACATTACATTTTAAAAATGAACTATATAATCACAATACCTTAATCAAGATCAGAAATATATATACATGTAACAAAATTGACATTAAAATCCACACCAATGCAAATTATTTATATCTATATCATATCCCCCTTTAAATGTAAAAGAACATATATAATCAATATTTGGGAACATGGGCGCAGTTTTTTCTCTCTAAACTGCTTCCTGCTGAATGGGGGCGCTGTTAATCAGATCTTTCATGGTGTAACCTGTGTGCCAGGGTCATCTCAGTTGGCAGTTGAGTGAAGTAATTTTTTGAGGGTGTTCACAGCAACCTTTCAGGAGGGCGTGGTCTATCATACCATATCGGAATAGATGCAATCCATAGGGTCTGGTCCTCTGTGAAAACAAAAGAAGACCCTCTCCGAAGCATCATATCCTTAGACCCAAATTCTGAAGTCATACCCTCATGATATCCATTCTGGTTCCACTTGGCAGCCCATATAATGAAATGTCTCTCTGTACTTAGCTCCTTTACAGTCAAAAATCTTAAAGAAAACACAATGTACATAATCCAGACTCTTTGTGGATTTTCCATCTTTACGTGGCTTATTTTTCTTTATTTTTTTTAATCTCTTAACCATCTGTACTCTGTCTCTTTAAAGACTTTACCTTTTTATTTTTAAAGGCATTAACTTTATTCTCTCTCTCTATATATATATATTTTTTTCTCTCAAGCCCACGTATATTTATCCAACATTGTGACTCATTTAGTGGTCTGTCTGAATCTGTTTTATTGTGAATCTGTAATTTTTTTACTATCCAGGAGCATTTCTTAAAATGTTAAGCATTTCTTAAAAACTTAAGTTGCACCATGTAGGAGTAATACGGTACTGCCTATGTCCTGTAAAGTCTAAACCTTATGTGCGCTGTTATCACAGTAATTACGGTAGTTCCTGCTTGAGACCAGCTCAGTTCATCATGGCGGAGCTGAGCCGCTCCTGCCTCAGATCTATTTGGTGCGCCTGAGCTGCGCACAGTTCCAGGCACACAGCAGGTCCACATTGGAGCCGCATTCAGCAGTTTGAGACTGAGTATGCGGCATTTTGAAATGCTTTGAAACCAGAGTTTACACTGGCAGCACAGCCCCAGGAAGCCGCACTTTAAAATGACGCAGCTTTTTTTCTGCTGCTGTTGCTGAATCAGGAAATCTCTCTACGGCACGCCACCAACAAACAACAAAACTCTGTGTTAAACTCTGTTTAAAATTAAGCTCTCTCAGGTTTTTAAGTGGATTTAGCCCATCACGTCCGGGCGCCAATCTGTAGTAAGAGGAGCAGCCAGGCTGTGTTCCCCGCACCCGGCCACCCGCATGACTTAGCTTAAGCCCCGAAATAACAACACACAAACTGTCTTCATTTAATCACTGCCTGGCCCATTATTGGCTAGCTCTTACATATCGACCTAACCCATTTCTGATAATCTGTGTAGCACCCCAAGGTGTGCTTACCGGGGAGATTCTAGCCTGCATCTGCAGGGACTGGGAACATCATGGCGACTCCCTCTGACTCAGCTTCTCTTTCCCAGAATCCTCTTCTGTCTACTCCACCCACCTAAGGGTTGGCCTATCAATGGGCTCAGGCAGTTTCTTTATTTTAACCAATGAAATCAACAGATTGATATATGACACTCCCACATCAATTTTGTCAGTCAGCTTTTATTTGAGAATATTTATTATGAGAAATAAATTATCCTATGGGTAAACATTTTTGTTTCCATGCAGAGTTACTATCTGTAAATTTACCAGGAATTATTCATTGTTCTCCAATTTGTCAATTTTTGTTTTCAGACTCTCTGTCAATATCAACCCAACTTTTTCTGTTTGTATGTCTTTTTGTCTCCTCCCCCTTCCTTCTTTTGCCCTGCTGCACATACAAGCAAACTCAGATATACAAACATATCCAAACATAACCAAAATTAGTGTTCAAAATAAGTCATCATATGAAAGTCAGCAAAATCATTGATATTCATCAACTAAGAGCTATAACTTTTAATTGCTAATTTAGTTTTACTAACACAGAAACTTCTGATAAATAATTAATAAAGTCCTGATTGTGCAAATTACAGCAGTGAAATACTGAACACTATGTTTGTGCCTTCATGGATTTCTATTTCTGCAGAAGAAACAAAACAAGATGAAAAGTTCTAATTTATTAGATAGCATAATCTTCACTAAAGTGAAATATAAAAACATAGCCCACAAGATCTATTAAATGATATTGACATATCAAATGTACTTGACAGATTAAACTTATTTATGAAATTTGAAAAAAAAATGCCGACTGTATTTCCCTTTCAGTAAATGCCTCTCAAGATTCATATTTTTTAAGCTGTCTTTAGCTTCGGTACCGAACGCCATATCCTGCTCTGAGACTGTGGCATTGAGATTCTGCACACCTCGCTTCTCCTTTGCCAGCTGGCATCCTCTTACGTTCCATATTAGGGAGCATAAAAGAGAGACTAAGTGGCAGCAGAAGGGGATTGGGCTGATCTCCGGCTGCTTGGTGATGTCTGCGTTTCTTTTACAACCACACTTCACCCGCAGAGCTGAACTCTGCTTGCATACAGAATTTTTAAAAGCCCGTCAGAACTTGCTCTATCAAAAATATCCTATAGGTCTTTGTGACCCTTCCTGGTTTTTCCTGGGGGCCCAACTCTTGGGGTGAAGCCATGACTGGCTGCATGATATCATCTCCAATAACTAGGTACCAGAGTTCTAAAGGGTCCCCCTTTCAAGTCTCCATGTCTCAGTCATTCTCAGTCCACACAGGAGAAGGGCTTCTCCATTCTGCCATTGCTGTATAATCTCAGAGGCATGGTTTCCTTTTCAGTTCTCCGGCTGCACTAAAGCCCATGCTTTACATTAACATATAATATATGTTATATTAATATATAATTATATTAATATTCAGTAAAATAGCATGCCTCATTTCATTTTTCCCTGATGGAACCCTTTAAAGTATCTGTTCTCAATCTTGAGTTTGAGGGCAGGAAGGCTAGGATAGGGCAAAGGAAGAATCTGATAACTTTTTATATACTTCTTCATTAATTTTATTGTTATAATCTCCAGGAGACCCAATGAAACAGATGGATATTTATAATTAGTTCATTACTATATAAGTGAACATTTTTTGCATCCTTGCAATGTGTGTTCACTTTTTATATATTATTCCATTCATTATTAATGAAGTTTGAGAATGTAGAGTACATCAGGCCCATTTAATGGGTAGAGGACTGAAATTAAAGTTAAATTGCATGTCATATGGTAAGTATGAAGCCTCTCAAATACAAGATGAGCTATTTATTTTCTGATTCCTGTGGAGGGATGTTCTTTTCTCTCTTTCTCCCGGGTGTCAAGCTGCTTCATGCTCTGGAAGATTCTGCTATCGTTTTCAATAATCTGTGATGTGTTTTTCAAGGCTGTAGAACATTCATTCCACTCCAACATTCTCTTCTTAAATACACCTCAGAGAATTGTGAGAATAGCAGGGGACAGGGAGGGTCACAATGTGGGAAGGCAAACAGACGGAAGCCAAAGACCCACTGGACCTTACTTTTGGGTTTCAAATGACAGAATTGGTTTTTATCTCAATATTTTCATAACTGAGGGCATGTGTCTGAAGAGCAAAATCAGTGTTCTATTCGTAACCATATCTCTTTCCAGCTATTTATTATTATTGCTCTTAGTTTCTCCACATATGAAACAAACCTATTGATGTCAGGACGCTCAATTTATAATATGGTTGCAATCATTCATGACACCTATCCAGGAATCAATATAGCCATAACTTTAATGTTAGACCACAAAAATGTATGTGTAGGGGACACATTACTAGAAGTGTCCCATGAGGTGGGTAATAAGCAGAGTTTTAAGGGAGTGTGAAGAGTGAGGATTAGAGAAACACTCCTACTATGAATGTACAATGGGGAATGCTGGGAACTAAAGAACATAAACAGGAAATGGGGGCAGGGAGATGGAAGACAGGAAGTTGTGAGAAAGGTTCAGCCAAGACCTCAGTATTTATGGAAATACCACAAAAAACAAAAACAAAAACAAAAAAAAAAACCTGCCACGTTCGCCTTTAATCACAGCACTCGGGAGGCAGAGTCAGGCGGATCTCTGTGAGTTCGAGGCCAGCTTGGTCTACAAGAGCTAGTTCCAGGACAGGAACCAAAAGCTACGAAGAAACCCTGTCGCGGAAAAAAAAAAAAAAAAAAAAAAAAACCCTGCCACGTTGACGTGTCTCAATGCAAAAATTAAAAAAAAAAAAAATCTAAAAATATAATAATTGATTAAAACGTATCGGCTTTGTGGGAGCCTAGGCAGTTTGGATGCTCACCTTACTAGACCTCGATGGAGGTGGGTGGTCCTTGGACTTCCCACAGGACAGGGAACCCTGATGGCTCTTTGGGCTGAAGAAAAAGAGGGACTTGATTGGGGGAGGGGGAGGGAAATGGGAGGCAGCGGTGGGGAAGAGACAGAAATCTTTAATAAATAAATAAATATATTTAAAAAAAGAAAAAAATAAAAAAAATAAAATGTAGGGAGAATAATTCTTGTTTTCTATACTTTGGAAGAGGTTTTGTGGTAATGAAAAAATAAATGAACAAATTCTTATTATAACTACTACATGACTACATCTTTAAGGTCAGAAAACACAGCATAAGAATACATGCACACAGTTCTTCCATCTTAAAGATCTGCTTCATAGGCCGTTTGCCAGTGAAGGGAGAATAATAGAATAATATAACCCCTAGGGAGCAGAAAGCTTTTCATTCTTCCATACTTTCTCATAACTCTTTTCACCATCAGTAGAATTAAGGTCTTAGAATGGGAGTTTGGAAAGAGGACATAATGACAAATTGTTTCCCCATTTCTAAGTTTGCCATGGAGTTTCAGTCTGGGGGAGGTGTACAAGAGCTTGAAATTATATTAAATGGTCAAAGCAAAATCCCATGTGAAACACTACAACTTCAGGATGGCCATTCTAAATTTATAGAAATTTGTTGAGGTGTATAGACTATGGGTCTCATTAATTTTGGAGTATGGTTTTATTTTATTTGCAATATTTTATTTAAATAATAGAGAAGTAAATTTAAGAGACTTTTTTTTTTTTTAAACGAAGAAACTGCTCTAAGGTGCAGTGACATTCTACACACCTGGTAGGAACAGATGGGTGTTAGCCTTTTTAGACCACTCAGACCCAGCTGAACTGTCAGGGGAACACAACTGCATAACCCCAAAGGAGAGATTAGCAGATGTGCTGAAGAGTTGAGCCCAATGTGCTCACCACAAAATGAGAAACAAGGGAGTTGAGGTTCAGGTCACTGAGCTTTGGCCTAGTTTGCTATGCCATAATAAACAGCAGATAGTTGGCTCAAATTCACCTTCTTTGAAGAAGAAAATAAATATGTAGGTAAAAACACTTATGTATGCCAGTGGCTGGAAAGGAATAAACACCCAGAATATAGCAGTATAACAGCTTTGTCTAGTATCCCCATGAAGTAATTTATAGTTAGTCATAAAGATGACACTTGACAAAGTGAGTCATTATATAGGAGTTAGCAACTACAGGATCTGAGTGTGGTTTGAGACTATTAAATCTTTTCATGGTCCTCAAGTAATGAACCTGGCTGTGGAGACACAGGAAGCTGGATGACATCAGCTCTCAAACTCTTGGGAAGTATGTTCCATAATTCTTCAGAATTATGGGAGTAAAGACCATCAATATATTTAACTTATAGTAATTCATTTTACTGTGTATGGAATGTAGAATTAGAAACTTAAGATATTTCATTATGTATCAATAAGTTATGATTTAAACATTAAGTAATTCTAAAATAGCCATGACAGGAATATTTTCAATCTTAATACTCTTAAACTTTCCAAACTTGGGAAAAAGTTTAGAAACACATGTGTAATCTAAATTTCAAACATATGATTCAAAATATTTGAATGTTTATATACTTACAAACTCATAAAATTTATATCTGTTATGAGAGTGATGTTAAATTTCTTGGTGATAATACTTAAAAATCAATGTACTTTGTTATAGAAAACAAAAAAGCCACAAATTCGCAATATGGAAAATCTATTACTGACATATTTTATGGATGGTAAAACAAACACTTTTCAAAACAGAAAATCTGGTGAAGAGTTTGGCACTGCTCTACACTGTTTTGTGAATTCTGCTAAAGTCATACCTAATAGAAGACATCTGCTTTCATATGCATTCAGTCTATGTGGTATGTGTGTGCTTCTTTGGTGGAAGCATATGAAGAAAAATCCAAGTTGATACAGACATGTCAAAGACAGAGACTTCTCCATGTGTTTTTTGTTGTATTTAGTTTGATTGTATAATGACCTTCCAGAATTAGTTGTTTCTAAAAGTTTAATTGCATTGTTAAGCATCAAACACAATGAACAACTTGTAGACTGCTCTGTTAAATTCCCCTGGTCTTGTTATTGAATCTTGCATAAATACAAACTTGGTCATCAAACACTAGCCATCTGGATGATATTGCCATGTGATAACAATGTGCAGTCTCAAAAATATTAAATATGAACTACCCAAATGCCAATAACATCACCAAATATCAAATAAAAAGTGTTTCTTTTAAATATAACATCAAGGATATAATAGAACCCCAAAGACTTTCATGATTCTGGTGTATATTTAAATATTAACCTAAATAACTAATAAAATTTAGAAAAAAATTACTTTCCTTGGTTCTGTATCTTCAAACGTGAAGATTCCAAAATTTTACATGAATACTAGTCTTATTTTATATTAAAACTTAACTGTGACAAAGTCTTCATTTCAGATTGCAATTCAATCACACAAGTTTTTTTTTGACACATGACAACAGCCTCCTTCAGTTTATAGTCAAAGTGCTTCATGCCTACTTCACATTTCATCACAAAGAATATTAAGATTTCCACCAAGGACAAGCTGTAATGTCATCTCTCCTACTTCACCAAGGACACCACTAACAGAACCGCATGTTCTGTTCATTCACTTCAAATGAATAATGGTGAATAACACAGTGACTTGTTAGTTTGTCACTCCCAACTTGAAAGAAACATTTGTTAGACAAACGGATCTTTCACCCTTATACTGTGGGAGAAATATTCAATCGAACTCAAATGTAAATGGTATCATTTTCCTTTGAAAATATTTTTACCTAGGAGACCTTCAAACAACTATGGTAGCCTCCATTATGTGAGGAGTAGAATTTTGGGAACAAATCACGAATAATGGGCTAATGCAGTAATCAGAGTGGGCAAAATGTTTTCAGTAGTTTAAAAACAGGCAGTCTCCTGCAGATGAAGGTTCTGATATGCCTTCCCACCCTCAGTAACATCACTATAGCAAGTTATATTAGGTTTATGCTAAGATAAGAATAACAAGAGCTAGGCTCAAGGAAAGGACTTGTTCATCTGTGACATATAACTTCCCTTAATTTGTATATGGCAACCCTATTCCTAAGGTTATGGGCACTGTTGACTAACCATGTCAGGAACTAAGTAGTCGGCTCAGAGAATTGACACAGGAGAGACAAAGGAGAGAAAATTACTGAAAGACAGTGGCCAGGAAGGTCACAATAGACACAACAAATAACAGTTTGAAGCAAGGAGGAATTAATAAAAAAATACGGAAAGAAGGAAAAATGAAAGGAGGAAGACAAAAGGCACACAAAGTTAATGAGTCAAATGAGACAGAGAGAGGCAGAGAGACAGTGAGAAATAAAATGGTTAAGGGACACAAAGCCAGTGGAGACAACCAGAGGAGCTAAAAAAGCAATATCAGACAGCAAGACAAAGACTGAGTAAGAGAATAAGTAAACACGTTTGCTTTGAAATGATTTTCACATGATTATGAATTCTAAGATCATTAGGTCTTTTGTGGTGTATTTTGGATAGATGTGTATATGTGCCTCTAGGCAGGACATGAATTCTTTGCCCATCTACCTACCAACAACTAAAAGCAACAGTGGTTATTGATGAAGGAAGCAAGGGCAGTCCTGCAGAGGAAGAAAGCAGGCTTAATGACCAGCAACCATAATGGTTTGGTGTATTGTAGCAGGAGTTGGTCCTGGTCATCATGCCTGCACACAAGAATGTAACAGTCATTGTCATTGATTTTATTTTGTCCCTTATCACTCAAACTGGACTTATGAAAAATTCAATGCAACTCTCTCTAAGAATACATAATTTCTTGTAATATACATGTATAAGGTATGCACTTTTCCAATATGAATTACTAATCATTCTCTGCAATATAGTTGTGATGTCTAACTTGTACTACATGCATGCCTGGTGTCTGTAGATATAAGAAGGGATTGAATCTACTAGAACTGGAATAGCAAATGGGTTCAAGCTACCCTTTGTGTGCTAGGAATCAAACCCCGGTCCTTGGCAAGAATACTGAGTATTCTTGACTGACGAGCCATCTCTCCAGTACCTATGTCTAGATCATTAAATGAAGAATTAGTAAAGCTCTCCTTTGCATTTAAATATAAAATTGCAAACTCATGTCTCTCAGTATTTACATTTTTATTATTAGATATAAGAAAAACATCAAATAATGTCCACCATTAGTAAAAGATTTAAAAAGCTCAATTAAAAATGATGAACCTACTATGTCATACAATAATCAGTATGCCACTACCTGTGTTCCTGTAGAATGAGGTGAATGGGTGACCGATGAATACATTAGATTTTAAGAGAGTATATCATATGTAAATTGAGTTTTAGAGTACTCTGGAAACAAAAGCAAGCTCAGCTGGGGGAACAGCACAAGCTCCAGGAGGCTTGTGCATCACTGGGAAGAAAAGTGGGAATCTGAGCTGTATGGACGGGAATCTTTATGTTGGCTGCTGCAATGCAGAACCAGAAGACAAGATGTGTCTTCTCTAATTCCAGTAACTTTCCAATCCCATAATCAAGAATTGCTATTTATTAAAGTGATAGGCTATTGTAATTACAGCGATGCTATTTCTGTATGTAGGAAGTGAAGCAGGAGTCTCTGGGTATTCTCAAAGGCATGTGACTAATGTTTGTGAACCAGAGAGGACATGTATAGGCCAGGGGGTCAGTCCTATGAGGTGCTGTCTCTGCCATGGACACCTTCCCTTATCCCATACTCTCTCTTCTTCTGTATACCTGCCTTTTCCCAACTTTATGTGTTTCCACATTATAAAAATTCTGACATTCTGACAATAAAATAAATTTTAACAAACTCATTTGATCACAGAAGTGTGGCGACGTTTTCTCAGACCTTCCCTTCTGAAGAGAGAGCTTGCGAGATGACTTGCTGACATTGCTACCTAACACTATGACTCCAGGATTCTGTGATTTCAGGTAGAAGGGCTGCTGTGGAATAGAGCAACAGAAGTGATAGAATGGGGAATTGTCTCTAAAATAGTGCCACGTGCCTCTATAATCCAGGTGTTTGGACTGAGTATTCAGGAGCACGGCAGTTGAAGAGCACAGAGAAGGGCTTGTGACTTGGCCTCAATATGATAAGCTCAGTGTTCACTTTGTATGTAAAACAGTCCTTGGAGCAGTTACATAAGGACCACTTCATTTTAGGTCAATGAGCCTGAGGGAAAGATTTCACCTGAAAAGATCAAAAAAGTAGAGGGAAATGATATTCACTAGATATCTGCTCCCCAGGCAATTCAGTGCCACGCTGCAAACGTGCAAACTCACACGTGTGAAATCTGGCAGAAGTAGGAAGGTTTGCTTTGGAGGAGAAGCAGAACAAAAAGCCAATGCCTGGTATAAACATTAAGAGTTTATTTCATGGCTATATCCATCCTTTCGGTTCAGCGTCCCCCAGATTCCCCTAAACATTATGAGTCTGGTTTGGCTGTCATCTGTCCCTTTCAGGTGAGATTTTTGCAGGGCCAGGTGGCAGTAATAAAATCCACACATAAGGCTCTCTCTACCCTCAATCTGGGGATATAAACTTTCCGTTCATATACGAGCAGTTGTTTCAGGTTTTAAGATCAGAAACATGACCTTTTTAATGTTTTGATTTTTTAAACAATCTTTTCTCATTTTGCATACAAATTTTTTTTGTTTTTTGAACATCTATTTTTTGTGAGGAAACTCAGATGATTATCAGTTAACTATATGCAGATAAATGTGAGTGAAATATTTTAATATTTTGTAGAAAATAAATTCCACAAGCATTATATCCCAGACTACTACTCACTGCTAATGATCATTTCTAAGCAGTCTTATCCTGCGGATCGTGCCTACAGTAAAACTATGAGATTAGTACTATTATCATTTCAATTTTGTTAATGAAAAACTCAAAGTAATTAGATACATTTTCTCAAATCACATAGCTTTTAAATGCTGGGCTATATGATCATATTTCTATTAGTCTACTCCATAATCCAAATATTTTATCATGCTACCCATTAGTACTTAATTGTGATACCATGCAGCTAGAGTAGCAGTACGAGTCCAGTTCTTATAGAACAACAAACTATCTGTGCTCATGTAACATCATGGATAGAGGATTCAGATTCAGCCTCCTCTGACGTTCTAGAGAACAGCCCAAGCATCATCCTTGCCCTGATGAGATCTCTTGGAGGATGACATGACAAAGGTGGGAATACATAGAGCAGTCGATTTCACAACTTCAGTTAGGAAGTCAGGCAACAGCTAAAACTAACAGAGGTTCTGCTAGAGTTACATTACACCCCACTCAAGCTACGTCAACTGAAATTCTCTTCATAGACCCACCTCTGCTGGTTCCATTAGCTCAATACAACAACCATCTGAGTATCAAGCTTTCAATATTTGAACCCTTGAAGATTAAAGATCCCCAAACCACGGGAGAAATTTAATCACCATTTAGTATGTCTAAATGTAATGGAGTGTCTAAATTCTCAACTTGACAACATTAATTACAGGTATTCTGTGAGCTAGAGATATGTATATATGTATAAACCTTATAGTGATATGTGTAGGCAAATATGAGAGTCCATTTAAAGGAGTAACAAAGATCTATTAGGATACACTCACAGAAACACAACAAAGTAAATGGTCTCCATGGTCCTCCATTCTGCTTATGTGTGAATGGAACCAGTATGTGATCTGACCACCGAGAGAGAGAGAGAGGGAGAGAGAGAGAGAGAGAGAGAGAGAGAGAGAGAGAGAGAGAGAGAGCCCTCTTTCCTTTTAAGAAGTCATGTCTGCAGATAAGAAGCACCTCCTCTACAGGGCAGAGAGTCCAAGGTCATGGGCAGAGCGAATACCCGCTACAGATGTGGAATTCCACGGATGCAAGTTCAGCAGTGTCTAATGTTGACTCTGCTATGATGAATCAAGGTGTTATGAATAAAAAAAAATCTAACAAATGATCAATAAGAAAACAATAAGTAAGTTCAGGCAATGAAAGCCAAGGAGCCTTGAAGGACAAAAATAAGAATTCTAGAATGATCTCATGAAGTACCAGATAAAACCCTGAAGTTCCTTTTTAATATTTCCAGAGTTTATGCTGAATGAAGAAAACATTTACACTAATTTGAAATGATAAGATACATGGCTCCCTAGCAAGTGGCATCTTCTGTTCAGTGAAATAAGGAACGTTAACAAACTGTTTGTACTCTAATCTTTAAGAAAAATTAGTCCTGAGGGGGTATACTACAAAGGACAAGAAGATAGAGAACAAGAAAGAGGAGGGGGGAGGAAAGGAAAAGGAGAAAGAGCAGGAGGAAGAAGAAATAATCATCTCAGAAAGAATGAGAGAAAGCATATTTTCCCATTAACAGTGATATCTAAGGGGGAAAAAAAAACAACCAAGAGATTGTTAAGAGGCCCATGACTATGCTCATAGTAATCAGTCCCTGAAGGTGAAATCAGAAATAATGCTTAAGGGGGAAAAGTGGGGTCTAGTGGCAGCCAAAGCTTGGCCCAAGAGTCAGAAGCCTCAGCCGCGGCACCTCATGATGTTGGTTGGCAACTACCATCATCTGAAATCCATTGCTAGAGCACCTGCTCATCATACTAGTCATCCCCTACTCATACTGCTCACTTCTTTACTGGCTCATCAGTCTGTGGATTCTCACCATGTCATCAAGGTTTGCTGGACGCACGCAGCTATGAAAAACACTGAGATGACAATGTGATCCGAACCACTGAGGTGGAGATCAAAGAGAAAAACACCCACAGCAAACCAGTCCACTATTAGAAAAGAAGGCACAAACTAGTTGAGAATGTAGACGGGGTGAGGTCTGGGTACATTTGAATAGCCCAGTACTGTCATCAGATGGGACCAGAAGGACAGGAGTAATTCAAGAGTGGAGGAGAAATAAATAAGTAAAATGAGCAAAATTAAGATAAGAAAAGCATATGCCTGAAGTTGAAGTAAAAAAAATGGCTGAAAATCAAAGAATTAAAAATTTTAGTCTTTCACTTCCATGTTCTCACCTAGCCATTTCTTTTTCTCTCATGCCCTTAACCCCACCCCATCCCCGATGATAATTGCGAAGATTCAGAGTTAGTCTGCTCTGGCCATCCGTTTCTGTGACTCTGCTCCAGGAGTTCCTGCCTTACAGCAATTCTCAAGACCCAGAAGAAAGAATAAATGCCAACTAGACATAGTGAAACATAAAAGATGTTTTGTATGTTAAGAGTTCAGACTTTAATATATACCAAGTTGTAAAAGCGGCAGTTATGTGAGGGCAATAAACCATGTGGGTAAATAGAGTGTACCTCTCAAAGATCATAACAGAAATCTTCCTCCTAGGATAGTGTTTGGTGCTAAATTCTGTTTGTAACAATTGCATTCTAAAGCTTCAATGCTGATATTACGGTTTTAAGCATAAATACATAGTTTTTTGTAGTATCCAGGCTAAAAAATAGCAGGTGTTTACTCACATTGCATACACACAATTTCTACATTAGTGAACCAATTTGCTATTCATAGACCCTGATTAAAAGCAAATATACTTTTCATCATAAATGAGAAAATATTAGAACTAGACTAAATGCTCAATAGAGTGGCTAAACTAGATTATGGAAACTTCATCACATAGGTATTTTTATTGCCATGATTGCATATGCAGGTGCGTATGTATGTTTTATTTGAGAAAGAGGGAGGGGACGAGAAAGAGTAATGGTGAGGTAAGAAAAGAAAGGAGCGAAAGAGATAGAGTGAGAGGGACACCCCGAAATTTTAGCTGTGCTAATTTGTGAGTGATGGAGATCACACGGGTAATTATCTTTTAAAAATAGTTTTATGTTATTTAATTTTGTACTGTCTGCATGTATTACATTGGTAAATAGAAAAAATGCTTAGAAAAATATTTATGTCACTATGTCTTCTAAATAGTTCCAAGAACATCACATCTGTATTCATTATTCTAAAGACATTTTTATGTAAAATAATGGTTTGCTGACTTATCAAAACAGTCCATATTTTTAGAAAATGTTGAATAATTGGAATGAATTAAGGCATTAGTTAATGCTTTAGCAGACCTTCATTTAATATTCACTAAGTGCCAATCATTACCAGTCTCCAGGTTTGTCGAGACAGATGCAGCAATATTCTGCTTTTAAGGAATGGCAAATACTGAGATCAGAATATGTGACAAAAAGAGAATGTTCACTTAGATCTTTGTCTTGGTAGCATTCAGATGCTGCTAATAGTGCAAGTCTAAATTTAAACTGTCAGGTTTAAGAGAATCTGGTAATTATTAATTCTCTAGAAGGCAATACATGCTAACAAGCATACAGCCTGGAGCCTTAGTCCAGTCTGTTGAAGAATGGACCAAAGCTTCTCCCAGTGCTCCAGGGTGTGTCCCCTTCCTCACACCCAGTTTGGGGCACACTGCCCTGGATCCCCTCTTCCCAGCAGATGAAGAGGGATCTAAGTCTACCCTTAACTCCTGCTATGATTAGCAATTTATATGTTTGTGAAATATTTGGTTGAGGACTTCATAGCCAGGGAATACTTGTAAAGTAATCCATAAAAGATAGCCTGATTATAATTTTGCATTTTTATTAAAAAGGAATAAGTGGATCAAGGAAATCACCTGTATTATTTCCGTTGGGCTCAGGAAAAGATAAGTTACATGTTTAAATCACAATTTATAACCCCAGAGCCTTTTCTAAACCCCAGGGGCTATTTATCATATCAGAGCTAAATATAGGCAACAGAGAAAACAGGCTTTCTGTAATGAAAAGTCTGGAAGTCAGAGCTATAAACAACAACATAGAAAACTCTCTGCTATTTATCCAGACTCTAGCCGTCATCCCAGGTGGAGGAATCAATGACAGCATGAAAATCATCCCCACAACCTCAAGAGATACTTTGTTCTCTGTTGCTTTGCTTTCCTATACAGTGCTCTTACCCCAGATCAATCTCTCTCTCCAGGGAGTGCTAATAGGCTAACAGCTAGAGAAGTCTGTTTGTTCTATAAACCAGCAGGATCAAAGCAGGAGCTGGGAAGACTTAATACTACTTCTGACTTTCTCCAAGAGAGCTGCTCTCCCTACCGTCACTTTTGATGCTACTTTGGAGTCTCTTTTCCAAGCTCATTAGGATGGTGACATACTTTAAGGGGAAAAAATAGAGTTCATTAGGGAAAAGACTTGCTCTAAATCTATTTAGTTCAAGAGATGGGCGGACAGCTTATTAAACACAGGGCGATGATACTCTGGAAGCTGTTTATGTAAAAATGTTCCCTTTGTAATGTCAGTTTCCTCAAACTGCAAGTTGATATTTACTAAGTAGCCTGCCCTTTCCCCTAAATTTTACCACAAAAATCTCTTCTCCAGAAAAATCTCAAACTGGCATTTTCCTAGAAAGGATAATCACTCTAGAAAATTTAGGATTAAGAAAATTGTTCACAGGAACAGGAGAAACAAAAACTTCCTCTTCCAAATATGCAAAAAATTATATTAAACAAATAAATTACACATATTAAAAGATTTTATGAAGCATCATTTGAGAATAGCATCAGTTAATAACACTCTAAAATACTAGGGACCTAGTAGTGTGCAGATACAAAGCATTTGATTTTCTTTTGTTTGATCACTGACCTAGCAATACATAGCTGTTGACTAGTGTATCAGATACTGAGGTTCAAGATACTGATGAAAGAAATTGATGAATTTCCCGTTGTAAGTGACAACATGTTAGATTTGTGTGACAGCAGCTGCCAGGAACTGTGCTGCTTACTGCACATCTGTAATGTCACATAACCTTCACCAGGCCTTATTAAGAGGGATCATTATCACTTTTATCCATATAAAGAAAACAGAGGTATTGCATAACTGGACCAGGAGACAAAAGGTTGTGTGATTACGTCTGCATTACTCCAGGGTCTACAAGCATGTCTCAGATTTTCAGAGGGAACATTGTGGCTCAAAAATATTTCTATTTCCTTAGAAATAACACATTAATCTAGCATCTAGAGAAAAATTTCTAGTACAGTTGCAAGACATTCACCGGTCACTAACATTTATAAAAAAATGTATAATTTTTAAAAATTAAACTAAGACAATTAAATCATCGTATTAGATTTAAATTACCATTTACGTATAGAAGAGTTAAGAGTAGTGGGGTTTGCATGAGCCTAATAATGATAAGTTTCTTTCAGATTTTACTTGAAAAAGACAATAGTCAAAATAAAATATTCATAGATAAAGAGTCTTTGCCTCTGATAAAAGAAAAAATGAACAATAAATTTATAAATAAAAAGTATATTGAGTTCTCTTGATAAAAAAGCAAAAATATTAACGTTAATAACAATTAATGAAATTGAGAACACTAACTACTTTGGTGATGTTTCTTTTCGAGCAGTCTGACAATGGGATTTTACTAAGAGAAAATACCTGGAGGACAGAAAATTTCAGAGCACAATTCAATTAAAGGGCCACGCATTCTCATCCTTGCCTATGGGAAGTCTTGGCAATCAGAATTCATGTTCAGAATATGATTTGGTGGTGATATAAGCTCTACAAATGGGACTACTTTATTATTACTACTATATTATTTATCTCCCCAATTTTAAATTGTTACTTAAAGGGAGTTAAGTAATGAAGAATAAACATATAAATTGTCCTATTTAGCTAGCTGAATTAATTAAGGCGCAAAACTTTCTCAAATACTTCAGGACCTATTTTATTAATTTTTCATCTGAAAATAGCTTCAATATTTACAAAATTTTCATGAAAAATGAAAGTAATGGTTACTCTCTCTTGATTATATAGCTATTAGAGAAAAATGATACAAAATAAAGACAAATATATTTGTCATAATAATTTGGAGGTTTACATTTCTTCATCAAGATTGCAGGGGTAAAACTGAACTGAGATTTTAAGAGGGATGTTTCTTTGGCATAAGCACTGAAAAGTCCCTAAGCAAATGTGTATGAGAAGTCTTATCCATTCAGTGTCTGCAGGAGTTCAATCCCTAAGAAATGGTGACTTAAGTCATCTGTGGATTGAAGAGTATCTCCTTTCTGACATGGTTAGAAAATCTGGACATAACTGCTTGATTGGTAATGTCTTTCTGGGTTCTTGATATAGAAGTTGAGAATAAAAAGGAATTTCCTCTACAGTTGCTAAGGAATCTTATCTGTGAAGTTAAGATGCTGAAAAAGCATGGTATAAAACCAGACTCTCTGAACATGGTGGACAATGAGGGCTGCTAAGAAGCCAAGGACAATGGCACTTGGTTTTGATCCTACTGCATGTACTGGCTTTGTGGCCTGTTTGGATGCTCACCTTCCTAGACCTGGATGGAGGAAGGAGGACCTTGGACTTCCCACAGGGCAGGGAACCCTGACTGCTCTTTGGACTGGAGATGGAAGGGGAGGGGAGTAGGGGGTGGAGAGTTGGGGAAGGAAAAGGGAGGTGGGGAGGAGGTGGAAATTTTTAATAAAAAATTGATGTCAAATAAAATTACCAGACTATGAAAAATAAGAATTAGAAGATAGTAGCAAGAAGGGTCAAGAAACACCAAAGGAAGAAAGGTTCTGTGACCCTCCTAGGACTAGAGCACGGGGATAGGAGACCCCATCTTGATCATTGGCACCATTCTTATCCCTAGGATAGATATTTCAAAAATGATTCAGCCCATTTAACTAATATTATTGACACAAAGTTTGTCGGGTTGGCAGGGGAATTTTATTTTCCCAGGCAAAGGTTGGAGACAGAAAGTAGCATTGAAGTGACTGGCCCCATACATGTCTATTATATATTAATCTTCACAGATACTGTGGTCAGAAGTTTACATGTGATGCTTTGAATGTATCCTAGAAACTTAAACAAATGGAAGATGGGGTTAAAAAAATCAGTGACAGGCCAAATAAGATGGCTCAATGGGTAAATACATGAGTTCAATGCCTGGAATCCACAGATTCCAGGGAGGACAGAATGGACCCCTTCCCCGACATTTTCTTCTGAGCTCCACAGGTGTGCACTTGCACACACCCAGATATGAACACATACACAAATACTATGCACATAGACAAATGAATATTTTTTATAAATCTTGTAACTAAAACATGGATCATGTTTTGTTGCTGGTTGTTTGCAAGCACACTGCTTTGCTTCCCCCAAGAATCTTTCATGTTTCATAAATGAGAAAATTCTTCAGATGAACTGCTATCAACATCAGAGGAAAATCTGAAAACCTCTCATAAATATAGTTATTTCAAAAGCCAAAGAAATAGATTGTAATGCTTTTCTACTTACCTAGAGGCAGAATGTTCACTTATTGGTTGACTATATAATATCCTTTACTGATATTAAGAAACGAGAGACCCAAGACATACTGATCACTTAACATGTGCCTCACACTTATGACTGAAATTATTCTTAAAGATTTTTCTTTACCAGTTTTTGAAAATAAATGAAAAAGGGTTGAGTCTCTACCTTAGGTTCCGTGGTCTACAACCTGTGAAACTAGACTCTTGTCTGTATTAAGTACTCTCCAATGGAAACATCCTAGTCCAGAGTACTCTGCCAATCCAAAGTGAAGCTCTGCTCCCAGCTGCTTAAAGTTCACTTTTAGAATTTGATACCCTAGTTTCACTAAGTTAAGGGCTTAGCCAGTTTGTTATGTCTAACGCAGTTACCAAATAACTATTTTTACTAGCTTAAGAAAAGTTGTATACGGGAATAAACCTATCTCAAGAACCAGCAATACCACTCTTGGTGATATACCCAAAATATGACTCAATCATACTACAAAGGCATTTGTTCAACTATGTTCATAGCAGCATTATTTATAATAGCCAGAACCTGGAAACAACCCAGATACCCATCAACTGAACAATGGATAAAGAAAATATAACAGATTTAAACATCAGAGTACTACTTAGTGGTAAAAAAAAATGACATCTTGAATTTTAGAAAACACTATCCTAAGTGAGGTAACCCAGACTCAAAAAGATGAATATGGAATGTATTCACTCATAAGTGGAAACTAGTTATAAACAAAGGATATTGAGCCTATAGTTCACGATCCTAGAAAAGCTAAGTGATGAGGTGAACCCTAAGAAAAAACATATATAGATCCACCTGGAAAGCCAAAATAGTCAAGATCTCCCGACAATATTGGGGGCATGGCAGTGGGAGGGGAGAAAAGAGAGTAGAAAGGAAAAAGGAGCAGAGAAGGGAGAGGTAGGGAGAACTTGAGAGAATGGGGTGGTCAATATAAAGGAAGAACAGAGATATGAAAAAGGAAAGAGATATCTTGATTGAAGGAGCCATTATAGGGTAGGCATGAAACCTGGCTCTAGAGAAATTCCCAGGAATCCACAAGGATGACCCCAGCTAAGACCCTAAGCAACAGAGGAGAGGGACCCTAATCTTGACATGCTCTGTAATCAGACTGATGAATATCTTAAATATTGCTATAGAATCTTCATCCCGCAACTGATGGAAACAGAGGCAGAGACCCACATTGAGTACTAGACTGAGCTCCCAAAGTCCAGTTGAAAAGTGGGAATAGTAAGATTATGAGCAAATAGGTCAAAACCAGGATGGGTACATCCACTGAAACAGTCTACCTGAGCTAATGGGAACTTACCAACTCCAGCCAGACTGGGGAGGAACAAGCATAGGATCAACTAGTCCCTCTGAATGTGGTTGACAGTTGCATGGCTGGGGCAGACTGAGGGGCCACTGACAGTGGCACTAGGATTTTTTTTTTTTTTTTTGTGGAGGGGGGACCTATTCTCTTGGGATGGATACCTTGCTCAGCCTAGATATAGTAGGGAGCTTTCCAAAAGCAATTTGCCTTATCCTCTCTGAGGGGGTGGGTGGGAGGGTAAGTGGAAGGAATGGGTGGAGGGGAGGAAGTGGGAACTTAGATTGGTATGTATAATGAAAAAAGATAGATTTTTAAATATATATATATATATATATATATATATATATATATATATAGAGAGAGAGAGAGAGAGAGAGAGAGAGAAACAGGAAGAAGAAAAAAATTGAAAAATTGCATAAAATAGAGTCCAAAGATATGAACTACAGGACTGCTGAAAGGAAGATTCAATGATGGAGATTAGAAACTAAACTATACCTTCGCCTGGCTCAGAACCTCTTCCTAAGTGAGTTAGGAAAATGGAAAACAAACAGATTGTGAGAACCCTGGTTTCACTCCTGGAAGTTAATTAAGGGACAGTAAAACTGAATGTGGCCTAAGTCATTCCTTTGCATGTTCCCACCCTTTCTCAGAAGCAGAAGCTATTCTTTAAGGAGGGGGTCGGGGAGAAGTACAGTATTACTTTCAAATTTTTGATTTCTTCTTGCCTCTATCATCCAGTTTTGTTGGCTCCTTTATTTCTTCTTGGCAACAATATTGGTTTCTATTCTGATTGGTCTGTGGAGAATTAACAGAAAAAAACGTCTATCTGTGCTCATTGTCAGATAGAGTTTGGATTCCTTTCGAAACAACAGAAAAGGGATGGAGATCGCACAGCAGTTGAACTGTGATGTCTCCAGAAAACCTTCTTTCTCACTTTCTCTATTGGGGGAGCAGGGATGAAGAGGGGCATGTCCATTTATCTTCTTGATCACTTCCAAAAGTCTCAGTATCTTTACCACAATCATAAAATTATTTTCAGCAATATCACTCTGCTTCATGTGAATACTATTGCATATATTGTTAACGTTTCATGCACCAAATTGAGTTTGAAATTCTACTAAAGTCTGCACTACAGTTGTAGATGATACGAACTGGTTAATTAAATTAAAGGTCTTGACTTATAAGAAGTAGACCGAGTGAATTATTTTTTCTAGAAGTGTCAGATAAAACATTTTCCTTTCCAACGCTGGAGAGGCCAAGCTAGATGGCCTTCATTACAAAGCCTGCATTTTATAATCCTGCTGTGCGGATCCAAGAGAGGAAGCATGGTAATGGCAAAGTGGCTCTTCTGTAGCTCCACATTAAGCAGGATTGTTTTTTAACATTTTTTTTTTTTCGGAAAGTTGGAGTCTTCATCACCGTGAAGGCAGTATGCTCCCGTCTATCTTGTGAAGAGAAAAGCAGGTTTGTGAGGTCAAGTGCAATGTTGCACTCCCTGATGTGTATGCACGGGGAGCATGGCCTCCTGCACAGGAACATGCATGTCATAGTGCCTGTTGGATGAATGGATCTCACTGTCTCTGTCAGGCATAAGTGCAAGGCAATGGGTCAGCGCTCAGAGGCCCAGTTCAGCTTTAAAACTTCATGTCTTCCTGACAATGCATTTTGTCTTTCATAAGGAAAACAAGCAAATTCATGTGCTTCAGTTTTTCTAAGTCTATAATGGCTTGTCATGTTGTCAGCTAAATAGAAGATTAATTTTAAAAATAATACCTTTAATTTTTCTGAACTTTGAAGTATAATTTTGATGGATAAAACATAAGTTTAGTATAGTTGATAGTACTTTAGAAAGAAAAGAAAAATTGGCTACAAAAAGTAGTACTTTAGTGTATCCAACCATAACACAGTATGCCTAATTTGTAATTCCATGGATAAGAACTGTTTTCTAATATTATATCATCATAAACAACAGTTATTTCTTATAAGAAGTCAGATTTGAAATAAAATATTTTCACATGCGAACAATACATTCCCATTCATTCATATAACAAAGAGGGATGCATGATTTTATTTTTTAATAAGCAAAGATTAAAACTCTGTTCTAGAGAAATGGATCAATATGTAAGAGTAATAGCTGTATAAGCATGAGTGCTTGAATTCAAATCTCCAATATCCATGTAAGACAGTATATATGGTGTACCTGTAACCCCAGTGCTCTGGGCGATAGAGGCACCAGAATCCTCAGATCTGCATCCCAACCTAGCTCCAGCTTCCATGAGAGCCTTTGCTCAAGCAAAGATTGATAGAGCAGTGTACTTCAAATTCTTCTCTCACCTATCTGTACACGCATGGGAACACACTAGCACATGCATATGTACATATACCACATACTAATACACACCATCTTTTACACATGTAAAGATACAGAAAATAAAAAAGAATTAAACATTTGAAGATCAGAACACTAGCAAAATAAAATCAGCAGATGGAGATATCTCAGAAATCTTCTGGGAGGCATCAGAGTTTTATATCAAGTTGTCATTATAAGCTTTACTGAGAAGCAGGCAACATTTAAAAAGTTGTCAAGGGAACCTCTGATACCTAACAGAAACTGCTTTAGTATACAGCAAATATAAAAACCCCTAGCAGGGGATAAGCCCGCTACAGAAAACTGGAGATGAACCAAAGCAAAGACAATGATCAGAAGGTGAAAAGATGAGAAAGGACTTTGACTATGATGTGAGAGTGGTAGAGAACCAATGGATGCTTATAAGGGGTTTTGAGATGGAGAAAGATGACTATGGATGTTATGTGGAGGGAAAGGCTTCAAAGACAAAAGATGGAAGCAAGCAGATTAGTAAAGAGGAAGCAATGCACAACCCAGGTTAGGACAGGGGTGTGAGTCTTGAAAGCCGGCAGGAGAGATGGCGAGGGATGTTTTGCTTTTGGATGTTTTCAGAGAACACTTTGATAATGAATGGAGGTGACTGTGAAGAAATAGAGGATTTGAAGTTTATCTTTAGCATTTGGACCAGGAGCAATCAATCATGGAGCTGTCACTAACTCAAAAATATCTCTACCAAAGGGGTTTGCATGTGATTTTTCATTTCTTAGCAAATTATAATGACATCTATGTTTGTAATACGTTTAGCACTCAGTAATAGAAACTGAAAAATTGAGTCAAGGAAAGGGTATCAGCTAGAAATGTGCATTGGCACTTGTGATAGTTACTGTTAATAGACACTTGAGGGATTCTAGAATTTCCTGCAACACAGAAGCCTGTGCATTCCTGCAGGGTGTTATCTTGATATGTATTGATGTGGGAAGACCACTCATGTGCTACTGATGGCACCATCTTTCCCATGATGTAGTCCTGGACCACATTTAATGAGACTAGGTTCTAAGGACCAAAATGACCTCATCACTCTGTTTCTGACTGTGACAGTGACATGACACGCTGCCTGAATTTCCTGACTTTCTCACCATCAAAGACCACACCCTTGTATTGTGAGCCAGCATAAGCTCATTCTTGCTTTAGCCAGAGTGTTTTTATCACAGTGACAAGAAAAAAAGGTCAATACATCAGTTGGCATCAAATTAAGATTTCTTAAAAGGAGGTGTGATATATACCTAAAGAGGCACTTAGACTGTCTAGGAAGGGAAGATGCCATGCAGGGTCAGGAAAGGAATGAGATACATTATTTCACTATTTGACTGCCTCTAGGTATCTGAAGTGAAGCACCACTGCAGAAGAAACTGAAAAGTGCCTGATGAAGCCCCTGATCAAATCCAGTGGAGAAAGTTCTTCAAGAACAAGTGCTTTACTTGTCTTTTTTAGCATTCACCTTCATTTGAGACTATTAAAACTGCCGTGTAATGTGAACATAGAAGGACTTAGATTTCAGAGAACTCACAAGCCTACTGCTAAGCAGGTGATGTCGGTTTACTTCGGCATGATGATTGAGAACATTCTTAAATCCAACCTAAGGGCACATTATCTGCGTATAGAGAAAAACTGACTCATAATATACCTATAATGTAATAGCAATCAAATTTATTTAACATACAGGCTATCTGTTAAATCTCTTTTCTCCTGCAACTTGACAAAAATAATAGTCCCTAGAGGGAAAAAAAGCATTGTCTTCCCTCTGGTGATTTTTTAGTGATTGAGACAAATATGCAAAATTTTGACAGGTGAATAAGGCCAAAATATGACCTACAGTTGTCAGAAAATTAATAAGGTATAATATAATATGATAATAACAATAATAAATGGACTACTAGACGCACAAGGGTATATCTTGCTAAACAGATCATTATCGTGGTTCATAGGTTTTACAATTGGATAGAACCCTGGTAAGAATAGATAATATGAAGAAAATAACTGATACCAAATGCTGGCAAGATTTCCAGTAAAAGGAAATCTTCATTCACTACATATGAGATTACAAACCAGTTTATCTACTATAGAAAATAGAGTAGAAAATTCTTCAAAAGCTAAAATTTGTTATCCCATATAAAATAGCTACACCACTCCCTCATATATTCCCAAAAGACTTAACATTCTTTTATAGAAATACTTGTTCCTGTTGTGGGACATTACTTTGATTGGTTTAATAAAGAGCTGGTTGGTCAATAGCTAGCAGGAGGTATAGGTGGGACTTCTGGAAAGAGAGATTAAGAAAGAGATAATCAAGGTGCAGAAGAGATACCAATGAGACAAGGAAGGAGTCAGAGATACAGAATGAAAGTAAAATAGAAAGCCACCTGGTAAAACTTAGATTAATTAAAGCAGGTTAATATAAGTTATAAGAAAATAAAGACCTAGATGCCCTTCAATGGAAGAATGGATGGAAAGTGTGAAATATATACATATTAGAATACTACTCAGTGGTAAAAAACAATGACATCGTGAATTTTGCATGCAAATGGATAGAAATAGAAAACACTATCCTGAGTGAGGTATCCCAGACCCAAAAAGATGAACATGGGATGTACTCACTCATAATTGGTTTCTAGCCATAAATAAAGGACATTGAGCATATAATTTGTGATCCTAGAGAAGCTAAATAAAAAAGTGAACACAAAGAAAAACATATAGTCATCCTCCTGGATATGGGAAGTAGACAAGATTGCCGGGCAAAAACTGGGAACTTGGGGTTGAGATGGCATGGGGCTAAGGGGAAATGGGGTGAGAAACGTGAGAAGGGTAGGATGGGGGAGCTTGAGGGAAGGGGATGGTTGGGATAAAGGAAGGGTGGATACAGGAGCAGAGAAATATATATCCTAATAAAGGGAGCTATCTTAGGGTTGGCAAGAGACTTGACTCTAGAGGAGGCTTGCAGGTATCCAGGGAGATGTCCCCAGATAGTACCTTGGGCAACTGAGGAGAGGGAACCTGAAATGAAACTATCTTATAGCTATAATGATGAATATCTTACATATCACCTTAGAACCTTAATCTGGCGATGGATCGAGATAGAGACAGAGACCCAAAAAGGAGCACCGGACCGAGCTCCTAAGGTCCAAATGAGGAGCAGAAGGAGGGAGAACATGAGCAAGGAAGTCAAGACCATGGGGGGTGCACCCACCCACTGTGACAGTGGAACTGATCTAGTGGGAGCTCACCAAGGCCAGCTGGACTGGGACTGAATAAGCAGGGGATGCAACCGGACTTTCTGAACATGGCGGACAATGAAGGCTGATGAGAAGCCAAGGACAATGGCACTAGTTTTTTTTTTTTATTTTAAATATTTGTATTTCAACAAATTAGAATATCTAAAATAAATGGATAATTGTCTCAATACTTAACACTTATTTAATTTAAATCAAGATCAGGTATGCAATGTAAACAACAGATAATATGATAGTATACATCAGTGACCCTAAAATTTCCATTGGGGAACACCTCCAGAAGATGAACACTTTTATTTAGCAAAGTAGCTGAATAAAAAATTAACTCAAAAAAATTTGTAGCCCTCCTATATATAATGACAAATACACACAGAGAGAAACCAGGTAAACAATAATTTTCACAATAGCTTTAAGTAATATAAAAAATTATCTTGTAACTCTAACTAAGCAAGTATAAGAATTGTATGATAAATTTTACTATGTTAAAGTTAAAAACTGTTTTATTTAAACAGAAAAGAGAAGGCAATGTGGGAATCCCCTCTGTATGTTGTGATTACCATTAATGAATAAAGAAACCACTTTGGACCTACAACAGGGCAGAACTTAGGTAGGCAGGGGAAGAAAGTGAATGTTGTTAGAAAGAAGGACAGAGTCAGAGAGAAGCCATGTAGCCATGCTGGAGATGGATGCCGGAACTTTATCTGGTAAATCCCAGCCATGTGGTGATGCACAGATTAATAGAAATGGATTTAAATTAATAGGTAAGAGTTAGTCAATAAGAAGCTAGAGCTAATGGGCCAAGAAGTGATTGCTTTTTTTTCTTTTTTTTTTTTTTTTTTTTTTTTTTTGTCAAAGCCTCCGTTTATTAGGGACAGGGTAACAACTTATATACCTCCTGAATGAGGGCTTGGGGAGCAGGGCACAGGAGCATGGAATCTGGCCGCGTGGTCCCAGTCACGTAACCTACATCTGGTCAGGTAGGCCAAGAAGTCAGGAGTTGCCACACCTAGTTCCCTGGATAGCTGGAATTTAAGGCAGTTCCGCTATCAGATTAGGTTTGTTAGCAATTAGCGAATAGCTAATTGGGTGTGGGGCAGGTTTTGCCAATAGGACTATTCTTAATATAATTTTGGGTTTGGGGTTCCCTGCAGGCTCCCCAAGGTGATGGTTTCTGTAACAATCTTTAGGGGGGGAAACGGCTCCCAACATATTCCTCCTTTCTTATATAAAGGCAAGTAGTTATAGGTGGAGGGTACCAAGACAGAGTCAACCATGGTGTCAGATCTAAAGGAGAAGGGACTGGGACAAGGAGAGACCCTCCTCTCGACTGGTGAAGCAATTTACCTCTCCTGGGAACAGAGGGGTGCCTTATGAGTAGCATTAGTTTCTTGGAGCTTCTCAAATAAAAGGTATCTAGTAGGATTAAAGTAAGCAGATCACAGGGCACCCTGTCTTAGGCTATGTGGAGAGCGCCCTCGTACCTAAAAACCATGCCATGTTGAGCCGGCCTGTACGGCCTCTGTATGGTTTGAAATTTAGGTGAGGATCCACACTAACTCCCGTCATTGGGCCCCTGTATCTATCATTAATGAAAAATCTGTGAGGTGCTCCTTAAACAAAAGATATGATATAATTTTGGCACCAATAACTCCATCTCCAGACAAGAAGAAAGGGGCACCTTCCAAACCCAGTATTCACCTTTTAGTCTGGCCCATGGTATGGCCTCCTTCCTAAATGCTGACTGGACATCAGACTGTTTTAATCTTTGGGACACAGAACTCATTTTAATTAAAACACTAACCTCTTCACTTAAGAAGGGGAAAGATTGGGGTTCCTGTGACTGTTGCTTAGAGTCTGGAAATGGTGGTATTTGACAACAATGTATGTCATTGTACTCTTACTGAAATTGATCTAATGATATTTGTAACTGCTTACAGATGTTGGGAAAGGTTTGACACATGCTGTAAAGTGTTTGGGTTTAATGCATATGTTAAGAATTTTAGATTTTGATCCCTTTTTCACCTCCCTAATTGATGGCAGGCAAGCACACGTAACTTTTTGTGGAGTTGGCACTAGTTTTTGATCCTAACACATGAACTGGCTTTGTGGGAGCCTAGCCTCTTGGATGCTCACCTTCCTGATCCTGGATAGAAGTGGGAGGACCTTGGACTTCCCGTAGGGCTGGGAATCCGGACTGCTCTTCATTCTCAAGAGGGAGGAGGAGTCGAGGGGGGGGAGGGGAGAGGAGTGGGGGGAAGGGGGCGATGTGTGGGAGGAGGGGGAGGGAAATGGGGAACAGGGAGGAGGCGGAAATTTTTTTCAACAACTAAAAAAAATAAACCAAAAAAAAAGTTTCCTAACCAATAAAAAAAAAAAAAAAGAAAATAAAGGAAAAAAAGAAAAGAAAACGTATAAGAGCTAATGGTAAACCTAAGCTAAGGCTTAGCTTTCATAATTAATAATATGTCTCCATATCATTATTTGTGAGCCATTATATAGTGACCCAAGGATTATTCCAACTACTTATGTTATCCAATGTGGAGGCTGGAATATCCACATAGGTCCCGAGCAAACTGTCTCTCAGGTAGGCAGGTTTGGCATATAGAGGAGAAGGTCTTTTAAGAGACCCTGCTATGCTGCAGAAGACTTGAGCAGCGAATGCGCCAGGTAAAATGTCTGCTGCATCACGGACAAAGCAGTTTCTTAGAGCTGAGGCAGTAAATGTTCAGGCATACAGCTAGACTCTAAGGAAAATGAGGGGCGTGGTGCTAGCCACTGTAGCCCCACAGTGACTGGTATGGTAATTAAGGTTCGTCTCATAGTCAGAAAATGCAATAGGTGCATAGTAAATTGGTCCAGACAGAAAAAAAAAAAAACATGAAATAAAGTAAAAAAAAATGAGTATAGAAATAAAGTGTTTAAGAATAATAAAGTTTTTAAAGAGAGAAAAAAGTAGTATAAAAATAAGCCATGTAAGGTGGGAAAAACCCAGGGTGTCTGGATCCTCTACGGTACTTTGTTGTCTTTGATTTTTAAAATGCTAATGTACAAAATAACAATAGCTGCTGAGAGACATTGGATTATGGAAACTTCCAAATTAAACTAACCTATACATTTTAAAAATAACTTCATAAGGGAATTCAGAAAATATGCTATGTTGGGGGAGAGGTTATGCCTTTGTTTCGACGGGAAACAAAAAGTTACAGTTTTATTCAAAATTAATAATCAGATTTGATTAAAGGGGCCCTCCTGAAAATCTTGGCTACAGACATAAGACAAGAAATCAAGAAAGATTATAGGGCAGGTGACAGGTTACATGCGTGCTGATCCCTCTATAAGGGAATAATAGCTCTGAGGCTGGATGAGACATGATAAATCTTATTTGCTACAGGGTCCTGGTGACTTATTATTACATTCCTTTCTGTAATATGGATGAATAGAGATTTATATTACAGTTTTATTATGTAATTCAAACAGACATAAAATTGACATACCTGCTCAAAGAACAAAAAAAAAAATCATCTTTAGCTAACTTGTGCACAGCACACATTTTATACTTAAGCTAATGCAAATTTAATTTTAATTTTTTTTAAATTTTAATTTTCAACTTTAAATTCTTATGCCTTGTCAGAAAAAAATGAAGACAATAAAGACAAGTAGCCCAAGTGATCCAGCCTCAAAATGCCTCTGTTGCAGTGTCCTCAAAATTCTGCATTCAGAACAACTTCACCACTGCTAGCTTGAGATGGTTCAGCTTTACAGACTATTCAGTCAAGACTTCAGATAAGTTCTACAAAAAGCAACAATTAATCTTAAATACTTTACATTTGTATGGGTTTTTGTATATTGATTCAAATTTATGATTATTTATGTTATATGTGTGTTCCTACTTTTTAAGCGTACTTATCAATGTAATAAAAATTTCTAGTCCTTGAAAGTTATCATTACAAAGCATTTATAATAATTAAGAAATACAGGTTAGTAGTTAGTGATATAACACCAAATTTGTGGCCATTTTAGGTCTGCTTTCAAGGTCAAAGAGAGATATATTTTAAATAGACAGTCTTCAAACACTTCAGAGACAATACAGAACATGGTATTGAAGTTGTTTTACGAGCTTAAATCTTTTCATAATAGTAAGTCACACTTGCTCCTGGCAGCACCAGCTTACCTCCAAAAAGAAAGATAGGCATTGAAAACATCCATATAGAGTTTACTTTTCTTGGAGCAAATTGGCCACAGGATAAGAAACTACATTTACATCAACTGCTGCCAGTACGATGTCCAAGCTGGATAAGCAGAACACAAAAGAGGGTGACTGCAGGACTTTGCCAAGACAAAAATTTCCAGCTTCACAGAAATCTCTGTCAGATATTCTAGGCATATAGACTAAAGATGGATGCCCTGATGTTAGAGTGGAATCCTGGGTGACTGTCCAGCCAGCCAGCCATCTCTGCCATTTCTGTAGTTATGGAAGTTGTTTGTTCTGCACTTTTTGTTTACTCATATAATATTATATCTTTTCTGGGGTATCTGATGGAGTTGAAGTTGAGATAGTTATAGTTGCAATTTTTCTGTTCATTGGATTCAAAAAAGAACTTACAAAAGAAATGTAAAGTATGTAAGATTAAGAGACAAAAAAAACTTAATTTTTTTATCAAAGAAGATGTTTTGATGTTGAAATAGATATTTTTAGAATATTAATACAAGTTATGATAGAAAATGGTTTAGGTATAAAATTTTGGACTTGTCAAGATAAAATTGATAATAGAGTAATTTTTCCAAATTTATCAAATACAAATGGACTGAACCTTGTAAATATAATTCTTACCTTATAATTGTTCTTGCTGTATACAATTTTACTATATTAGAGTTAAAACATTTCATTTTTATTTAGACAAATAGCAGAAAATATTGTAGGACCTTTGTACACTATTTGAAGACATATTGATGTGATTGCTTTAATAAAGAGCCAAATGGCCAGTACCTAGGCAGGATGAATAGCTATAGGTATAGTTTCCAGGCTGAGAGAGGAAGTAGGAGGAGATAATCAAGGCACAGAGGACATGTTAATGAGACATTGAGGGATATAGAAAGAAAGAAAGAAAGAAAGAAAGAAAGAAAGAAAGAAAGAAAGAAAGAAAGAAAGAAAGAAAGAAAGGAAGGAAGGAAGAAAGAAAGAAAGAAAGAAAGAAAGAAAGAAAGAGAAGAAAGAAAGGTAAAGAACCAAATGGTAAAGTGTAGATCAATAAAAACAGGTTAATTCAAGGTATAATAGCTAGGAGGTCAAGTCTAAGCTAAGGCTGAGCTTACATAATTAATAAGACTTCTGCATTTTATTATTCATGGTTGGAGGCTCAAAAGAAATCTGCCATCATGTTCCTCCACAATTACTGCTGCTCTCTCTTCACATGAGCTAGGAAACTGCAAAAAGTTAGATGTCCTTTAACTGATGAATAGATGGTGAAAATGTGGTTCATATAGAAAATTGCATTCGGTTCAGCTGTAAAGGAAAAAAACCCTAAAATTTACAACGTGTGGATAGAATAGAAAAATATTGTACTGAATGAGGTGGCTCAGACACAGAAAGACGAAAGCTGCATATTCTTTCTAATTTATAGGTCCTAACTCTTAATCCTTAGATGTGCACATATCACCTGGCGTAGACACAGCCGTCAGGAGGAGGAGATGTAGAGGGAGGGGTAGTAGGACACAGTGCTGTGAAGTAAGAGAGAAGATAGATGCATTGGGATAAAGATGGGTGATAAGAAGATCATTCTAACTGTGGAGGGAGGAGGGATAGTTGTGCAAAGGGAAAGGGGTGCACAGGAGATACAAAACAAGAAGTCTGTAAGTTTGCTTAAAATGCAATTATATATATTTAAATGAAGTGATGGAAAATAGGTGACAGTGCTTCTCTCCAGACAGACTATTCAACAAAAATTCCCCTGTCAGATATGGAAAATGTCCCTTTGAGAAGATATTGCTCAGGGGAGTTCAAGAGACTCCCCAAACAATATGTCCTTGTTTTTTTTTTTTTTTTTTTTTCCCTCAGAACTTAAAGTGAGACACTATAGCTAAAAATATCTACTTAAGACAAAGGATCTGGAAGTCTCCCTGAAGACTAGCTCTGATACCATCAGGAGACGTCATGCAAAGTGCCAAGGGGGAAAACAACCAATATTAATTTAATTTTTAACATGATGCAATACAGACAAGATTGTGTGGTGTTTCTATCACCAGGCAAAGGATATCAGGTGGAGTTCTACAATTGTTTTTCAGTAGATTTGGACATAATCAGCTTTTCTTGGGTTGCATTGCTTTCAATGTTGTAGATGACTTGGTAACTTCCCTGTGTCATTTGGGATAACTTTCTTTAGGTTCTCCAACTGTAAATGTATGGATGTGATTAACATACTCTGAGGACAGATTATGAAAGCAGCATAGCTCCTTAGTAAGACTACCTTTCCTTCTGGAGAAGGACTGAAGGAAAGAGTAGCAGCAAGGTAGAAGAGGAAGAACTGAGCCTCTTCAGAGATGCCAGTTTCTTCTGTCAACACTGAAAAGGAAGGAAAGAAAATCCCCAGGAGTAGTAGAGACGAACGAGTCTTCTGTCTCTGGGCTAATGGAAAGATAATGCCTTCCAATTACTAAATTCAACTCCATTAAAGCTAAAACTTGCACTGACCTTGGAACCTCAGGAAGTGACTCAGATATTATTACTTCAAAAAAAATCCAGAAATAAGAATGAATTTTCAGGATTATTTTTGAACTACCCAGAATTTTAGTGGAAGAGTGAACTACTGGTTTGAAAACTTCAGCCAGTGCTAGGAGGAACTTACTACATGATATTGGTTATGAAAGGGCATTTCCCAATCTTTTTTTAAATAGAATATACAGAAGGTAACGGTAAGATTTTTGTGAAACCTGTGATTTCATCATATAGGACATGGAACTTAAATCTATCACTCACTGGCTCCAATAGTATTCTATTTAGTGAAGGACCCCAGTAATAAATCTTTGTTTAGAATGACTAAAACTATCATTCTAGGTACTCATTTGCCCCACAGAAGCATAACATTGATAATCTAGAGACAGGATAGCCTGAAATTTTACAAGTATTTGCAAAGAATATTTTACCACTTATTATAAGGAATAGGGCTATCACACTTCAAATAGCTGATATTTTCCTAAACATAATGACATCATGTAAGTAACTGTAAGCCTTCAGGATTCTCTATGACAAGTACAGAGCATTCTAGGTAATTGAGTGATTGTCATTGGGCTTAGTTTTGCTCAACTATTCAGTTGTTTTTCAGGTTCATATAAGATTTGTCAAACAAAGATGTAAGCTTTATTTTTCTCATCATCATCTTAAACACTTTAATGCTCCCTCAACAAAACCTGGCTCACTGATCAGAGAAAAAATATTAATGTGGTACCTTAGTAGGATCAGGATTCGGCAACACTAAAGGCCAGACAGATGCTTTTCTAGCATCCTATGAACAACTGCTTCGTGTGATACCTTTGAGAGAACAAAAACTACTTTCCCCTTAAAATATAAAGTCACAATGTAAGACCCTAAAGAAAATCAACCTCCAGTTATATGTTTTTCTTTATAGCTAATGTAAACATTGCCATAACATGCCAGAGGCAATAAAGATTTAGCTCCTTCAATTTCAAACTGTGATTTGGAGAATACTGGATCGGAAACTCTGGACTTTGGGAAGTCCGTGACAATTGATGCAGATAAATAGGTAAGCCCATCACATGGAAATGTAAACATACTCAGCATTGCAGAGTAACAGATCTCAGAAGCTGCATGTTGAAAATGACTTCCATTTCCAGTAGCACTTCCAGATACAATGTATATTTTGCGATAAAAAGGCAGCATCATGGTAAATTGTCGACTATGTTATCTACAGAGAAACCACTTCACAACACTGGCAAGATCACATCAGTTATGTAAGATATTGACATTCAGTCATAAAATTGCTGAGCTCTCTAAAAACGAGAACCAAATGCAGCTTGTATTTTTTTTTAAAGCAAAACACTGAAAATGTAAAATTTTCTTTGCCTGTCTGCATTTTACTAAGCTGAGATTTTGGGGAAGAAGGAAATAGAAAAATCAATCAATTCTTATTACTTCAAAATACAAAATATATGAGAGGCTCACTGGTAGATGATATGATTTCGTCACAATAATCTGGCCTGAGTCTAGAAGCAATTTATAATCTTTTAGAAGAAATTTATCATTTTCTAAATGCAAAACTTCAATATGCCACTACTGAAAATTCGGTACAGATCAATTTACCATTTTTTCCTGATTAGAATTTCTTTAGGTCAATAATTTATCATATCACATTACCTCCTTTCCCAATGTCAGATATACAGACAAGAAAAAAGTAACAATTATCTATGAAATTCCCAGGCAACTTTCCCAGCAACAATTTACCTACAAAATAAAATTAAAAAACAACAGAATCCACCGCTGATGAGCAGCCTTTGATTATTTTATAACACATTTAGGGATGACTTGATTATTTTATAATACATTTAGGGGTGACTTGCATCCTGCCTCAGCCCCCTTCTCACGTAAATTACTTTGTACTTTAAATTTTAACACTTGGTTGCTTTTGCTAAGCATTACTCCACTCCCATCCCTTCCTCCCTCTTCCCTTGTACCCTTTCCCATGATACCCACACTCCGAATTTACTCGGGAGAGCTTGTGTTTTTCTACATTGCATGTACGTTAGATCCATGTACATCTCTTGGGGTCCTCTTTGTTGTCTAGATTCTGTGTGATTGTAAATTGTAGGCCTTTTTTTTTTTTCTGTTTATGTCCAAGAGCCACTTACGGATGACTATATATTCTATTTGTCTTTCTGGGTCTGGATTACCTCTCTCAATATGTTTTCTTTTTTCTAAACCCATTAATTTGCCCACAAATTCCAAGATGTCATTTTTCCCCTGGTATATGGTACACCATTATATAAATGTACCACATCTTCTTTATCCATTCTTCCGTCAAGGGGCATTTACGTTGGTTCCAGGTTCTGGCTATGACAAACAATGCTGCTATGAACGTAGTTGAGCACATGGCCTTGTGGTATGATTGATCATCCTTTGGTTATATATCAAAGGTGGTACTGTTGGGTCTTGAGGTAGATTGTTTTATGAATTTCTGAGAAATCACCATACTTATTTCCAGAGTGTCTGAACCTGTTTGCATTCTCACCAGCAATGGAGGACTGTTCCTTTTATCCCTCATCCTCTCCAGCATAAGCTGTCATTCGTGTTTCTGATCTTGGTCATTCTGACAGGTGTAAGATGGAATCTCAGCTTTGTTTTGATTTGCATCTCTCTGATGGCTAAGGATGTTGAGCATTTCCTTAAGTGTCTTTCAGTCATTTTAGATTCTGCTGTTGAGAGTTCTCTGTTAGGTATGTGCCCTATTTTTTATTGGATTTTTTTTGAACAATTTCTTGAGTTCTTTGTATATTTTGGAGATCAGCCCTCTATCCAGTTTGGGGTTGGTGAAGATTTTTCCGATTTTGTAGGCTGTCATTTGGTCTTGTTGACCATGTCCTTTATTTTAGTGAAGCTTCTCAGTTTCAAGAGATCCCATTGATCAATTGTTTTTCTCATGTCTGTGCTACTGGGGTTATATTTAGGAAGTTGTCTCCTGTGTCAACATATTCAAGTGTACTTCCTACTTTCTCTTCTATGAGCTTCATTGTGTTTGGTCTTGTGTTGAGGTCTTTGATCCATTTGGACTTGAATTTAGTGCATGGTGGTAGATATGGATCTATTTTCATTCTTCTACATGTTGACATCTAGTTATGCCAGCGCCATGTGTTGAATATCCTTTCTTTTTCCATTTTATATTTTTTTGCTTCTTTATCAAAACTCAGGTGTTTGTATGTGTGTAGATTCATATTGTGCGTCTTTGATTTGGTTCCATTGGTCCTCCTGTCTGTTTTATGCCAATAGCGGGCTGTTTTCAATACTGTAGTTCTGTCTTGAAGTTTGAAGTCGGGGATTGTGATGCCTCCAAAGGCACCTTTATTGTACAGGATGTTTTTGGCTATCCTGGGTTTTTTGCTTTTCCATACAAAGTTGAGTGCATTAGTGGCACTCACCTTTAATTCCAGTCCTTAGGAGGCAGAGGCAGGCAGATCTCGATGAGTGTAAGGCCAGCCTGGTCTGCAGAGTGAGTGCCAGGAGAGGCTACAAACCACACAGAGAAACCCTGTCTAGAAAAAAAAAAAGAAAGAAAAGAAAAAAAAAAAAGAAAGAAAAAAATGTGCTTCTTGGAACATAAATTTTATCTTTTAAGAGAGGAAGAGTTATAGCAAAATTAAGAAAGAAGGGTTCATGAATTTGGAAGCAAAGGGGATGGTGGTGAGGAGCTGAAGTGGGGATCATGAAGAAGGATTATGTAGAAGCAATGTTCTTGTGTGAATTTCTCAAAAAATAAAGCAGATTGAAAATCAAATGCCTGTTTAATCATCTTTAAGGTATTTCTCAATTCACTAAACAATCATGTATTGACTGGCATGTATCATGTATGTTCATTGCATAGTGATTTTTGTATACTTTTAATAGCAATAACAGAGCTTTGTATTGAATAGATAGTATATTTATGTATTGCTAAATCAAAGTTTAAATTCAGTAGATAGGATAATGATTTCTAAATATTTATGTATTGCTTAATCAAAGTTTAAACTCAGTAAAATTTGTATGTATTTGTTTCTCTAAAGATACATACAACAGCAAATTAGGGTACAGTTTTTCAAGTAAATGAATACATGAGTTTAATCTGGTTTTAATATATTTGGGACAATAACATTTTAACTCTGAGAATTTTTCTTTCTTCTACCAAATTTTTCCTAGGGACATGTTGAGATGGTCTCAAGGCTGACATTAAAAATCTGGCACTGTACCCACTAGAGTGATATTCATGGCTCACTAGTATGAATGGCATGAAGGTCTTGAAACTGAAAAAGTCTGAATTGCAAAACTGGAAGCCTCCTCTCAATGAGCACAGGGCTAAGAAAGTAGAACACAGAATGTCTTCATGCAGCAATAGCAGAAGGCCCGGCTTTCTTTGTCTTATTGATTTGAAATGCAATACTAAATAGACTTGGCAGCCCAATTTTTAGTATTTACATCACCTATATTATAGTAAAAATATACTTTAGAGGAAATTAAGAATATCTCAAACCTCCCTGAAACCCCAACTCATTAATGTTGGCTGAATTGGATTGTCAAACATTTGAATGAATTTAAGATGAATATGAAATTCTCTGTTTCTGTAGCCTGCATTAATTTTCATCCTCCTGGAGTGGAATGAGGATAATCACAAAAGAAAACAGTTATTTAGGAGCTTGATTAACTGAAAACCAATTGAACACTCATTCCAATATTTCTTAAATTTATCTGTGTTTCTTATAAGGTTTTTTTGTAGTGTTTATTACAGTCTTGTATCTTCTTCCCAGTCAACTGTTGTGGGACCTTTGGGAGACAACCTAATTAAGTCACAGTTTCCTCATTTTATAAGATAAGCATAATGCTCTAGAGACTGAGGACAAGAAAATGAAATAAAGTACAATGAGTATTTTGTGCAATGCTTCACACACAGTAAATGTTCAGTAAACACTGAAGGTATTTACATCCTTTAAAAGACAGCAGAAATAAACAGTGATGTTGATTATAATAGAATGCACTATTGCCAACTTTGCCTTCCACAAAGTTTGTCTTATTTCATCAGTTCCAAGAATTTCAACCACATCTTAGAACACACAAGAAACAAGATAACAAGCTAGACATAATTACTCTGCTCTTTTACACTCAAATATGTGTTTCCTATACAGTTATTTAAAAGTATTGGAATAAGTCACATATTTTTCCTTTGGCATTAAGACATAAGCTCTTCTCATCTTAGTGTGCACAACTTTACAATAACATACTGATTGTATTCTTTTGATTTCAAACACCATATAAACCTACTTAAGCAAAACGATCCATTTACAGTGAGGATTTAACGGTGTCTGGAATCCCAAATAAGTAGATTGCAAAAACAAAAGTATTATCAAGATTCCTAATTACTTTTCTCATCTACTCCGCATTCTGATTTCTTTGTTTCTAATCTGCTTTCTTAAAATTTGCCTTTTCTTTCTGTTTATCTTAGTATCTGTTTTTCCATTTCGTTGTTCCATATGGAAAAAAAAAACAAACAAACAAACAAAAAAAAAACAAACCTCAATGGTGTCTTTTACTCCATTTGTTTAACATATGAGCAAATTTCCCAAGGAACACTATTATTTCATTTCAATGATGAGAAAAAGCAAGAGTTATGACGCCATACTGAGTGGCAAACTTCATCCATGTTTTGTCTATTCTATTATATTATGGCATTCAAAGAAATGAGTATCATACGAGGATGATAAGAAGGCAAGTTTCTACAGAGAAAGCAGACATACTTGGGAGTAGGTATTTCTTAAAGTTTTACTAAAGTCACAGCACAGTCTCCCAAGGTTGGGTCTATGCCATAATAGATGGTTAACAACTGTATTGCATGCAGTGATTATTCAGAAAAAAAGATGAACTTGGCAAATTCACAGCTTGGATAGAAAGCAAGCAATGATGGGAATCTAGTTGAATCAGGGGAGTCAATGGTATGATAAATCTAATTTCTCTTACTGGAAGTGATTAATAAAATGTTTCTCATTAAGTTAAAGACCATACTGCCAGAGGTACAGCACCAAATTGAAATGATTAAGCTCCACCAGTACATACATATTACATACACACACTTCATAAATGTGCAATGCTTTCATGTACACTGCTCATTTATTCTTCAAAGAGTCTATGTGAAAACAGCACTGGCCACCTCTGAATATACGAGGAACCTAGAGTTTCTAAGTTTAACGACTTTACTTCTCTAGTGGTAGAATCTTCACATGAGATTTCAATCAAGGAATACACACACCCTTTAAACAAAATCACCTGCATTTTTATTCAATTCAAGTTCCTTAGAAATACTTTTAAAACATACTCAAAAGAAAGTGGAGCATTTGCTAACTCAGAAATAGATACTTTTAATTGTTAATGTACTCTTGAAATTTTCTTTTATAAAAGCCATATACGGTTTAACACTGTTGCTGTGGGAAACATTGTATTCCCGAAATACCTTCTCAAATAACAGCACTAAACAAATCTCATTTTGTTCATGACAAAGCCATACCATTTGAAAAATTATTTCTTGCCATGGAACACATTTGGTAAGGACGGAAAAATTAAAAACAAACATTAAATTGAGATAGCTCTGGTTAACACTAATCCCTGTTGTTATGCTGAGAATCCATCCACCTTGCTAAGTGACATTCCACTGAAATGTGCCTGCAAGACCTCTTCTTGTTTATTCAGCTTCTCCTAAATGCAATGCAAAGTCTAGAGAATACGGAGAGTGTCAGCTAATGTCATGATAATGGTGGATAAATAAGAACTCTGTATTCATGAAGAGTTTACAAATGCCTGAGGATGAGATGCACTGGGAAATACAGGTTGGTACATTGGAAAGAGCATTGAAATAGAACCCAGAAACCCAGATGGGCTGCTATTCAACTGTAGACATGAGCATTACTACAGAGAAATCAAAGTCTGAAATAAAAAGAACTTAATTTTATTTCAACAATCAGAAGTATAGGCACTGTACAGCTTTTGAGAGCATTGTTCAGAAAGTGGTAGTGTTAATTATCTTTATAAGAATAGGCATAAATATATTAGGATTCCAATACCGAGCATAATGTCACAAGTACAGAAGTGTATGTAGAAAAAGAAAATGTCACACAGATATTATATATGTTATATTTGCGCACATATAATGTATTTGTATATATATATATCAAATAATTTATAGCTATTGTAAATTTTAACAAGTGTTAGTGTAGGAAAATATGATGATTAAAATGTAACAAACTATAATTTAAATCTTCAAATAATGATTGAAGTATTCTTTTGTGATTGGACAGTGGAGAAAGCTGTGGATTTATAGCTCCTAAAAGCTTTGTACTTTGTGTGCTTTTGAAAATGCAGGTCAAAGATACACATTACCAGCTTAATTTAGTATTGGTGGATTGAGATTTTCCTTAGTTTGGAAAATGAGTAAATAGTCCAAATAATTAAATTTATTTGTAAAGGTGAATGTCCCAGCCAAAATTCAAGAGTTTGATTTTCCTAATAAGAACTGTGCATTTGTGTTTGTGATGATGTATATGCCTTCAATAAAATAATGTATCAGTTACTAATTCTTAGAAACTAACTCTCTATTATCTTAACAATAGCTGTATTTATTTGTCATGCATTATTTAAAAGCATGGGTAATTGAAAATGATTGAATGTAACAAAACACAAAGCAAGTCTGATTATCTTTCAGAATTGTAAACACCGTAATATTTTGGAATAATGTAATTCTGAAAGAGAAATATTTTAATCTAAAGATTCGATCAAAGTATACAAATCCTCTTCACATTTGCAACATCTGACAATGCTAAGATATAAATCACAGTTTGGCTGACTTGTGGTTTGTTTAGAGAAGAATGAGAAATACTTAAAGAAATGTTCTACCTCCTTAGTAATCAGGTAAATGCACATCAAAACTACTTTGAGATTTCATCTTCCACCCATCAGAATGGCCAAGATCAATAATACAAATGACAGTTCACAAGGATGTGGGGTAAGGGAGACACTTATTCATTGCTGATGAGAGTTAATAATTGTATAACCACTGAGGAAGTCAGTGTGATGGTTCCTCAAGAAGCTTGAAACTGATCTACCTCATGAACCAATTACACCATAACTGGGCATGTACCCAAAAGGCTCTATTTCCTTTCGTAAAGGACACTTGCTTAACCATGTTTACTGCTGGTCTATTTGTAATAACCAGAAAGTGAAAACAACCTAGATGTCAACCAGTGAATGGATAAAGGGAATGTGATACACTGACACAAAATCATGGAAATTGCAAGTAAATAGATGGAGCTATAAAAAGAAATCACCTGGAATAGGATAATACAGATCCAGAAAGAGAAATATGGTATATATTCATTTATATGTAGATATTACTCATTCAGTCTTTGGTAAGCAAGATAGAATCCATATAACTACAGAGGTTAGGTATAGATTAAGGAAATAGAGAGGGATAGATCTCCCTAGGAAAGGGGAATAGAATAGATATTTATGGGTAGATGAGAGAGATAGAGGAATGAAAGGATCAAATTGAGAAGGGAAAGAGAAGATTGAGGGAAGGAATGAGGAACAGATAAAACTAAGCATCATTTGAGGGATCAGATGGAACCTAATACAGCAGATTTCTAAAATAGATACCTGTCTGAAGGCAATCGAAATGAAATCACCAGTTAATGTAGATGGAGTGTGAACTAAACTGCGGTAGCTCGAAAGAAAATGGCCCCCAAAAGGAATGGCACTATTAGGAATTGTGGCTTTGTTGAAGAAAATGTGTTATTGTGGGGGCAGACTGTGAGGTCTTTTGTGCAGGCTTCCCTTAGTGTGACTGACAGTCAACTTCCTGTTGCCTGGAAGATGTAGAATTCTCAGATCCTCCAGCACCATGTCTGCCTACTCTCCATTATGATAATAATGGACTGAACCTCTGAACTGTAAGTGAACCACCTCAATGAAAAGTTTTCCTTATAAGAGTTGCTATGGCCATTGTGTCTTTTCACAGCAATAAAAACCCTAAGACATGTACATCTACTATCATCAGCTGAAGTTTTCAATACGAAGAATGGATTACATGTAATAAAGGGGCCCTAAGAGAATGCCAAAACAACTCCTGTTGATGTTGGCAAGCTATTGGTTGCTCTACACAAACTTAGAGTAAGGATACATTGCTCAAGATGGCTCCTACGCTACTCATAGCATGTGGAGAAGTTGACCTGGTTCCTGCCATCTTCCCTATATGTTCTTGGTACAGGGAGGTACTCTATGTGCTACCTAAAGAGAAAGATAACTCCCAAATGAGCTTGAATCCCTTTGCTCTACAAAGATGACCTTCCTGCAAGTTACACTAGTGTGAGAGTGGCAAAAAGGTCGTGAGAGTAACCAACCCCCATCTGATTAGATTTAAGGCCCATCCCATGACATGGAATTATTATACCTAACAATGCTGGGAATAACAAGTACTTGAGAGTATTAGCCCATGGATCTAGAAGAAAGCCAAGTCCTACTGTTTTGCTAAAGGAACATAAACATAAAATGACTCCTATCAACATTATGCTGCATTCATACATAAGAATCTTCTTTTTTATTTAATATTCTTTTTTATTTTTATTATTTAATTAAAAATTTCCACCTTCTCCTATTTCCCTCCTGCTCCCCCATCCCCCTTCCCCTCCCTCTCCAGTCCAAAGAGCAGTCAGGGTTCCTTGCCTGTTGGAAGTCCAAGGTTCGTCCCCCTCTGTCCAGGACTAGAAAGTTGAGTATCCAAACAGACTAGGCTTTCACAAAGTCATTACATGAAGTAGGATCAAAACCCAGTGCCATTGTCCTTGACTTCTCAGTCAGCCTCCTTGTCCGACAAGTTCAGAGAGTCCAGTTTGATCACATGCTCCATCATCCAGCTGGCCTTGGTGAACTCCCATTAGATCACTCCCACCGTCTCAGTAGGTGGGCACACCCCTTGCAGTCCTAACTTCCTTGCTCATGTTCTCCTTCCTTCTGCTCCTCGTTTGGACCTTAGAAGCTCAGTCCAGTGTTCCAATGTGGGTCTCTGTCTCTAGCTTCATCCATCGCCAGATGAAGTTTCTATGGTGATATGCAAGATATTCATATATATATATATATATATTATACATATATAGATATAGATTAGATATAGACATAGACAGATATATATATATATATATATATATATATACATAGATATAGATACAGATATAGATATAGATAGGGCCATTTCAGGCTCCCTCTCCTCAGCTGCCCAAGGAAGGACCTAGCTGGGGACATCTCCATGGACATCTGGGATATCTAGGGTCAAGTCTCTCGCCAACCTTAAAATGGCTCCCTTAATTAAGATATATACTTCCCTACTCCCATATCCACCCTGCCTCCATTCCAACTGTCCCATTCCCCCAAGCTCTCCCCATCCTCCCCTTCTCACTTTTTTCTCCTGCTATCCCATATGTATCTTCTTTAGCCATCATCAGAGAAGCTTTATCCTGTAGTACATGGTAACCCACAGGCACATAGTATGCAGAGAGCGGAAAACCTTGGAATTCTTAATCCTAAAAGTAATATTTCCAGAAAAGCTCTCTCCCCAGGGCTCATGGAACTCTGTACAAGAGGAAGCAATAAGATTGTAAGTCTCAGATAGAATACAGGACACCGACCAACAAGGACTTCTAAACTCTGCAATGCTGGATCATTATGAACCCACACTGAAGTAGCATGCATCGGGCATGGATGTGTCTTAGTCACATGGGGTGCCAACATTAAAGGAAGAGGACACATGCCCTCTATTAAAGT
Organism: Microtus obscurus; assembly: GCA_963919715.1. Classification (NCBI taxonomy): domain Eukaryota; kingdom Metazoa; phylum Chordata; class Mammalia; order Rodentia; family Cricetidae; genus Microtus; species Microtus obscurus. Next base: position 10,869,353 of record CAWTZC010000170.1, on the reverse strand, counting down.
ACAGAAGCTATCTCCAATTGATAATCACTTTCAGATAAATTTGTTTTCTTCAGTGGATGCTCACTGGGTACACAAATCAGATTGAAGATTATGCCCATGCCCATCAGTAGGTGTTTAACACAAAATAAACTCAAAGGAGTAACAATGATTCAAAAGAACATCTTTGGAAGTTCTTTGTCTCATGTTTTGTAGGGCATTTATTCATTTACTTACTTAATTATTTACTTTCCCAGTCATATATATATATATATATATATGTATATATATATATCATGTATATACATATAGGTATATAAAAAACTTTTGTATTTTTAAGGGATTCCTATGTGTGTGTCTCTGTGTTTTTATGTGTTTGTGGATGTGTATGTGTGTATGTGTGTGTGTTTTCTTTGACTATTTTCTTCTGTTTGGTTGTTTATTTTTCTTTTTCCAATTTTGGTGTAGGAAGTCCTTCTGTTTATGTGTTGCTTTCATTGGTTAATCAATAAAGAAACTGCTTGACCTGATAGGGTAGAACTTAGGTAGGCAGAGAAGACAGAACTGAATCCTGGGAGGAAGAAATTAGAGTAAGAGAGAGCTGTCATGGAGATGCCAGGTCAGACATGCTAAATCCTTCCCTGTAAGTCACAACCTCATGTTTATATACAATTTAATAGAAATGGGTTAAATAAAGATGTGAGAGTTAGCCAATAAAAAGTTAGAGATAACGGGCCAGGCAGTGTTTAAATGAATACAGTCTGTGTGATTATTTCAGGTGTAAGCTAGCCAGATGGTCTGGAAGAAAAGCAGGCCCTTTCTCCATCAACGCAATTTCTTCGCTTGGGCTTTATTTTATTATTATACTTTAGAAATCTGTGTGCTTTCTAAAGAGAGACAGAAAGGATGTGGATATTGATGGGAGGGGAGGTGGGCAGGAACTAAAAGGAAAGTGTAATCAGAATATATCATATGAAAAATATCTATTTTCAATAAAAATGAACTAGATGCTTTTCCACATGTGTCTCATTTCTCTCTTTTCTCATTGTTTTTACACAAAGATGCATACAAAATAATTAATTGAATCAGACAGTTAGCAGACTCCAGATGCTGCGGATTGAAGAGGCTACAATAAAATTTTGTTAAAAATGAATGTGTGTATCATTTGGCACATCATCCATGTTTTAAATGTGTCTAAAAAGGCTAGCATCAACAGTTTTATATAGTCAAAAATTATAAATAATATGCAGCAGAATTTATACATAGCACGAAACCTAATATACATATGACCTGATTCTTAGCATGTAATAATTCATGGCTTCAGTATTATATAAAAAATCTTACATTAGGAAGACTAAAAGATACATTTTGAAAGTTAATTAAGTGTTGTGATGTAGTAAAACTTGCGCCATGTGAGTATCACATAAGAGCTATTCAGTGCTACAAAAAAAAATCAAAGTTTGAAAGAATTGGAAATAAAAAGTACTTGATTATTCCAAGATATTCCTCAAATCTGTATTAAGTGTTCTACATAATAATAAACCTGCACAATTATGAAAACACAGTTTCTCAAAGAACATATTTGAAGTTTGCATTAAACCCTAGTTATTAGGGAGGCTTTGGGATTTATATGGAAAAAAATTAATACTTTTAATAGAATGAGAGCTCAGTATTCACTGATCATGTGACAGAAGGGCTTACTCTTTCTAGTAAGAATTGATGTTCTCTATCAATGAGGCCCCAATGCCTTAACAATTCTTATACACAAGTGTCTGCTCTATATTAGTACATCTTCCTTCTATTCTTTGCATTTGATGATATATAATATCAGCCTCCCAGAGCATTCATTTCCTGCATTGGGGATACTCATTCTTTGTACAGTGTTAAAGACTGTTCTGGAGAAAAATGCTGAAGAAAGGAACATACAGTGTAAGATCTTTCGTACTCTCATTTCATCCTCCGCCAATATTTTTGCTATGACTATAGTCATCTTATACTAACTAATGTCAAAATGTTCAAATATAAACAAAATTTCTTTCTAGCCTTTGGTTCAGTCAAAGGGAAGAATTTGTTCAGGTTTGATAACAGTTGAGGTCTTTTGAAATTTTCATAATGGTGTGGGGTTCTCAAGCAAAGGAACACTGAGAAAGACTTCGCACAGAGGCAGAAATTTCTGTTCAAAATTCTGAGGGTACTGTGTTCTGTAATAGACTAACTCTAAAGGGTCCCTTCTGGTAACACTGTTGCCATTTAATTCTGTAGCTTTTTCTCACCTCCCTCTTTTGTTATACTTGAAAACCTTTCAATTATAATACACAATAACAATGATTAGAATCAGTGAGCACTCGGATTTAATTGGACCATAGAGAGTTTGAAAGGCCACAAATTACAATTGTATCTTTTGGATGTTTCTAGGGTGGGAAAATAAAGGAATGACAATATTTTTTGAACCCTCAAAATAGAGAAATGAACTAAAATTTCAATAGCACTTAAGAAACCCAAATGAAAAGAAGGGTTGCCTAACCATACAAGGCTGTCCAATGAAATTATTTTCTATCAGTAATTATATAATATGAAAATTAATAATTATATACTCATATGGTACAAAATGATGTTGTATGTAAAATATGCTGAGTAATTAATAGTTAAATTGAGCCAATTAGTCTATTCATCACCAGAGACCATTTTGTAAGAAATTTGATATGTACTTTCATAGTAATTTTGAAATGAACAATATATAATCATTTAATATATTCATCACTCTAAAACAGACATTGAAAGTTTCACCATTACTAAGAACCCATAGCCTTCACACATTGCTGTATTTTACTCTTTACTTCTCTCCTTTGTAGACAGCATTTTTCTAATGATTATCTGTTTTATTGTCTCAGATTCCATGCACAATTTCTTTGCCTTCTTTATTTAGCAAAATATTTAGTTTTACCTACATTGTCACACTGACAACTGTCTTTCTCTTAAAGGCAATTTTTCAAGTTTTCATATTGACATATAATATTTTCCAGGCATCATGTTAATAGATACTTAAATTGATTTCCAAATGTGATGTTTGTAAATAGTAGCAAACAAGATCGCCAGGCAAAAGTTGGGAGCATGGATGGGGGTGGGGAAAGGGGTGGGAGTGGAGATGGGGAAGGGGAGGGGGGAGTGAAAAGGGAGAAGGGAAAGTCTAAGTAGAGCTTGGGGGAGTGGGAGGGTAGAGATGGAGGAAGGGCAGATATAGGAGCAGGGAAGAAGATATCTACATTAAGGGAGCCATTTTAGGGTTGGCAAGAGACTTGGCTCTAGAGGAGTTCCAATTTGGGGTATAAGCAAGCTAGCCAGACAGCTGTGGCTGGGCTGCAGGAAGCGGCCTGCTGCTCCTTTTACTACAATAGACTCTTCATCTGGCAGGAGATAGAGACAGAGACCCTCATCAGAGCAAAGGACTGAGCTCCCAAGGTCTAGTTGAAGAGCAGAAGATGAGCAAGGAAGTCTGGACCATGAAGGGTTGGTCTACCCACTGAGATGTGTGCCTGATTTAATGGGAGCTCACCAAATCCAGCTGGACCCAGACTGAATGAGCATGCAATCAAACCAGACTCTCTAAATGTGGGGCTACCAATGGGGGAAGACTGAGAAGCCACTGATAAAGGTACTGGGACCTGTTTCTACTGCATGTACTGGCTTTTTGGGACCCTAGTCTATTTGGATGCACACCTTCCTAGGCCTGGATGGAGGGGGGAGGGCCTTGGACTTCCGACAGAGCAGGGTACTCTGCCCTCTCTTAAGGAGGGAGGGGAAGGGAGGGGGGTGAATGAGGGAGTGGGGGTGGAATGGGAGGAGGGGAGGAAGTGTAAATTTTTTGATTGGAAAAAATAAGTATAAAATAAAATTTAAAAAAGCTATCCTGAAAACCCTGTCTTAAAAAAAAAACAATAAAACAAACAACAAAAAATGTAAATATATAGCTGTAGTGTTTATTGGAATCATCATGTACTAGTAACATCAGCAAAAGACCATCTAATTTACATATTTACATAATTCACATTCAAAATTATAATCAGAAACATTCATTTCAAAGAAGAATCATGAGAGTGCATAAGGCAATTGGTACTTAGAAAGTATCTTGAGAACACTAAATTAAAGTAATTAAAATGTCATTTCCTGTGTATTCACTCCATATATTTTGTAATTTTAAGAACAAATTCCCAACGAAGGGAGGGGGTGGTGGCACATGATTCCACCGTTAACCAAGAAATCATTGGTATCTGATGCCTACTGCGAGAGGGAATATCAGTTTTCTCCAGTAGAGTGACACTAGGCATAAAAGCCACACTCCAGGGAATGCCCCATGCTCAGAAGAGATAGCTAACACAGAAGAGATTCCAGGTATATTTTGTTTTTTGGTTGCTTTAATTTTTGGTGAGTGTGAGTTTGTGTATTATTATGACTTTTGTTTGGACATCTGGGGATTTTCTGTGTATATATTTTTTTTGTTGTTGTTGCTTGGTTATTTATTTATTTATTTATTTACTGAGAAAAAATAACATAAGTTGGGTAGAGAAGGAACTAGGGAAGATTGGGAAGTAGCTGGGTAGAGGAAAGAATATAATCAAAGCATATTGCATTAATTTTTTAAAAGTTATTAAAGACAGAATACAAATAAAATAATTAAAACAGGACAGTTACTTAGGGTGGCTACTGTGCCTTGCCTTCTAATATTTCTCTCCCACATTAATATATACTCTGTTTCTTATTATTGTGTGCCTGATGGTTATTTTATCTCAATGCCTCTGTCATCATTATGTAACTAGTACACATTGACTGTGCAAACACATGGTGAGATTAGCATCATACATAGCTCTCCATTCCATGTTACAGGATGTCAGAGTTACCAAAATAGGGCAGAAGTTCTATGCTCATGGGTACCAGTCTGAGGGAAAGGACTTTTAACTGAATAGCTAAAAGCTAAAAAATTCATTGTGAAAGTTAGTGTTAACAATAAACTGATGATATACTTACTCCTATGAATAAAATAATGATGTTACTGGATTAATGTGTTAAACAGAAAACATGAAAATGCAATTTTGGTTAGCAATGCATAGTAAACCACTGTTCCTCTTACTGGTTACTATTAAAACTCTATGAAACCTTTTGACCAATTAAAATTTTAATTACGCAGTCTATTGCTTTTCTGTTCTGTTTTGTTCTGTAATAGATTTCTAAATATGTCTCATTTTGGTAAATAGATTCATTTTCCTGCACATAATTCAAGTAAGAGAAGTGTATAGTAGATAATTTTTTTTGATTTTGTAATAATTTTATATGTGTATATAATGTATCATTTTGTTAAATATTTTTTCATTTATTTTACATACCCCAAGCAATTTCCTTTCCCTCCTCTGTTTCCTTTCCGTTCTCCTCTGTCTTCACCCCTTCTTTGTATCCATTCTGAAAGGGGTAGGGCACCCATGAAAATCAACAAGCATGGCATATCAAGCTGAGGCAGAACCAACTGCAACTCCTACCCTGCATCAAGGTTAGGCAAGGCAACCCAGCTTCGAGAATGGGTTCCCAAAAGCCAGTTTAAATGCCAGGGACAGGAACTGATCCCACTGCTAGAAGCCCTAAAAGCAGACCAAGCTATGCGACTGTCAAACCTATGCACAGGCCTACATTAGTTCAATGCTGTCTCCCGAGCTGTTGGTGCAGAGTTGTGAGTCCCACAAGCTCAGGTCAGCTGTTTCTGTGGGTTCCTCTGTCATGACCTTGACCCCCATGGCTATACAATAACAATACTTCCTCTCTATCTTCAAAAGGATTCCAGGAGCTCCGTCTAGTGATTGACTATGGATCTCTGCTTTTCCTTCCATCAATTACTGGATGAATGTTCTTTGATGACAGTTATAATATTCACCAATTTGATTGTAGGAGAAAACATTTCCAGCACCTTCTCCACTATTGTTAAGGATTCTTAGCTAAAGTTATCTTTGTGGATTCCTGGGAGTTTCCATGGTACCAGGTTTCTTCCTAACCCTAAAATGCTCCCCAATCAAGACATCTTTTTCAATATTCTCCCCATCCCTCCTGCCACCAACCCACCCAACTCAATCTCTCTCTCATATTCCCATACCTGTATCACCCTTTCCCCAATTTACCCAGAAGACCACTTTTACATTGCCTTCCCAGGAAAATTTTTGAGATACATATTATGTATCTTGATCACCCATAATCCCCCTTAAACTCTTTCAAGGTCTCTCAATTACATCTTCCTACTAAATTTGTGTCCTTTCACTTTATATTTTATTTAACTCACTGATTATAACTAGTATTGCACATATACACATGTGTAAGGGGTTATCCATTGCAGCCTGGGCAACCTGCCAAAGGTCATGGTCCCAGTGAAGTGGGATTAGGGAGCCACTCTTCAACCCATGGTAGAATGTTACCTGGTTTGATGTTGTATAATATTTGTACAGGTAGTAATACCTAAAATTACTAGTGAGACTCAAGTGTTATTTCTGATAAGTAAACACTGATACCATAACTTAAAACAATGAACAAAAGTATCTTGAGTAGAGTAGAATAATAAAACATACAGCACATGCCAATGTATTTGTGTTATTTAGTCTTTTCAACACTGCTTGAGAGTCTTAATCTATTCATTTCAATTAAGTTATTCAGTTTCCTACAGGTATTATTTGATGAATTTCTCATCAGAATATTAGAAGCAGAGTCCAAATATATAGTCAAATATTAAAAAGACATGTTATTCTTTCTTGTATTTGCATGTGTATGTGTGTTTCTATGGCTATGCACATGCTAAGCTACAGTCTACCACTAAGCTGTCTCTCCAGCCCAGGAACACACTATTTTTCAAAATGTATTAAATAATTTTAAATAATGTTGGCTTGATATACATGATAACAATAAGCTCTTAAAACATTGGCATTTCATAGAAAAAGAAGAGGGATTTATTGTTTTATGTCTAATCATGAACTGGAAGTAGTAGCTGGCAATAAGTAAACCAAATGAACTGTAGACCCATATCTTCAGACTTAGAATGGAATCACATATCTTCAGAGTGCTCATGCAGACTGAAGATCCACTAGGATACTGGTTTCTTATCTAAACACAGTATGATTATAAACTGTAAAATAATCCTGGCTTTTCTTTTTTCTTTATTTGAGTTTTCTAAACACTATTTTTATAACTACTTTAAGTAAATACATGTGGAACTATTATTTATTGTTTTTACTGAGCTCTACATTTTTCTCTGCTCCCCTCCCTACCTCTCCCCTTCCACCCTCTACCATGGTCCCCACATTCCCAATTTACTCAGGAGATCTTGTCTTTTTCTACTTCCCATGTAGATTAGATTCATGTATGTCTCTCCTAGGGTCCTCTTTGTTGTCTAGATTCTCTGTAATTGTGAATTGTAGGCTTTTTTTCTTTGCTTTATGTTTAAAAACCACTCTCAAGTCATATTTGTCTTTCTGATTTTGGCTTATCTCACTCAATATGATGTTTTTACATCCACCAATTTGCCAGAAAATTTCAAGATGCCATTATTTTTTCTGCTGTGTAGTACTCTGATGGAGGTGGGTCTTGTATCTTATCTGTTGCTTTCATTGGTTAACTAATAAAGAAACTGCCTTGGCTCTCATAGGACAGAAAATTAGGTAGGCGGAGTAGACAGAACAGGATTCTGGGAGAAGGAAGCTGAGTCAGGAGTCGCCATGATTTTCCTACCAGAGGCAGAGGCAGGCTAGAATTTCCCCGGTAAGCACACCTTGGGGTGCTACACAGATTATCAGAAATGGGTTAGGTCGATATGTAAGAGCTAGCCAATAATGGGCCAGGCAGTGATTAAATGAATACAGTTTCTGTGTAATTATTTCGGGGCATAAGCTAAACCATGCGGGCGGCCAGATGCCGGGACACAGCCCGGCCGCCCCTCTTTCAACAGTACTCCATTGTGTAAATGTACCACAATTTGCCTTATCCATTCTTCAGTTAAAGGAAATTTATATTTTTTACAGATTCTGGCTATGACAAACAATGCTGCTATGAAAATAGTTGAGCAAATGTTTTTTGTGGTATGATTGAAGATTCTTTGGGTATATAACAAAAGTGGTATTGCTGGGACTTGAGGAAGGTTGTTTCCTAATTTTTTGAGAAATTCCCATAATGAAATACAAAACAGCTGTACCAGTTTGTACTCCCACCAGAAATGGAAGAGTATTCCCTTTACCCCACATCCTTTCCAGCATAAGTTGTCATCAGTGTTTTTGGTCTTGAACATACTTACAAATATATGATGTAATCTCAGAGTTGTTTTGAGTTGCATTTCTCTGATGGCTAAGTATATTGAGCATTTCCTTAAGTGTCTTTCAGCTGTTTTAGATATCTCTGTAGAGAGTTCTCCATTTAGGTATTACCCCATTTTTAAAATGGGATTATTTGTTCTTTTGATGTTCAATTTCTTGAGTTATTTGTATATTTTGGTGATCAGCCCTCTGTCCAATGTGAGGTTGGTTAAGATCATTTCCCATTCTGTAGGCTGCCTCCTTTGTCTTATTGACCATGTTCTTTGTTTTACAGAAGCTTCTCAGTTTCAGGAGGAATTTGAATTATTGTATGTATGTGTGTGTATATATAATTATTAAAAGAAAAATCATGTGCTTCCAAATGAATGAATACAAATAAACAGCCAATGTTTGTGGGTGTCTTAAGGGAAGTACAATCTATGCTAGGGAAACTTATTCCTCAACAGTCCCAGATCTGTGTTGCTCTAGTACTTACTTTTCCCAGTGCCTATTTATACATGACCATGAGCATTTCCAAAGATTTATAAACTCTTCTCTTCTCTTCTCTTCTCTTCTCTTCTCTTCTCTTCTCTTCTCTTCTCTTCTCTTCTCTTCTCTTCTCTTCTCTTCTCTTCCCTTCCCTTCCCTTCCCTTCCCCTCCCTTCCTTCCCCTTCCCTTAGCTTCTCTTCCCTTCCCCTCTCCTCCTTTTCACCCGTCTTCTCCCCTCCTCTTCTTTACATCTGTCTTCTCCCTTCCTCTCTCCTTTCTCTCCCATCCTGTCTTTCATTTCCTCTCTTCTCATTTTCCTCTTCCCTTTCCTCTTTTCTCTTTCCTTCTCAACTTGAGAAGAGAGGAGAGAAGAGACAAACCTAACTCAGCATTATCAGTGGGAAGAATATTGATTTATGAGCATTTTGACAGGCTACCTGCAATTGGAAAGTAAACTAAATGTAACTGTGCTAGGAGTAGTGATTACATCCCGTATTTTTGCCAAATTTGCCTCCATAAATACCAAAAAATATGAATTTCCAATGGAATTATCAATTTCATAAAAATATAGAAGAATAAAATGTAATAGTTGCACGTGATTACATGGCCAGTAAGGATCAACTATTCTCTGAATTGACACATTTGTCAAAGAGTAAAGTAACCTGCCTTTCATTAACAGGAATACATTTACAAAAAAATATTGTAATTGCTATTTTTCAAGAAGAAACACTATGACTTGAAGAGATGGTTTTGCCATTAAAGGCTAAAATCACAACCAAAATGTCAGTAATAGATATTATGCTTTGTGAAGTAGTACTTTTTATATAGAAGTCTTGGTTGATATATATTTATTATCTAAGGAATAGGAAATATTTTTTATTTCATCCTTTCAGTATCAGTGCCAAGGTATAGTTTATAAACTATAGTATGAGACTCCCACAGTGAAAAGAAACAGTGAATAAGCTAGACTACATTAATATACATATATACCTACCTATATACATACATATATACATGTACACAATAATTCCTTATTAATAAAACTGGACATTTTCAGTATCACTCTAAACAAATAAACTGAAATGGGAGGGAAAATAGCAAGGGAGACAGAAAGCAGAGAGATAAAGGGGGGGGGGGTAAATATAAAAGTGAAAATATGGATGGAAATGTCTCATGGAAACTGATTACTCATGAACTAATACAAAAAATAATATTGTAGACTTAATAAGTCAATCTCATGTGTATCTAACACATGAGATTTTATTTATTGAAATAGATGTAATGATATGCCCAGTTTATACAATAGCATTTTGAATTTTTCTACTTAATTTTTTTTGCAAGAATATATAAAAGTATTGTAATTGTCGGATATTGATATCTTCTTGCCTAAAAATGAACGATACTAAGTCCAGAATAAAAACTACTATTGTTTCAAAACCACTTCATCTTCTTACTTTCTAAAGTTTAGTTTCTACCATCCCAACGTAGCTACAGCAAAAAGAGCATTTGGCAAAAAAAAAAAGCCTTAGATTCAACTTCCGGATTACTTCTTCCACCCTAGTTAGGGAAACGGACAAGTCCTGTATTGGCGAATTTTGTTCTGTTATTATACAGGGAGGGAGAAGGCGTTTATCCAGGCAGATTTCTCCAACTCCACTTGTTCCCAAGAGTAAAAGAGAGTCATTTTTAGAAACGAATTCACTTTTTCAGGCTTTCTGGGAAGTTTGTGAGAGCTATTCCAATGTGCCAAATGGTACCCTTGTGTGCTCTGAAAACTACATACCTAACAAAATACCACACTGACTTTTCCGACATAGCTTACTTTTTGGAAGGGGTGTGATTTAATATCTTATAATGAATGTCTATCAATGAGTCACTTCACACTATTTTAGTTCCTTTGGCCATAAAAGGATTTAGATTAAGACAGAACGTTCCCAGACCCTGAAATGCTTTCAACAATGATGCAACTCCTTAGACCATGGAAACACACCTCCTTTATGGTTATTTGCCTTTCACGCATAATAGTATGAGGATTTAGCCTTGGTTATGAGACATAAATCACTTACAGTCTTGTGATTGGCAAAATGAAAAAATAGGCCACAATTGTAAATTCAATTTGTATACATCTATTATAGTCTACAGATGTAGTTTTTTTCATATTTCTAGAGAGAAAACAGAGACTTTAGCATCATACTAGGATGCCCATGATCCATATCCGCTAATAGAGAAATGCCATAATTGCAAATTTTATGTTATATCTGATGGGTTATCAAAGAGCTAACAAGTTTTTAATCCATTCTTTGTCTCACATTTCATTCCTTCATTAGTTTTCCCTCATGCTGTATTATTGTTTATCTCACTTTCTAAACTTTAATATTGTTTCATCGGTTCTTCTACATTTTCACATTTCCGCCTCTCAATTTCCTTCTCTTTCATCCCAGAGGAAGTACAAATTCATTCATTCCTTTACTCACTGTTTTTCAGTGATTTACCCAAAAAACATTGGCATTTAACATGACTATGTCCACTATATAGATTTATGTTTCTTCTTTTGTCTTTATCTTTAAATAACATATTGAAAGATGCAGTGTACCTAATCTATGAAAAAGTGTATTTAGTGCCGCAAACTCTGGGAAGCACTTCATATCACAGATGTTTCAGAGTCACCGGCATTGGGCAGATGTGTTCTGGTGACACTGCTCTACTGACATGTTGTTGGGCTGCTTACCCAGAATAATTCCAGTCCCAGGTATCCATGTTGTAAGTTAGTGATAAATACTGTAATGTTAACTTGTATGTTAATTGACCTGAAACTTCTTCAGTACACTTTTACATAACTTACCCCATTTTATGTTCACAGCACTGTGAAAAAATGCTCCAGTGAGCAAAAGGTTCAGCTATTATGACCACCTTTGCACATGGAAAATGGGAAGAAGAAAGAGGAAGTGAGTTATTGAAAGCCCAATGAGCAGCATAGCTTAGTCGTGTGACCCAGGTGATGGTCAATTACTATTGATAAAATGCTGTCTGACTGATTTATGTATTCATACTTAGGTATGAGAGAACCATAATTACTAAGGTCTCACATTAAGGAGAGCAGCTGAGGGAAAGAGGGAGATCTCAGTTACAAGGCAAGAGTAATGTCAACACAATGGGTAAGTACTAAAGGTGAAAGTCATTGTTCTCTTCCAAACATAGTACAAAAAGCTGCTTTTCTAACACCTTGAAGTCAGAAGTTAAGGCTCATGATGACAGGGTCAATGGCAAAACTAGATTCTCTTAACATGTGGTCTTTATTATCATAGAAAAAAATAAAATAAAATAAAAATGAGAAAAAATAATAAGAACTTCTCTGCTGGTCTTTTACCTTACATTTACTATGTTTCTAACATTAGGTAATAATTCAGATCAGTCCCTTCTTTGCCTGGATGGTACAAACTGTTCTTCATCAGTGTTTTTGATCCTGGCCATTCTTACAGGTATAAGATGGAATCTCAGAGTTGTTTTGATTTGCATTTCTCTGATGACTAAGGATGTTGAACATTTCCTTAAATGTCTTTCAGCCATTTTAGATCCCTCTGTTGAAAGTTTTCTGTTTCTTTCCAACAAGGAAGCAACTGCTAAGCAACAAAACCAGCCCATTCAAAAGCAGTTCTTCATCTTTCTGCCTATGAAAATGTTTTTTTCTAAAGACTCATTACAGCCTATATACTGTCTTCTATGTCTTATGTATGTATTGCTTTAATCAATATTTGCAGAGAATCAGGCACACTGACACAATACTTCTCCTCTACTTATTTCTGACACTCTTACTCTCATATTTATTTATGAAAATGGTAAGAATTCATACACTTCTTCATTCAATGCATGCACATTTTATTTTCACTTACAAATATATTGTTTTTAAAAAGTTAATCAAGATTCCTCTGAATAATATGATTGGTTTTGTTTAGTTTACCTGAATAGCCTAATTAGTTTGTGTATTGTTCCATCCAATTTAAGAAAGTACATGAGGTATATTCACAGGAAAATCTAAGAATGCAAAAATAAATAGAAACAGAGCTGTAAAGAATATGAGTAGTGAATATTGAATGAGAGTAGACATGAAGCACGTATATGTAGCACTGTCATTGAATGGAAGTTACCCAACTTGTCACAGAATTTGATACTCGTGTTTCTGGAGTTTTAACAAAAAGAGACATAATTGCAGCACTCCAGGAAAATATACTGCCTCTCAGTGGATGCAAAGGTGTTTGCAATTAATGACAGTAATTACTGTGGAAATCCCATGTTCCAGTGACTGTTTCCATGCATGTATTACTTGGATCAATCCTTTCCTCAATCCTGCCCCCTAAATCAGAAGAGCTCTGTCTCTACAAAACCAGTTGAGTCATATTTAATCAAAGAACCTATGAAACTAAGTGATTGTGCTCAGCTTGAGAATTTTCCAGGATGACTGCAATTCTGGAGATAGAAGTTGCAAATTCAGCAACCTATATAAAAGGAAGAAGAAACGTAAGACTACTGTCTGACGGCTGTAGGCAATACGCTTAGGAGCCATATGTTTCGCTGAATGTTTCTACTTGCAGTTTAATGGGAGATTCCATATAAAATACCACATACACCTGAGTGCTTAAGGTAAAACACTGAAACTGCTAACAGCTGCCCACAATGATTTAGATGCTCATCTTCGTGGGCATGTATATTTCCCTGGAAAAGAAGTGCAAAATGGACTACAAAGTGGTGGAAATAATAAAAATTGCAGAAGTAAAACCAAGGATAAAAATTCCACGCAGTCCTGTTTCTCCTTAAAGTGAAAGTAGGACTTTTATTTTAAACCAAACATACACCTAAAACATGGAAATGCTACCCATTCCCAGAAATATTTTACTGTATTAAGAAATGATCAGATTCCAATTCTGTCAATTCACATAAAATATGGATTGGCTGCTGAAAAGATGAAACGAGTCTCTAAAAATGAGAGCTTTCAGTAAAGCCTCGCCTTTACTAAAAGGTGAGCCCTGATTCAAGTCTCTAAAAGTCTTGGAAAGAGAGAACCACAATTCCAGTCTCCAAGGAGCAATAGCAATCGCCATCAAGATGCCTCTTACATGTAGTGCTTGGCTGCAGGAAACCAGCAGGAACAGTTGCCAGGGGGAATTGAGAAAGTAGACTACAATCCCGAGCTCCCAGTAGAAGCAGCACTCTCATCAGGTCACTTATACATCTGTGCTTGGCTGAAAAAAGGTCAGGTCATTCATATTCCATGGACAGGTAAGAATGGAGACAGAGCAACTAGAAGTGCTCTTTGCTACTTTAAAAAGTGTCGTCTTTGCTAGTAGAAAATCAAGGAATGCCGTAACAAAGCAGAGGATGAGCATGCCTACGGGAAGGAGGAGAATTGGCAAGAAGACCACGAATTATGTTGGGAGGAAATAAGGAATGCAGTTCCCCGGGTAATCATAAATTTTAGGATTAGGCAATAAAATCATTACTAAATTTGACAAAAGTAAAATAAACTGTGATGGTTAATATTATTGTCAAATAGCCCCATATGAAGCGATCCGGACACACCTATGAGGGACTGTCTAGATTAACAGCCTCTAAAATGTCTGTTAGGGATTTTCTTGATTACCACAAGTACTGTGGGAAGACCCACCTTAATTGTGGGTAGGGGATTCTGGACTATGAAACAAGCATATCACTACTGCTAACTTAAGATCCATATCACAGAAATCCATAAGAAATTCCAAAGATGTTTCAAGGACTGAATCCCTGCAACTATATGAAGCCTTAGGTCTCAGAGTAGTCATATGAAAAATGAGAAAGGTCACATTTGTCTTGACTAAATAGAGTTGGCTAGTAATAGTTCTTATTTCATAAACAAGAAAATAAATTTTATGTTTTTCATTGACTTTCATTTTTTTAAAAAGGGTGATATCTAGACCAAGCGGTAATGGCACATGCCTTTAATTCCTACACTCAGGAGGCAGAGGCAGGCATATCCCTCTAAATTCAAGGCCAACCTGTTCTACAAGAGCTTGTTCCAGGACAGGCTCGAAAGATATAGAGAAATCCTGTCTCATAAAAAAAAAAAAGTGATATCTAAACAACCTGTGTTTTCAGTCTCAAAATATGGTATTCTTTAAATTAAACATTTCAAGGGATAACACAAGAATTAACTCTTTCAGACATTGGTGTGTTTATAAGGTATCAGCAAAATTTGTGTTAAGTCCATGTCTCCTATGATAATAAGACATGAAAACAGGAATATGCAAGCATTATATTTCTTCTGGTCTCATAATATTGTCATAGAGGCATAAATTATTGGTGATTGAATTACTGTTTGACTTTCCTTCACATATTTCTCTACTAAGATTCTGAAAACCTGTGGTATTTACTCCTTTTGACCATGAGGGTAGCAAAGTTTTGGGAATGAAAGTTAAGCCTCTGAAAAATCACATCAACATTGATGAAGGAAGCCAAGGTACAAAGTATTTGCGTATCTACTTTGTGGTAATGAAATCAGCTAATCCCTTCTTTGACCACACAGGATTCCTGACTGTTTTCTTGCAGACTCACAGACAACTGTGCCCTGCCCCAGTTATTATGCCTATTACAACACTCTACATTTCCAACTTTAGATTATTTGTAACAGAAGGAACTGAATTTTAATATATCCTTTATCAAAGGTAATTTTGTTTCACGATTATGATAAAACTCAATTAATTTAGTCAATGACAGTCTCGTTCTAAATGCGTCTTTCACTGGTTTTACCTTGAAGAGCCCCTGTAAACAACAAGCAGTTTTTAAAGTCTGATGTTCAGTATTCACTCTTCCTTCCTCACATAATGCTGCAAACTAGACCTTGCTTCCTTGGACACTGGCCTTTTGTGAGTATTACAGTGTATTTTTACTACATTAAAGTAATCACACAATCAGACATGTTCTCCAAGGCAAAGTTAATCACTCTTCTCTATGGGTCAAATGGTACTCTCCATTGTGACATAATAGCACTTATCAAATGGCCTTGCTATTCTTTGTTCAGGTTCCCCCATCGCGGTGAGGTCTGACAGAGAAAAACAGCTGCCTTATTCATCTCCTTATTTATATCTTCAGCATCCAGCATCCTGCCTTCCACTTCGAATCACCTGGTACACATTTCTAAATAAGGGAACCCAGACAATCAGGGAATCACACAAGGCCACAGTGTGCTGTGTGAGAAGAGTCAGGGAGATGTATTAGAAAATGTTTCATTTTAAAACACTTACGTCCATGCTGCTTACCAATCATCATTCAAAAAAAACACTAGTTGGTTTCCTAATTATCCAAAAGCCTGGTTGTTCACATGATAAGGAGGATCCACACACAAACGTGGAGGAAGGTAAAGGAGACAGATCTGTTTAATCGCGTAGTATAATCTTTCAGGGCTACACAACTAATGTTTGAAAAAAATGCATCTATCCTCCATTTTAAAGATCAATTGCTTTCTGAATTAATACAAAATTTATTTTAAAATAAGGAAAAGGCCTACTGCTTTGAAAAATATACCAGTTAACTTACTTTTTAAATTCATTTTCCAGAATCTTGTAACAGTAAGTTCCTACTTTGAATTATCTGCCTATTTCTAAATAGTATAAGTATATAGTATTATAATTTTATTTTAATACATCTATTAAAGTCATGTTATTGAAATGGACTTTTCATTTTTTTTTAATTTCATAAGCTAACCTGTGTGCGTATTCTGAACAGGCAATTGAAGCCACTAATGTTTGAAATCATTACTGAAGAGTGTGTTTTGTTGGATTTTTGCTGTTTGTATTCTTAGTACTATTTTGTGTTTCAATAACTGCAGTTTCATTTCTTTTCTTTTTGTAGTCTCCTGGCTATGCTTTTTCCCTTCTTGATCTTTAGTGCACCTAAAAATATGGATAATAGGTACAAATAATGCTTTTATACAGGAAAATATTATCTATATAAGCAGTTTTAGAAAAAGTTTAAGGTTAAAAATTATCTTACCATTAAAAATGTAATATAATCTATTTCTAATTTATATTTTTATTATTTTAGAATTCATTATATATAACATGTATTGATGAAATCTATCACCTATTCTCTCCTTTCCTATTCCTATCTAGCTCCCTAACCTCATTAAAACTATTCCATCCTGATTTTTGTTTGTTTTTACTTTGTTTTTTGCTTATTGCATGAATGTAGGATCATTTATCAGTATATAGGGAGGCTGCATCCTTGAATTAAGCTGATTTGATTTTTAACCAGAAGGTATAAATTGCCAATAGCTCCTAGGATAGGGGTTGAACTTCGTGATAACCCCATCCTTCATGTTGTAATTGTGTTCAGATTTGTCTTGCACAAGCATTTAGCACTCTCGCATGAGTGCCATGAGTTCATATGTACAGTTGCTCTGCTGTATCCAGAAAAGTTTTTCCTACAGTCAGTTGTCCTTCATATCTTGCTCTCACAATTCTTCCCCCCCCCCTTTATCTGTGATGAACTCTTCATAATTAGGGGAGGAGGTGTCTTAGTTGGGGTTACTATTGTTGTAAGAATAGTACTGATGAAACACTACGGTGAAAAGCAACTTGAGGAAAAAAGGGCCTATTTGGCTTACACTTCCACATCACTTCCCATTATTTGGGAGACACAGGACAGGAACACAAGTAGGAGAGGAAACTGGAAGCAGGAAGTGATGGAGATTCCCTGGAAAGATGCTTCTTACTGGCTTGTTTCCTTTGCATGTTCACCTGGTTTTCTTATAGAATACAGGACTACCAGCTACGGTTTAACACCACCCAAAATGGGCTGGTCCCTTGCACAACAATCACTAATCAAGAAAATCCCCTACAAGCTTCTTTCCAACCTGATTTTATAGAGACATTTTCTCAGTTGAGACTCCCTGTTCTCTGCTGACTCTGGCTTATGTCAAGTTGACATTAACCTAGCCAGCATAAGCTGTATGATACAGATGCTCTATTTAGGAACCAGCAACCCACAGTTCACACAAAATAATTATTATGCAGATTTTAGCCTAAATTCAAAATCACAAGACTAAAAGCTTAATAATAAACATCTTTAATAAGGCAAAAAAATTCATAATAATTCAATATTTCCATTCTTATGAGTATCATAGTCTAAAAATATACCAGAATGTTATGTATAAAGCTAAATATTAATCAATATTGATATATATTCAGTATAAGTTAATATGTTTATCAAAGAGTAGTCACTATTCTACATTCTATAACATATTAGATAAGTAGAAATTTGATGACAATATTGTTACTCATTTTTTCATTTCTAAGTGCATGATAAATTTCCACATTTGTTCAATCTAATCCCAAAGACATGAAGGTTATACATGGCTAAGTATATATCTAATGGTTCCTACCATTTTAAAGCATAATTAATTAATTACCCCTCAGCAGTGTCATCAGTGTTCCCCATGTATCTCTACATACTTCTCTTGAATATATAAGACAATACTGTCATAATTACAAGAAGATTATCCATAGAGACAACCTGGACTTTATTAAGCATCTCTCTTCAACATCCTTGTATCTTAGCCAAAAAGGGGAGAGGTGGCAGTATGGTATTAAAATGTGTCTGATACATAATACCATGACTGCTATCCTATGGAAAGATTAAGGTGATATTTTTTCTCCTCCTCTTGAAGAAAGTTACTGAGATGAATGTTTAATGATAAATCCACTTTGACCAAAGTGCATTTCATTCTAAATGCTCCAATTCAACTTTGCTCTAAATCTCACAGCTACCTTTTTTTTGTTGTTGTTGTTGATTTTGGTTGTATTAAAACTGTCTACTGAAAGAATATATGACCTCCTCTTTAAGAAGCCACACGGTAAGTCACAGTGTTTACCCAAAGAGAGAAAGCTGCTTTCTGAAAGCATGCAAACTGCTATTCCCTGAAGACCATTCCTAGTCCTCCAGCAAGGAAATATTCTCATCATAGACTGCACCTGATTTTTCAAACATGTGTGGGAGTAAACATAATAAAATAGAAAGAAAAACTTAAAAAGCATAAATTGGAATGATTTGATGATTGATGACAGAAGAAAAATTGTGCATAAACACCACAAGATATTACCTCCAGGCCAATGTTTGTCATAACTTCCTTGTGTAGATAATAGCATATTAAAACCCCTGGGTCTTTCATGAGACACTTGGCTATTTTGTTAAATGTATATCTATAAGAATTCACATCTTAAAATATTTCTTCTTAAGTATCAAACAAAAATACAAGTACAATGTCATATTTTATGAATCTACATGAATGTTTTATACAATATTACAAGATTCTCCAGAAATAGTTCTTCTTCTGCACTAAGTATAACTTAGGCACTTTCTACGGTTGGTTGGTTAGGTCTGGGTTGGTTTGGTTTTTGAGATTCTATTTTATTTTATTTTACCCTGTGTATTTACTACAAAATATGATATTTAAAAGTACATATACATTATAAAACAACTCACTTTGACTAATTAAAATATGTATTGTTTCACATTTTTATTTTTCTTTAGCGAGAACATGTGTTAATCTTGGCACTATCTTGTAACACAGTATGACATTAATGGTTGTTGATATATTGTACAGTAGATGTTAAGCTTATTCCTAAGTAAATTTAACATCATTAGACCATAAATCTCTTCCTAAATACCCCAATCCCTGGTAACTAACCACTTTTCTCCTTCATTGGTACCAGTTTATCGAAATGTTTTCATACAAATAAGAGGATATTTATAATGCTACTTATCTGACTTATTCCATGTAACAATGGTCACAAGACTAATCCATGATATTGAGAATTACAGAATTTCATTCTTACTTATAGTTTAATGGAGGTCCACTACTTAGATAATTGCCTTCGAGATTTCTTATCATGACATAAAAAGTTTACCAGCCTGATTCTGATAGGGACAGATAGTGCATTTCCACATTTGAAAAAATACCTAAGGCATCGGCTTTTTACAATCACTTGATAAATGAGTTAATCAAAGTCATAAAATTTTTATTTTAATGATATCTGAAAACAATGTTCCCAGACATTTCACTGCTTAAAATCTTTCTACTTAATAATCTGCATTTAAAACACTTCTTTATCATATGTAAAAAAGATAAACATTTATGTAGAATTACATAAAATTTTAAAAGTCATGCAAAAATAATTAAAAGAATTGTTTCCCTAAGACAGATTATCTAGGAGTATTGGTTTAATAGAACTTATCTTTATAATTTCCCATTTTTAAGCTTTAATTTTTCTAATTACTCTGTAAGACTTTTGTAATCATAGAAAATCTCTTACTAAAAATCATTACAAGAGAAACTCAAAGTGATTCCACTAAAATCAGGAATAAGACAAGGCTGTCCGCTCTCTCCATATCTCTTCAACACAGTTCTTGAAGTTTTAGCAATAGCAATAAGATAACATAAAGAGATCAAAGGGATTTAAATTGAAAAGGAAGAAGTCAAACTTTATTTGCAGGCAATATAATAGTGTATATAAGTGACCCCAAAAACTCTACAAGAGAACTCCTACAGCTGATAAATTCTTTCAGTGAAGTGAAAGGGTACAAGATCAACTCAAAAAAATCAGTAGCCCTCTTATACACAAAGGATAAAAAAGCTAAGAGGGAAATCAGAGAGCCATCACTTTTCATAGTAGCCACAAATCACATAAAATATCTTGGGGTAACACTAACAAAGGATGTGAAAGACCTATTTGACAAGAACTTTAAGTCTTTGAAGAAAGACATTGAAGAAGATATCAGAAAATGGAAAGATCTCTCATGCTTTTTGTTAGGAAGGATCAACATAGTAAAAATGGCAATCTTACCAAAAGCAATCTATAGATTCAATGCAATACCCATCAAAATCCCAACATAATCCTTCACAGACCTTGAAAGAACAATAATCAACTTCATATGGAAAAAAAAAAACAGGAAAGCTGAGACATTTCTGTATAATAAAGGAACTTCCAGAGGCATTACCATCCCTGACATCAAGCTCTATTACAGAGCTACAGTAATGAAAACAGCTTGGTATTGACATAAAAACAGAGATGTTGACTAATGGAATCAAATTGGAAACCTGGATATTAATCCACACATTTACGAACACCTGATTTTTGACGAAGAAGCAAAAATTATAAAATGGGAAAAAAAGAACCTCCATCAAATGGTGATAGCATAACTGGATGTCAAACTGTAGAAGAATGAAAATAGATCCATATCTGTTGCCATACACAAAACTCAAGTCCAAATGGATTAAAGACCTCAATATTACTCCAACCACACTGAACCTGGCAGAGGAGAATGTGGGAAGTAACCTTCAATGTATGGGCACAGGAGACCACTTCTTAAATATAACTCCAGTGGCACAGGCAATAAGAGCAACAATGAATAAATGGGAGCTCCTGAAACTGAGAAACTTCTGTAGAGCAAAGAACACAGTCATTAAGACAAAAAGGCAGCCTACTAAACGGGAAAAAAAATCTTCACCAACTCCACATCAGAAAAAGGACTGAAGCCGGTTGGTGGTGGCGCACGCCTTTAATCCCAGCACTCGGGAGGCAGAGGCAGGCGGATCTATGTGAGTTCGAGACCAGCCTGGTTTACAGAGCTAGTTCCAGGACAGGCTCCAAAAGCCACAGAGAAACCCTGTCTTGAGGAAAAAAAAAAAAAAAAAAAAAAAAAACAGAGAAAGGACTGATCTCCAAAATATATAAAAAAAAAAGAAATTAGATATTAAAATTCTAAATAAACCAATTAAAAAGTGGTGTACTGAACTAAACAGAGAATTCTCAACAGAAGAATTTCAAATGGCCAAAAGATACTTAAGGACATGTTCAAGTTCCTTAGCTATCACCGAAGTGCAAATCAAAACAACTCTGAGATACCATCTTACACCTGTCAGAATAACTAAAATAAAAAACATCAATGATAACCTATGCTGGAGAGGATGTGGAGTAAGAGGAACACTCATCCATTGTTGGTGGGAGTGCAAACACTTTAGAAATCAGTGTGGCTGCTTCTCAGAAAACTGGGAATCATTCTATTTCAAAATCAAGCAATACCACTCTTGGTAATAGACCGAAAAGATGCTCAATCATACTAATAAAAACATTGTTCAACTATGTCATTTTTAACATCCATATTTGCAATTACAGCCTGTTAGTAGGTTTAAGATAAGAAAAAGAAATGCATATATATTTACATGATAACTCCAACTTGACATCTTTGAAATTTCTACCTTTAGCACATAAAACATTAGGAAATACAATAGATGACCAGTGGGTGCTACAAATCATAATTCACATGCACATGCTTAGAAAGATATCCTCCTTTCTAAGTTTTATCAGTTATTGTCCAAGACTGTTGTTTCGAACACCAAAACAGTGCTGTACTCCAAAGCATGTAAATGATACAATGTTCAAACAAAAGCAGGCTTTCAGATTTTCCTGAAAAACTGTTTTCTATGCTCTCTATGGGTGTTTCATAAACATATGAACTGCATTAACAGCCACTACCCCAGTTCAGATAGAAATTACTGCTGTGATAGAGAAAATTTCCAGAAGTAAAACTGAGTGCTAACTAATATTAGGGTGGGAAGTTCTAAATGTGCAATCGATTGAGGAAAATGTAAAAGATTGGTGACTATTATATGGAGTGAGAGCACACAGTTTTAAATATAGAAACTACGCTTATTTTAGGGCTGCCACAGACATTCAGAGTTTGCTATGAAACCCATTTTAAAGATAATTTAAAAGAAAATGTTAATGTGGTAGAAAATATGTCAATAATCTAAAATTTACCTTACAAAATTTTAGATTAAGGCTTGGAGAGAAGTCTCAGTTGGAAAAGTACTCGCAGTGAAAATTTGAGGCCCTTAGTTTAGACCCTCAGTAATCACATAAAAACTGAGCATGGTGGCATACAAAGGCACTTCAGTGCGGGGAGTAGAAACAAGCAGAACTCCTGAGCTAACTGGTCAGCTAGACAATAAGCAAGCCCCAGATTCAAGAGGGATCTTATCTCAAAACCTGTGGTGGCTGCTGATATAGGAAGATGGCTGCTATTAACTGATATTAACCACAGTCTCACGATGCACATATACACACTTGCATGTGTGCATGCACAGACACACAGATAAACACACACACATACAAAACTTTAAGAAACAATACTTTAAATGATAAAATTCACAAGGAATACATTTTTATTTTAAAATTTAGTGATAATTGTACGGTTAAAGAAAAATATAAAAAAAACAATGTTTTTATACACTCCTTATCGTACTTCCTCTGAAGTTATTTCAAATTGCACCAGTTTGGTGTTATTTTTCTCCTACTCAGACCCAATTTATAGTCTATTCTATTGAGAATCCATTTTTACAAGTATTTGTTTTTTTTCCCATTTTCGCTAAGCTATAATTTCTCAGTCATATTGTGACTTTCATAGCTTTGACACTTTTGAGAAATGCCTCTTTTAGGTAATGCACTTGATTTAAGCTTATCTTACATTCCCTCATAATTAGTTCTTCTCGTGCTTTTACAGTTTATGGTGCTTCTGGGTCTTACTAATGGTGCAAACGGTGATGTTAACATTGTTCCCTTGAAGGTTATGGTGCTATCTCTCATGACTGCCACCTGTACATTACTTTAAGAAAGATATTTTACCAATAGGCACACTACTAGTTGTCATCAGCTGATTTAGCAGCTATCAGCACCCCTTATTGGAAAATTATTAATGAATTTTTTAAATCCCTTTCGCTGCACTAAACTCAGGATATGTTCAGAACTAATGACCCTTTGTTGTTGCTAGCATCCAGAGCCGTCACAGGTCACAGGGCAGCTGTTATTGCGTGTATGCAATCATGTTTATTTCTAGTTTCTGGTAAAATAGCTGAATAAGGTCAAGCCTCAACAAATGTTTTGGTTTATAAATTTTAAGAAGAAGATTCATAAATTTTGATTTTCATACAAAATCACACATTACACCCTCTGATGAAGAAGGTGCTGACAATGAAACCTACACAGTGCTGTTAGTGGCTGTCTGTTAAAGAAGTCAAGGAGACAGGGCTGAGACACTGATCTGTGACGGCGACAGTACAGAACCTAAGGAAAGTCACTTTTGATTTTAGTATATATGTAGGGTGATGATTTTAGTATGCTGAGTGTGTTACCCTATGTGATAAGCCACCATGTAACAGAATGATAGCAATCACTCATTCTTTCTTTGCAGTCTTGGGGATACAAATAAAATGAAACTATTAATATTAAAATGGCCCTAGGTTTCAATTATTCAGGGAAATAATGAATTGCAAGTATTCAAAATTTTAGTGCTATTAGGATCTCATTCACCATAAACCACAAATACGCTGTGAGTTTCACTGACCGGTTTTCTGGACAAATACTACAGATTAGAAGTCAGATTGGTAGTCTAGGATCACCCTCTACTAATCAACAGTCAGAGAAGTGTGGGTGAGGTGGAGCCCAAGCTTGTAATCCTGTATTCCCCAACACAGAAGCTACATATGACCAATACCATAAAACTGTTCCCCTCGAGAAGACAGAAACAATAGACACGCCCAGTGGCCCATTAACAACCATGAGCACACATTTCTGGATACGAGGAAAATAAATGCTAAGCACTTGTTTGTGTCTTTGTTTCTCTTTTACCTTAATTCTCTTCTTTTCTATTTTTAAGGATTTTATTCGTTTATGAAATGAAATATGATCAAATCTACTCCCTGTGTTCTGTTGTCCCTATATTCCGACAACCCACAGCCTTCAAGTTGAATGTCTTTTTGTTTTATAATTGTTTTTATTGAACTGTGCATTTTCCTCTGCTCCCCTCCCTTCCTCCCCTCTCCCTTCCTCCTCTCTCCCATGCCTCCCATGTTCCAAATTTCCTTGGATAGTTTGTCTTTTTCACCTTCCTATGGAGATCCATGAATATCTCGCTAAAAGTCTTTGAGTTTTGCTTTGTTTTTGTTTTTTAAGTAGTTCTTTCTACTGTGATATGTCAAATGCAGAACAACAGCTTTCATCTAGACTTTTCTGATACAATTCAAATATCTCTTGGTGTCTGTGGACATAGATCATTTTTCTGTACAAAACATAACATGTGTATAACAAATTTAAATGAACATTAAACAACCGTTTTATTGAAATAAAAAATACCAGTTTGGCACTCACACAAAAATTTATAAATCCTTTAAAAGCATGTAGATATCTATGTATACATTTTCAATTTAACTTAATTTCTTACTGGCATTCATTGGCTAACTCTTACATATTAGTTTATCCCATTTCCATGAATTGGTGTATCACCACATGGCAGTGGCTTACCAGAGATTCTAACTGGCGTCCATCTCAGGCAGAGGATCCATGGCTTCTCTGACTCTGGCCTTCTTCCTCCTAGCATTTAGTTCTGTTTTCTCCACCTACCCAAGTTCTGCCCTTTCAACTAGGCCAAGGCGGTTTCTTTATTCATTAACCAATGAAAGCAACACACAAACAGAAGGAACTCCTACACAAGTGAAACAAATCTTGGAGGTAATTGAATGGAATTTATCAAAATTACGTAATATAGGAAGCCACTTTAATCTTGGGTCATAATTATAACCACCATTCTTTTTTTACATATCCTTCACACTCCCACCTAGGTAATTTCCATGCCACTAAAATGGGACAGTTTTTTTTTTTCATTGCCTTATTTCCTCCATGTTACTCAGAATTGGATTTTGTCCTGCTGCTGTGCACTTTTAGTCTTAGGTTGGGTCATCCTCTCTGGAAACCTGACTGTGTTACTTATTGTTACTCCTATCTGGGAAAAGGTAAGACAGTCATGGGAAATAAGCTTCTGCCTGGAGTTGTGATTTGGATGCAGTTTTGTCTTCTATAAAAACTGCTTTTGAATAGCTATTTATAGGACCTTTATTAGTGATGACTCCTATTTGGCCTATGCATGCGGTTGAAATGTTATAATAACTGGAAACATTATCATTATCACACCAGTTCTCAAGAAATGATTCACTAAAATTTGCATCAAAAAATAGAAGTTTAATTTATGGTCTTAGTACTGACTCACGTGTAATCTGGACTAAGATATCCAAAGAAACCCTTAATTGTTTCATCATACAAAAAAGAAAATAATTTCTCTACACAAATTTCTCAGTGGAATAATGATAGTAAAGAGTCAAAAGTCAGAAATACTGACAGAAGTCTGAGAAACAAAACAAATATCTTTACTTTTATTTTGAGTATTTTGTAAAATTATTACTAGCTACGTATTAATAATTTCTACACATTATGAGATATGGCAATTATTCTGTATTTATTAAATAAATAGATACGAGCATAACTTGATGGATAAAGAAATATGTCAACTAAATTGTAAGATACTAAATAAATTATCCTTTAATAATGTATGTAAATGCATAGTACATAAGACATAGTTATAAATCATACATGCATTCAGGTAGATGCAACTTTACTTGAAGACTATTGAACATATACCATGATATTCAGCACATTATGCGAAATAAATATTAAGGTATGTTTTAACATTTGGAAGTCCATACTTAGGGCTGGTAAAGTTTTGTCTATAAGCAAAATATGTATGAATTCCTGCTTGTATGTCTAGGCTATATCCGGCTTTGAATTAACATATTGCTTGACCTTGGCAAGGAGCACAAACCACCATAAATTTTGGAGTTTGCAAACCACAGCTTAAAGATAACAGCTATAAAAATCACTCCTGTCACCCTTTCTGCAATGCTCCTATCCCTTTTTTAGAGAGAGGTTTTCCTCGTTCCATTAAAATATAACAGCCTCGCGAGTATGACTTCTCCCACTCCTCTGATCGATCCTCTGCTCTAAACTCAAGTGCCTTTATCAGCAGCTGTGTTCAGGCAGCCTCTTGAACATTAATCATTAAAACAGAGTGTTATCAAGCATTACGGAGATGAGCAAATTTAGAAGACTGTTCCCTGTTAATCCAGTCTTTTTATAGCTGCGCTGGTGGGTAAGACCTGAATCCGTGTCTGATGCTTCTGACACTTACAGACAGTTATCTCGAGAACTTTCCTGGGATATCCTTTGAAAAAAACAGTTCATGCAAACAACTTTGTTTTGCCTCTAGTTTAGAAAAATGATCAGAAGTAACCTGTAATGGTTAAGAAAAAGTATCTGAAATGACCATTTTCAATGTTATTCTATGTTATCACTACTGTGTTACTAAAGCTGTTTAGATGGTTAAATAATAAAATCATGCACTCTATGAGGTTTTAAGTACAAATAAAAATGTAAAAATTAAATACATTAATCTTTTTTAATTTCTAAACTATCACATGGGAGAACTGGATAAGTCCTCACAGCTCCCAAGTGGAAATGCTGTCTGATGTTATAATAAGGAAATGGTCACCAGATGATGATGGTGACCTTGATCGTGATCATTTATCATGAGGGTGACTGTGAAAACTGGTATCCATGACACATCTCTGGACATGATAAACCTCTTTTTACTTTGTTAGGAAATTTTCTCCAGATGAAAATTCGGAGGATACTGTCTCCTTTCAGCACACACCTCTAACCCCAGCACATGGAAGGCGGAGGCAGAGGCAGGTAGACCAGACAGATCTCTCTGAATTCAAGGCCAGCCTAGTTGACAGAGTGAGCAGGACATTAAGGACTACACAGAGAAATATTTTCTTGAAAAGTGAAAAGGAAGAAAAAGGGGGAATAAAAGCCACTTTCCCCAAGTGATTAGCAGGGTATTGAGTAGTTTGTTAAAAAGAGTAGCATCTGGGCTTCTAGCCTTGCAGATAAAATTGAGGAGTAAAAGAGCAAAGAATTCAGAGTAAAGCAGTCAATATACACAAAAGTTTGGCATCTAACCCAGGCAACTTGCATTGGAATGACAGAGTATGATACACACATATGGGGAATAGGGAGAAGAAAAGGAAACGCTCCATGCAGTGACTTTCAGTCAGAGGATTTGGTAGAGGTAAGGATTAGTGGCTGGCTGCTATGTTTCTCGGATCTGTCAGATTTCACGCCCTCCTATGTGATGCCGTGTTTTTATTATTAAAACCAATTAGAATTCATGCAACAATTAAATGTTCCTGTAGAGGAAGATGAGAACAAAGTATTTGAAGTCTCAACTATAACAATCCCTTACCAAACAGCCATGAGCATTTTACTTTTAAGTTATTCTTATTATTTTTACTTTTAAGTTTTTGTATCTTTATTTTACTAGAAATGCAAACAAAGTGCCATGTCAACTGTTACAGCAGTGAAGATGGATAAAAGGAGAAGAAAATGTTGAAAACCCTAGGAAATTTGCATATAGTAGAAATTAGAAAAAAACAAAAATCATGTTTATTTCCACTATCAACTAAACTGATTTACTGACTTATAGAAGAAATGTTGATAATGCAAGCAGAATATGTATGTCATATATTCTTAGATTTGTGTACTTGCTATTCATTTGTTTATGATTTGAAGGTGGTGCACGGCTCTTTTTCCAAGGCTGTTCTCCATCAGGATGTCAGGCTTGGTGACATATACCTTTGCTAGCTACATCACCTTGCTGGCTGAGGTAGAATAATACGTACACTTATAGGGATGGACATTCCACAAAGTACCTGCTTAATATTAATGGCACATTGTCGACCTCCAGAGTTTTGATATCACAAATAATTCTAATTCTTACACATTTCACAGGTATTTCTGTTACATATCTGACAAAGAGGGAATCGACAGTTTATGTTTCAATAATCATCAGTTAGAATAACACACCCAACTGTCCCCCAAGTAGTTGCATGGATCTTATTGCCAGAAGGGCACATGGAAGTTCTGATCCTTTAATTTTAAGTTCAGGCATGGCAAGGATAAATAATAATAGTTCATATTAGTTTGCATGCATTTTCCTGATTACTGTGAGATAAATCATTTATGCACACACTTGTTGGCCTTTTCTAAAAGTAGGTTTAGTCTTTTACCTATATGAAAACATTCACATGCTGAGACAAGGGTGTGGCCAAGTATGTCTACTTTCTGATTTCCTAAATTAAATTATTTGTTCTTTGGGATTAATGTGGAACCACACACAAACTTTACCAATTTAACACAGGCTATTCAATCGGTTACAAAGGCAATATTCTGATGAATTTATGAATCATATCAAAAAATGGGGTATTCTAGTATCTGAGAACATGCCTTCAATTTCTCTCAAACATGATTCTCTTCCTTTTAACCAAGTGTTATTTTGATTTGAAGCAACAACACTTCTTTATCACTTCTTAAAACTTATATAACCATAATTCCTCAGTATATGTATTTTCTCAGTTCTTTGTATTTTCATTTACTTGGTATCCAGATTGTTGATATTTGCCAGTGTATTGTTCATGATTCCATTAATTTATTTTCATTCTGGTATGCATATCTGAAAATTTAATATAACATTTTGTTTATAACCATTTTATTGTTTATGGATTGTTTTTCTTTCTATTATGAGCTGTAAATAATAATATTCCTAAGGTCAATCACTAAAGTCAAGGGCACTGAATTGGGCTAATTGAACTATTTCCTGGGAGGGGGGTCAAACTTTTTGCTGATCAAATCTAAAACATCATGATTGCTAGTTATAATTAAAACTGAGATAAAACCATCATTTTTAATTAACATGAATAAAGATATATTTGGAAAATTTTAATTGATAGTACCAAGCATGGCTTAGAAAGGAGCATAGAATTTGCACAACTCATTGTGAAAATATTTCTCCATTTCAGAACTTTCTTCTTTTTGCATTGCCCTTCTCTAAGCGTTAGTATGTAGTAGTCCATCAGTGGTATTTTAACAGTTTGTCCCTCCTCACCCAAGTGATGGAGCAGCTCTGTCTGATAACTCAATGACAGTTAACTGGAATATCTGTCTTATTGTCTTGCATCTCCTACTATGATTCCAATTGCATGTCAGATCTCACTGCATCTTCTCCAACTTCCTTATCATGCTCGTACTTTCTATTTGGGTTTCTATGCTCTATCTTGTACATTTTCTTCCAAATGCTCCTTGAGATTACTGAATTTGTCTTCACCAACCGCTTGCCTGCTATGAGGCCCCAGGCTCAGTACTTTTCTTCTCAGTTCTAAACTTTCTCCTATGACCTTTTAAAATGAAGGTATTTTTAAAAAAAATATTTTTCTTCAGAATTCCCTTTGGAGGAGATCAGAGAAAAAAATGTAGAGCTCAAGAAGAATCAATAAAAATGGTAAAAAAAAATTCCTTCTGAGAATTTCAGTGTTTTAGTTTATCTCCAAGACACAGTCTCAGGATCATTTATTATCTGTATTTGAAAGTCCTAGGATTTGGAATGTCCATTATTATCTGTTTAAGAATTTTGCTGATTCTGGCCAGCACGGTTTTTGTGCTTTCTTTCTTTATTTTCATGCTAAGAAACTAGAGAAAAATTGTACAAATGTTTTGAGACTTAGGATCTTACTTCTTTATCTACATAAGATTTCCGTATAGTTATCCTTGATATGATAATGCAGAAATAACAACGATTACATATCCCTCAACCACCCCATATGACAAAGGCAGGGTGACAATAAACACAGCTTGTCCTCAACACATTATGTAATGATTCAGTATATTTGTTCAAACAAAAGTATATTTGTTCAGGATATCATCGTATAACAGGAATATTCAGGACTTATTATGCTTCCACATTCTTTCACTGAGCATTCTTTTTTTTTTCCAAAAAATACATTCACATTCAATAAAGCCAGTGGGGGCCAGAGGGAGGTACCAGATCCCCTGAGTGACAAGTGGTTTTGAGTCATCATGCCAGTGCTGTGTATCCAGTTGCTGAACAGCCAGAGCTACCAACCACTCAGCAGTCTCTCAGTCCCACATTGGAGAACTTTTTTTTTATTTTTTTGGTTTTGCAGGTTTTAGATTTTAGCTGCTATTTGTACTATTAGTTTGCAACACCTCAACATACGAGTTTTGTTTGACCAGAAGTTCTGGTATTCCTTACCTGGAGGTTTGGATTAAGGTAAATAGTTTAGGTTACAGGAAACTCAGTGAATATTATATCATAAAACACTAATGCTCACAGGGTTTTTTTTTTCTTTTTCATGTCATTTGTTCTCCTGTAATTTAGTTTCTGGGTTATTTTTTTGCTGTTATTGTTTATTTGTTTTGTTTTATGGTAAGTATAATATGTATAACATCAGCCTGTGAGTCTGAAAGTCCATCAGTATGGGTAGTTGGAAACAACAACCTGACAGTGTCCTCTTGGTCTTTGTCCTTCCTTTCCCTCATTCTGCAAGCAAAGAAATAGACCTCAACTTTGAAAACCAATGTTGACAGGCTGCATATCTCTCAAATAAAAAATTTGTAACCCAGAAATGTTCAGGCTTTAGACATTTTCAGTTTTTTGAAATACTTTCATATGTGATATTTAAGTACACTACCAGAGTCAAAAGAGAAATTCAAAAATCAAGAGAAAATTTATTTCATCTCACATGCATAGCTTACGCATACAGCACAGTGGCGAGTTACTAGAACATTTGCATTAACACCTGTCTCCTGTGTCAGCCCCTGAAACATATCCAGATTCTGAAGCATATTTTATTTCCAGATTAGGCACACTAATCTATATTGTTATTGTAATTCTGAATTTTATTGATAAAATTCTGAATTGAAAGAGACAAAAGTATCTTCAAATTTATAAAATCAGGATGAGTTTATAGTGTGATTTAAGTGAAAGTTTCTCACTGTCCCAAAATTTTTTACTCATTCTCATACTGTAAGAAATAAAAATAAATACATTTTGAACAGAAACATATCCTTTTATTTAAAATTTTGTATTTAATCACTTACCCTGTTACGATTTATGATTTAGCAAAGGAGAAATTATTACATATGCATTATATATCTATATCTGCGTGTGCACATTAAGAGCTAAAATCTTAATATGATGGATGAGATTTTATAGGTGGACAGTAACTTAGAAAGCAAGTGAGCATAGCCTTTGAACCTCTCTCTAGTCAATGATTCTCATTGACTTTTAATGACTTATTTATTTATGGAAAAGGATAAAATAGGTTAGAATTCTTATAATTAGTATCTTTTATACACATTTGTCTTTCTGGATAGTTTACAGGAAAGGCCAGTACTTGAGCAGCTCTTACAGTATGATGACCATGTGCAGTGTGTCTCACCACGTCTTTCCATTTGTGGTTGTCTAACTGTTTCTACAGTTATATCATATCATCCATGCAGGTAGCAGTGGAGAAAATTCCCTATGGTAGCACTGCTCTCCATCTTAGCCAGCTCCTAGATGCTATTCTTCTGAGAGTCTTACCTCTAAGACTTCCTGCTATATGACATTTTTCTCTCGATAAAGCATATATATCCAGTTTAAAATAAAATGAGGACACTGATCATATCTGCACAGAATATTAAAAAAGGCTTTTATATGTGTGTTACCTGCTCAAGTGAATCAGGTCCAGAATCAGAAGAAGCATATGATAACTAACAGCTACAGCCTAAGTTTGTTCTTGGGAGTGGGTAACATCATTATAGGTACATATAGGTACATCCTCATTTGCAATGTTGAATTAATTTGTAATCAGAAAGAAAACACTTAAGGCAAATAAAATGGGATTAATTATTCCATATTAAAAGAAGAGGAAAATAACAGCACAAAGAAATCTTAACTTAGCTATTGCTCAGCAGTGAGTATAAATGGTGTCTGGCAACATCAGGAAAGCCATTGCCTCTTGCCATTGCTCATTAGGCTTTGAATGGTCACACATTAGCCAGGTATCCATCACTAACTGCTTAAATAACCATTAGTTACTGCTAATAGATGTATAATAGGCTGTCTTTACAGGTGCCTCTAAATGAGCGGGCCACCAGCTGTGCAACTGGCTACAGGTTGGACCTGCCTCATTAAGCCAGGTTCGGAGAGTTTGCAACATTAGGATAGGCTTGGCTGTCACATACAGCATGAACTTATGAAGGTTCCTACTTGAATACTGTGCCTCCCAGGGCTCTAGTAGGGGACTTCAGGAGAGGCCAATAGCTTAGAAAGTCAAATCTCTTCCTCATAAGGGGAGAGGTACCAACAGGCCTGAGATGCAAGTTAGTCGAGTACACACATCCTATGTCTCCATTACTGGGAATGCATTTAGAAGTACCCACATTTAGGGCAGATTTAAATGGATTCCAGTTTGTGTTAGCTCTAACAAAGAGAAATATAAAAAGACACTGTTCATAAATTTATATAACTTTCCTTAGTAGAGTAGGATAAGGTTCATGAGATAAAATATATAATTAAGCAAAGTGTTTGTTTGTATTGTTCCCTTGAATTACTTTGAGTGTGTTTGTCTCAATGGTAACTCACTGGTTTAAGGAACAGTTAGAGTAATCCTTCATCAATGGAACCCTCAGAGTTCAGATTATGAGGGCGTTTTCTCTGGCAGCATCTCCCTGCTTCTAAGAAGGTCTCTTCTTACACAGCTAGATACAATTTTTCTATTTCACTTATTCTTTGAATTTTTAGAGCTTCACTTCTTCACAACTATAACTAAATGCTTTTTCCCAATCAGTGGTACTAGTTTGAAAGGTCTTGGAGACTTTAAGAGGTGGTGCCTAGCTTCAGAAATCAGGTCAGTAAAAAAGGGTCTATAAAGGCTTTACCTATTCCAAGTTCATGCATGCTCTTCCTTCTGGCCTGAAGCCATGTGAAAAGTCTTAACCAAATTGCTATGGATTGAGCTTCTCAATTCAGCTTTTCCCACTATGCTGGGTTCAAACTTTGGAAGCCATCGCCAAAAGAAACCTTTCATTCCCTAACCTGTTTCTGCCAGTGTCAAAAAAAGGCAACATACTAACACACAAGTCATGGACTTGGGATATTTTACTGCTATGCCAACAATGCTCTAATAGAGGATTTGCAGGAGAATGAACTTGCCTTGAAAGTCGAAAAGCTGCATGAATGGTGAGGAACATGAGACACATGATGTGTAATTATTTTATGAGTTTGATTAATATCCAATTGCTTGGTTGTTTTTTGCCTAATTTTCATCCCCCGTGTTTTTCAGTCTGCCATTTCAATTCTAAAACAGAAAAGGTTCACTTTAAGGCTTTAACTGGAAGGAATATTTGTATAAAACCATTTTTTAATTTTGGGTTCAGGCAAAATGCTAATTAAAAATGTACATGATTGAATCTCTAACTCTGGTTATATGACCTTCTCTTTTCTGTTCCATCTTCAGCTCTTATATAATTTTCTTGGCCCTCTATTATATTATTATGGAGCTGAATCTCACTGAATAGTGAGGTTTCTTAGTCTTAGAAATACCTTCTGAATTTTAAAATTACAATGGGATTTTGTACTATTAAGCAAAGTATAAATTTAGAATTTTATTATATGTAATTCACTGGATTATGAACTATAATTATCTTGTACATGTGAATATGTAATAACTACAGCTAAGTAGAGGAAATTTCATAGGTTTACAATAGCCATCTACCTTACAAAACTGTGTAAATGCCATTAAATATCTTTACATTATAAAAGTATTTTCTTTTTATATATAAATACCTTTTTATATATAAATACCAGATGCCTAAACCTAATGATATCACAGCTTATTCCCTTTGCAAGGTGTGGCAGTTAGAAAACCCTGTATATGCCTTTTTATAAAAAAGTCATACATGATATTCATATACTCTCTGAAGTGCTGACACAAAAATTATTGAGAACCTTATTTACAAAAATACACGTGATTAAATCCTTTTATTTCTTTATGTACACAACATTAGGAAGATGAACATTACAAGTGAGATGGACTGTCACAATGTGTCTGTCATAAAGTTTGAAAAGTTACTACACTAAAGGCAAGAATATAAAGAAATGGGTACCCACACAATGGTAATGAGAACTTGAGATATTACAGGTACTCTGGATACAGTTGATCAGAGTAAATATGAAATTACCACACAACACAGCAATGGCAAAATTTAGAGAGCACTAGTTGGGAGTGGAATCTAGGAAACTATGCAAGAGAGAACAGCGAAGATGGCTACACAAGGACAACAGAAACAAACCACATCAGTAACCATTCACCAGCGTGTTGTCTCACTATTATTTTCTAAGATGCCAACATTGATTTAACATTGGGCAAATGATATACAGGTATTCCTGTGCTTATTTTTAATGGGATCTTATCAACTGACTTCAAATTTAAAAGCTTAACAAAAAGCAAAGCCAGGAAGGCTCAACCAGAAGGTCATAAGGAGGAATGAAAAGGCAACAAGAGCAATCCATGTTGCTTCTCTCACTATGGTCTGTCAAGTGTGAAAAGAGCAAGCAATGAAACCTGTGGCCGAAATTCTAATCAAATCTTGTAGAAAGGTTGACAACAGAAGGACTGAGAGACCCAGATCCTCCCCCAATTTAATTATCCTCAGAGGGGAGTTGAGGAAGGACTTGAAGCAACCTCTTTTCTTTTTGAAACTAGAAGAGATCTGAAACTACACTGTCTGACCAAACCTAAAACTCTTAAAAGCCCGTAGAGTGCTGATGCTGTCTCTAAAATCTCTTTAGAAGCTCTAACACCTGAGATACATTAGGTTCTATGAAAAATCTGCAATCATGTTTGTTTAAAACATGGTGTGGTGGCTTTAATGAGAACTATCCCCTTTCGACTTGGGTGTTTGCACACTGGGTTTCAACGTGGTGATTATGTTTGTGGAGGTTCAGATAGTGCAGCCATGGTGGGGGAAGGGCACCACTGAAGGCAGTTATTGAGATGATGCATCCTCCTACTTCCAGTCCTGCTCTTAGCTTTTGGTTTGCATTTGAAGATGAAGACCTTTGCTTCCTGCTCCCAACACTACACTTGACACTTACTTTCAGGTTCCCCAGCATGATAAACTCAACAATTCTCAAGTATGAATCAAATAAAGTCTGGCTGCCATAAGTTATTTTCGGACATATTATTTGATTACAACAAAGAAAATATAAGACATATGTCGACTCCCCTTCCTCGCTTCCTCCTTCACTCTTTTTCTTCTTTCCTGGGAAATGAACTGAGCTCTAAGATTCCTAGCCAGCAACGTGGATGATGGCACTGCTGTATCATGGCCAATATAAGAAGCCTAAGTTCCTTCTATTCCCTTTACCAAGTATTGTCATTCCGTATTTCCTTTCCCTATCTCAGAAACAGCATGGTAAACAGAATAGTTTTCAGACTCATACTGCCTATATGTGAAGCTTATATTCGTGCTTAACATGTATGGAACATTAAACTGTGATTTCAAAGTCCTTTGCTTATGGTTCTTCTACTATAAAACTGAGATAGTATTATTTACCTTGTGATACTTCTCTGAACATCAACTGACTCAGTATTTTCAGATGGTTATAGCATGGGATGCTATAATGAGTGTTTATCCTCTATTTCCCGCATTTGATTATTTTTCCAAATTCCATTTTCTGTATTTATTCATAGAGGATAAACACTCATTCTTTCAACTAATTATTTTATGAAACAGTCTACATTGAGTCAATTAGCTTATAATAGTGTCAATCGTGTGTTTCTAAAATAAATTTTACAATACAAACCAAGGAACAGGAGCTGGAGACAATCAATGGCTAAGAGCACTTGTTGTTTTTCCAGAAGACCCAGGCTGGATTTCCAGGAGCCAGACAGAGTTTCATAACAATCAGTAACTTTGGTGTTGGAAAATCTGATGCCTTCTTTTAGCCCATGGAAGAAGCTGCTTGCACACAGTACACAAATACACTTGTAGGCAACTGTCCATATACATATATTTAAAATAAATAAATCTTTAAACAATGGCAACAATGATAAATGAAGAAAATGTGTTTTAAAAGGTCTATTCAAAGTATTTCCTATGACTTTCAGGTATCCCAGATGGGAGGAACAACTTTTATAAGAAACAATCTAACCAAAATCTAGCCTAAGCCCCCCGAAATTCCCTATGAATTTATACAAAAATATGTCTCTGTGAATATATTTGTATGCAGTTATATAGTACTGATGGTTTT
Organism: Microtus obscurus; assembly: GCA_963919715.1. Classification (NCBI taxonomy): domain Eukaryota; kingdom Metazoa; phylum Chordata; class Mammalia; order Rodentia; family Cricetidae; genus Microtus; species Microtus obscurus. Next base: position 10,832,450 of record CAWTZC010000170.1, on the reverse strand, counting down.
TATTGTTGCTTGGGGTATTTATTTTATACAATATGTTGCATTTTGTTTTGTTTCTAGAGCATGTGAATTACGTCAAATCCTGTAGCATAGATTTGCCTGACACTTACTGGATAGAGCAAGTAGGCCTTAAATTTGCAAAATAAACCAGCCTACAATTCATAATCCCAGAAAACTTAGACAACAATGTGGACCCTAAGAGAGACATACATGGATCTAATCTACATGGGAAGCAGAAAAAGACAAGATCTGAATAAATTGGGAGCATTGGGATCGTGGGAGAGGGTAGAAGGGGAGCGGAGAGAATGGGAGGGGAGCAGAGAAAAAATGTATAGCTCAATAAAACCAATAAAAAAATGAAAAAATTGTGGCCATTGTCCTGCCTCAATCTTCCAAGTGCTGAAAGCACAGGTGAGATTTACCTGTTGAGTATAATTTATAATTAAACATAATAAAGTAATCCAAAACTCAGATATCAAGGACAATTAACACACTATTATATATACACACACAATGAGGCCACATGGAGCTGCCAAGTGGGAAAAGGATGGGCTCTAAGATCAATGTGATCTGGATGAGTAAAAACCTAAAGAAAGCATCAAGGATTTAGTGTCTGGCAGATGCAGATACATAGGAAAGTAAATACTATTTCATACAAAGAGATAATTAAAAGGATGAAAATTGATGATATTGGCTTCTTATGAGAGATAAATGGACTATGGGAAATCCAGAAAGAAATGTGCACACATGTTTACCTGTGCATGAGCAATTCTGGATATGTATGCACTCAAAGCAACATAAGGGAGGAGTGTTGCTCTGGAAAACAGTAGTTACTTCTTTTATCATTTTAAAATAGAAATTACAAGGTGAAAATTTTTCCTTCTCAGCTGTCAGTGTTCTCACAATAAATGACATTTTCCCACTGAGTACCTATGACAATAATAATTTTGTTCTTTCCTGCTTGAAGCTCAAGACAGAGATGAAGAATTAGAATTGGAGGTTAAAAAAAAAATCAGCAGTGAAAGTTAGTATCTCCAGCCAATTGTTATCACTAATGTGTAGTTTATAAATGCAATCCGTTTAAGGAACATGGTTTTGGCTTTGTTCTCAGATGGAATTTGTTGGGTCCTAACTAAATGATTGTAAATGGAGTTACCATTTGTTTACGTTACATTTTGCTGTGAACGTAAACATAGAGGTACGTTTCTATATATTGCTTCATTCACATACCCATAGCTTTCCTGATAATTAGAATCTGTTACAACTCAGAAACATACTCGGATACATCACTATTGCCCAGACCACAGTTCATATTCACGTTCAGGCCATTCTCGCTGGTGGACATCCTATGGGTCTAGCTAACCTCTAGTAGACGGAATGTGGCTAACACTCACACTACACAAACTTTCAGATATTCCCTGTTTTCTGCATATCTGGCTTCGCCCGCTCACTACCTTTCCAAAAAATAAGAAAATAAGTCCTGTGAGCACGGCCTTTTTTTTTAATGCCTGAGGTTTTCTTTATCCAGAACGCTACTTCTTCAAATTGCACAAACTGACATTTTATTTCCAAGAGTTAATAATCATGAATGTCTCCTCCTCATTCTCCTGGCTCATGTTCATGTTGTTAAAGCACATTAATACAACCCCCAAACAATGTTGCTTTGGAGATGTAACAAGCATCCACGCCATTTTCCCATGTAAAATAATGACCCTTCTACATATTAAGCTTCACCTGGAGCAGGAGAAAGTATACTATCTTTGGGGCAAGTTTCATTACCCTTCCTAGATGAAGGAACTGATAAGATGATAGAGCTATTTTCAAAAATAATCTTTGTGTGTTCAAAATGAACAAGTTTTTGAAATTTAGATTATAGTTTGATTTCCAACAGCTATGACTGTTGAAGTCATATACAGTATACTACATTTATTATTTGAGAGCTCTCTTCACTTAGTACCACCCAGTAAACAACAGCTGGATCTCATTTAAATATGCCTACAAATGGAATAGACATCATAAAATTAACAGTCCCACTACTTCTGGCCATGGATACTCTTCTATTGCATCCTTAGGCTGTCAGCAATTTATATAATCCAGGTGAGGAGAAGAAAAACCCACAATGACCACAATAATAATGTCAACATGGGTCGATGTATTTACAAAGAAAGATTCCTCTTGCTAAGTTATGTAAGCCAAACTGAAGATGATCACATCTATAATATATCATCTCATATGTCATAGTTTATGTAATATGTTTGATGTTTCACCTATCTTAGAAGTGAGACATCTTTTCTCTCTTTTGCCTTGAGAGTTCAAACTGCAGCAGCATTCCTATATAATACTAAATTACATTTATTGAAGGTAGCATAAAGAAGTGAAGACATTTGATATATCCAGGTTTAATTACATATTTAAATGTGAGCAAAAGGTTAATGATAATTTTAATGTACTATTTAAATCCCTTTCAGTCTTACAGGTACTATTGATGAAATTTCAGTTTATCCTTCTATATCAGGAATTACTTTAATGGTTTATATCAGTTTTTCGTTATATGCTGCATCAGTATCTGTGGCTATTCAAAATTAAAATTATAATGATGTTTTTGAATTTGTATAAAACTAATCAACAATACCAGGTAAAATCAGTGAGGAAATGGGCATATTATAATATGTTAGAAGTAATTCCTGAAATATAACTAAAAGAATATTTAGAGGGTTTTTTGTTTGCTTGTTCATACATTTATTTTAGATAAGTCTCATGTAAGACCATACACCAGTCTCAAATTCATAATCTTGCTACCTTGCTTCATGAGTAGATAATACAATAGGTAGATATCACATTGGGTACTGAACTAGGACAAGTCATCAATTGTCTGAAAACTCAGTGTAGTGAAATACTGTTAGTATTCTAGGAGATACAGACTATGACTTCCAAATATATCGCTTTCTCTAACTTAGAATTCAGGAGGAAAGTAGTTATGCTCCAGTGACTGAAGCTTGAACAGGAAAGACCTATGAGAAGAGTCATTTCACCTGTGAACAATTTAACATATATTTCCTCTGTGATAGAATCCATTCTCCATACAAAATATCTTCCGTCAAATATTCTACAAATGCTTTTTATAGAAATGTTTTAACAGCAATCTAAACAAGACTCCAGAAGGAGGTCACATTATATCTTAAGTTAAATGAAAAAAAATGTAAGAAATCTTTTATGTCACACCTTTAATAGCAATATAATTTGAAAATTTTAAGACAGTAGTGAAGAAAATATGCATATTTATGGTATGTCTACCAACTTGAACCTTCTCAGTGACAACTTCAGGAATGAATACTTACGTATATGTATATACACACATTTGTACGCATACTGTAATTGTGAAAACTCACAATTCCATAAACTCTGAATATGTCAGCATGCACAACAATTAGATGTTTCATAAATCACAGAAATTCTAGAGCGAAAACAACACTTTCTGTTACGTAGTAAAACCAAGCATTATTAATTTTATAGTGCATATTAATTAGAAGCATTAATTTAAATAACTCTCTAAACTGTAATGTTTGTATCCTATCTCAAAACAGACAAACCAATGGGGTAGAATTTCAGTAGTTAAGTGTTGTGTCCCTTCTGAGTGAGCCCCTGACATTGACACAGTTTTTTAAATGGGATTTTTATTTCCAGCCTCTTTGGACTTTGTGTGCTTGGGGGTATTTCTGATATTTTCACATATATTTCAAAGCACAAAAAGATGTTTTCAAGGAATTGTTTTCTTTCTTTCATTCAGAACCAGTAGCAACATTATAGATATTGTATACCAGAAGCTTGCCAGAGCATCAAGAGAAAGACAGAATTCAACTGTTTTCTTATGTTCTCAACTTATTTCCTAAAGTCCTAGTTATAATCATGATGTGTCCTGATAGGTCAAAGCCAGAGCAAACAATTGTTGTCTTGGAGGACTACAAAATCTTAGTGCAATATAGATACATATAATCTAGAAGGCATCTATAAACATACATTTCAAAGAGCATATAATTCTGAAATATCATGTTAAAAATAAACCACTGCAAATTAAACTATTTTATGATTCCATCTCACCTCATTCAAAATGGCTATGATCAAGAATTTAAGTAAAGAATTCTGGCACTGATGTGGGGGCAAGAGGAGCCTCATACACAGCTGATGATTCTGTAGACAGGCACTGCCACTTTGGAAATAAGTCGGGAGGCTTCTCAAAATAATAGACCTACCATATTAGCAAAAAAACTTCATGGCATGCGATTTAGAAACATGTACATCCATGTTTCATGCTGCTCTGTTTAATGAGTTGGAAAAGCATTTAGCTTAAGTTTGCATCATCCAATGAATGGATAAGGAGATGTGGTAAGTATATACAAAGGAATGTCACTCAGTTTTAACAAAAAAAAAAACCATGAAATCACAAAATTTTCATGCAAATGGATGGAAGAAACAGGACAAAAAAAAAAAAAAAAAAAAAAAAAAAACAGGAAACTCATACTAAAGGAGTTTCAACCAGACGGAGAAAGACAAATACTAAACTTTGTCTTTCATGTCTGGAACCTAGTTTTGAATCATTACTTTCATATATACTTAGAGTTCATATAGTAGACAAGTATTGGAAATAGGTCATTAGCAACAGACCCATTAAGGAAAGGTCCATAGTAAAATATAGGTCAATAAAGTATAGATAAGGAATGATGGGGTGGAAAGGTTTAAACACAGAGAGAGCTGGGGGACTGAGCAAATGTAAGGATGTAAAAAGGTCAAGCAAAATTAGGAATGTATGAATATATCTTTGTTAACTGGCAATCTAGCAAACGTAGTAAGAATTTAGTTAGAGGGAATAAATAGAACAAGGTGGACATGAAAGAATAGGAAAGCAGTCTAGCTTATAGGTTTAAGTTAGAAAAATAACAGGGGCAGGAAAGGGGAAAGGTAGATGGTGAACTAAGCAAACTAAGGGCACCTAAGCTTTTTGAGAATGCACTAGTGTGTGCACTAATTAAAATATATTAAAACATATGTAATTCAGGAAAAGAAGTTTTATCACAGATATCCATTATGGATAGATAATACTGCTCAGAAAAAAAAAGAGGGGGTTATTTAAGGTGAAGTTACTGCTGAGGGCATTCTCATAGGCATCCAAAACAAGATGGGCTATTGCATTTGCTGTTAAGGTTCCTAACACTGAAGACATTACCAGTTTGATTACAGGGCACTGACTGATCAGGGTACTTTCCTCTTGCTGGATAGCTTTCATAGTATAGGAAGAAGCTTGGCAGGATTATCTGACAGATAAAGCATGAGTTGATTCACCCAGCAGGAGATCCTTTGCACCATAAAATCAACACACAAGTTCTGTCCACTGGGACAATCGTGAGAGGGTTACCCACTGCTTTATTCTTGGATTTGAGGTCTGCTTCACAGGAGACATTTTACTTCTGGTACTGTGAACCTTGCCAAAAGCCAATTTCTGGAGGCCCAAGTTTCCTATGGGGGAAACCTCCTCGATTTGTCTCATTGTATAGGATAGGATAGGATAGGATAGGATAGGATAGGATAGGATAGGATACTATCAGTCTAACTTCTTTTTGTTGTTGTTGTTGTTCAATGATCTATATTTTTCATTTTTATTTTACATATCAATCCCAGTTTTCTCTCCCTCCCCTTCTCCTACTCTGGCCATCTTTCTCCTACTCTACACCCCACTCACTACTGGAAGAGCGTGAGGTATCATATGGAAAAGCAACAAAGTCTTTTGCATAACTTGAGGCAGAACTAAAACCCTCCCCCTTGTGTCAAGGCTGAACAAATTATTCCTTCATAGGGAATGAGCTCCAAAAAGTCAGTTCATGACCTAGGGATAAATAATGGCTCCACTGCTAGTGGCCCCACAGACTGCTCCAGCCACAAAATTGTCACCAACATTCAGAGGGTCTACAGATAGCTACAGAGCTATGCAGATTGCTCTGCTGTCAGGCCAGACTCACAGATCCCACAAGCTGAGGTCAGCTGTTTCTGTGGGGTTTTTCATCATCTTAGAGGGGAAGGAGAGATAATTGGAGCAATGGGGTCATGAGCATGAAGAGGAAACCGAGTCTAACTTCTTTTATTTTCCCTTTTTTATTGTTTTTATTGAGCTATACATTTTTCTCCACTTCCCTCCCTTCTTTCCCCTCCCTTTCTCCTCTCCCATGACCCCCATGCTCCCAATTTACTCCAGAGAACTTGTCAGGTCTCTCTTAGGGACTTTCTTGCTGTCTAGGTTGTCTGGGGTTGTGGGCTTGGTTGTTTTTTGTTGTTTGTTTGTTTTTTTGCTTTATGTCTAGATGCCATTTATAAGTGAGTACATATTATATTTGTCTTTATGGGCCTGTGTTACCTCACTCAATATTTTTTTTCTAGATTCAACCATTTGCCTGCAAATTTCAAGATGTCATTGTTTTTTAATGCTGTTTAGTACTCCACTGTGTAAATGTACCACATTTTTTATCCATTCTTCAGCTGAGGGGCATCTAGATTGTTTGCATGTACTGGCTATGACAAATAATGCTGTTATGAACATAGTTGAGCACATGTCCTTATGGTATGATTGGTCATCCTTTGAGTATATATACAACAGTTGTATAGTGCTGGATCTTGAGGTAGAATGTTTCCTAATTTTCTGAGAAATTGCCATACTGATTTCCAAAGTGACTGTACAAATTTACATTACCACCAGCAGTGGAGGAGTATTCTTGTTACCCAGCATCCTCTCCAGCATAAGTTGTCATCAGTGTTTTTGATGTTGGCCATTGTGACAGGTGTAAATGGAACCTCAGAGTTGTTTTGACTTGCATTTCCCTGATGACTAAGGATGTTGAGTATTTCCTTAAGTGTCTTTCAGTTATTTATGATTTATGTGTTGAGAGTTCTCTGTTTAGGTCTCTACCCCATATTAGATTATTTATCATTTGATATCAGGTTTCTTGAGTTCTTTGTATATTTTGGAGATCAGTCCTCTTTCTGATGTAGAGTTGGTGAAGACATTTTCCGAACAATCTAACTTCTTAATCACTATGTTTGTGCCACAAATTTGTGTTTGCCTCAGTCTTGATCCCATATCTTTTTGTAGTGGGTAGTGGTATATTCAGAGACTCGTAATTGTTCAAAATGTTGATTATAAGTACCTATAACTGCTGAGCCATCAGTGGAGTATCTGTATTAACTCTTCAATAAACCAAAGCAAGGGGAATAATATGGAAGAGTAACTTTTTAATGTAAAGGTTTAGTTAATTTTAATATGTATAAAGTTCATGTTTCCTTTAAAAAACAGTTGTTAACACATAGTAAGTTTGTAACGACATATAATATAGATTGTTAAATAAAATCTTAAACATAATTGTACATTAGTTTGTAATTCATGGTTCAATACCTCCTAATAGAACTGTGGTGCAGTGCCCATATTTTTGAAACTCTATTTGTACTTTTGTTCTGTAAAAGCATATTAAAGGTGGAATACACATATGACTCAATAAAATATCTTTGCCAAATACTACTAATATGGCATTAAATTTTCATGAGGCTTTCTGGTAATTTTTTGTCATTTATCTATATACTCTGACTGGAAGAATTATTTTGAGATAAACATCAAATAAGAATTTTAAAATTATGTGTTCATTATTGTCTCCAGTTTTATGTTAGCCTACTCTTTAAGGCTGTTAGACCAAATATCCTTTAGCGTTTGTGGTAGTAATGGTAGAGTCTTAAGACAAGATTTCACTGTACAATCCAAGCTGGCTTTGAACTTTAGATCCTCCTTCTTGTTATCTCCCAACTACAATCATTGGGTCACCACACCAAAATCTTAAAGATTTTTTTACCCAAGGATTTTTTAAATCATTTTTTATTGATTTTATTGAGCTATATACTTATCTGTGCTCCCCTCCCTCCTTCTCCCCCCTTTCAGCCCTCTCCCATGGTCCCTATGTTCCCAATTTACTCATGTGATCTTGTCTTTTACTACTTCCCATGTAGATTAGATCCATGTATGTCTCTCTTGGTGTCCTATTTGTTGTCTAGGTTCTGTAGAATTGTGATTCATGGGCTGGTTTCTTTTGCTTTATGTTTAAAAAACACTTATGAGTGAGTACATATGATAATTGATAATTGTCTTTCTGTGTCTGGGTTACCTCACTCAATATGATGTTTTCTAGCACCATCCATTTGCCTGCAAATTTCAAGATGTCATTATTTTTTTATTTTTTGCTGTTTATTACTCCAGTGTGTAAATGTACCATATTTTCCTTATCCATTCTTCAGTTGAGGGACATTTAGGTTGTTTTCAGGTTCTGGCTATGACAAACAATGCTGCTATAAACATAGTGGAGCACATGTTTTTGTGTTACAAATGAACATCCTTTGGATATATAAGCAAAAGTGGTATTGCTGAGTCTTGAGGAAGGTTGTTTCTGAATTTTCTGAGAAATCACCATACAGATATCCAAAGGGGCTGGACCAGCTTGAGCTCCCAGAAACAATGCAGGAGTGTTCCCATTACCCCACAACTTCTCCAACATGAGTTTTCATCAGTGTTTTTGATCTTGGCCGTTCTTACAGGTGTAAGATGGACTCTCAGAGTTGTTTTGCTTTGCATTTCTCTAATGACTAAGAATGTTGAGCATTTCCTTAAGTGTTTTTTGAAACCAGTAGTGTAGGGGAGAACAGAGAGAAGAATACCCAAAGTTCTATTGACTGCTAATCTAACCCAATCAGCAAGCTCCAGGTTTTTAATAAGAAAACACTTTTCAAAAAATAAGGTGCAGAATAATTGAAGAAGACAGAGGACCTTGACCTTGGGTCCGAACACACTCATACACACACATACGCACACACACACACACACACACATATGTATACACATGAATACACAAAAGTAATAGATGTTATTACCTCAAAGTAAAATTATGGCTTAAAATTTGTAATTATAACTATACATCTTAAATAGTAAGAAAATAACTAATAATTGGGTTCCTTTCTATAAAACAGTAACTGAAAATAATGTGTCTTCTCCCACTCTTCATGAGTACAAACTAGGATGAAATTTTATCGAAGGATCCTTAGCAGGCATAAGACCACAGCAGAAATGACTGCAATGCCAGGGCAATTGGGATTTATTGCTGTTTAAATTTCAGGTCTTTTTGTAGAAAACAAAAACAAAAGCAAGCAAGCAAACAAACAAACAAACAAAAAAAAAAAACCAGCATTATCTAAAGGACAAGCAATACCTGAATGGTAGGATAGGCTCACTACAGTTTGCCCTTCTCATATATTATAGCCTGAAAATATATGAATAAAGTTTAGTGAGAAGTTTCCTGCAAGCCCAGAGAGGCTTAAGAGAACATCAGATGGGAAAGGAGAATCTGAGCACGGAAAATGACTCACAGGTGTTGACTATAGACCTTTTTCATTTCCTTTCCCTGTTTTCTTTTATGGCTTTGCCATAAAGCACAAACCATTCACACAGTAGATAAGTATCCTAGTGACCAAATGGCTAAAAGTAAAAGGACACTCCCTATTTCTAGCAGAGGATTTAAGAAAACAGATCACTATAAATGAAAGAATCCGACGAATAACTCAAACCTGAAAGGGCCAAACAAAGCAACCCTTAATTCTACCTTCATTCATTAGAAACTGAACATCTCTTGGGCAACACCTTAGCCCAGCATGGATTGGTCACACCAAGAACAGAATTTACCTATGCTCCTCTCCTATGGATATCAACAAACAGAAAAAGCCCAAGTTCCAACATTTTTCATAAATTAATTGAAACCAAGAGATGAAATATCATGGCACCATAAATACTCAAGCACAATCCAAGATTTCTTAACAATCACAAAAAAATGTCCTCTAAAGCAAACCATATCTTGGAAATGTGAGACAATGGCAACAAAAATAATGAAATAAATTCAAGGTAGAGATGTAAAAAGAATCTATTTTAATATTTTAATAGACTGTTATATAATCTTAAAATTGTCATGATTTGGAAAACAAAAATGGATACAAAATCCTGTCTATAACAAGTATAAAAATCTAATGATAAGTTCAAAAATTTCATCAGAACATTTGATATAGAATATCCTAAGTGTGCAATTTGTAAATCCCTCATAGGTCTGTGACTTAAGATTCAACATGATTTGCTGTCCCCATAATTCAATGTTATATAAAGTAATTACTGCAGCATGATTAATGGCTGTAATAAATATGCAATTAAAATTATATGTGACAGCAATATCATTCATATAACATATTGATCTGATTAAAATTTTGACTCCAAAACTTCTTTTATAGTCAGATAATTTCTATAAAAATCTAATATTCAAATATTTAAGATTATATGCTTCTTTCTTGATCTTCGTTTTTAATTGTTTTTATTGTAATTTATGCTTTCCTCCTCTCCCATCCCTTCATCCCCTCTCCCTTTCTACCCTGTTTCATGACCCCCTTGCTCCCAAATTTCTCAGGAGATCTTGTCTTTTACTCCTGCCCATGTAGATCCATGTATGTCTCTCTTAAGGTCCTCTTTGTTGCCTAGGTTCTCTGGGGTTGTGGACTGTAGGCTGGTTTTTCTTTGCTTTATGTTTAAGAGCTACTTATGAGTGAGTACACATTATATTTGTCTTTTGAGGTCTTGGTTACCTCACTCAATATGTGTTTTTTCTTTTTTATTGATTTTTATTGAGCTCTACACTTTTCTTTGTTCAATATGTTTTTTTTGTTCTAGATCCATCTATTAGGCTGCAAATTTTAAGATGTCATAATTCTTTATACCACTGAATATTACTCCATTGTGTAAGTGCATCACATTTTCTTTATCCATTCTTTAGTTGAGTGGCATGTAGGCTGTTTCCAGGTTTTAAATATTACAAATAATGCTGCTATGAACATAGTTGAGCACATGTCCTTGTGGTATTAATGAGCCTACTTTGGGTATATGCCTTCCAGTGGTATTGCTGGGTCTTGAGGTGTATTGTTTCCTAATTTTCTGAGAAATCACCATACTCATTTCCAAAGTGGCTGTACAAGTTTGCAATCCCACCAGCAATGCTGGAGCCTTCCCTTTACCCCACATTCTCTCCAGCATAATCTGTCATCAGTGTTTTTGATCTTGGCCATTCTGACTGGTGTAAAATGGAATATCAGAATTGTTTTGATTTGCATTTCTCTGCTGACTAAGGATGTTGAACATTTCCTTAAGTGCCTTTCAGCCATTTGAGATTTGTGTGTTGAGAGTTCTCTGTTTAGGTCTCTACCCAATTTTTCATTGGATTATATGTTCTTTTGAGTGACATGTAGTAACAGAAATCAAGGGACAACAACAGCATGACGATGTTTCATAAAAACAGAGCAGACATCATTTTAATTAGAGTCTCCTGTCATTTATTTCCCACTGTTCTCATTTTTAGTTAGTAACACAATTTTAAGTTTTTTCAATAAATAAAAGTAGACTAAGCCTAAATAAAATATTTTTCCCTTATGAAACAGTACATCATGTGACATCAGTAAGAGAAAAAAGACACAAGAGAAAATACCATATAGCTGGGAACACATACCCACTTTCCTTATCTTTAACGAAAAAACATTTTTATCACCCAAATCTAAATTGCATGCTAAATAATGTCATGATGATGGGGAAACCAACAGTTGACCCACACTCATAGGTGCTCACAAAAGTCTAAACTGACAGATAGGGAGTCTGTATGGGACTGAAATAGACCCCCTACATGTGGGCAACATTTGCATAGCCTGATCTCTTTGTGGGGACCCTGGCAATGGGATCTCTCACTGGCTCATGAGCTGGCATTTTGGAGCCATTTCCATATAGTGATATGCCTTGACTCAGAGGGAGGGGCTTGGTCCTACCTCACCTGAATTTGGCAGGCCTTATTGACTCCCCATTAGAGACCTTACCCTTTCTGAGGAGTGGATGGGTGATGGGTTCAGAGTAGGCACAGGACAGATGAAGGAGGAGAAGAAGGAAAAACTGTGGTTGGTATGTAAAATGAATTTTTTTAAAAAAAGAACCCAATTGTTTATAGAGGGAAAAGAGTATTTTACCACTGGTGAATAAGTTAGAAAACAATAAATTTTCTTTAATTTTGCAGTTATATATTTTTTTCCATTTCATTTTATCGCAGGAAGTTCTATGTATTAGGACAAAAACAATTTCCTCACTTTAAAGTGGAAAGCTAACTATATTCTCAGAAGCAAATCCAGTAGGAGGAGGAAGAGGAAGCATTCTTGACAAATAATCTACTTATGAATTAACAGAAACATGCTGGCAGCTTGAGGAAATTAAACCCGAAGGAAAAAAATCTACCCTGCTGCAGTTTAATGGTTTTATAAGCTTGCTAATTGCAAGGGTTATTGCTTAAAATGATCTACAAATCCAATACTTCCTGCTTCTGAGAATGGCACAGACAGGACGAGAGCAAAATCTCCTTTTTACTTGCTTAGTACAATTTGATTTCTATTGATGGTTCCAGACAGATGTCCCGCACAAACCATGGAAACCCTTCTAATGTTGCCACCTGCAGAAGCCTCCACTTCACAGAGCATTTCTGCATTCAGGCTACATCTTCGTCCTCCCATATATATTCACGCACGGTTATCTTATTTCACTTTACTGCAAAGTACCCTATCCAAAGCAGCATTGGAGGAGTGTTGTTACACAGACACACACAAGGATCTGCACTCCATTCTCAGTATGCTTCCTACTTCCTTCTCAGAGAAGCATCCGGATCTTTTTGACTTGCTTTTAGGTAATGAAGGGATATGTTCTAAGAGATAGGAAGTGCAATTGCAACATATCACTCATGTTCTGAATTATGTCGTGTTTAAATGTGATTCTACAGTATCCTTTCTGATATCATAGAAGCAGAAATTTAAGCTTTTGAAGGAACACAAGAATTGTGAATACTTGTAAAGCAAGACAATCATTGATAATGATGATCCTAAGAGACTGGAGAAATAACTCAGTGTATTGGCTGCTTGCTGTGCAATATTGAGGACCTGAGTTGGATTCCAACACCTCCCTAAAAGTCATGTGCTTCTGTACATGTCTATAACAATAGTAAAAAGTGAGGACCTACACACAGACCTATCCAGCGAACTTCTTACCCAGCCAGTCTAGAAAAAATGGCAAGCTCCATGATCAATGAGAGACCATGTTTCAGAAGTTAAGGTGGAGCACAATAGAAGACACCCAATGAAACAGTCCCTGTATATAAGTACACGTACACACATGCACACACTATTTCTTTTCTCTCTTATAATAAGCAAAAATAGTCTAGTACCCTGAAATGGCCACAAGTGTTACTTCTAGATATAATGTGCATAGAATTTGTAACTGTTCGGGGATGATGATGCTTAATCTTGATGAGATGCTTGGAACTCCCATGAGAATATTCACAACCAGATTGTATTTAACTGGAAGACCCTTCCAAAATCTGATCACACCTTCCAGTGTCAGTTCATTGAAGAGAATGAATAGGAAAGAAACTGCTTTTTGTGTTCTGGCTAGCCTTCACTTTCACTAGCAAGTTTCTCTATCCTATTGTAGTTGATATGAAACCCAATTTCTTCAGAATTCCACCAAAGACTGAAAACCAACAGTTCTCTAGGGGAATCCTCTAGGGCTTTTCGTGCCAGGCTGAAACTTCAGGAACAGCTATTCTCATGGGCTAAGGAGCTGCTAGATTCTTGTTTTTTTTTTTTTTTTTTTTTTTTTTGTCTGTCTTAAGACAGACATGTTGGACAACCTGGACACAGCCTGCATGTTAGCCTAATAAATTGTGTGAGGGGCATTTGTGTTTGCGTGTGTGTTTTCTATTAGTTCTGTTCCTTTAGTGAACTCTAATATGAGGAAGTAACACATAAGTTCTGTGATTCGTGGAACACTTACATGCACAAATTCCATGTATGTTACGTATCCATCACTTATCCAAATTATACAAACTAAATTTGCCTCTGAGCATGTTGTTTTCTGATTTAAAATGACAGACAATTCCCTGCATTACCTATTCTAATAGGTAATGAAATAGAAGTAAAACTTGGAGAAAAAAAAGGTTTTAAATAAGAAAACCTGTGATATTTGGCAGGTTTCAGCACTGATAGCAATAAACAATTTTATGCTAACTTAGGGGAAATTGAAGCTTATTTCTAGCCGGATCACAGGTCAGTGTTGACTCTCATCTTCATGGATCCAAAGCCTATATACACACTTAACTTGCCCTTGAGTTTGACAATGGTTTCATTCCATGACTGAGACTTGGTTATCATCATTTTCAATTGCTGTCTTCCCCCAACACAACTGTTTTCATTGTATAGGTGTAAATCCTTTTGAAAGAAAAGATAAATTACTAAAAGTACCACCATCAAGCCTTAATTCCTGACAGGACATGACAGCAATGATTTCTTTGTCTATGTATTCTACTCAGCTGGGGTTGGTTTTGATTCATTAGTTCTGAAGTGATGCTTATGTTAGAAATAAAGAGGTGAAAAGAAAGAACAAAAGATGTAGGGGGTTAAAATATGTTGAAGAGAAATCTAAAGCAAAGCGAAGTCAGGTCTGATGTGTGCTTTCTCTTGTGCACTTCTCCTGGGAGCTTGTAGAGGGCTGACAGGTGGGACTTCGGCTTAGTTATTGTAGCAGAGCTGCATCTTGTTTAAACAGTTTGGTGAGAATTTTGTGGGGTGTCTTTTGATAATACCCACCACATCCTCTACCTCTTCCCAGTTCTAACTCCTTTCTCTATCCAGCCAAATTTGTGCCCTCTTTTCTAATTTTAATTTTTTAAATTTATTTATATGACCATTGATTCCAATTTGTGCTGCCTATAAAGTTGTATATGTAGATGATCCGGCAGTTTTTGTAGACTTTGGGAGTTTTTGCTCTTAAAGAAAACTAAGTCTCCCCCTTCTAGCAACTATCAATGCCGATATCTCCTTGCATAGGAGTGAGACTTGTTCATACATACATCTGTTCTCTTTGCTGGGATTTGGCTTGGCTTGAGCTTGCATGTGACTTATGTATGTTGTCTCAACTGCTGTGCATTCCTATTTGCAACTGCCCCTGCTCTTTCCAGATAATATTGTTTCCTTGTAACAATCCACCTCCTCTTTCATGAAGATCTCTCTGTATTTGTCAGGGAGGGGTACAATACAGATGTGGCATTTACTGTGTAGAATTATACAGTCTTGCTCTTTGTATACTGATCAGTTATTAGTCTATGTGTTAATTATCTACTACAAATAAAAATTCTCTGATAGGTTTGAAAAATGATCTAACGCCTAATGACATTTTGTTATGCCCATATATTAAATCACATCCAATTCATAAAGATCCCAAAGAGAGATATGAGAAATACTCAACTTTGCTAAGTAGATTGTACAAGGTTACACAGTGTGTCTTTTTTTTGTTTTGTTTTTTGCATATAATAACAGTTTATTTTTTTAATTTATTTATTTATTTAAGATTTCTGTCTTTTCCCCACCGCAGCCTCCCATTTCCCTCCCCCTTCCCCAGTCAAATCCCCCTCCCTCGTCAGCCCAAAGAGCTATCAGGGTTCCCTGCCCTGTGGGAAGTCCATGGACCACCCACCTCCATCCAGGTCTAGTAAGGTGAGCATCCAAACTGCCTAGGCTCCCACAAAGCCAATACGTGCAGTAGGATCAAAAACCCATTGCCATTGTTCTTGAGATCTCAGTAGTCCTCATTGTCTCTATGTTTTTTCCCAAGACGGTTTTATCCCAGGCTTTTTCAAACACAGGTCAGCTGGCCTTGGTGAGTTCCAAACAAGGACTTCTTGAAGTTTGCAGGCAAATGGATGGAAATAGAGAACACGACCCTGAGTGAGGTAAGCCAGACCCAAAAAGAGGAACATGGGATGTACTCACTCATATTTGGTTTCTAGACATAAACAAAGGAATTGAGCCTCTAATACGTGATCTTAGAGAAGCTAAATAAGAAGGAGAACCCAAAGAAAAACATAAAGGCATCCTCCTGAATATCAACCTTCATCAGGCGATGAAAGGAGACAGAGACAGAGACCCACATTGGAGCACCGGACAGTAATCTCAAGGTCCAAATCAGGAGAAGAAGGAGAGTGAGCACGAGCAAGGAACTCAGGAACGCGAGGGGTGCACCCACACACGGAGACAATGGGGATTTTCTACCACAGTGTGTCTTGAATCACAAGCAGTGAAACAATTTAATTTTAGGAGATCACAGCAGCATCCTAAAAGCCACGTTAACATTGGAAGCACTGAACATTTGAGTAGAGGAGAAAATTCACTGTAGTAGAACATTTCTGTCTTTGCAACTAATGTGGTTGTTTCCCTATTGTGTACATTTTACTAGTAACCCCCCCAAGTTTGATCAGCTGTGTAGTGAGGGCACAAATGGCTCAAAATTCAATGGTTTTAATCAAGGTATGTATACATGAATCTAAAAGCCATTGATCATACCAGGAAGGATAGTGACATTTCCTAGGAGGCAATTACAAATTAGCTTTGACTTGAAATTCTAGAGAAAATAATTTTTATTAAAATTATAGTCTCTGTGCCTCTTTAATCATGCCTACATTAGAATCATTGGGTAGCATATCTGCACATGTCAAGTGATATATGTTTGTAGCTTTAAGTAGGGAATAGAAGGTGGTTTTATGATGCTGAAGGCATGTGTAGCTGTAACCACATTAGCTTAGATGAAGATAATTGTAAACTCTCAAGAACCCTTGTGAGGCAAACTCTTATTGTCAATTTGACTGCATTGTGTCTTTACCTAGAAGATACACATCTGGAAATGATTGTGAGGATGTTTCTAGAGAGGCTGAACCAAGGAGAGAAGGCACAATGGGACTGCAAGCCTCACTATCCTTGGGGCAGCTGAATGAATGAAAGATGTAAAGGAGAAATATGAGTGACAGCGTTCACTTTCTGAGGGTCTTGGATCTTGTCAGGACATGATCAGTCATTGCTCTCTCAGTCCTATGACCACCCAGGCCTTCCTGCTGTGTAATATGTGTTTTCTCGATTGTGACCCAAAACAAACCCTTCCTCCCTTTTGCCACGTACTGTATCTCAGCAATGAGAACAATCATAGGGCATACATTACCCCACCAAAACAAAGTTGCTTTGAAATCTTCCCATACAAAATGACATAGGAATGAATATTAATTTATTGATTTGAAAGACTGAGAACAAATGGGCATATCAAATGCTTTAAGGGTGAGAGAAACTACCCTATGGTGATCGATGTGCAATGTGTTAATTCCTTAAATCATTGTGTTCTGAGTTTAACATAGGTGAATGCCACCATTGTTTGCTTAATTTCTGCCCTGCCACCCCTGCAATTCAATGTGTTCTCCTTTCATTTTAAACCTGATGAGTCCACATGGTGCTGCCCATAGCAGCATGAATGTGTGTACACCTATTAGAGCGTGAATACCAGCTCAGTGCCCACATCTCTAAAGTAAACTTAATTGCCTCCTCTTGTTGATACTAATTGCCCATAGCTTCTCAGCTAGGGTTAGGACTCCATGACCCCCACCCCACCCAACCCTTGCAGGGGTTTTGATGACTGGATCTTGGGCAGGGCTTGTGCACACAGTAGTAGCTGCCATGAGTTCCTGTGTGCAGAGATCCTATTATGTCCAGTAGATCATGCTCCACAACGGAGACAACTCTTAAAAGATTAAAAGGAGCCGGGCGGTGGTGGCGCACGCCTTTAATCCCAGCACTCGGGAGGCAGAGGCAGGCGGATCTCTGTGAGTTCGAGACCAGCCTGGTCTACAGAGCTAGTTCCAGGACAGGCTCCAAAGCCACAGAGAAACCCTGTCTCGAAAAAAAAAAAAAAAAAAAAAAAAAAGATTAAAAGGATAGGAAATAAAGAATGTTGTATGCTTATGGTATTCAGAATACACATCAAAATGAGTTTTACTATTTGGGCAAAGCATATGCTCTATTACCCCCAAATATTAACAATCTAGACATTTACAGAAATCAGCTGTCAATCTGTGGTCAAACTGGAGGATACATGGAGACAAACTGTTGTTAGTGCTGCTGGTGTCAATGTTTGCTATTGAGAGCCATTCTGAAATCGATTCTTCTGAGTGTTTGCCAACTACTCAATACACTGTGTGACATGCTGGATATCACAATGCCTCTACTGTGGCTATTTGAAGTTTTAATGTTTGAAAATTGAATAGCCTGTCGCTGCTACTGAAGGGGCCAATAACTATGAAAGCTGCTATTGAGTCACATACTCAAGGGCCATAATAACTGTTATATGTCTTAGATTTTTTACAGCAGCTGTTTCTTTAAAAAATCAATCTCCAATTTTTTTTCCTATAAAAACATCTAGATGAGTCATATTCAGGCTTTCAGTAACCACATCTCCAGTGCAGATTGAGGATATCTTATTAAGCATGCAACTTTCCACATTACTAAAGACAAGTGTGCATGTTTACAATTAAGTAACAGTAGTCTAAAAGAATTCTACTTGCTTTGTCACCACAAAAAATAAGTGTGAAAATTGAATAAAATCAATCAACAAAGAGACAATAGATTCAATGGTATGCAGGTATGCACTACATTTTCATCTACTGGTACAGACGGAAGGACATATTTAAAATATATGTACCTTTGAAGATTTTATTTTACATGAAAAGCACCCAGTTTCAGCATTCATGGTAGGTTCCTCGGCATTATTTCTCTTCCTGTGTTTTCTTTTTGACCCTTATTTTATACTGATTCACTTATTATTAAAGTTTAAACTTGTTCTAATATACGACATCTTGACATCAGCATTCCAGTTGAGTTAGAGTGAGGAATGGGAAAGAGCTGAAATAAATACATTTTCAGATAAAAAAATGTGAGGGCAACAATTTTTATCAGTTTGTATGTTTGTTTTTCATAGACATCTATGTAATTAAACATGCTCTTCCATTTCATTGCATCCAAACTAAATTGTGGTATCAACAAATTCTCATAATTTTAGTGTTCTACTTAAACTTGCATTTTTAATGTTGGAAATACATTCTTAATTTAAATTGTAGTCATTACTGCAATTCAAAATTGCTAAATTCTGCAAAAAAAAACTGTAGTATTTGGGTTTATTTTTACTTTATGGACAATTTTCCTTTTATTATTTTTAAGGTGAATTAAACATAGTGCAGAAGAATCCTGGACCATATTCAACAAACTGATAAAAACAAACAAAAACCAAACAATTCTGCCTTTCTAGATAAAATAAATGGCACATGAGATTGAACTGCTGGAACAGTCAACTCAAAAATACTCTTTCATTCTAAGGCACTGGTGGACAGACAGAGATAAGGGAAAGAAGACATTTTGAAACAATGTAACTTGTTCCAATTTTTTTATAGATAATACTAATACCATCCTATCCAATGCTGGCTAGTTTTATGTCAACCTAAGGCAAGCTAGAGTTATCAGTGAAGAGGGAGCTGTAATTGAGAAAATGCCACTGTAAATTTGGGCTGTAGGCAAGCTTCTGGGGTTTATTCCAAATTAGTGGTTAATGTGGAAGGGCCTAACCCATTGTGGTCAGTTCCATCTTTGGGCTTGTGGTCCTGGGTTCTATAGAAAAGCAGAGCAACCAATGAGAATCAAGTCAGGAAGCCACACCCCCCTTCATGGTCAATGCATCAGTTCCTACTTTAGGGTTTCTCTCAGATCTGAGTTCTGCCTTAGCTTCTCTCACTGGACTGTGATAAGGATATAAAAGCAAAATAATTTCTCCCTAAATTGCTTTTGGTTATGGTGTTTCATCTTAGCAATAGTAACCCTAACTAAAGCAGATCCTCTGTTGAGTAACAATAATAAGGAAACAAAGAGGCTATCAACTAGAGAGATGGGAAGGGTTAGAGGGACTGTACCTGAGAGAGTGTAAGGAGTCTTAAAAGTAATATAATTCTATTTCACTCAAAAGCACATTTAAAAACAAAATAAGAAAAAATCCTTTATAAAAAAACCCTTTGTTGAAATGTCTGTGTCTACTCTAGGCTCATCTTTTTATTTCAAATTCATCCTCTTTGAAGATGTAAATTAATTAAAAGTATCACAGCTTACATTTTTATTTATATTTCTTTGATCAATTAAATAGCAAGCACTTTTGCAAAATTGCCTACTATGTAGAGAGAACTAGCTAAAGGGTCAATTTGACCTCTGGAGGTTTTAAGGAAGAGAGTGAGATCACAATAACAGGCTTTAAAGCAACTATGACCTTGAAGAGGGCCCAGAGTATGTAGAAGATACAGGAAAACAGGAAAGAGTTTGAGAAGACAAAACAATAACTCAAGTCTAATTAAAGCAGACGTAATATGGCCTGCCTTCTATTTCTCAAAATTTGACCTAAATTCTTACAAAGACAGTACCTGCCATCAGACACCAGAGTATATTTATAGCACATTGTAGGCACAAAACAACATTATGATGACTTTATTAAGATATCCATTATATGTCTGGTAGAGCTATAGACCAGCAAGATTATAGAACTTGTCTTGGTAGACACATGATGGAAGGACCAAGGAAGGAAGTCTTCAATCCTAATGAATTAGCGTAGTATTAAGGTTATGCAGTCTGTATCATATTCAGGCTTAACTTGGCCACTTCTGCTGCATGACTTTAGACAAATCACTGAGTGTATATGTTCTCTAGCTTCCTTCTGAGTAAAATGTTCCTAATAGTAATGGGCAATATTTATAAGGCCACTTGCAAAGTCAAAATCGCAATTAATCTCTCAAAAAAATCATGGCAATCATTCTAAAAGTTATCAGAACAGATACACTAATATAGATACATAGTGTTCACGATCCACATTAAAAAATTATCATAGAGCAAAAAAATTCTTTTTAAAAAAATATTAAATGAGAAGAGAATTAAGATAATACCAGTCTATGACTTATATAGCCAATGCTATTAGACACTGTAGACTACAGTTATTCTCCTTCCTTTTGTGGATACTGACCACTGTTGAGTGACCAGGAATGCCGAGTTAGAGAAAATACCATTCTGAAAATAGATTTAGATTAGAAACTTCTAATCCTAATGCAGAGAATCGATACAAGGAATATAAAGGTTGATCAATACCATGTCAACATATTGTACCCTTTAGAATAACTTCAGGAAATAATGTATGAGATGAGATCAATTAACATCAATCTCCCCCTGCAAATATTTAGGGATCATGGAGTAAAGATAAAAATATAAGGGATATAAAAACAAGAATAGAAGTAGAAAAGAGTTATAAGACATGGGTCTTCTCTTTCAAATTGGGGATGATGGAATTGAAATTAAATGGTATGCAAGCATCCACAGAAGCTGTCTCCCACATTGATGACATTTAGGAAATGAGATTAGCTTCTAGGATACCATGAGTAAGAACTTTCTGCTTCATGATGGCAAATTGGCAAATGAAATGTTTTAGTCAATCCTGGGTAAGTTTGCAAGCACAAATGTTTTCACATATTTCCTGGACTCTGACTTGGATGGAACATGATATTATGCCAGTTAGTGGTAGTACATACCTTTAGTCCCAGCACTCAGGAGGCAGAGGCACACAGATCTCTGTGAATTCAAGGCCATCCTGATTTGTTTTTTAATTTTATTGAGCTCTACATTTTCCTCTTCTCCCCTCCCTACCTCTCCTCCCCTTCAACTCTCTCCCAATGTCCCCATGCTCCCAATTTACTCAGGAGATATTGTCTTTTACTACTTCCAATGTACAAAAAGAAAGAAAAAATGAAACCAAACATAATCATTGAAGTTGTTCAGTAATAACACAATCTTTTTTCACAACAGACAACAATCTGTTTGTAATATTTGGTCCTCCCTTGTATATACAAAAACACCAGCACATATGTGCTGAGGATGCCATTTTAGATGTCTAAACAACAATTACTTAACCTCACACTACATATATGGCAATCTTTCTAAGACTTAACAAAACAGAGACAACAAGTCAGATACATAGAGTTCATGTTCCAGATTGTCTATTTTTAAGATCTATTCAACTCCTCTCTCCCTCTCTCTTTCTCTCTCTCTCTCTCTCTCTCTCTCTCTCTCTCTCTCTCTCTCTCTCTCTCTCTCTGTGTGTGTGTGTGTGTGTGTATGTGTGTGTGTGTGTGTGTGTGTGTGTGTGTGTGTGTGTGTGTAAACCCTAACAAATAGCCCAGGGGATTTGGATGTAGATAGTTTTATATAGTATGAGCTGCATCCTAGCAATCAACTGGGATACTGAGAAAGAGCAGTGCATGCTCTTAACCACAGAACCATCTGTCTGGCCCTCCCATTGTTTTAGATAATGTTCCACAGATCACTGGCATGGAAATTTAGTGTAATATTAAAATGCTCCAAGTTTTCAGCCCTAGGCTGGAAACCTTCTGTACTGTGATTTAGAAGCACTAAGAAGACATATTGAGTTCTCCTTCATCTCAGCTCTCTAGACCATGTCACAGCTATGATACAGGAAGTATTTCCTGGAAACACTTTTTTTAGAAATTAGTGTTCTATATAACTTTAAGACAATGAAGCAAGAGTTAAAGTATAGCTCCTCCCCCACAGCATGGTACTAGAAAGTTTCATTATATTGTCCTTTTCCTAATTTGGGCATAGAGACAGGGTTGTTTATTTTGCCACCAAAACAATGCTGCTGTGTCTGGTGTGTTCTGTGCTTAGTTTGAGGGCAAGCACTGTGGAAATCCTGTTTTCCTTTTTCCTCTTGGCTATTCTTCTTGTGAGGAAACTCAGCCAAGACTAAATGGTGAGAGATAAATGATGGTATCTGTTTTAGTTAGGTTTTCTGTTGCTGTGAAGAGACACCATGACCATATCAACTCTTTATTTATTTATTTATTTATTTATTTATTCATTCATTTTCATTCCATTATACATTCCACACAGTTTTCCCTCTGATCCCTCTTCCCCTCCCCTTTGCCTCTACTATAGCTCAACCTCCATCTACTCCTCCCAATGGTTAAGATTCAGCAAAGTCTGACACATTAAGATGGGCCAGGACTAATCTCCTCTCCCCTGCAATAAGGCTGAGCATGGCACCCCACCATAGGAAATTGACTCCATCAAGCTAGTTCATGCATGAGGAGTATATACATAAAACTAGCCAAAAATCCTTTGGTCTATACTCTACCCTGCCTGCCAGTTATGGTGGAAACAAACTTGTGTTAGTAACCAATTAATGTTTTATTTGACCTAATGCCTACTTCATGAGATGGAAGCCAAATCCATCACTACTTGTATGACCAAGGACCAGAGACTAGATAATCCAGGGATTTAAGGTAAAATTGTTTAAAAGAAAAGTAAGTAACAATAAAATGACCCCTAGTGATATTCTGTTATACTCAGGTCAGTGTCTTGCTCAGCCTCCACCAGAAAAACTCCCTTCTGAAGAAGATGGGAACAAATAAAGAAAACCACAGTAAGACATTACATACACATACACACACACAGAGAGAGAGAGACAGAGATAGAGAGAGACAGAGAGAGACAGAGACTTTAGAACATTCATTTCTAAATGAAATGTCTCCATTAGTTTCCCCAAAGAGCTCAGGAAATCCCCCCAAAAAAGATGAAGCATAAAGAATGTAAGAGCCAGAGGGTATCATGGACACCAGAAGAGCAAGACCAAAGAAATCAACTGGAAAAAAAAGCTCATATAAACTCCAAGAAACTGAAGCAACAAGTTCACAGCCTACACAAGGCTATACAAGGTTCTCTGTGTATATCTTATGGCTTTCAGTTAGGTGATATTTTTGCAGCTCCTTAGTGTGTGAACAAATAGGTCTTTGGTTCTTGTTCCTTATCTTGGGATTCTTTTCTTTCTGTTACTTTGTTCAACTTCAAAGTAGTGGTTTTATTTTGTCTTATTATATTTTATTTTGTTATGTTTGGATGTTCCCTCTTAGAAGCTTGCACCCTACATACACACACCTTTTTGTTATTTGTTTGAAACAGGACATCTATTTGTAGCTCTTACTGTCCTGGCACTTGCTCCGTAGCCAAGGCTGGCCTTGATCTCAGGGATCCACTTGACTCTGCTTTCTAAATGCTGGAATTAAAGTTGTATGCCACCACTACCCAGCTAGCCTGTCCTTTTCTAATAAGAGACAGAAAGAGAGTAGACCTAGATGGGGGCGGGGAAGTAGAGAGAAAATTTGAGGAGTATAGGGAGGGTAAACTGTTGCTGTAATATAGCACACATAAAAGAATCTATTTTTAATAAAGTGAAAAATTATATGTAAATAAATATTATATACCATGAAGTAGTTTAGATTTCAAAAACACAGTTATTCACATTCTAACCCATACTTACTTTGACTATTTTAACTGGGAAAGAGTAAACAAGAATAAGAGTAGACAAGTGGTAACTGGCCACCAATTATTTTTTAAAATAAAATTATTTGGCACTGTTTCTCTACGTGTCTGCTCTAAACAACTGTAGGGAAACTCCATCCTCCTGACATAAATTCAGTCTATATTTCTTCTTTCCACAGTCCTTACTGCCTGTCTTTCAAACACTGCTCACATTAAAAATTAGCAATTAGTTATACATCACATTAATGCAATTTTTTTACTAAGTTATAATATCCTTAAGAACTAGTACATGTCCAGATGTCAGAGTGCCTTCCACCATGGAAATTCTCAATGAACACAGAAGGGTGAATAAGTCAAATTGTAAATAACTGACATAGAAGAAAGAATGGGAGAAAAAGATGCAACACACTATTCTAGTGGTATTTATTTTGTTCTCTACTTCTCAATTAGAAATGTATTCTCTTCTTATTTTTAAAATTATATTAATTATAATATAATTATAAATATATAAGAACATATATGTATATATTCTTAAGTATATAGGCCAAATCATGGTTCTTCTTTTCCCTCAAAATTCAAGGTGTTAACATTTCAATTGAATGTAGGAATTGGTTTCTAGACTCATATATTTTACCATTAACATACCTGCAGGATTTAAAATAAATTTTTGGCAGCATAGTTCACTGCATTTTCCAAAAAATTTTCATCTCATACTTCCACCACTGTAAAACATTCCTATCTTGCTAACTCACTTAATGGCAAACAGGTAAATGTTCTGACAATGGAGAAAGCATAAATTTAACTTCAAATTTCTAGATATTTTCTCTCTTGAGAAATACTGAAATAATGCTGTGAATAATATAAATTGCCATTATCATCAACTGGCTACGGCTATGCATGGAAGTATACAATAAGACAAAAGTCATTTATTCCTTATGATAATCCTAAGAAATTAATATTACCTTCTCATCATTTTTAAAAGAGGGAATTAAAGACTAAAGGTGTAGGCTCACACAAAGGAATACATAGAGGAATGAAATAAGCCTCTAATACTTTTGTCCTGAATAGAGGTTACTGTCAAGATATGATTTCATTAATGAGAATCATGTAATGCTGAACACTTCTGTGATACCAAATACAGAAGTGAACATAATCATACAGTAAAGTTCAAAGTAGTTTAAACCCTTGACTTGTACTTTAGGTAAATGAGATAAGTATAGTGTGAGTACAATTTAGCAAACGATGTCATCAATTTATCAATCAGGAAAGTGGGACACAAAGAGGTTGAGTCAATTAACATACATTTGTTAAATTAGTGAACCAAGATTCAGATTACTACTTCATCTCATGACATTTGCTCTTATCATCAATTCTTGTTCCTTCAAGTTTTTCTGACTTCTCTCTCAGCACAGCCAAGTGCTCTATGTATTCCTGAATGAATAATGGCTTTTGCTTGTTGTAAAGAGTATAAAGAAATCTGATGATGAAAACAAATGATAAGAAGAGAGCATAAGTGCATTCTGTTTCACCCCCTTGGTGCTTGACTATCACTGCTGAGAGCTGCATAGATCCAAGGCTTTCTGGGGACCCATAGGAAACACAAGTTCTGTGTCCTTGTGAAGGAGCAATTTTTGCAAGACCCAATCTGGTCCTGGAACCTAGGCCTTAAGGAGTTAAGGTTTTAGTTCTAGGGAACTGGCTTTCTCCCCTAAAAGGCTGTGGTTATTAGCACTAATGCAGCTATGTCTGAGGTATACAGTGTTATCTTTGCCAATACTGTCTGATTTAGCACTATGCTGATCTTGGCCATTTCCCCACTGCTAACAGTATATAAAATGATGTACTTATTAATATACCTGCTTGGCATAAGTCATAGCTTGTGCAAGATCTCATGCTTACCTTTTTATCTTTTCATTCCTTGGGTCTCTCTCTCTCTCTCTCTCTCTCTCTCTCTCTCTCTCTCTCTCTCTCTCTCTCTCTCCCTCTGTCTGTCTCTCTCTCAGGAGCCTGTCACTGAAGATGACTTGCAGATCCACATTAAGAGCAATAGAGATGGAACATGCTAAGTAAAATGATTAAGAAGCCAAAATGCAGATAATATAAAATGTGTTGCATCTCTAAAAAACATTGATTTTAGAATTCATCAGCTGAAGAAGAAATCTCTTAAGAAGTTGTGAGTAATTCCTTTGAGGGACATAGAAGCAAAATAAGAATAATAATTTAGTGGAACACGTATTTCTATTTAATAACTCATCTTTGGTAATTCCCTAAAATAGATCCCTGAATTTTCCATTATGACTAGACAATCTAAAATCACATTATTTTTACCAAAGCCATTTTCTCCAAGATCTTGACTAATATAGATTGTGTAATAACCCAATCACTGTGGCCTAAGCATCAGCCCTAATTATCATGTTATTAGCTGAAGTTATGTAATTTTAATACTACTGCTATATACTTTTGCCCTCAATAAGATGAATAAATAGGACAAGTTTGTAATAAAACATTTCTATAGAATATATCTATGAATATTCAGTAATCTTCAAGAAAAGTGAAAGAGGTGAAGTAACAATCAAAAGTAAAAATAGACATGATAATTTTATTCAAAGAAACAACTAATATCTACATAAAAACCACAACAGAAAATTGGTTATTATAAAAGTGAAATGATAATTCTTGACAATGAGAAAAGGAACTTGTCATGCTACTGATGAGAATATAAATTAGCATAACTATGGTAATAGTGTGGGAGTTCCACAAAAATTAACAGAGAATGATCATATGATCAGTTGTTTCATTAATGGATACATATGAGGAAAAATGAAATCAGCAGGTTGAAGAGATATCTTCTTCCATATTCAATATAGCACTGTTCTCAACATCAAGAATTAGAAATGATCCAGGTTTATCAACTAATAAATTCATTAGAAAAATAGTGTACCCCACACACATACAATACTACCCATCTGCCATATAAAGAATAAAAATCCAGTCATATTACCTGAGGTTTTTCTTTTCTGCCCTGTTCCCACAATCATTAAGTCCCAAAGGTATCACACAGAGGTCTACATTACTGATTGGCCCATTAGCACAGGCTTCTTATTAACTCTTATGTCTTATATTAGCCCATTATTCTTATCTGTGTTATCCATGTGGCTTGGTACCTTATTCAGTGGGTCAGGCACATCTTGCTTATTTTGTGAATGGGATAGGACTGCAGAAGAATGTGCTTCTTTCTTCCCAGAATTCTCCTGTTCTCTTTGACCTGCCTCTACTTCCTGTCTGGTTGTCCCACCCATACTTCCTCCCTGGCTACTGGCCAGTCAGTGTTTATTTAAAATATAATTGACAGAATATAGACATTTGTCCCACAAAACTTACCAACCCCCTTTAAAAAAAAAAACAAAAACAAGAACTCTGAATCTAATATCCTTTGTTTAGCTTTTCTCCTGACCATTAGCCATAACAACTTGTAACCAACACTCTAAATGAAGGAAAATATCCATAGTCCATTTTTTGGGGAATATGGGTGTAGTTTTCCTGTTGGTTGGGTTGCTGATAATCTTATGGGGACCTAAAGAAAATTTAGAATTATAATCAAGTTCTTTCTGGAGTATCCCATGAGACTTGATCAGGCAACATCTTGAATCTGTTCTGGATGAAGAACTCAGACATCTGGGCCATCTGTTCCTACCAAGATTTCTCAGGTGGTCTTCCTTGACCAAACCTGATTTTTCTTAACTCAGAATAAATCCATAGCTTCTCATATTCTGTGGAAACAAAAGCAAAACCTCTTCTCCAAAGTAACATCTCTTTTGACTTCAATTTTGAAGTCAAGGTATTTTCAAAATACCTTTCTTGGATTAATTCAGCAGCATTTATAAACGAATATCTTTTGGCAGCTGTTGCTTCTTCTTCAGTATTCAAACAATTCAAAGAGAACATAATAACATACAGTATCCAGATCTCTGTGTATTTTTCAACTTTGTGTGGGTTTATTTTAACCTCTATTTCTCTTATTTTTAATTTTTAGATTTTTGAGACAGAATTTCTTTGTGTATCTTTGTCCTGGAATTTACTTGTATACCAGGTTGTCCTTGAACTCACAGAGATCTGTCTTCTTCTGCCTCCTAAGTGCTGGGATTAAAGGCATGTGCCACCATGCCTTGAACTCACAGAGGTCTGCCTGCCTCTGTTTCCTAAGTGTTGGGATTAAAGGTGTGTGCTGCCACACACAAATACTCTCTTTATTTTTCTTTTTTCTCCCAAGCCTACATATATTTTTAAACACAGTAAACCATTTAGAGGGTTTTTGTCATATTTGAATCTATATTTATTGTATCTCTCTCTCTCTTTTTCTGACCACATGAGTTTTTAATTCACTAAGCAATATGGAGAGAATTAAAGCCATGGCTTTTATGGCTGGATTCAGCCCATTCCTTAGTTTTCTGAGATTCCAGGTTCATGGCAGAGGTACCAGCTGGAGCTGTGTTTATTATCACAACTCTATGGCATTTCAAAGTCCCTGCCAGCAAGCAAGCAGCAGCAGTCTGTTCAGAAACCACACTCAAGTGCTCTGTAGTCAGACTTCCTGCCTGAAAGAGTCAGAGTTTTCTCTGGCAGGAAGGACCAGAAAGCCAGCATTTTAAAACAATGTGGCTTTTTAAAAAATGCTATGGCTGAAAACCAAAAAGCATGTGGTCAGCTTTTCATCAACAGCATCTGAGTGTTTCTTGGCAGGACCTCTTAAAAGAGCTGCAAGGTTTTACAACTAAAGTTGAGTAAGGAAACCTCTCTTAAATGAGAGTGCTTACCTCTAGCAAGTAGAGCCCTCCTGAGAAAATGTTGCTATTAAGAGGCTGTGTTTAACTCTATTCTTTTTTACCTATAATAACTTCCCACACTCTCTCAGGCTTTCAAGTAGATTTGGTCAGCCCCAAGATGGATGTCAGATGAAGGTGTAAATCACAAAACAATCCCACATGAGTTTGGAATTAGAATTAATAAAAAGGTTATTTATTTAAGGGGAAAACTTACAGATCACTGTCCTAGACAATAGCCCTTTGCATGAACAGGAACAGAGTCTAGCAGCCAGAAACAGGAGCTGGAAGTAAGAGAGTGAGCACATGGCTGTCACTGCTTTTATAAAGTGGGCTGGTGTTGTAAAGGCTATTGGCTGAAGGAGAAGAATGTGCTCCCATGGCATCTGCCTGCTTTGTTTAAATAAGAGAGTTCTAAACAGTACAAAACTATATACTGTAGGAACAGATATCAAGTATAATTAGAATCACATGCAGCATAAACAATATTAAACAAGGAATATATATTAAATGTTTTAATAAACAGTCTATTCTATGGAGTTTAAGTCTTGTATAGGAAATTTCTGTCTGGTTGGCCCACATATACTTCCTGCCTGGTTACTGGCCAAGCAGCATTTATTTAAAATGTACTTGACAGAATATAGAGATTTGTCCCACACCAATACCAATTAAGATTATTGACTAGAGATTATGTAGTCAAATTAGAAACACACACAAGATGCCATATCTATGTAACCTCACTAATGTATAATTCCAAAGAGTTGTTTTCATAGAAACTTATGAATTAGAAATTCTGGTGCGGCATCACACTGAAGGATGACTACAGAGAATAATGCTATTCCCATTTCCAAAAGCTGGGACAAAAGACTTGAAGGTTTTCACCATTAAAATATGATATTTTGAATGTAAATTTCTAAGTCTACTGAATTCTAATGCTTGTGCATGTTCCTCTTGTCCACATCATTCTCTAGGCTGTTATTCTCTCAGTCTAAGAACTTGGTCCAGATGTCTTAGCTATTAATCTTTTTTATTGTTGTTGTCAGACTATGCCACTCAAGTATTATTTGTGTGTAATCTGTTATTTCTGTTATGTGATTTATAGAGTTCTTGCCAGCTAAGTTGCTAAAGACTTAAGAAAATTAGTCCCTATTCTTCAAAATCGGGGAAGGTGCTATTCTCTGGATTTATGTATCAGCCATAGAAATTACTGACACCTTGTACTTGGAGTTAATTAATTAAATTCTTTATTAATGAATTTCCTGATATTAAATATTCATGATGTGATAACACAGCTCATAAAGATTAAGCGCATAGGATAAACAAGACAAAGAATTCATAAGTACAGGTATAGCATGTGAAAAATAAAAGTACTGTGGGATAATGATCTTTTATCCTGTCATTAAAAAAATTGTATTGTTTTTAACAAAACGCTGATTGACCAGTAGCCAGCAGGATGTATAGGTTGGGCAATGGTGACCAGGCAGGGCAATGAGAACTCTAGGAAGAGGGAAGTTTTGGTTTGCAGTCATCACCCAGAAACAGAGGAAGCCAGATACAGAGCAAGCAAGATGCTACTGCTTCACTGAAAAATGTACCAAGCCACGTGGCTAACACAGACAAGTATTATGGTACAATATACAAGAGTTAATAGAAAGCCTGAGCTACTAGGCCACTCAGTATATTATTAATATATAACTCTGTGTATTTCTTTGTGACTGAATGACTGCCTGACGGGGCATGACCAGGTGGGACAGAAACTAAGACAACATAAAAGTCCTTTAAAATATATTATTAATGCTAAAAGGCATTGGTCATACACTTTTCATCAAAAGAAGACCAGTGTTTGATCTCTGGTACCAACAAACAAAACAATATGAAATGTTCTCTCTATTTTGGGTGCTTTCCTTTCCTCATTCACAGAATGCATAGCCTATGCCAAGAGAAAACAACAAAGATTAAATAAGTATATGTATATATTATCTGCTGAGTCATATAAAAACCCTTCCACTCTTATGAGGCTAATTTTGTTTTCTAGATCACAAAGCTTTGGCCATAGTCAGCTATTACATTCCCCATTTTCCTATGTCCATTGCTATCAAAACATTAAGTCTGCTAGAAAAATGTCTAACTTTCTGTTCACAGAGACACCCAGGCCTCTCAGTGTCTCTGTCTGAGAACCTGTGCGCATGTGATCAAGACTCCCTAAGCATCAACCTATTGTGATGGAAAAGCATGTCTATCTCAAAAGCCATGAGTCACCAGACCTTTCCTTCACCCAAATATTTATATAAAAATGGTGCAGAGAATATGCAATGTAGTGCCAGTGATACAGGTGAGAAATACAGATGAAATAACTCATAAACCTAAACTCAAAGTAAAATAATTTTATCAGGAATTTTTTCTTCAGTTAAACTACACTAATTTATACATGGAAATAAGTGTTTCTCAAATTATAAAACACATTCTGGTATGAGTATATTATCAAGATAGACTTCCAAGGGAGTAGGTCTGGGGCTTAGAAAATCAATTTGTTAATTTATTGGAGGAATTGTTCTAACATATTTCCAAACGTTTTTTTCTTTCATTGTTGGAATATTTTAAAAATAAGAAAACTTACATTAAACAATAAACTGTAGGTTTTTAATACAGGCATAAAATAACATTAAGTTACTTCTATTGCACTGTAATCTGTACTATTTATGCTTATTATATTAATATTTCTCCTTTTACAGAGCACAGTAGTTTTGGTTCGGCAATAACATATGCTTTTGTCAAGTAAACAATCAGTATTTCAAATGTTTCATTGTAACTCCTTTCATAAAACAGTATTATTAGAAATATTATCTTTAATGCTTTAGAGGTCTGCATATAAGAATCTATAAGTAAATACCGAGTTTTAATAGGCAGGACATTAAATATAAATAAATATATTTTGTAAAATTTGTTTTTGTGAACTTCTAAACTCTCATTTTCTCCACCTTTTCCTTCTTTACCTTGTCTGAAAGGATGTGAATTAATGTCTGTTGAATTAAAAGAATAAAGCAAATATTTCAGGATAAGCTCATGGTTTTCAGGTGCACAGACTTGCAAAGATTTCATGCGCAGTGCAGTTCCATAAGTGCTAATTATGATTCTATTGACGATGCTATGCCAATGTCAGATGGCGCTCTCAGCTTCTGGGACGGCTTGTTTACTCTTTGAGAGCGAGGATTTCCATTTTGGTGAGAGATATGCCTCACGTTTATATTGCTCTCTGTAACATATCAGGCACCCAAAAAAACATTCGTTAAACAATATCGAATGACATACTTCTAATGCTCTTTGTCTTTATATTTATGGTTGTGAGCCCAGCCTTTAACGGCTGAGCCATCTCTCCAGCCCTGCTCTTTGATTTAATGTTAGGGACTCAGGCCTTAAGTTAGATTTAAAGATAGGTTAAAGTTGGGTCAGTCATATTTACAGAAAGGACTTGAAAATCTGATTGATGTAAAGAGTTCTTCTCATCTTTCTATTTCATGTGCCCGTGTCCCTTGCTCAGCATTTTCCATACTGTCCTTTTTGTCCCTCCACAGACCTGTCAGGATGCTTCATTCACTCTGGCATCCATCCTCCTTCAGAGGAATGATTCCTCTGCCTAAGTTCATGAAGCATTACACCTTACTAATTTCTCTGAAAATTCCATTCTCAATTCCACATCATTCTCAATCAAGATCTGCTTTACAAGATATTCTCTGTAATTGTCACATTGCACAATATCTATGGCCATGACTGAATTTATGCCATATCTTTAGTTATCTCAAGAGATTTTGTGTATCAGTTTATTGTAGTGTGTCGGGGGCTCAACTCAGTTCTTGCTATAGATAAAATCTTAAGTTACTATAAATTCAAAAATTAACCTCATTAATTTAGCACATATTTGAGAGAATTTAGAAAGCATTCCAAATGCACACATATTTTATTAATAAAGTTATGAAGGAAGTACAAATTAGGATAACTATTTGTTCAGTCAAGCTAAAATGATAACCTATCAATTTCAGAGATTTAAAGATAGATTAACAATCTGACATGCAATCAAAACTAAAGTCAGAATCTAATAAATTTATTAAATATTTGTGCCTTCCTTGTAGGAATAACAACAACATTTTAATATATTTTACTGGTATGTTATTTACTGCCAGTATTAACTTTATTAACCACTTTGGAATTAACTTGCAGAAAAAGAAATATCAGCTTAGTGTAATTATTAAATATACAGTTATTTACCCTTCCCTGCAGATGACAAATGATTAATAAAATGAAATTTTTTAGATCCACTTAAGTTGACCATGAAAATAAAATAATATCTATATTGTATTTGTCCAACCTTCCTGTTGACAGTTGTGACACTTGTAGGGATTTAGATTCATTTTGAGAATAGAAAATTGCCTTTCCAGATCTGGTGCCTTTGGGAAAAATTGTTCAGGAGTCACCATGTGGAGAATTTCAGGCTGAAATGAAAACGTTACTTGACAGCAGAAATAGGTGTTCTTCTTTATGTCTCAGTTACGAGACTAGACCCCGGTGGAGACAGACTCATCTCCTTTTAGATTCATAGACTTTATTTTTAAAATAAAATATTGTAAGTATGAAAAGAGGAAGAATCCAATGCAAATAGCAGTACTCCCAGTGTCTGATTCTGTCAAACATTGACAAGGGTAGAAAAAAAAATTTGGTTAAACACTGGATCTAAATGAAAGCGAAATTGTGTTCAGAAAGCACAAATTTCTATAATTCTCCAAGGAGCCTTCTGAGGTATTTGAACCAGGATCTGTAACATCAGAGCCACTGAGAAATAAAGTCTACTCTAGAGTATGGAGATTGAAGACCCTATTTTTCCACTCATCATGTTTTCTACTGAAATCAAACACCATCTATCTTGGCCATAGAAAAGTCTAAGCAAATAATGATTCAGCCAAATCACTGTAGAGCATTTGCAGTAGTAAATGCATTTTAACTCTAAGATCCACATTTGGTTCATTCACCCAAGTTGTCTCTTTGGTTACAACATAATTTCTTTTCTCGGCATCTTTTTAAAATTATAAAACAAAACAAAATATATTAAGATAAAACAAAAACTGAAATCAAAGTTGGACAAGAAAAACAAACAGAAGAAAAGAACTCAAAGGAAGTCAAAAGATTCAGAGATCCACTAGTTTTCACATAGGAAAATCTCATAAAAATACTAAATTGGAAGTCATAGTATGCATATATATATATATATGGAGAGAGAAAGAAAGAGAGGGGGGTGGGGACCTGTGCAGACCTGAGATCTGTGTAGGCCCTTTGATGCTGCTTTGCTCTTTTACAGAAATCTTGCTATATAACATAATTTCTTAAAGGTCCAAATATCTAGGGAACATGAAAGTGGATGCAACATATATTATACTTTTTTTGCATTGAACAATATTTTCAATTATTTAAATTGTAGCCATTGTTTTATGGCTTAAAAGTGGGGTTGAAATAAAGTATCTTAATCAAATAAAAACATTGATTAAAATATTAAAATAAAAATCATTATGAACTCCTACATAGATATCCTAATTAATCACATGGGCAAACATTGGTGGCTACAAAGACAGTAATTATAGCCATATAGACAAAATGATCATCAATATATACTGCTTGGCTATTTTGTAGAGAACAACTTAAACAGATCTGTCCCCCAAATCATCACTATTTTGTATAATAGCATTACAAATAAAAGCAAGTGATACTTCTGCTATAGAGATAGAAAAAATGAGGCTATAGTAGACTGAGCAACATACACAGTCATAACCATGAGAAGCAGAGCTAGGGCACAAACTAAAGACAAATTATTAAGCTCTAACACTTGCATTCTTAGCTATCTGATACACACACACACACACACACACACACACACACATATATATATATATGTATATATGATACACAACAAAAATCATTTTATGTCACCCTAATAAGAGCATGAACTACTCATTCAATCCATTTCATTAATAAATGAACAAAGTAAGACCATAAAAATGAGGAGGGATGATCTTTTGATATTGGATAACTAATTGCTGTGCTTTTCCCTGGGAAATACTACTTACCCTGCTCTCATCATTCCTTGGTTACCTGAAATTATTTGTGTGTGACATAGGCCTCTTGGAAATTTTCCCAATCACAGTTGCATGTCTACTGCTGTTGTCCTTGTAAAGCTCATATTAATGAGTCACATTAATGAGACATTATGAAAACATAAGACAGTATAATTTTGCACAGACTGAGTACTTTTCATTTATACCCATAGGAATGCATATGACCCACACCTATATATTGTGTAGTATTAACTAATTACTAGATAATTTATATAATATATATTCATTGCTTTATACAGATATATGTATCACAAGAAACATTTGTGAAGATGCTACAATGCAAATTTTATAACTATATATTGTTTAACTATATATAGATATCTCTGTGTATGTAAAACTGCAATTAATGACAAAAGAAATTATGCAAAGGTATATGGGTTAGTTTGGAGGGAAGAAAGGGCAGGGAGAAATGAAGTAATTGTAATACAAAAATAAAGGAAAATTAAAAAAAAATGGTAGGGTTTTAAATTTCACAGCTAGCAAATCAATTTTCCTCCAACTCCTACTCTGTTCAATGAAGTAGTCACTGGTTACATACAATTTTGACAACTCAAAATACATAACTAACTAGTATCAATATATGTTGTAGGTGATGTGTACATAGAATTTCAGTGGCTTATACTGAGAAGGTAACAGAAAACATCTCACAAAACAAAACTATAATACCAAAAATTTAGATAAAGTAAACCAACAAAAGGAAAAGATTTCCAAGAGATAGCACTAGAATCAAAGACTGACTTGTTTGCACACTCGGGAATCTCATAAAAATACTAAACTCAAAGCTATAATTAATATGCAAAGGCCCTGGTACAGACCAGTATTTGCCCTGTGTTTGCTGCTTCAGTCTCTGAGTTCATATGAGCTTTGCTCAGTTGTTTTAGAGGGCCTTGTACTCTTGGTTGCCTCCATCTACTCTGGATTTTACATACTTTCTACTGCACTTCCAAGGGATTTACTGAGCTCCTAGGGGAGGATTGTGATGAAGGTACCTCATTTTGGAGTTGTAAGTTTAACATCTCTCTGTCTGTATAATGTCTAGCTGTAGACCTCTGTCTTTCCATCTGCAGGAGGAAGCTTCTCAAATGATGGATAAATAAGTACATATGAAAATAGCATTATTTTATTTCCACAGGGATGATTTTATTGCTACTCTTATTATTCTTAGACCAGTAATGTTTTATTTTTTATTAAAGTCTCTGTATTATCTAGTCTCTTATTCTTGATCATACAAACAATGTTGGGTCTAGGTTCCGTGTCCTGGAGTGGGCCTTAAATCAAATCAGACATTCGTTGGTTACTCCCACAAGCTATACGGCAACATTGTAGTAGCATAACTTGCTGTGTGACAATAATGTTGGACCCTGTAAAGATTTGTCAGTTGTATTGCTTTAATAAAATGCTGATTGGCCAGTAGCTGAGCAGAAAGTATAGGCAGGTTAACCAGGCAGGAAGTATAGGTGGGGCCATGAGAACAGATAATTCTAGGAAGAGGAATGGTTGAATGTGCAGTTGTGTCCCAGCTGCACAAAAAGCAAGATGTGACTGCCTCACTGATAAAGGTACCAAGCCACGTGGCTAACACAGACAAGGATTATGGGCTAATTTAAGATGTAAGAATTAGTTAATAAGAAATACTGAGCTACTAGCCAACTAGTTTATAATTAATGTAAGCCTCTGTATGTTGCTTTGGGACTGAATGGCTGCAGGACCTGGAAGGACAGAAACCTCTGTCAATAATAATTTGCATGCAGGACAGATGTAGACGAAAGCTTTTATGGCTAGGTTGGTATATCTGTTTCTCTTCTGGTAGAATACAGAGTACTGTCCCATAGCCAAGGCAATAGAATATAAGGATGAAGGGTCTATGTGTGCACATCAGCTCAACCTCCCCCTGTTCAGTGAGTTGTGTAGGTGTTGTCTTCAGTAATTTATTGATAATATTTTAGATATAGTAGATTAAAAATTTCTAAGTGCTTTTCACTAATTCATATTATCTTTTATAATATTTTATCTTCTAGAAAATTTGAAACTCTGCACCTGATTCACATTAGATTTGTACTTGGCTGCATTGTTTTAGGCCATTATTCTTTACACTGTTTCATATTTCTCATATACATTTTAAGTATGTGGAGTCATTTCTTATATAAAGTTCACATCTTTTTATTAGTTCACTAAAACAAACTCCTGTGTCATTCAAGAAGCTGTGTTTATAGACTCTAAATACCACACCAATCAAGAGATGCCAAATGAGTTTCAGAAATGATTACAGCTTCATTATCACCCTGTCCTTCATCAATCATGATTCCTTACTTTACGCTAATTAATTGTATTATTATGTTATTCCTGAATCTCCACAGTGCCCCAAAATCTATTCTACACTTTGACGAATGCTTACCTGGCAAAGTGTTAATGAAAAAGGAAGTGTATTGAATTTTCATTGGCACAGAATAGCAAAAGATAATTCCGGAAAGAGTAGCTTTTTTATTAAGCAATGACAATAGCTAAATAACAATTCTCAAATTGAAATGGAAGGGAATTATGTTTATGTTACAAAGTAATATATTATAACTATATTCTGCCTTAAAATCTAATCATGTGTCCATTTGAAGGTCATGTGATGGAACAAAAACTAAAAATTTAACAAAACATCATATCCCAAACACAATAGAATAGCCATAACATAGAGACATTTCCATGTTGTAGACAATGAGTTACCTATGCATGGCCTCAAAGAACCAAAATTTGAAAGCAATAACCATGTCATAGAAATAGGAAAAAATATTCTTCCTTAAAACTCTTCTGATGATTCAAACTCTCAATGTAAAAGAAGTATTTATAGCCAATTAACTTATGAAGTCTGTGTGCTCTCTAAAAAATAGGATTAAACTCATCAATTTATTTTTTCTCTTCAGGGCAAGCATATTCCAGACATGGACAGAAACTGCAAAGTAATTCTGGTCACTTTGCATAAACAATCACCTATCCCATGGAAGAACCAATACAGCAACTAAGTTCTACTGTGAATAAGAGAAAGTGGGGCCACACTGAGGAGAGGTCAGCAGCCGGAATGAAAAATGGTTGGTGGTGAAGAATGCTTAGAAATAAAGCCATGCAGTTATCAGCAAGTCTATGGAATTCCTAACTTGGAGCCTTTTCAACAGCCTGATGTTGTTGCAGGAGGTAGAAAGGGCAGGTGCCACAGGGAGCCAACTCCCCAGCTGGGCAGGGGAAAGATCCCAGCATTTCACAGTTTGAATCTGAATAGGATCACCCAAAATGTAGCAATTGAAATAAGGCCTGACAAGACTGCCACAGCAACCCAAATTGAAAGCAACATTTTGCAGCTCTTCCTAAATAGATCCCCATTTGCAACACTATTTGCATATACATGTCCTGTCAATGAATATCTGAATGAAACACCACATTGTGGACAGTCCCTGGCCATGAGACAGAAGTGCACAAGAGTTTCATGAAAAGAGAATAAATACAAGCTAGAGATAGAGTCCTTGGCTACCATAACCCGAAGTAGCTTCTCATCCAGAAAGAAAGTTTGACCAGCCAACCTTCAAAATTCAATTAGCAGCTGCTTACAAAGGGACTCACACCTCTGTTGGTCACCAGAAACAGAACACTAGCTAGTAGCTGTTCAGTTACTTTAAACTGTGACTTGCTTACTTATTCTGCAAAAGACTGGTCACCCATGGTACCCCAAAGCCACCTGAGAACATAGTGCTGTAACACTTGTACTCTCCACCTTAGGCAGACAAAAGCACCACCAAGTTTATAAACATTCTAAATGTAGTATATTACAGAAAGGCTTTTTGAAACAGCATTATTTCAGCAAAATGGTATACATAAAAATAAAAACTATTATTTCAGTAGAAAATAGAATAACTAAAAGCACTTTTACCCATTTTAATGTTAGAAAGATTACTAAAATTCAACCTTTATTTCAATACAGTTTAGCTACCTAATAATTGAGCTAACTACACACGCCAGTTTTGAATTTTCTCTTATCAACCATACCCTTTATTTTATAGTTCATCAGAAGAAAAAGTAAACACTATTGTAAAGGGAAAATTAACATTTATTATATATTGTGGCTACTACCAAAATATAAATTAAAATAAATTTTATTGTGTGGCATGATGAAACCCAGAAGGCAGAGGGCCTCACTCTCTGTGAGTTTGAGGCCAACCTGGTCTAAAAAGAAAACTATAGGATAACTATAACTGTTAAACAGAGAAACTCTGTCTTAAAAACAAAATAAATACATACATACATAAATTTTATTATATTGTATATGAAATGTCATATTACAAAGGATAGGTAAATTGGCAAGTTAGTATTTGAACATCATTCATTCCTTCATTAAATAGTGACTGACTAACTTCTAGACATAGGGATGTAGATCTCATCAAGAAGACAACTGTCCCTGGGTTCATATCTGGAAGAGAGATATCAAAATAGTGTTTATATTTTTAATTATTTAACAAAATTGCAAGATATGCTAGAAACTATAGGATAGTTATAATGACATAAAATGGGGCATTGATCTAATGTGGAGAAGCTGAAGTAAAATCTAAGCTGTCTTCACAAGGTAAAAATAATGCACACCATTTAAAAATTTCATATAAAGTTCTAGACCTTGAAAGCTATTTAAAATAATTAAGAAATACTGGTTCATAGTCATCTATAATAATAAAGTTTATGGTCATATTATGTATATTTTCAAGGTGAATCAAAGACATATTTTAAATATATAGTCTTTAAACACATTAGAGACCTATGGGATATGGCATTTTAATGTCTTACTAACTGGAATTTTCATGACTTGAGACACTTCTCTCTTAGCAGCACAATTTTACATCAAAAAAAGGAAAATGGCAATTGAAGAACCTCCATATGGAGTTTGCTTTCTTTATTGCAGAAGCTAGCAATTTGGTCAAGAAACCGCCTTTGCTTTGAATGCTGACATTATGCTGTCCAAACTAGATAAGCAGGATCCAAACTAAAGTGATTGCTGAACTTTGCCAAGACAGGGTGGGATGGTTCTTCCAAATTTCTGTTTCATAGTAAAGTCTGTCAGATATTTTAAGCCCATAGGTCAAAGGTGGATGCGCCATCATTACAGAAGAACCCTGGAGTAACTGTCTAGGGAGCCAAATGTCTCAGGTAGCTCATACTTTTGGAAATGGCTTTCATTATACTTCCTGTTTATTCCGGCAAGATTATATCCTTCAGGAGTCTTCGATGAAGCTGATGGAAGTCTACAGTTATACTTTTCCTTAGTTACAATAGAAGGCAAACTAGGTACAGAACTATGAATTCATCAAGAGAGACTAAATTCTTCAAATATGCCAAATATATGCGACTGTCTATTCTATTATTTGTATGAAAAAAATATGTTCTAAAATCTTAACCATCACTTTTCATTTTGATAGATGATAATACTCAAATTGAATAGGAATCATAAATCAACAGGGTATCCACGGATAACTGCACCTTCCTTTTGTTCTACAAGCAATGCTAATTTGGCAGTGGTGACTCTCAAGCACCCAGATGCACAGCAGAGTGTAAATCTGCTGCACTCTTGTTTTCTGAGGCTCCCTGTGAGTCTTCTCAAAAGTTGAATAATCTTTAGCTGCTTTTCTCTTGTCCTTTCTTATGCCCTGTTCCAGTATCCACCTAAAAAATTAAATTTAAAAATGTTTCAGGAATAGTCTGTGACTGAAAAGATACAGCATCTGAAAATGGAAACCACTGGCAGCTACATGCATAATCATCTGAGTATACAGGTATCATACATAGCACCTGAGAACCATAAAGGTTTGTCGGGGAAACAGCAAAGTTAAATGTGTTTGTTTCCAACTCATTAGACAGAGAAGTTATCTTCAATTCAATAGTAACTTTTGCAGTAAACACACAGCAGACAGACATTATTTATCAAGTGCATCATTTCATAGTTTAATTAGAAAAAACACACCTGTAAAAATGATCTTGACATTGTTTAAACATGAGGCTCCTTGTGTGGAAAGAAAATGATGAAACAAACAATTACTAAATAGAGTATTGGATAACTAAAAGCGAGAAAGCTTCTATTTTGTTAGTTATAAAAGAATATTATAAATATTATATTCAAATAAAACAATGTGGACTAAAATATATAACAGTGGGTCAAACATTGTCAGTCATGAAAGCACAGACAGTATAACAGTTTTTAGTTTTGAAGATCATCCTTTGCACAGACTCAATAAATTCTCTAGTGTAGACTTACAGCAAGAAACAAAGGAGCTGCAAATTAAGAGCATATTTCTATTTACCCACAAATGTGCTACATTATAGATCAGAGCCATACTAATTATGCATTGCCTAAATAAATATTAAAATTAGACTGCCATTCCTAAGCAAACATCACCTAAGAAAAGGAGAGGGTTGTGAAAATATGTATGTAAGGAAAGGGAATAATACAGAGCTCAAGAACATATAGATAATAAAGAATTAATTATAAGATTTTGACTACAGAAAGATACTTGAATTTCTCTAATTCATTGAAGTAGGCACCAACGCAGTATGTTGGGGGTTTACAAGGAGATAATGTAGTTGACATGAATAAATGCAAACAGGCAAAAATGTGTGATTTCAAAATCCCCTCTGAAAATAGATTTTTGCAAGCCTAATTATCTGCTAAGTGTACTATGCACTTATTCTAACTCCTCCTTTTTTGTCCTTGACTTAGACAAAATTTACTTGCAAAATAGGTAAAACCGTTTTTGCTAAAGTATATAGCATTTTTCCCATTTCTTCTCATTTTCTGCATAACATTGAATGGAAATCTACATATTTATATGTGAACCATTAGTGTAACCTGAGTTTACATATCAGCTTTTGCCATTTATTTTGCTTGTGAGTGGTTTTTTCTTAAAGTCTGGTGAATGAAAAGCTACTGCATAAAGCGCTTAACTAAATCAATTTATTTCCACCTGCATAATTTCAGAAGTTTAATTACATATTTCATCTGCTGAGAGCCCACAGTAGTCGCTGCTTCTTTAGAAGGTAGACTGTTTCAATTACTAGTCATTATAGGAAAATGCTTTATGTTAAATCCTAACATTTTCCACGTTATTCCAGCTGTTGCCACTTTAAGGGAAAAGAAAAAAAATGAAAGAAAAATATAATCTGTGTGTGTGTGTGTGTGTGTAAAGTATCCTGTGCTTTCGAAAACTTAAACTAAACTGAATTATTAAATAATATTCTTAAAAATTAGGGAGGCACATAATTATGGAAAGGTGAGCTTCAGATAGTATTAAACTATACGAGGCATTGAAAATGCAAGGCCATGTCAAAGTCCATAAACACCTGAATAGTTAAAGTCAACTGAACAAGGTGTGAAGGGAACCTTGGGAGGAGAATGGATCATCAGCATGAGAAGACCAGACGGCTGTCTGTCATTGTCACTGCCCAAACATGTTCAATCTGCTACCTCATGCAACACACCAAGTCAGCACAAAAACGTATGGGTTGCAATGGAATTAGTAAGGCTGGTGATCCTTGCCTCTGGATTCTGGGGGCTGTTCACAATGGAGAATTTCCTGTAAGGTTGCTCCAAGCTGATGGTATGATAGGGGAGCACTCACTGATTCATGCTGTCACATTACAGTTAAATTCCACCATCAAACAACATTAGGTTTAAGTAATAAACTGGCATGGGGAAAGTGATAGCACAGAAATAGGAGACAGTAAAGATTGCGAACAATTTTCTATTTCTCTGAAATCATTTCCCAGAACACAATTTAATCGAACTCTTCATCCAAATAAAGCATTATGGGTATTCATTAATTTCATGTCTATCTATGTATCTTTATATCTGTGTATCTGAGTAGATATAGATATATCTAGAGACACATATATCTGAGTTTTTAAAAATATAATTTGTTTAATTTAATAAGATTTTTTTGTAATTGTAGCTATTTCATATCGGTGTGTATATAGAGTATGAATGATTCTGTATTTTAACTGATATTTATTTTTTCTCTTCTAAAATATCATGGAAAATCAGGAATAAACCATATCCCTTAGCCCACGGTCATATCAAAATACATTCCTTATTTCATGAGAAAAAATAAGGTGGAATTATTATTCTCATTGTTTTCAGCATCTAAAGGAGCACACACCACTGTCCCATAGGTGTGTCATTCAGATATAGATTTACTAGAAATGTCCATGTCCAGGCTCCCCCTGGGGACTGCTGAATCAGAAATTCTAGGGAGTGAGCTTTTAAATCAGTATTTTCCCAAGTCATCCAAGTGATTCTAAGAAGTTATAAAACTACCTCAATTTCATACTAAAAGAACAAAGGAATAATATGTAAGACACCACAAGACTTGTTCCTGGCTGTAGCTGTTATGACTTTTGGTGATGTCCTGTCAAAAACAGGAGGCCTAAGGCAACTCTCTAAGAGCTGTACAATTGACTATTTTAGCCATAGGTAGTATGATAATCAACATATGATGGATTTTGAACAAATTCCCAACCTACAAGAATTTTAAAAAATTCAAGTACAAATTGACAAAAGTATATCTTAAAAGACTGTTTCTCTTTTTTGTTTTATTTTTTTGGGATTTTTGTTATTTTTTTATTGATTTTTATTGAGCTCTACATTTTTCTCTGCTCTCTTCCCTCCTCTCCCCTCCTGTTCAACCCTTCCTCAAGGTTCCCATGCTCCCAATTACTCAGGAGATCTTTTTAAAAGACTATTTCTATCTCAATGGAGAACCCCTACTTCCACAGCTTCTGTTTCTATGAGAATGTAATTCAATAGATTTTAATTCTCTTATGTTACAGAAGTTATACTGTATATAAGGTATATTTTAAAGAGTTTCTCTTTATAAGAAGCTGCTGCAAAAAATAAACTCATGTGCCATTTACAGACCCATGTAATAATCACTTAAACTCTCTAAGATGTACAGAAATC
Organism: Microtus obscurus; assembly: GCA_963919715.1. Taxonomy (NCBI): domain Eukaryota; kingdom Metazoa; phylum Chordata; class Mammalia; order Rodentia; family Cricetidae; genus Microtus; species Microtus obscurus. Next base: position 10,788,087 of record CAWTZC010000170.1, on the reverse strand, counting down.
CATCTTAAACTCCATGCCCTGAAATGACACTGATGGTGATATATACTACTTCTGTTTTTAATCTTTTTAAGGGACATTCATGTTGTTCTCATAGTGACTCTACCAATTTACAGTCTCACTCACAGGATTCAGGTGCTTCTATCTGGCTACATACTCAATAACACTGACACTTCATCTTCTTAAAAACTTGTATGTTCAAAATAGCTATTTCAAAGGGTGTGAAATGATATCTCTTTCAGTTAGATTTTTAGTTACTTTGTTTACACATTGCTTGCTGTCCTCAAATACGTTTTGTTTATAAATCTCTGAAAAAGCACAGATAAAAGACATGATAATAGAAATGGGTACTGAAAGTGCTAAAATATATATACAGGCATATTAATACAATAAATAATGCAAATGTATCTCTTTAATTGAAGCATATTACAAATACTGATCAGCTTTTAATTAAAAACTGATTCCTATTCAGCAGCAGATAAGCTTCTAATAAACTTTACTTGCATATAATTCCTACACTTTATTTTTATTCACAATGATTTACACTGTCCATATATATTAAATAGCTACTTATACAAAATAGGTAAATTAGGATTTTAGAAATTCATGGAGTTGGACAACATCTGAAACAGAGAATGTGAGGCCTGCCAATGAGACTGGCATGATTTAGAATCAAAATGCCCAGCAGTGACTCTCGTGCTAAGACACAGTCCCTGGCTGGTGGTGCAGTAGCAGAGGGGCATCTGTGAGGTAAAGCTGACACATACCGAAATAGGTGAGAATCTCCTTGTTTTATGCTTTGCGCAGGCAGGCATCTTCACAGGCCGGAAAGTCCTATTCTTATGTATGTTGAAGGAGGCTTTAAAAATGTCAACAAGAAATGTTTTCCCCATAACACTATTGAAAACTATAAGTTTTTGTCTCCAGAAACTTTTTAAGACCATGAGAACACTTATATCATCTGATAAATTAATAAATTAATAAAAAATAAACGTCAAATTTAGCTGTTGGTAAAGTTGATTCTTGACTGATTTACACAAGTTCAGGCTTGAAGAGACTCAGTAGAATGTGGCCATTAGAGATTTATGCCAGACAGGGTCCTGTAGCACATGGCCAACATAAAATGAATTTAATGGTATTTGTGTAGACATTTTGTCTCATATTTCATTGTTTGGAAATCTTTATCTAATTGGTAGTTGACTTAAATATTATGTTTACAAATTTTGTGATTTATGGATTTTTTTATGCATATATCTGTATCATTCTGGGTTCTTCCAGAATATATTGTATGAGAAACAGAAGTTCATCACCAGTAAGTTTCAGTATAAGATAAGAAAACTTTACGTGGAAAATTTTAATAAAATCACTAGCAGTTACACCATCTTTCTCATGAATTGAATTCACACATAGGCATATACACACACACTAAATAAGTAAACAATTATAAAAAGAATCATGAAAAAGAAATTATATAAGAAACTAAGTAAGAGATTCAATAAAGTATTAAATACACTCAAACAATTATTTTCATTAGTCAATATTTTGTCAAATGATTGCAATTCAGCTGGGTGAAAATGAAAAACTAATTTTTTAAAATTTTTAAATTTGCACCAAAATTTAATATAGATGATAACAAAAAATACAGTAACCAATTTTCACCAAGGAGATAAACTGGAGAGGTCTCTCAACAGCTAAAGGAAGTCTGTTCTTTAATTGGACACGACTTTGGTCCCACGATCCACTTTAGATGGCTCACAAACATCTATAACTCTAGCTGCAAGGTATTTGATACCTTCTGACATCTATGACATCTATACAAAACAAATACATAAAAATTAATGTATCTACACACACAAATAAATAAAAATAAGCAAATGAATTAAAATATTATAAAATATCCAGGTAGTGGTAGTGCATGCCTTTAATCACAGAACTCAGGAGGCAGAGGAAGACGGATCATTGTGAGTTTGAGACAAGTCTAGTCTACAAGAGCTAGTTCCAGGACAGGCTCCAAAGCAACACCAAGAAACCTTGTCTCAACAAAAACAAAAACAAACAAAGAAAAATATTACAAAATAAAAATAAAATACAAAGGAGAAGTAGTAATATGGAATAATTAAGTGATGTAATTTACCAAAAATTGAAAGAATAAGTTTTCAAGTAGAAGTTCATATATTCAAAAGAATAAAATTAGCCTGTTACAAACACACCATTATGAAATTTCTAGAGACTTTGTTCTGTTTTTCCTTTCAGAAAGTAAGAAGGGAATTGACTTCCTATTCTCTTCATGTGTGTGTAATTTTTCCATTAAGAAAGCATTCATTATCTCTTTACCTCTAATATTCTTGTTGGCAGAGACTGCTTATTCATTTCCTGACTGCCCAGACCAGAAATAATCAGACCAAAACTTCATTAATTACAACACTGCCTGGCAAATAGCTTAGGTGATTTTCTAGCTTGCTTTTATATCTTAAATTAACCCATTTCTATTATTTTATATTTTACCACAAGGATCGTGGTTTACTGGTATTGGTCTTTCCTCTCCAGTAGCTACATGGTGTCTCTCTTGATTCTGCCTACTCTCTCTCTCTACAGCCCTGTTCGGATTTACCAATTGGCTTTACTCTGTTAAGCCATTGGCTACAAGCAGCTTTTTTTTTATTAACCAATGACAATAAAACATAACTACAGCATACAGAAGAAATTCCACATCACGTCCTTATTGGCAGAGGTTTCTATCCCACCCAGTCTTGCAGTCATTCAGTCCCAAAGAAACACACAGAGGTCTACATTAGTTATAAACTGATTGGCCCATTATCTTAGTCTTTTTATTAACTTCTGTAACTTAGATTAGCCCATTATTCTTGTCTATTTTAGCCATGTGGCATGGCACCTTATTCAGCAAGGCAGTCACATCTTGCTTGCTCTGTGTCTGGATCATGACTGCAGGCTGCAGAATCTTATTCCCAGAATTCTCCTGATCTCATTGTCCCACCTCTACTTCCTTCATGGTCATACTGCCTATACTTCCTGAATGGCTACTGGCCAATCAGCATTTTATTAAAAATAATACAAGTGACAGGATGAAAGACCGTTGTCCCATATCATCTCCCCCTTTCTAGATAAATATAAAGGGAGGTTTTGGCTTTAACATAGCAAGATTACAAACAGTTATAAAGCTAGAATTATAGTCACAATTTCTAGTCTAATTCCATTTAGTGAAATAAGGAAAATACTCTATCATCTATCCTATCTTTGTGAGTCTAAAATTTTATAATTACTCTACCACTTACAATTATAAAACTTTCTTCAACTCCATCAAGGATATATTACCTAACTTAACAGAAAGTACATTGGCCGGGCGGTGGTGGCGCACGCCTTTAATCCCAGCACTCGGGAGGCAGAGGCAGGCGGATCTCTGTGAGTTCGAGACCAGCCTGGTCTACAAGAGCTAGTTCCAGGACAGGCTCCAAAACCACAAAGAAACCCTGTCTCGAAAAACCAAAAAAAAAAAAAAAAAAAAAAAACCAGAAAGTACATTGTAAGCCAAAACTCTAGAATTGACAGAGAGATCTTGCTGCCTGGACAGTCACCCAAAGTTCTTCTGTAACATTGAGGCATCAATCTTCAGCCTACAAGTCCATATTATCTGGAATACTTTTCAATGAAGCAGGAAATTTCAAAGACAGTTTTGCCTAAATTGGCAGTTTGTTAGTCACTTTCTTCTATGTCTTGCAGAATGTCTGGCAGACTCTTTTATGAAGCAGGAACCCCACAAGACCATCTTACCTTTAGGCAACTTTAGCAGTCATTTTTCTGTGAGTCCTGCATGTCCAGTTCATACAGCACATATCAAGTAGTCCAGGGAAGAGCAGTTTCTTGCCCAAAAGACTAACCAACTCCATAAGGAGACTCTTTGATGCCCATTATGCTTGAAGTAGATTGGTGCTGCCAGTAACATATATATCTTATTATCATGAAAAGTTCTAAACTGTTAAACATTTTAAATGCCATATTCTGTTAGTCTTTGAGATGTATGAAGAATAGCTATCCATTTGATATTTATCTCAGTACATCTAAAAAACCTAACATGACTACAAGCTTGACAATTACAGATGACTATCTATGATCCTGTATTTCTTAACTGCACATTATATTTTTAAATGAGCTACACAAACACTTTAACTTAAAGAAGAGCAAAAATGCATATAACAAAAGTGACCTTCAATTTGTATCAATAAACCAAGATCCATCTCAATGGATCCATGTCAATGCATCCATATCAATGTATTCCTCTCTATATCATATCCCACTTTAAATGCAAACAAACATTAAAAAACAATTATTTTGAGAATTTGGGTGTAGTTCTCTCCAAACTGCTTTCTGAATTTTGTTGGGTGAAGTACTTTTGTGGTTCATGAGGACCTTTCAATGGGTCTTGGTTTATCAAACAACATTAGCCTGGAAGGAATCCACAGGTGCTCATCCTCTGTTGAAACAAAAGCAGAACCTCTTTTCCAAAGCAACAAGTCCTTAGATGCAAATTTTGAAGTCAAGATACATTTAAGTACTTATCTAGTTGACAGTAAAAGCATTCAAAGAAAACACTTTAGTATATATAATCCAGACTCTCTGTGTATATCCATCTCTACATGGCTAATTTTTTTTGCTCCTTTAATCTATGACTGTCTGTACTTTGTCTCTTTAAAGACTATTTAATTTTTTAATTTTTTGTTTTATGTTTTTATTTTATTGATTTTTATTGAGATCTACATTTTCCTCTGCTCCCCTTCCTATCTCTCCCCTCACCTTCAACCCTCTCCAAAGATCCCCATGTTCCCAATTTACTCAGGAGATATTGTCTTTTTCTATTTCCCATATAGATTAGATCCATCTGTGTCTCTCTTACGGTCCTTATTGTTGCCTAGGTTCTCTGAATTTGTTATTTTTGGGCTGGTTTTTATTGTTTTATGTTTAAAAACTATTTATGAGTGAGTACATGTAATAATTTTATTTCTGGGTCTGGGTTACTTCACTGGAAATGATGCTTTCTAGCTCCATCCATTTGCCTGAAAAATTCAAGATGTCATTTTTTTTTTCAGCTGTGCAGTACTCCATTGTGTAAATGTACCACATTTTCCTTTTCTATTCTTTGGTCAAGGGGCGTTTATGTTGTATCCAGGTTCTGGCTATGAAAAATAATGCTCCTATCAACATAGTTGAGCATATGTCCTTATGGCATGATTCAGAATCCTTTGGATATATATCAAAAGTGGTATTCCTGGGTCTTGAGAAAGGTTTTTTCCTAAATTTCTGAGAAATAGCCACACTTACATCCAAGGGGCTGTACCAGCTTGCATTTCCACTAGCAATGCAGGAGTGTTCCCTTTACCCTACAACCTCTCCAGCATAAGATATCATTAGTGTTTTTGATCTTGGCCATTCTTATGGAGGTAAGATGGAATCTCAGAGTTGTTTTGATTCGCATTTCTCTAATGACTAAGGATGTTGAACATTAAGTGTCTTTCAGCCATTTTAGATTCCTTCTCTGTTGAGAGTTTTCTGTTTAGATCTGTACCATTTATTGGACCATTTGTTCTTTTGGTGACCAATTTCTTGAGTTCTTTGTATATTTTGGAGATCAGATCTCTTTCTGATGTGGGGTTAGTGAAGATCTTTTCCCATTCTTTAGGTTGTCGTTTTGTCTTGTTGACAATGTCCTTTGCTTTACAGAAGCTTTTCAGTTTCAGGAGGTCCCATTTAATATTTCTCTCAGTGTCTATGCTGCTGGGGTTATATGTAAAAAGTAGTCTCCTATGCCAATTCATTCCATTATTTCTCTTTCTCAAGCCTACATACATTTTTTTTAAACACACTGTGTCTCATTTAGACATATTTTATGTCAGAATCTGTCCTATTGTTAATATGTATTCCTTTTGTGACCAGGACTGCTTCTTAAAATGCTAAGTGGCATGGTCAGGACAAAGGCTGCTTTGTGTTTTGGCTCTGTCCAGTCCAAATGTTGGAAGTTTATTCACTGTCTCTGAGACTGTCGGGTGGCAGCCATCCTCACCACATTAACTCTGGTAACCAATTGGCCCATGCTGTCACCAAGTAACTTTCAGCACTCTGCCCACAGATCCCATTAAAGTACTTGGCCTCCTGAAAGAGCCAGAGTTCATACTGTCTGAACCAGGAAGCCACTGTTTCTTATGCTGAGTCAGTAAGCCTTTTCTTAAAGGAGTCACTGGTGCCCCTGCTCATAATCAGCAAACAGAGCCTATCTGAAAATATGTGGCTACCAAGAAACTGTGCTTATATCTTGTTCTTGTGTGCCTAGAATTTCTATCCAAGCTCTCTTAGGTTTTATGTGGATGAAGTTGACAAACATTTGTGAGTCAGTCTGTTGGCAGAGACTGTTCATTTGTTTCCTGAATGCCCAAATCTAAAATAAACACATAGAAACTGTATTAATTACAACACTGCTTAGTCAAAGCTTAGGCAACTTTCTAGCTAGCTATTATATCTTAAATTAACCAATTTTTATTATTTTATATTTAACCACAAGGCTCATTCGTTACCAGTACCAGTGTGTGGGTGTCTTTTTCCTCTAGAAACAGCTACCTGGTGTCTCTCTTGATTCTGCCAACTCTCTCTCTACAGCCCTGTTCAGAGTTTCTGCCTGGATTTACTCTGTTAAGCTATTGACTAAAAGCAGTTCTTTTTTTTTTTTTTGCCAATGGTAATAAAACATATTTACAGCATATAGAAGAGAATCCCACATCATGTTCTGAAATTTATCATGATATATGGTTTAATACAAGTCTTTGCTAATATTGTTGTGAAAGTAATTTGTAGTGTACAGATATCCACACATATTATTTAGAAATGTGGTCAAGTACCAGAAAAAGAAGGTTCACATTTAGAGCTTAAACCTGGCAAGGAATGTATTCATATGGAAAACATTTACTTTTTTAAGCAAAGTGAACAAAAATAATAATTTCACAAAAACTAAACTTAAAAAGAAAATTTCTTTTACTGCAATAAGTAATTTTATTTTCTAATGTAGTATAAACCAAACACAGATTTTTGATAATTTATATAATTCAAGGATAAAAGTCTCATTTCCTACTATAATATATTTGGGATGATTCATAAAGTCAATAGCTCTTTGAGAAAACAGAAGCTATAATATTTGGTCACACTGTGGAATAAAATACTAATCATACTGTATGGGCCATGCAGTTCTCAGTCAGGAGAATCATATAATAGCTTGGGTGAGGTTCATGCTCAAATAATTAAAACCAATGTTGCTTCCTATAGGCAACATTGTTTCATAAGGGAGAAGGCCAAATGTATAAGATAGCATCACACTCCAATAAAGTGCATAACATTTTACCAAATATGCTTCTCTACGCATTTAATAAGATACAATCAGGTGAGGAAAATGGGATTACAATCTTTCTATTTAGTGTGTACAGAGATCAAATTGCATCAGATCTTTTCAAAATGTACTTTTACTTATTCACCTGTAAAAACAAAATTGCAAAGGTGACTTTGAATCTTTGGCAAAAAGTAATAAAGGAGCAATGAGAGGAAATCACAAAAAAGGACATGCTGCTATTCTTTCTACTACACTACCAAACACAGGAAGGGGCCAGCATTAACATAGTGTAACAATGCACGCAGCTACTCAGTCAACAAATACAATGCCAATCTTGTGCTAGGTTGTGCATAACCAGTAATAATCAACTAAGTCTTCCTTACAGGTGAAGTCTTTAGTGCTGTGTGTCTCAAGCTTTACGGTGCATATGAATCAACTAGAATCTTGTTAGGATGTCGGTTTTCATTCAATAGTTCTGGGGCTGATATGAAGTCATTGAAAATATATTTGAAAGCAGATGCTCAGACTGGTACTCTATAGAACACACTGGATCAGCAAGAGTTACAAAACAAAGTTACTCCATCCTTCATGACAGAAGACATAAGAGCCAATATCTATCATTTCTTAACAGGATATATATTCTTTACCTCATAGACAATGCAGTAGATAATCGAATATATCATGGAGGAGTACAAAAAGTCCAACATTACTTTCTTTTTTTTTTCAGGAGATCACAGGAAAAAAAATATCAATAACTTTCTTGCTATATGAAGTGCCTACATTTGAATAAACACTTTATGAGCACCCATCTTTATACAGGGACATTTAAGAAAATGATCTATCTACATAATGTCAGTATATGAGATTATGAATATTACTTCAAACATAGATGGCCACCAAAAATATGCTAAGGAATTACATCATAACTTTAGGTAATCTCTTATCTCAGATCATAATCTGGACGAAAAAAGCAAATAAACCTTTCCTAGATAATGGGGATAAAAAATTAGATATGCTCACAAATTCATTTTGGGGGTCTTAAAACTAGATTTTTAAAATAAATGTTTGTTGAGATATATCAAGAATGTAAAGTATTTTATATTTTATTATATTTGACAGTTGCAAACCCATGGTTTTTCACATTAGCCAAGTACTCTACTATTGGGCTACTTATAACATTTAAATACCTAACTATGACATATTAATTTATTGTTTTTTAATATATGAAGCACTCATATCACTCTTCTCTGAAGTAATAACAATGGACAAATAACAAAACTAATGGACTAAACTTCAAAGTATATACATTATTTATAATCATTAATGATGTCAAAAACTAGAGGTGTCAAGGGTTATGTTTATATTGCGTTTGATTTTACAATGGAAATGTGAATTACACAAAGTATTACTATACTCATTGAAGTAGTAATATTCATTAAGTAAAATATTCAAAAGAACTATTTTTCACAAAACAGCTTAATAAAGTAATTAAAACTATAACCTTGTAGCAATTATGAAAGAACATAATTTGGAATTCTTCATTCCTAGATAAACTGACAAATTAACAATCTAAATTATAAATGAAAAAAAAATATATATATATCTTTTAATGTAAAGTCTTAATGGTTTTAAAAATTATTGGTTAAATGATGTTGAGTTTTATCAAGAATAACCAATAAATACTGCACATACTGACATTTTAACATTCTGTGACACTGCTAATATTTATTAGAGAAAAAAAATTTATTTTTATTTTATTTTATTTATTTTTTTTTTTCGAGACAGGGTTTCTCTGTAGTTCTTGTAGACCAGGCTGGCCATGAACTCACAGATATCTGCCTGCCTCTGCCTCTGCCTCCCGAGTGCTGGGATTAAAGGTGTGTGCCCCCACCACGCAGCTGTATGGCTACGAGAAAAAAATCTTTAAAGTGATTAAACTGAGGAAGACAATAAACAAATGTGGATTAATGAAACATTAATTAAGTATGTGTAGGGCACTTATTTTTTAAAAGCTTGTAAATATATAATATGTTTACTAGTAACATTATTGAAAAGGGTTATTTTAATATGTTCAATATGAATAGGGGTGATTTTTTTCTCATTTACAACTAATCAAGTAGAAATGCAAAAGTTCACTTCACCAAACTTTGGACAGATATTAAAAATGGGGAGTTCTGACCTCAATAGTAAAAGCCAAACAAAACATTTCATTTCATTGAAATGATTAGATGCACGACATTATTTTTATAGCTATATTATATCTTTTGAAATTAAGTTTTCTTTCTCTTTGATATCTATCTGTCCATAACTCACCTCTTAATTATGTTGCTGTTGATTACCAAAGATAAAGGTACTGCAAAAAATGATGAAGAGGAGTGGGAGGAGAAAGGAGGAGAGAAAAAGAAAAGAGGAGGGGGGAAGAGATGGAAGAAGAAAAGAGAGGAAAAAAGAAGAGGAAGAGAGGGAGGAATAAAAGAGTGAGGACAAGGAATAGAGAAAAGGAAAAAGTGAAATTCCATAGGCATTTGCAATAAAGGGTACTGAACTGACTAATATTTAGCAGAGGTGGACTTTTACAATTAGGGTGAAATCATCTGGGTTAAATTACAGCTGTCCCAATATCCAGATGCATTTCCCTGAAAAATGTTAGTTAACTTTCCTAGATTTAAGTTTCCTCAGAAATAAATAGTATGGTATGATATACTGTCAATAAAACATGCATAAAATTTACACATATAAATAATACACATATAAATAAGCAAAATCAAGTGCTATGCCAAATAAGCTTTTGAGTGCAGAAAATTATCTTCACAGATATTTGTAGTATAACTGTCTCCCATTTAAAAAGACAAAGGAACCAAGAAAATCACCATCCAAATTCTATGAACTAGGGATATTTCAGCAAACATATATTAGAGTATTTTTTTTTAGTACATGTTTTAGAAGGGTATAAATCCTATCATTTTGCATACCAGTTCAATAGTGTCCTATCTATAGCTCTCCTTTTCCAAGTTTAGCCTGCCACCAGGGTTCACCTTGTACAATGAAATCTATTTAGTGGTCCAACCACCTGCTTTGCGAGTCTGATAGGAAAGCAGCATCCTCTTTACCTTAATGAAAGTGCAGACCTACAGAAGAGGAAAATCCGTTGCCAGTGACATTAGTAATGAAAGGTGCTAGAGTTAATAACTTTTACTTCTACTTTCTTCCATACAAGGCATAAAATACAGTACTGAGTCCATTCTTTCTAGGTGACAATTAGATTTGAGTCATCCGTTTAAAATAAAATTACTAATGACAATGGCTTTGTTATTTTGTCAGTTTAACAATATTATGCAAAGTAAAACTATGTATACTCTTTGTATTTCAATTATTATTCTCACTTGAAATAAGTTTCCTATTTATCATGAAGGTGTGTCCGTACAAAACAGACAACTCCATATGGGGTTAAAGAACTCTGAACTACATCTACGCGCTGCGAACAATCCTTCAGACATATTTGCTCTTAAAAAGCAAGTATCTCATCTAATCAAAGAAATGCATTGACAGGAAATAATTATTTGAAACTGCACACAGTAAAATGGTAGTATGATTATATTTTACTATATTTCATAACAAATAACTAATAAAGCCAAAGAGATAGACAGAAATGTTGATGAATATATAAACTAACAGATATAAAATTTTTTACATGCAATCTCCTAGTATGAGTTTTTCAGGGTCATTTGCCACTTTTCGATAGTCATAGTCTATGCTTGCATGACAATACATCATTATCAACTAGAGAGTTAGTCATTGTCTCATGTGTTTTACAGTGGTCCATTCCCTGAAATTTTTATTAACACTTCAAGGAATATCTCCATTATATTTTTTCTGCATCAGTATTTGCTTCTTCTTATTGTTTGTTGGACTCCGTGCTACAGAAAGAGTCAAGTATTTTAAGGAACTTTACTGGTTATGAATTGTTGCAGTATTCACTACCTTCTATAAAGACATCTCTATCTATGACTAACTAACAGTCTCAGGATTCTCTGAAAGTAAACAGAAATGCTTAAAGGCAATGTGGCAGGCTCATTACACACATCATCAAAACAACAGAGTCAGTTGTTTGCATTTCTAACTATTATACCAATATTGCAGCTGAGGGTAAGTACTCCCTAGCATATTGGTATATACGTATAAACCTCAACTGTGTAAATATTAAAGAGCTTTAAGTTTGAAACTACTAGACAGAAGTAATTATTTTGAAATATAACTTTTAAAATTGTAGTCTTAACACATAATTTTTTTAGTAAATAATTTTAAGGATTTTTACGTGGGTTTCTGCATAGACATAAATAACTACTCATTTCAGATTCATCACTAGTGATAAACTAAATAAATCTTGTTACCTAAGTCTTAGTTTCTGAAACAATTTTGCTATTGAAGTTATTTACAGAAGTGTGGTAGGGGAGTTATGTAAAGGATCATAGGTGGCTCACAGGCAGCTGCATCGAGGAAAAGGCAACCCTCACAGAGCTGGGAGTTTCCGAAAGCTGAACCTCTTAGTAAGTTTTCCAGGCTTTATAAACTTCAGCAAGTTTCCCAAATCATTTGAGCTTCCTTTCAACAAAGGATGTTTCAATTTAGAAAAATTAGCTATGTACCAAGTGTATACATCAATAGTTAATAGTGGAATTAATAATATTGTACAACCAATCACCAGAATTTTTAATCGTACAGCATCATAGTTTAATGAATTCAACTCGCTGATATTCTCTATTGTTCTTTCATTGGCCAGTTTTTACCCCGAAGGAAGCTATGCAACAGTCAGATATCCAGTACAGTAGAAAAGTTTTCTTCAAGTGTTTGTATCTTATTAAGTGTCTTTTACAAATTCATCTCTTCCTTTTTTCAATGACTAGTTTCAAATGGCCAACAGTAAATAGCCATAAAAATATGATATTAACTGGAAACTTTCTCATTTGCAGGTTTTAGTTTCTTCATCAGTATCTTACAGAGGTATTAAGTGAGCTTTAGTAATTCTTCTGCTTCCTGTAATTTATGAATATTGATGAGTACTTAACAATATACAAGGCACTTCACCTCTATTTCCTTACATGTGTCAATTAGTGCCTTAAAATTAAAGATAAGAAATTAGATAGAAAAAAATCACATGGGAAAAATGTTCATAAGTAGAATCATAGGATTTCTCAAGAAAGATTCAGTTAATTACAGTCTTGACCAGTCTTATGTATCTTAGAATGCCCTAGGTGACCTTTAACTCTCACATATGTGTTGTTATAACCAGATTCATCTCCGTCTCATTTATTTTACAACATAATAAAATAATTGAGGGCACAGGTTCAGAAGATGCTCTCAGCCTCTTGACCTACAAGTTCCCTAAGGGGAGGTCCAAGACTCTAAACACTCATGAATATATGATACTGGCAAGAGATAAAAATGAAATAGTAAGTAATAATACTGTAGAATCGCATTAAATACCAGATCTCAGCTCTGATTTATCATCTTGTTATGTGATGGGGAAAAGAACTGACTGTATGCGTATCTCGATTTTCTGATCTATACAATGGTGAAGGCAGTAAAATGGACCTTTTAGTACTATAATAAAGATAATGTCATTTCCATCTGTAAATGTCTCTAAATAATTACCGGAAAATAATATATTCTTGATAAGTGTAATATTATCTAGTACTGGGTGGGAAGTTATTAATCTAGGCAAAAGCTCTATTTCTAAAGTTGGCTCAACAAAGTTAATTATGAATCATGCAATACTGATACAGAGACAGTCTCACTCTGCTGCAGCCTCAAAAAATATGGTAAGAATAAAGCACTGTGGGTAACAGATCTCACTAAGAAAGGGAACTAGAATATGAAGTTATAGAGAGTTTGAGGGGGAATGGAACACGCAGGTCAAAAGTGGAGAGGGAGGGACTAGGGAAACATCAGATAAAATACAGGATGAGTTTGCTAGAACTAAGGTCCATATGACAGGGGTAGTATGGAAATCTAATAACGTAGACGCATCCTAAAATATATAGATAAATGAAGGTGAGCTAAATGAAAGTACAAATAACGGGGGGAGACAGAATCCTGACTAGCCACCGCTTGCCACCAAATGAATGAATAAAACATGGCCACTAGGGTAAAAATTAACTGAACTTTTATTTAAACCTGCTGGGAGAGGGAGCAATCCATTTTCTACACTAGATAACACTGGGTATATCGCCACTCCAAGGCAGAGCTCTTGTTCAGAAATAGTTGACGAACAAACAATGGACTCCAAGGTTTGTTTTGTTTCTTGATTTTATTTCAGCATAGTTTGGTGTTTTGTTGTTGTTGTTGGGTATCTAAATATTTCTTTCTTTATTCTTGGTGATGCATTTTGTTTTTTTAGGTTTGGATATTCAGTTGCATTGGGTGTTCGGTTTGTTTGTTGAGGAGAAAGTTAAAGTTGGGTGAGTAGGGAGGAGGAGGAGAGGATCTGGATGAACTTGTCATAGCAGAAGACTATGACCAAAATATATTTAAATTCAAAATTGTTTTAAATAATACAAGTTTTAAAAACGAATTATACTAGATCATAGCTGTCTGCAACTGCACTTTAATGGGGAATGAGACAGGATATCTGAAAAAAATGGGTCAAGGTCTTGGATACCTTAGGTTGGCCATCCAGATCTAGCTGGGCTGCAGCTCTCAGGCAGCTTCCTTACAGTAAGGATGCACAGTGTATAAAAACCACAGGGTGGAGAAATTACAGTCTGTACAAACCATATAACAAAGGGAGAAAAGTCATTCAGTTCATAGCAGACAAAGCAGAGTCAAAACCTGTCAAAACACACAAAAAAGTATCAAATAATGACAAGACAATTCGCCAAAAGAAGTACCAAGTGTTGATATACCAGCCATCATTACAGTGACATATATGAAAATCATCATTACATTGATTCTGACAGAACTGAGGAGAAAGTAATCACAAATAAAGAATTTATTTTGACACTTCTCTTTCATTATAAGATAAAAACAGACCCTAAAGGAATGAAGAGTTTTTTTTTATTTTATTTTGTTTTTTGTTTGTTTGTTTGTTTGTTTGTTTTTTTAGCATGATTGGCTAAATGAACTAGTATCTTATGCAAAAAACATGAACAACCTAGTAAAATTCTTTCACAAAAGAACCACACTGATCTCAAACACAGCATTGAAAGATTTCCATTTGAGAGTAGAAAACTTCCTGTCACCTTTGTACAGCATGATACTGAAGTCTTAGGGGGAACACTTGAATAAATAATTAAACAGACAAACAAACAGATGATGTCAATTAAGACATAAAATACCCTCTCCCTTGGCAGATGATATGATTTTGTATATAGAAAACTTGATTCCACATGCACATTATTTAATAAATTTTCCACATCAGCAGCTCAGAAAACTACAAAGAGAGTTTTATTTTTATACTTCACACTAATAATAAGAAGAGATTCTAGGCAGGTAGAAGTGTCATCTGTTTTTCAGGAATCATTTGAATATATGAGTCTCAATATGTCAGCATCCTCTGTCACAAATATCATGGTCAATAGTCAGTGATAAACAGTGCCCTTTAAAAAGGGCATCATCCATGGTTAATAATTCCCTTCATGGATGTGGACAACAGGTCTTTAATATTTTTACTAAATCCTGGGACCTCTTTTGAGATAAGACTTGTCAGGCTTTGTATGCACACACAAAAACTCCTGTTTTACAACTTAATAAAACCATGCTACCTCCAAAAGCAGGTATTATACTCCTGAGGATAGACGTGGGTATTTGTCATGTTGGTATCTTAAGTACTCACCAAATCATCACATCCTAAACAGGTAGGGATTTTCAGAGCCACTGTCCAATTGTGGGTTTCTGACTTCTAACTCAGAAGATATACCTTTCCTTCTTTCTCCCTGCTCTTTTCCTCTTCCTTCTCCAGGAAGCTGTAGAAATTACAGCAAGCTTGCCTTACTGGTTTATTTTCCAAAATCCAATGGCTCATCCCTGAGTTTCCATTTGGGCAAGCTTAAAATTTTAGGAGAACAAGAACACAAAAAGAAAACTTTGTCCCATTGTGACAATAGCAAGTTATATGAAATGAAATCAGTAGCAATAACGCCATTTACAATGATGCCAGATTAATAAAATGCTCAGCAGTGAAACTCAACCAAGAAAGCTGAGAATTTAAATTTATACACTTGAAAGCTCTAAAGCATTTCTGAACTAAACTAGAGAAACCACTTCTAAGTTGAAATGTTTGCATCAAGATGTCAAACAATGAGTCTGTTGTTCAAGGAGTAGAAGACTTCTGTTGGAAAAATGCTTGTTCTATGCACAAATAAAGTATATATTTAATGTAAGACCAAACAATATCTCAATGGCTCCTATGTAGAAATGGATATATAGTGTCTTCTATAGGTGACAGAGATGCTCCACCCCTGGAATATCAATACTATGGTATCTTAAGTGAGACCTGAATAATGTCAAAACCAGTTGACATATCAGACATGAATCTCACAAGGCCCCACTAGAGACTGAGAGCTGTAAGTAGTCAATGACTGCTCAGAGGGAGAGTCCATCATCTATAGGATGGACTCCCAGCAGTCAGTCTTAAGAGCAAGCACATAGGAACAACATTAAATGAATTCAGTTATACTCTGTTGACCCAAGTAACTATTCTTATTACACAGACACACACAACACACACACGCACACACACACACAGAGTAATTGCCTCTATAAACATTAGACATTACAGAAGATAACTCCATTCCATTCTTGGCACCAACTGAAAGTCTAAGCACTTTGACAGACCAGGTGATTAGACTGGCAATATTTTTTCAAGAGTCCCATTTTCATTGTACAGAGGGATGGCTTCGGAGATGAATGAGCTTCCAATATATAAACCACCAAGACTGAAGTAAAAGCAGAAAGTTTTATATGGGCAAGGGCAGGAATCCATGACTAACCTACTGAGGACTACTGGTTTCGCTACCTGTGTGTGTGTGCCTTACTTTTCATACATTGCTAACAAGACTAACCGTGTTCAATACCGACACCACCATCTGTGCAGCTTCTGCACATTGTGAATAAAATTGGAAAATGATAATATCTGATATTTCCTCTGAGGTTTTTCTTGTGTATGTATGTGTGTTCATATGTCAGAAGTGTCCCTGTGTTAGAATGGTTCACTATTCATTTAATTTCAAGGGTATTTCTAGGGAATTTACGTGAAGTACAGTTAAAGTTCTAGTAGCTGTTGCTTAGAGTAATACATCACCCAGTATGATTCTAACTACATATTGTGTAAATGTCCTTAGCCATGCAGTTTGACTGTTACATGCACATACTTTGGTGATTCAGATCAGGAGACACAGTTCATCTGACCAATTACCTTCGCTAATACCAGAAATGGTTTGTTACTTCTTCTAACTATATCAGAACATGAACTATCTTGAGTCAGATCCAAGAGTCTCTAAAATTCATAGTTCCTTATAGGTAAAGGGGAGAAAAAGAGTTTATGTTAGAGTTATTTTAATGCATTATTTTCAATAACATGGCTATATGAGTAAAATAAAATGAAATCTAAATTATTACTAATTGCACACTATTTTGAAAAATGCTTCTGAATACTATATTAATAAGTTGTTTGTCACAATACAGAAAAAAATTATAGCCTAAATTTAAGTGTTAGAAATGGATATGAAGTTATATTAAAAATATGAATTCATTTTCTGGCAAATTGAAAAAATTTAATTCATACTTTTATGAGTTGCAACCTCACCAAGAATTTATTTATGAAAATGTGATAATTTTATAAATATTAATGTTTTTCTTGATTTTGTTTTTTTTCCATTTCATAGAAGACAGTAAGCTTATTGATGTTATTCACAATGAATACTATATTTTATTTTTTTTCTATTGGGGGATCATTTTTTAAATAAATACACACATAGCTACAGTTGGATACATGCTTTTTAGCAACAAATATTATAATTCTATCTCTAGATAACAGGAACAAATTTGTCAGAACAGAATGGTTTCTGATGGGTGATTATCAGGGATTCCTCTTCTATCAAAGTAATAGTAAAAAGAGAAGCTTAAAAGTGGTAAGGGAGAGCATCTATAAATGACTACATAAAGAGATTTTCTTTTTTTTACTTTCCCTGGTATAATGAGAAAAGTGAACAAAAATACCAGTAGCAGGGTAATAAGAGGATATCAAACTAGACCACATCCAGACTTTGAGCTGAAACTAGACCACATTGAGGCTTCCGGCTGAAACTAGACCATATCCAGACTTCTGGTGGCCTTATTAATTGGCATCAGCATGAATTTAGCATTTAGTATTTTTACAATAACATCTGAACCCATTCATTCAAATATTCTTATACCTCAGTAGTGTCTAAAAACACTGTATAAGATATAGTAATCTTTTTAAAAAACTGCTATGCTAAATGCAAGACATAGAAGTTAAAACTGTAAAGACATTTCTATATTATCATTTTATAAATGAGCAAAAATCATTTTTTATTTTATGAATATGAGCTTCAGTTCAGTTTTCCAGATACAACTACCTTATAATTAACCACAAAAGTGAGATAATTTTGAACTTAATGATGAAGGTAATGTCATTTTTAAATGGATAACTAATAATGTAAAAATACCTTCTAAATTATTATGTAATTTTATTATGTATCTTGAAATAGAGTTGCAGAATATAATATTCATTGAGAAGGTAACAACTACTTGAATCATTTATCTATATGAAGAAAGTCATTTGCATCTTTAAAGGATCAGTATAATTTTTAGGTTCTCAAATTTTCATCTATGACTTTGTGTTGCTTGGACCTCAAACCCAGATAGGCAACTGACAAACTGGCAATGAAAATTGTACAGCATACATACATTTTAAATACATAAGCATATGGTTGACACTGTATTATAAAACTAATAATTTTCTTCAAGTTGCCTATTTAGTTTACAATGTTACTTTTAGAAATAAAACAAAAAGTAAACAATATAGATGACATTTTCAAGTGAATGCAACAGAATAACAGTGTAGTGATATTTTATTTGTATATTAATAAATAAAGGTTGCCTAAGAATCAGAGTGCAAACCTAAGCCACTAAAAGACAGAATGGTAGCTCCCACCTTCATCCCAGTGTTTGGGAATCACACACCTTTAATGCCAATACTAGGGAGACAGAGACACAAGTGATATGGCTGGGTGAAGAGAGGAATATAAAAGGTAAAAGACAGGAACTCACTGAAGTGTGGAGTCTGAGGTTTGTTGGAGACCCAGTGCAGCTTAGATAGTCTAAAGATTGCCCCTTTGGCCTGAGCAATGGTATGTTGTGGGAGCTGCGGGCCTCTTCCCACAGCCTGGCTCCTGACCGACTAGCTAGTTTATGATCCAAAATAACAACACATAAACTGTATTCATTTAAACACTGCTTGGCCCACTAGCTCTAGCCTCTTACGGGCTAATTCTCATATTTTGCCTAACCCATTTTTAGTAATCTGTGTAGCACCAGTCTTACCGGGAAAGATTTAGCATGTCTGACCTGGCAGCTTGCTTCATCATGTCTGCCCGGGAGAGGGGAGCATGGTGTCTGAGCTCACTTCCTCTTCCTCCCAGCATTCTGTTCTTTTTACTCCACCCACCTATGTTCTAACCTATCAGGGCCAAGCAGTTTCTTTATTAGCCAATGACCTTCCTCCATCAATGGTAGAGGTAGAAGATCTCTCAGTGGCTTACTGCTCCACCACTCTGATCTTTAGCTTTAACCCCTGTATTTGTCTCTGGGTTTTTATTATTCATGCTGAATAATAGGAAACCAATGTCCAAACAATATAGACCTGTAAAATGTGAGGTAGGAGGCATAATTCTACTCAAAAATTATTTGTCACTATATAGAACATACAAATCCTGCCATTTTTTTTAAAAAGTAGTAAATTTCTAGCATCCATGTCTAGAATCCCCCTGCTGCTACTGTGTTCTGCAGTATACATAGATGCTAATTAAAATTTATTCCCCCAAACAATTGTCAATGCAGTCCATTTTTAGACTCACTTTCAGGATTTCTGTACAACTTGTCTAGAACATGTCTCATAGCAGCAGGCTCTGACAGTCTAGACACATTATTCTTAAGGACTCCAGAATCCTCACATTCATCTTTATAATTTTTTAATTAACCAATTTTTCGACAATTTATAATTTTTAAGATTAAAATGACATCATGTTTTTCTTCAAAATTTTCTGTATATCCTCCTTGCTCTTTTTCAAATTAATGGTCTCATTTTTTCATTAATTTTAACCTTTTAATCACCAAAGACCAGTCTGATAGAAATTAACAATTGTCCTGCACATACATCTCTAGAGGTCAGAAATGTATCTTCAATACTCTGAAGCTTAGATAATTTTAATACTTATAATATTAAAACTTTCATACTACATTAATCATATGGGTGATTCACAAATCTACAGACGGATTGTGGCATACTTGCTTGTGTAATGGAATATCTCAGTTTTCATTAAATCCATCACAAGTTAAAAACAGAAACCTAAATGAATGTTCAGGAGCTACTGGAAATGAAATAAGCTATTTAGTAAGGATGATTATATGTTTTCAGTGATTAATTGGCTATTTTCCAGCAAACATTTCCAAATTTTCCATGTAGTGACAATAAATTTATATTTAAAGATTCCTCATCTGGTGTTATTTCTGACAGGTATCTATTTTTACAATAATGTTTTTGGCAATATGTATTTTACATAATAATAGAACATCAATGATAATAAAAAAATAAAGTCTAATAATTACAGTGAACCACTGCTGCTTTTACTGGTGGTGAAATTCTCTGCGCATTCTAATGTAAATGTCTTCTGCATTACTTATGACTTGAATCCATTTTTTTTTCTGGGTATTGTTTGAATTTCTAATTACAGCCTAAGCCACTACAATTTCATACAGCTGACTGATTCTTCTTAAAGAACATGATTCTTCATTTCACCTAGGGAAGCCAGCCAGAGGTTTAAAGCTTTCTGTCCTTAGCCCAATAATTTCTAGCCCCTGGCCTCATCCAGTTTCATGCTTCTACACAGTATCTCAAGATGTAGTCTTCTCACCATGGTGCAGCCCTTCCTCACAACAACCTCTCTAAACTCTAAACATTTTATTTCTCCCATATGCTGAGGTTTTAGCAAAATTTTACATAAAATGTTCTCATTTCTTCTTAATTTGGACTCTTCCATGGTAGATGAAAATTTGAAAGGGACAGAAACACAGATAATCATAGAAACCATGAATAGCTGACAGTTTCTAAGAGCCTACTTCTATGAACTAGAGCTTACAAGCTTTTAGAAAAAGCTATAGTGTAAGTGGGGATACTAGTTTACAGATGAGGGTGATAGTTCTTAGACTTGGCTATAGAAGAATTATGAAATAAACTACCCAAGTCCCAACAGATGCCAATAACAAAGCTATGCGGCTGTTTTTCAAAGGTTTACAGTTTTACTATTTTTATTCTAAATAGGGAACATTTTGGGGAGCAAACCCATTCACATATTGTTGTAGTTGACTCCCTGTTGCTCTGTTAAACACTCTGACCAAGCACAGGTGAAGGAGACGAGGTTTATCTTGCTTACCATTTTCAGTCCATCAACAAGGGAAGCCAAGGCAGGAACCAAGAGGCAGAAACTGTTGAGGGATGGAGGAAGCTGTTTTTAAGGACTTACTCGCCATGGTTTGTTCAGCTTCCTTTATTATACAACCTAGGCTTACATGTTCAACAATCACTCTAGTCACAGCAGATAGAATCCACCCACATAAATTAATAATTAAGAAAATGCCCCAGTACATGTCCATGAGACAAACTGCTGCAGACAATTTTTCATTTGAAATTCCCATGTCTCAGGTATGTTAAGGTTTCTATAAAGTTGGCAACATCTAGCAATGACACGTATGGTTTCCCGTCCTTGTGATTTTTTTTAATATTCTTTTTACTTTTATAAGTTCTTATAAAAAAGAGTACTTGAGGTGATAGTCACTATTCCTTAGATATTTTTAAGTAAAATTCTCAGAGAAGCCAGCTATTATGAGTCTTAGTTTATTAAGTCATGGTAAATTAAAGTTAACACATCTGTAAGTACATATGCCCTAATTTGTTTTGTTATGTTGTTAGAGATTTTAACCCAAAACAACTTGAAATTGGAAAAGATTTACTGAAGCTTACATTTTCACATCACTGAGGGAAGTCAGAGAAGGAAGTTGAGGCAATAACCAAACTGCAGATTATGAAGGAACATCGTGTTTTGGGCTTGCTTCCTTGCTGAAGGTCACTTAGTTTCACACAGAACAGGCCTACCAGCCTGACCCCAAGCGCTATCAATTATCAATCAAGACACTCTGCCACAGATATGGCCAACCTAAATTGAGGAAATCCTTCCATTGAGGACCCTGTTTTCCAGGTGATTTTTCCATGTTGTGTTGAGTTGACAGCAAAACGAACTGGCACAACATCGTAGTGTTAATTCTGACCTATAGGACAAAACAATGTATTTTAAAGCACACTCTGTCTTAGTAGCTCACCTCAATTTAGCCTCTTATGTCAAAATTAAATTAAAATCAGAATAGTAAAACAATTTAGAATTGTGTTGTTTGTGGTTTTTTAGTTCTGTCTTATGTTATAAAAGGTGATATTGAACCTACGCCTTCACCAAGCCAGGCAGGCACATTACTTTCTAGATATTTACCATGCGAACTGTAATTTTATTTTGAAACAGGATCCAGATAAGTTATACAAGCTACCCTTGTTCTCACTCTGCCACATGAGATGGCTTTGAACTTGTTATTCTCCTGATACAGCCTCACAGGCAACTGGCATTAGAGGTGCAACTACAACATGGCTTTTGGTAAAACTATTTGGCAAACAGATTAGAGATGTCTTCTACCAGTAATGCCATTCTAATATTTTTATACAGATTTCTTTCTCTTTAACAATAATATCCTTTCATGACTGACTTCCAGCAGAGAAGAAACTATTTGACTCTCAAATCAGTAATCTCACTAAAAATTATACTAGGAGGCTAGACTGGCAAATATATTACACAGGATATAGTCATATTCTGTGTTTGTGTAGGGAGTACTTCTAGGATCACCTGTCCCAAAATACCAGACTTTCTCCAAGTCCCTAAGCCTTTCACACAAAGGCATAGCAGTTATATCTAACACACCCATCTACTTCTATATGCTTAAATTTACGTCAATACCTTTATGGATTTGGTATAGATATTGTACAATGAGATTACTAGTAAGCAACCTTTATAATGTATTATTTCAGGATTAGTTAAAAGAGAAACATTTGTATGTTTCTGGTGTTTTCAATTCACAGATGATAGCTGAACCGACAGACTCAAAATCCAAGGTGATGAGAGAACTGGTTATAATCAATATTAAACACAGAAAACTTCTTACCTGATTAGTTTCTACCAAAAAAATGTTTGTCTGCCTCCTTTGGGGATAGACTAACCTTTATAACACTGACGAACAGGAATTATAATTCTCAAGACCCAAGAGTGTCTGAATTTGTAGAGTCAATCTACTATAGCTGCATATTAAACTTGTTCTGGTGAACGCTTTTCACTTTTTTTCTGATCTGACCGTAGCTATGTTTCATCTGCAAGAGGCTGCTACCATTCAGCTATAATCCTCCAGGAGGCCTCCAGGAAACCAGTGATCCTGCCTGACCAAGTCCACTAGTACCTTGCCTGACAGTAGAGGCGCAGGGTTTATCAAATGATGTTTCTGCTTCTTTCAGTTGCCATCACCATACTGGCTAGCTTTATGGCACCTTGTCACAAACTTCAGTCATCTGAGAGGAAACAGCCTAAATTGAGACTCGGCCTCCATAAAATTGGGATGAAGGCAGACTTGTTTCCTTAATGAACAATGATATGGAAGTATAAGCTAAATAAAACTTCTCTTTTCTAAGTTGCTTTTCATCCTGGTGTCTCATTACAGCAATAGTTGCCCTAACTTAGAAAATGACTATAATTTATTTATTTCTCTTAGTTCTATACAACTATCTGATCATTATACTCTTAACATTTATTGCCATGTGCAATCATCTTTGAGAACATGTCTTTATAGCAATAGTCATATTCACAGAAAAAAAATATTATGAGGGGCTGGAGAACTGATTCTGCAGTTAAAAAAACTGCTTCTTTTTCAGAGGACCAGTATATTGTAGGTATAATTACCAAAACTTGGCAGCTCACAACCAACTCTGACTTGAGTTCCAGGAAATATGAAACTGTTTTCTAGACTCTGTGTATAGTAGGCACACATGTGGCATGCATGCACACACTGATTCAAATAAAATAAAAACAGATAAATCTTTATAAACACAATATAAAAGAGAAATACTCACGTTTAATTTCACTTTATAAAGTATTTGATCAAAATATCCTTCACTTTACATAAGCTTAGTATCATACTGTATACTTTTCAATACTAACTAACCATAATTAAATTAATATCATAGACTTAAAACTTTAATTTTAAGTAGGTTAAATGCCTTACAAGTTGAAGTTATATAATATCCATAGTACTAACTATCATAATTTGTGATGAATACATTGCTATTTAATGAAAAGTAAATACTAGTAATTACACTGTGATATTGTCGCATCTATTTTGTGACTTTAGGTTACAGTCAAACACAGGTGGAGGACTGTACAAAGAGCAGAGGTGAAATGACATCAAACTGTGACCAGTTAATGGTTGACAGAGAGGCAATATTTCCGTGTTGCTATTAGGAGATAGAAACGTGTATACAGCACATGCATCCAATACATTTATAAAAATCCATTATTCATAATACAGTCGCTGAAAATGAAATCTAAGGCCTATCAATTCATATTCCCTCACATTTTTACATATGTTCTTTAAAGCTAAATATGTATTCAATATGTATTAAAATTACTATGTCTAAGTTATAACTAGTAAGCAAAAGCTAATTAGGTAGTATAAGAAATGGCAGCTTACAAATTTACAAAAAAATGTGGAAGAAGGCAACACTTTAAAAAGAAACCCCAAGTGACAGCAGAGCTCTTCAGCCTAGACTACACTCTGCTCCAAATAGTTCTCTGTTTAAACTAAACCTTTACAAAAGCAGAGAACAGCATAAACACTTGGAATTTTGTGAAGTACCCACCAGGTCCTCGTTAATGTTCTTTATATGAGATAGAATATTTCTTACTGATTTAGAGTTAGGTATTAGCTCCTCTAATTTCAGCTCTTTCTGATCCCACATATAAAATGCTATTTAGAATATCATCTATTTCACTTTTAAAGATGAAAAGGAATAATGCTTCTCAAACTGTGAAAATGCATTGATGCATATTATTTTACCCTTGAAAAGCTGTTAGGGGTTGTCTTTGAAACGTCCCTTTCCTAAGAGTTGCTTCTCCTTGAGGAGGCCATAGAGGCGTTAAGAGATTAGGTGCAGCTGACACAGATCATTGGCATTCCTTTAATATTTACCCGGATCCTATTTCTTTCTCCGTATCCTGGTGGACAGTGATGTGAAAAGCCCTGCCACATACTTCCCACCCAGTGACTGACATGTTGGGTCAGTTGTAGATTTGGTCACAGTGGCAGCAAAGTACCCAATTCGGAAACAAAGACTATAAATTATTTTGGCATACCTTCTGACTTCAGGAGTTATGGTACTATTAGATATTCACAGTTATAGTATTGAAAAGAACAACAGATTTAAAAATTCTATAGCACTAAGGACCTTTTCAATTAAAGATCCTGGTGTTTTCTGTCTCTGTAAATGCTCACTTAATTTTCTTTCAACTATTATATTTTCCTTCATTTAATTTGTCAAGTTTCTATCTTGTGTCATATTTTTAACTTCATATGTATCTTGTACTCACTTCAAGAACAACAGTTGCCTGCTCACTCAACCAGGTTTATACAAGTAAGCAGAGTCAATTTTTTGCCAGGCTCTTCTTTTATTATTATAAAAGATAACATAGTTAGTTCCAATTAGTTTCTGGGATCCAGAGATTAAAAACAAAACAAAAAAAAAAAACCATGTAAATGAGATGTCTCTTTAAAACCTTAAAATGAAAGCTGGGCAGAGTTGGTGCATGCCTTTAATCTCAACACTCAGGAGGCAGAGGCAGGCAGATATCTGTGAGTTTGAGGCCAGCCTGGTATATAAGAGCTGGTTCTGGGACAGCTAGGAGTGTTACATAGAGATATCTTGTTTCAAAAAACCAACAACAACAACAAAATCTTTTTTAAAAAATGTGAAACCTCTCTAAAACTACAAAAAAAGTTTTATTATAATAGCATGCTCAAAAACTTAAAATCCAAAAAATTTATTATACATTATTTTATAAAATTAAGAACCTAGGACACAGGAATGTATGTTTGTATCAAAGCATGCTATAGATATGCTTTATTTCATGAAAAAAATCAATGTATTGTAGAGTCAACAGCTTACACAGCCATCTCAAGGAGGATAAGAGTAGAGAAAAAGTTATCTCTTTGAGGTTAAAACCAAAAACTACCTCTTCCCTGAGATGTCATGCATAGCAAGACAATTGTGATTATCAAGCCATTTTAACAGAACATTCCAGAAGCGACAATGAAAGTATCTATAATAGACATTAAAATTAATGCTATGTCCTCCTCTCCTCTAAAGGCTTCCACTTGCTACTTTCATTAAATATTCACTGGAGGATGTGCTTACAAGGAAACCATACAGCTGAGCACCAGTGTGTGCTTCTCACTGTGAATATGAGCACAACCCTTAAGATGCAAATACTTCTTTTTTTTCCATTCCTTCTTTATTATTTTTTAAAACAAACAAACTCTACATACCAATCCCAGTCCCCACTTCCTCTCCTCCTCACATTCCCTCCACCTGCCCCCCATCCCCCACCCCCCATCTACTCATCAGAGAGTGTAGGGCACCTTGCTTTGGGAAAGATCCAAGGCCGTCCTTACTATATCTAGGCTGAGTAAGGTATCCATCCAAAGAGAACTGGTTCCCCAAGTGCCAGTACAAGCAGTTGGAATAAATCCTGGTGCCCCTGCCGGTGGCCCCGCAGCCTGCCCCAGCCATGCAACTATCACCACATTCAGAGGGTCTAGTTTGGTCCTATGCTGGTTCCTTCTCTGTCTGTCTGAAGTTGGTGAGCTCTCATTATCTCATGCAAACTGTTACAGTGAGTTAACCCCATCGTGGTCTTGACCTCTTTGTTCATATTCTTGCTCCTCCCACTCTTCAACTGGACTTTGGGAGCTCAGTCCTGTGCTCTGATGCAGTTATCTGCCTAAGATGCAACTTCTAAGGCCATGGAGAAATTGCAAGGAGGAAAAAAAATCCCCTCTTACTTTTCACAATACACTGAAAAGTCTAAAATGTATGTGGCCTTTATGTACATCACTAAGAACTGACAGGTCACATACAAGTGTAGTTTCAACAATATTGGGATTTTGGTTACCTATAAATTCATATTACAGCAGTCAATCAACTGTTGGCTTTAGGCAAGAAAGGAAGATCAAATAAATGGTTTTCATTTATAGCTGGTTTCTTACCTATTCTTAGTCATAAAACAGCAGACAAATGTATTTTGGTTCATGATTCTATCTCATTTATACATACAAATGTAATTTCAATAAATAAAGCTAAAATTCCAGTAGAGCTTGCACCCTATTAAAGTTGTCCTGATGACTTATAAGACTAAAAGTACATAAAAAGTTGTTTGTTTCTCCAGAAAGTAACATTGCATTACTAAAAGAACACATTGTAAAACCCTAGGTTCTTCAATAGCTCTTTGGATACAATTTCACATGTTTCTTTTTATTTCGATATAAAAAATAATTCACTTGACTATACTTTTCTTTCTCTGCATAAAGTCTTTCTGGGAATAAGATATATAAAGGCTCTCTTTCAAAAATCTAAGACAATGATGCTTATATCATATATATTAAGGAACATATACAAAATATTGTTGCTTATTCAAATTATATGATTTTTTTCAGATTAAAAATAAAATCAAAATAAGCAACAATCATTTACCCTCTTAATAAGGTTATAGTTTATTTACTTGAGGATATAAGTGTATATACACAAGTGTACCTATGTGTCTTTGTAATGCACACATGCACACACACACACTAACACACAAGGATGAGAATAGTAGAGATTCACTATTCATTTCTTTTGCACCCTGTACCCTGAAGATAAAACTGACCTGAGTAAAAATTATGAAAGGAGCCCTCAGCACTAAAGCCTTTGGTTTTTCTTGAGAGTTCAAATTACATCTGTACAAAATTCTATCTGTACAAAAGTACTTTCCTTGGAACAATTTATAAATAGTCCGGGCATTCTCTGTGATCTGCCCCACATTTTGACACTGGCTGACAGGGAGTATGGTGTTTTCTGAGTCACACACATAGGATGAATGAGCAGAACCAGAACAAATTGGCTGGAATAAGTGTGCATCTAGGAATCCCTTTCTAATCTCTAGGAAGATGTTCTGGAGTTTCCCCTTCATCCAGTTTTAACTCAATTCACTTCCACAGCAGATACTCTGGGTAGCATCTTTCCCATTTATCCTTCGGTTGCCATTTTAAAACCTTAAAGGTTGGAGTCATCAGACAGAAACTAAGGACACATTGATTTTGATCAATAAAAGTCGTTGATTTTGACTCTAACATACAAACTTCCCCACTTATTAATATTCTATTATTATAATGCATATACTTATTTGAAAATTCCAGGCAACTTCACAGTCTACTAGAATAAATTAATATCAGGTGTACCTTGTGAGAACCTTGCTAATTACAAAACATTCTCAGGGCTGGAGAGGTGTTTCAGTTGGTAAGAGCACTGGCTACTCATCTAGAGCTTCTGTGTTCAATTCCCAGGAATGGCATGGCAGTTCAGAATATCTGTAACTCCAGTTAGGAAGGCTCTGAAAGCCTCTTCTGACTTCCTGAAGAACCAGGAACACACGTATTTCACAGACATACACACAGACAAAATCAAACATTCTCATATATTATCTCAACCTTTCCACAATCATCTTAGATATGAGGTACAGTATGAGGGTCCTTTTTCAAGAATCTTTGTTCAGACCGTCAGTGATTTGTTCGTAATTTTCCTGGAAGAAATAAAACATGTTCCAGCAAACATGCCATAGATCCAAAGGATCAGGGAGTTTTCTGTGAGACTCGGTCTCCTAAGAATATCAGAAGTTATATACACTGTCTCATCAACATGACCGTCTAAACCTGAGGTGAATAAAGACAGCTATGACAGACAGGCAAAAAGTGGAGGGGAGAAGCCCATGAGTCCTCAAGTGGAGAAATACTCTTTTCAAGGGATGAGCATACTGATCGGTTATCCATTATTAAATAACCCTGAAAATATAATATGATTACCATTAGACAGACTAAGCAGATTAATCTTACATTAATAACAATTAGTGATAAAAAGAGCCCATGAAGTTGAAAGAGAACAAGGAGGGGTGAATGGGACACTTTGAAGGGGAGATAAGAAGGGAGAAATTGTGTAACTATATTTTAATCTCAAAAAGAAAATAAATGCCAGATAAAACAAGACTAATAAATGAAAAAAAAAAGTTTGCAATTTAACTCATTAGACTTAGTACCTTCTCGTTATTTACCAAACCCTGAATTTTTCTAACTTTTTTTTCTATAATATTCTCTAGTAATACTGTTCTGGCTCTACAGAATGAAAGACAATTGTAAGAGCATCAGCGGAATCTCACCCACATGTACCTGGGATCCTTCTGGGAAGGTGTCTGTGAGAGCTGGCTTGCTTCATCACAGCCTGATGCAAGGGGCAAGTGAGCACACGCCACACAGGGAAAGGGTGGGAGCCCAAGAACCAGCCTGGTCATGCCCACACTTAGAAAGAGAGTTCTCCTCCCAGCAAAGCCTCAGTCCTGAAATGACAAGCCCAGTTCTGATAAAATGGCATTTATCCATTACGAGGGTCATGCCCATCTAAATCAGTGACCTAAATGACCTTGGTTTATTACTGTTCCTGCAGCTAGTAAATTACAAGTTCAAGTTTGGAGAAAATAGTCAAATCATAGAGGATAGAAAAATGACACTTCCTTACTGTCAGATGCAATTATTAGACAGGTGAATTACCTTTCTATGGGAAATCTTAGACCTGTAGTACCAACAAATGTATAGCAGTACTTAATTACTAAGTTATGCATTATACTTATGTTTCAGATACTAAAGACAAAAAAATAGAAATCTACTTTCTAACTTTAATAATAACAGGATCTATTTTGAAAATCTTGATTTAATACAAGACTCCCTGAGACATATGAAATAGTAGAAAGCCTGGAAAATTTTGTCTTATAATAATTAAAGTTATCATATAGAATAAAGAACACAGGTATGCTCTAAGCTAGAGGGATACTCTTCAGGATTTTTAGTATTTCTCTCAAAACAATGGTAAGAAAAATAGACAAAGTTCAAGATGAAAGCACAACAGCTCATAAATATTTGGAAATAATTGCAAAGCACGTATCACAGAAAAAGATGAAATAAAATAAGTATGACTTTTTTCCTTAACTTGTCTAACTTCAAATGATGTGAAGTCATCTGAAGTATTGCACTTATTTTAGTTGCTGGGCTAACTGTTGCAGCAGAGAAATCTGTTCATATGTACAAAATGAAATATTTTAAGAATGCTCATCATAATTAAAGCTTGAGCTGTTTCCAACAGGAATTATACTCTGCTCTATTTCCACATCAGTCTCCAGAGTTCAGCACATGCTATGTATTCTCCATACTACTTCTTCTTATTCTGAGTATTTGTGAGTAAAGTCCTGCTCAGAAATTTTCAGTGTTCCCAGAAGGGTAACAATTGTTTAATAAGATATATACCCACCCCCACAGAAGCCTAAATTAACCTATGACCGTGTGTGGTCCTTAGAGAGATTTTTCTGAGAATAAATCTCTCTCAAAAATATAACAGATCAGAGATTCAGATCATAGCTCAATAATAAGAAAGTTACTAACAGAACATGGCAGAACAATGTGTTTAATAAAGAAAAATGTCCTTTAATAAGGACAATTATTAAAGAATGTATAGTTGGCTAAAACAAAGGTAAGAAATCTGTCTATGGATTATGTTCAAACTAATTAAATATATACTACTTCCTGAGAATAAAATCTTGATAGATTTTGACAAAATTATATAATTTATTAGAGAACTTTGTTACTTATTTTTATCGTGAAAGCCATTGAGAGGGTTTTTCTAATTCAGCTATCATAAATGATAATCTCAATCCACTCATTTGCTATAATATGAGTCTTGGCAAATAGTGATGTCTCATTAATTTCAAATTATTCACAAAGAAAATTATCTTCAGCTTACTTACAATTCAGAACCTAGTCAATTCTCAAAGTAATTTCAAAATTGCTGCATTCTTTTACTAAACTATTTAGTCAGATAAAGTTATTAATACACAACTGTTTTAGGACAAAGAGATATGCATCAACTAGCTTTTAATTTCATAGAAAATATTTTGGAAGCATTTGTGAAACATTTACCAATCATTGCAAAATATAGAAAGAGATATTTGAAGCAGAAAGAATAAATGGCAGGTTAAAGAAGAAAAATCATGTCTTCCCACTAAAGTATAAAGAATGAGGGTGAGGTATCATTGTGTTTTAACTATTACTCTTGTAAATATGTCTTTATTTCATCAAGTCTTTTTAAAAGGAAGACCACTAAAGCTAAGGTCGGGACAGCAGAAGGCATTAAGGAAAGCTTGAGAAATTGAAGAACAACTGGATACAAATTTGAGTAGTGACATAATGTAAGTCTGTAACTTAGGGGTGAAATCTCTTCACAAACTCTGCATAGGTGCGCCCACATATATAAGCACATACATACACCATAATACACTTGCAACAAATATATTATTACCCAAAAGACAGGACCAAGAGAGGTATTGGTAGAGAGGTCACCTAACTAATGTTAAACACTGTCTTCAATTTGTTGGTATTGCTACTCTGAGGCTCAATGTTCATTAATCTGGAAAAATGGAGTTAAAAGTGACTTCAAATGTGGCAGCAGTTATGTTGGCGCTTTTCCAACTCTGTATGGCACAGTTCCACTTGTTAGTAACAGAGCACATGCATTCTGGGAGCATCAGATGCTGGAATGACCTCAATGCAAATTTTCTTTTCTAGCAAGCCAGTGTTTTACAGGAGCAACTCCCTTCTATTCAGTTGCCTTACTCTCTGTAATATTTTATTTTATTTTTTGGTTATGGGAGAAGAAAATCAAACATGATTATAGAAAAAAATAAAATTCTATCCATTTTTGGTAATTATAAATAGTTCATTACTTTGTCTTTCTCCCAAATGACTCAAATATCTGTCACTTGAAATCCACTTGTGAGATTAAATCGACTAAACGACAGTAGCTATTTGAATTCTTTCTTTGTGAAAAAGTATTACATGTCTTGAAGGAAAAAAAATGAGAGTTACATGAAAGTCTCAAAGGAAATCTTTGGACCGTATAAAAGAAAGTATCAGCAATCATTCATAAAATAAATGTTAAATATGATTTACTATGTAATTCATTAGAATATCTATCTAGGACAAGGAAGAAATTAAAATTTCATAAAAGGAGAATAAGTTTGTAATCTGCTTTCTGTGAGTTCTCTTGCTTCATTGAAATGCTTGCTAATACTTCCTGTCCTGTTGTCTTTCAAAACTGCCTTCTTTCCATCTCTGCACGTGTGTCAGTGCCAGGAATGTTGAACTGCAAACAGATATATGAATGATATATCAACTGGCTTAAGAAAACCATTAGTCTAAGGTAGGCAAGGGCATCAAATTGATACCCTCTCATTATCATGACATAATCAACCATTTAAGAAAACCACATCTAAAATATTATACTTAATATAAAACATGAGAAAGTAATCACTATCCTTGCCTTGAGCAAGCTTTGGAATGAAATAGGATGATCTATTTCACAGTTTACCTGTGAATGTGAACACCATTTGAACAACATTGAATGCCATAGCTTTCATTTCTGCCTTGGAACTTATCATTCATCCTCTTCAGGGCATCCAAACAAATAGGAAGATGTTTTATGTTAGATAGTTTTCTTCACAAACACCACAAGGTAGAATGGCAAAATCAATTTTCTTGAGCTAGCCAACAGAGTAAAATCAACTGTGACTGACAGTTCTCAATCTTTTTTGTTGTATACTTATAAAACTATATCATACAAAGATAGTGTTTCCTGTTATTGTCTCTGTTTCATTAATTCAAAGTAAGTTCTTAAAAAGACCATTCAGTTCTTCAATTAAATTTTTTAAAATACATAATCTTAAGTGCAGTTACATGAAACATCTTTTATGCCTAGAGGCAACCAACCCCATCTATTATTTATTATGAATAAATCTTTGGGGCTAAGGGCATAGCTCAACCATTAGGATTACTTGCTGCTGTTTCAGAGTACCAAAGTTTGATTACCCGAACCTGTGTCAAGCATGTCACATCTACTTGTAACTCTGGCCCCAGGGTATCTGATACACTTTTCTGGTCTGAAGGACCTAAATGCATATATACAAACCCATACACAGAAAAACATGTATACACATAAGAAAAAATAAAGTAGTGGGCTGGAGAGATGGCTCGGCGGTTAAGAGCATTGCCTGAGTTCAATTCCCGGCAACCAAATGGTAGCTCACAACCATCTGTAATGAGGTCTGGTGCCCTCTTCGGGCCTGCAGGCATACATGTAGAAAGAATATTGTATACATAATAAATAAATAAATATTTTTGAAAAAAGAAAAAATAAAGTAAATTTTTAAAGATAGAATAAGTTTAAAAGTCTAACAAAATTGCATATTTGCTGACCATGACTAGATGAAGTTAAAACACTTTTAACAAAAAGGAGCACATGAAGACCAGGCCATCTGTAGAGTGTCATGTCAGAACAACACTTCAGGGCACACATTAGAGTATGGACGTGAATGTGAAACACTTTGTAGATGGGGCTGTAGAAATGGATTCGTGTGTATGAGCACTGGTTATACAAGAACAAGGGCCTAAATTTCAATGCCATTTAAAAAGCTGAGCATGCTATGTATAAAATCCAGAAACTAGAAACAGCTTAGTTGTCTATCAACAAAGAATGGAGAGAGAAAATGTGGTGTATTTACACAACAAAATGTTAGTCATTTAAAAGAAAATGAGATAATGAAATTCACAGGTAAATGAATAGAACTAAAAAATACCATCATGAGTGAGGTAACACTGACCCAGAAAGACAAATAGAGTATGTGTTCATTTGTATGTGAATGTTGTTAGCTGTTAAGTCATTGATAAGCAAGCTATAATCCACATCACTACAGAAGTAAGGTAGAGAATAGAGACAAGAGAGGGAGGGGTTCTCCCTAGAAAGGGGAAATAGACAGGGTGTCTGTAGGCAGGGGGAGCTACTAGAATGGGAGGAACAAGCAATTAATACCAAAGGGATAAAGAGGAAAAGTGGCAAGAAAAAGCAGACACAATTTGAGAATCTTCTCACGCTGTTTCTGTCAGAATAGCCTCTCCACAACATCCCTATCATTTTGCCCATGTGTGCACATATACACATTCATATGCACAATCACATGATTTGGACTGGCAGGACTGGGCTTCTTTTTAGTATTTCTAAATGGGTATATATCAAGGGTGTATTCTGCAAATTGTGTTTAATTTGTATGCCTGTCCTTAAATTTATACTCATGGGAGTTTAATTACAGCCTGTGCAGGAAACTCAACATCTAAGAAAAGAAGTTAAAATACAGTAATTCATTTCTAAGGATTGTGGTGGCCAGAGAGCACTAGTACGAAATGCAGAAATATGAAACAACTGTCAAGTTAAAGAGACAGATGTTCCATAAATGAAACTGAAATTCTGGCAAGCTCCAGCACAACTTTTACTTTTATTATAATTATTTTTTCTTATGCTTTCTGACAGACTGACAAGAACCAGTAGCAGCAAGGGAAGGATGTAATCTAATAATCCTATTCCCTGAGGGCAGAATTTTCACTTGTATGATAACTAAGAATTTGAATCTATAAAAGTCTCTGCACAGCAAGAAAAGGGCTAAGCACTTTCAGCACAAGCCAGTCAACTTGGGCAGAGTCACAACTGACTGGGCACAGATGTCAGAAATTGGCAGTGCTTGATGAACATGGCCCCCAAGACTAAATGAGGGTCAATGAACAAAGAACTTTTAGGTCACTGGTAAAAATTCCGTAGAGGTAGGTACTACACAATGTGTTTCCTCCACTTAAAATATATGACATAATTGCGAATAAAGATAAAGTCATTCAACAGCAGGAATGACTTACTTTATGGCATCTTTTTGAAAAGCAATCGTCCAATAGGGTAATACCTGATATACCTATATATTAACCAAACTATCATTGACATGTGTGATATTTCATATCCTATCTAAAGAAAATGAAATTTTAAAGATATAAAATATATTTTCCCACGCTTCCACAGCAAGGGATAACACATATAAGCAAAGATAAATTTCATTATAGATAATCAAATTTCCAGCTTCTGCCTTGTCTGGTCCCACCTGATGTCTTTTAACTGATCTTATATCAGCATTTTTAAAGAAACTCACCAAAGTATATAATTTCCAAGGACTCAGAAAACCTAGATTTGCCTCTAGTGATGAAACTAATATTGTGTAATTATTTATTTTTTATTTCCTTCTTTTTCAACCAACAGTTGTGGTGCTAATTCTACTTCCCATTCCACAAAAGAAAGTTGTCTTTTTTTATGGGCATAAAAAAGAGCTTAATCTCATGATCACGCTACAAGAACAATGATGAATATGTAAGATTCCTCTTGTTCAAAATATCTCAAAACTCAAGACGTCAGTTTGACAGTATTGAGCTGCATTTATGTTACAAAGCTAAACATTGCAGTCAGTTATTTTTTACTAA
Organism: Microtus obscurus; assembly: GCA_963919715.1. Classification (NCBI taxonomy): domain Eukaryota; kingdom Metazoa; phylum Chordata; class Mammalia; order Rodentia; family Cricetidae; genus Microtus; species Microtus obscurus. Next base: position 10,752,632 of record CAWTZC010000170.1, on the reverse strand, counting down.
GTTTTATAACATGTAATCACACCTCTTGAAAAATGATTTCCAAGTTTTCATCATATTAAACCTCTCTCTGGCTTGTGCTGTTCCTTTTCTATTTGTCTCCTCTCCTTTTTCCGATTATTTTTCTATTGTGAACCCATCTCTACATGTGTATAATTCTAGTCTACAAGCTATATATTTATACGTCTGTCCACCCATTTGTTAATTCAATCAAACAGTGGATGTTCACTGTGATGAAGATGTACCAGAGGGTGGTATTAAGGGAGCTCAAGGAATCACTGCTCTTATCATTATATACTCTCAGAAAGAACAATAATAAATATCTGACAACACAGGGAGTGTTTAATTCCCATTGGGCTTTAAGCTATCAGAAATATGTCTCAAGTGTTCTAGACTTAGCAAGAGAATAGGACTCTCATGGGAGTGAACAGACAAAGGGAAGTGTGGGCCAAATCGAGCATATACGAGGCTGGAGTGCCCAGGGGACAGTTAGAAAAAGGCACAGTTGGCGTCAAAAGCGTAAGAGCTATGCCAAAAACATAACAGTTAGAAAAGGGTGCAAAATACAAAAAACAGGAATGTCACAAATACTCCCAGCTAAGATGGCGCCGAAGGGGAGTAAGTGGGGAGGAAATCTGACTTATTTACAAAAAGACGATTGGAGTTAAAGTTGGGGTAAGATGACATAAAGTGCCTGATGCCCTGGTGATCTCCATTAGGGGCTATAAGAGCCATGGCTCGTGTAGACATGACTGCTGATGTGACCGGATAATTCCCCTCTCGCTTCATTTAGGACCAATGGGTTTTTGCTTTATAAATTTAATTCTGTAAGAAAATAAACGAATTCCTTCTTGACTCCACTCCACTTGTGTCTAATTGTCTCTGGGACTCGGGGGCTGGGTGGCAAGCAGCACACTTGACTTCCTCAACCAGGGCCAGTCACTGGCAGCTGGCTCAGTTCTTCAGTGAGGGGTGGTGAGGGAGTGGGGATGCAGGGGGTGGGAAGTTTTGTTGTGGGGAGGGAGGGGGTGCAGGGGGTGTCCTACAGAGGGACCCTGCAGGAAAGCACCAAACTTTGGACCAGATAACATTTTAAAGATGCGGATCTTTGCCTCCTTGACAATGCCATGATAATCATTTCATTCATACTCTAAACCTAAAATTATTTTTACATGGGTCTTTTTTCAATGTGTCTGAGTTGGGCTGTAGCACATCTATTCATTATAGCATGATTTAATTCATTCATAGCCTTTGAGCAAAACAGGACTCCAGGTAGGCTTGATTCTTAAGAAAACACAGTTATATTCTCACTTAACCTAGAAAACCTTCAACACATCTTTGAGCTATGTATAATGGCCAGCTCCTTCCCCCATTTATTTCTGAGCGTTTATACATACTCATTACTGATTCCAAGATTCATACTATAAAATGTGGATAGTTTGGAAGTATATTGCTAGAATAAATTTGCAATAAACAGTATTCTGAGACATAGACTAAAGAGGGCCTTAAGTAAAAGCCCATATTACATTTTCAAGTTATTATTGTTATAATACTATTTTTGAAGTTCTGTAATGATTTATTCTCAAAACTTGAAATTTAGTCAGATTACTGTTAAGCAGTGAAATTCAACTACTTTATAGAAAGACATATTCTATGTACTTGAATGAATGAAAATGCGAACTGATCAAGAAATAGGTAGATAAGGAAAAGTAGTACAAAATTTGCAATCAGATTGATGACTACCTTACATGTCATCGTAGAACTTTCATCTAGCAACTAATGAAAGTAGATGCAGAGATCCACAGTAAAGAACTGGTCTCAACTGGGAAAGTCCAGTTGAAGAGAGGGAGGACGAATATTCTCAACAAAGGTGTCAAGATTATGATGGGTATACACTCTGAAACAGCTCACTGACTCTGGACTGACAGTGGGGAAACCAGCAGAGTACCAAATTAACTTCTACGAATATGGGTGACAGTTGTATGGCTGCAGCAGTCTATGGGGACACTGGTAGTAGGACCAGGATTTACCCCATAGATTATACTAGCTCCATTCTCGTTGGAGGGATACCTTGTTCATTCTAGATATAGTAGGGATGGCCTTGGTCCAGCTCAAAGAGATTTGCTAAACTTTGTTGATTCCCCATGGGAAGCCTTATGCTCTCTGAGGAGTGGATGGGGGTGGGGTGAAAGGGAAGGCAGAGGGAATGGAAATTTAAAAACTAAATTTTTAAAAAGCCCCAGTGTTTCAGGTTGCTTACCTTACCTGGTCATATACTTTTTTTAATAAAGGCTTCCAGAACACATCTCTCCAACTTTACACCTTTCTTCATAAAAGTCATTCTTTTAGTTTAAATAGGTCCGGAGTTTCCAGAGAATATTTGGAAATAACTGCACTATTTCTGTAAAATGATGGCTAAGAAAAGCAAGCAGAGTAGATCCATTGGAGCAAGTATTCCATCAGCTTTTATTAGAATACCCAAGCCTACAAAGTTGCAGCAAGGAATGAAATGGAAGAAAGCCAAACACAGATTATAAAATAGCAATTTTTTAACAAAGAATAAAGATATATATAGCTTATAAAATTTTCAAGTCATTTATCTACTTTTTATGTAGCCTTTATGTCATAACTCTGAGTACAGTCTGCTTCTTAAAGTCAGGGTCAACATCTATGAAAATAAAACTCTGTCATAATTGAGGCAAAGTACATGCTGCGTGCATTAAATGCAAGACTAGACTCACGTAACACCAAGGTTTAGAGCTTGGAAATTAGAATGGTGGGATTCTAATACCGGTTCTGCCACTAGTTAGAAACTCTGTGGCCTTGAACAATTCACAAAACTTCTGAAAGGCTCAATCCTCAAATGGTTCCAAGATATTGAACTTATGGGATTGATGTGAAAATCGGGTATGATTCCTTTGTGGTTGAGAATGAGCACTGATTATGAGGTAATTTGACCTTAAGGATGTTTCCTCTGTCAAGGCACTTAAACTGCCCATGCCACTTACATGTTTCTAGGTAATCAAAAGTACTTATATGCCTAATTTTAAATTAAAAACATTCAGAGCCATCTCTTTCCCAGTGACATACCACTTGAAAAAGAACCGTAAGAATTCTATGTGTATCTTCAGACATATCAGCCTACCTAGCTCTGTGAACATGTGGACTCAAGAGTATTTTGCAAAATGTACAGGGATGGCAGGATGTACAAGGAGATAGATAGTGTATTAATAACAAATTCAGGCTCAGACGTAGGGTTCTGTAAGAACTACTAGAAAGGACAATTTTAAAGATGAACGAAAGTCCAGGCTAGAAGTCAGTGGATATAGAGATGTGAATTCAGACAGTTTGAAAATGAAAAACCATAAGAGAACCAGTTTTCAACCTCTCCAAACTGACGGGCACACCAGACAGTTTCTACCTCTGGCAAATTCAGCACATGAATATAAACTTTGGCAGTAAAAGTTCTTTGGTTTATGCATTATACTTCCTAACCAAGCAAAATAATGAGGAAATAAAACCTCCATCTGTATTCTTTTCTTGCTTCATCTTTTTCTTCTGTCCTTGAACAATATCTTTTTACCTTCAGCTGACAAATTCCAAGTCAGTCTTTGATAGATCTGAGTAAAGGGCTCATTTGTCAATAACAAGATCAGTTTATAAAATTTTATATTCTTAAAAGTATAACACATTTAGGGTTTAAATCATTTTTTCACAGAAAGATATTAGGCAAGAGATAAAAAAATAATAAATAAACGGAAAATAGTGTAAGTGAAAACTACTTACAAAAATTGCATGAAGAGTCATGACCTTAAATCTCCCTGGTCAATCTTTCTGTGAAAACCTGGGCCTCCATGCTAAGACAGAATGGACTTTCACTGGCCAAGCTGACAGGCTCATAGCATCACTGTCTATTGCAGCTTCATCATTGTCTGTTGCCCAAATGTAAGAATGAGGGCCAGGCTGAGAGAAGGCCTAGGCTTATCACATAGGACTCTGAGTTTAAATCATTGTCTAAGTAAGGAGAGACACTTAGTAGAAGGACAACAAAAATGTCATATGTTTAGTAAGGTGATATTCTGACCATATAGAATAGGCAGTCAATAAACATTAATTTTCAAATATATTGTTAATCTTTAGTTATTTGGGTGTTTTCTCTTCCTAGTTAATGCTGTTCTTGCTTTCTCATGAAAGCAGAACATGATGATAGAATCTTACTCAAAGCAGCTGCCCAAACTGCTAACTTGTTTCTCAGCCATCCATGCAAACAGTGCCTGGCTGCCTCCCCCTTCTCTTTTCCTATTTGTCTTTCCAAAATTCCCCTATCCCTCCATCTCCAGTTCTCCGTCTCTCCCTCTCTCCATCCCTCCGTTTTCCTCCCTCTCTCCCTACTCCTCTCCATTTCCCTCTACCAACTACAAATGTAACACTCCAGAATCACTTCATATAATATTTAAATGATATTTAACATCCGGAGTGCTTTTCATCTTTAAAGCTTCTTGAAAATAAAGTTAATTTAATAAGAAGATTGCAGCAAAGGAACATGCTCTTATCTAAAGCACCACCACGTGAAGAACACAGATAGAGAAAGTAATTGGACAAGGATGTATCCTCCTACATAAATAGTACAGCTTCAGTGTGCTTCATATTCAGGAAAACACTGCTTAGATGCTAAATTTGCAGAATGAATACAATACATTGTATCATTTTCATTTTTAAGGAGTTGTTCAAATGAGGAACAAGTGGCCAACAGTGGTTACTTACAACTAAATAAATGCATAACGTGAAAAGGAGACAATGCTTTGTGTCCTAGAAATTGAAAAGTACTTTGAATTCATCTCTTACTGTGCCATCCAATGTGTTCCCAAGGTCAAAACAAAAGTTTTAGTTGTCTTTACTTGGCTGCTAAAGTGACATATTTTAAAGCACATGAAGTACACAGTACACTAATAGGAAAAAAGAAAACTTTTCTACTTTTCCAAGAATCATTAGCAAAGTTGATGTTGAAAGCTTGTAACAATCTCAGAACATGTGCATCCATCTGAAAGAGTACAATACCCGAATTTAAATGGTTAACTGAATCACTGGGAGAACCCACAATCTGAAATCTTATGCATTCATTTTTACATTTATAAACCATAAATTCTTCTGGTTACTTCTGGTATTGTTGTTTTGCCAATGGGTTTTCTGAATTTGAAAACAGTTACATTATAATGCAAGCAAAATATGTTGCCAGATCTACATAATAATCATTTTATGAAAAGTTTATAACTTACAAAAATATAATAGCAATAATGACTACCTTGACAATCTTATTTAGATATATATGCATATCTGTCATTGCTATGTCCATAACCCTACTAAAATAGAGCAGCTGAAAGTGACAATTTTTCGGTTTTTACCCCCGGAGTATAAGAGGACTTCAGGGCTAGCTGTAGAAGTCTGCCTGATCTGACCCAGATCAGGGGGATTCTTTGGACTTACTTATAGATCGGGTGGATTTGAGAACAGACTAAGCTGCTGGGCTATGACTCCACAAGCATTTTCTCTAGGAAGGCTCAGGGATACTTTACTAGGACAGCCAGGACTCAAAAGAACAGAACATGCCAGGCCGTTTGAAGCCTATGCCAGAAATGGTACGCTTCAGAATAACATGATATGTAACAAGACAAGCCTCGAGGGGAAAGGTAAAATTTGCTTCTTGATGAAAAGTCTATCAAAGATGCAATTTAAGAGGCACGGATACTCTAAAGTGTGAATAATTAAGGCACTTCCTGCCTTTCCTTTGTCACCTGTACTCACACACAAGAGACTATTGTATATTTTACTTTGTAAATACATCACCTAAAGTACACTCAGAACAACCCAATCACATCAAGAGAAGAGGTGTGTAATGGTTATGATGGTTACAATATCACACACATAACTTCATCAAGGAGTTAAAAAGAGAACTTAAACTACGTATTTAATAGGTAGACTTTAGAAACTCTCTACTATATTTGGACAATATAGGTTGGTAAAGAGATTGTTGTGTTTGATAGGCCAGGGGAATTTGTAAAACTTTACCTTCTAAGAACTCTTCACACTCATCATTTCGCAACTTCACTGTTCTAATAAATATGATTTGTATTACTTCCAAACACCATAGTCAAGACATATTTTCAGAAAGGTTCAAACAGAATTCATTTCAAAAAATAACCAGGTTTTGATGAAAGTAAGGCATAAAGCAGCACCGAATGGTTCAAAACCCTAATGTCAAACAACCTAGCTCCCGAGATCCTTTAGAAAGAATGTGTTTGTTCAAGTTTACCAACTCACACAAATTTCCCAGATCAATCTAATTCCCTCCGCTGAAAATATCCAAAGTTTGCCTGCTTCTCTTTGACTTGAGAAATGTTACTGTTTTTCTCACATTTTATTTTTTAATTTATCAACTGAGAAACATGAACTAGGCTTTCCAGACTATTTTTGATTATTTTTATACTACAAATTAGTAAAATCTGTAGAAAGCAAAAAATAAACTACAATTTTAACCATGACACTTAAATTGAAATTGAGTTACAAAACCTTCTAAATACTACTCTGAAAGTGCAATCCATTAAAAAATTAATGTTTCCCTTTTGCTCTTTCTGGATGTGTGCTGTCCATTAATTGGATGTTCAACAAAGGTATCCATATAGTAAGAGGATGGTAGCTAATGCCACATATTTAATATCAACAATCTTTTTCAATTTGATTACACTTATTATTTGAGAATTTATACCAGCATTTGATAGATTTTAATGAAATCCACCCTCATTTCAATCCACTTGATACTACCTGTATGTTCCTGGGTATAGAATTACCTATGTGAGCATGGGTAACCTGTTTCATAAAACAGAAAATCCAAATTCTTTTTAGGAAGTCAGTATTGCAATGACACTATGATAAAGAGCTATCAATAAAATAAATTATAAACCAATCTCCATGATAAACATAAACACAAAACCTCTTATTAGTTGCTAATCAAATTCAAGAATAGATCAAAATGATTATCTACCATGATCAAGTCAGCTTTATCCACATAAATAGACACAAGGACAAACCCCTTATTATCCTCTCATTAGATATAGAAAAGGTCATTGATAAAATCAAGATTCACTTTATAATATAAATCCTGGAGAGACTAGGGATTTAGGAGACATACCTTGACATAATAAAGGCAAAACACAAGCCCACAGTGAATATCATGTGAAACAGAGAAAAGATCTACATTAAAATCAGGAACCTCATTCTTTCTACTGCTGTTAAATATAGTGCTTGTGTTTTAACTAGAGCTTCCAGACAAGAGAGTGAGATAAAGGAGACACAAACAGGAAAGGAAGAGGTCAAAGCAACCTTTCTATGATGTTATGATTCCATATACAAAAGACCATTGAAGACTCCACAAGAAAACTCTTACATCTGAAAAACATTCTCCAAACAAAGTACAAAGTTATCATGCAGAAGTCAGTAGCTTTCCTCTTTACTAATCATAGTAGAAAAGAAATAAAGATTACATTCATCTACATCTCAAGAGTCAAATATATTGGAAATAATTTTGTACAAGGAATAGAAAACTTGTAAAATGAAAACTTTAAGACACTGAAGAAAAAAAAACTGAAGAAGATACGCCCATGTAATGACTGCCATGGTTATGTACTGATACAATTAATATTGTGAAACGGCTCCTGCCAAAAGAACTATACAAGTTCAGTACAGCCCTCATCAATATTCCAATGCAATTCTTCAAAAAAATTGAACAAATAATCTTAAAATTCTTATTTTAAGTTTATTTATGTAAATATAAAAGGCCCTGGATATCCAAAACAGTCTTGAACAATAAGAACATAGAGAGTGTCATTAACCATTAAATATTTTAAGCTATATTACAAATTTACTGTAATAAAAACCAACACTGTTTTTGCATAAAAACATACATACTATTTTTGAAATAAAAATGAAGAACCACTTACAAGGTCACAGTTTCTAAAAAACCCGTCTGACTTTTGACTAAGGAAACTTGTTATTGAAGAAAATAAAGCATCTTCAACAAATGGGACTGGTCAAATCAGACAGCTACATTTAAAAGGATGAAACTATTCATTTCTTTTCATGCATATTTCCCAAGAACGTCATTATAAACTTCTTTAAAAGAGGAAATTCTTATGCAAGCACAGTACAATTATAGATTATAAATATTCTAAATTCTAATGTTATTACCATTATGTAACATTTATTAATATTTTGCAATTTCCCCAATAATTAACTTTGTGTAGAGAGAATTAAGAATTGTTCTTTAAATAGAGGTAATAGTTTAAAAAAAAAGGCTAGATTCTTAGCTCTTATTCAGTGCAAACCCAACTCCAAATAGATGAACATCATGAACAGGAGACAGGAAACCCCAAATCTTTTTGACAGGAAAGAAGGCCATACACATGAACTCATTGACACAGGAAAAGATATTCTGAATAAGATCCTGGTAAGCACAGTCATCAAGACCCCCAGATATTAAGGGAATTCGTGGAATTAAAACACTGCATAACAAAAGACACCATCATTTGGGTGAAGATGCAGTCTACAGAAAGGAATATCATCTTCCAGGTTATACATCTATCAAAGAGTTGGTGTCTAGAATATACAAATGACTCAAAAATGCTAAACACTGAAAATTAATGAAATAAGTAAACCATGCAATAAAAGCTAGGCTTTAGGATTAAACAATACTAAAAAAAAATCACAAGTGGGTGAGAAATACTTTTACATGCTCCATATCCTATTCCATCAGGAAAATCAACATTAAAACTATTTTAAAATTTTTTTTCCAGGAGGTAGAATTCTTTATTTTAATCTTTCTATCTTTATGTGACTTTTTTATCTTAATTGAGCTCTACATTTTTCTCTACTTTTCTCCCTACTTCTCTACTCCCCTTCAACCCTCTCCCATGGTCCCCATGCTCCCAAATTACTTAGGAGATCTTGCCTTTTTCTACTTCCCATGTAGATTATATCTATGTAAATCTCTTTTAGGGTCCTCATTGTTGTCCAAGTTCTCTGGGATTGTGATCTGTGGGCTGGTTTTCTTTGCTTTATGTTTAAAATCCACCTATGAATGAGTACATGTGATAATTGTCTTTCTGTATCTTGGTTACATCACCCAAAATAATGTTTTCTAGCTCCATCCACTTGCCTGCAAAATTCAAGATGTAATTATCTTTTATTTATTTATTTATTTATTTATTTATTTATTTATTTTTTTTTTGCTGTGTAGTACTCCATTGTGTAAATGTACTACATTTTCCTTATCCATTCTTCGGTCGAAAGGCACTTAGGCTGTTTCCGGGTTCTGGCTATGACAAACAATGCTGCTATGAACATAGTTGAGCACATGTCCTTGTCGCACTTATTTACAGTCTTTGTTACCAAAGCAATAAGAACTATATACACTATGGACCATTGTGTCACTAAAAAAAATCTATTTTTTATAGAAATGCAAAAGTTAAAACAGGTATTTTGTTTGCATATATGCATGTGTGTGCAAAGACATATCCATAGCCCATCTCATCTGCTGTTTAAGTATACTATATTCTAATTAATATGATCCAAAAACAAAAAGTACACATTTCAATTTTCAAAGAAATGTCTTACCAGTTTATGAGAAATATCTTCATATTTCAGTAGTGAAATAGAACTGAATTTTTAAAAGTCTTTTTATTTTGTTAAAGAGCAGTCAAAATTGAGTCATGCTCTAGAGAATGTTACCACAGGCAACAGATTAAAAAGCCATCAGACAGATGGTTTATTTAAGTGAAATAAAATGTACAAAATATACAATTATAATAATTAAACATATTTTATTTGCTGAAATACTCATTAAAACAAAATTTTACAAACTTACTTGCTCATATTATTCTCCTGGATCACTTGCCAATTAGATGAATTAAATAAATCCTCAAAACATATTCCTCTATTCCAAAAATCTAACTTGCTTAAAAATATTAACTGTAGTATTATTTATGTATTTATTTTCAAAGACTTCCTGGAAATGATTTTGTTGCCTCATATAACTGGGAGGTACTGTCTAAAAAGCTGACAGAGAGAAATGTCAACACAGTAATTACACACCCTTGTGCTAATCTCAGGTAATTCAAACACAAAAATGAAAGTGTTATCAGTGGAGAATAAACAACGAGAGTACTAGAGCTTGAAAGGATGGAAAGTTTTTCTTATTATTAATGTTCAAAATTCCCATACTAATCATCAAAAAATAATAGTTTAAAATTATTAACACTCAAATTATGTGCTAAACAACCAGAAGATCAGCACCCTTAATTTTAGTAAGCAATTTTTAAGTATACATAGAAATTAACTCATTTCTAAGATTACTAATAGAGATTTATTGATATTCTATTGAGAGAGCAAAGCTAATTTTGATATTAAAAAGAAATTCTATAAAGTCTCTTAAACCAAGATAGCTAATACTTATTTCTTATCCATTTAGGTGAATCTGACAAGCAAAATAATTCTACACTGTTGTAGATATAAATGTATATTTTATATTATTTCTGGGAGTAAAAGAAATTCATACATGTCTTACCACTGCAGACATTCAAATCCCATTAGCTCAGGCTTGAAGTTAACAAGAAAGCATTCTAAACATGATATAATTTAAGCAAGACTTACAATAATCAAGTCAGAATGAAATGCACAAATTAACATATTTCCTTGAGAGCATTCAGCATGTTAGATAGATCTGATTGCCTCATTCACTGTTACTTTGGCATATGTAAGGAAACATTGAAACTAAGTTTTATGACAAGGATTTCTACCACTACACACAGAGCTCACTATAGCTTTACATTTTATTCAGGAGTAAGAAGTAGTCACTTGGGTTTTATTTTTAATTGTCTTATTTTGGTTGTGATGTATGTATAGAGTTTAGATTTTATTGTTAGCTTTGTTTTCTTTTTCTTTCATTCCAAGGTGGATACTAGTATTGAGCCGAGGGAGTCATGTGTATGCTAACCAAACACCCTGCCATTGTCCTGTATCTCTAGCCATCTGTTTATTTTCATTTGGGGACGGGGTCTTGCTAAATTATCTTCTCTGGGCTTTGGAACTAGCCTTTAACCTAAGATGGATTTGAATTTGTAACCCTCCTGGCTGGGATTACAAGCCTCCACTACAAGACTGGCTTATTTGTACATGATTTTATTGTGACAGGTATTTTTAGAGACACAACGGTTCATAGTGTATATGGTTCTTGCTTTGGTCACAAAGACTTTAAATAAGTGTTCTTGTTTGTTGGGACCCTTTGGAGTCCTGGCCTCCAGCTGCTCTTCCCCACTAGGGACCTTTTCTTGCCCTTTTGATTTGAGCTTCTGAGAGCTGTGTCAGGTTGTTTACCAACCTTGCTTCCTGAGCACGGATTGCCCTGGCCTTGAAGGAGGATCAGGTGATGAGGTCTTCACCTGTTGGCCTACCTGGCTGGGTTAGGTATAAAACCTCCGTGCTGCTGTTCAATAAAGGGCTTCTTCTACCAGCAGCTTGAGAGGTGTGTATGCATGTTCAATCCTGAGGTCCTTTATTCACTTTCAGTTCCAGGCCGTGCAGGAGCGGCACTTTTTCACTTGGAGCTTTATTTTGGTGAGCTAAACCTAACTATCACCATCACATCTGAATTTGTTTACCATCTGAACAAACGTTTTCAGGCTTGCAAACTGCCTGATCTGTAGAGAGCACAGATAATTTCTCATAAACATCACTGTCTGGCTTCTCTGTGCTGCTGGTAGCATAGTGGTTATGGCTCCAGCTAGCTACCTCTGCAGTTCTATTAATGATCATTATAACACTAAGTATCTATCTGAATCTGTGTTAGAATCCCAGGGTATAAGTAAGATAACATTATATAGTAGTAAATAACACCAATCTACAACTGTGTAAAAAAAAAAAAAAAAAAACTCCTCTAGTTAAAACTATCCTCTATGCATTCTATAAAGTCTTCCAAGCTTTCTTCTGAGTTCAACTCTAAAGTCAGGATTATACTATCTCCAGGTAATCCAGCCTTCTACTAAAGTAATGAAAATACTGATATAAAATATTTTAACCTGTCAGATAAGGTACTTATCAGCTGATCCAAATAACAATGTAACCATACAAAGAGGAGTTTCCTCTTTGGTCTCAATCACAGGACCAATGCTGTAAACTGAACTAGTACTATTTATAACAGTCTTGCCACATTTATTTATAACGAAATTTTTGCTATAAGATATTGGTTTAACGAGCTAAATTAGATACTTATATTTGCATTAATTAATTTGTGCTTAATTTTAGAGCTAATTTTATAACTTCTAAAGAGTATAACATCCTGTTAATGAATATGAAAAGATCCTTGAAAATATCTTATAAGATGACTCTTTTGTTAGTTTGCTTGTATAATCATATTCTGAAAAATGAATGAGATGCTTTTTCCAGTACTGAGATTAAAACTGAAGTCTCACACATGCTAAGAAGTACTCTGCTACGGAACTATTTGAACCTGACTTATATTTAATGTTCTGAATTTTGGACTGAGTCTCACTAGGTTACCCAGGCTAACCTTGAACCTTTGTTCCTCCTGCCTCAGTCTCAATAGTAGCTATTATTGCAAGCTTTTGTCACAAGGGGCAACTATAAAAGGTACTTTTTTGTTTTTTGTTTTTCTTTTGTAAGAGAGGGTTTCTTTGTGTAGCTACCCTGACTGTCACGAATGCACTCTGTAGACCTGGCTGGCCAAAAACACACAGAAATCTGCCTGCCTCTGCCTCCTGAATGCTGGGATTAAAGGCGTGTACCACAACCACCTGAGAAAGAGGCACTTTTATTTATTTATTTTCAGATCTATTTGCCTCCCAGGCTCAGCTCTTTTAAACACAGACGTGCATTGATAATCTTTACTACTCTTTTCCCTTCTAGTCTATGTTATTAAAATGGAGACTCCTTCTATGGAAGTCATATTGGATCAAGTCATAATGAAATAATAGAGCAAAACATCTGCTCTCTTTATACACACAGAAAAGAGTAATTTAATGATAAAATCCATTAATGTTTTATCCAATTCCTGGGAAACAACAACATTCTGGTAATAAAACAGTTCAGAAATGTCCTCTGTGCTCTGAATGTTTTCATTATCACATAGTGTTTATTTGTCCCCATTCAGCTAAGCACCAGCACAACGTTTGTATTTTATGCTACGTTGATAGACTGTACCTTGCAAACCCTCCTCTGACACAAACCTTCTTTTCCAGGGTTGTGCATTCTTAGCCTTTTTCTGAGTATTGACACCAGAGGCATTTATGGTCTTAAATACAGTCACGTTGTCTACCTTGTTACAGGTTCTGGGATAACTCAAAGAATGTGTCTCTCTATGTTCTGCCACACATGTTCACTTTCTATTATTTGCCAAGAAACAGCATATTTTGTTAATTCTTATAAGGTCTCATGTATGTATTTTATAGTGATTGCCACCAAACTGGAACATTCTGTCCCGGGGAGAAGAGGGACCCTCGCTAAGATCAGGAAGTGTATGAAAACCACACCGGTCAGGGCGTAAACAAATCTCACAAATTTTAAGAATTCTACCATGGTTTTATGTACAGAAATAATTGCTGAGAAAAAGTGACTCTCCTATCAGCTAAGCTGTCTGCATATCTTGCAACGAGATCCAGGAATACAGCTTTTATAGGTCTTTACCCAAAGCACTTGCATTTGAATCTCCTATGGAAGTAATTCAATAAGCATCCAGGCTCACAGGCAACACTTTGGTGCAATTACTTCATTGTTCTCTTGTTGTGTCCTATCTGGGGTGAACGGTTGTCTGTTAGCATCTCCCTCAGATGCAATAAAAATTAGAAAATTGACAAGCAAAAAACTTCTACATGATTTTAAACATTAACATAGAAAATGTAACAATTTATAAAACTCATTATTTCTTGGAGAGAAAGACATTCCAGACATTTACCACTATTATGAACATTCAACTCTTATTAGTTCAGTCTTGGAGTAAGCAAGAAAGTAATTCAGCCATGATATAATTTAAGCAAGACTTATGATAATCAAGTAGAGATGAAATACATGCGTCTCAGTTTAATGAGTTTAATGAGAAATTCATATCAGCACCATTTTTTTTCTGACGCTACTCCTTGCTCTCATTATTCACATTCTAACACGTTAATAACACGTACCTCTCTTTTTCTATTACTACTACTTTTATTTAGGTCCATTTATTTTCTGACTTAGGTTGCATTGATTCTCACTGAATTCAGTCTTTTTTTTTTTTTTGGACCCTCTGGATCCTAAGAAGCTAATTTACATCCTTACAACCTACTTAGCACTCATCCGTCTACTGGCAAATCATCCTTACCCACACAGTCTCAACTCACACTTAATGTTGACATTCTCTCCAGTCTTCATGATCATCTCAGAGTATTTCCAAGACTTAACATCCTCCCCTTCACTTCTTTGCCCAAATTATTGGTTTTCACATCTCAAGTCAAATACGATGAGCTTATGGTCTCCCCATAGCTGCGTGCTGTGTGTCTGTGACACTGTAACACCTCCTGTATGTCTCTTTAGCATCAACTTCACAGATTTGTGTTGCTGTACTTGCAACATTGAGCTGCTGTGAGGAAAAGAGCTCTTAGCTTAGTCACTCTAATTAACTCTTCCCTGCTCTCCTTGGGGAATGATTCAAGAATCTCTACTCCATGGGTTTTCAGAGGCTCGAGTACCATTTATAGAATGTTCTGATATTTGTCCATAAACTAAGCACATCTTCATTTAAAAAAACCTCCCTTGTAATTATAAAAAAGTTGGAAAGCTGTGGAATAATCCTTCTGTTTACTATGAATATGTATTACTCTAATTGACTAATATAAGCTGAGTGGTTAATAGATGGGCAAAAGGTATAGTTGGGATAATCAAAGGATGCTGGAAGAAAGAAGAGTCAGAGAGTCTTCAGCAGGCACAGAGAAAGCAGGAAAGGAAAGCAGAGCTGAGAAAAGGTACCAATCCACATGGCCAAGTATAGATAAGATATATGAGTTAATTTTAGTGTAAGAGTTAGTTATTTAAATGCTAAGCTTTTGGATAAACATTTATAATCAATATAATCCTCTGTGTAGTAATTTGAGAAGTGGATGCCAATTATTTGGGGGCAAGTGGTTTGGGGAACAGAAAAATTCTGCCTACAATATATAATTTCAATAATCTTTCAAATATTTCAAGGATCTCATACAATGTAAATAGTTGTTCAGCATGGCTAAGAAAATAGTGAAGAACATATCTCTACACATTCACTTCAGAAGAAATTTTTTCCAAAACATTTGATCCATACTTGTCTGAATCCTCACTTACAGAACTTTTGTGTTCACACAGCTGATTGTACTTAGAAATATCTGGGGTATGTAAGGATAATGACTAAGTACCCATTTGGAAAGATATATAAGATTTATGTTGGCTAAAAAGTTAATCGAGCCTGTCTTATTTTTTCCTCTATTACTGAAAAAAATTAGATCCTGAAATTCTGACATCAGAAAAATATTGTTCATAAAAACTTCATGTGGTGTGACAGTTTTAAAGCTCTGTAACTGATGCTCAAAATGCTTTAAACATTGAGTTTAAACTATGTCTTCTAATTATGAAAGTAAAACAATCATGATAACAAGTTAGAAAATATAAACAAAATTAATAGATTTGATAAAATATTCAAAATGAAAATATATAGCAGATTTGAACAAAAGAAACAAGAACCCTATTTATGGATTTATTTTTGCAATGTTTATGTTATTATTAATGGTGATTTTATATATGTTAATCAAATTGATATTCTTATATCAAAAACCTGCCTTTAGAGTTTCTTTGAGGAAAATAAAAGAAAAGGAACAGAAAAAAATTAACAGCTTCATGAATATCACCCTGACAAATATTGCTAATTTATTTTGTTAAAGTTTCAACCCTTATTATAAATCATGAAAAAATGTGAAACAAAATATGTAAATATATAAATTCATCTTAAATAACAGGTTTTTGATGTGTTGACACAGTGGAATGCAAACCTATAAACATTCTTTTCTGTTTTGTGTTTTAGTTTACTTTATTCTGCTTTTCTTTTCAGCCCTTGATAGTCGAAGGCCTTGGATCTTTGAGGTATTCATAACAAGTCTATTTTTATGTTCATCACTTGCTTCATAATAGAATTTAAATTTAATTCTTCCCTGCCTCAGACTTGGAAACTAATCTAAGTCAAATATGAGTAACAGTGGTATAGAAGTCAAATGACTTCCCGGCATTTTCTGTCTCCTTCCATGTTTTTTTTTTTTCTGACATAGACTTTGCTATTTCAGGCATCTACAAAGCTAGAAAGACAGTAAAGGAATATAGGGGAAGCCTGCAAAGATAACACCCAGTCATTATGCACTAGCTATATTAAATATTGGCTCTGTCAGAGAAAACTGTATTAACTCTACAGTCCGTGCTCCCAGGTCTATTGCCAAATATCCACCTCTGCACCACTCACAATTTGGACTGTGCTACCATAGTTGTTTGCTGTTCATGTTCCACTTCAAAGCCACCGCTGCCATTCTTCACTGCACACAACCCCTCTATAACGCCTTCTCACCCCGGTGTCCTCTGCTACGTATTCTTTGATATCTAATACCTTGCATTCCCCACCAGTCAAGACTTGACATGGCAGAAGAAGTTTAGAGGACACTCTTCCAGCTCATTTTATTAGTTCTGCTATTTCCAGCTTCAGACAGACGTTAGCCTTTGATTCCTCCAATAGACTCATGTAATAAGTCTTAGTCTTTCTAAACTCCAGGGAAAGAAACAAAATTTTCCATTGCCTACTTCTACTGCAATAAGTCTTTCTGATCATCAGGTGACAAGGAGTCCTTTAACAGTTTTACAATGAAATTAGAAGGTTTCATATGTTCTCTGTCATCCATTCTCAAATCTTTTCTGAGCAGTTCCATAGATGCTTTGCCCATGATGATTCAGCTTCACTTCCAGCATACTGACATTGAAGCAAACTGCTCATCAGATTCTTCAATATGACTTGCACTAATTTTTAGAATATGGGAATTTAATTTGGCACAATTTCATACCATACATAGGTTTTTGCACACCCACCTTAATCATGTTCTAAACAACTTAATGTTAATATCACACGTTAAATAATTTGAGTGAGAAAAGTTATATACTAAAGTTATATACAGAGATTCTATACTAAAAATACTCTGATTCTAATAAACATGAAGTTTAAAACACTAAAATTCATTGGCAGATAGTAAATTGCAGTTTTGCATATTTATCAGCCATATGACAAACAAGCATAGAATAGCATTATAAAATGTTCCTGTCTAAATTAATTACATAATTCTAGTGCTCAAATTCATCAATAATAACATATCACAGTCAATCAACAGAAATTGAGTCAAAAGTCTGTGTATGGAAATATTTACTCCCATTCAGATTGTTTTGATCATGTTTGTCACAAAAAGGATTATAACAAGACTACTGCAAATGTGAAAATAATATTTGAAAATTTACCATGATACTTAAACACACCAGAATGCTTTGCAGTCTCAACCTGCTTAAATTTCCAACACAAAATATAATATCTCTGTGTTATAGTAAGTTTTATCCATGTTATATTAACTTTAAATTTCTATAGTGGACACAAGTTGAAAGTACTAATTTATCATTTTCAATATGCTCTAATGGATTATCTCTCTACTCTCTCTTCGTGAAATGGAATGTTTTGTATTATTATTCATGTGTTCATTCTGAAAACTGAATCACTAATTGTTGAAGTCAAATAAATCCACTGGAAATCTATGTATAAAATGCCAGCAAGTGTGTTAGCATGAGTCGTCTGAATGCTGAAAGAAGAAATACATTTTTAAAGTTTCATTAATTAATCCCACTTTGCACTATGGGTAGAAATATCCCAAGTAGCCTTAAATAAGAACTGAGTGAATTTAAACCAGTTATGTATGGATCATATTGACTTCAGCAATAATAATAATAGTAGTAGACTAGAACATCAAACAGGTCATCAGAAATTTCTTTAAGGAAACTGGGATTGCAATTGTAAAAAAGCCTATTCTTAATTCATTTTATGAGCATGGTGAAACTGCAGAATGGTACACATTACATTCTAATAACCCTCTGGAATACAATCTGCAGCAGCCGTTTACAAGACAGGCTCTGCTGAGATCTATAGCCTAGGATCAATAGGTATCAGATACCACATATTTAATGAAAGTTCTGGTTAATCTACACAGAATTTGTGAAAGATGCTCAAATCTAGTTTTATAATCTAGTTCCATTTGAAGTTTACGAGTTAAATTATTATGGATTAGAGGGCTCTGCTTATGATATAAATCCCACCATTGTCATATTCTCACTTCAAATATAAAGCGTTAAGATCTATTCGAGCTTGAGAAACACAGCAATTAATGCCTAAGCTATGTACCAGATTTTCTTTTTCACAATCAATGCTGTAGGGAGTTCTTCATTATTCTTAGGGATCTTTTCATGCCACCAAGAGTTTTTTAAGGCAGTTATAAGTTGTACTTAAAAGAAAATAAGTGTAGTCTTAAAATAACAATGACAAAAGAGGATCTGGATAAACATTCCTTAAAAGAAGCCAGATTCTGTGAACATTTCTTGAAGATCAAAGAAGGTAATAATTTTAAAAGAAAATGCTTTCTGGGAGATGATTCAACTTCCATTCAAGAAAAATGTTCAGAGGAATGGAGTAATGGCAACAGATGTGATAGATTTCCAGATTTACAGGAACTAGAAGACAAATGTTGTGTGAGTAACCAAAAGAAAATACATTTCTTAGACCACATAAAATGTAGTTAAAAGTTGTAATGAAGCCATCTGTGAAATACATGTATTTTTCTGCTCCACTGGACCATATTATGCAATAACAAGTAATTATTTAACTTCACTACTTGAAACCATGGAGACTAATTTTTTACTTATAAAACTTATATGTTTGGTTAGTATAGGTCAATTATCGGGTCTTATTAAATTTCATTGGCTCAAACTAAGGGATGACCATCAATGTCACTGACTACAATATCAGAATGAAAGAGAAGATTGTTGAGACCTTTCAGTGATGGCTAGTCTGTTCATAATTTATTGGTTAGAACTAGTCATGTGGCCTCACGAACACAGACTTCCAGGAAGTTTAATTACACCACATGTCCAGGAAGTATATAGCCAGAGAAGTTCGATGACATTCACATTTACTAAACTATCCTGAGAAACACAAAGGATCACTTTAAAAAGAGAACTTACCAAAGACAGAGCAATAGTAGGGCAGAAGTGTATTTCAGTCAAGCCAGGCAGATTGCAGTTTTACCTTTTCTTGTTTTCTGAGGTTCTATATCAGAGAAGTTCAGTGCAGAAATTATGGGAGACAACTGGAGAATACTGAGGAGGCTGACCGTATTCCCTTTCCCCAAGTACATGAGTCTGCAAAATCTGGTTGGAACTAAGCTTGATGAACTTTTAGGATTTATCAGATGAATGATATATAAAAAAAAGTATACTATATGAAAACTAGCACAAATCAAGGCAAAAATTGGATTTTCTAAGTAAATAAAATATGATTGCAAAGATTTATGATGAATAAAATATGTAGCCATATCATATATCCTTGAATTAATGAGGAGGCAAAGAAATCAAATTTCTTTAAATTGGAAGCACATATGGCTGACACAGTAATCAGATTGCCATTACCAAGTTCAAGGTTAGCCTGGACTACTTAGAAAGACTGTCTCCAGAGTCAGTTTTTAAGCACATGTATAAAAACTTATAAATGATGAACTACAGAGAAATATAAAATCAAAGTAAAAGTAATGAAGAAAACAGTTTCATTCATTTCAAAATGAATCCAAAGCAAAGCAAAACTATAGGGATCCCTTCAGAAAACTCAGGGAAATAACACAAACAGCCTGAAGATTCATGGAAGCCGTAAGGGACGTGGCTATTGCTACAATGGAAAGACAGGTTACAATCCTACTAAACTACCAAGAATTTCTCCAAGACACATGCAAACAAAATTAGACATAAAAATTCTGTGAGAAACTGATGTAAGTCAAAAACATCTTGGACAATGCTCCATTATGGCAAATGAATGGCGGAAAATTTTATTAGGCTTTCTAAGATTGCCAAATAAGAATGCTAGGCAGAGGAGAAAAACATAATTTATTTCCTACAAACTAGATTCTGGCACAGAGTGACAACCCCTTTACCACCAGGACACAGTAATGGTGATTCTCTCAAGAAGAAAACAGCCATAAATCAGGAACTGTCTGAGCTTCGATTATACTTTTACCCCTGCTAGTGAAACAGAAAGGATTTTTGAAGAAAATGGGACATCCTTGAAGATATCAATATTCTATATATAAGTACTGATTATTATTTCATATTGGTTGTAATTTGAAACAGGATAAATCTGGTAGTCACACAGAATCTAAGGTTTTCTTAATAATTCCCAATCTTTTCAGAGACAAATGAATAAATGTTACTCTCTGAATCTTTACATGGTACCCATCTAGTTTATATTGTTATTCTTGTTACATAACCAGTAAAATAAAATCTTATTAAAATTTGGAGAATTTATGTTATCTAAAAGCAAAGAAAGTCTCCCAAAATAAACATTTAAGGTTTATTTCTTTGCTGTTGCTTTTCTGTGCAAAATTTCCATTTAGTTTCACAAAGTATCACACGTAATGACACTTAAGTTTTTGTTATTGATCTTTATTTATGAACCTAATATAAGAACAAATTCTTTCATATAAGTACTAAGTATAGAATTTTACTTTATAACAATGTCCTGCCCCAAGATTAGCATCTTCACATAGAGTACACCGGACAGGAAAGTCTATGTTTCTTATTTTATATCTTAGGAAACTAACACCTCTGGAGATTATATTAGACATGAAGTTCAATGAATAGCAATCAGTGGCAAAGTCAGAATTTGAAATCAAATCTTTAAGTTTTATTTAATGTATACAAGCTTTACCAAGCAGAAAAATAATCAATGTGGTTTTATATATAATTTAAAACTCCATCTTTTAAAACTCAAATCAATCATTATAAAACCAAGATTGAAAGAGAAATACTTTTAACAGTAGGTTTTTATGATAATAAATAAAATAGAATTATTACCTTCCTGAATTACATGCCTTAGCAGGCTATACAGGTCAATTAACACAGTTAGTAATAGCAATAACACCATTAAATATACTTATATAAAACAAACTTTAAAACTAAATTTTCTGTTTGTTTGAAGCATCAATGGTTTTCTGGTACCACTAGGCTAGTTTTCAAAGAATGAATATAAATTTCCCCTTGATATAGGAATGTCGTTTTTATATCAAGGAATTTCAGAGTACAATGCTTTGGGGATATATGTAAAAATATTGAGTTGTTTTATTAACAAGTTCTACATTATTTCAATTTTGAATACTGTTCTAAATATAAATCTTAAGTATAAATTATTAACTAAATTCATTACCACTTTACTCATAAAACAATCAGTATAGTTGGAATACCTATGCACTTTATTCTTTATAAAGGAGAGCTACAGGAAAGGTATATGCCTTATCCCTTCTCCTCCAAAATGCAAATAACTTCCATAATTTTCTGCCATCTCTCCTGACAGAACATCTGGTGATCATCCATATTCTACAGCTTTAATCTGAAACCATTAATTTCTATTGAATCAAACCTCATCATACCTTCCCTTGAGCTGTTCATCAATCACTGAAACCTCTTTTGTTTTCAATGAGTGAACAATGCTTTTAGCTTTATTCTTCCACCGTCCATACAATCTCCAGTCAGAATGGAATTTGGACACAAGAATGGGTGTCAGAACCAGAAGTTATAGACTTTGTAGGACACGCATGCAGTCTGCCTCTTTGCAATATTTACTTAAACCTGAGTATTTTATACGCTACATAACCACCTGCAAATAGCAGAATTTTTATCATTTCACATTTAGTTTAATATTATACATACTTCATTTGAGTATAATGCAAAATATAACATGTTTTTATTATAGTTTCTCAGACACCCGACATTTCTATTGCGGATTTATTCAACTTCTTATAAAGGGAATGTTAAATGCAGAACCAACCACATATGCAAATGTTTCCTTGTAACTTGAGCTCCTACAAACATCCATCACTAACAGAGAAATATGGGTTAGAATGCTCCCCAGTGATTGCAATCAACAAGTCTGAAAAGAAAGAAGAGACAATGTAGCTACTAATTTAGTTAGGGAGAATAGGTTTTATAGCAAAATTAAAATTAACTATGTAAACCATGTTTGAAATAATCTAATATGGGCCTTAATGTTTGCAGATAATATTTAAGATATATCAGACAATACTAATAAGGAATGTTTTGATGGAGTATATTCAAAGCATGAGTAATAGGACAAATAATTAAAGTTACTCTTTTTTTAAAGATCCAAGAGGAAACATCCACAAACAACATGTGTACCCGTGTTTCATATATTATTTGCATTGCTATTGCTAACCAAACAACAACAGAAAAATGTTTTTCAATAGTACGAACAAGAAATCCAATCATTCCAATCACACTAACAAGCATGATTTTGCTGAGGACATTGCTACTACGTAAATATATAGAGCATTTACTGATATCCCTGTGTGGATGGAGAAATCGTACAAGGACACATCCCAAGAACCAAAACCAATCAATGTCTATTCTTCAATTGAAGAATCAGTTTTCTCCATGGGCAAGCTCTCTGATAGGTTACCCAGGCCCAAGGGTTAGCCCTGAACACATTTTCAGAGGAGGAACACTATCTTACTTGGAGTTTCTAGTGCTGTGACGAAACACCATGATGAAAATCTGGGACTGATGGAGCATGGGATCAAACTGGACTCTCTGAACGTGGCAGACAATGAGTGCTGACAGAGAAGCCAAGGACAATGGCACTGGGTTTTGATCCTATTGGATGTACTGGCTTTGTGGGAGCCTAGTCTGTTTGGATGCTCACCTTCCTAGACCTGGATAGAGAGGTGAGGACCTTGGACTTCACACAGGGCAGGGAACCCTGATTGCTCTTTGGACTGGAGAGGGAGAGGGAGGGGAAGTGAGGGGGTGGGGAAGGGAAATGGGAGGAGGTGAGGAGGTGAAAATTTTTAATAATAATAATAATAAAGAAAATCAGTTGTGGACAAAAGTGTTTACTTCAGCTTATAGTGCCACATCCTAGTCAATCACTACAGGAAGTCAAAGCAACAACACAAACAGGGCAGGAACCTGGAGGCAGGAGCTGACAGAGTGGCCCTGGAGGAAAGCAACTTGGTGGCTTGCTCTTACACTTGCTCAGTCTGCCTTCTCACAGTGTCCTGCCCCACCAGTATATATGTGGCACCAGTCTATCTGTGGTACCACCCACAGGGAACTTTCCCTGTCACATCAGACATTAACTAAGAAAGCATTCCACGCGGTTGCCTACAGGGCAAATCTAGTGGGCATTTTCTCAACTGAAGTTCCATTTTTCAAAACGACAATAGCTTGTGACAAACTGAAAGAAAACTAGTAGGGCACATAAATAGTAACTGATTCAGTAGGTTGTGTGTGTGTGTATAATATGTGTGTGTGTAACAATAATCATTAAAGATAACTATTAAAGAGGTCATGAATTTAAGATGGCCTGGGAAACACAGGAGGAGCTGTAGGGGAAATTGAGGGATGGAAATAATGTAAAAATAATAGTCATATGTAAAGTTTTCAAAGTTACAAATTAAGTATTAGAAAACATCCAACCTCAAGTATTTTCTAGCCTCTGTGTCAAGATATTCTTGCTTTCTACCCACAAAGCATATTTCTCTTATTTCTTCAGCAACATTTCTTTATACCCTGTCCAAACTTCAGAATCCTGGGAGCTTTACCTTGTAAACCATACATCTATATAATATTTCTTTAATATGAAAATCTACAAATGAAGAAAAGGGTTTCAATCAAATAAATGATTTAAGAATTTACCTTAAGGCCGGGCGGTGGTGGCGCACGCCTTTAATCCCAGCACTCGGGAGGCAGAGGCAGGCGGATCTCTGTGAGTTCGAGACCAGCCTGGTCTACAGAGCTAGTTCCAGGACAGGCTCCAAAACCACAGAGAAACCCTGTCTCGAAAAACCAAAAAAAAAGAATTTACCTTAAGCCGGGCGGTGGTGGCACATGCCTTTAATCCCGGCACTTGGGAGGCAGAGGCAGGTGGATCTCTGTGAATTCGAGGCCAGCCTGTCTAAAAGAGCTAGTTCCAGGACAGGCTCCAAAGCTACAGAGAAACCCCGTCTCGAAAAAAAAAAAAAAAAAAAAGATTTACCTTAAACAATGTGAATTCCTAGTGTGAAGAACAATGTTTCTCTTCATAAAAAGGCTTGCAGGGCCGGGCGGTGATGGCGCACGCCTTTAATCCCAGCACTTGGGAGGCAGAGGCAGGCGGATCTCTGTGAATTCGAGACCAGCCTGGTCTACAAGAGCTAGTGCCAGGACAGGCTCCAAAACCACAGAGAAACCCTGTATCGAAAAACCAAAAAAAAAAAAAAAAAAAAAAAAGGCTTGCAGGATAAAGGAAATTCTTTCAAATGAGAAATGCATATAATAATAGTATATAAGAATTTAATGTGGTCAAAAGTACACTGAGATTTCTAGATATGTAAAGAAACAGGCTGAAGTAGAAAGGACAAATGATCTGCATTCATCTTTTATGTAAGTAGCTTACTAGTGTTTGCTCACCAGTTACAGGTATCTTTTAGAGAATTTCCTGAAATTGTCTCAATCATCATAAATAAACCCGTACTGTTGGCTTTTCTTTCTTTTATGCAACCAAACACAATGTTTTATTATATGTTTAGTTTATCTCAGTTGGTTTTCTTACCACAACAGTCTATGAGCATTTTTTTTAATTCTGTGGTTTAACCCAAATGAAATTTATATTAAATATCTATTATATTGAATAATTTTATATTAACTGTTGCTCTTCAACCACAATTTTTTATTATTGCAATAGAACTCAGAGGTTTATCCATAATGGCATTTAATGACGATTTTATTCAACATCCTTTAAGCCAACACCAGTTTTATGAATAGTGCAAATCTTGGCCATCTCTGCTAGGCATGTGGATTATCTTATTTTCAGACTTTCACACTGTAATAAGATGATTTTATATCTTCCTTTTAGTGTACCTGCTCTTTATTGATTCCTTTCCAAGATCAGAGGAAAGACATTTTGTCTTTAATATAATATCATAAGTATTATATTAACTCTACTCTTATTTTACTTTTTTCTAACCAACATTATGGGCTTTTCATTCTATTCCCAGTTTGAAAGGAAGTGTTCCAAGAATTATTGTAAGGTGTGAGGATTTAGTCTCAGCAAAGATCACTTGCCTATGATAAGTTATAGTCATGCATCCAATTCCAGCACAATTAATTAATTGTCAGATTTTCTCAAACCTTTTCATTCTTTACTATTTATTAGCTGTATATTGGTTTTTGTTTAATATTTTATTTCTTTTCTAATGCTATGCCACCACTTCACTTATGAAATGAATCAACTTGTCGATAATACTTTATCTCTTTAAATTTTGCTAATATTTGCATTTTTACTTCTGTTAATAATATTCATGTCTATTTTCCTCATAGATAATGGTCTGAAAACTTCTTATACTTCTTCATGATATTGGTATAAATGCAATGCTGATCTTTGAATCAACTTACAATAATAAAGCATCTATAATTTTCTCATTTGGGTGAAAGGGGTATTTTTTTCTTAAATGTTAGAGGGATTTTATAATGATACCATTTATATCAGTGTTTTACTTTAGAGAAAAGTTTTTATGTCCTGTTTTATTTTGAGTTTGTACATTTTAAACTTACCTTTTAAATAAAGTATATGTCATTAAATTTACTTAAGTGAATAATTGAAAGATATTTTACTAAGTTGATATATTTATGCATCCTTCACTACAATTCAATGACAGAATAGATTCACCTGCACTAAAATATTTGTCATGCCCATTCTCACTCTCATCCTGCTTTGCCAGACAAACACAAGTAGCAATCTTTACAGATACATTTCTCTGTACATTTTATATAAGCAAAGCCATTCAATAGCCATGTTTTTGATTTCCTTAATGGAATATACTGGTTTAATGGTTTTCTAAATTGTGGCTTGTCTTGACTTTATTCCTTTTAATTGCTAAGTACTTTCCCAGAGTTTGGATTTTACCCTCTCTATCCATTCACAGCCAGCTTTGTAGAGGAGGTGTTATGCGCAAACACGATGTCTTCTGAAGATATGGAGCCATTCACACTAGTCATTTTCTCTTGTGTATTCACAATGGGTCACTAGAGACTCAGGAGAGCAACTCTGAGAGTGCTTTGTTCAAAGGGAAGTCTAAGGTCAATAGTTATTAACATTTGTTATTGAATAGATGGTAAGTAATAATTATAGAAATTGTATTCCAGAGAGTATTAGCAGTTTCTGATTATATCAATTTCTGCACATACTATCCAAATCTGGTACCAAATTAAGAAGCATATATATATATATATCTGTTCCCAATTCTTCAGTCTTATTACTGAGTTTACTTGCACTGCTAAGATTATTATTAAGAGCATAGATTTAAATTATAACCCATATTAGTCCTCTCAATAAACCCTTTCTACTGTCTGGTTTTGTGTCAACTTGACAAAAGCTAGAAGAAGGAGCCTCAGTTGAGAATATCCCTCCATTATATCTAGCTGTAAGACATTTTCTCAATTAGTGTTCAATGAGAGAAGGTCAACCCACTGTGGTTGGTGCCATCCTAAGCGTGTGGTCCTGTGTTCCATAAGAAAGCAGGCTGAGCAAGCCATTGTGAACAAGCCAGTGAGCAAAATCCTCCGTGGCCTCTGTATCAGCTCTTGCCTGCAGGTTCCTGCTGTGTTTCGGTTTCTTTCATGATTTTTTCAATAATGTATAGAAATGTGGAAGTGCAAGATGAATAAAACCTTTTCTCCTCAACAAGTTTTTTGGTCATGTATTAAGTCACAACAGTAGATAGCCTAACTTAGACAACCCTCTACAAAACTTTTACAGAATACTCTTATATCATCCTACTCTTAATTACCTGGTGACACAGTTTTCCATTTTTTGTTTTTTGCTTATTTGTTTTATTTGGTAGAGACTTGTAGATATCAAAAAGATTATCAAACTTTAACTTACCAAATATTTAACTAGTCTTTGTAAATAACAGATACTTAGCAAGTATTTTCTTAACTTGATGGTAGTCTACTTGGTTCTTATCAACTTGTTTTCTCTATTAAACAAGATTATATGATTTAAAATGACAACAGACACTTCAAAGACACTTGATTACTGTTGTTGGGAGGGCAAACTCATACATTCAGAGTTGAGTTCCCCCAAAACTAGAAATAGATCTAGCATATGATCCAGCTCTACCACTTCTGGACATGTCCCCAAAGGTCTACAGATCCTACTACAAAGATGACTACTCAACTATGTTTAACAATACTATATTTGCAATTTCCAGAAAGTGGAAACAGCCTAAATATACAACAAAGATGGAATAGATAATAAAAGTATGGTTCATACGCACAATGAATTGTTGTTAAGCTTTAAGAAAATGAAGGTATATTACTCATAGATAAATCAATGAAGCTAGAAATAATCAGTCATAGCAAGAGAACACAGACTCAGAAAGAAACGTTCCATGTTCTCTCCCATAATCTGATGCTAACTCTACATCTCTTGATACGTGTATTCATATTTGCATACCCAAGGGAGACAAGTTCTTTTCTCACGATCTATTTCTAGTTTCCTAGTCAACATGCAAATACTAATAGACTGGAATATTCAAATCTAAATTAGGTGTTTATAAAAACACTCCCCAAGCCCTGGCAGAATCAGGGATCACTTGAGAAGAGGGGACAGAAAGAAAGAAGACCGTCAGAGGGAACAGATGCCTGCACCAAAACCCCATTTCCCAGACATGTCAAGGACTATTCCACATGTATACTCATAAAGGTTGAGACCGCACGTTTGAGGCCTGCCCATCCCATGATGGAGGGAGGAAGGTCTCATGAAGTCGCACCTCTCTTGAGGAGCTAATGACAAATGATAGTTGCTACAGGAAGAAGGACCAGTTTCTTTTAGGCATTTGGAACTTAACCACTTATGCTGCAGTAGATAGTTCCATACCCATGCACATACAGGTAGCACTAAGAGGACTCAGTGGGTTGAAGCAAGCAAACAAAGAGCACATGAATTTAGGAGGAAAAAGTGAGAGAGATGGTTGTGAAATTAAAGAGGGCAGAATGAGAGTAATTTGACCGAAACACATTATATGTATATTTGAAATAAACAATGAAAAATCATATATACCTTAAATGCCAAGTAATAAAAAAGACATCATGTTAATATTAACATCTTTTCAAATATTAATTAATATAAATGAAACCAACCGAGGACAAGGCTATGGTTTTGTGACTACCTCCAAGTGAAATTACATAAAGAAACTATATGTAAACCATAACCACAAGCATAATGAGCAGGTTCTGGTCATCATTTATTTTTCCAGAAACCACTATCTTCCCCTCCCCCATATGCATGCTTATGCTTGTGCCTTTGCAGGGTGAGAGAATTATGTAAGAATGTGTGTCCATGTGTTACTCAAGATAAAAACACCTCCCTTTGGAGCATTGGAGCCCACTGTTTTATATCTTGGCTTTCCCCATGAGTCAATGTTTGTGACTCCCAGGAAACACCAGGAGCAATACACTTTGTTTGCTTAGCTTTTGCTTTTGTGTCGGCTACTAGGTAGATGGCTTAGAGCTAAGCATAGTTTATATTAGAATGAAACTGTATGAAGATACCAGGTCCTCTTATGCAGTGCAATTTAGAATGCACTTCACCAACTCTGTAGCGCCACATCTAGAGCCGAAATGTGCCAGGAATTGTAAATGTCTACGTCTACTTCTGCTATGCTGAAATTTGGTTATTAATTTTGTGAAGATGATAACTCCCTCTTTGTGGACAGATTGCTATTATGTTCTATTATCTGAAACAAAATGCAATTTGTTCTCTAGTGTAGACCTCTAGGCTTCAATTTAGTCTTACTCACTTTATAATGAAAATAAACGCATATTGACAGTGAATCCAAAGCTGAAAAGAAGGAAATGATATCTGGCATACAGTTACAGCTAATAAACAGAACTGAGATTAATATTAACCAATGAAGGTAACTAAGAAAAACAGCAAAATGTATTGTTGAGTTTTACTCTTTGGCTCTTTGGATCCTTTGGGAGACCTGCCACCCAGCTCCCAAATAAATCACACAGAGAATATTATTCTTTCTTTTTTTTAAATTTATTTATTTATTAAAGATTTCTGTCTCTTCCACACCACCGCCTCCTATTCCCTCCCTCCCCTAATAAAGTCCCCCCCCCATCAGCCCAAAGAGCAATCAGGGTTCGCTGTTCTGTGGGAAGTCCAAGGACCACCCACCTCCATCCAGGTCTAGTAAGGTGAGCATCCAAACTGCCTAGGCTCCCACAAAGCCAGTATGTGCAGTAGGATCAAAAACCCATTGCCATTGTTCTTGAGTTCTCAGTAGTCCACATTGTCCGCTGGCCACTCCTAGCTTTGTCTGTTTCTAGTGAGCTTTTCTTTACTTAAATTACTCCATCTGCCTTTGCCTCTGAGCTCTTTTCTTAATTTGTAATCCTACTTTCACTCTTACTCCGCATCTAGTTTTGTGGCTGGGTGGCTGTACCCTTCTTTTCTCATACCTTGATCTCTCTTTCTTTCTCTCTTTTTCTCCCTCTATTTATTCTCTCTGCCTGTCAGTCCTACCTGTCCTTTATCCTGCCTTGCTATTGGCCACTTATCTCTTTATTAGACCAATCAGGTGTTTTAGGCAGGTAAAGTAACACAGCTTCACAGAGTTAAACAAATGCAAGATTAAAAAAAATGCAACATATTTTTGTATCATTAAATTAAATGTTCCACAGCATTAAAAAATGTAACGCATCTTAAAATGATATTCTACAATAAAACTATATTCCAATCCAAATCCTACAGTCTTCTTGATTTATCAAAGACCACATAAGTATTCCAATGAAGTTTCAAAATTTTATTCAAATCCAGAATTCATTAATATCTGCTAGTTTCTTGCTAATTTTGTCACTAGACAAAAGAAGCAAATAACTAACATTCCTGGTGCTGAAATCACTAAAAAGAAACAGGACAAGGGGTTACATCTGATTTCTTATGGCTAGGTCTACTGTAAAAACTAAGATGCTAGAAGAAGCTTGAGTTTAATGTTATAGATTAAGCTACTGAACCAACAGTCCAGAAGCTAACTACTATAAAAGTATTTATGGATATTGAATAACTTTCATAATTTTAATGAAAGAAATCACAGTTGGAACCTGTGTCATATTAAGCATACACAAAGATAAAGTTATAGGTACCATGAAGATGTGTGTATGTATATATATATTAACTTATTTGGAATTAAGGTTTCCCAAAGGTCACTAGTAATTTCAGAGGAGGGGCCCTGGCAAGAGCAATCTGCTCATGATTAACAAGGCACAGTTGGTTATTGTGAGGAAAGTCACTGGAAGCAGAAACACCAAAGCTCCACAGCAGCCCATTCATCCCCACTATTACTCATCCTTCCTTTCCAAAGTGGTCGCTGCCCAATGAAGGAGACACCCAAGCGACTGGCACCTATGTAAAAATGGATTAAGAGCTACTAACAGTAAAATACCTCATAATGATTTTATTCTGAAGAAAATAAATTAAAGGAAGATAGAAACATCCTTAAATGCACATCAAAAAGAAACAAAAAACAAAAACAAAAAAAGGAAAGAAAATCACAAAGGTGAATACAGTGAGAGAGGTAAGGCTGAGCCCTGAAATTCACCTGTCTGTAGTGTTCTACTTTATCTGATTATCAAATATGGTTTACAAATTCAATTTTTCCCTTTATGATATGTACTGTTTTGTGTCTAACCAGTTCTTAAAGCTTGTGATGCTGAAGTAGCCTCTCAATCACTAAAAGATGTGGCTTGCTAACATATCATCTCATCAAAATCATAAAAAGGTTAGTGTGAGACCTTTTTTTAAAAAGGGGGGGTAAGTGTTCATATAAAATCAGAAAATTGATTTTCTTTTCCATCTAACATGCTGCCTTGTGGATAAAAAGCAAGCCAGACTGGAGAATCAGTTATTGCCAAGCCTGTCTGCATATAGCGACCACTTTTCCCTGTACTGCGGGAAAACATTTCCACCTAGAGTCCTTTCCCAGAATATCTGGAGACCAAAGGAAATCAACCGTAATGACTACCAGAGCCAGATCATAATCAGTTTTTAATTGAAGCATCAAGCCAATTAATTTGTGACAACTTCCTATCAGTTCTGATTCTACATGTGAAGTTTCATAAGACCCAGGCCATTTTGGGCTCCAAAGCATCCCTGGAATAGTTCAATATTTGGTCCTTTCTAAAACTGCCTGCACTAGGGAGAAAATACCTTAGAGATGGTGCCTCAAAACTTAATTCGAGATTGCAAAGCAGAATCACTTGTTTGATTTAATAAAATTTTATGAAACACAAAACATTTTAGACCCCAAACATGGTTTTTAATATAAAAAAGATCTTTTGCCTTAAATGTGTTTCAGAAAGACAAGTGAACCCTAAATTTCACTTTTTTCGGTTAATTCTACAAATACATGCTGTGTATCTGTATATGCAGGTAACTATGTAGACTGGTAACAATCATTGTGTTTGTCACAGAATTTCTAAGGACAGTGTATTTTAAGAGCTGGCTATTTTCCTGGGACCCTAGTAAGGTATTTAATCCCCTGAAAAATGATATAGATGCTCTCTAGATGATGGTGTGTAATAGCCTGTAAAATAAAGCATCAATATTTTTTCTAGCCTCCATTGACATTAAAATACAGCTATTGTATGAAAAATTAACTTCCCTATATAGATTTATCAATGGGTAAATATCGGATGTCTTCCACACGAATGATAACTAGACCATTTCATCATCAACAGTCAGTTGCTCCACTTGAGAACTTTAAGGTGAAAATACCTGGTACTATCCCAATACCTACGCTGGCTTTCAGCATCAGGAAGTGCTTCAGTTTTGCCTGCCTCACACTTCAGAGGCATTGCAAGTAATACACACTAATAAAGATGGTGAGAGCACCCATACAAAGATGTCTTTAAAAAAATATGTTAACCATGGCTTCTCAGTTCTGAAAATCGGGTTTTCCTCTCATTTTCATCGGGTGTCCTGGTATATCATAGCTGCTAGATCTTGGCTTTTATTCATTATTCCCGGAACATACAATGATCCAGCTATTTTTTTTTTTCTTTCCTGGAGTATTATTCCATATGAGGGTTAATATCACAAGAGGTGTAACAACCACCCTTAGTGCACTCTAAAATTGAGTTAGAGTAGAAAATGACCACACGTGAGAAGCCCAAACTCTACACAGCACACTGGAAAATGTATCTCTAGCATTGTGACAGACACACAGTAATCTCTTGAAGTATGCACAATATTCTAAATATCCATTTACTTTTCTGTGGGTTATACACAACAATCAAACATATCCAGTGGCCACCATGGCCAAGTCAGTACTTAGCAGAGATATTTGTTAGTACATTGAACATACTGGAAAATGTCAGGAGCACTATGACACTGTGAAATGTGGAAAGCCTTGCTTCATCAAATAATCTGAACTCAATGCTATTTCCCAACAACCCCCCCCCCCATCCACACACACACACCTCCCCAGGAGCCTTAACTTCACCCTCGTTCTGCCCCATGATATTCTGGCCATGACTTCCTACACATCTTTTCTTCCTGTCTCCAAGTCATTCAGCAGCTCTGCTCTGTGCTCAGAGTCGGTCCCTAGGGCAAGGAGCTCAGTAAAATGCTGAATGGGGCGACTCCACCAGCAGGTGAAGAGGAAGGGGGAGGAAAGGCAGAGGGTGTGGTTCTCTTTTGTCACCACACCCCATCCCTTGAGTCTTGCACTCAGGGTCCACTGAAGCTCAGAGGGGACCTCGCAGATCGCCTTGCTGAGCTCCTAGCGTGAGTGACAGAAAGCCATCCTGCGCACACCATCACCACCAACAAAAAATTAAGAAAAAAATTATTAAAAATAAACACAACCAAAACTTGCCCTTAAAGGAAGCAATTGTCCAGAGTAGCAGGGGAAACAGGGATTAGTTCGAAGGCACAGACCCCAGAACGTCAGAGAGAAGAAGGAAAGGAACAGCAGACAGGGACCTCACAGATTACCCCCACCCTTCCCTGGGTGCCAACTGAATACCAGCCAGAGAATTTCCCCAGACCAGGAGTAGGGTTGGAAGTAGAGATAGGCTTTACCTCCTGGGCTGCCCTCAGAGCGCTGACTATTGTTGCCTCCCCGAAGTGGCTCTGGATCCCAGCACAGCTTTCTAGAGCACAGCCTGGATTCCCGCTCGGGTCCCGGCGACGGGGCGCCAAGCTAGCAGGAGCACGGAGACTCGGGCTCACGTCCACCGACCGGTCCAAGTTGGACCCCCCTCTGCAGCGCCGCCTCGGCCACCCGGCGGGCACGCTCTCTGCTCGAGCTGCCCCTCGGTCGCCCGGCGCCCCCACACCCACCCGCTCCGCCGCGCCCGCTGGGAGCCTCTAGTGGAGGCCAAGCGAAACGCAGCCGACCCGCTGCGCCCGGGCTCCGACGCCCGCTGCAGGGAGCGGACTCGGTGGCCGCGTGGACTCCCAGATCCCCGCATCCCGCCCGCCTACTCCAGCCTCGCCAGCCACCCAATCTACTTCCTGACCAGGGCCTACAGCTCCCTATCGCAAAGAGGGAATGGGTGTACGGGGCTAAGGAAAAACCTCTCCAGAATAGAAAATAAAAACAAAACAGGGGCCAAGCCCAGATGTAAATCAACCTGGACGGAGAAACCAGCCCCAGATGCAATTCCCAATAGGAATCCAGAAGTGTGAGGATAGGACGCTCCCTTATGCCGCCTGGATCTCAACCATCTGCACTGGCTGGTCCTTCACTTCCCTGCCCGGAGCCACTCTCGCGGGTTGTGCAGCTGCGTGGCAACAGCCAGGGGGTTCCGCGTAACTTGCCTTAACCCCCACCGTATCCCCCCCTCCCCCAAATGTATTTTAAGTTATTCTCTCTAGAGATTCAAGCAGCGGGTTTGCCGTCTCTTACCTTGAGATGCTGTTGGTGTCCCTTCGTGTCCTTAA
The DNA here is from genome assembly GCA_963919715.1 of Microtus obscurus. Taxonomy (NCBI): domain Eukaryota; kingdom Metazoa; phylum Chordata; class Mammalia; order Rodentia; family Cricetidae; genus Microtus; species Microtus obscurus. The sequence continues at coordinate 10,718,233 of CAWTZC010000170.1, read as the reverse complement.
AATCCAAAGCCAAGGAGGATGAAGCTTACTGGAGTCCGGGGTCTCCTTCCAGGCGCCCCCCGTCTCAGCTCTCTCGGCGTTTTCTTTCACAGGGGCCAGGGAGGAAATGTTGGATTCTAAAGTCCTGGCAGCCAAGGCATCTCTAAACCCTCATGCCTGTTGTGACGGAGACAGGGACAACCTCGGTGGCAGTGGAAATCTCCCCTGTTCCTGCTCAGGCAACTTGGCTGCGGATCCAGTTTTCTTCTGTGACCCCACAAATGCGTTGGGCAGCCAAGCTGTGTATTCTGTCAAGAGCCTAGGCTTCTTCTGTCTCTCTCCACCGCACCCCTCCCCCTGCTCCCGCCAAGTAGGAAAACCTGCGCTCGGGCGGGTTCGGTGCGGAGCAGGTGCCGGCAGGCAGTAGAGCCACGCCAAGGATCGCCCTCCACCGCGGCGTCTTGGCTCCAGCCGCTGCGCCCAGGCGTCTCTGCCAAGGAAACTTTGAGTGGAGGTCGTAATGGGTTCGGGGCGGATGAGGGAAGACCGGTGAGGAGGCTGAATAGCTGGAAAGGAGGGACACCGGGCGGGCGGCAGGCTGCTGGGTCCCGGCGGCCACACTCAGCGCGCGGACTGCGCGCACACACGCCCGGCTCACACGCACCGCTCACACGCACACCCCCGCGCGCGCGCCCCAACACGCACGCCCAGCTTCACGATCGCGGCCACAGGCCACAGGCGAAAACTAGAGGCGAGCCCGCACCAGGGGTTACCAGAATGAGAAGCATGGTGACATCGTACCTCTTTTCCAGTTAACCGAGGTCTCAAGTCTATTTTACCTTCTCCTGTCTCCCCGCCCGGTCTCATATCTCCACTCCTAGCTCTTCCCGGTGGTCAGCTCTTCTCCAGGAACCCTGAACCCGGAGATGGCAGGACTTCAGATCCTCTAACCATCTCCACCCTTCAGGGTAACCAACGCCCCATCTTCAGTGGAGAACTGAAATTCCCGCAGCACCTCACCAAGCAAGGGGCTCCCAGACATCCTTTGAATGGAAGAATTTTGACACCATATCCTGGACAGAATCTCCTCGCGACATTCCCTCGTTCCCATTCCATAACTTTGTCTCAAAGAGCTACCGAAGTTCACCTAGATGGTTTTGCAAAGAATTGACCAGGGACTTGCGTTGGCCAGCTTTTGGATCAGGACTAATTTCGGGTTCTATACTTTTATTTAAAAACTGGATGGTAGTGAGCCAAAGAGTCAGCTGTGGAAAGAGGAGAGACTAGAAGCCTGGAGGGAGATCCAGCCCATTTCATTTCCCTTTCCAGTATTTTGGCAGAAATAGTGGTGTAGTTCTCCTTGTAGTTCCTGTGGCAACTGATGCTGCGCTCAAGGCAGGGATCCCCTTCTACTGCGCAGCTGGGCGCGCTAAGCCAGATCATCTTTTCTCTTTGAAGCAATCAGAGATCCGCGACAAAAACCTACTAGGAATCCATGCTCTGGAATTTGTCTTACCTGGACTGGAGAGCAGGAGTTTATTGCTAATGGGGGAAAAGAAAGGAAAGTAAACTTTTGCCACGACGGTTTCTTTGATTATTTTATTTTGTTATTTTATTGCGAGCCCTGATTCTCCCTCATGCTCCGCGCTCAAGTTCGGCAAAGCTTTACTGCGATTATTCCGCTTCCCAAGTACTGGAAAGGCTGAGTGGCTCCGCGTTTTTCTCCCAGGCTCTTCACGAAATCTCTGTGGATACGGCAGAAAAACGAAAAGTGATGCGGCATAGAGATGGCGCTAGGACCCTTTGCAGGAGGGATGTACGCCACTCCCCCCGCTGTCTCCACAAGAGCGTCTTCTCTCAAGATCCAGGATATTTTGAGTGGTCCTCTTCCAGTTGAGTTGCCAGCTAACTGACTGAGGATGAGAAAATACAGTATTTGAGCGCTTGGAGGAAAAATTGTGGGTTGCAGAAAGTGGAAGGAAAGAGGATTTTGAGCAAAAGAAGAAACTTAGGTTGGTAGGAGGTGCAGCAACGGCAATCATTTCCTCAGTAGCAAAGCATAGCAAGGTAAGCTTGTAGCAGCATTCAGGGCTCCCAGAATCATCCCAAAAGCAGGGGTGCAGTCTGAATTTCTTGAGTGAGTAGCCTTTAGAGCATGTGTGAAAGAACCAGACAGAATCACTTTCCGAAATTCTTGTTGTTTTGGGGGGATGCTGGATCCTTGGAAACTGTCCCTAGGAGTGAGCTAACCACAAGCCATTTGCTCTGCTGCCCAAGGAAAGGCACCCACAGAGTCTGAGTGTTTGAATTCAATGCTATTTTCCTTCTGGTGCAGTGAAAGCAAGAGTTAGAAGCCAGTTAGAGGAGCCTAGGTGGAAAAAAAAAGTGTATTCGGGAGAAATGCTAAGCAGTTGAAATTAAGAATGCATTTTATTTAGTTTTGACATGCTAAGATGTATTTTGGACACGGATAGTTTTGCAGCGTTTCAAGTGGGGGATATTAAGATGGTTTTGAACTTGGTGCTATCTATGCATTGTCTCCTGGTCATAAGATTTGGTACTTCTTGAGTTGTAATTGTTTTCCGTCTTTAATAAGTAGCTGTTGTGAACTGGAGTGGAGCTAAAAATTATAATAAACAATTTCTAACATAAGGCAATCATTACATTACGGTTTTATTGTATGGACCTATCAATTAACAAAGGATGTGGATTACAAAAGTCGAATGATCCTCTTGCTGAAAGAAAATTCCCTGCTGTTGAGCAGACTCCTCTCCAGGAGGGACCTGGACTGGGATGATCTTCCTGGCTGCTGTGGACATGCAAACTGCTACTGATGCCTCCTTTCAAAAATAAAGTAGGTCATTTACATGTACACTAAGTGGATTGCTCCAAGGGTGCCACACCGTGCCCCCGCCTCCATTTATAACAGGATAAACGTCTCATCCTCTGTCTACAGAACTGAGTGAAAGGGTTGAAACTCAAAAGCACTGTCAGATTCAACTTATTGCAGCTTCAGACTATGGCTGCTGCATCCTTCCATTCGGGTGTTTCTTCTCCGTTGAGAAATGAAAGTCGTCTTTAGAATAGGTGATATCTCTCTCTCAGTGGAGCCTGACTTGTCCTCTATATTCTTCAAGGCTAATGTAATTTAATAATGGCATTCACTATCTCAGAAGCAAAGCATTTATCCTGTTAGTATGTAACTTTGTTATAGATTCAAGTTATTCCTTAATTACCAATATACCTTTCCTACAGCATGGTGCACAAGGGAAAGCAAGAACGGTGACATGCATGTTAGAGTGTTCCTTGCTGCCTAGGAAGGATCCCATACAGAACAAACCTGAGGCATAGGGTGACAGCACAGTGACCAGCGAAGCTCTGTCATGTGGATCATGTACATTAATTCAGTGATGCTCCGTGTTCTCAGATGACAGTGACAATAGTGCTCATGCAGATTTGCCAAAGGTAACAAAGATATCTTGCCATAAATAAGCATGAAACCCATATCTGCCTTAATTTGAAGGCTGTAATCTTAACTTACTTGGCTCAGTTAAATCATTCAGGAACAAACATTTTTAGCTATTCACGGCTAAAGGGAATTTACATATTTTTATGCAGGATAAAGTAATATGATAATTTATAATAAGCTTCATTTTAGGCAATCTGGCTTGTATATATTTGTGAATAGAAATATTGAAACAGTTAACATTTTTCCACATTTTGTTGAAAATAGGTTTTTTCATACACTAATTCTGATTATGGTTTTTCCTTCCAAGCTCCTCCCATATCCTCCCTACCGCTGCTCCCACCCAAATTCACGCCTTTTCTTTCTCTCTCTCTCTCTCATTAGAAAATAAACAGGTCTCTACAAATAATAAGAAAATAAAATAAAAACAAGCCTGGACTAGGAAAGAACAAATAAACAAACATTTTAGCATTAAAACACGATTATATCCCTGACTGTGACTGTACATGCCTTTAATCCCAGCACTCAGAAGGCAGAGGTAGACAGATCTCTTGAGTTCGAGGCCAATCTGGTCTACAACGCAAGTCCCGGGACAGGCTTCAAATCTACAGAGAAATCTTTTGTTGAAAAACCAAAAAATAAAAAAAATAAAAAGTAAGATTATATTTTATTTGCATTATTCCACTCAAAATAATACATGCTTTATTGTAAATTGAAGAGATTGGGGCTCAGGACACAATGGATTCACAGTTCTAAGTAACTTTTAAGTTTTTCATATTGCTAGCTATATGTGAAAATTAAGAGAATACTATGATGAATTTTCAGTTATGTAAATGAATTATAACAATGTGGCTGGAAAGGTTGTTCAGTGGTTAGTTCCAACCCAAGGTGATTGAACACCCTCTTTTGCCATCCGTGGGTACATACATTGATATGCCCATAATCATATAGAGACACACATAATTAAAATTAATAAAAACACATCTTTTTATGAAGAAAATTTTAGAAATATATCATTTAGTTTTACAGTTAAAAGAATTGCATTATGCCCTGAATATTTTGTTGATGATCAATCTCATGCAAGGTATTATTACCACATTTTTAAAGTGTTAAAATTTAAAAGATTCAGGGTGCATATGGTATTGAATTTAAAGTGACATGTGAACATGCCACAAAAAAAGTAGCTGTCATTTCCAGTGGCCCATGTTGTATAATATTCTCCAAATATGTATCAGTGTAGTACCATTACATTATGCTTATATTTAGACTATGCTGCTACAGGCAAAAAGATGAGAAAGTTGTCACATTTATCAATGTCTCTGTGGAATTTTTAGGTGAAAACAGACAGATGAAGTAAGGTGTTTTCTTTGAATATTAATAAAACCTGCTGGGGCTGTGGAATAGAAGGACAAAATGTGGAGGTAGATGTGGGATGTTTGCTTAGCTTAGCTTGTAAATGTGTGGAAGTTTTGGAAATTTTACCTTTATAAAAAAGATCTTTTAGGAGAGGCATGGAACAAAGAACATTTGGCATTTGTCTCATCCTTTACATTTAGGGAACAGATTTAAAAGAATGGATGGAAGTTTTGTGAAACATTTTCTTATCTACCTTTTATCAGGTGCAGTGAAAACTTTCTGATAAACCTCTCCACAAATGCAACAATACAAATCAGACCAAATAGAACTGAATTAGAAAAAGCTCAGGTTTAATGGATACAAAGGCTCCCGGATGGCTTTCCAGCCCCCCAGAAGAGAGACAGAAAAGGAAGATCAGACAACCACATATTTGTTCTCTGGGGGACAGTTTAAATACCCTGCTGGAGTGATCTTGAGCATCTCTGGGGTGAAGTCATCTTTTGATGAGACTTTCTTCTGGGTGGAGTCTTGACTGAGGCAACTCCCAGGGAAGTGGGCTTGAGGTGGAACTTCTGCCCTAACAATCCAGACCCTTTGGAAAACATGAAGCCAGGGGTTGGGTGTGAGGCACCCATTCAAACAGTCCAGACTCTTTGGATGTGTGGATGCCAATAGTTGGGGTGCGGCTTTGACCCAAATATGCACAACTAGAAAGTAAAGGAAGTGCCTAGGCTTGGGCTACTATAACAAAATACTGTACCCTGGGTGGCTTAGATGTCCAGAAAATTGCTTCTAACAATTCTAAAAGTTAGAAATCTATGATCAGTTTTTCTAGTTCATCACTGGTGAACACTGTCTTTGTGGCTTAAAACCTGCATTCCTAAACTGTACCTCTGAATACCCTTCCTTCAATGTATTCACGGACAGTTCTTTCTTCTTCCTAAGACTGCCAATGGGATCGTAAGGGACCTAGTTCCTTTTACTTCTTGAAGACTTCTTCTCCAAGGCTAGGATTTCACTTCAGTAATTTATGGAGCGCACACTTCAGCATTCCAGTGTGAGCCACACTTAGTCCTCAGCAGGTGGCAAATCTAAACCCTGTCAGTTGGACCTTCTCTGTAAAGAGATTGATAAGATTCTCTGGGAGGAAGAGCCCTATTTTTTTTTTTTTTTTTTTTTTTTTTTTGGTTTTTCGAGACAGGGTTTCTCTGTGGCTTTGGAGCCTGTCCTGGAACTAGCTCTGTAGACCAGGCTGGTCTCGAACTCACAGAGATCCGCCTGCCTCTGCCTCCCGAGTGCTGGGATTAAAGGCGTGCGCCACCACCGCCCGGCTAGGAAGAGCCCTATTATGGCAGCATCTTTTCTTGATGTGATTGGCTGAGAATTATCTAAAAATCCATGGCTTCCTGGGGAATGGCATAATATGGCTGTCTGCCTCTGGGTTATCAAATGGAGATGTGTTTGCTCTATGAGGAGTATGCACACCTTATTCGGAAACATATTGTGTTTGGGGGGAATGAAATATGTCTAGTTTTAGGTACTTGTTTATATCCTTGAAGTTACTTAGTTTACATTGATGTTCCTTATGCTGCCCGATTCATAGAAGCCTTATTTGAAATAGCTCAGAATTTGTTCGTTTCGTTCAAATAATAACCATCCTTTACTCAACACTTTTAATGTCCCAAAATTTTAAGAAAACTGGGTAGGATTGCTTTAATACTCACAACAAACTTATTACCTTCATTTAATAAAGTAAGAAAACAGTTACAGAAACAGGAAGTACTCTTGTGAAGGAAATAAAGCTGCTGAAACAGTACAGGGCAGGGGTAGGGGAGGTTGAATCTTCACTGTCTCAATTCAGGGCCCAAAGCTAATGACAGAAAAAGTGATCTAGATTAGCTGGATAACAGAACAAAAACTTTTCTCCACTGTTCATGACGGGGTCCTCAAATCAAAAATAGCACATGGCTCCTGATTGAAATAAAATATGTAAAGTGAGGAGATAGAAATGTCTTTAATAATAACCTTTGTGCCTCCCATTGCGTTAATTGCAGGATATACGTCATTTTATTTGATTTCACAATAGCATCCTCATTTCATCAGTTGTACTATCATTTCATGTAAATGGAGACTGTATTTTTGTTTCCCGATGCCCAGACCCAAATAATCACACAGAAACAATGCTAATTACAATACTGTTTGGCTGATGATTCAAGTGTATTTTTTGTTAGATCTTACTTCTTAAATTAGCCCATTTATATTAATCTGTGTGCCATTACAAGGCTTTGACTTACCAGTATGGTTTTGGCATCTTTTTCCTTTAGTAGCTACATGGTATCTCCTTGACTCTGCCTACTCTTGTTCTATCTCTATTCAGATTTCCTGCCTGGCTTTACTCTGCTAAGTTATTGGCTGAAAGAGCTTTATTTATGTTCAGAGACAAGGCTTACAATATCATAAAGTGAAATGAATCCTTTGTCATGGGGACAGATCTAATCTAATGTAGCCTTACAAACAAAACTGATCAGGAGGACACACAGAGATATTTGGCTTTTGTTTACACACATGGAAAGAAAAACACATGTGAAGAGACAGCGAACAGGAAGCTTAAGGAAGCCAAGAAGAGAAACATCAGAAGTAAACTTTTGGCTAGGGCCTTGATGTTGTACTTCCAGCTGCCAGAATGTGAGAAATGAGTCTTGGTGTTTCATTCACCCTCTGGTGTTTTGATAGCTCTTGTGAACTGACATCTAAGGAAAGATACAATCCATAGGCCTGGAGAAGTCATCTAAAAGCTGATGTGACAACAAGGTTATGTTAGAGGAAGAATACTAAGGGAGAGAAAACTGGGCCAGATAGCAAGGAATAATGTCACGTGAATGTGAATTGTAGCAGGAGGCATAGATAAGGAAAACAGTGTTGAAATTCCAGAGAAAAGGAAAGGTGGAAATAATTGGCTTATGAATTCTTATACATTTAGGCATTGACCTTACATTGCTAATGGTTACCTAGGAAAGAATAGAAACTTTCTTCCAAGATAAAAATTAATGATATGAAAAGAGCTTTCTCTTTTGTTTGTTAATTATGCAATAGTTATCTGACTTAAGTAGAATTGTACAACAAGCACAAACGAAGTGTACAGGATCAAATAAGCATCTTAAGAGAATGTCTTAGTTAGGGTTTCAATTGCTGAGATGAAACACCATGACCATAAAGCTAGATTGGGAGGAAATGTTTTATTCAGCTTACAGTTCCACCTTGCTGTTTACCACTGAAGGAAGTCAGGACAGAAACTCAGGGCAGAATCCTAGAGACTAGGGCTGATGAAGAGGTAATGGAGAGGTGCTGCTTACTGGCTTTGTTTGTGGTTTTTCTCTGGCTTGCTCAGCTTGCTTTCTTGTAGAACCAGGATTAGATGCTCATGTGCTGGGACCTCCCCCATTGATCATTAATTAAAAAATGTCTTACAGCTAGCATGATCTCAAAAAGGCATTTCCTCAACTGAGGCTTCTTCCTCTCTGACAACTCTACTTGTGTCAAGTTGACACAAGACAACCTAAACAAAGAGTATATTTTAAGTACCAGAATAAATGTGGAGAACAAAGATTTTCCACAGTGAACTTAAAGAGTATTTCTGAAAGTTGAAGCTGAGTTCTCAAGGATGTTGTATTTGAGAATTTATTATTGAGTAGAGGAAAAGAAAAAAGTAAAAACAAACTGAATCAATATTTCTAGGACTTTTAAAATAAATATTTATTCACAGAAAGCAAAACAGTTTGGACAAGACTGTAGAAGGATACACAATTGAATTCATTTTGAAACTAAATTTTAATGAAATGACAAAGGATCTAGATTAGAGAATATTATAAGATTATAATTATCTTGATTATATTGATTGTATCACAGATACAAGCAGTCTGTCTATGTGACACATATTTGTAAGAATTAGGCTCCCTTATGAGCAAGCAAGGATCTATATGACATTATATTTTGCTTTCTATGAAGTCTGGAATGAGCAGTTCATAAATATTTTATCGAATTTGCTGTGTCAGCCAGGCGGTAGTGGCGCACACCTTTAATTCCAGCACTCGGGAAGAGAGGCAGGTGGATTTCTGTGAGTTCGAGGCTAGCCTGATATACAAGAGCTAGTGCCAGGACAGGCACCAAAGCTACAGAGACACCTTTCTCAAAATTTGCTGTGTCATTCATGGGACATTACACATTGTGACTATCTTTTACCAGGTCATTTTGTGATTCAAGAAGCATATAGACAGGTCCTACAGAAGATAAAGTTGTCCAAAATCCAAGAGTAGTTGTGATAGATAATGTCCAGACTCCACTCCATACCGAGGAGCTATTGGCACTAGATAGTTGCTTTAAAGGAGGAATCATTTTTTATTGAGTATGTAGCCACTTGTAGGAATCCCATGCTCAATGAGATTCTATGCCCACACTCTGTTGCCAATATGGCTCCACTAACTGGAATTACATTTTTACAAAGCTTTGAAGAAGCATTTTGAGGTGATATAAAGGAATTTGGGGAGACTGGAGATGCATATTATTATCATAGTTCATATATACATAAATGGCATTTTCAAAAATAAAAAATGAAAAACAAGTGTGCAAAAATTGCAGTCAACAAATAGAATAGCATGAAAAAAAAAGCTTCACCAATGTCCCACCCACCACTTCTGCCAACCTCTTCCCAGACAGTAGCCATTTGGTCACCAGAGCTACAAGACAGGATGAAGGAACTGTTCTTTTAGTCATATGGCAACAGTCCCAGACTATAATTAGAAATTCCTTTTTGTGAGCTAAGGAAAACATAAATGCAAAGCTAGATGCTGTCTATTCTCTAGTAGTTCCTCAAATTCATTTTCTCAAAATCATTTCAATCTTTTTTTGTTTGCAAATTTCTATAGACATTTATGTATTTTGTGTTTATTTATAAATAAATATTTAGTTATAAATGTATTTTCTGCTCAATAAAATTTGATCTTGCCTAAATAGTATCAAATGTTAACTTGAGAACATTTATGTATCGTGTTCCTCTAGTTTTTTACACACATAAATACAAAGGCACAGATTTTGAAGTATTTCATTAATAAAATAGTTAATGTTAATAATATAACCAGCCATGTAATAAAGGAATTGACATGAGGCAAAGCCATAGATTATATTTGATGATAGTATAAAACATCTCCAAAATAAAATTTCCTCACCTTGAAATTTAAAGCTTCCAAATAGTTTAACTAGTGAAAGGCTTCATAATTTCTTTTCTCATATTCTTATACTCACTGAATTATAGTCCTTAATAGATATAATCTGTGAAATGGGGGTTGGAAATAATACAACTTCAATAACATAGAATCAAACATCAATAAAAATATTCATGGTAAAATGGAATGTTGTGGAACGTGCCTCAGCCCTCTGCCAAAGGACACTAGGTTTTCTAGAGCTTCACAAGCATCAACAAGGTAAAATATAGCTTCTATTCCAAGAAGAGCAGTGACAGTCAAGGTGAGTGCGTGTCTTTCTGAATGAGGGCAAACTCTCAAGTGCACTTGTTAGTGTAGAGATAACAATGTGGGAATGGACTCAGTTGCAGCACATGCCGACATATTTCAAGGAAGCATTGACCCAGTTTTTACATAATGTTCTGAAAGGAAAAAAAAACAAATGGTAAACGCATGTAGATGTTTTACACTTATTGTTCTGGGATGGAGATTTTTTTGATCGATGGTTGGGTTAGTTATTACCCTCAAATAAACACTGAATAGTTTGTAGAAATAATAAATAAACAGAGGAAATTCTTAACTCCTTAACTCTCTACTCAAGTTATCAACAATATCATAGAAATTGATGCTTTTCTTTTGTGCCTCATTATAGTTTAATTGTTAAATTACTACAAGATTCATTGTAGATGGGATAATTTACCAGAGAATGATTTGCTCTTTTTTTTCTTCCATTAAAATAATAATGATGAAACTTTCACACATTTAACAGTGCTTACATTACTTCCAGATATTTATTTATGGAATTATAAAGAGTGCATAAGTATGGTTTGCTATGTGAAATAGGAAGTACTATTAATTATCCAATGAATTAACCATAATTATATTTAGTTTTTAAAGTGAATGTATCTGAGTATAAAATATGACACTTTGCTAGGCATAGACATGAATAATTGTTACAACAAAGTAAATTAACATCTCCATATCTTCAAATAATTAGCTTATATCTTATGGGAAGAATGACTGGAATCTACTCTGTTGACAAATGTTCATTCATTCTCACCAGAGCAGCTGGAAGCTATGAGGAGATGAGGCGCTCATTGTCCAGAAGTACAAAGAATTGTGGGTGCAGATCAGTGTCACAGTGCTTGTGCGGAAGGGATTGTGACCTACATTTGATCCCCATCTTTACAAAAAGTTCATAAGTTGTGCAAAGTTTTCATTATATTGAATTAATATATATTTAATGTATACAATGTTAAAATTCACATTTAATATAATTTCAGTCACTTAATCATGATTCTTAGAAGATTACAGTGGAATGGCCAAATGGCTTAGGGGGTAGAGAAACTAAAACATCTGAGTTTTATCCCAGGAATCATGTGGTAGAAAGAGAGAAACAATTCCCAAAGTTATCCCTTGGCTTACACACACATACACACACACCATAATAAAATAGTTACACTGTATTCTGCTCCCTGACAGGGATATAAGTGATATTGAAAGATCATATAAATTTGTACTTGATATAAATTTCATATATTTTCATTAATGTAGAGTTGCATGTATGTAGGATCATAGTTTTTAGAGTGTTATTAACATTGCTTATTAATAATATTTGTTAATAATGATTTAACTCATTATTTTTCTATTCATGGATTATTTTTATTGTATCTGTTATTTATGTTTTGTTCTTAGGGAATCAAGGGTCAATCATAAGTACTATCCATAAAAAAAGTTGAGAACTAAAAAGGAATTTGCAACTAAACACATATATTTCTAGTCTTTGATGAACCTATCTTCCTTCCACTAACATTATTTGACTACTATCTTCAGTATTCATTTATTTTCTTTTATATATTATATGTTTGCATGTATCTGAAAAGATAGTTTGATTCATGTACTCGGTAAATTTTAGAGAAAAGATTCATGTATTCTTAAACTTCTTTGTGCATGTCGTTTTATGCTTCTTTGCCTTTGCCCACTCTTTTTGATTATGCCTAATTCATCATTTCTTCTATGAGACGTGTTACTATTTCTTTTGAGTCTTAACTCTTCTATGAAAATTTTTACTCTGTTTCTTGCAGTACATGTACAAGTAAAATTGCTGGGTCAGTTTCAATTCCTTTCCAAGATGTTTATAAAAATAAAACTGTTAGAAACAATGCATGGACTCTTATGAGATAATACATCACCCCTAACATAAAATTATTGGATGTTTTATGTGGTGATCAAAAAGACATAGCCAGGATTTAAGAGGGCACATAACTTTTCATTATCTGTGCTCAGTTATGATTCTTAATACCTGAGTGCATTTGTGTTTCTTCCTTTGAGAAATATGCTCTTAGAATTGTTTGCCAATACAACTGCAAAAATCCTATTTATAAAGGTGTCGGCTGTTTCATTTCCATTTTTGTTTAGCCTCTTATTACTCTGGAAAGAACTTTAGAAAAGTGATGCAGGTTTTCAAGAAACGGGACACTCTATGGGGGTAGATTCTACCTCTACCATGCTTACGAGAAACCAATGCCCCATCAAATAGTCTGGTATTGTATATTTCATTTACCAAAGAAATAATCAAAGAAAGACTAAAACCAGAATAATCAAATATCAATCATTTCTTACTGGCAGCTCCAGCAGGAAACATGCATAGGAGCTAATTCCCATGATTGGATGGGTAGTTTCAGAATACAGTAATTGTTATACTAACTCAAACAAGAGAGTGTTTTGACTTCAATTAAGCATTCATAGGAAATAGATATATATTCTATAACACAGCAAAACACAGCTTCCGTTTCTGCTTCTAAACTAATTATGTCCCCTAAAGTGTAGCCATCACATATGGCACAATTGAAAATTAGCATTGGTGAATTTGTGTTGTTTAAACACACAAATACATAGGATAATAGTACTATTTTAACCTTTTATTTTAGACCATGTAATCTCTTTGTCTTTGACAATTCATTTAGTCAATTGTGTTATAGGATTCTATTTACTAAGCAGTGGTTGTTTGCATATTATGCTAATATTAAACCTTTGTTTGTGTACGTCTCCACTGTTTTCTATGCACCCAAACCTGTTTCCATCTACCTGTGTAACACTGGTTTCATACTTAACTAGATGTTAAAGTAACTTATAACTTATAAATTAAGTGTTGTATCCTAATTTGTTAGAGCAAGGGCTTAAAGGTTCTCATTATTTTATTTTTCTGTTTAGCTGCAATAACATAATATCTATTCTCCCTCTTGAAAATTATTCAGTAAAAGTCAGTTACTGCTTTTGAAAAGTTAATTCTTTTTAAAAACAAAACAAAAAAACCTAGATCTCATTATGTAACCCCTGAAGGTAATTTTACTGCCTTTGTGTCCTCGTTTTCATGACTTTGTACTGGGATGACATGCAGACATCACCATTCTCAGTTTGCTTTATTTTATCTGAAAATAATATAAATATCTACAGGATGATTCCCATAAAAATTCTTAGAAGATAGTAGTTGCTTGTTGAATATTTAAATATCTCTCTGGTTTTTAAAATCAGTTATATTTATTTTTCTGTATTCAAATATAGGCATGGATTATATTTCTGTTCAATTTAGCATTAAGATGCTTATAAAAAATTGATACGATCACATTTTCCTCTATTGTTTCCCATCACATAATTAATCCCTGTTCTTATAGGAAGAGTCTGGGCCTTGTTTAGTGGCATCATGTGACAAATATTTATATTGGAGTGACAAATATTCATATTAGTAATTTATGATGTACCCAGGCTGAAAAGACCTTCAATAATCATGCTTTGCCATTTTCACTCTTGAATGTCAGATAAAAAGTCAGGTTCTTAAAAATTGATAGATATTTAAGTATACTGATGGCACTCTTATATGTTTGGGGGATGGAACTATTTTTTATTCACAGCTTTTCAAAGCTTCATATGATTCCCATGCCAATTTTGATTGTAAATACTCTGACAGAATTGGTTCTCTTTCATCTCAATGTACGTTTCTCTGTTCTCTTCTAACAGTAACACAATTATAACTCACTTCTGGCTGACTTTTAACTCCTCTTCAGATGTGTTGCCTTGACCTGAAGACACTCAGTTCTACGGGAATTTAAATACACAAGATCGCTAAATCACATTATTAAAACCATTGTGATGTGGGACTTCAAGAATTCAGTTGAGAGAAGACCTTTGAGGAGTAGCCAGCTGGTTAAGAGGATGTGAGCATGGAGGGACTATAGCAGTTAAGGGTTAGCTAGCTACTTTTAAGTAAAATTGAAAAGTATAAGAAGCACTAAGACTCTGTACTGACTGTCTAAGAGTGAGTAAACATATAACTTTAAATAAGAGAGTCTCATTTACCGGGGAGAAGATAAACAATACAAATTCTGTTTTAACTAAAGAAAACTGTTGAGTTGAAATGGGAAAATATTATCTTTATTCAAAGTTTCCACAGCACTATATCCAGCCTGATTATATACAAAGTAGTATTAAGGTGATAAGAAGACTCCATTAAATTAAATTATATTTCTAATTTTGACTTTCTTTGTCTTTATGGAGACTACATTAATGAAATTGATGAAAACCAGTGAAGGCCACACATGTCAGGTGTCTTAAATCTGGGAGCCATTGACAAGAAAAAACAGCAAGAATCTCCGTTCCTGTCAAAACTCAACAATGGTCCTAAAATTAGTCTGTCTGCTATGAACACCTACAAAGAGAGGAATGTCTTGGTAACTCTTCCACTGGAGGAGACATCATGTTTACTTTGAACTATGGTGTGATATGGTTACAACACATTTAACGTAGTCTTAAATTGTTTCAAAAGAAACAGAATCAGGTTTGCATGAAGTAATAGTCACATGGACTATGTTACTATTCTGACCACATTATAATTGTTATGTTACACCATTGACCAAACTTTGGGATTTTATGTCAAATTAAATCTGTGGATAAGAAGCTAGCCAACCCTGCACGCATATCTGTATATATGTCCTGTGTGGTAGCATTGAGGAGACTCAACATTATCAAGAATAAAATTAATTTACAAAGTAAATAAAATATGATCATAGCTCACCTAAAAATGTTATGTTTTCTTGGTACAGAGAGTTTTAGTAACACAGTGTTCACAACAATGAATAATTTATTAATTTCTTTTTTCAAAGGTGTTTGATGATTTTAAATAGTTTATTAACATTCCTTTAGCCACCCCCACATACCAAATGAACGAAATCCATGATAATGAGAAGTGATGATTATAAAAGGGATAACAAGTGTTCTATGCCCTCTTCAAAAAAGAAAACCCAGCAGGGAATTTTAGATGTCATCTATAAAGGAAGCTCAATATCCTGCATCTAGGCTTAAAGACGCCTTGAAACCTATGAAATACATCTTGAAAAAATGTGTTTGCTTTTCTTCTTACTCTAGACTGTGACATTATTATTTGTCCAATTCTGCCCTGTCTTTCTAGCTGTTCATTAAGTCCCAACTCTTGTATCTCATTTCCTTCCGTTGCATCTCAGCCACTGCACAAACACATAGCTAGAGAAAGATTTAAAAATTATAAGGCAGATTACACCATGTCTACTCCTATTTCATTAATTTATAGCTAAGCTGACCTTCATTTTGTGCCTATGTAACGCTAGACTTATTCTACAGCTTGGAGCCATTCTCCAGGGTCTCTTGTTTTAATGCCTTACTGATCTGCTGTAAGTAGAAAACTTGTTCTTTGCAATCTACATTTCTCACATTACCAAGCCCACACCATTCTATATAATTTAAAATTAATTTATTTTTCTAATACGTAATCTGATGATTTTGATTTATCTCCCACAATAGAATCTAAGATCAAAGTCAGAGTCTTTGGTCACTTTTGTATATTCTTAATCAAAGATAATTTATTTTTTGAAAGTAACTGAATAAGAAATCATTTCTTCGTAATTGTGAAATCGACCTGGTGACACCATTACAGGTAAACTAATACGTTTATGAAACAAAAATACACACGTATTGATTCTTCAAGTCATTATAAGTAGTCAATAGGACATGGTCTTTTAAAAATAGGTGCAGTGTATAAAGAGGCAGGTGATTAGAATTCATGCGGCAACAAGTCGCCAAGATATCGATGGAGTATTTCTCCACTTTAATAATTGTATAGATTCTCAGCAAGCAGCACATGGGGACATAGTGAAATGTATCATTGTGACATTACTTTAGTCTGGAAGACAAGGTGCTTTCCAAGGACATCATTTCAGAAGGACAGAAGACTAAACCTGCCAAAATATTAATAAATATGCCACGAATTGTGTAAAGTCACGTTTGAAACCCTGTCTTTACAATTTCATAAACTGAACAAAGTACAAATTAATATTTCAATACAGAAATTTGCTTAGCTCACTATGTCAGGGCTAAAATTATCCTGAAAAATTATCCTGTGGATGTTTCTCATAGACAAAAAGTGCTTTGCATAGCTTATTACCAAATGGGATAGGCTGTGTGATTAGCCACACTTCATGTAGAAGAGACAAAGACAGCAAAGATGGCCATTCTCCAACAGTTTGCTTAGAAAACCCCATTATTTCAGAACGGAATGTGAAACCATATTCCAGGGTACTTACCCCCAGCACTGTGTTTTTTAGTTTGCTTCTTTGTTTGTTTGTTTGTTTTTTCTAGACAGAATTTCTCTGTGTAACAGTCCTACCTGTCCTGTAATTAGCTCTTGTAGACCAGGCTGGCCTTCAGCTCACTGAGATCACCTGCCTCTGCCTCCTGAGTGCTGGGATTAAGGGCGTGCTCCACCACCACCTGGCTAGTTCTGTGATTTAAATTAGTATATTGGACTGTTCCTCTATGTGCTTTTTAATTTTATTTTTATTTTTGCCAGATAAGGACACAAACTCTCTTTTTCCTTAGTATTTAAGATACTAGAGTTATGAAAACTTGGCAGTCTATATATCCAATTTAAAACTCAATAGAATGAGGTAATCAGTTTTAAGATTAGAAGAGAAAGAAGAGAGATCAGAGGAATTTGTGTGGTGCAGCAAAAGTCACATCATGACACTAGAACCCAATGGAAACCAGGCCACTAGCCCTGCCTTAGTTAAGACTCTCACTTTCGCCTGATTTGACAGACAACAGCTAACTGGTCTAGCTTCTAAGGAACATGCAGTGTTGCTGTCAGTGCTAAATCAGAAGAAAAATGCAAAGTATATGTCTTTAAGGGTCTCATTAAATACAACTATAAGTAAGTACTGCTGCTTGTGTGTTCTATCCAGGAATCCATAGTTACTACTTTGAGTTAATAAATGTGCAAAGACACTGGGAACTATAAACTGAGAATATAATACACAGGGACCAGGATCATCCATCTTCATTCCAACTTCTTTTCAAATAACTGGTTAAAACAAGCACAAGAGCAACAGTAGCATTTATCTTATTAAGGGAAGCTAAATGCAATATTTGAAAAATGTGGTATTTTGGTACCTTCGCCTTGATGAATTAGATGGCTATCAAAATACACCAGAATACACACCCTGGTATTGTACTCAAAGTCCAAAGTAAAAAATTATATCTCATAGCTTTAGTCTATATTATATGATTGATGGATAAACATAAAAAAAATTTCTGGCTTCTGTCTTCTCATTTTATTATTATTTGAGATAGAGGCAACAGTCAGTTGACCTCAGCCTTATGTCCTTGAGCTGAGTTTGGCTTTGAACTGTTGGTGCTCCTACCTGCACTCCCATGTGCTGTAATTATAGGTATGGATCATACCACACAATCCTCACCTTTTTCTTTCTGATTCCCAGGCTGTGACAGACACAAGAGTCTGAATTCTGGTGTGAAGTTGTATGTGTGCCAGCATTGTACACACAATGAGACCTTGATTTATAGAGCTACTGCAATGATCTTGGTATAAGCACTATGCCTAACTCCAAGCTACCAACTTGATACCAGTGAAAAGACAATTAGAACTAAGGAAGAGAAAATACTAGTTTACCAAGCCAGGGTAAACTTTGGAAACACCTGTCTGGCTCAAAGCCACCAACATTGTTCTAGCAGTGTCTCAGGTTAATCGGAGAGAGAAAGATAGAAAGGGGAGACTCTATTGGGTTGCTTATGCCTGACCACCATTTCCACAGGCTTCTATAATATTTGATTTATTTAGGGATTTGACATATTTCTTTACTTCTAATTCACAAGAAAACTGGTACTTTCAAACTTACAAGAAGAAATGCTTTCAATACAAAGTACATTTCCTTTATTTGTTTTTTTTTTGCCCTGAAGAATGAAAAAGTTATTTAACTTTAATGAAACACTAAGATAGTTTAAGAAAGAACGCACAGATGATTGGAAACTATAACAGTGTCCTCTATGGACTCAATGAAGAGAATTAATATACTATGAACTGTGCCAACAAACATCTTGTTTCAAATGTATGTACCAGATCTTGAGTTCATTACCCAAAGGGATAAATATAATATAAAAGAATATATTCTATCAATTTATGAAGTCTATAATGATAAATTAATTTCATAACTATCAATATCTTTCTTGAAAAGTAAACAGAGTATTCTAATGATGAGGATAAAAACAAATAACATATAGTGGTCATTTTTGTTTTATGAAATACAGCAGGTGAATTGAGGATTAAAAAGCATTTGAGCCAATTTTTTTAGTTAGTATTTGTAAATCTTGATTGGCAGAAAGTATCATCTTCAGAGTAAAATAACCATCATATAGGTGGAGCCTTAAGGCATTTGGGATGCTGGCTGCAATACTAGCCAAAGAATCTTGGTACCAGTTTTAGTTTTGATGAAGCCAGCAATTAATTATGGAATTATATTGTGACCTTGCCTCTCCATGCCTCCTTTCTCTTTCTTCTACTGAAAATGACAGGGTGGAAGTTAATGCATTCAAATGTTATTCCTAACTCAAAGCTTCTTAAATTTGTGAATCACAGTATTTACAGAAAAATAGTTTCTTGCAGTTAGTTTAACTATTTGCATATATAAATAAAGACTTTAAGCTCTTGTTCTTTGTCCAATTATATAATATTTAAATTTATAGAAATACACAAACCACATGTGCCAACCATATTATATAATGTAGACTTAGTTTAAAGATAGTGTTGCCATGCAAAACCCTGTCTTCCTAAGGATCAATTTACTAAGCAAGCAAAAACCCTACTTTATGCTTAATTTTTCCCTCCATAAAGTCCATGTTAAATGTTAAGTCTCAACTCTCTGAGTTACTCTATTTAGACATTATAAAGATAAAAATATATTATGTTAGTAGTTTAAGAGGTGAACCCTAAACCCATAGGTGATGTTATTAAAGACAAAGGTATTGGAGGAATGCCAGGAAACATTTTCTTCTGGTCACAACAGGGCAGCTGAAAATATGAAATCACAGCAGTTGTGCCAGCATGTGCAGGACCTATGCAAGCCCAAGTCACACAAATCTCAGCATGAACAGAGGAGCTGAGCACACAAAATCAGCACAAGTCACGGAGTTTGGTAACTTAAATTCTTGGAGACTTGGAGACGTTTCTAAAATCATAGCCCCTGGCAAACTGCCCATTATCCAGTACAAGGTCACACAATATCTGGGCACCACAAATTGGTTTGGAAGGATGATTTTAAAAAGACACAAAATTGGATGGGTAGATTCAGGGGTGAATTGGGGTAGGGTTAGGAGTAAATATGATCAAAATACCTTGTTTGAAACTTCCAAAGAATTAATAGATATGTATTTCACACGTGTGTGTGTGTGTGTGTGTGTGTGTGTGTGTTTGTGAGTGTGTGTATGAAAACGAGAGAGGGAGGGAGGAAAGGATGGAGGGAGAAAAGAAAGAGGAAGATACGGAGGGAAGGAAGGAAGAGAAAGAATGATCATACTCTTTCACCATCACTGATGTCTCATACAAAACTGAGTCAGATGGAATCTTCATCTTGGGCTTCTGATACTTAGAATTTTTTTTTTTTTGAAATAGAAAATCATGTTTAATGATTTGCTAAAATGCAAATAGCACAATGAATTAGTTACTTTCCTATTGCAATTACCAAGGCAACTTATATAAAAAGAATTTATTTGAGCTTGCTTACAGTTTCAGAGGTAAGAAAATAATTTATTTGCAATACTCAGAAGGCAGAGGCAAGCAAATCTCTGTCTGCGAATTCAAAGTCAAGCTGGTCTTGAGAGTGAGTTCTGGGACAGCAAGAGCTACACAAAGGAACCCTATCTCAAAAAAAGAAAAAGAAAGAAATTATTGTGTTTAAATCACTCAATCTAAAATATTTTGTTGTGTTGGGGTAAGATAATTAATATATCTCTCTTTTAATACTTCTATGTGATTATGAAGTGTTACAAGTTATGAAGCCACAGACATGCCTTCTTTCATTGTGATTTCTGATGTATTTTCTTCTGCTGTCTTTAGTCTTTGTAATTTTGTGTTTGTTTGTACCTTTAAAATAAATATGAACTAAGAAAATAAATAATCTTCCCCTTCATACATCTTTTCCACTTCATCCTTTATTGTAGAAAAAGTGAATTGTGTTCATTTTTTTCTGTCTGGTAAATTTCCCTTTCTCCTTCCTTCCTTTCTCTTTATTTCTCTAATTTACATCTTTTTAAGACATAATGAATCTCCTAATTTATCCCACGGCTTGTTGTAATAAGACATGCTAAATTTTGCTTCAAAGGAGGCTCTGATTGAGAATATTTGATAAAATGAGTGTTTTTGATAAAAAAAATGTGGTTTTCACTCATTTAATCACTCATTCGTTTGGCAATTTCAATTACAGGACTCAGAGCCTCATACATGCTTGAAAAATAAAACAATAATACTGAGCTAGATCCCCAGTCCTTGTACTAAAAGTATATAATACAATATTAAATGAGTCTATCTAAATATTTTGCAAAGACCTAACAATATTCCTTTCTTTAGAAAATAAAACTTGAAATTATGCACTTGAAACCATTTTAATCTTGCAAAACCAGATTGTGGAAATCATTTGCTCTCTTTACCTGTTTTGTTTGTGTTTCAAGAAAATAAATAGTGCAATGACAGGCAATAAAATATGTCGATGGCATCTACACTGCCTTTAGAATTAAACAGAATGGATACCTTTATAAAACAGAAGTCTCTTCAAAAGTTTGATGAATTTCAATTATCTTGAAAATAACTAACTATGTCTTTGTTGTGTAACGAAACCCTTCCTGGGTGGAAAACACAACATACCCAAACTAGGAAACTCCTGACTAAACAAATAGGGATTCCATTGAAAATGAAACCTGATGAATGAATGAGTTTTATTGGGATTACTCACAGGATGAAGGGTTCCTTACAGGAGAAGACCTGACTCAGACAGCTGCATCACCAAAAGCCTGCTCCAGTGTGAGTAACAGCTCACAAACCATGGGAACCTGGAGCACACAGCACAGCCTACACGTGTGTCAATGGTTTGAGGAGTGTCCCTTCCAAGTGTCAGTTGCTCTAAACCTCTTCTAGGAAGGTCAGTTCATTTCTACTTTTTCCAGGAAGTGGGTCTGGTCTTCTCTGCAGTATATCTCTGGTCTTCTAAGAGGGACTCTCAGTTTTCCCTCTTTACTCTGGCAGGTAGGGTCCTAGACCTAGAATTTGGTCAGTTTCAGGAACCTCCTGAAGCTCTTTTGGGTTGTTAACCTTCCTGCTTAGGGAAGCTTCCTTTCAGGATGATATGTCTCTTTCTTGGAGGAAACTGTAACACAACAGTACTGAAATAACACAATTATGAGTTGCAATAAATGCCATCACTTTCATAATAAGCTACTTCTGGCATTTCATATGGCTTTAAAAACAATAATCTAAACAGTAGTTATAACTTTAACCAGTTTAAAACTTTAGTTATGTTTTCTTCAAATGAGATAATTTATGTTCAGTCTTATTTGCCATGGGTCTAAAAGACAATATAAAATATTGAAGTAACTATATCTGAGAGTACTGTACATTTATTTGATTTGTATTAATGTGTATGTGTCTATGAATGAGTATATACACATGTTCAACTTGTAGTGTGGAATCACCTGGAGCTGGAGATGAAATTAAGAGCTTGGTATGGGTGCTAGGAACCCAAATTTATTCCTCTGAAAGAGTAGCACCCATTCTTAAACTCTAAGCCCCAGTTGGACTTACTAAGGATAACAATAAACCTAACCAATACCAGATCAAGTTCTGGAACCTGAATTCATTTAATCCATTTTTTATATAAACATTTGTATAATCATCTTTACTTAATAATATCTAAAAGACATCATGCTTTTAAATTAGCAATAAGAATGCTGCTTATGTAATTAGAAATTATATAAAGAATACAGTATTTTGAGAAATGCTTACATAGTCATAGAAACTAAACATAGAAACTACATCCATTAATAAAAAAAAATTCACTGAAGGACAGAAAAGTTAAGGGCAAAAAACTGGTCATGACCTTTTATTCTATAATTTTACACACACACACACACAGAGAGAGAGACACACACACATACATGTAAACACATACATACACAAACATACACATATGAATATAACACAGCAAGTAAATTTAGTCCTGCAGCTATGTACACATTTTCATTTTTGCGATAGTCACTGAACACCTGTAGCTTTGTGAGTCAAGCCTTGTGAAATTCCCCCAATCTACACAGGGATGTTCAAGTGGGAATTGGGTTTAAAATCAGCACCAAACAAAAATTAAAGAGAAGACTTTAAATGGAAGTAGCCTAGGTGGATGGACAGTTGATTTTAAAACCCAGTTCCCAGGAAAAAGCCACTTCCTTAAGAGAAGTTCCTTAGGGGGATGTCTGAAGACAGGTTTTAACCATAGCTGTAGGGTACCAACCAGAACTAGATGGTAAGATTCTATGAAGTAGAAATTCCAGATGCTGGATACAGTAACTCTTTCCAGCAAGGCCTTTAATTCTTTCTTTCTTTTTTTTTATTGAGAAAAGCAAAAAAAAATTCTCCTCCTCCCAGCCTCCCATTTCCCTCCCCTTTCTCTCACCCTTCTCCCCCTCCCACCCACTCCTCTCCCCTTCACTCTCCCGTCCAAAGAGCAATCAGGGTTCCCTGCCCTATGGAAAGTCCAAGGTCCTCTCCCCTCCGTCCATGTCTAGGAAGGTCAACATCCAAATTGGCTAGGCTCCCACAAAGCCAGAACATGAAGTAGGATAAAAACCCCGTGCCATTGTCCTTGGCTTCTCATCAGCCCTCATTGTTCGCCATGTTCAGAGAGTCCAGTTTTATCCCATGCTTTTTCAGTCACAGTCCTTCTGGCCTTGGCGAGCTCCCAATAGATCAGCCCCACTGTCTCTGTGGGTGGGTGCACCCCTCGTGGTCCCGACTTCTTTGCTCATGTTCTCCCTCCTTCCGCTCCTCATTGGGACCTTGGGAGCTCCTACACACTAACATCACTGGTTTAGCCACAGAATAGAATCATCCCCATTTTCCTCAGTGCACTGGACCATGATTGACAGTGTGGAGTTGCTTCTTTACAGCCAACAAAGGGAACATTTGAATTCCTGAAGTAGTTGTTGGCTGCAGACTTCTGGAAAGAAAGATACTGCATTTTATGAATATCTCTCTGAGATGGCTTACATAGACTGTAGTCAAGGGATGGTTACTGCTGTTGATTTAAGACAACAGGATCTCTCTGAGGCAACCAATCATGGTGGCAAGCATTGCAAAATGAAGTTCTGTGTGGAGAAAAGAGGTTCAGCCTCAAGATGAAGTCCGGAGTTCTGGGATATTTTCTAGGATGTAGAGACTGCAGCTTACCTATTCCTCCACTTCATGTCTTCTTTTTTTCTCTAGTGTATTGTGGACCTACAGAGTGTGTGTGTGTGGGGGGGGGTGAGGATAAAGACTATGTACAGTAAAGGCTCCTCATCTCTCTTTCAAGCACCTTGCCTGATAAATATTTATAGAGTAGCACCTTATTGTTTTGAGAAACTTCTACCTTAAATTTCAGTTATTGGAAGAACAGAAACTCAAAAAGGCATGAGAAAAGAGCCATACCCTGGAAGTTAAAAAAAGCTTGCTTTTCTGGGAATTTAAGTAATTATTAGTGGCTTCTTGAAATTGTTCTCATGTCTGAAGGAAGAAGTCCAGTGGACCAAGTGGATATGGATTTAACACAGTGTCCTAGTGGGAGTTACAATAAAAATGAAAGCCAAAGAATCTAAAGAGAACTACATCTGGAAATCATACCCTGTTCATTTTTGCATTTCTTACTACTCACTCTCAAACAGTTAGCATGACAATTTCTGAAGGGGGTTCAGTGATGGATCACATCCACATTTGATCCAAGGCTGCTGATGTAGAACACCGGTGTTCATGTTCTCCTGAAACCCACCCCTAGGGAAAGCTTGCATCTTCTGCTCAGAACGACACAGTTTTATCTTTGCTCTTTGTTATTTATTGTCCTTGATTGTCTATCAATCCTGAGGGCTTTTTACAGGCCTGAATTTTTTTTTTTACACTTGCAAAGTGTTTATATTCTTTCTATGTGCCATCATAGTATCGGAGAAAATAGTATATTTTTTGTAAAAAAAAAATCTTGCTGAATTTATTTCTTTTCCTTTTTCACTTCTCTATTGCTGCTATACTGTACAGTACTCTAGAAGTCCATCAGCGTAATATTTGTATATTTCAGATGTTTAAAGCTCAAGTGCATAAAAAATCATGATCTGATCTTTCCAAAATGAGA
Organism: Microtus obscurus; assembly: GCA_963919715.1. Taxonomy (NCBI): domain Eukaryota; kingdom Metazoa; phylum Chordata; class Mammalia; order Rodentia; family Cricetidae; genus Microtus; species Microtus obscurus. The sequence goes on along the minus strand of CAWTZC010000170.1, from coordinate 10,693,457 downwards.
ATTTTAATCTCCCATTAATAGTAAGTAGACTTACATCTGATGTTAAGTGGTACCAAACGTGTGCTGTAGAAATGTGTTGGCCACATTTCCAAACCCTGTTGATTGATATTCGACTTCTTCTCAAGCTTCATCAGACAGAATTGATAAATGGATTCTCATGTTTAAGAGAAGGATGTTAGGAGGGTAATGCTGGCTTTAGACAATTGAAATGCAATGGCTGTCAAAGATCATCAAAGGCCAGCGGTGTCACGTTGTTAGCATCGTGACTGTGGAGACAAAGCCTTACTATGTGGCTCTCTCCTCCACAGTCATATAAACCAAAATCACCAATCCCTCCATCTCCTTTAGGAAAAGAAAGTCTGTTAAAACACAAGCTTGAAACTGCTGTATTTTCACACAGTTAATTCCTAACTTTTTTTTATTGCAAAGAGAAAACAAAATAAGACTTTGTTCTGAAACAGGATAAAAGATGTATCTTGTGTTCAGTGAAAATTACATCAATTCAAAAGCAGACAAGGGAATCATCTAGCTTGCAAACAGAGTGGGTTGTTCAGGAAAGGAGCACATTACAGTATGCTTTGTTCTACATCCAGTTTAGTATTTCCTATGTGGGTTGGAGTTAGTTTGAAACGAAGAAGTATATGTAGGATTTCTGTAAATTTATAAACAATGCTGTAGGTCGTAATTTTAATGCTACATTAAAACTTCATCTGTTTCCTTATTAACTAACTTATTTGCTTTGAATTTGATTGCCAATCATTTGCTTTACATTTTCTTCTTTAATAACTCAGTGTTTTCACTATGACTTTAATAGTACCAATGTAATATGCTTGCTTGTAATTTGTTGCTGTTCGAATGAAATATGTCCTCCCCTTCAGGCTCATGGATTTGAATACTTGGTCCCCAGATAGTGGCATAGCTTTGAGGTTTTGGAACCTTTTAGAGAGGAAGCTTTGCTGAAGGATGCTTTGAGGATTTATACCCTTCATTGACTTTATGCTTTTTCTCTCTATTTCCTGTTTGGTGATAAAAATGTGCACTCTCAGCTTCCCATTGCTGTTACCAAAACTTTCAATATGGTCATAATTTTTTAATGTCATGGCAATGCGGAAGTATGCACGCGTAGGCCATATATGACAGTTCTGTTGAACTTGTCCATATTGGGTTTTATGGTCTAAGTTGATGGGAATGACTGATTTGTCTTTCTTAGCAAATTTAAGAAAATTTAACCAGTACATGTGACTTTCATTTGAAACAAAAGCAGTGAAGAAAAGGTGGATTAAGGGCTTAGGCTATTCACTTTCTAGACTATCATTTTCTTAAAGCCACCTCCAGAAAACTAAAACAACAGCAACACTGTAGGAATGACAGCAAGCAAGGAAGGAGAGCACACGGGGGAACTGACCAGAATAAAATCAAATAGATGATGAACTAAGTGAACAAAAAGTATTTTCAAGTCTTAGCTTTGAAATTAAAATAGTCATTTGTGTTTTAGCAACTAAGATTCTGAAATGAAGTCACACCCATATACTATCCCACACATCTGGTATTGTCTTCTTCTATTTGCATTCAGAAAAGACATTTTCTCTTTCCTAGGAGAAGGAACAATTCGTGTGCCCACTTCTGGTTATAATGATCATGCTCTTCCTGGAAAGCCAGAAAGTCCTTCTTTTCACTGGGATGGATACCACTGACTAAATTCATTTCCATATCAGTAATGTATTTGTTGAAACCACCCTGATTGTCCCTACAGAACAAGAGGAGCCCTTCTTGTCCAGAGACTTCAGTGACAGCAAATGCGACATGGTAATGGATTCATCCCCACAGAACTCATTAATCACAACATGGCCATCCTCATTACGAAGTAATGATTGCAGATTTATAGTATCCAATAGATCATTTATCGAGGGAATTATTAGTATCTGTCAGGACCAGCTATATCTTTTAAATTAGAGAATGTTTTGGTGCTCTTCCTTCTACTTCTAGAGCCATATTTATAAAGTCTGCCTCTGGGTCTTAAAAGTTACTTGCATTTGAGAAAATGGCAAAGAACACATATAAAATAATAGGATTAATTTATGGAGATTTTGAGCTATGACCTTGGAGAGAATCATTCTCAATTTGTCTCTGGGTAGCATATATCAATGTTACAACTTATTTATTGTGTTTTAGTGACTTAGGATGTTCAGATGAGAACAGCAACAAAAGAAGCCCATGTTGCTAATCCCATGCGTAATCTTTTCCCCTGTTACTATGAACTCAATCTTTAAGAGTCCATGGACAAGGAAAAGGTTCTTGAAGAGGGAGAAAAGATGACTGATATCTGGAGACTGTATTCTTTTTACCACTTTATAAAGTTCTATTACCAATGGTCTAGGTCTGGTCTGCCTGTTTCCTTGCCTTTTATTCCAATGATTAAAAATGAGGATCACACAGTTGTTTGACCCCAAAAGGTTTTGTGACCCACGGGTTGATAAATACTGCCAAGAGTGTTTCAGTCCAGATCAGAATTTATAGTCTTTAATTCCTGATTGATTAGGAATACACTTGAGTGGATAATGTCTAAATTTGATTGTTACTAGAGTGAAGCCAGATTTTGCAAATTAGGTAGGTGGCTCTGATGTGGGATGCCACTTTGTATGCAGTGAATATGATTTGTTAATGTTGGTTAATAATGGAACTGCTTTGGCTTATGGCAGGGCGGAACAGAGCTAAGTGGGAAAAATAAATTGAATACAGGGAGAAATAAGGAGGAGTGAGGGAGACAACAGCAGCCTAAAAAGAAGCAAGGTGTGAGATAACAAGGCATGGGCCTCATGGTAAATTGTAGAAATAGAAATGAGTTAATTTAAGTTATAAGAGCTAGTTAATAATAAGCTTGAGCTAATAGGATAAACAGCTTGTAATTAATATTAAGCCTCAGAATGGTTATTTAGGAACTGTCAGGCAGGAGATAAACCTTCAGTTACATGGATCTTTGGAGTGAAGTGTGTATGTCTAATATCTTCAGATGAAGGAACTAAGCTAAGATGTAAATTACTACAAGGAAGGACGTATGTGTAATTGGAAACCAAGTGAAAGTGTCACACTGTCCTCTTCCTTATGCTTGTCAGCATCACTTCCTCTAGTTATTTACCCCAAATATTCCAGTCATGAAAATGTTGCTTCCTTTTCATACACCTATCATATCTAATTATTTGTCAAGCAGTCATTTTAATTTCCTTAAGTCAATGAGAGAGAAGCAAATAACAGAATTCGATCTTGTCCAGAATTATCAGTTCACAATAGGAAAATGAGTAAGAAGTAAGTATTTAGAATGTTGAAGATCTTCTATGATATCTGATTACTTCTGTGTCTGGTAACAAGCGTTAACAGAAATCACTAAGAACCTGCAACCAGCAGGCCTGGTACTGCCTTGTGCCCTCCTGTCTGAGTCTCAGGCAGGAAGCCACGACTGCCAAAACTTTCACTAAAAGCAAAGGTAAAATGAAATGGGGAGTGGGGAAAGTCATGAATTCCAATAAGAACCATGTTAACAATCACAAATATAAGAATTGCTCTATTGATTCATTATTTTTAAACAAAGACATATTTTTAAATGTCCTTGTTTAAAAATGTTTTAAATAAACTCTTTTATTTGTCCCTGTGTGACTTCCATGCCAACTAATATAATTTATACATATTTAATAATATTTTGTTTCAGTATTTATGTTACTTATTATCAAAGGAATATAGATAACATAGTCTGAAAAAAGTGAACAATATTTACACAGTATCAACATAAAATACACTGCTAGCAAATTTTTGCCATGATCACAATATACCTGGCATAGATGGTGGTGGTCACAACACTTCAGAGCTTTCAGTCTGGTAAGTTGTCCTTATTGCTCTGAGTTAGGCAGAACATCACATGTTCTAAGTCTATGATTTAACAGAACTCAACTTACAGCCTCCAGGAAAGAGGAAAAAGAATAGAGGGAGATAGGGAGAGAGACAGACAGGCAGAGAGATAGAGACAGAAAGATTACAGTCCTCAAAGCTATATCTCAGTACCCTACCTTCTCCATCTATTGTTCTTAGTTCCTCTACTAATGTAAGTATATCAAAACCACCAAAGATGTTAAGGCCTTCAGCATTCAATCATTTCTTAACAGTACCACTACTGGGAGAACCAGGCCTCAGCACCTGAGTTTTGTGGGAGGACTTTTCATATACCATCATAATAAAACAGAGGACATAGTTTTAATTTCACTGGGGAGTTGTATTTTTTTTTGCATGATAAAATTAAGTGGCTTTACCATTTAATTAATTAGGAAATTAAATACAAGAAAAAGATATTTGTAATTTGACAAAGATAGCCTCCAATTTCTTTGTGTAGTTTCAAATGGATAAAGCCAAAACATCCTATAAGGTATGTTTATCACTATGACTTTTTCTTAGTTTTGGCAGAAGAAAACTCTAGATGAATTTTAAATGTAAAATGGGGTATCAGCCATTGCATCCTGAAGAGTCTAATACCTCACTAGTTAATCCTGTGTGGAACTTTCCAATAATCACTATGATTCTCTTCCATGCGGTCAGCTCATGCTGAGAATTGACCAATTCCTGAACTTTCTCAATTTCTAGACCCAAGAACTCTAAACTTAATGTGCTTCATCAGCCAACAGAGCTGATGCGATGGTTACCTCGAGAGGATAGAAAAGTTATGGAGTCAGGTTTTGTAAGCTTTCACTAAAGTAATAGCTGCTGATGTGGTAAGTCCAGATTCCCTGGCTGTGTCTGCAGGAAAGCTTATGACTGCACATATGCCATTTTCTGCTCATGCAAAACTCATGATCCCACATTGCTTAGTTGGCTGAAAATACCTTTAATGAAGAGATGGTGAAGAAGTGACCAGTTTACCTGTTTTGGCTGTTATGTCCAAAAGACATTTGTTTTTGTTAAGATTTGAAATTGGAACATTGGGTTACATAGAGTTCTTAGAGAATAAGCAATGCCTTTTTAGTGACTGACAGAAGAAATTGAATAGATTCCTCTCCGTCAGAAAAAAAAAAACTGATGGAAGTTATAGTTCAGAGAGGTTCAGATTCTCCCAGGGTACCACTGTCTGTGCATGAGACTTCCTATAGGCCAGGACACTGGAACTGAACAATATTGCGAGTATCTTTTGTGGTTTGTTAAATCACCACAGTAGTTACTGTATATCTAATCAGGGCAAGACTTAGGGTTTTTAAGTTTTGAGGCCCTTGTGTCTATGTTTATATACATACTTCAAAATATATTCTGGAACATCTATGCAGCACAAAGCGAATATTCACTGTTGTAAAGTAAGAAGATGAAAATGTTTAAGTATTTTACACAAAATACCTTTGGAAGTAGAAAGGAAGAAGAGGAGAAAGAAAGGAAAAGGAAAGAAGGATAAGTTGTACAATTCTGTTGTGCCTAGAGCTAAACACAGATGTGGGCACTTTCAGTGTTCTTACTTTTGTAATTGTATTTCTCTTCTTATCTGGGAAAGTTGGATAGTGAGCACAAAAACAGCAGGGGACAGCAGATCTTTGTTTGTTATTTGCACACAAATATCGCATGCATCAGAAGTTCCTTATATGCAATGAATTCCGTAGATTTGAGGTTTATTAAAATTGACAGAAGCCAATGTGACTATGACTTTAAAAAATTAATGGTTGTATCCAATGAGATGCATTTCTACTCTGCCTATACACATGACATTCCCAACTCTAAAAGCTTTGTAGAATGAAAAGTTTCTGTAACTAAGGTAATTCAATTTTCACAGTATAGCAGATTTGTGTAATATTGTGACTAAATTCTCATAAGTGAATGGACGTTTTTCCTTTAGTATGCAAAGGTTTGGAAAGAAGTGAATAAAATTAAGAATTTACAGCTGAGTCCTGAAATCTGCATTAAGACAGTCTTAGGATACGCGAGAAAGAAACTAGAATGTCGTCCCTGAGTTCTCCATTTCTTCACTAATTTAGTATGCCCCCCTAAGGTGATTAATTGATTTATAGTTTTAAAAACATTTATAGTATGGACATATGTATTTGGTAGTTTAAACATCAGTGACTCTGTGCAACAAACCAGGTAATATTTGTGAAATATTCTCTAATTGCACAGGAAGAAAACACCTAAAGTAGGAGATTGTATTATACTTTTTCCCCAAGAATGAACCAACATTAATATTTCTCCAGGCTAAATTAGATCTTTAAAAATCTTTAGTTTTTTTAAATATCAAATTTATTGTTAAATATTTATATGTGCATGTATATGTTTCTCTGCGTGCGCATATTTGTATATATGTGTGTGTCTATGCTTGTGTGTGTCTCTGTGTGTGCATTTGTGTGTATTCATGTACTTAAACCCCCCCCCTCTCTCTTATGTGTGTGTATGATTACAAACACAGCGAGAGTTCAGAAGATGGCTTCAGGTTTCCTAGAGTTGGAGTTGCAGGTGGTTCCTTGCAGCCTTATATGGGAGAAAGGAACTGAACTTGGATTGTTTGCAAGTTTAGTACACATTCTTCACCACTGGTACATCTTTTCATACCCTGATACTCTGAAAGCTTTCTTTCCTTCTTATTTTTAATATAATTTTAGACTGGTCAAGATCATATTAACATAAGCAGTGATAGTACTCATTTATATTTGTAGATAACCACTGTTCTTTGAAGGGACATATGCAAATTGATTGTCTTAAAGTTAGAGCACAATTCTTTCTTTCAGTTTAATAAATAAAACAATTTACACTTTGATCTTCAATAAGAAAGACAGTGCCCATGTAATCCTTGGTGCATAGCTCTTGCTATATATTAAGTCAAGAGAAAAATATTGCCCTAAGAAGAAAAGGAAAAATACATCTAACTTAGCACAACTTTTTCTGTGTTCCTTTAATCTTTCTTTAAAAACCATTATTGGAAGAATTCTTACTTTGTTTTCACATTAAATCCTTTACAAAATGATGTGTGGGAGAAATCAGTACAGAGAAATTGTGTGTAGCTTCCACGAACAGTCTTATTGCTCTTTTGTAACGTGGCAGGTAATTGGAACCTTTAAAAAATACCCTCCATTTCCACTACAGATTATAAAGTTGCCTTTAGAGTCCCAGCATCAATCTAGACCAATGGAACATGACCAGCACTGAGCTTAAAACAATCCTGTCTTCTGTTCTAGGGCATTCAATCTTCTGTACTCTTTTTACTGAACTATCTTGAAACATTGGCAAGTAATAGGACACCAACTTGGACTAATATCCATCAGGAAGTATTCTTACATATTAACTATATAGTAATTATTTACATTGCCTCTTTGAAAAGCGAACTTAGATCCACCCAAGTTACATACCAACAACAAATGAAATTCATAAACATTGAGTTTCTGTTTGATTCCAAGTAATGTAATTGAATTTTTTTATAAAAATTTTTTGTTTATGGTATGTGTAAGAGTGTTTTTTGCTTGCATGTATTTCCGTGAACTACGTACATGTCTGGTACTGTACAGGGCAGAAGAGGGCATCAGATATCATGGGACTGGTGTTAAGGAGAGTTGTACTCTTTTCTAACCTTAGAACTCATGCCATCAAGGATGACCCAGAACTTGCTATGTAGCTGAGGTCACCCAGAATTTGCTACAGAGCTGAGGCTGGTCTTGAACTCCTAGTCTTCCTTTCCCCATTTGCTGAGCTTTGGGATTATAGGCATGCATTACCGTGCGCAATAATTATACACATTCCTTTTTATCATTAATATTAAAATCTAAAATATAAATGCAACATCCACCCCCACTTTTCCTTCTTTTGATATCTCCTCTGTATCCCCATCTTACTCCTGCTAGAAATTATGATCTCCTTTCTTTTATTTTTGCTACACATGCCTACATTCTCTCTCTCTCTCTCTCTCTCTCTCTCTCTATATATATATATATATATATATATATATATATATATGCTTGTTAAATCTATTTAGTGTTGCTTGTACGTTTATTATTTCAGGGATGATGGCTTGCTTAGCTAATTAGGGTTTCATCTCTGTCTGACGAAGAATGATTCTGTTGTCTTTAGCATTCTTTAATTGTTTGTCATTCTTTGTTTAGGGGTGGAGTTCCCCCAAATTTTTCTTCCATGCTAGTATGTTGTGCTTGTCAGGACCTATTTTAGCAGACATGTTTTTTGAGATATCACTAATCTTCCCTGACATTTCTCAGAGATACTTCTAACAGAAGATTTCTTGATTTTCTGGTTCTTCCAGTCTTTACTCCCTTTGTTGACGTTCCCAGAAACTTATGTGCATGAGCTGTGTTACAGATGTAGCTGCTGTGGCGGGGCACCGCATGATCACACGTTCTCTCCATTTTAACCAATCGTGGTTTTTTGTACTCGACTCCAATGTTTGTACAATGAAGTATTTTGATGTAGGGTGAATGATACATTTACTAGGGGCTGTAAGAATAAAAAAGTACCTCTCAAACAAATTAATAATATATATATATGTATATATATATATACTCTAATTATTAATTTGTTTGAGAGGAACTTATTTTTTATATTATTATTATTAATTTATTTGAGAAGTACATACATACACATACACACACAAGCAAAACAATGCCTCAGATCTTCAAGTGGTAGCCATGAATAATTAAGCCAGTTTTCTTTGATAGTATGGTTCACAGTTCAGCTCTCAATAAAGACACTGCAATATAATTACTTGTTAACAATTAGGAAAAATTTCTAAAGCCCTTCAGATAGATTCTTCTCTAGGACAAAAAAATGTTATAGTCACTAAAGCCACTCTCTGACTGCACTCTTGCATTGGCTGGGTTAAATAATATAGCCATCAGCAATTTTAATATTCATATTTTTGTATAGTTCTTAGTATTAGATCTGTAATATAATTAAGCTCTTCATTTTACGTACTGCTCTTACTACCGGCTGGCCCTGCAACCCTACAGGAAAGGATCAGAGTCAAAGAAAAGCCAAAGCTTCCCCATGATGCAGTCTGTACCTTAGAGCAAGAACCGCTGCAGAAACATCTTATCATTATAGAAACCAATCACAGGTACAGAAGAATCCATGATCTTCCTGCTTCTCTATTCAATGAGTATTTGTTAAGTCTCAGTTCTATTAATGTGGAGAAAGAAAGTTTTCCTTTTAACAAAAAGGAGGTAATGTCAATGTGTAATAAGTGCCTCCATTTTAATTAATTGGCATATAAATTTAAATATTTATTTTTAATTCAGTGTATTTCTCTTGTCTGTGTGTGGGCTTGTGCATGTATTTTTGGTACTAGTGGATGCCAAAGGAAGGCATCAGATACCCTGGACCTAAGTTGTTAGGAGCTGCAGACAACAGTGAGTGCTAAAGACTGAATTCTAGTCCTCTGCAAGAAGAGCACAAAACTTTTGATCTCTGAGTCATACCTACAGCCCCAATTATTTTTTGTAAATAACATTTATTTGTGATATTTTCCCATATTATTTAAACAAGAACGACATGTGTGGGATTCAAATATGAAGTTGGCCGAGGGTATCTGTACACACACACACCCACACATTCACACGTAATCTCTCTCTATAAAAGGTTGAATATTAAAGACATTATTTTTGTACTTTTAATTTTTGGCTTATGAACAGCTTTTTTGCTGAAAACGTTTTTGTTCTAGGTTGCAGTGCTATCATGATGTATTCATTATTTGGGCTAGTCTCAATTATTTGATGAAACAGTGACCGACTATACTACTTTCTTTCGCTTTAAAAGGCAGAGCCTTACTAACTTGTGCACAGTAGATAAAGTGTATTGTTTTGATGTCTGCAAGAAAAGCTTTTAGAATAAGGTTGACTAGACCAGAAACAGAGGAAGACCACAAATATCTTGCCAAACTTAGTACTCAAACTCTCATATGACTTTCTGCTCTGTGATCAATACCCTAGAAGGTTTTTCAATCATTTTTTCTCTAATTTAAAAATTGTAAAATGTGAAATAAAATCAGAAGAAAATATTTACTATACCTTAAGGTATATAATAAATATGATAGCCATAGACTTTACTCTTTAAAGGATTACATTTATTTTGTTTTCTGCCACAGTGAGCTGTGAAAAGTATAAAACTCACAAAATGAAGAAAAATTCAATTAACTCGGTGTAGTAGGATGAAGCTTGAATCTCCAGAGTCATAAGAATAAGTTCTGATGCTATCAATTTACCAAGTGTCCAGGTCAGGCATTCTACAATTTATTTAATATTCATTTTTGTCTGGATCATTTTGTTATCTAACTTACAGTGTTAGTGAAGACAAATTCTCTCAAGGCTATTTCATATAGCACAAGCAAGTGGACTCCTTTGTCATGTCATCTACCGGCTATTTTTAGGTTCCCTGTGACATGTTTAGAAAGTCAAGAAGAATTGAGCCTTCAAACATTTTTATCCTAACATGATTTTTCTCCATTTTGCCTTGAATTTTATAGACTGTTCTCTGATTTTAAAGAATATAATGCATGATATTTTAATTTACCCCTCAATGTTTTTTGCTTTCAGAGAATATGTACTTTCAAAAACTCCTTGTTTATCATTAAAATTTTCATACAATTGCTTTTATAATTTACTGTTCTTAAAATTGTATTTGATGTCCAAATATAAATATTTATAAGATTATCCATTTTATTATTCTAAGATGCTTATTGGGAGAATACAGAGAATAAAAGAGCATCATTTTACAAAAATATGGTTTTTTTTTTTTTAAATCGTCTCGTACTTCTAGAAAACATAGATGCCTTCTTTCAGATGTTATATTCCTATCCAACTACCTCTTTCTTATTATCATCATTTTTATTTTGGGTGTGAGCTCAGGTATCTTAGGCTGGTCTTTAGCACTCTATATAGTAGATGAGGCCCATGTACTTCCTTATCCTTCTGTATTCATCATGTCAAACCCAGAATTTCTATCATGGTGACCTCGTTCAGTTTATTGAATTGGGATTCTAAACTGGGTCTCACTTCTTCGTTTACCCATCTAGAAACCATTGTATATGTTTTTAGGCATCTTGGGGGCTTACTGACACTGAATTTGTTTTCTTGTCATTTAATTGTTTCTTTCCTCTGGCAAATTCAACTCCTTACAAGTCCTGCCATGGTTGCTTTTGGATTACCTAGCTAAATAGGCCATACTGTGTTTCCTATTTGTGTTTCTCATCCCATCTGGGATGTTTTAGCCCCTTTCAAACACAATATTCATGTCATTCTAAATGATTCATATGAACCAGAGATTCTCATCTTCTATTTTTCCACTTTTCTTGAAAACTTAGAAACTAATACAGAAGAAAATATCTCAATGTTTTTGATACTACAATTTCTATTCTATCAGGAAAGTTGTTTCTGGGAACATTGTTGAGCTTCAGTTCATGTCTCATTTATGGCTATCTGTTTATGATTCTGTCCCACATGTGATATGAAATGCATTATCTAATTCAACAACTGTTTTCTCTGTGATCTATACTTGCAGAGTGAATTCAGTTCAACAGGGAGGCATGCCACCACATACCATATGAAGGAAGAAAACCACCCTGGGATTACTCCCAAGGATACTTTATCTACTAACGACTCAGACATGCTGCTGATATTATCACTCTTGCTCTCTCACTCACTCGGTGTCATGATTGGTCATTATCACTGTTGCTATCCCCCATAATATAGCTATGTCAGAATTGCCTTGATAGATGCTCCAAGCTGAGATGGATCAGCTGCAGTTTCGTGCTTTTTCACCTACTGCAGGGACCAGGCGGTGCTCGTCCCCAGTTCACTCTTGTTTCTTGTCTGTTGTTTTTCAGGTATTAATTGTGCTGCATGACTTTTCCTGCAAGATGTGAATAAACATATATTGTCCAGACAGAGAAGAAGTTTGAGAAGTTTACCAATGAATAATATTTTTGAAAGAAAGAAGGAGTAATTGTAGTGAACAAAGACAGGAACATAGACTCACAAAGATCTTTCTAGCCCTTTGAGGAGCTTGAACTTTGGGTAGATTAGTCTATTCTTAGTAGTCCTATGTCAGGACAACTAGATCCAAAAGGAGGTGATAAAAGAAGCCAGCTGTCAATTTTATTCTGCAATTGGGCAACAAAGTATTTTTGTTGAGGGTATGTTTGGTGCAACATCATGTCTACCACAGAGGCAGAAAATGTCCACTCAAAAAAATGCTTCTACCTCTAATGTTTAATGTAAAACCACAATTAAACAAATACAAATATATTAGGAGCTACCTTAACTCTTAAAAACCGTATAACAAAAACTCATCTAAATACGCTTTTCTTTACTACATACTCTTTTCTTTAAGACCACCTCTAAAGGGCAACCAAGGTCAAAAACAAAATGCTGCTATATTTTGAGTTTGGTCAACAGGCCTGGCCAACAACTAAAGAATATGTTTCATGTCCTGTATTGGGGTTTAGTTGTCTTTGGCGCTTGGAGGGAACATCATCAGTTCAGATGAGAACTATTCATTAAAATTATCCATGTTTATACATTGAATGTGTGCATTATAGGATCTTTTAAAAGGGGTAAAGCGGTGATGGTATGATTCCTTGTGGCTTTTTTCCAACATTCTTATTATTTAAAGAACACCCCCTTTCCATTTCCTTTATATGATTTCCTGTATCCTGATATTGCCTTCCAAATGGAGCAAAAGAACCTATTTTAAATATATTAAATACGTTTTAAAAGTCTTTCTGCTGTCCACTTTGATCTAAGCAGTTTGTATTTATTACTCTTTATCTGTATTTATTACATGAGGTCAACTTTTTGATATTTACTTATATACATTAAATTTTGTTTTTTTTTTTTACTTTTTTCCCTCTTAAAAATATTAATTCATTATTTTTTATGTATGAATGTTTTGTCTGCATTTGTGTCTAAAGAACACATGCATATAATGCACATAGAGACCAGAAGTGTATTGGATCCCCGGGTACAGTAGTTACTTGGGTACTGGGGATGGAACCTGGGTCCACTGGAAGAACACCAAGTGCTCCTAACTACTGAGTCCTCTCTCCAAATCCAAACAACATACTTCATTCTTTCATTAGCTTCCCCTGCCTAGCTCTACTCTACCCTATCACAGGTCAGGACAGATTATTTTTATTCATTAAGCAGTAAAAGCAACACATATACAGAAGGTCTTCCCACACCGTACTGCTATGCCTGGGCCTTTGTCCGAGGAGTGCCTCATATTATAAAATAGAAAACTCTGAGTGTAATTGATTAGACTCTAGACTCTCCTGGTATGGTCAGACTCTGCTGGGGAAAAATAAAAAAAAAAAAAAAAAAAAAAAAAACTATCTCTTCATTTCAGTGTATTTGTCAAATAGAGAACTCTTCCGGGTTAGAGATAGGTACTTATGTCCACTTCTCCTCTCAGTGCTTTGAGTCCATCTGACCTAGACCCTTTCAGGCTTGGTTCATGTTGTCACGGTCTTTGTGAATTTATATGTATGTAAATCCTGCTGTGTTAAGAAGATCTTGTTTCCACAGAGTCCTCCATCCCCTCTGACTCTTACAATCTTTTCTACCTCATTTTTGTCAGGATTCCTTGATCCCAAAGGGGCAGAATTTGACAAAGATATCCCATTTGTCTAGCTGTGGATCTCTGTGAATTTTCTCATGTATGTCAGGAGGAAGTATCTCTGATAAGGCTGAGCAAGGCACTGGTCTATGTCTTTGTGTTATTGATCTCAGCCATTCTGACAAGTGTAAGATAAAATATCAAAGTAGTTTTGATTTACATTTTTCTGGTGACTAAGGGTGTTGAACATTTCCTTAAGTATTTCCTAGCCATTTGTGTTTCCTCTTTTGAGAATTCCCTATTTATATTTGTACTTTATTTTCATTTGCTCATTTGTTGGTCCATTACTTTTTTCTTTTAAGGGTGGAACAGGGTTTCTGTGTTACAGTCCTGGCTTTCGTGGAACTCACTCTGTAGACCAGGCTGGTCTCAAAGTCACAGAGATTCCCGACCTCTGCCTCCCGGGTGCCAGGAACAAAAGCATGGGCCCTCACCACCAGACTTGTATCCCAGTTTTAATTGGATTAATATTTTTAGTATCTATTTCCTGAGTTCTTATTTATATATTTTGGATATTAGCACTCTATCATTTGTGCAGTTGCCAAAAATATTCTCCCATTCTGCAGCCTGTTGCTGTGTCTGTATGACGGAGTCCTTTGCCATAAAGAAACTTTTACTTTCATGAGGTCTCATTTCTTAATTGTTGATGTCAGTGCCTGTGCTCATGATGCTCTGTTCAGAACGACTGTTTCCTGTGCCAACCAGTTTAGGATTTTTCTCCACTTTCTCTTCTGTTTGATTCAGTGTATCTGGAATTCTGTTGAGGTTCACAAAGAAAGATTTTAGTATTTACCTATAGAAAAAGAAAATACAAATGATTTTGAAGGTGAATTATCTGAAAAAAAGCATAACCTATTCCCACCCCAGAAAATTTTTTCCAGTTAACTATTTATAATTTAGGGTTTGTAGTTGCAATTTCATTGTTTGGATACCATTTTGCAAAACAGAAATGGTTGTGATTTTAATCCCTCCTGAATGAATAAGACCCCAGTTTGTTCAATTCTGTTCTAACTTAACCACCACTACTATGGGACAGGCATTAAGTTAGGGACTTGGATACAGAGATAAATAAATCATGTTGATAACACATTATTAGCTGCTCATAGGGCTGTGATGTTTGAAATTAAACTGGGCTTTTAGGATGCAAGCGAGTGTAAATGGCACCCTGGGGCTCTCTTGCTAAGAGATTTATATGGAAAGGGTATGAAGACCTCATTATCTGGGTTCTCTGAGGTTGCGCTGATCTGTGTACACAGTTCCTGTGTAGGTGATCAAACACAAATCCCTGTTATATCTCTGTGGATCTAAAGGCTGGTCTTCTTAATTCTCCCACTAGCATTTCAAAGTGTCAAACACACGCGAATTGTAGAGAGCTGGGATCCAAAACATTGCCACCACCAATTTCTTGTTAGTTCAGGGTAGTTGTGTGCAGAATGTCTTAAAGGAGGTCCTCTCTTAAACCTCAATTAAATGCTGATAATAGCAAATAAATTCCACCATTCCTTCTACTTGATGAATTATGCTTTTACTTGCTTATTTAAATGTTTTGACTCATTGCTGTTGCCACATTCTCTATTTGAAATTACACACAAGTAGGAACAAAAGGAAAGGACATCGTATAGTTTCTCTGGGATCAATAATTTTGGGGTTTGACTGATTAGTGTCCTCAAATGCTATCACAGTTGATTGCAGAGCTCTGAGGAAAGCTGTAGGTGCTGCAGGAGAGATGATTGCTCTCGCTGTGAACTCCGATACATATATTTTTCCTTTCAGGATACAGAAGGAAGGGCTGAAAATAAAATGTAGGTCAAGTGCTTTCATCCACTATAAATTTCTGAACATCAATCACAGAGCCACAGTGACTGGCCCTGGTTTGCAACTCTGGATAGGGAAGGTCAAGGGATTAAGGGAATGGACAATCATTCAGGTACCATTTGAAAATAAAAGACAGTGCATATATATTTAAAAGTTAGACATAGAGTAGATTAATATGCCTCATTTACCTCTGGTTTGTTAGATTTAGCCTTTTCTACAACTGCTTCCTGTTATTTCACTAGTGTGGTGAAAGAAGAAGACGAGAAATTGAAACTTATGTTCATAACGTACCATGTTTAATGTTCTCTAATTCCTTAATTACCACGCAACCCTTCACACAATGGTTATTTACTAAACATGTGGGTGTTTGAGAGGGTAGGACTGCTTTGTTCATTAGTATAATTATTGAAGGTACACATCCACTTTTTTGTTTATACAGATCATAATAATTTAAAAATGATTTGTAATAATTTAGAGAGCTACATGATTTCTACCTACATGAACTTTTAAAGAATAATATTTTAATTGGGACAATATACATTTAATGGTATTATAATTAAATGTGTAATGAAGCTTCCTGTTGAATTAGAATTGGTTACTCTGCATTTATAATGCTAACAAATTACACATACTACAGAAAAGTCTGTTTACCAGAAGAAAAGAATAACAAATGTAATACACCTTCTGATGGGTAGTGGGTAGCAACATTCAGGGAATGAGTGGGGAGAGAGACAGAGAATAGGAGGGAATTAGCTCTCAGAGCATCTCGGTACAATTCCCCTCTGCCTACTTCTCCGAGGTAGACTAGCAGTGAAATGAAGCCCAATCTTCACCCTCCCGTTTCTACATCTTCACAATTTCAATGTACTCAAGGAGAAAAATTAAAGATAAGAGAAAGATGATAAAAATAAAAGATAATAGAAAGCCCGGGAGTTAATTGACATTAAAATAAACTGCCTCAGATCAATGCTTCCACAGCATTGTCTTCCAAATTGCTCTCTGTACTCACAAGTGGATGAGACAAATGTGCAGGTGAAAATGTCTTAAAAGAGAAAAATTAAAAAATGCAAATGTCTCCAAGGTAGTGGTGCTGTTAGGGTGATATTTCTGGTTGGTTTCTAGTCAGTATATGAAACCGTGCATCCACACCTATATACACACAGGCATGTATATATTGCCTCTGTAAAATTAATACGAGTGAAAATATATCTTAATGTGTTGTGGCTTGGCTGGCTGTGGCGGGAAGAAAACTTACACATACAACAGAATTCACATTGAGAGGTTTATTAGGGGACTGTAGGAGAAGGCGGAGACTGGTCTCTGGAGTTCGGAGCCGTGGGAGGGGGAGATAAAGAGACATAGGTGGAGCCTGGAATTTATAAGGGGGTATAGCTTATGAGCACAGAGAGAGCCCTGTTGAAGGAAGCCTCTTGTTGGTTCCCGGCAGCTCAGTCACTGATATTAAAGACATACTAGGAAAAACAAGGCATTAAAACAACTTTTACCAGGTCACTATTTCTATTGCTTTCTTCGTCTCTTATCTCCCTTTTACCCATATCAAAACCCCTCATATCTAAGTTTCCTTTCCTACATTCACATCTTTTTGTTTTGTGTCATATTTAACTGATTTATACAGAGTGATGGTTTACAACTATATATTGGAGCCTGGTGGGGAAAAAAAAAAAACTGATGATAATGCTTTTCTCTCCCCTCAAATTCACCAATAGCAAACAGTTCAAGGGGGAATGGTAGAGCCCTATGAGACTTTTCCCAATCAACCATGCTTAACTGTTGCCTGGACAAATGTTTTGCCGGTTCATTGTCAACAACCACAACTAATGTGATCATATGCTTGCAATGTCTATGCCATCACCTTCTCCTGACTCCTCCAGCTCTTAAATTCTTTCCACATCATTTTTCTGTGATAGTCTGTGTCTTGGAAGAGGTGATGGAAATGTCCTATTTAGAGGTAAGCACCCAAGCATCACCTTTTCAGTGATGTGAACATTTGTGAATCTCACAATTCTTTGCCATTCATTGCGAATAGTAACTTCCCTGACAAAGACTGAGCATAGTATTTATCTATGGGTATAAACAAGAAGTGCAGTACGGTCCTAGTTAGGGTTTTTATTACTCTGATGAAACGCCATGACCAGAAGCATTGTAGAGAAGAAAGTTTATTTTACTTTAGATGTTCAAGGAGAGTCCATCACTGAGGGAAATCACTGAACAAAATCAATCAGAGTAGGAGCCTGGGGTCAAGAACCGATGTGAACCATAGAGGAAGTCTGCTTGCTGACTCGCTCATGACTTGCTTATGCAGCTTTCTTATAGCGCCCAGGACCACCAGCCAGTGGGCACATTACCCACATTTGGCTAGATGCCTCCCACATCATCAATCATTAATGAAGAAAATGCAATAAAAGATTTGCCACAGACCAGCCTGGTAGAGAGATTTTGTCATGTAATGTTTTCTCTTCTACAGTGATTCTAGCTTTTTCAAGCAGACATAAAAATTATCAGTACTGGGATCTTCAGCAAAAGGATTCTATTGTCTAACTTTGATGGGCAACCAAGAGCAATGGCAAAAGCCTGTATTGTTTTGGGGACATATGCAGCCGCTTTGATTTTGTTTAATAAGGCAGGGCTCATGAGAGCAGCATTATTGAAGCATGCTGGAAAAATACTCTTTAATATTTTCCTAATTATATTTCTTAAAGGATTACAGAGTATTAGATTTCCATATAGCTTTTTCATATACTCTTCATGTTGGTTAACTCTTCCTCCCGGACCCCTCATTTCCCTCATTCCCCATAACTGTCATTGCCACTTAAAGTTTTCCAAATACATCATTTCCTCTTTATATGCTCATATCACATATGTTCTATGGCTTCATCACTGCCTCCACCTCCTTCTCCTTTTGCAGGAAGTGTTTATTTTATCTTGTAATTATCATCCAACACTGAAGGAAGCCAAAGCAGGTGCTCATGGCAGGAACTTATGGCAGAACCTGTGGAGTGATATTGCCTACTCTCTTGCTCATCGGAGAAAAGAGCTAAAATAAAATAGGTAAATATTAACGGGACTCAAACTTTTTTCTTTCTAACTCCCTATGCCTTTTATATGACTGACTCACATATCACTCCCACCCCCAAAATGATTCCCTCAATTTTAAGGATAAAAGCTCCTTCTGGCTTATTTTTGGTGGGGTTTCTGGTTTGGGGTTCTTTATCTTGCCATGCATCCTCCCCTGCCATCCTCGATCCCTCAGGGCCAGAGCAGAGTACTCAATTTCTCATATATTACATGACTGTATTTCTTTCAAAATTGTTATCAGGTTCTAAATCAAGTTGTTTTCAATCTCTAAATCAACATGATCAACAAACACAGTGTATCTCTCCATTTATATGGAGCCTTCTTTGATGGCTTTTGATAAAGTTATAAATATTTTTCATAATGAAGGAAGGACTTGCTGTCCTTTATTAATTAAAATTTAATAGATGTGTTTGTTCTTATTACTCTAAAAAGTACTTTGTAAAAGAATCCTATCTTTAACCATGTATCCAGGTTGTTTGTTGAAACAGTAAACAGACATCAATGTGTCTGCACATGAGCCCTTATCCAGCTATCTCTACAAGCTTCTTTTATTTCTCATAACTTTCAGAGTGCTGTAGGTTTTTGTGTAAATGATGATATCTGTAAACACAATGATATTCCCCTATCTCTGATCTTTGTGTTTCTAAATGCTCATTTTATTACTCTGGAAATAATACAAGATACCAAGTAAAAGGAAAATAACGGGAAAGAACAGTACTGGAAAATATTTTCTTATTTAAATACACCCACCTAAATCATCTCCTTATGTGTTCTAGAGAGATTATTCTTAGGCTGCACATAAAACTGTAGAAGATAGAAAATAATCCTATTCATTTAGACTTTTGTCATTGATGACTGCTTACAATTACATATTTACAACATAAATAGACAAGGAAACAAAATAAATGAAATATTTTAGGTTTTCTCCTCTAATTGATATGTATAAAGAAATGGGTAGTTGGCAATTATTTTCCCAGTAATTGCTTTTATATTTCTTCATTGATTGCCAAAGATACTGATTCAAATAGGCATGTGAAAAGTGGCAGAAATAAACAGTAAGAAACTGCAAGTGAAAGACTGTGAACCAATTTGTCCTTATCCAGAGAACAATGGGCTACAGCTAATTCTAAATGAATCCTCCTGCAGTTACAGTGAGAGGTGAGTGCACTGAGACTGTTTACTATATAAATATAATAGTTCAACACAGAGTATCCTTTAAGTGATATATTTCCACCATATTGTGTAAATGTGCCACAATAACTATACTGATGGTGAGAACACGTCTATCCCTCCCAGGGACCACCAATTTTTTTTTTTTGTTGTTGTTGTTTTGCATTGTGTTCTAATTAGGGGACAGTTTTTAATAGTAGTCCCTACAAAGCCACCATATACCAAATATTCTACATTAAGGAAAGTTTGCATAAGAATTTCACACCTATTGGTGATGATGTAATCCTAAATTTAATCTTCAAAATACACATAATAATGTAGGAAATTGTGGTCATGGTCATGCTTGCAGTTCCACCAATGGCAAATCAAAAGACAAGCAGATCTGAGTTTTAGGCCAAAGAATGAACCCATCACAAATAAAAACAGAGTGGTTTTCACTGCAGGTAGAACAGTAGCTGGAGTTGACCTCAGGTCTTCATGTACACTTTGCCTATATGTGCACATGCACCTACAACTGCAGCTGTATCGTCATTGGAATATATATGCATGCACATGAACATACAAACATATAAGCATATACAAACATCTACTTGCCTGAACATCCACATATACACCCCTGCATTTATGCACACATAAGTTAGTATGCACACATATTCATACAGGTACAAGCATGCATACAAACATGCATAACCATACATGCATATTAACACCCAGACATGCACATTCATAGAGACATACACATATGCACACATCCATACACATATACACACATGTGGACATGCACACATTTCACAATTTCAATGAAGTACCTCCTAAAGAAATGACTTAATTTCCCAGCACTAGCTGATTTTAGTTAACAGCACTAATTAAAAGTACTTTAAATATATGGAAAATTAAAAAGAGGTTGAAATACACAATTACAAATTATGAATATAAAATTACTTATGGGAGAGCATAATTGGGTTATTGTGCTTATTTGAGCAGGAGGAGAGACTGAGACAGACATAAACTGGAAGGCAACCCCTCCTTTATTTACTTCTTGGATAGTCTTCTTCGGTCTCCAGTGTTCAAAGTCTGAAGCTCTTTCATAACTCCTGACTTCAAACTCTGCTACAGAGCTACAGTAGTGAAAACAGCCTTGTATTGGCACAAAAACAGACAGGAAGACAAATGGAACTGAATCAAAGACCAGGATATTTATCCACACACTTTCGAACACCCGATTTTTGACAAGAAAGTAAAAAACACAAAATAGAAAAAAGAAAGCATATTCAACAAGTGGTTCTGGCCTAACTGAATAGCAACATGTAGACGAATAAAAATAGATTCACATCTATCGCCATGCACAAAACTCAAGGCCAAATGGATTAAAGACCTCAACATAAAATCACAAGACTGAGCCTCATAGAAGAGAAAGTGGGAAGTACACTTTAGCACATTGGCACAAGAGACCACTTCCTAAATATAACCTCAGTAGCATAGATACTGAGACAAACAATAAATTAATAGAAGATCCTGAAATTGAAAAGCTTCTGTAAAGCAATATGGACAACAAGACAAAATGACAACCTACAGAATGGGAAAAGATCTTTACTAACCCCATATCAGACAGAGGTCTGATCTTCAAAATATATAAAGAACTCAAGAAATTGGTCATCAAAAAACAAATAATCCAATAAAAAATGGAGTACAGACCTAAGCAGAGAACTCTCAACAGAGGAATCTAAAATGGCTGAAAGACACTTAAGGAAATGCAACATCATTAGCCATCAGAGAAATGCAAATCAAGACAACTCTGAGATTTCACCTTACACCTGTCAGAATGACCAAGACCAAAAATACTGATGGCAACTTATGCTGGAGAGGATGTGGAGTAAAGGAAACACTCCTCTATTGCTGGTGGGAGTGCAAGCTGGTGCTGTCACTTTGAAGATCAGTATGGTGATTTCTCAGAATATTAATTAGGAAACAACCTACCTCAAGACCCAGCAATACCACTTTTGGGAATATACACAAAGGATGCTCAATATGCATAAAGGCATGTGTTTAACTATGTTCATAGCATCATTATTTGTAATAGTGGAACTGGAAACAACATGAATACCCCTCAACTGAAGAATGGATAAAAAAAAAAAGGTGTTACATTTACACAATGGAATGCTCCACAGCAGAAAAAATAATGAAATCTTGAAATATCCAGGTAAACAGAAGGATCTAGAAAACATCATATTGAGTGAGGTAACCAAGACCCAGAAAGACAAATATAACATGAACTCACTCATAAGTGGCTTTTAGATACAAAGTAAGGAAAAACCAACCTACAATTCACAATCCCAGAAAACCTAGACAACAAAGAGGATCCTAAGAGAGATATACATGGATCTAATCTACATGGGAAGTATAAAATGATAAGTTCTCCTGAGTAAATTGGGAGGATGTGGACCTTGGGAGAGGGTAGAAAGAGAGAGGGGCGAGGAAGGGAGAGGAATAGAGAAAAAAATATAGAGCAATAAAAACAATTCAAGTGTTTATCAGCAGGAGAAGAGTTGAACACATCCCATTCTATTTATACAATGTAATATATGAAATGAAAATTTCTGCAAAGATATATGAACTTTAATGATGCTTTAGTGAAAAAAATCTTTTCTTGAGTAGAGAGAAATAAAATCATATACTCTGCATTGGTTCATAAGTTCAGAATATAAACAGTGGAAATGATTGATGTGAGCATGCAGGTGATGTTTTCTCTGGGTGTAGGGGTGGAAGATTCATAGGAAAGTACCTATGCTTTATTTGTGTATTATTTACTTAATAAGGAAATTATCCGTGTTGATTTCCCAAATGCCTTTACTTATTATCCTTCATACCGACACTGTATAAGGGCTGAACCTCACAGGCATTCGCTGTCATTTTTGTCTTGATGATATCTGCTTTTACTGGGCTGGGAGAGAATATCAGAGTAGATGATTTCTGTTTCCTCTCTGACTACGGAGGTTGAAGAATTTTTCATTTGTATGTTGGCCATTTTTGTTTTTTCCTTTGGAGAATTGTCTGTCCAGTTAATTTTCTGACTAGATTTTTCATGAGGAACTGTGAACTTAGATTGTTGAACCCCTACCATCATCTTATCCATGTACATTTAGATATACAGCCGGAAATAATTTCTTTCGTTCTGAAGAATGGCTGATTACTCTGCTGTTTCCTTTGTTCTGTGGAAGCTTTGAATTTAATTCAATATCATTTGTCAAATCTGACTCTTATTTCCTACACTACTAGAATTCTTTCAGAACATCCTCTACTATGCCTATATCTTGACTTATTTTCCTTTCAGTTTCCAAGTTCCATGCTTTATATTAAGATTGTTGATCTATATTGAATGGATTTTTGTACAGGGAAAGAAAGAGGCACCTGATTCTTACTTTTGCACATGGTTATAAAGTTTGTTTGGAAATGCTTCTTGAAAATATTGACATTTCCAAAGTATGCTTTTGACACCCTTCCTTTTTAGAACCCAGATAATGGATACTAGAGATAATGGCTCCATGGTAAAAAGCTCAGGCTAATTTTGCTGAGGACCTGGGTTTGGTTTCCAGCACCCAAATGGCAACTCACTACCCTCTGTGATATCAGCTCTAGTGAACTTAACACCTTCTCTAGCTGGCTCTGGTACTGCATGCAAATGATACACATGTATACATACAGGCCAACTTCCCATAGACATAAGATTAATTTTTATTATCCCCAGACACCTTTATCTATGTAATTTGTTTTGAGGTTTATATTTAGTTTTCTTCATATCTATTTTCTGTAAAAGTATCATACCATGTGCAAATTTTCAGATAAGGTAGCCTTTGATTTTTTGTTGTTTGTGTGTGTGTGTGTGTGTGTATGATTTTGCAGTATCTTTGCTAATGAGCAACTACATTCAGAAAATACTGATTTCAAATTCCAGACATAATCATTTATAAGATTTAAACTGCATCGTATTTTAAGTAATGTGATGAAACCTAGAATCCCACAGCTGTGGTCCACCCAGGAAGTTCAGAGTACTCAAAGTTTATAAGCTATCTGTAAGTATCTCAGTGTCCTGTCAGGTTTCAGGTTGCCTGCTCCAACATCACAGAACTTGCACTCCTTCAGCCTTTATGTAGTCTACCACTGTATCACCGTGCCTACATAATTTCCTGAATTTCATGTCCTCATGTGAACATCAAATCTCACAATTTCCCAAGAAAAGGAAGTACAGCAAAATGACATGTTGAAAGAGAGATTATATTCACTCACTATTCTTTGCTACATTCTGTTATAATTTATCTACCTTATTATTAGTTATAATGTTAATCTCAAGCTTATTTTGTAAATTAAACTTTACCATTGGTATGTGTTTGAGATAAGAATAGTACATATATGGTGTGTTAATACCCATAAGTTCACACACCTACCCATATTCATAGAGCTACGTCCTCTACTCTAGAGGTGAGTAGTGTAGACTGAAGTTGCTCTAATGTACAGGAGCTGGAGAACAAGTTTATGAATTTGAAATTACTATTTCTCTGAAAAGACTTAAATTTATATCAGTATATTGGCATTCCTTCTTAAGAATTTCACATAACAATTATAGGGATTCTCTGACTCCGGCAATTAATAAAAATATCAATTTTTTGCTCTATCAAATTAATTGGATCTTGGCTATCATTCATATTGTTATTCTGTGCTGACATTTCTGACCATGATTCTTGTTTGAGGGACAGTTAAGAGCACAGGCTCTGTATGAATCAGGTGACAGGTAGATTCAGTTTTATATCTAAATCTGTCACTTGGCTGTTCATTATAAGCAAGTACTTTTTTTCCTGTGCTCTTTTTTAAACTATGATAGCAATATAGCAACACCTATGTGATAGGGGTTTATGCACATATGAGATTAGATGAACTACTTTAGCTCAGAAAAAGCTGAACATCACAGTTAATGACAACATATTTAGATATTTGCCCCTAGAAAACATTTATATAATAATATTGTGTGCTGCAAAACTACTATAAATTTGACTGGGAAATTTTCTGCCTAACGAAAACATAACACAAGGTACTTTTTACATTGTAAAACAACATGAAAGATTGTTCTCTGTGCACCAATATGTTCCTGGAGATCCATATGCCAAATTAAAAATAATTATCTGAAATAAGAAAGGGTACTTTTGCTTTCATTTCTTTGAAGGATTATACAAGCCTGAGTGTTTCTGTGTAAGCCTTTTCATTAAACCTTTGCCTGTCCAGGCAAAGCAGAAAAAGAAACAAACGTGTGAGCTCGTGGTGGGAACTGGCATGTAACATCTTAACATCTGTTTAATATGTACTACTTATTACCTCTTTGCATGGGTCCCTGTGAAATTTTGAAATGACATCTGTATAATTTTCCTTTTTAGTTGAAAATATAAGACATCTATAAGTTACAATAGACAATCCTAACAACCCTGCGCACATAGAAATACTGTGGGCTGGTGAGTTGGCTCACTGGTTAAGAGTATTTACTTCTCTTCTCTTTAGTGTCTGATACCTGTGTCAGTAACACTGTTGCATATAACTCCAAATCCAGGGTATACAAAGCCGCTGCTGACATCCTGGAACACCTGCGTGCATATAAGTTGTGTGTGTGTGTGTGTGTGTGTGTGTGTGTGTGTGTGTGTGTGTGATAAAATAAATTTTAAAAGATTGTCTTAACAGTTACCTTAACTCTGCTCTTTTGGGAAGTGAAGGGATGGCTCAGTGAATAAGAGTTCTTGCTACTCTAGCAGGGTTCCAGTACACACATGGTGGTTCACAATCAGCCACAACCACAACTCCAAGTAATCTCTCTACTTCTAATCACTGAAGGGCACCAGGCATGCATGCAGTACACCTATATACACTCAGGCAAAACACTCTTACACATAAAAGCACAATAAATAAAAATAAATTAAAAGGAAGAAACATTTTGTACCTTGGGCTTTAGTGCCATTATATAGTAGGAACTGTTCTAGAATATCAGATAACTTTAAAGCAATATTCTAAATATGAATTGACCTGGGGTTTTGTACATTTAAAGAAAAAAAATCACGAAATTCAGGGGCATTCAAGGAAATACTAGTTTTATCACTGAACAGAATTATTGAGATCCCAACATTTCAGCCCTGTAATTTGTCCATGTATGAGAGAAAAGTTAGGTCATGTGAGTTAACATTGTTTCTATTTCCAATCTTTTTTGTATGAATACCTATTTATATAAAAAAGCATTTAAAGTAATATTAAGCAATAGAATATGTGTTAATATACATCTTATAAGTGATAAGTGCTCATCCTGAATACTATAATAAAGCAAAATATTGCCATAATGTAGAGAGAATGCCATATCACACTAAACTGATACATATGTTAACTGGATTTGAAACCTCAAAGGCATATAACTCATATTATTCTATATAAAAAAGTCCCAATGTGAAAATAATTATGCTCTCCTCTTTATTTTAGAAGCAGCAGAAGAAAACTGAATTTCCAAAGCATCAATCTCAAAGAATATTGAAGGCTACATGTTTAGTCTTTCTGACATTCTTTTGGCCAATGGATCATGAAATGGTAAGAAATGATAAATCTGTGTTATGTAAATTGTATAGTTGACGTTTCTAGTTTTTATTTCCAATTTTGTGTGTATCTGTAATTATATCAAGCCTGTTGCTAGCCAGGAGTACAATATCCTTTGATATAAGTCAAAATATCTCTTGGAGATTTCAGTTATAGGCTTTCATTCAGAAACAGCAGGCAGGGTGCCCAATGAAATAAATCATTTCATAGTCTAATTTTATTCTGTATATGTGTTATTTTGCATACTGTTAGTCTCTTTTTACCATCCTTCAGACACTGAGTGTGAATCCTTGAAAAACAGGTATTTTAGGTAAGATAATTTATGATATGTGTAGATCATGTACTATGCATTATTTATAATCTTCCTGGTATCTAGTAACTACATGTCAGTCACCTTCTCCTGTATTATGTCAAAAAATGGCTGCTAGCCACCGTCAAACGTTTCCCAAGATGACAAATTGCCCCAACTTGTGAGAATTATTCTCACTCTTAACTTCACTCACAATTCCCCATTTTCCTTAAGAAATGTAGCCAACATTGCAAACCTTTAAATCTTCTGGAATCCTAGGATAACAGGAAGTTTGATTATCTACCTATTAATTAAATGTGGGTACTTTGAGAAATGTGTTCAAATGGACTGATTGAGTATGGATTTAAAAAGATACAATTTAATCCCTAATGGTCAAAATATGAATTTTGAATCTTGATAGTGAATAATAGTTATGTGATGATTCTCTCTTCTGAAGCACAGACAACTGAGATCAGAGCACACAGTTCATTAGTGAGTGATCTCAGATTTCTGACAGATTACACAACACCTTTACCCCAGAGAAATACTTAGTTTCATCCTAAGAATGTGGATTACAAACAATAACCTGTAATTATTAGAAGATGAAGACTTTGCCTTCTCTCTTATGAAGTTTCTGCTTATAGGAGAAGTAGTAAGGTGTTTAAATACTTAAAAAGTTTTGAGAGAAAGAAATAGAGACACAAATCACAACTATACAACCCTTAGGTTGATTTAAGTAGGAACTGAGGAAGCATTTTATTTCCTCTGTGGAGTTCCAATATTTTTTCTATTAATTCTGTTTCTGTAGGCTTTTATGCCTTGGGGTTCAGATTACATAAGGCTTGATTTACTAATCTTATGTTTCATTTTTCGGACTGAATTTTCTACTCTGTCACCTTTGATAATCTCTGTCCTGTATCCCAGGCCAAGTTTCAGATGGTTTGGGACACTATCTAGTAGTAGAGGAGATAAACATTATCATGTTGTCCATCAAAGTGTGGTAGACACCAGGAGTGAGTTTGAATAGGACCACAGCCAGACTACAGAAGTGAATTAGTCTATGTTTACAGAGCTCACAGGAAAGCAAGGGTAAATGCAGAATGCTGAGTCTGAAGGGAAGCCTCTAACTCCTGCAAAACCCTTTTGTGGTCTCTCAGGCACACTGCCCTCTGACATGAATGCTTGTAAGAAAAGAACAATAAATCTTCCTTGTGGAACAACAACAACAAAATGATCTCAGAAAGAAAAAATGAGTTTAGAGTTGAGAAACAAGCACTTCATAATTGGCACAGAAGATACACACAGAGAGACTTTTGGGATAGCAATCACAGTGTATGTAGCATTCCATCTGTATGGTTGTTATAGTAGTGTTATTGCTACAAGTAATACTAAACTTTAATGTCAGTATGTTGTGTGGTATTTTTACACCGTGTGAAGGTGTATTGTTGAAACTGCTATTGTAAAAAGCTGAATGCCCAAAAGCTAGGCAGGAGATATAGGCAGAACATCAAGGCAGAGAGAGAAGTAGTAGAAGAGAATGAAGAAAAGCAGGGAGATGTCAGAAGACATTGAGAAAAAAAAAAGAACAGAAGAAGATATAAGATGGAGGAGAAGTAAACTACATGATAGAGTGTAGATTAATACAGATGGGCTAAATTAAGTTATAAGAGCTAGTTGCAGATAAGCCTTAGCTATAGGCCAAATTTCATCATTAATAAGAAATATCTTTGTAGTTATTTGTGAGCTGATGTTTCAAAGAAAACCTGGCTATATGATGTGAAAGTGTCATATATCAATCTGTTGATTTCATTGGTTAAGTAATAAATAAACTGCTTGGTCCTAATTGGTTAGAACATAGGTGGGTGGAGTAAACAGAACAACATGCTGGCAGGAAGAGGAAGTGAGGTCAGAATTCACGCAGCTCATCTCAGAGCCAGATGCCTCAGACAGAGATGCCATGCTCACCTCGCGATAGCTTTGCTCTCTGAGGTAGAGGCATGAAGCTCAGACCCTGGATGGATGTAGGCTAGAATCTTCCTGGTAAGCACACCTCATGGTGCTACATAGATGATAAGAATGGGTTAAGAGGTTGAAGCTAATGGGCCAAGCAGTGTTTAAATGAATACAGTTTGTGTGTTGTTATTTCAGTCATAAGCTAGCCAGGCGGCCGGGGTGTTGGGGATGCAACCCCGCCACCCCTATTTCTTTCTTTTTTTTTTCTTTTTCATTTTTTTTATTTATTTATTTATTTATAAGATTTCTGTCTCTTCCCCACTGCAGCCTCCCATTTCCCTCCCCCTCCCACAATCAAGTCCCCCTCCCTCATCAGCCCAAAGAGCAATCAGGGTTCCCTGCCCTGTGGGAAGTCCAAGGACTACCCACCTCCATCCAGGTCTAGAAAGGTGAGCATCCAAACTGCCTAGGCTCCCACAAAACCAGTACGTGCAGTAGGATCAAAAACCCATTGCCGTTGTTCTTGAGTTCTCAGTAGTCCTCATTGTCAGCTATGTTCAGCAAGTCCGGTTTTATCCCTGGCTTTTTCAGATCCAGGCCAGCTGGCCTTGGTGAGTTCCCAATAGAACATCCCCATTGTCTCAGTGTGTGGGTGCACCCCTCGCGGTCCTGAGTTCGTTGCTCGTGCTCTCTCTCCTTCTGCTCCTGATTTGGACCTTGAGATTTCAGTCTGGTGCTCCAATGTGGGTCTCTGTCTCTGTCTCCTTTCATCGCCTGATGAAGGTTAATATTCAGGAGGATGCCTATATGTTTTTCTTTGGGTTCTCCTTCTTATTTAGCTTCTCTAAGATCACGTATTAGAGGCTCAATGTCCTTTGTTTATGTCTAGAAACCAAATATGAGTGAGTACATCCCATGTTCCTCTTTTTGGGTCTGGCTTACCTCACTCAGGATAGTGTTCTCTATTTCCATCCATTTGCCTGCAAACTTCAAGAAGTCCTTTTTTTTTTTACTGCTGAGTAGTACTCTAATATGTATATATTCCATACTTTCTTCATCCATTCTTCAATTGAAGGGCATCTAGGGGTTAAGACTTTGCTCAGGTGGTCAGAGAAGGCTGTGCATGCAGTAAAACAGTTCATACAGGGAAAACCTGTAAACAGGTACAGTAGAAGATGAGTATAGGCAGTTATAGAAAAATAATAGTTAAAAACTAATAATGTCTTTAAATAAGGACATATAAAAGTAATATAAAAATCAAGCTACATAAGAATGGGAAATACACAGGAAGTCTGGCTCCTGTAGAATGATTTGTTGACTTTGAATTTTTTTCAATGCTAACAAACAAAAACAATAGCTTCTGAGAGATATTGGATTACAAAAACTGCTAAATTAAACCAACCTACATATTTTAAGAGTATCTTAACTTCAGAATGGAAGTCAGAAAATGTGTTTCATTGGGGGAAACATCATGCTTTTGTTTCCATAGGAAAATAAAATCTATTAAGTCCTGCAAAATTAATGAAGATCAGATTTGATTTGGGGAAACATTCTGAAAATCTTGACTATATATATGAAGAAGAAAGACAGAAAACACTACAAGACAGATGGCATATATGCTGATCCTTTGACAAGAGAACAGCCCTGAGATTGGAGGAGACATGATGGATGTTGGCTACAGAGTCTTCCTGACATTGTATGCCATCTTTCTTATGGTTAGATAGACATTTACATATAGTAGGGTTATGTAGTCCAAATAAACTTATCAGGTTGGAAGATACCTTTCACCTGCTCAAATACAGAATGAAAAATGTACACCACACATTCCATTGTGTGTTAATGTAATGTATATATATAACCTTTAAAATCCTATTTGTTTTCAGATAAAGGACTAGAGAACAACAAAGACAAGTAGCCCAGTTGATTCAGAATTGATTCAGCCTCAAAATACCTCTGTTGCAGTTCCCTCAAAATTATTCAGTCAGAAGTCAAAGCTTCTAGCTAAAATGGTTCAGTCTCGCACACTGCTTTAAACAGGGCTTCAGTTCTATACTTCCCTGTTACACACACACTAGACAACACTAGTTCTCCCAGCACTTGAACATCATCCCAATTTTCTCAGGGTCACCTAAAGATGCCTTTACTCTCAAACAACAGTGAATAATATAGGGAACATGACGCCCACATTCTCTCGAGGTAGTATGGATAGATAGATTGAGCTTGCATAATTTCCATGTGGTTATTAGTTAGCTGGTGGCCCAAATAAAAATATGGCTATATAAGTGTTGATTCTTCCATACACTTTATAAGATATAGAGACCCAAGAAGGCATGTTAATTGGCTTTTCCTTAAGTTTATCATCTTTAAAATAGAGCTAGGAACATCTACAATGTAGTAGAAAATTCTCCTTGTGTTTAATAAAACAGAGACTGAAAGATAAATATAAAATGACAGAAGAGTTTTAAGAGAAATGGGGACTATGTATCACATAACAAGTTTTCAGGTTTCTGAAAATGTGAAGTCAAATTTTCTGAAAAGTATACTAGCCAGTACTCTTCAGAGACACAGAACCAATCGTGCACATTTTATTGACTATGTCTCTTTTCAGACTTATATTTGAAACATATATAAGGGCAAATCTATAAACTGGGGACAAGGGGAAGATGATGGTAAAATTTCAGTCCACATCTCGGGTCCTACAAGAAGACATGACAATGAAGTAAGTCTAGTCTTAAGGCAGGAGGTAAACAGGCCAGAGTAAAATAGCAGGCAGAGCGAATCTCTCCTTGTTTCATATGCTTAATTCATCCATGCCTTTAAAGGACAGATGGTGACAATCCTTGACTGGGACATGATTGGCTTTATGAATTCTATTCAAATGTAAATCTCATCTAGATGCCCATGGCAGAGACATCAGAAGTAACATAAAGCCTGAACAATTAAACATCACAAAGCTGAGTGTCATATCTTATAGCCCTAGTCTTAGCATATGGTAGGTAGAGGCAAGAGGATTAGATTTTCAAAGTCATCCTTAGCTACAGGATAAGTTGGAGGCTACCTGATCTACATGAAATACTTTCTCCCAAAATTAAACCTAAAGCAAAACAAAACATGGGGGAAAAAAAAGCAAACAAGCCAGCAACATCTAATGGAAAAGAAATACACTGTATAAACTATAAGTGGTATCTAAATTATCACATTGGAAGGACTATGTATAAATAAAGACAAATTAAAATAAAGCTTGAAACGTTTATTGTTTTTATTACTCTGATAATTCAGAAAAGACTAAAATTAAATATCTTCTACTGACCGAAAAATACATTTTTCAAATTACAAAGGACCTAAAAATAATCGAGTCCAACTTTTGATTCGTAAGTAAGAAAATATTGATGCTAGAGAATCATTACTGTTTCTGCTAATTAGTTCCAAAGTCAGAACTGAAAGCCCCATACCCTGACATAAGTTCATGTTCTCTTCAGAACCACCCGGGGATGGTCACAAAGCTGCAAAGACAATGAGCAGAAGCTGCGGCTCCGCTCTACTTCCTTTCCGCTCATTCAATTCTTCCTGAGCGGGCTTGCAGCTGAGACTTATTGCAGACTAGTAGCCCCTGGCAGTGAGAGAGGAAGCTGAGCCTACCGTAGTGGGATGAAAAATGAAAAGTATGATAAGATGTAATGAAGTGAGATAAAATCCTTGCTCAGTGTCCAAATAAACTGCCAGTGTTTGAGTTTTGCAGCAAGCATGTCGGGTGTGCTTAGATTCTGGCCTGAGAAACAAACAGTACAGTACAGATGCTGATGTTAGAACCATGTCCGAAATCGCATTAGCCTGAGTTAGTGAATGGGTGGTGGCAGAGGGGGATTTCAATCTGTGTAGACTTGTTTATAATCCAATTTAAAGCAAACATTTGAGCTCATTATTGTACTCAGAGACAATAATTGTCTTATTGCAAATAATTGAAAATTGAGTATGGGCGCATTTGGAGAAGCAGTACGGAGAAAAGTCTTTCTAACTTAGAATCAGAACCCTTGACTCACTCTTAACTTTTTACTTGTACAAGAGCTGAAATAGTTTTGACATCTCCCATTACCTGCGGAATATAAACTTTGGGCCGTCTGCAGCTGCGTGGCAGTGATAAAGTGCGAGCTAATGGTGCCCGCCCGGTGCCATAACCCTGATGTACCTGGCCTTTTCAAAACAGGGAGGCGAATGTCTAACGAGTCATGTAAAAGTCAGAGTGAGTGAACCTTAAACAAATGCAACATAGCATCCTTTGCATTTCAGCTTTCCTTGAAATACCACCCCTCTAAGTCCAGCGTTGATGCCAAAAGGCAAAGATTGTTAAGTTTTGAAATGCGTGTTAACGTAACCGTAAAACAACTCGGTAAACAGGAAGCTGAATCTTGGGCTGACGTGACGGTCTCAACTCTCTGGCTTTCCTCTTGTAATTAAAGCACAAGATTTAGATTCAAGATACTTGCCCCGAAATTAGAGTTAAGGAATGTATGGTAAAAGTTAAAACATATTTTTCTTTAATTATAAAAGAATCCAGAAATGGGAGATTTCTTTAGCAGCTGCTTACTGTGTGCTTGCAATTTAACACTTAATACATGTAAAAACAGGACACACAAATATGCAGGGTCAACTTATTTATGTTTTTCTCAGTCTGTCTCTTCACCAGTGGAACAAATTATGTGCGGGCGAAAAGGGGCTCTCCCATAGCAATGAATACAGTAAATCAGAATATAAAAGAATATAAAGAGCGATTTCTATTCTTGGAATTCTGTTTGTTTCAGCTGTATAAGACAACTCTCGATGGACTAAAAAATATTCTATTAATCACTATGTTCACATATCACAACGGCTATGTTTGGTACTTTTTCTGTTGATATTCGTTTGCATGTTTGTTTTGTGAAGGGGTCTCATTGTGTAGCACAAGATGCCATCAGACTGATTGTGGCCCACAAAGACACCAAGTCGGCAGGAAATCCTTCCAGTTGTGCTTCTGGGGTTACAGGTGTGTACTGACACACAGAGTAATTGCTGGCCCTTCTGGTGATTTGGGTCAACTTCAGTTTCATAAACGTGATCTTTCTGTGAGATGCACTACACGTTTTTTCTAAGGGAGATTATCCTGAAGTCCAAACATACACATGATGTGCAGTCTTACCTCTATGTGTGTAGCAACATTCCTTTGTTAGCTTAGGTCTCTACCTTCCAAATCTTAGGCCCATCACCCCAGACAAGGGGTGACTCTCATAATTCCACTACGCTTACCTTCAATGCATTCATAGTCTTGCAATTTACCTCCATAGTTTTAAAAAATGCTTCATTTCTGCCTTTTTAGAACCATTTATAAACTTAATGTATATATACTTTGATTGTCTGCTTTTAAATCATAATATGTACTATAGATACATTAATATTTTTTATCTATATTCTATTAATACATTTCTGATGACTTTTCAATACTGCTGCTATTGGCCACCTGAGTTGTTTCCAGCATTTGACAATCATGAATGCCTGCATTGTAGACATTACTGTATCTACATCAAATATGTTTCTACTGGGGGGAAAGTAGGGTAGTATTGTTCATCTCAGAGTCTTGGAATAATAGGTAACAATTCTATTACTGAACTCAGTCCTCAGCCCTCACAAATAAGGATTTCTGTGAACTATGCATTGAAGTTAAACTTCTGAACCAAATAGAAGGAGCACAGTGAAACTATTCCCAGAATATAATATAGAGCTTGTTGAACATGCTGTCTCGATTTATAGTCCTTCCCACCAAGCAGAAGATTCTTGTAGCCCTAATTCTTCATTAGATAACTTTATTGAGCAGCATTTTGCTGAGGAATCAAGCTTAGGCTTCCTCCATGTTCAGTGATAGTTTGGTTTCCTCATGTGTGAAATGTTTGTGTAAAGTGACTTATTTGTTTTTATTGGGTTTTCTCTGTGGCCTCTTCATCCAAGGAATTACTAACAGTTGTTCCCTGGCTCTATGTGTGTCACAAATACCTTCTACCAGTCTATGACTTGTTATTTTATTAAATGGTATTTTTGAAGATGGCAAAATTACAGCCATAAGTTTAACATCACTGAATTTATTAATCTTTTTCTTTCTAGTCACTGCTCTTTGGGCTGTGTTTAAGAAATCCTTTACCACTAGGGACATTAATATATTCTTCCCCATTATCTTCTAAAAGCTTTATGGTTTTGCCTTTCATATTCAGGTTTTTAATCTACGTGGAATTGATTTTTTTTATATGGCATGAATGCTTTTGCTATTATGCCATAATTTTTAAAAATCGAACATCCACAAGGTCACCATCATCATTTAGTTTATGCCTCCACAATTGAGGGGGTGGTAGCCTGCCATGGAGACAGAGTGATGCTGGGTAAGAAAGGAGCAAATCTTTTTCTTCTTTTTTTTTTTCTAAGAAAATGTAATTAAGTTCCCACTGTGTGGCAGCGTGTTTTACTTGCCTAACCTCCAAAAGCTCATTTTATGCATGAAGCAACCAAAAGTAGAATGTTTAGAAGACTCAGCAAAGGTCCACTGCTCCTATAAATTTGAGCAAGCATTTTTTTTTTATTTTTACCTTCTAAAAGCATCTGCCTCCTTTGCCATTCTAGACTAAGGGTTTTGTGAACTTGTTCACTCATCATATTATTCCATTCTTTAGCATGAAACTTGCATTTTCCTAGAGCTGTCAATACTACATTTCTTCAATTTTTCTTTTATTGAAAATAAATTTTTTTCCATGCAATATATTGTTTACGGTTTTTTCCTTAGTTCCTCTGAGATTCTCCCTTCCTCTCCTCCCATACAAATCTACACACCTTTTGTCTCTCCTGAGAAAACCAGCAGGCCTCTAAAGAATACTAGTAAAATGTAATAAAACAGAAAGAAACAAGGCAGAAGATGACAAAGCAAAACAGCAGATGAAGAGCCAAAGAAAACACACAAGAAACACAATTAGCCACAGAGTCACACATGTTCACATGTTCCTACCAACTGTTACAGTTAACTCATGTTCACCCATTTCCTTCACATGTGTGGAGAGTTGTGTTAAACAGTTGCCAGTTTCTTAGAGTTCTGTTCTTACTAAACATGTGCCATCCTGTAACTCGCACCAGAGATGTTGGCTATAGGAGTCAATGGGGCTCTACTGGGTTCTCACGGAATCTGCACTGTGTCTGGAATAGGAAGCTATTAACTTCATTTCCCCAACCCCTGGCAAGCAGACCTCTAAGACCAGTTCTGACCAAAGAAAATCAAACTTATCTGATGTGTTATTGTAGCTGACCAGCTCTAGTTAATAGTGAAAGGATTTTAACAATTGAGTATTTTTGAAGTCAACTCATCAGCAAGAATGAGCAACTTCAGGATACCATGTGGATTTTTAGTTGTCTGAAAGTAAGATGCTGAAAGAAAACTTGACTGGGGAAAATAAAAATTTTAAGGCTTATAGTTCTAGAATGTGTCAAAATAGAAAAATCTAATACGAAATGTCACTTTTATTTGTATATTAGATTAAAAGCTGTTTTTAAGAGGTGTGTTATGAAACAAATACTGAGAAATGTGGAATGTGGGCTGTAAGCATGTGTTTTCTTTTTTTCTTTGAGATAGGGTTTCTCTGTGTAGTTCTGGCTGTCCCAGATCTCCCTCTGTAGACCAGGCTATGTTTTCTCATCCTATACGAAAAAGCACAAATTACTCCTTAATAGGAGAGGGAGTACAGAGAAATGCAGTACTCTCAAGTGTTCAGTGCTGTTGGAATGTACATTTTTAGCGAATTTCTTTCTTTTTTTTTTTTTTTTTTTCGAGACAGGGTTTCTCTGTGGTTTTGGAGACTGTCCTAGAACTAGCTCTTGTAGACCAGGCTGGTCTCGAACTCTCAGAGATCTGCCTGCCTCTGCCTCCCGAGTGCTGGGATTAAAGGCGTGTGCCACCACCGCCCGGCTAGCGAATTTATTTCAATGTTCTCTGCTAACTCCCTCCTCTAGATTTCCTTTTGCTAATCAGTCTACTCCTGTTAATTATTTACAGACTTTTGTGTCTGCAATCCAGGCAATGTTTTTATAAGGACAATTGTACAGCCATCTTTTAACAAGACTGAAATGCTTGAGCAAGATTTACTTCTCACACAACTCCCGAGAGCTGGATGATCACTGTGGGTTGGGAACAGTCATTTGCACTGCATAAAGAAAGCATTCATATTTGATACCAACTATTACAGTAGCACTAGTCACTTAAATATGTCTAGTTATTGTCAAAAGTCCTTTAGGAGGCAAAATTTTCTTCAATTCGGAGCCATTAGCCTAAGATGTCATTTCCTGAAACGGGCATTCCATTATTCAAGTGGTCATTTTCCCTTAGCCTTTTCATTTACTGATTTCAAACATTATCTCTTACTGTAATCTTTACCAATGCTTTATAATAGATTGACTCATTTATAATTTATAGCAACTATCATACCCATTTGAGACATTCGGTTATTTCCCAATGATTATAGAATAAATCTCAAATTTCTCAGCATATTTAAAATTCAACCTTGCTCTCCAATCATCTATGTTCTCAGCATATCTTCGTGCTTTATACTGATATCTATCTATTATCTATCTATCAATCTATCATCTATCTATCTATCTATCTATCTATCTATCTATCTATCTATCTATCTATCTATCTATCTATTCATTCATATGTTCATACATCTGTCCATCCACACCCATCCATCCATTGCTTTAACTGATATCCATTATCTATCTATCTATCTATCTATCTATCTATCTATCTATCTATCTATCTATCTATCTTTCTTTCTTTCTTTCTTTCTATCTATCTATCTTTCTATCTATCTATCTATCTATCTATCTATCTATCTATCTATCTATCTATCTATCTATTCATTCATATGTTCATACATCTGTCCATCCACACCCATACATCCATTGCTTTAACTGATATCCATTATCTATCTATCTATCTATCTATCTATCTATCTATCTATCATCTATCTATCTATTCACCCATATGTTAATAAATCTGTTCATCCACCCATCCATCCATCCATCCATCCATCCATCCATCCATCCATCCATCCATCCATCCACCCTTTCACCTACCCACCCACTTCTATCCATTATCTATCCATCTATCATCTCTCTCATATGTCTGTCTCTCTATCTTAGTATCTAGTCTGTAGCCAAGGCCTGCTTCAAATGAAGCAGTTTGACACTTGTTATCAGCTCTTCTCTCTGTCTTCCTTTTGAATTTGAAGTTGATTTGGCTTACATTTAACTTCAGTCTGCTTTTATCTCTGTGAAGTCAGTACATTCTTTCTCTAGGTACTTGTATGAATACAGGTAGCTTTAAATTATAGATGCACAATTTTAAAAATATATAACTTGGCACCTCTCATTTGATATAACCCAATGTTTCTTGTTATTTGACTTTCTCAAAGAAGCTCTTCTTTCTGAGAACTATGAAGGTATATCACTAAGCATTTATCTGGCTGTTATTATGTTGGGTTGTAGTTGCCATAAACAATTGTTATTCATTGTGTTTATCTCTAACTTATCTACACATTCTTATTCTTTGAAATGGGAGTGATTGATATAAAATACAAAGCTGAATTGATCACACATCTGCTCATAATTTTCCAGCTGGTCATTAAAATACAGAAATGATTTCTGAATCATTTAGCATGGACCTGGAAGCCTTTGGTGATGAATCTCTACCCCTCTTTCTCACTGGTCCATCTACCACCCCTTCAGGTTTCTTACATTTTGTTTTCACTTTCTTAGACACTGGAACTGTGAGACTGAGCAAGAAAATGACACTTCATCCCAGATCTTCAAGTTACCCACACATTCTATCTTACTGTACCCACACAAGACTATTGTATCAGCCTGGCGGTGGTGGCGCATGCCTTTAATCCTAGCACTCGGGAGGCAGAGGCAGGCGGATCTCTGTGAGTTCGAGACCAGCCTGGTCTACAAGAGCTAGATCCAGGACAGGCTCCAAAACCACAGAGAAACCCTGTCTCGAAAAACCAAAGAAAAAAAAAAAGACTATTGTATCTTAAAGTTTATATAATTGTATAAGCAATCACCATCAGCATAATCCATACAACCATTACCTTCTCTCCCGTAGTTATCATGTGTGTGGTGTGTGTGTGTGTGTGTGTGTGGGTGGGTGTTTAGGGATGAGATATAAAATTAATTCTCTTAAGCAATTTTCAACATCCACATATATATGTAAAAGTATGTACATATATTTATATTATGCTATATGTCTATATGTTGGAATTCTCAGTTTATTTTACAACTGAATCTGTGTTCCCTTCATTCAAAATCTTTCCATTTTTCCTTCTTTTCATAAGTTTTAGTGGCTATTATTCATTTCTTTACCTCTATAATTTGTTACTTTTAGTAATATATTCAAAAGGCATCATAGAAGTTTGTATTTTGATTCTAGAATATTTCAATTAGCATTATTTTCTCCAGATTCATTCATACCAGTGTAAATGGTAGAATTTCCTTCTTTTATGGGCTTGAATAAAATTCAATTGTATATTTTTTCAGTTCATTCATCAATAAATACTGTGTTATTTTAATCCTTTGGCTATTATAAATAACACTAAGTGAAAAAAAGGATTACAGGTATATTTTTATAATATTGATTTTTTGACATAAGCATAACTAATAAAATAGATAATTGTAAAAAAATATCAAAATCTGACTATGAAATCTGCCACTATTCAGGAGTAAATAGTAGAAAACTTTATGAAACATTTTCAGCTGTGACTTTGATTGGTGGGGAAGTCATTTAGCTTTCCTGCACATTTTTAAGCATTTAAAAGAGTCACATAGAAAAGGAACACAGATTCCACTATCAAGTTCAGATTTGAATTTAATATTCACTTTCATAGAGCATAATAATAAATAGACAGTTATACTAATGAGACCACATCGTATAGGCATGAAACCACAATTACTGCAAAAGGAGGCCACAGATTTGAAAGAGAGCAAGGACAGGTATATGGGAGAGTTTAGTGAGAAGAGAGGAAATGGGAGGTGCTTTAATTATATTACAATTGTAAAAAATTAAATAAGTAATCCAAAATCAAATAATAGTAAAGCGACCACACATTTTAAAAGTACTTAATTTTGTCTTAAGTTTTGAGTGTCCTTTAACTATTTTCTTAGACAAGCAACCATTGCTGGCTATTGGTATGGTCTTTAAAGATGGAGAGCCAGTGACAAGTCTTAAATCACTTGACCTTGTCAGTAAGGCATTTAAAACATTTGTTCTGTGTTATACTAAGGGATTCCAAACAGTAGGGCCCTGATACTGAATCTTGGCTTTCATAAACCATAGTAGAAACATTCACTCAGAAATATTTGCTTATAGGATACGGTGCACTCTTTGAAACACAATGTTGGGATTTTTTATTTTTAAACCATAAAAACCTACTGACTCTATTACTGAGGTTTGATTTATTAATCTGTAGCAAGAGACACAAAGCAGTGTGGTAGAAAAAAGACCAATAACAAGAGTTCAAATTCAAAGTTTATTCTTCCTACCTGTCTGGGGCCACTCCAAATTTCCCCTGCAGAAAATAGAAGGTTGTGTCTTTCTTACCAATTCCTGACAGTGATGTTGACTAGGGAGAGATTCTTTCACCATGTTAGCTCAGATTTAATGGATTCCAAAAGTGACACAAAAAGGAGGAAAGTGCAAGAATGAAATCCAGGACAGAGAGCAGAGCAATGAGAATTCTCAGTTAAACTTTAAACAGTGATACTGCCCAAGCAACCCTGGAATCCTGGGCCATTATGACTAGGAACTTTCTGAACTGTTGTTGAACGAGATAAAATGTGATTTCCGTGAGGATGAGTTCACTTGTGGTTCACATCTATGCCCACAGTATTCTTTTTAAGAAAGCAGAACAGCCAGGTGGTGGTGGCGCACACCTTTAATGCCAGCACCCAGAAGGCAGAGGCAGGCAGATCTTTGTGAGTTCGAGGCCAGCCTGGTCTACAAGAACTAGTTCCAGGACAGGCTCCAAAGCTACAAAGAAACCCTGTCTCAAAAACAACTACCTAATAAATACTTTGAAAAATCATAAAAATAGAATCCCATCTCTGCTCTTTATTTGTACAAAGTTTGGGAAAATATCATTTTTTGCTATGATTAAGATTCATTTCACAGGATTATATTAACATTCACACATACATGAGTTTATTTGGAGATCAGTAAATGCTAATTTACCTTCTTTAAATCTTGAACAAATCAAATATATATATATATATATATATATATATATATATATATATATATATATATATATATATATATATATCATTCCTTAGACAGGAGTTTTGAACATAGAGTGTTCTGGAAATAGAAAACTTTTT
The DNA here is from genome assembly GCA_963919715.1 of Microtus obscurus. Classification (NCBI taxonomy): domain Eukaryota; kingdom Metazoa; phylum Chordata; class Mammalia; order Rodentia; family Cricetidae; genus Microtus; species Microtus obscurus. The sequence goes on along the minus strand of CAWTZC010000170.1, from coordinate 10,652,464 downwards.
GAATTGCAGTTCATAATACTTTTCAAAGGTACTCTAAGAGTATTTAGACTAAGGATAACATTTTAGGAATAGAGTAAAGTCATGTTATAAACTATAAATTACACGTAAGTTGATTGTGATGTTTTATTCTATCTAATTGATAATTGTGGGCTCTGTTGTTGTAGACCAGGTCCTACTGATATTAAAGTGCAACATATCTATCAAACAGAAATAGGAAGCTTGACTTTGTTTTTAAGGATTAAAATTTAATTTGGGGGATGTGTGCAAATAAGTGTGTGTCTGTATGTCTGTGGCTCTGTGTGACTGTGAACACTGAATAAAAGTGTCTGTGAAACTGAGAAGAAGGTAGCAGATATGCCAAAGGTAGCCTTATGGGCAGTTATGATCTGCCCAGGGTGGGTGCTAGGAACTACCCTTGGATTCTCTTCAACAAGAGTATATGCTCTTAATCACTAAGCCATTTTTCCATCTCCCAGAAGGTTGACTTTGAATGTAATAATGTTTCTAAAAGTCTAAACCACAAATGCAGTTTGGATCAGAGCAGGTATTGAAAATGGGACTCCGTGTGCCTCCAGATGCATATTAATTACTGTCTTGATGAGGCTTCCTACTTGATTCGGTAGAGGAACATGATACACTGGCATAAAGTCAGATTAGAAGACAGAGCAGGTAGAAATGTTTGGCACAGTGAAGGAGGGGCTGACGGGACCCCACAGCAGTGCAGTAGACCCTACAGCAACAAGGGAGTTTTATGTATGTGATGAACAGCTTTATTTATATGATGGAAGAAAAGCAAAGGTCAAAGTTTCAACCTTAGACTAGATTTTGTAGATTGCAAAAAAAAAAAAAATTACTAAGTCAAATATCTGAAAAGAGAGGGATTCAGATAAGTATTAAAGAGAGTACAAATACCTTTTGGGAAAATGATATAAAGCACCCTACTGAGAAAACAATCTCTATGTGAAAATGGAACTTTAAGGAAACATCCCTTCGGTAATATAATGATTCTTCTGTTTTTGAAATTGCTTAATACTATAGTTATTTTGTTAAAGTCAATGGAAGAAATCATTGTCTGTCAAATAGGAAGGAAACAACTTCACACAGATGATAAGAAAAACTGCTGCTGCAAAAATCCTGAGGAGGGGACAGAAAGTTTGCAAGAGCCAGACAATCATAGATATTTCGCAGATATTGTGTCCCAATAAATATTTTAGAAAATATTTTCCTTTATTCAATGAATTACCTTGCAACAATTTCAAAAGTAGCTGATAATGTGTTTGAGGACGTGCTTCTGGGATCTAGATTTTCCCTTTCTTTATGCCAACATGACAATATTCCAATTATTATAGTTTTGTAAAAAGTTTAAGCTCAGTGAACTTAAGAATTCAGATTTTCTTCTACCTAATCAATACTTTCTATCAAATATCAGGAGCTAAAAAAAATTTAAAAGTAAAAAAAAAAATAATCAGAAACTAATTAGTGTCCATCTGAAAACATTTGATTCCACTGAGGACAATCTATAGTATAATAATAATAATTCCAATAATTACATTGGAGAAAATTAGTCTGTGTTAGATTGGGAAGCAAGTTATAATGTGTTTGTCATGACTAACCATTGTTTTCATAAACAGAAACCTGTATGTTCACAGCAAAATAAATCTATCTAAGCTTGGAAGATTGTTGGGAGTTTTTCTTTGGAAAGTGTTTTTACCGTAAGAATACACGCCAAGCCTGTGATTCCTGGTGACACTCGAGCGAGCTAAGCATTTCTGCTTTGGTGGGCACAAGGGATCAGCTCAGTCACCTCGACACAACTCCACATCTCACATTTGTGCTCTTTTAGTCAAGGACAGAGAAGACTCTGTGTAAACAGCACAGAAAGAGTAAATAACAGGAAGACTGCTGTCCTTGGTTCCCACTAATGTGCCTTCTAGTCCTTGCTTTTCTGGTCCTGGGAGGCTAATCCTTCCTTGTCCTGATGATGGCATTTTCACAGCTTCCTGTGGTAAATAGATTGTTCTAAAAATGGCATTTTAATAGAGTGAGCTTTCCTGAGAATCCATTCTAAAAGTTCCCTCTCAATTTCTCCCTAGTCAGTCTTCCTTGTATGGGGATAATTATTGACTCATTCTAACCTCTGCAGACTGGCCCATTCTTCTGGGCTTTTATAGATTCACAAGTTTACTTGACAGTACAATTCATTTGTGTCCTCATAACCTTAGCTTGGCATATCTGTATTCCTTCCATCTGTTTCAACTTTATTTGGTTTCTCACAACATTCAAAACTCTTATTCTTGATTAAGATCATTTAAAAATTTTCTAAAACTGTAAATAGTTAAATTACTCCAAGCCATATATTCTTATCGTTGGAAGCATATTTCTGTGATAGATAGCAAAAGGACGAAACATAATAATTTTTACTTTGGTAAACACAACTATCAGTGATTTAATGACAGGACATTTGCCTTGAAGTTCATTGGCCTTCTAAGCTGCTCTTTTTCTAGACAGTTTGCCTGATGGTCAATGTTATTTTAAGGTGTGTTGCTTTTGTTTGGCTGCACTTGTTTAACTCTGTGAAGCTGTGATTCTTTGCCTGTTTAAAACACATGATGGTATAATAAAGACAATAGTATAATAAAACAGTCAATAGCAAAACAAGAACAAGGATAGGCAATGTTGGCAGGCAGAGAGTATAAATAGGAGGAGAAATAAGAACGAAGAAAAAAGAGGAGGAAGAGAACAAGGAGAGAAGGACATCAGAGGCAGTCACTCAGCTACACAACAATCCACGGAGAAAGAAGTAAAGAAAGGTATACAGAAACAGAAAAAGATAAAAGCCCAGAGGTAATAGGCAGTTAGGACAGTTTAAATTAGGAAAAGCTGGCAAGAAACAAGCCAAGCTAAGACCGGATTTCATAAGTAAGAATAAGCCTCTATGTGTGATTTATTTTGGAGCTGGGTGATGGGCCCCCAAAAGAGTCCAAAGAGCATACCATTATATTATTACACATAACCCCATGAGTTTCCTCTAGAAAGACAAGGAGGAATGGAGGCTTAGGAGCCGTTCTGCATCTTCCCCCAAAACTGACCTCTTCCCAGCTCGGAAATATAGTAAAAGCTTTATAGCGTGAGCAGCCTGAATGGAGGTCAGAGCATACATACACAGTGTATGAGAAGCTCAAACCTTATATGTAATCTTAGATGACTGCTATAAAGTTTAAACAGAATAGTGTTTAAGAGGCAGTTAGTATTTAGAATACATGCCATGAAAGCTTTTCAAGTGAACTGTGACATGGTCTCTATTCTTTATATTCTTGTTCAGGGATCAAAGACAACATTTAAACACTAATTCAGACATTGTAGATGAATGCTCAAGGGATGTTGCTTCTTCTTATATTCCTACTGTTAAATATATAACACATTCCAAATACTATTTCTCAGCAGGAAATGGTATTGACTTATTGCAAATATGACTCACATTAATCATGATGAACATTTCCATAATATAATTCTCCCTAGGAAAATTATCTACAGCTAGACAATAATAATGATATCACAATGGACTTAGTGATCAGTCTTCTGTTGTTGAACTTGCCCTTGACACTCTTCCAGTGCCCTTTACACAGACTGAGACTTATCTGTTTGCATCATTGATATCATTAAGAACACTGGATTGTATAGAAGTGTCCACCTTGAAATTGCTGTACCTTTCCAGCTTTCTTCCTTTCAACTGCAGTGGCCCTTTGGTGACAAACTGTCATGCTTACGAGTCATAAGTATAAAGTTTCTCTAGCTGGTTTTAGTTTTTTTTTTCACTCATAAAAGGTTGCAATAATAATCCCTCCTTTAAGTGTCAATTTAAACCATTAAAAATAGTAGTAATCAAACATTTCATACAAAACATCACTGTTTGAACTATTTTAACAGTTTTATTATCATTGCACAATTTGTTTTAAAAAGTTAAAATGAATATGCCTGTTGTAAATGAACAAAGGTAAAATCAAGTAAGTTTAGAAGTAAGCATAAAAGGAACTTCCTGGACTGAAATGAAGCCATTTTCAAAATAAAGTTTGAATTAGATTCAATTTTTTTCAGAAGCCATTCAATGAATTCTGAAAAAGTAGTTACATGAGAAACAGACATGAAAGAATAAAGTTTGACTTTTTGGATGAACTGTGATAAATTGCAAGATACAAATAGCCAAATTATTGTCCATCTTAAAATTAAACTTTATGTAACCAAATGAGAAGAACAAACGAGACTAAAATGGGAGCCCTGGGACACAGGTTAGTATGGAGAACTCTAAGTATATAAGCATAGCAATGAAAGACATGGGTTAAATTTGTTTCTGAATGATACATAAAAAATTTCAAACTAAAACTTCAAATTTAGTAGGAAAATCAGAAATGTTATGGTTGTGTAGCATAAAAAGAAGTTGTTTCTAGAGACATCGGAACTCAAAACACACACACACACACACAAATGTACTTGATATTTTCCTCCTAATCTGCCTCCAATTACATCCTACAAAATGATTACTGGCTAACATCATTTTTGACAAATGTTGCAGTATGGGCTCTGTGGGAAACAGATGCTGAAGAAAAATCTTCAATTGTAGAAGGAGCCATTTGGTCATTAGTCGTAGAAGGGAGATGAAGGAGGCCTGGGTTGGGAGTTGGGACTAATGAACATGATGACTCTGTTCATCCAGCAGTCTCAGTTGTCACCAGTTGGATCTGCTTACCTCAAATGGCCTGTACATGACAGGCCTTAGTCTTTATAATCTGCTTCATTCATTACACAGGGGGCTGGACTGAAGTGTGACCTTGGGTTCTGCATCTCCAATATGTAGACAGTCCTTGCAATCACACACAGATGAATGTTGTCATTAAGGGCACAGGCAGCTTCTAGAAGATACCTGTCCTTCCATTAAAGTGATTTTGAATGATGCTTCCCCATATCCATCATGGTGACTCATGGAAGTTCGCAAAGTCCTGTGCTCTAGACCCACACAGCTGTGCTTTCTGTCTCTTTCAGATGGGATGGCTGGTAGAGAATGACTTCCACAACTACACACATGTTATATACCTAACCTTCTGGAAAGGACTTTTTCCAAGGGCCAGTCATATGACTTGACACGGTCATAACTGGACCAATCTATCCTGCTGACTATACAGACTTTCTACTTCTCCACTCTTAATAACAACCTCCAGGAACTTTAGATTTACACACTTCTCTTCCATTTTCTCCTATTTGCAGTAGTAATCTACAGTCTGTGAGTATTTCTCCTTCTCCTTTTATTTTACATTATGTTTTCTGTTTTGAGTTTACAAAATTTAACCACAGAGTCCACCTTTTCTATAAATAAAACCAACATGAAAGGGAAAATCTTTCTATCCGTTGTTCTACTTCAAGTGTTCTGCCTGGTCTGCACCTGCTCTCTAAGTCTGTGATGTGATTTAATTCAGAGTTATTATTTTCTTTTCTTCCCCTCTCTACTCCGTTGTTTGTCACAAATATCAATTCTTTCTCTTTTGGTACAATTCATGAGTTCAATTTCCTTTAAAAGTAAATAAACTGAATTCTGTGCCACAAATGTGAATAATGGGTAATTAAACACAGAAGGAAAACTTCTTTACACTTTGACTCTGAATAGTCATTGAGAACATTGTGCATATGCAACTGATTTAAATGGGCAGTTATCCAATGCCTATCGTGTTCCACTATGCTGTGATCCTCTCATTCAGTTCTAGAGGATGCTATCATTATTTTTGGCTAAACTTCTCTACCCTCCACAACCTACGCTCATCTCAAGTCCTCTTTTATTTGCTGATATTATAACATATTTTACATTAATTCCAAAACATAATTATTTTCAGTGATTTCTCCATTAGCAGAGGAAACATTTTTTCCAAACTTAATTCTCCCATTCTGTTGTATTCAGATGCAGATTGTGATTAAGGAGGGACATGTGAGAAATAAGTCAATGGAGGGAAGAATAGATTCATTCAAATTTGGAGCAATGTCTGCAGATGCCACAGCTCAGTGTCTGGGGGTCTAGAAGAAAACTCCCCACAGATTTATAGAGTCAGATTTATTAGTAGAGAGTAAGGAAGAGAAGAATCTGCGTTCACCAGGCCTAGAAATTGCTCTGTTTTAATTTATTTGAATCAACTAAGTAATTAGTGTTTTGAAAACTACAGGATGAAGGTAAGTCAGCTTGCCCAGCTCCAAAGTATGTGATGGGGGTTGATTCTTACTGGAATTCCTTGGGCAGCAGTTTCCTGAAGTCTTGGGCTTGCTTTTGGACCATGGTGTGGGTATGAGGGATTTCCATTAAAAAAGGGGGGGTTAATTATTAAAATATTCTTATTGATTTTTTTTTTGAATTTTCAAGACAGGGTTTCTCCGTAGCTTTTTGGTTCCTGTCCTGGAACTAGCTCTTGTAGACCATGCTGGCCTCGAACTCACAGAGATTCACCTGCCTCTGCCTCCCGAGTGCTGGGATTAAAGGCATGTGCCACCACCGCCTGGCTATTAAAATATTCTTAATTTTCTCCCCTATAAATATATTTTTATAAATAAATCTAAGTAAAAACCAATTCTTTTCTGCTTCTATGTTCACTAAAGTAATATTTACATTTTTTTTAAATAGGCACTATTGAGTGATCCCCGGTATCATTTACTTGAAAAGGTATCCTTACTTGTTTCTGTTGTCAGTTAAAAACCAGAACAAGAGCAAGTAGGGAAGAGAAGGATTTGCTTGGCTTACATTTCCATGTCACAGTTTTATCACAGAAGGAAATTTGGGCAGAAACTCTAATCATCTCAAACTTGAAGACAAGAACCCAAAGTCAAGCTATGGAGAAATGTTACTGAATTTCTTAGATTGATTTCATGTATACCCTAAGACTAGTTCAAGAATAGCACTCACCCCAGTAAGATAGGCTGTCCTATATTAATCAGCGATCAAGAGACAGATATGCCTATAGGCAAGTACAAGGAGGCATTTTTCTCAATTGATATCTGTTTGCCCAGATATGCTAACTAGTATCAAGTTGACAAAAACTCAACCAAGACAGAAGGGTATTAGATTTCTTGTATTAAGCATGTTCAGTAGATTTTTGGCTAGACTCTAAGATTATGCTAGAATTGCTATTGTCTACTAGAGTTTGGGCTTCGGGTGAGTGGTCGGGTAAGTTCAAGCCTTTGGGTTTGATCTAAAGTCCAGAAAAGGAAAAAAAAATGGGGATGGTAAGGAAATAGGGATGGTAAGAAGAAGGCAGAGGGCAGAGGGGAAGAAAAAGGAGAAGTAAGGAGAATTTGAAAAGATTTCATATACACTGAAAAGACTTGTGGCTCTCTAACCATAGCACTTTGTGTATTGCACATCAGAATATAGAATTCCAAAGAGATAAAGTCTAATAACACAAGTGTGTACTGATCTTTTTGTAGCTTGGAGAAGAAGCTTATCCTTAACATATAGTTTAAGGGGATAAGGCCTCCCTGTCTAGTGACCTGGTAAAAGTTGTTTTAATGCCTTGTTTTTCCTAGTATGTCTTTAATGTCAGACTCAATCCTCAGGCTTAGCCACTGTGGAGCCTTCAAAATATGCAGCACCTCATGGTCTATAGCATTTGTGATTTATCACACACACATACACACACACACGTGCGTGTGTGTGTATTAAAATAAAAACAGAACTAAAGAGTTTACTAAGTAGGAAAATAGCTTATTTTTCTGTGAAATGGAACATTTAGCACAGAAGATAATGTACAAACTGAATTATTTAAGGCCAGGGAGAGGACTGCAACCTGTGTATTGTGTAAATTTTTGTTCCAAAGATACCTCTGTGTGACATCTTACATTACAAGGAACTGTGCTAGACAAGGATGTAACTCTTGTCAATGGGCAAACTATGTTAAATCTTAAGTAACAGCAAATAGTGTACTGACTCCTTTTCAATATTGGAGTCTCGGCTCTCCAGAGAAATGAGCTCCAGTGTTTCTCTTTTCCCCTCTTCCCGAATCTGTCATTATAAGAAATTGGCTCAAGTGATTATGGAAGCTAAATCCTATAATCTTGAACTGGATTAAAGACTTAAATGTAAGACTTGTCATGATAAAACTCCTTAGAAGAAAACAGGAAAAAAAGCTCAACTCTGTTGGATTTGGCAATGATTATTTTTGTGACACCAAAGGAACAGAATCAGGAACAAAAATAACAAGTAGGATTATATCAAACAAAGAAGCTTCTGCCCAGCAAAGGATGTAAACAAAGAGCAAAGGGAAACACAGTATAGGAAGAAGTATTTGTAAGCTGGATATCTGAAAGGGGTTAGTGTCTCCATGATATAAGCATCAGATGGACCGCTACAGAACATGTGCACAAAGGACACATGATTTGTGCTGACAAAGGTGTGGGAAAGGAAAGAGAAAAAAGAACTATCACAGGATCCAACTTCTTACTCTGAATGTAACCACAGGAATTAGGACCCATGGGCTAAAGGGAGAGCCAGACTGTGATGTTCTTTGAAGCATTATCCACAACAGCCAAGCAAGCTATCAGTAAATAAATGAACAGATAAGAAAATGTGGTGTGCATGGGTGTATATATTATTCATATAGATGCAATGAAATGTTGTTTGACCAATACAGATAAAGAAATCCTGCACCTCCCAACGGGAATTAGAGTAGGCTAAGTCACGTAATTCATATAGACAAAGACAGATATGATCTCATTTGGAAGCGGACTCAGACACAGAGCTGAATATTAATTGTCAGTGAATGGGCGGGGGAAGTGGAGATATTGCACAAAGAACACAAATTTTCAGTTGTAAAAATGTAAGTGCTGGGGATTTAATATTACCTTATCTGTAGTAAGTAATATTCTATTGATGGTTTTAATGCTACCAAAAGGCTAAAATATTTTTAACTCTTCAGGCCAACACAACTGCTCTGTAACTTGATTATAGTTCTGTTTATGAAGTAAGCATATCATAATGTGTGGGTAATTCAAACTGCAATGTCCCCTTCAATGTATTTTGTTTTTGCAAATTATTTATTCTTTAATAAAGCTGAATTTGTTTTTTGAAAAATCAAGACACCCTAGCTATTTTCTAGAAAAAGATAACTTAAATATTTTCAATTTAAAATATTTTAAATGCTTTAGTAGCATATATTGATTATGTACAATAGCAGGTTTCATCATGATATTTGTACACATGTATATAATGTGATTTATCATAGTCATCTGCCATGCTCTCTTCTCTTTCCACTTCTTCCTCCTTTTAACCAGTTCCATTCTAACTTTCATGTGGTTTTTCACCTTTTGGTAAACCAAAGTGTTTTTTATAGTGTTGTTTACATGTGTGTAGATGAGGGGCAATTTAAAGGAACATGGCATCTCATTCCTCCAGCAGTCATTACCTTTGGATTCCCTAAGAGTATTGTGGTCTCATAAACCCCTACACTCCGGACCCAATCATTTACTGTGAATGACAGTTGCTGTGAACTCAACATCATGGTCAGGACCAAATCATCCCATAATACTCTCTTCAACTGTTTAACACTCACTTCCTTCCATCCCTTCCCTGGTATTCCTTGAGCCTTGGGGTAGTGATGATTGAAAAAGATACTGCATTTGTGGCTGGGTACTCAGCAGTCTCTTTTCTCAGCACGTGGATTAGTTGGGAGTTCGGCTAAACCAGCATGCACTGCATTAACATGTGTCTCTTAGAAGAGCCGGCAGCAGACCGACTCTGTAGGGATAAACATAATTTGAGGGACACATGGTGCCCATTTAGCAAAACAACTGTAGTTTCCCCACTAGTGACTATGACCTCCCAAGCAATAGGCTTTTTCATCATGTAAAACAACTTAAGCTATAAACCTGTATCAGGGGATCTCAAACCAACCAGGAAGTGATGGCTTCTCCTAACTAGCAACTTTTAATAAAAAAAAAAAAATTCTTATTGCATAGACACATTAACAATTTAAAGCTGTGATTTGATCAATTTCATCAATCAATTATCTTAAGATTTGCTTTTATAGACGATCATGTTTAAAATCCATACTAGTAGCAAAGTTCCAAATAAAATGAGTTGACTATAGAATAGTAATTTGAATTATTGAGCTAAGAGTTTGAAAAACAAAGTTCTGTGTCTACTCCCAGTTTCCTGGCATTTGTTGTGGAAGTCTGGTGTGTTCTTGTGTAATCCCTAACATCTGTGCTATTATTTGCATACTGTCCTCACAATGAAGATATAGTGGCACTTACATCCCACCTCCAGGAGGTCTTTGGCCACGTATATTCCTCCATCATTGTTTTCTACTTAACACTTGCAACAAATCTCATCTGAACTATACTTTCTTACAGAAACCTTGGCTGATCTCCTTCAGATATTATTTACTACATATTAAAATTTATTTTTATGTTCCTGAAAAGTCATTGAATGTAATTTGTGTACGCTTCTGTGATTATTTATTTATTATTTATACCTTCAATACTTCATTAATTTTGTTTTTTCTTTTTTGAGACAGGTCCTTAACTATTTCAGACTGCCTTTAAACTCTGAAATTCAGATCCTCCTGCCTTCACCCACAATGACTGAGATTATAAACTAGCATTTCTGTGCTTGGTTTAGGTGGCACTGGAGATCAAGTCCAGAACTTAATTTGTGCTAGGCAATCACTATTCCACCGGAGTTACACTCAGATCATTGATTATTTGTTTCATACCTCCCTCCTCATGTCCATATGGCTGTAAGCATCAGTTAACTGGGTCCAAGAATGCCAGCACCTATCAGCCTCTGGCATCCCTTGAATCAAATGGGAATGAGTGAACTGTCCTCCAAAACTGTACTGTGAGTAGAAACAAGTCCAAGTACTGAGAGTTAAGAATCTTAATTTAAAATAATCTTTTGATTTATATTGATAGCCCCGCTGAATACAGAGGAAATGGAGCTGGTATGCTGAGCTTTCAGTAGTGAGTTATAATGCAGGAAATTAGGTCTCCCCATTCTCCATGGTTAGTTGTAAATACTCCCTGTTGAATCAGTTTTGGTTGTACTGACTTATTGGTATTTGTTCATTTTCTCCAAGTCAAATGATATCATCTCAATGCCAGAAGCTTGGCTTTTTTGGTTCAAGACTTTGTGAGTTATGAAGGCAATGTTTTCTCAAAACAAAATTGCACAATATAATTAATATAAAACTAGATACAAAATAGTTATCTTATTATTAGGTGGGTTGAATATACTGGGGATAATTATAGCACTGAGAAAACTAGAAATAATTTTAAAAATTGCTACTCAAAGAAAAAAGCAGGCCTGGGAAGATGATGGCTCAGTGTGTAAAAGTGTTTGCTGCCAAGTCTGAGGACTTGAGTCTGATAACTGGGACTCACATCACAGAAGGAGAGAATTGAGTCGAGCAAGTTGTCTTCTTACCTTGACCCACGGACCATGGTTTGCACACACACACACACACACACACACACACACACACACACACAAATAAACAAATATATACTATTAAGAGAAATGTTTGCACAGTATAAATGATATTCACTGAATTAAAAAAAATGCTTGCAACCTCTGTTTTGCTAAATCCCAGTAATAACCCAGTAATACGGTTTTCTGGTTTGACCACGGAGTTTTTATTGTAAAGGACAAATTTAAGTGAAAGAGCATATGGATCTCATGTAGGTTCCAATAGGCAACTTTTCCAGTTTTATGAGATGTGACCAGACCTCTGAAATTGCTCTCAGGGCAGTGGGAAGGAAACCATTGAAGCGAGAGACCTTTACAGTTGTACTCCCTTAGCTGGAAACAGGGTAGCACAGTGTTCTTATCCCTTGTGTAAACACTCCTGAGATTTTTCCCTTCTTGACAAACTCATTTGTCCCTAATCTGCGTTCTTTATGCTCACTAATTGAATCTATCAAATGGCCAAGTCCTAACTCTGTCTTACTAGGTAGTGATCTGTTTTCTCCAACCTCCTACTGATTTCTTTTGGTTTCCTCTCCTTTGAAATCCTGTTCACTTTAAAAGAAAAAAGAAAGTGCCCTAAATGTTGAACACATACAGTATTCTCATAAGAGGGGCTGGAGACATAACGGGTGTCAAGTATTTGTTTATTAATTATGCATGGGATTTTAGGTTTGAACCTCAGCAACAGAAAAAAAAACGAATGCGTGTAAAATATGATCTACAGATCAGGGTAAATTACTGAGACAGAGAAGGTGTTTGCTTCTGAGTCCCATCCCTGGATCCCACATGGTGGAGAGAAAGAACTGATGGAAACGCAACATCTTCTGATCTCCACAATGTCCACACTAAGTAAACAATAAATCATAACATTTAATTTGAAAGATGGAAAAACAAGCGTCTTTGGAGAAATTTTATGCAGTGAATAGTTTAAGCAATTAGTAGCCTTTATTGGTTGGGGTGGAAAATGGTAGCTTTTATAAATTTTCCATGCTACATATATAAAAACGTGTAATAGAAACACATTCCCCCTAATGAAAAAAGGTTTGAGAAACAACAGCCATGTAGGCATGCCTATCCCTTGGTTGACAGCTGCTGCTCTCATTTTCTAATTGTCTTCTGTCTCCCCATATACTTCTCCTTTCAATCTTTTTCTGGTTTGATTTCTAGTTCAATGGCCAAATCTATTCCTGCAGTGTTCCAACCATTTCCCACTTGCCTTTAACACCTGTATTTCACATCTTATGTAATATTTAGAAATAAATACATTTGAACATAAATATTTAACACACCAGTCTTTAACTATATAATTCAATTCATTTTTCTTTTTTCTTATTTATTTGTTTTTTGATTTTATTATTGGTTTTGTTTTTTGATTCTTTTCTACTTTCTGTCTTTTTCATCTTCCCCAGAGCTGAAAAAATATATATATTTATCTCTCTCTCTCTATGTATATATGTGTGTGTGTATATACATATATATATTCTGAAAAGTATATATATATATACACTAGTATAATGAAAGGTATATATATATATATATATATATATATATATATATATATTATAGGAGTTATATGTCTGTATATATTCTATAGGATGTTGAAGATGGTCCATGTGCTCTTGAAGGCTCATTTTGTTACATTTCATTTTAAAAGCTAGTGCTAGCCAAAGCTGATACATCTTCTTACTTTTCTGAACCATTTGTTGTGTTAAAACTGAACTTTATTACTTTTCTAGAATTTTGTGATAGCATAGGCGTTCTTGTAGATGACTCTATTGATTGAGTAATCCATTGCCGATGACAACTAGTGTAACTCCGGCTCATGTAGCGTGACTTCTTTTGCCATCTCAATATTTCTGTTATTAGTTCTGGGTTGCTTATAGCAAAGAATGCTTCATTTGTTCATTTTTATAAAAAGTATTGGTAAATGAGACAACAAATTGAGCTCAATAAAGTTAGTCCTCTATACTGTGCTGATTCATTAGATGCCCTAGAGGGCATGAAGGATCATCATCAGCAGAGGTAAGAATGTTTATAATACCATAATGCCTTTTCTATCACTTTTATTTTTTTTCTTGTTTAATTAACAATATATTTTTCATCTAGACCACAGTTTCCCCTACCTTCTCTGCTCCCTAGGTTCCCTCCCCCACCTCTTCTCTCCCCACTTCCTTTCAATCCATTCTTTCTCTGTTTCTGTTCAGAATGGGACAGGCCTCCTAAGGCTATCAACATCAAAGCATGGCATATCATGTTTCAGTAGACTAAGCACCTCCCTTGTGTTTAGACTGGGCAAGGCAGACCACTATGAAAAATAACTTTCCAAGAGTCAGCCAAACATTAGGAACCTCCCTTGATCCTGTTGCTAAAAGTATCACAAACAGATCACAAAAAGTTATACAACTGTCACATATCAGTAGAGGGCTTAGCTCAGACCCATGCAGGCTCCCTGGATGTTGATTCAGACCCTATGAGTCAGGTGAGTTGATTCTGTGTGTGTGTGTGTGTGTGTGTGTGTGTGTGTGTGTGTGTCCTTGATCTCCTGGATCCTACTACCCTTCTTCAACAGCATTCCCCAACCTCAACCTAATGTTTGACTGTGGGTCTCTGCATCTGTTTCCATGTTTCTGGATGAAAGATCTCTGATGACAATTGTTGTAGTCATTAATATGATCAGAGGAAATGACAAGTATTCTTGTCTATCAAGTATTTCTTGGAGTCTTAGCTGGACAGATAGTTTCAGGCCAAAATTCTACTAGATTTTCAAAAAAGAGCTATTGCCAGTACTCTTCAAATTACTCCACAAAATAGAAACAAAAGGAACTTTGCTAAACTATTTTTTGAGGCCACAGTTATCTCAACAAAAAGAAAAAAATTACAGACCAATTTCCTTCATGAACTTTGGTGCAAAAACACTCAATAAAATACTGGTACACTGAATCTAAGAACATAACAAAAAGATCATTCACCATGATCATGTGGGTTTCATTCCAGAGATGTTTCAGTATATGAAAACCTCTCGATGTAATTCACCAAATAAACAATCTGAAAGAAAAAAAAGCAAGCATAAAATCACCTCATTTGATATAGAAAAAGCCTTTGACATAATCCAACACTCCTTCACGATAAAAAGCCTTAAAGAGTAGTACTCTAATATGTATATATTCCATACTTTCTTCATCCATTCTTCCATTGAAGGGATCTAGGTTGTTTCCAGGTTCTGGCTATTACAAACAATGCTTCTATGAACATAGTAGAGCATATACTTTTGTTGTATGATAAGTCCTCTCTTGGAAATATTAACCTTCATCAGGCGATGAAAGGAGACAGAGACCCACATTGGAGCACCAGACTGAAATCTCAAGGTCCAAATCAGGAGCAGAAGAAGAGAGAGCACAAGCAGGGAACTCAGGACCGTGAGGGGTGCACCCACACACTGAGACAATGGGGATGTTCTATCGGGAACTCACCAAGGCCAGCTGGCCTGGATCTGAAAAAGCCTGGGATAAAACCAGACTTGCTGAACATAGCAGACAATGAGGACTACTGAGAACTCAAGAACAATGGCAATGGGTTTTTGATCCCACTGCACGTACTGGCTATGTGGGAGCCTAGGCAGTTTGGATACTCACCTTACTAGACTTGGATGGAGGTGGGTGGTCCTTGGACTTCCCACAGGGCAGGGAACCCTGACTGCTCTTTGGGCTGATGAGGGAGGGGGACTTGATTGGGGGAGGGAAATGGGAGGCGGTGGTGGGGAAGAGACAGAAATCTTTAATAAATAAATAAATTTAAAAAAAAGCCTTAAAGAGATCAAAGATACAAGAATATACCTAAGGCAATATACAACAAGCTGACAGCCAGCATGAAATTAAATGTAGAGAAACTCAAAGCAATTCTGCTAAAATCAGGAACAAGACAGAGATGTCCACTCTCCATAGATTATAGTACTTAAAGTTCTAGCTAGAGAAATAAGCCAACAAATGGAGACCAAGGTGATACAAATCAGACAGGAAAAAAAATCAATGTATCACTATTTGCAGATGACATGACAGTATACATAAGCAACCCCAAAAATCCTACTCAGGAACTCTCACAGCTGATACACACTTTTAGCAAAGTGGCTGGCTATAAAATTAGTTCACAAAAATCAGTATTTCTATATTTTCTTTTCATTCTGCAGGAAGCTAGTTAAGAATCAAGTGCTTTTCTCATCAAAATAACTAGGCTATTAATTGTCCAAATTTTTGGAACTTGTGTTTTATGATTATCATCTCAGCATTCAATTTATTTGCTATCGGGGACATTTAAGAATTTTCTCCATGTCTCTAATATTAACAAAGTAATACAATTCTAACTTTAAATTTCATTAAGTATAAATAAAAAGCTTTGCTCATTTTTGCTTCCATTTCAAAGACATTGGATAGTTATAATTTTTATGAAACAAATCATATTTTCCTATAATTACTATAATTCTGATTTTATGAACAGTGTAGTATTAATTATGCTGTTGTCATAAAATCCATCAATCTTTAAAAATTCACTGAATATTAAAAATCTTTAAATAGAATATTCCTAGAAGACTTTCAATATTTCAAAGTAGTAAAAATCCAACAAGTCTGCTTGATTTATAAAGCTTCAGATGACTTAATTTTTAATATAATAACATGATTGTTGTTTACAAATCATTGATTATATTTAGTTCTTCTATTCAAGGACATACTAATAATGGACATCTTCTGTCTCTCTTATGTTATTTCAACACTGCAATATATTTCACTCAAAGTCTACTTTGTCTACTCTAATTGAAAATCATTTTTCCATCGATTTTATTTTTGCAAGAACTCAGTATGGAATTATTTTCTCCCCATGGAGTTTAGAACCATTTTATGTTGTGTTGGTAAGTTCAAACTCAGTCGCTGTGTTTGTTAAGATTACACCTTTTTTTTTTTTTTCTGTCTCTTCTTAGAGATACCGAGTTACAACAAAGTTTCTTAAATCATTGGTCCTTTACTGGAGATAAATGCCAAATATATCTGCTTGACATTTCACCTCTGTGTCTTTTCTTCTTTTATTTTCTTTGCAGGATTAGGTCTGCTCCATGTGATGTTAAATATAGTCTTTTGATTTATGGTTGTTGTGATGAAGAAGTTTTCAGGATCTTAGATTTTGAGTGCAGACTTAAATATTAAAATAATAATACGGTTCTGCATTCTTCAACAAGTTCTATTTTTAGATAATGGAGTCCCATGTGCTGCATACTGCTCCTACAGAATGTGGTTAACCTTTCCTGAAGCAAGCTGCTTGCCTCTCAGGAGGTAGGGTAATAGGAGTAGTTATATATTTAGCATGCCTGCTCCTTTGGTCTCCTTTCTCTATCCATGTTTTATTCTCTGCCAATACAACGGGGCATGGTAGGAGAAAGGCTATTAAGCTTTTTCCTTTAGTAGCTGCATTAAGTGGGTGGCAGAATGAATCCAAAAATCTATCCGTAATTCTACTTATTATCCCATATTTAAACACCTGGTGTCTCAGAGTACAACTGGTGACTCGTAAGCTGTGAATTGTGAACCAGCTCGTGGTACAATTAGTGCAGCACTTTGATTTCCTACCTCCAGACCGTATTAAAGGTGTGTAGATGCTCGAACAATTCCCTTTAAAAGGAACTCATCAAGAAGCTGGTGGCTTCCCCTGTCTTCTCTCTGAGAAACCAGACCACTCCTTGTTCTCTGAACTGAAGCTGCAGGTAAACCCCTGGAAAATCACCAAAGAAAATCTTGGCTGCATGCAAGAGGGCCTCAGGCATCCTGATCTTCCTTGCCTTTTCCTTCCTTCCTTCCTTCCTTCCTTCCTTCCTTCCTTCCTTCCTTCCTTCCTTCCTTCTTTCCTTCCTTCCTTCCTTCCCTCCCTCCCTCTCTCCTCCCTCCCTTTCTTCCTTCTTTCTTTTTTACTTTTTAAAACTTGGTTTGTTAATAATTTGCTTTTTTTTATTTGCTTTTTCTTTTTGTGTGTATTGGTGTTTTGTCTGTATGTATGTCTGGGCGAGGGTATCAGATCCCCTAGAATGGACACCTGAGTAATGTGAGAACATTTTAAACAAGTAGAGATCAAATTATTTCTACTCTGTAGTAAATAATTTATAATACATACTTAAAAGTTACCAGTTTCTAGTATGAAGAAATTATATGAGTATCTTAAGATAAAAACTTAGTTGTTTTCTGAAATCATGCATTTGTGGCAGGAATCTATAAGCATGGGAATGGAAAATTATCACATTTACCTAAGTTTGGTCCCACAAAATTAGCACAATATTTCTTGTGGTCTAATCACAAGTACTCTTCTAGGTAGGAAGTTCTGGAAGCAACTCTTTCCTCGCTGTTGTAAAGAAAGGAGCATCTAGTCCTTGAAATTGTAGTTGCAAGGAAGGGCAATTTTATATGAAGTTAGCATTATTAAAGTTAAAGCAAACTGATGGACAAGAGTTAGGTCTTTGGCATTGAGTTGTCCTTCAGCAAATCAAAATCAAAGGCCGGACAGCTATCTGCTATTCTACACCACGGAATGCCATTATTAGATTAAATGCATTTATCCCTCTCTAACTGAATATGATTATGTATGTTTTAGGTACTGTGTGATGTGATGTTCTGATGTATATAATTTAGTCAAGCTAATAAAGTTAGCTAACACCTCAACAATTTATCTAGGATTTTTTTGTAGACTATTTTTTAAAGTGGGCTTTCTGTGGCTTGTAAAAGAATAGCTCTTAACTCAAAGGCAGAGGGTACCATATGCTGCTGTCATGAGTGTTGAGTATTTTCATGGACTTTTAATAAAATGTAAGTGCTATAAAGCCTGAGGCTATATCAGTTCATCCATTTTAAAAAACTCAAACAAATAAATAACCTCTAGGTATGAAAATGGACTCAGCAGGATTATTATACAATTCCCTTAAGAGTATCATGAGGAATAAATATTAATGCTTTTTAATTGCTTTAGAGTTTACAGACCTGATATGCAGCATCCAATCCAATTTTAAAGTTGAGAGCAGATAAATATGACTCAATAGAATAAATTCACCTCTACTTCTCCCCTAAAGTAATATTCTAAAATTACATCTGTGTCCACTTACTTTCTTAGGAAATTAATCTTTTATTCAGGAACAGAGTAATATGGAAGGTTTGTTAGATGGCAATTCCCTGCAAAGGTCTTGATCATGTGTAACCTTTAAAAAATAATTGTAGCCGGGTGGTGGTGGCACACGTCTTTAATCCCAGCATTTGGGAGGCAGAGGCAGATGGATCTCTGTGAGTTTGAGGCCAGCCTGGTCTACAAGAGCTAGTTCTAAGACTGGCTCCAAAGCTACAGAAAAATCCCATCTCAAAAACAAACAAACAAATAAAAAAGATAATTGTAAAGACTAATAGACATAGACCATCTATGGCACTATCCAGAAGTTCTCTGTTTCTAGGAACTTATATCTGTCTACATATTTGAAAACAAAGCATTTGTTGCATTAATGTAATCTATATGGGGGGATTCTTTGTAAAAGTTGCTGCTTAGAAACTCTGTCTGAGGCTTACTATCTTCCAGCTTTTGACTAGTTCTTATTTATTTATTTATTTATTTATTTATTTATTTATTTATTTATTTAAGATTTCTGTCTTTTCCCCACCGCTGCCTCCCATTTCCCTCCCCCTCCCCCAGTCAACTCCCCCTCCCTCGTCAGCCCAAAGAGCTATCAGGGTTCCCTGCCCTGTGGGAAGTCCATGGACCACCCACCTCCATCAAGGTCTATTAAGGTGAGCATCCAAACTGCCTAGGCTCCCACAAAGCCAATACGTGCAGTAGGATCAAAAACCCATTGCCATTGTTCTAGAGATCTCAGTAGTCCTCATTGTCTCTATGTTTTTTCCCCAGACGGTTTTAATCCAGGTTTTTTTCAGACCCAGGCCAGCTGGCCTTGGTGAGTTCCCGACAGAACATCCCCACTGTCACAGTGTGAGGGTGCACCCCTCGCTGTCCTGAGCTCCCTGCTCATGCTCTCTCTCCTGCTCCTGACTTGGACCTTGAGATTTCAGTCTGGTGCTCCAATGTGGGTCTCTGTCTCCTTTCATCGCCTGATGAAGGTTAATATTCAAGAGCATGCCTATATGTTTTTCTTTGGGTTCTCCTTCTTATTTAGCTTCTCTAAGATCACGTATTAGAGGCTCAATGTGCTTTGTTTATGTCTAGAAACCAAATATGAGTGAGTACATCCCATGTTCCTCTTTTTGGGTCTGGCTTACCTCACTCAGGATAGTGTTCTCTATTTCCATCCATTTGCCTGCAAACTTCAAGAAGTCCTTTTTTTTTTTTTTTACTGCTGAGTAGTACTCTAATATGTATATATTCCATACTTTCTTCATCCATTCTTCAATTGAAGGGCATCTAGGTTGTTTCCATGTTCTGGCTATTACAAACAGTGCTGCTATGAACATAGTAGAGCATATACTTTTGTTGTATGATAAGGCCTCTCTTGGGTATATTCCCAAGAGTGGTATTGCTGGATCCAGGGTAGGTTGATCCCGAATTTCCTGAGAAACCTCCACACTGCTTTCCAAAGTGGTTGCACAAGTTTGCATTCCCACCAGCAATGAATGAGTGTACCCCTTTCTCCACAACCTCTCCAGCAAAGGCTATCATTGGTGTTTTTGATTTTCGCCATTCTGACAGGTGTAAGATGGTATCTTAAAGTTGTCTTGATTTGCATTTCCCTGATCGCTAAGGAAGTTGAGCATGACCTTAGGTGTCTTTTGGCCATTTGAACTTTTTCTGTTGAGAGATCTCTGTTCAGCTCAGTGCCCCACTTTATAAATGGGTTGATTAGCCTTTTACAGTCTAGTTTCTTGAGTTCTTTATATATTTTGGAGATCAGACCTTTGTCAGTTGCGGGGTTGGTGCAGATCTTCTCCCAGTCAGTGGGTTGCCTTTCTGTCTTAGCGACAGTGTCCGCCACCCCTATTTCAACAGCTATATATGGAGCCCAACCTCACGGCAGCTATTTCCACAAAGGACCTGAGACATATTTAAAAAATAAACTCAAAACAAACACATAAACAGACAGACTGTGCTTTCTAGTCAACCATTGCTTCCAGCATACAGATGTGTGGCTGCTGTACATGTTGTACAGTGTGTCCTTCAGCAGAAGGTGAGCTAAATAGAAACAGTGTGAGCTCAGCAAATTCTCAGAAATGGGTCAGGTAAATACTCCTTTCAGATAGTGATCCAGGTAGAAGTTTCAGTTCTCATTGACTGGAGCAGGATGGAGCAAGTCAAGAGTGTAGAGTCAGGCAGTGGGGTTAAGACTTTGCTCAGGTGGTCAGAGAAGGCTGTGCATGCAGTAAAACAGTTCATACAGGGAAAACCTGTAAACAGGTACAGTAGAAGATGAGTATAGGCAGTTATAGAAAAATAATAGTTAAAAACTAATAATGACTTTAAATAAGGACATATAAAAGTAATATAAAAATCAAGCTACATAAGAATGGGAAATACACAGGAAGTCTTTGCTTTACAGAAGCTTCTCAGTCTCAGTAGGTCCCATTTATTCAATGAGGCCCTTACTGTCTGTGCTGCTAGGGTTATACGTAGGAAGTGGTCTCCTGTGCCCACTTGTAGAGTACTTCCCACTTTCTCCTCTATCAGGTTCAGTGTGTTCGGACTGATATTGAGGTCTTTAATCCACTTGGACTTGAGTTTTGTGCATGGTGATAGATATGGATCTATTTTCATTCTTCTACAGATTGACATCCAGTTTTGCCAGCACAATTTGTTGAAGATGCTCTCTTTTTTCCATTGTATACTTTTTTTTTTTTTTTTTAAATTTTGGTGGTACCCAATTTCTGGAAACACATCAGTTAGTAGTAGCAGCCATCTGTGAAAGACTTCTTATTATTTTTTCCTACATCTCTTAAAGCTCTTGACACTTGTATAGATTTTGCTTTTGTGCATCTCAGGGTGAAGATGAGAGTGGTGCCATTCCCATTTCATCTCTTTTCTCCTACCCATGAATTCCAACAGTAGAAGAAACAACGTCATACATTGGATTACACTTGTTTAGAATGAGTGCTGCCGTCCTAAGCACATTGTCCAAGGCCTGAAAGTTACTGCCAACTTTGTTATTGTAACTGCATCTACAAAGGCAATTGCACATTCTATCAAGCCATATGTTTCAGTGATGGGGAACATGCTAAGAGGAGGGAATTCCATGAACATTTACCATTTAGCCATTACTGTACATATTTCTCTTCACAAAACCTTTTTTTTTTTTAAACAGAACTAACGCTGTGTGGAATATGATGGCAGCTAAGGCATTCTTTTTTTTTAACCCTGTAGACATTTGTTTAAGTAGAAGCACTGCATGTAAGAAAGGGAAATTTGCTGGGCGGTGGTGGTAGCATGCCTTTAACACCAACACTTGAGAGGCAGAGGCAGACAAATCTCTGTGAGTTGAGGCTGGCCTTGTCTACAAGAGCTAGTTCCAGGACAACATTCAAAGTTACAGAGAAACACTCTCAAAACAACAACAACACGGAAATAACATAACAAGAATAAGTATCTGTTACAATAGAGCAAAATGCTTTTCTGTGACTGTAGATGTGGTTCAGTGTAATATTCTTGCTACTAGGTACCTGGTTAGTTTCTGTGAAAAGTGCGGCAATATGAGAAGTTCAGTATGTGTCTCTGTTACTGGCAAATTTGGCACTCAGTAGCATCCACAACTATTTAAGCCATGGGGAGTCAAAGGCCATATTGTTGTGTCTAGCAATAACCTCTCTCAGTCTATCCCTAAAAGCGAGACACTTTGTCCTTTTGCTCATTGGGCAGTAGCAAGCACAGGTAGTGTATTACTTAATGTTTTTCATTGCTATGATGAAATACCTGTCAAGAAACAAATTAAGGGAGCAATGGTTTCTTTGGTTTATGGATTTTGGAATGAGATCTGTCTGACTGAGGAAAGCCCAGCAGGAGAAGTGTGTGGCAGCTGATCATTATATGCACAGTCATGAAGCAGAAGGCAGGGAGGAATTTGGGGCAGGTTATAGAATTCAAGGCCCATTCTGATCGAAGTACTTCTTCTGATCAAGTGTCACATTCTTAAAGGTCCGTCATCTTCCAAAGATGTGCCACCAGCTGAGAAATAAGATTTGAAACTCACAAGTCGATGAAGAGTATTTCACATTAATGTCACAGCAGCTTTGGAAATACATTGACAAGCACCTACAGAGCAGAGTGTGCTGTGAAAACAGTCACTGAAGTCCTCCGCAGAGGTAACTTTATAGTGGGTTTTATGTGGAACATAAATATCTTTACTTTCTTTATCCATTGAGTGCTGTCTACACATACACCTGTCCCTAAACGTGCGTCTCATCAGTCTTCTAATAATTCTCTTTTCCTGGACAAAACTTCACTTTTTATGACATTTCTCTACTTTGAATTCTCATTTTTTTAAATTAATTAATTAATTTATTTATTTATTAAAGATTTCTGTCTCTTCCCCGCCACCGCTTCCCATATCCCTCCCCCTCCCCCAATCAACTCCTCCTCTCTCATCAGCCCTAAGAGCAGACCGGGTTCCCTGTCCTGTAGGAAGTCCAAGGACCACCCATCTCCTTCCAGGTCTAGTAAGGTGAACATCCAAACAGCCTAGGCTCCCACAAAGCCAGTACTTCAAAACCCAGTGCCATTGTTCTTGACTTCTCTGCAGTCCTCATTGTCTGCTATGTTCAGCGAGTCCGGTTTTATCCCATGCTTTCTCAGACCCAGTCCAACTGGCCTTGGTGAGTTCCCGAAAGAATATCCCTTTTGTCTCAGTGTGTTGGTGCATCCCTCACGGTCCTGAGTTCTTTGCTTGTGCTCTCTCTCCTTCTGCTTCTGATTTGGACCTTGGGGTTGTAGTCTGGTGCTCCAATGCGGGACTCTGTCTCTGTCTCCTTTCATCGCCTGATGAAGGTTAATATCCAGGACGATGACTATATGTTTTTCTTTGGGTTCACCTTCTTATTTAGCTTTTCTAGGATCACGAATTATAGGCTCAATGTCCTTTATTTATGGCTAGAAAGCAAATATGAGTGATTTTAAACATAACTCAGTGCAGAGAACACTAACAATGCCAAGCACTGAATTTTATACCATATCTACCAACAATAGTCTTTTATCATTGAATTCAGTCTCACTCAACCTTTTAGGAAAACAGAGGAAGTACCTAAAATTTTGCCAAAGATACCTTGAACTGTCTCTAGCACCATTGTTCATATAGCCCTGGTTTTCTTCAGAAATCACATTAGGCTGGCTTTTTCTGTTTATATTTCTACAAGCAACCTAGTTTTGTAAATTCCCAACAGAATCACCTCTGATTATGGTATTCTGGAGTTGCCCTGGATGATAAACGTTTTTACATATTTGCAGAAAATAAACTCTGAAGACATGCATGGTCAGATTTATTACAGTAACACATATCTAATTTATTGCTGTCTTTTTTTTCTGTTACCTTCCTTAAAATACCTGACAAATGCACTTATACAAAAAAAATGTTTTATTTTTGCCTCAAAGTTTGATACAAAGATATAGTCCATGATTGTCTGGAAGGCTTGGCAACAGTAGCATGAGGTGGCAGGTCATATTGCATCACAATCAGTAGACAAATTCCAGTGTCCCTTCACTTTATCCTTTGAATTCAGTCTATGCCCTCAGACCATGGGGTACCACTCACATTATCCTATGAGCTCAGTCTGATGGCTACCCATATTCAGGGTGGTCTTCCTACCTCACTTGAATACTTTGGAAGTTCTGCCACCCACACACTCATGTTTGTGTGTCTACTAGGGTATCGTAAGTCCTGTCAAATTTACAATGGAGACCACCTAATGCTTCTCAGTGCTTCTCATGGGCATTTTTGAGTCCTTTTAGGCTTCCTTAATCTTAACCACTCTGTGTTTAACCCTTAATATTTTCAAATACTGGCAATAATTTTACTTATTGGGACCCATTACTAATAAACTTACACAATCCAGTAACCTTTCTATACACAACAACAAACAGGCTGAAAAACAGATCATGGGCATATTTCATTCTCAATGGTCTCAAAGAAAGTGAATACCTATAAATAAACCTAATGAATAAATTAAAGTTATTTTAATTAATTAAAATTAAATAATGAACTAACTGATTAAGTAAAATTTTATGCAACCCGAACGTTAAATCTCTGGAGAAAAGGGATTGAGTAAGACACTAGAACATTTAAAGACCCCCATTGCTCATGGGAACTAGTGTAGAATTGACCATGCCAACAAAAACAATCCATAAATTCATTGTAATCCCAGTGAAATTTCTTAGACCTCTTTTCAAAAATAGAAAAAAAAATCATAAAATTAATATGAAACCACAAAAGCCTACATACAACCATAACAATTTCCCCAAAATAAAAAGAACAATGTTTTTTTGAGAGGTACCTTTCCACATTTCAAGCTATATTCCAGAATTTGCTATCCTCTACTCATAATTTAAGTTTAGAATGCTAGAATGGGACTGAGAAATGTCTTAATTGTTAAAAATTCTTGGTGAACACTATCCCGAGTGAGAAGAAAAAAAAAGAAATAAAAAAAAATGCTTGGTGAAAAACATGAATAAAGAGTGTTCGATTGTAGAGTCCTATTGTGAAAGGAGAAAACTAACTAGGGAAAACTGTACCCTGACATTCACATTCTAATTGTGCCTTAGTGTTTTTGTGCCCCTATCCACATATTATAACACGTACTCAAACAGTAATTAAAAATATTCTAGGTTGGGGTATAGAAGGGAAACAAGAATATCAAGTGTCCTCTATTTGTACTTTCTTGAGAAAACACAATAGTGTCAAATATCTATAGCCTTAATGGGCTAAAGTAACTAGTCACAAAGGAGAATAAGCTAAATGTTTCTCTGGTGGGTAAGCAGCCATTGGCTATGCAAGTAGCCTTGAAGCAGGTATTCCGCAGGAATGTGGTACTTCTGGTTAAGTGATGTCAAGGTCCATTGGGGTGGGAACAACTGAAACCTAAACAGAGTCAAGATAATGTTTAGTGAGGAGAGGTGGTAAAGAATACACATACTATTTGTGAGGATAGTTTATTCATTTTTTAAACTTATAAAATTCTCTTTAGGTAACCTGTGGGTGAGAAATGGGCAAACAACACATATAGCTAATTTATTTAGAATATCTAATACATATTAAGCACTAGCCCATTTTACATCAAATCTTTCAATAAACCCATGATGTAGATTATAGAATATTTTGCCCATCAGTAATAAGAAAAATATCTGCTCCTATCTCTTAAAAATTATCTATCTATAATTGACACCCACTTGCAAAGGAAAAATTAGCTTTCTCCAATAGAATCTCACTGGGTATATCAATTACAGCTGAGGATCTAACCCATGGCCATCAGTGGATGGCTAGCACACTTAATAGCCTTTTTCTTGATGTTTTGCCTCATATATTTTTGGGTAATTCATGTCTTATTGATCTTTTGCTTGTACATTATGGCTTTTGATTCTATTTTTAATCAATAGGGTTTTTTGTGTGTGCCTGTGTTTCTTGCATTTTTTTCTTATTCTAGTTTTGCCGCTGTTTGTTTGCTTACTCTCTAAAAGAGACAGAAAAAGAAAGGGTATTCAGTGGGTAGGGAAGTGGAAAGGTCTGGAAGGCATTAGGTGGGGGAAACTGAGATCATAATATATTATATGAAAAAATTGAATAAAAAACAAAGAATGATAACTATGCAGGCAGGACATTGCCAAGTAGAGGCTAATTTGTGGCTGAGTTGGAAATGGGAAGAAGATAGTTTGCCTATTTTATTTATAGGCATATGCTTTTGAAGCGACTGGTACTCTGTGCTTTTGGGGACAGCTACTGTGCTATTCATATCTTTTATCGCAAGGAGGCAGTGAATCTTGAAATTCAAGTTTTTGTAAGAGGAAATTCTCAACACGTGGGTCACAGCCCATTGGGGTTGCATATAGGATATCTTGCATGCTGGATATTGACATTGCAATTCATAAATGCCATGAAATTACACTTATGAAGTAGAAATAAAATAATTTTATGTTTGGGGATCACTACAACAGGGTCACAGCAGTCGCAATGCTGAGAAACAGTATCTTAATGAATACATAGTAAAGTTTGGGGATTACAATGATAATAACACCTTCAACTTCTCAGTAATACATTGTCTTAATATATTTTACCTGGAAATATTATTCTCATTGAGTCATGGCGATAAAACATTAGATTCTTTTTTTACTTGCAGACAGGAGGCTGCATTTATTCATTAATAATTAAAAATCGTTTTTCCAAGTGCTTACCTCTGTACATTAAATGTTGTAGTGAGCACTGGGATGGGGAAAATACAGGAGAATAGACAGTCTCTTGAAAAGTCCCTTTTTATTAGGTAACATCTTAAAAGCCTTGAAGTAGTTAATTGATTAGCAGTCTCAAACAGCAATGTTTGAGGTGATAAATATTCTATGACCCAGCGATATAAAAAACAGAAAGTGATTTAAAAACTAATTAACATATGCTTCAGGACCTGATGAACTTATTCTCCTCTGCATTCCGATTCTGCATCTATTTCTTATCTTTTTTCTAGGTTGCCACATATTTTCCTCTTCTATTTCCTTTTAAAAATGAATAAAACAAAAATGCAGATTTATTTCCCCATTATCGCAAAGATCTGAGATAAAGGAATCAAGTCCGTATGTTTGGCTATCCTCACCCGGGAAGGCAAACACAAGTCTTCCATCAAAAGACCCCATTTCAGAAAAGAACAAAAATATATTCTGCAAACTGACAGAATAAAAAGGAGCCGGGGCATGGGGAACCTTCTAAAACGAGGACTGAATCAGTTAGAGAGGGCTTTCCATACACATCTACTCTATAGAGAACTGAGGGCAATGCCCCACAGTCCACAAGAGGGATAATTTCCATGACTACGCTGGAATGGAAATATATTGGAACTTTATCATTTCAAGAGTCCTAGGAAAATTTTACCTGCTTACAAGTGATCAGAAATTAATGCGGCATTTGTAAATCTTTGTTATAAGATAGAGGATAAGTTTAGTTTGCTCTTTAGATGAGATAAGCCCTCCCTTCCATGATCTCGGGATCTTAAAAAACAAACTACAAATGGCAATCCATTACTTTATTAATAAATCCTAAGTTTTATTTACCAAACTTCCATTTATTTACAAAAGCTTGTAATCGCATTTTTTTCCCCTGTCCCCTTGTTGCATTCTAGAGGTGAGGTATTAAATCCTAGAGGTGAGGTATAAACATCTCCCGAAGTACCGTGTGTTCAAAGCTTGCTCTACAGAACAATCGTTAGCACAGCAGGTGGAACACAGAGAAGTTTATGTAGACTTAGAAAATGGAGGAATGGGAGCTCTTTAGGTCCATGAATGCCCATGACCATGGATCCTTGGATTAGAGGACCCCAGATCTGAACTTCTTCCTTTTAAAGTTAAAAAAGCTAAATTTTTAATTCAATTTTTAAAGGTTGTAGAAGAGGAAAATATGTGAAGAAAAACATATATGAATCAGACTTTCAAACTGTTCATCTTCTTGGATTTTCTACTTCATGATCTTTGTTGTGGTCATTTATTTTGTTCACCAAAGTCCCAAAATGGTGGCTCTGCTTGAATATACTAAAACCTCTAAGGTTATGAGTAGAAAACTTTTTTTCTTTCTAAATTATCTCAAATATTTCATTCCAGTGAGAAAAGGCTGGCTAATAAAAGCCTGGGTAAAGGTTTTTAAATGGTTCTTGTTACTTTTCCAACCCATCGGATTTTTTCAATCATTGCGAAGTATGGAAATAGACCTTAAAAGTAGTGTCCTTCCTTCCAGGGGGAGGGAGGAGGCTGACATCAGTGGATATGTCACTATAAGGTGTGACAGTCTTATCTGAAAGGAGAAGGAGGTTGCTATCTCCTTTGCAAAAGGCCAAAATGCAAATGTCAGTATCCTGAGACCCATTCCCTACCAGATCTAGAAAAACCGTCTAGAAAAACCTGGTGGAGGTAAGTTCACACTGAGCTCTGGCTTACTCTTCTATTGCAAGACCCTTTAATCATATTGCCTTTCTTGCTATACTTTTCTCAGCAAGATTTTCTTTTTGACACTCCCTTATCATCCAACATTGCAGAAAAAATGATGATACTTTAATTTCTTGTCACACTGTGGTCTTTAACTCTTTTTTTAAATCATGGTGGATGTGAAATTAAGTTTCTTTATAATTGTAATTATCATTTCCCTGATAGATTGACCTGTCCATCTTTACATTTTTCTTCTTGATCATTGTGAGTCTTTGTGCTTGCATGTTCTGTGACAGGATTGATTAAGTTATATTTTCCATTCCTAATTCCTTTTGTATTGCTAATTTTATGGATTTTCTCTATCCAACATATCACTATTTGTTGGCTATATGCATTACACACATTTGTCTCTGAAGAATGCATGAATTCTGAAAACAGAATACTCCCATTCCATGCAGTCAATTCTATTTAAATTAAATAGAGTTTGTGGCTTTGATATTATTTGAATAACCTCCCCTTCCATTACATTCATAGTGTTTGCCTGCATTTTTGAACTTTAAATTTTTATAAAAGTTTTAAATTCACTCAACAAGAAAGGCATAAAGCACATATCCAATATCATATCATTCATGCAGTTATATAGTTTTCCTGGTACCACTTCACCTGATTATAATATAAATTTAATTTAAAGGGGAATTTCTAAGAATTGAAAGCAGAATGTCACAAAATGCCATTTTTTCTTGTCCCATTGACTTATCATCTAAGACTATATATATATATATATATATTTTAAACCTAAGCAATTAAACTGTGGACGTTAAAGACAAATTACGTAGGAAATTTTTTTATTTATTTTTATGTTTTTCATAGGAAATATTTTAAGCAGCTTTTATTTATTATTAATCTTGGCAGCTACTTTACTTAAAATGTTATTTTTGTTTTTTGAGACTAAGTATCACTGTGTAGGTCAGAACTTCCTAAAATACAATCTCCTCCTTGCTTTATTGGCATAGTTTTAAATTCATAGGGCTATAATAATTCTGTACATAGCATTACATTTCTACACTTGATTTTTGTGGTTATATTGATACAGTAGTATCTATATATCTAATATATCTATCATCTATATCTATCTATCTATCTATCTATCTATCTATCTATCTATCTATCTATCTATATCATCTATCTATCTATCTATCTACCAATTTATGTGCATGCATGTTTGATCCTGTACATATATAGCAATTATGATTAAATAAGTTGAATGATCATGTTAATAATATGTACTGGTGAAATTTATCTAGGATGTAAGGTTACTAACTGGCTTTTTAAAAGAATATTTGGAGATTTAAGAGTACACAAATGAATGATAATACATGGATTTTTCTAAGAAATCTCATTCAGAAAACTATTTTAGCGAACAGGTAGGATATTTAAACGTGAAGAAGAGAGTTGGTGGCTGTATTGTCAGTTTAAAAGTGAGATGGTAAAAAAAGTAATTAGGACTTTCAAAGTATTACTTATCCTTAGGAGTATGTCCTGGAGCACTAAGAGATGAAATGATATGATACCTAGAATGTGCTCCAAAGCAAGTCAGACGATGACAGGAAATGGGCTGGGTGTGGAGATGACACTGCTTAACAGATGACTGTTGAAGCTTTGTGAGGTACATTGGGCTTCATTATATTCTTTTTATTGTGCTATTTGTTCTACCCTTGTGCATGTGCAAGGATTTTATTAAAAATTATGAGAGAACAAATACATTACAGAATCGTAAGGGATATACAAAGCAAAATTAATAAGCTTCGCTGGAATCATAAAGATAAATTTTAATCAGTACTAAGGAAGATAAGTTTATAATATTTTCACAGGAGACAAACTATAACGGAAAAACAAATAAAAATAACTTAATGTCTTAATGATTCATCCTCTTTACACTGAAATTATTTTTTTAATGAGTGTGAATAAGATCTGAAAGTTAGCTAATTTGAGTTGGAATTGACTGGCTTTCTATCAAAGTCCTGGTCTGCTGGCTTGTGTCCAGTCTTCTGGGACATGACAGAACTGGTAAAATCAGAAAGACACAGCAGTAAGCCAAAGCCTCAGAAGGCATTTCATACCGCTGGCTTGTCACCCTTCTTTATCACCTGTAGTCCAAAACCAGCCATAGAGTAGAACAATGTCAATCATGGACTTGTACTCCATGGAAAAAGCAGCAAATACACGTGAAAAGATGAAGGGGAAAAAGAAGAACATTAAGACTTTGTATCAATAGCTAAACACCATATGTTTTTAATGTTTGGAAGGCAACACTAATTAGACCAGACTGGCTAACCCACCTGAAACATTTGCTATTAATTTCTTTACTGAAAATGTGAGCCAATCATTTTCTTTATACTGTATGTAGATAGCTTGATCATGGCTGAGATCTGTCTTTGTATGCTGAGTTATCAAAGTTAATTAGTGGTTTTGGAGCTTCAATATTAGAAAATATTTTTTCCTGTAAGATCAAGATAATTTTCACAGTCCGATCCCTATTTGTAATGTATTGGAAGTCCACAGAGATATTTATATAGCAAACTGTTTCTTTGTTTTCTTTAATCTACATCAACTTTTTTTATAAATATAACTACAAATCTTTCTAACAAACAGCAGTTTCTATTACACTAATTATAAGAGCAAGGCACAATAGAGTTCTGTGGATCTACACCTTAATTCTTTTGGAATCTTTTTTGGCTCAGTGAATTTACTATTTGCTCATTGTTGCAGTTCCTTCAGAGTTCTAGCAAAAGGCATTAAGAACTAAGCCCTTCATTTTGTCTTCCAAACCCTGTATCCATAACCTTCCACCTAGCAAGAAAAATATGGTTTCTTCCCTGAAGCTTACTTTGATGAGAAATAGTTTTTTAACCTTCCATTCCTGGACTCTTTAGCCTGAATGCATTCCCTTCTACTCTCTTTACTAATTGGCAAGCTACTTTCTGAATTAAACTCTTTCTCTTGGCTCATACTAAATGCATCAAGTATGATGAGTACATGATTTTAAATTTTTCTTAAAATTACCTGTCTGTACTCTCTCTATAGGTTAGTTAGATAATCCCATTTCTACATTGCTATAGCTATTATATGTAACTAACCATTTTTTAATTTTACCAATAGTTCACCATTTTTTTAATTGGCTTTGATTGCTTTTCACTGCCTAATCTCTTGTTCCAATGCCAAAGATGAGTATTTTATATTTGGGTTATAACAAGCATGAACTTTATTAATTAATTTATGCATAAATAAAATTTCAATACTAATATATTCTATTTATTTATTTTTATTAAAATTTTTGCCTCCTCCCTGCCTCCCTTTCCCATCTCCCTCCCCCCCACTTCCCACCTCCCCACTACCTTCCCCCTCCTCTCCAGTTGGAAGAGCAGTCATGGTTCCCTGAACTGTGAAATGTCCAAGGTCCTCCCCTCCATCCAGGTCTATACTAATATTTAACGAATAACTATTGTTATCTCAGTGTGATCAGGCTTCTCCTAATCCAATGGCTAAAGAATATTACCAGTTGCTGCCATGTAAGATGGTCTATAATCCTGCACTTGAGAAGCTGATACAAGAAACTGTCATAGGCTATTCTTATTTGGAAATAGCAGAAGAAACAAGCAAACAATAGCCCCGAACAAAACAAATAAAATCAACCAACTAACAAACCAAAACAAAAGAGAACAGACCAACACCAACACATCCCCATTTTACAATTTGTAAGGTTTTTGTACTTAGAAGATTTAAGAAGATTAGAATGAGCTCAGTCCCATGACTTGTTCATGTTCTTTTCATGGATGGTAAAAAGGAAAGTGTGCAGTTAAACCAAATCTTTTAATGTGTGATTTCTGCTAAACACACTTGATACAGCAGCTGAGTTCAAAGTCAAGGGGCAGGGATATACACTCCATTTCTAGAATTTTAAAGTGACTAGGCCAGACTGTGAATATAGAGAAAAATTAAAGACTGACAAAAAATAATCTAGTCTCTTCTCAAAGAAAATTGATAAAGAATTTCAATGATGTAAAACAATTCTGGCATGTATAAAAGGCCTTGAGTAATTAATCAGAACATCTGGAATGGAGTTCACATCAATGTCATATTTGAGAACACAACAGAACTAAGTGAGTAACAAGACACAACTGTGCATTCTTGTATTGGTTCTGCATAATGCAACTGAACAAACATTTAATTTAAGAGAACGCACAACACAATATCCTTAACCCAAGGAAAGACTAAAAATAAGAAGCAATAGAGATGGAGTTTATTCTTCCAGAAAATAAGAAGAGATAATAAATTACAAGCATTGCCTTAGTTTGCTTTTCCTTAACCCCGTGACCCAAAGCAACGTGGGGAGGAAAGGGTTTGATTCACTATATGTCTCCAGCTAACAGTCCACCACAGAGGGAAAGGGAGGAACCTTAAGTCAAGTGAAGTTGGAATTTTCTTTTGTGATCACCAGCTCACAAATAATAACACAGAGATATCTTATTAATTATGAAAGCTTGGCCTTTAGCTTAAGCTTGTCTCAACTGCCTCATAATTTAAATTAACCCATTTATATTATTCTGCATTCTGCCATGGGGGTCATTACCTTATCTATGAGCTACCATTCTGTTAGCTCTGTGTCTCGTTGTCAGCTCCACCTTTCTTCTTCCCAGAATTCTCTCTCTTCCTGGAAGTTCTGTTTATAGCTCCTGACTAACTACTAGATGTTCAACTTTTTCTTACACAAATCACATTACTGTCACTACACATGCAGGACTCCTTCACTGATGGTTTGTGTTCTGGAATTATCTATTCTTCTTTCAACATTTTGCCAATCACAGAATTTTGCAACAGGTTAGAAAGAGGTATAGGTGAAATGGAATTACAGAATGCTTATAACTTGCCCTTCTTGGTTGTCTGTGAAGAGCAGAGAGCCTAAATCACAGGAAATCACAGAGTCCATGCATAGGGCTGTGTAAGTGCTATGGTCCTACCTGGCCTGTCACTCACTTGGAAACAGATTTGTTTACTTTTAACCCTGGCTCCTGAGAGAAAAATACATCTTATTTCTCCTAATGATCTATCATCTTTTAAATTTGATTTAGAGTTTTTCTTTATTTCTGTGCATGCATATGGTGAAAACAGTTGGGGGTAGAAAAGGCAGACAAATGTTCAGTCTTCCTCTATAAACCAGATGCTGCCCGACTGGGAGTAAGAAATAGATAAATTATTATGCTAATCCCTGCCAAGTGCCTAATGTCCACTGGTGAAGAGCAAAATTGGGAGCTTTTTGCCTGTACTTTCTGCTTCTTACCTCATCTCTTATTCACTGACATCAGAGATTTGCAATTTATTCCAACAGAAATATCACCCCAGGAAAACCTGAGCAGTTTTCCAACAATTCAGTTAGAAGTGAATGGTAATTCCTAACCCATCAGCCTGTGTATTTAAGTTCTCAGAGAATCTAGAAGACAAAAGAGCACATAAAATATCTCTTTTCTCAACATTTATCCATGTTAAATAGAAGCTATTCCCAATCTTGAGGTTGTTTGACCTTAATCAAATTATACTAAATATAGCA
This sequence comes from Microtus obscurus, assembly GCA_963919715.1. Classification (NCBI taxonomy): domain Eukaryota; kingdom Metazoa; phylum Chordata; class Mammalia; order Rodentia; family Cricetidae; genus Microtus; species Microtus obscurus. The sequence goes on along the minus strand of CAWTZC010000170.1, from coordinate 10,618,259 downwards.
GGAGAAGAGAGGAAAGAATTAATAGTAATTGAGCAAATGGCACATTTTTACCTGAGCTAGAGAGAGAGAAGAGGAGAGCAGAGTTAAAGCTGTCTTGTCATTCAACCCTCACAGCAATGGCTCACAGCTGTCTTGCAGAAAGAAGACTATCTGCCTCCACTTAGAGTAATAGAAGTTGAGTAGTTGAGGAGGGCCACGTCAGCAGCTTGAGAATTCTCACCCCATGAATTCAAAGATGAAAATCCAGTTCTCAGGAGCTAGAATTGTCACAGCCTTATTTTCAAATTATAATATAATCACGGCATCTCTCCATTTCCTTTCTTACCTCCAGACTTTTTGTATATCCATTACCTCTTCTTCAAATTTATGGCTTCTTTTTGTAACTAATGTTTGTTGTATTCATGAATGTATATTCTTATATATTCCTAAATGTAACCTTCTAGTACATATAATGGTATCTGTCTGTTGGTTTTCTTTTCTTTTCTTTTTTTAACCCCCTTTTCAGATACTTTATTTGACAGTGGTGGTAAGTGATTGGATTGAGATGCCTTATGAAGTATCTATCCTACATTCTGAAGAAAGCACCACACTGTGTCAGTCCATTCCCATCCTGATGCTGACACATCTGCTTTAGGGAGTGTCCCAACCTAGCCAGATCCAAGGAAATCCCAGAGCTGGGGCATACCCTGCCACTGTTGCCAAGCCTCTGGGTAGGCAGGCCTTGAGAATGCTGCCAGCCCTGGGAAATTTGGTAGACCTCTAAGCCATATTTTTTTCTTTTCAAATCACACAATTTCCTGTTGGGGAGAAATTGTAATTAGCCCAGATCAGGCACTAGATTCCAGTAGGGCTGTGGGCATAACCCCTTATAAGCTTGGAAGCCAGTGTTTTTCCAATTACAAGGATGGTGGAAGAAACTATTGGTTCTATTGAAACCAGGTTGCTCAAGTCAGCTGTCAAGGGAAAGAGATACAGCTGGCCTACACTGGGCAGCGTCCTTACCCCAAGCAGTCAATTTCCTTGCAGTCAGGTGGGATGTTCCCAGATGGTAGGAAGGTGAGCTGTCCCTTACCAAGTTCCATCTCTAATCAACAGTTCCAAACTTGGAGCTTCAGTGTCCTGAGATGGGAACGGGTGATGGATGCCACAAGTTGAGATGGCAGGTGATGGGAGGAGGATGTTGAACCAGCTAGCTAATGTTACCCCCTTTAGTGATTTACAGGAGATGGACCCCAGCTCGGTCATGAATTTGGTTTGTTTCTATGATGTAATGCATTTCTCAGAAATCTTAAAATCGGCCTGCAGTTTTTCGAAGACTTTCTTCTTGAGCTTGAGTTCCTCATTTGGTTGGCCGTTCTCATAGCCCTTCACAAATACTTGCTCACCAGGAGCAGAGCCTGCCGGAGGGTCCAGAGGTTCAACCTAGCGATTCACCCCTTCCATGGATACACACAGTAGCATGCCTTGGGAGTCTACTCCTCTCATCTTCTAGGGTTTTACATTGCACAGTACCACCACCAGCCTGTCGTGTAGTTCTTCCTTGGGGTTTTCATAACTGACTCTTCCCTGGTGAAGTTCACTGTTCCTGCTCCCAACTTCATTGAGTTCCCTGAGTTTGTCTATACACAAAGGACAATAGAGAATGATACACAAAGGAGGGTTGAGTTTTCTTGGATGTCAGCCTTTCCACTTTGGCACGTCCAATTGCATAATCATTCTTTAGCTTATGCTTGGGGTAGTTATGTGGATGAGACTTTAGTGCCTATCTTCTGATATTACTAGAAGGTACAAAATCACAGCCAACTCTTAGATTCTCTGTTTCTTACATTCTTCCAATCTCCTCTTCTGCAATGTTCTCTGAGCTTTAGTTGCAGAATGTTTTGTAGCTATATCCATTGGGACTGTCATCTACAACATGACATTTGGGTTGGATGTTTTCTGTACTGTTCCCAGTCTGTTGGAAAGAGAAGTTTCCTTAAGCTTTGTAAAACCAACTTTAAAATTTAGTTCTCTGACATGTTTTCATTATATACCGGAATCTTATTCTACCGTCTATGCACCTTTTAACAGAATAATTGTCTGTGTTATTTTGCTGAGCTCTTCTTTCTTAACCATCTTCAGGTGAAGTAAATATTTGATGCTTTAGGAGAGAGGTAGCCTTCTGCTTTCACTACAGTAGAACCCATCACTTGCAATTGTGTCCAAATGTTAAAACTGAAGAAGAGGCCCCAGTTTCCTTCTTTTTGAGTTAAGGTATTACATGTGATTGATTTCATTTATTACATAATGTATTTAATATCTAATGCTGTTGTTGATCAAAAAACAGAATACATTTCTGAGTTGGGAGTCTAAGATGACTAATTTTTAAAACTATATTTCTTTATTTTTACTTCTTTCTCCTCAGCTTAGTTCATTTGAATGGTCTCTATGCTTTGAAACTAGTTTACCAAAAATTTCAGAGAAATAACACATGCAATGGAGATCAAAATATGACTTTAAATATATCCAGGTGATTAAAATTTAAATATGGAAATTATCATCTCTGGAAGTGAAATACTGAATTGGAGCATGAAGCTTTAATAAGTACATAAAATTTAAGAAGAAAATAAGAAAGGGTTCTCAGTAACTCAGCTTTTATTTTCAATAACATGAAATGGTAAATGATTTTGTAGACATGTTTAGCTTATTATGATTGAGAAAAAAATTAAAGATAGAATAACATTTTAATCTAGAATGAGGTATTTCCTTTTATTGATGGCACAATTTAAGCATTATGTTTGTATTTAAATTTGATTACTTTTTTATTAAAATTTGTTGTACTAAAATGATCAGGTGTTTTTATATATTTATTCAGGAACAACATGATTTTACTTTTAACAACTTATTTTTTTCATGAACACATTTAAAAGTCATTCCCTTAGTGATACTGAAATAAGCAGTACTCACTTATTAGCTACATTAAATATCAAGAATGACATATCTAAATAAATGAACTTATTCTTTTCACTTAAGTGAAGTTTACTTCCTGATTTCCCTTTTTATTATCAGTCTCATTTCTGCATGCCCAGTTTCTGCAGGTTCCACTCTTTCAGGTTTCTGTGTATAAATGAGAACAGATATTATGAATCCTTCTAAGTGGCTTATTGCACTTAGTATGGTACACTATAATCCAACCCACGCTATGTCAAGTGACAGAATTTGCTAGGTTCTTTATTTCTAGGTTTAATTTTATTGTTGCAGCCACCACATGCCAATTTATCATTTTTCCATTTTTGGAATCTTAGAGGATTCCATGACTGTCTTTGTGAATAGTGCTGTAATTAGTATGGAAAGGTGGACACCTTTTTACACACGAATTACAGCTATTTCAGGGAGACACCCTGAGGCAGGACTGATGGATCACATGGTAGCTTTATTTTCCAATTTTGGAAGAAACATGACACTCCCTTCTACAACTGTTGTAGGCATTTGCAATGGTTTCCTGTCAACATTGTTCAAGAGGTCCTTCTCTTTGCATTCTTGCTATACTCCATTGTGCTTTCTATTCCACTCATTTTAACAAGTGGCATTTTTGTTGTCATTTTAATGTGCGTCCAAAATATTTAGTGAGCCTGAGCTGCTTTTGATTCATTTGACCACTATTTTAAAGGCTCTGGATTCTTCACATGTATCTATATCAGATTGTTTTCTTTCTGCAAACAGGTTCTTTATATAGTTTGGATAATAACTTATCATTGGTTTTATGGCTTGGAAATATTTGTTTTTGGTAAGGAAATATTATTTCTTTACACCATCTCTTTAATCTATTATTTCCTTTGCTATCAGAAACATTTTATTTGTTTTAATATGTTTCTACTTAGATCTGACTAAAATACTGTCATGCTTTTTTCTCTACCTTTTTAATTTAGATATTTCATAGTTGTAGGAATTATATGTAATTCTTTAAGCTGTCTTAGCTTGATATCTGTGTATTATTTAACACTGATATCACCACTTAGAGGTAGTGGGAACTGGGAAAATGGAGCCCAAAAAAGATGAGATTTAAATATGCAATAACCAACTTTATTTGGAATCTCAGACAATTTTAAGGGTTAAGAAAGGTCACATGAGTAAAGCTCCCATTAATTCAAGCTGTATTATGTTGCAAATCATGTGTTTTCATAGAGGCAAATAAAGGCTAGTTTGAACATTTAACTGAAAAGCAACAGCAAGCCACATTAAGTATTCTGAAGTAACCTCATTCCTATTGGCTGCACTTGGGAGAAGCACAGATGCACATTGTAAGGACAATTTTGGGTTTTTTGAGAAACTGAGGTCACAAGACCCTTATCTTTTTCTTTTCTTTCTTTCTTTCTTTTTTTTTTTTTTGGAGTGTTCTCACATTACTCAGAATTATCCTCACATGATTTCATTCCTGATCCATACGCTGACAGACTGAGTCCAGCTTTATTTCTTTCCAAGTGAGTGTTTATTGTTTATAGAAATATTATTGAAAATAATTTTATTTTCTATCATATATTCTTGGAAATTTTGTCAAACTACTATTAATGTATATGTTGGATTCATTCTTTGGCTCTCTTTATTTGTGTGCTTGTACCTCTGTGTGTGTTTGTGTGTGAATATGCATGCTTTGGTGTGTGTGTATGCATCTGCATGTGTGAATATACTTGTATCGGTAAGCATGTATTATAACATGTGTAGAAGTCAGAAGATAGCTTGTGAGAGTCGATTCTTTTTTTCCACTATGTGGGCCTGGGAATTGAACTTGATTAGTCTGGAAGACATTTCTTTGGCCCAGCTCTTAGGTCCTTTCTAGTGTGTCCACATTTTTGTGGTATCGTGTTGTTTTAAATCTTCTTGCTTTATAACGTAGCTTGTTATAAGCTTATACTCATTTCCAGACAAATCATCAATAGAAGTCAAACTGGGCCCTTATAGAAAGAAGATACACATTAGCATGTTCATCACAGGAATGTCAATGAATCATCAGGACAGTAAGGATGGAAAGACATTAACTCTGCTAATATGGAATGATGTTGCAGAGCACAGGAAAAAATGAAATATATGCATATATATGTATACATATAATCAGAAAGTCTGGGCGGCAGCCATATTATTTATGGATTTTACCAATGTTTCATTGCAGAAATAAAGCATACAATAATTTTAAGCAGAACATTTAGAACTTAAAGTTGCATTAATATTTAACAGTACAAATTATCAACTTGAATCTCTGTGCGTATGAAGTGAACATGCTGAGTTGTATTTTTACTCACAAGCCCAACATCACTGCTGCATTTCTCAATGCTTCACCTGGGCATCATTTGGCTGATTAAGGGCATATATACCTACCAGATATTTAATCAACTTTGATCAATAGTTGCTGTAGACCATAATATGAGCTAAATGACAAGCTGGCAATCATTCACTGCTGCTGGGAAAGAGGCAATCTTCATCCCTGCAGTGTATGATTAATGCTGAGAGTAGTAAAGGACTGCAGAGAGAATCTAGTGGAAAAGTCAGAATGATTTTAGAAGACTTCTTGGCGATCACTAGTGAAAGGAGAGAAATAATTCATGCAAATAGAAAACAAGGTATAAAAGTACCAAAATTACTGAAAAAAAAAACAAGTAGTAAGAACAGGCCTTCTGAGATATCTGAGGAGGTGGAGGAGCTCACTAGACAAGACTGAAAATATATGGATTATTTTCTCCAGGAGTCAGTCACATAAGGTAGATTGAAAGGACCAATTCTGAAAATTTGTCCTCTGACCTCCCCACATATTTTGTTGCATGCATGTCTAATTAAACCTTATATGCACAGAGAGTTTGATGGTATATTTTCCGCCCCTCCAACCAATAACTGCTGAGATACCAGCCCATTGGGGCGTGGTTTCTCTCCATTCATAAAGCCTCTATTTCCTTCCGCTCGCTCTCTCTTGACTTCCTGCTGGTCTGGCGACTAGACTCTTTTCTCTAGTTGTGCAGAGAGCTGTTGTCCGGGATCGTGATCTGTAAGTTTTCCCTCTTTAAATAAATACTACCCTAGTAATAGTAATCCCAAACTGGTGTGGCATTGTTCGTGGTTTACGCCTTTACCTGGCACCCGATGAACATTTGGCTTTTAGGACCCCCCCCCCCTCGGCTGCCGGCCGCAAGTTCGGCTTGGCGGGAATGAGCCCTCGCTTCCTCTGCCCAGGGCTGAGTCCAAGATACACTTGGCCTTAAGGCCCATTATATCCAGAGAGGCAGGATGATCTCTGAGGCCGGACAGGTGGTGGTGGCATACACTCAGGAGGCAGAGAAAGGCGGATCTCTGTGAGTTCGACTGGACAGGTGGTGGTGCACGCCTTTAATCCCAGCCCTCGGGAAGCAGAGACAGGCGGATTTCGGATTTCGGTGAGTTCGAGGCCAGCTGGATAATAGGTAATATGGCAGTTTTTGTTTCCAACATGACTTTCACTGTTTCGGCTACCAATACAATGGGTCTAATCATGCAAAATTTATATGACTATGAGGATAACTTAATTTACTGGTTACTAGGTTTTAGTATTCTTTTGAATATTCTATCATTTAGGAAGATTATGGTACTCTCTAGAACTCATGCAGGTCAGGAGATTCAGGAGATTCAGGATTCAAAAGAGGCAATAATAAACAAAATAATCAAAAGACTTGAAATGCTTGAAAAAATGATTGGAACTGGTGAACAGAGTAATAAGGCACAAGGACAGGATACAAAGCCAACACCAGCTATTAGAACTGGCTTACCCAGGGTTTTAGCGGCATACCCTATACTTAATTCTGACAAAGCGTCAACTTCTAAAGGCTCAAAGGGAGACAGAGAAGCTAGATGGATGCCAATAGCAATGAATGATCTGAAAGAAATTGAACAGGCTATTGTTACTTTTGGCTTGCAAAATGCATATGTACAGGAAATGATAAGGACTTGGGCTTCTAATGCTAGAGCTACCCCCTATGATTTCCATCAGTTAGTGTCTGCAGTTTTAGATAAGGGACCTTCCTTGATGTTTGGAATTTATTTCAGAGAAGAATCCAAACATATGGAACAGCAAGGAAGAGCAAAAGGTGTCGAGGTTTCCCAAGATCAAATTCTTGGTGCAGGAGAATATGCTGATCCACAGGTCCAAGCTCTTTATGACGATGAAGTACTGCATCTATGTCACCAAGCAGCTTTAAATGCTTGGAATAGGATACAAGATCCAACAAAAAGGGTTGAATCATATACCAGAATTAGGCAGGGACAGAGAGAACCCTTTATTGACTTTTTGCAAAGATTAATTAAGGCTCTGGACGTAGGGGTAACAGACCCGGAATCTAGACGAATACTTCTTGAATCTCTAGCATTTGAGAATGCAAACATAGAATGCAAAAAGATAATTGGGCCTTTAAAGTCTAGATCAGCACCTATGGATGAATGGATTCAGCATACGATGAATGTTGATACATTTAGCTATAATGATGAATCTTGGGTAGGAGAAGCGATTTCCACAGCAATGAGGAGACATCAAACTGCCAGGTGTTTTAATTGTGGAAAATTAGGACATCTGAAAAGGGATTGCAGGCACAGAATTTCTAGAAATAATATCTCCTCTGGGAATGACAAAAATAGGGAACCTAGGCCTTCAGGTATATGTAGGAGATGCGGTAAAGGCCGTCATTGGTCCAACGAATGCAGGTCAACAACAGACAAACAAGGCAATCCGATATCGTCGGGAAACTCCTTGAGGGGCCTCTCGCAGGCCCCCAAGCCAACAGTGGCCCAGTCATTCCCAGTCACAGTGGAGAATGTGCCTCACCAAGAAATCTAAAAGCTCCAATTTCTGCTGTAAAAAGTAATACTAGTCTAAATGGTGAATTACGTGTGGAGGATGAGTCAAAAAACCCAGTAGGACAGAGTAAACGTATATTTTGGCAGACTTCTATTAACGACCAAAGAACAAAGCAAAAAGTCTGTATAAATGGCACTTTTATTGAAGGCTTATTAGACACAGGTGCAGATGTAAGTATTATTACCCCAGAATCTTGGCATCCAAATTGGCCTCTTCAAGAGGTAGATGTTCAGTTTCTGGGAATTGGAACCCTATCTCGTGTAAAACAAAGCACAAGATGGGTGGAATGCATAGGGCCTGAAGGGCAAATAGGAAGACTAAGGCCATATAAAGCCAATATTGCAATAAATTTATGGGGCCGTGACCTGTTACAGCAATGGAATACCCAGATTAACATTCCTGCAGTTCCAGGAACTCATAATTCTGGGAAAGATATGATGAGGTATTATGGAAAAAGGTCACCAGCCATTCAGGCTGTACAAGAACATATAGCAAATACAAAACCTTTAGAGGTACCAACAGCCCTACTTTTAAAATGGCTAACTGAGAAGCCAATATGGATCAAACAGTGGCCTCTAGCTGAAGATAAATTACAGGCATTGGAACAGCTGGTGCAAGAGCAATTAGATGCTCACCATATTGAAGAATCAACCAGCCCTTGGAATTCTCCTGTGTTTGTTGTAAAAAAGAAATCTGGTAAATGGAGAATGGTGACAGATCTAAGAGCTGTCAACAAAGTAATTCAACCTAAGGGCCCACTACAATCTGGAATTCCTTTGCCTTCTCTATTACCAAAAGGATGGCCTCTTATAGTTATTGATTTGAAAGATTGTTTTTTCACTATACCGTTACAAAAAAAGGATAGAGAAAAATTTGCCTTCACGGTGCCTACTTATAATAATTCTCAGCCTAATAGGAGATATCAATGGACTGTCCTCCCACAGGGTATGCTCAATAGTCCTACATTGTGCCAATATTTTGTAAGTAAGCCATTGGAAATAATTCATAAACAATTTCCCAAGTCTATAATTTATCATTACATAGATGACATCTTATTATCAGATTCAAATAAAGATACTTTAGAAAGGATATTTGAAGAAGTAAAGAAAGTCTTGCCTAGGTGGGGATTACAAATTGCCCCTGAAAAGATTCAAAGAGGAAATTCTATTAATTACCTAGGTTACAGAATAGGGTTAGAGAAAATTAAAACACAAAAGACACAAATTAGGAGAGACCGGTTAAAGACTCTTAATGACTTCCAAAGATTGTTGGGAGACATTTCCAGTCTATGACCAGCTGTTGGGATAACACCTGATCTAATAGTTCATTTAAACAAAACCTTAGATGGTGATAAAGATTTGAATAGTCCAAGAAAACTGACAGCTGAAGCAGAAAAGGAACTGACAATGATTGAGGAAAAATTACAGGAAGCACATGTGGATAGGGTGAACCCAAATCTTAGCTGCATCCTAGTCATATTGCCTTCCAGAATCTCTCCTACAGGGATTCTAATGCAGAGGGAAGATATTATTTTAGAATGGATATTTATACCTAATAAACCAAGTAAAAAATTAAAAAATTATGTGGAAAAAGTCTCTGAATTAATTATAAAAGGTAAGCTGAGACTTTGTCAACTAGCAGGTAGAGACCCAGCAGAAATTATAGTGCCTTTTACTACTGAAGAAATAAAAAAGTTATGGGAAGACAATGAACCGTGGCAAAGAGCTTGTGCTAATTTTTTTGGGAGAAATTAATAGCAACTATCCCAAAAGTGGTAGACTTAACCTTATAAAGAGAACTTCTTGGATTCTTCCTAAAATTGTACGTGATGCCCCAATAACTGGAGCCCGTACGTTCTATACTGATGCAAATAAATCAGGGAAAGCAGGTTACAAGTCAGATGAATTGAGTAAGGTGGAACAAAGCCCTTATAATTCTGTCCAGAAAGCAGAATTATATGCCATTCTTATGGTGCTAAGGGATTTTAAAGAACCTCTTAATATAGTTACTGATTTACAATATGCAGAAAGAGTTATCTTGCATATTGAAACCGCTGAATTTATACCAGATGACACAGAGTTGACTTCATTGTTTATCCAGGTACAGGACATAATCAGGAACAGGCTTTGTCTGATGTACATAACACACATCCGGTCCCATACAGGTCTGCCTGGTCCTCTAGCACAAGGCAACGCTGAGATTGATCAATTATTGATTGGAAGCGTGTTGCAGGCCTCGGAATTTCATAAAAAGCATCATGTCAATAGTAAAGGCCTAAAGAAAGAATTTTCCATTACTTGGCAACAAGCTAAGGACATTATAAAGAGATGTCCTACTTGTTCTTTCTATAATCAAACTCCGTTGCCTGCAGGGAGTAACCCAAAGGGTACTAAGAGAAATGAAATCTGGCAGATGGATGTGTTCCACTTTATGGAGTTTGGTAAATTAAAATATGTACACCACACCATAGACACGTATTCAGGTTTTCAATGGGCTACTGCCCTGAGCTCAGAAAAGGCAGATTCAGTAATCACACATTTATTGGAAGTTATGGCCATCATGGGTATACCTGCACAAATAAAGACAGATAATGGTCCAGCATATGTATCTAAGAAAATGAAACGCTTTTTTGATTATTATAATATAAAACACATTACAGGTATACCAAATAATCCTAAAGGTCAGGCAGTTATAGAAAGATCAAATTGTACTATAAAGGATATGCTGAACAAACAGAAAGGGACCGAAAATACCCCCAGAAATAGATTACATAATGCTTTATTAACCTTGAATTTTCTTAACACTAATTAGAAAGGAACGACAGCAGCAGAAAGACATTGGATAATGGAAAAGTCTGCTGAACTAAATCAACCGATTTATTTCAAAGATGTGCTGACCTCTCAATGGAAGCCAGGAGATGTGCTACGTTGGGGAAGGGGTTTTGCTCTTGTTTCCACACGAGAAGAAAAATTGTGGATACCATCAAAATTAATAAAGTTTCGATTTGAAGAGGAGAAACCTCTTGGAAAGGAGAAATGACAACTCATCCACAACGATATTCATACAAGTGGTAAGAAAAACATATAGAATGGGGGCAGGGTTCTGTTCTTATCTCCACAGGAAAACACTCACCTTTGAAAAATTCAAGGGACCCTGGATATTTGGATACTGACAGATGGAAAAATACCTGCCCAATAGGAAATATCAAGAAAACTGAATGGATAAGTAACACATACTAAACCATATTTCTAAATTTATAGAGCTGGTTTTGAAGTTGGACTCTGGCTCAGTCCCTCTCCAATTCCAAGCCTGTTAGTAAGAGAAAAACCCAGAGTTTCTGGAGGTTCTGTCTCATGTCAAGAGCCGTGATATGGGACAGAAAGAAATATGAGTTTAGAAAACATCTTTGCTTTTCTTCATATCTATCATACCTTTCATTGAATATATCTATCATGCCTTTCATTGAATATATATATATATATATGCCTATATATGTCTATATGATTAATGTTTAAGTTTTTTACAATAAACAATGTGTCTTTTCTGAAGTGACATTTGAAGTTTCCAGGAAGAAGATGGGGCCCCACAACAACAACTCTACCTGGTTGATATGACGTCATGATATTGATAGCGCTACTACAAGACCTGTTTTGGGTACCAGCTGCAAAAGAAGATCCCAACTTGGTTAGCTGAAATGGTGCACATCCTGTACAACATTCTGGCCAGACCTCCACAAAATACTCAGAGACTATTTGCAATTTTAAAAGACATTGATCTTGAAATTTAACCATCATTTTACTTCCACAGGATCCCCCAGAAAGAACATCGCCCCCATGACAGCTGGAAGTAATTCTAGAGGACGACATCCCCTCTCCCAGTAAAGTTTGCCCCTGGGTTTAGGGGTTTAGGGACATCATTTAGGGGTTGGGAGGTTGGGGGAGGAATTTTATAAGCTCAGGGATCATTTTGAAAAAAAAAAAAAGAGGGTGACGGGATAATAGATTTGTAATTGTGAGTTATAATTTTTAGACAAATATATTGGTATTGATACTTGTATATTGATACAAAGTTAAATTATATTGACTATTGTATGCATGCATGTTTCTGCCCCTGTTTAAAATATTTTTTTAGGTATTGACATATATTGTATCGATATTTACCATATTGCAATGTATATTTGTACATTGTTTATATTTGGAGGTCATTATCCTCATTTGTTACACAGATGTTTATTGATGTTTATTGTCTTAGTCTTTAAGTTAGATAGATATTGAGAATTATATAGATTAATAGTCATCTAAGTTTGCCATTTATAATTAGACTAATTAGGTTATTTAGATATATAGAGATTATACTCAGTATAGATAGATGATCTTCAACCTCCTCAAAGAGCTGTAGAAAATGGCCTTTAATCTAACTCAGAGTTTTGTGGTAGTGAGACACAATTGCTCCTGGCAACACCGCTCTATTCCCGAGAGAATGTTGAGCACCAAAGACACTCCACCTGGAGCCTTTCTTTTTGACAGAACTGGCCTTGGGGCAAAGAAATGCCCATACCTCAACTACTGACAGAGATACAGAGTGTGCATCAATGGATAAAACAGGACTGTCGGCCGGGCGATGGTGGCACACGCCTTTAATCCCAGCACTCGGGAGGCAGAGGCAGGCGGATCTCTGTGAGTTCGAGACCAGCCTGGTCTACAGAGCTAGTTCCAGGACAGGCTCCAAAGCCACAGAGAAACCCTGTCTCGAAAAACCAAAAAAAAAAAAAAACAGGACTGTCATATCCTGCCAAGACAGGGTAAGATAGTTTTGAAAAGTTGCTTGCCGTTGAAAATGGTATGTCAGTGATGTTAGGCCTTAGCCAAAGTTGGTTGCTTCAACGCTGCAAATGTGACTTTGGGTGATTGCCCAGGTAGCTAGTTGTCCCTGTGATTTGTTGCAGGTTTTGGAAGTTGTTTTACTGAACTTCCTAATTACCCAGGTAACATTATTTCCCTTCTCAGATCTTTGATGGGGTTGAAGACTATATAACTACAGTTACTTTTCTCTCATGACTTGGCCAAGTTATTTATTATACAAGTCCTAAGCTAGTTAGAATAGGATATTTGTACTTATTGTATATAATTTCATAGTAGGTTTAGAACTCTCTTACTTAAACAAAAAAGGGAGGTGTTGCAGGAGGTCTTTCTGCCCCTCCAACCAATAGCTGCTGAGATACCAGCCCATTGGGGCGTGGTTTCTCTCCATTCATAAAGCCTCTATTTCCTTCTGCTCGCTCTCTCTTGACTTCCTGCTGGTCTGGCGACTAGACTCTTTTCTCTAGTTGTGCAGAGAGCTGTTGTCCGGGATCGTGATCTGTAAGTTTTCCCTCTTTAAATAAATACTACCCTAGTAATAGTAATCCCAAACTGGTGTGGCATTGTTCGTGGTTTACGCCTTTATATATATATATATGTGTGTGTGTGTGTGTGTGTGTGTGTGTGTGTGTGTATGTGTGTGTGTGTGTGTGTGTGTGTGTGTGCGTGTGTGATGGTTTGGGGTATAATAAAACAATGAAAGGGACTAAGAAGTAGAATAAATGATGATTTAGAAGAACATGTTGCATTATCTCCAAAATTGAGATAGAGACAGGAAACTTGAAAATTTCCAATATTTGTTGAAGTGTCATAAATTACACAGACATTAAGTCACAAAATCACAGAATGAGGTCACGTGCTGATCATCAAAGAGTTATAATAGCAGCAGAGCAGGTTGAAGAAATTTGAGTAGTGCACAGGAAGCTGTCGTGAGGATGGGGGATTGAGGAAGAGAAAGATCAAAACCATAAAATCTCCCTATACTATGTTGTATTCTATTCTATTGCTAATTTTTATTGCCAGTGTCATACTTTCTCAACTTTAAAAATTAAACCACTATAGCAAGACCTAGGCCATAAAGAAAGGACCACTGCTGGACATGTGCTGTTGAGCTATATAAGAAAGCTAACTGAGCAAGCTAGAAGTGGACTAGTAATCTTTGTTGCTCTGTAGCCCCCTTCCTCCAGCTTTCTGCCTCAAACTCTAGCCCTGAATTCTTTCAAAGATTAAGATGTGACTTCGAAGTAGACACTGACATACACCTTTCCTCCTCGTGTTATTTTTGGTTAGAGTGTTGTATCCCAGCACCAGTAAAGCAAACTAGTATAGTAAGTCTTCGTATGACAACACATTATACAAGAAGGACAGTGTTCTCTATAGTGTTTAAGATGTACTGGTGTCTCATGGATAAGGATTATTGTAAAATCTGTATTCAAGCACAAAAAGAACAGAAAGGCTGTTTATTCCACATTTGCTGAGGCCCCTAAAATAATCATTTATAAAATATTTCGGGATTTCTCTTTCCTGCATCTTCAGGTTTGTCCATGGTTTTCCTTGACAAACATTCTGTGCTCCAGCATCTTCAATAAACTGAGATTCCCATGGATGCTTAGGCTTCATTCCTTCAGCCCCAGGTATCACCCTCTCTGCAGACTGTGCCAAGCTGACATGCAAAACTAACCATCACTTTCACTTCTTGGAGTTTCTATTGCAGTTTGAGCTTCATATTCACCACCTCACTTACAGCTCTTAGTGCAGACTGGGAGGACACCCTGTGGCACACGGTCAGTCTTAAAACATTTTCCTTTGCAATCTTTTTTGAAACATTCTTTGCCAAACAAGTACAGCATTTTTTATTTCTGAGTAAACAGACTCACATGGTTGTTTCAGAGGTGTTCCAGAGACTGGAGTTCTAGATGGAACCCATGAGACTTCGGTTGCTATGGATTCTCTGTGCCTGGAAGTTTGATATACTGATATATAACAACCCCCACAAAAACCTAATAAAACCCCTCAGTATCCAGTCTTGTGTGTGCAGTAAAATCCAGAATTGTCTTCTTCTCAAGGGAAAGCCTTTCAAATGAATTTACCATTTAACACTCTTGAGCTTTCCATGGATGCTGAGTGCTGGGTTTCTGAAATGCTCTGCAAACTTCTTTTCCACAGTGTTGGTGAAAGCAACATGTCTCTCATTTTAATACTACTACATTTTTCAGAAATCATGGTTTCATTAACTCCTAATTGGCACAGCCTTTCTGACCAAACTACAACAAGTTGAGTATTTTTCCTTGACTTTCTTTTAATATTCTGTGACCTAGACAAAAGCAATTAGCAATAACTATGTCACACCTCGAATGCTGCGCTGCTTTAAACAACCCTGACAAGATGATCAGCCTCTTTCCCTTAAACTCAGTTTCCCAAAAAGTTTCAGGACACAGGGGCAACATATAACTTAATTCTCTCTTTTTCCTCTTTTCTTTTCTTCCTTTCTTCCTTCCTTTCTTTTATTCATGAAATGTAATAAGATTGGCTTCTACTCAAATCCCTAATAAAGTTCTCATTCTCATCTGAAAATTTAACACATTCTTTCATGTCTTTATTTTTATCCTCAAAATTTGGTTCCAGCATAATCACTCATTAGAGTAAAATTGCAATGTACAAAGCTCTCTACCGCCAATTTTCAAACCCTTCTAAATTCTTTCCCCAAACCCTGGCCCCACTACTCTGGTACCAATTGTTTCAGTCAGATTGTACTTTATTTGACAAAAAACATAACTTTTGGCAAAGAATTTAAGTGACAATGGTTGGTTCAGTTCATTGGTTATAGATTTTAGTTCTCAGTATTTGTTTCATTGATTCTGTTTTTGTCATTTTTCTCCTGTGGTGTGATATAACATGGCAGAGGGATTCCCTGATAGTGATTTCTGACCCCAGACAAATGGAAAACACACAAGATACACTTAAATGTTTGTCACTGTTTATCTTCTTCCTGAAGCTGTGCTCTTTCTCCTAATGTTTACATGATCTCCTGAAGCAATGGCCTACCTATCTACCAACCTGTGCTCATGATCTTTCAGGAATATTTAACATTCAGATTACAACACTTTCTTCTCTTGAAATGGAAGTGAAGAAATTGGCTGCAGTATAGGAAAGGGTAACTATGTAAAGGGTTGATTTGAACCTTGATTGAGACGCATCTTCAGAAGTCAAATATTAAGGTAGCAATGTATCACAGAGATAAGAGAACATCCCTCTTGGGGAGCATAGCGCCTACTCCTAATCTTTCCAGCTAGAGTGTAAAGACAGAGGTTTTCTAGCTGACAGATTATATGATTGCTATTTTCCACCAAATTTCCTTGATGTCTAAGACTCATGAATAGATCAGAAAACATAAAGAACCTTAACACTCTACCTTTGAAGGAAAAAAAAATTCTCATGACAAGAAGCAAGTGAGCAAAACACGTCAGAATAGCCAGGTATATATATTAGAAACACAAACAAAATAAATCAGAGAGAGAAAAAAAAGACAGAAACCGGTTGTGTCCGTATTTTTTTCTTCTTCTTCTTCTTCTTCTTCTTCTTCTTCTTCTTCTTCTTCTTCTTCTTCTTCTTCTTCTTCTTCTTCTTCTTCTTCTTCTTCTTCTCCTTCTCCTTCTCCTTCTCCTTCTCCTTCTCCTTCTCCTTCTCCTTCTCCTTCTTATTCTTATTCTTCTTCGAGACAGGTTTTTCTGTGGCTTTGGAGCTTGTCCTGCATCTAGCTCTTGTAGACAAGGCTAGCCTCGAACTCACAGAGATCTGCCTGCCTCTGTCTCCCAAGTGCTGGGATTAAACGCATGTGCCACCACTGCCCGGCAGTGTTTAGTATTTTCATACAGAAGATGAAATCTAGACAAGGAATATCTTCAGTCACTAAAAGATACTACACAAATAAATAACATCATGAACACTGTAAAAGGAAAGGACTACTCTGAATGATGTCCTTACCCCAATTCTTGAAATTTTGGTGCAATATTCAGTATGTCAGTTAGTATTTGTACATGCAATTAAAGGTAAGGCATCGGAAGGATCTCTCTGTGTTTGCATGTGTATAACAATAATACTTATTGTTATAAAGGAATCATTCATAAATTTGAGAAAGATAGAGTTAGGTCAGGAGGAAATAGAGTGGGAAGGAAGGAATTGATAGAAATGCAGTATTTATTTAAGAAATTCTAAAAGAAATAAAAAAGTTGATTTTAAGTACCATGTTGTTGTCTTTAAGATAGAGGACGTAACAAGTAGAGGGCTTATTGAAGATTCTAAAGTCAAAACAAAGAAATTGCCACTTTTGTCTCTAAAAGTCCTAAAAGGCGAATCAAACTGATTCCCCTCAAATTAAAGGAATGTCTGTATACTTTGTTTGTCTTCATGATGAAATATTACCTTTAAAGGTCATAGTAAAAGTCAAATAAACACTTTCCTCTCCAAGTTGGTTACAGTAAAGTGTTTCATCACCTCAACAAAAACAAACTAGGGAAGGTAGTTAGTTTGCTTGAGTTGTGCAAGATAAAAGTGATTGTAGATGAAATTACAATGGCAGCAATGTGTGTTAAAATGATGTAAGAAAATGTGAGTTTATGGAGAAGTTATAAATGTACTATGATAATTGTTAAAGATTGCTTACAAGAGTTTTACATATTACCATAAAATTGTAAATTGAAATTTTTCTATGGTAAAAGTGAATTTAAAGATGGTTTAGGTTTAAATTATACATCTGGGGACATTCAGGTGGATAAGGCATTGTTTCTAGATAATAAATATGAAGAAAACTGAAGGTAATTGCTTTGGTAGCATTACACTGTGTATGTATGCACACAAGTGTGTGGGTATTTGTACCATGTACATGTTTGTATGTGCTTTGGTGACCTCTCATGGTCAAGGTCTTCTTTACTGTCTTTAGTGCATTTTTTTTTTTTTTTAGGAACATGGTTTTCCACAGTTCTATAGTGGTTTTGAAGACTTTAGTGACAAGAAACTTTTTATTATGGCTACTAAGATTAAAGTGGGTCTTTCTTCTCCAATATATTACCAAACTAGAAATCACCACACTTACTACTGCCCACTTTAGGTCTCCTGTTACATTATTTTTGTCTCAGCTAATGGCTTGGAGATCAATACTGCTGCAGTAGCCTGAAAAAGATAGACATTTCTAGCTTCTGTGTATTTACAGAAAGAATAACAGAATTCATGAAATTATTATTTGACAGTCACTTCATTTATTTATGCTGAAATAAAAATTGACAGTGTGTCCTCAAGGTTGTTATCTTATCATTGACTTATAAAACTCACATTCCCTAATTTATGTATTAAAGTAAATTATATTTTTGCATGTTGTTTATAAAAGAAATCCTATAATTATTGTTTTTCCTTGAAAATAATTTCAATACATAGTGAAATAAAAAGAATATTTATAACAAAAGCATGAAAAAATAAGCCCCTTCAAATTAAAGCAAGAAAATACAGAACTCTGGTGAAATGAGTACGCAATCTTTTTTTTGTAAGATTTATATATATGTATATATATATATATAATTTTTATTTTATTTAAAAGAAACAAAAAAACTGTATTTTTTCATTTTACATCCCAATCTCAGTTCTCTTCCCTCCCCTCCTCTCATTCCCTCACTTCTCCTCCACAACACCTCATCCAGTCCTCAGAAAGGGTAAGCCACATTGTTTGACGAAGGGCCCTCCCTACTATATCTAGGCTGAGCAAGGTATCCGTCCAAAAAGAATTGGATCCAAAAAGCCAGTACAAATAGTAGGGATAAATCCTCGTGCCACTGCCAAGTGGCCCCACAGTCTGCCCCAGCCATAAAACTGTCACCCACATTCTGAGGGCCTAGTTTGGTCCTATGCTGGTTCCTTCCCTGTCTGGCTGGAGTTGATGAGCTCCCATTAACTCAGATAGGCAGTTTAAGTGGGTATCCCCATCATGGTCTCAATTTCTTTGCTCATATTCTGACTCCTTCCACTCTTCGACTGTATTTCTATCCAGTCTTTCTGGATTTCTGTGCTTCACTGTGAATCTCTGCCTCTGCTTCCATCAGTTGCGGAATGAATGTTTCATGACGACATTTAAGATAGTTGTTTATCTGACAACAGGAAAAGGCCAGTTCATACCCTCTTCCCTATTGCTTAGGGTCTTAGTTGGAGTCATCCTGTGGATTCCTGGGAATTTCACTAGTTCCAGGTTTCTTACTAGCCCCATAATGGCTCCCTCAATCAAAGTATCTCTTTCCTTGTTCTCCATTGCTGTCCTTCCTCCATTTTGACTATCAGTTCCCTCAAGTTCTTCTCCCCTCTCCCCTTCTCCCCTCCTCTTCCCCTTTTACCTTTCCTTCTTCCCCCACCCCTATGTTCACAATTTTCTTGTCTATTACCCACTCGCAGGGGGATCTGTATATTTTACTCTGGGTTCTCCTTGTTATTCAGCTTCTGTGGGGTTGTGGCCTCTAGGCTCGTTATCCTTTATGTCTAATATCCTATGAGTGAGACATAACATGTTCCTCTTTCTGGGTCTGCGCTATCTCACTCGGGATATTTATTTCTAGTTCCATCCAATGGCATGCAAATTTCAAAGATGTCATTGTTTTTGACCACTGAGTATTACTCCATTGTGTAAATGTAACACATTTTCTTTAGCTATACTTTGGTTGAGGGGCACCTGGGTTGCTTCCAGGTTCTGGCTATTACAAATAATGCTGCTATGTTCATAGTTGAACAAATGTCCTTGTAGTATGATTGAACATTCTTTGGGTGTGTGCTCAAGAGCAGTGTTGCTAGGTCTATAGGAGGCTGATTTCCAAATTTCTGAGAAACTGCCATACTGATTTCCAGTGGTTGTACAAGTTCGCATTACCACTAGCAATGGGGGAGTGTTCCACTTACTCTGCATTCTCTCCAGCATAAACTATCATTGGTGTTTTTTAATCTTAGCCATTCTGAGAGCTGTAAGATGGTATCTCAGAGTCATTTTGATTTGCGTTTCCCTGATAGATAAGGATGTTTAACATTTCCTTAAGTGTCTTCCAGCCATTTGAGATTCTTTTGTTGAGAATTTTATGTTTAGATCTGTACCTCATTTTTTAAATTGGATTATTTGGAATTTTGATGTCTAGTATCCTTCTTTAGATTGGGAATATTTTTTTCTATGATTTTGTTGAATATATTTTCTGTGCCTTTGAGTTGGATTCCTTCTCCTTCTTTTATCCATATAATTAGATTGGGTCTTTTCATGGTGTCCCAGATTTCCTAGATGTTTTATATTAAGAATTTGTTGGATTTAACATATTCTTTTACCAAAGCCATTATTTCCTCTATAGTATCTTCAACACCTGAGATTCTCTCACATCTTTTGTATTTTTTGGTTATTCTTGCTTCTGTAGTTCCCATTCATTTACCCAGATTTTCCATTTCCAGAATTCCTTGATTTGTGGGTTTTTTTTTTCTTTATTTCAGTTTTCAAGTCTTGAACTGTTTGCTTTAACTGTGGTTTTTTTTTTTTTGTTTTCTTGGGGTTTCTTTAAAAGATTTATTGATTTCTTCCTTTTGTTGTCTTGTCCTCCATTTCTTTAAGGAATTTTTAATTTCCTCTTTAAAGATCTCAACTATCCTCATAAATTTACATTTAAAATTGACTTCTTTTGCTTCCTCTGGGTTAGAATGTTCAAGTCTTCCTATTGTGTGACAACTACATTCCAGTGTTACCATGTTGCTTTGTAGTTGTTGAATGACTTCTTGCATTAGTTCCTACCCATGTCTTCTTCCAATTAGTGTTGCAGTGTCTTTACCTCTTGGTCCAATCTTTGCAGGTGTTGTGTGTGTCTTTGGGAGCTATTCTTGGTCTGCTCTGTACTGTTTGAGTCTCAGGGAACTGCTGAGGTCTCTCTAGGTCTTCTCTTCTTAATCTGCTTTCTTGGTCCTCTCTGTGCAGTCACACCCTGTGCTTCAGTGTTTCTCTGAGGTCGCAGGAGGAGAAGAGGGTTTGGTGGTATAGTAACTTGTAGCTTACAGCATCTGACTGATGGGGTGGGGGTGTAGGATCAGTCTACCTGCTGGAAGCTTGCCAGCTGGCTGGCTAAAGAAGCTGAGACAGATGGAAGGGCCTGGGCTTTTGCTGAGGTACCAAGGGCCTAGAGAGTGGGGTACACTGCTGTTTGCGTGCTCACTAACCTGTTGGTCCTCTCTGTGCAGTCACAGAAAGTGATTCCATGACTCTGCATTCCGTAAACCTCCCTATCTTGATGTTTTTAACCTGGGTAAATCGCTATTCTTCATCTGGACTTTATTCCCTTAATTAATCATAATCCCTAATAATGTATGATTTGTCTTCATATTTAAAACATATATTATTAGAATTACTGAGAATATATTCTTATACCATAGCGTATTTGAATTTAACATATGCTCCTGTTTTAGTTACCCAGTGTTTCCCAGGTGTGTATTAGTCTGCTTCTTAACTGTCCTTGTATGCGTGTTCCTGCAGGGACCATTGCTGATATTGTGAGGATTTGTCCATAAGTAGATTTGTTGTTGTATAGGATAATTTCTCTAGAATAAGTGCTCCAATATGGAATGATATGTCAGAGGGATAGTGAATTTTTAGGTCTTTTTAAGGAAAGAAAAGTAATTGTTCACCAAAATCGTGCCGCAGCTAATTTCCACTTCCATGCATACACAGGTGCTAACTCTTTCAAATGCACAAAGGAACTTGCTGTTTCCAAATCTATGCCAGTCTGATAGATGGAAAGCTTATAGTATGACAGCACAGCTGGGGTTTGTTTCTACAGCCATTAATATCATTGAGCATCTTTAATGTTATTTTTGTTTGTGTGTTGTCTAAGTTTCTTCATGCCTTCCACCAACCTCCACCAAACTTTCTACATGGTTGCTTACAGTTTTGATATTTAAGAACCCATTATTGTCTTCAATATTATTGCATTACCAGTTAATGAGTTGCAAATTATCTGTCATAGCATTTATCATAGCATGGTACTTCTGCTTTCAATATAATGATATATTTGTAATGTACCACAAGGAGAATTTTTTGTTTTGGTTTTGTTTTCTGAGACACGGTTTAAAAGCCATGGCTGACCTGAAATTTGCTTGGCAGACCAGGTTGGTCTTGAACTCACAGAGATCCACCTGCCTCTGCCTCCAGAGTTTGGGGATTAAAGACATGTATCTCCACACCCAGCATAGAAATGCTTAATTAAAATTGTTTATTAATTTTTTCTCTTATATTGCAATCTTTATGTTGGATTAAAATAATTTCTTATCTGGAGGTTATATACTTCCTGAACTGCCTGAATGTTCTTATAAAATTTCATAAACATTGTTAAGTATATTTTGTATTTTAGAATTTTGTGACTGATTTCATTTAAGGTGTCTATTTCCATAACCAGGTTTGTGGTTTGGTCAGCCTCCACTAGAATAGTCAGTACATCACATTATCTGGACAACCACAGCTTCACAATCAAACAAGAACTTTACTGCAGTTCATCCTCAGTCTTCAGAATGTTCTGACTCATTTTGTTACCAGGACCTGTTCTGCTGCTTTGACCACCAAGATGCAGGGTCCTCTATCCTGATTGCTTTATGCGATGTGTTAGGGGGCTCAGCTCTCCTGTTCTCATGCACTTAGGGCTGGCTCACTCCCACTATCCTCAGAACCCTCCCCACCGCCACCCCTGCACTTGGGAAAGAGGCCCTACTCCTCATGGTAGGCAGGTATCTCACCTGGGAAGCACACTAGAGCTGACCTGTGGTTGCCACTTAGGTGAGTGGATTATGAGGGCAGGAAAGCTGACCCAGCCCCTCCCCATCTGCCACTTGGCTGCATGGGTGAGGGGAAGATGCCCTTATCCCTCCACCCTTTGCTAACTTTGCAGCGAAAAGAGCTAGCTCCAGGATGACTAGAATGAGAGAATCAGGCTTGCTCCCAACACACCAGGTGCAACGCATAGGAGAGAAGGCCCTGCACCCCTTCTGGGCAGCGCTGTTGTTGTGTTTCATTTATATTTTAATAAATAAAACTTGCCCGGAGATGATAGAGTAAAACAGCCCAACTGGTCAGCCTTATAGACCAGGAAGTGGTAACACACACCTTTAATCCCAGTAGCCACATTAGTTGCCATAGAAATTGGGCATTGCATGCCTTAAATCCCAGGGGTGCATGCCTTTAATCCCAGAACTAGAGAGGATTTTAAAATAAAAGGAGACAGCTCTCAGTCTTAACCCCATTCTGAGATTCCTGGCTGCAGGATCGCCATTTCAGGGTGAGGTTGAGGTAAGAGCCAGTGAGTGGCTGCTTTGCTTTTTGGATCTTCAGGTTTAAGCCCAATATCTGACTCTGAGTTTTTATTAATCTAGTAACACACTAGAGCATTGGCTTCATAGGTGCCTGAGAAGCAGAGCCAATTTTCCTTTTGCAATATCAAGCGAGGGCTGGACCAGCCATACCAAGAACAGTGAAAGGCGGCAGGCGGCAGGCTCAGGGCAGCATTGTTCCAATGATCCTCGGGTTACGGACATCTCCTCATACTCCAGCTGCAGCAAAACCACAGGCACAGACAAGACCCTAGGCAGCATGTTGGGACCACATGCTATCAAGGCCCAGGTGGCAGCACAGACCCCTCACATCTGCATGGCTCCAGCAGCAGCAAGGCCCGAGTATATCAACCTGGTCCCAGCAGGCTGATTTTGACATCTTATCTGTAAGAGGACCTTAGTTACTTTTCAATCGTTTCTACTTATCTACTTATCATTCACACGTGTCTACTACTTCTAGGCCCTCTGTATATCTGCTATTAATGTGAGTAGAGACAGAGAAATCTTCTTACTCATGTACTGATACACACAGCACTGAAGCTCTCAATTCCCTTTTGAAGTAATGAAGGCACAGAATTTCATATTCTTTCGCATTAAACTTGCTGATGAGTACTTACATTTAACGTACATCTCAAATTTACATATATTTTCCTTAAACTTCACACAATCAAAATTTACACTAGATATGATGTGAAATTTCCCGGAAGAGCACAATTAAGAAAACAAAAATATATTTATTTCCCACCAATTTGTGTGAAACTCACGAGCAATATGCTCATTTTTGCTGCAAATAAAATTAAAGTACATAAAATTAACCAATTCTAATACTTACTATGAAGATTGGGGTAGGCTCTCAACATTGTTGTAAAGTCTGCAAATTGAAAGAGCTAAAGCAAAAGGCTTTGCTTAATTAACAACCACCCAGTGGTAAGGGAAAACCACAACACACTGGCTCTTTCTACTGTTCTTTCCATACCAGTGTTTGACTCCCAGGTTCTGGAATGTACTCTTAATGCTGTCACCATCCCGTCCCTGTTGTTGGAGCTTCTTTTCCTCATGTGGAAGGCTGACCTTGTCTGGGAGGAATGCTTGGTTTCTTCCCAGAATCCCTCTATTAGAGGCAACTGCTGCATGAGTAGTCCAAGGTCCTTTATGTCTTTGATGGTCCAACTTGAATGCCTATCACATGGTGGTCTGCAAAAGACCCCCATGATATTAAGCTTGATTGGTAAATAGATCTTAATATCTGTTTTGCTGTCTTTATTCCATTCTTGCACTACCTGTATTTCCTAGAAATACGAGAGCTGAGGAATTGGACTGGAATGCTTTTGTCCAGGAAAGGTCACTGGACAATCCATAGCAAGGAAGAAGCTGTGCTAGGGCTCAGATCCACGGGATGGTGTTTATAATGGTACAGATGTCTGTCCCAAAGGCAATAGAAATTCCTTTGCTGGTATAGAGTGGGATATTGATCACATCTGGCATGTTCTGGCATCACAGTCTTAGCTACTTTTCCAGTTATAGAAGGAGACTTCATAGTTTATACTCAGATTTTTTTTTCAAAGTCTACTTGCATCTGTTTTTCTCAAGAAGGTAATACTTAAGCTCTTCCCATCAGTGAAAAACAAACATATTATTTTTAATGGACTATCTTTCTGTGTACAGTATTTCCTTTCTTATGGACCCAATTCTGTTCACAGGCTTCATCTGTCAAACACTGCTCAATCTTCTGATATGCCTACTAACTGATGAATGGATAATGACAATGTGATCTGTTGACATAGTGGAGTGTTATTACACTGTTAAGATGAAATTTACAAGAAAATGGATGGAAGTAGAAACAAACTGTCTGAGTAGATAGTTCAGACACAGATAGACAAATATTTCATGTTTTCTTTTATTTGTGGATATTAGCTTTGAATCTTCAGATATGTATGTTTCATTTGGAACCTTTATAGATTTCAGGAAATCACTAAGGAGCCATTAGAGAGAAAACTTCTTCTTCTTCTTCTTCTTCTTCTTCTTCTTCTTCTTCTTCTTCTTCTTCTTCTTCTTCTTCTTCTTCTTCTTCTTCTTCTTCTTCTTCGTCTTCAATAAAGAGTTGCTTGTATCATAGAACAATGGAAAAGCAAGCTGGTACTGACCTGAAAGCTCAATGCCCTGACAACTGGTTAGCTTTCATAATTTTGGAAACAGATTTATATAAAAAAGTAATCAATTTTTGTGTTTTGAATGCTTTCGTTTATTTTGTATTCTATTATTTTACTTTGTTGTTTCTGCTAGTAACTAAAATGAATTAATTGTGGGTTATCAACAGCAAAACCAAGAAATATTAACCACAAGAGCTTGTTTTGTTTGTTAATTGAATTATAAATTGTGTTTAATAAGATTAAAAACAGAGCTTAATATCATTGAGTATGCTATGTTCTTCTGCATTCTTCTCTATGGCACTGGTGACAATTCATTATCTGTTTCTCAATGCAGTTCTAAAATTTATCCCACTTGTATAAATTATCAGTCATTAAAATAAGATTTATTGCTGGGTGGTGATGGAGCACGCCTTTAATCTCAGAGTGTGGAGTCAGAGGCAGGTGGTGTATCTGTGAGTTCGAGTACAGCATGATCTACAGAGAAAGTTCTGGGACAGCCTCCAAAGCTACAGAGAGAAAACCTGTCTCAACCCTCCCATCTCCCCACCCCCCAAAAAGAGAAAAAAAAAAACAAGAAAGAAAAGAAAAGAAAAAAATGTGACTTTTCAATAACAATAAATTCCATGTAAGATAGGTCAGAGAACTCTAAGTGGGAAAAGAATCCCTCAATATTTGGGTATGTTTACTTTTTAAATTCATCAGCAGGCATAGGGATAACAAGATGACTTTAGACTAAGAAAATCCAAGGGAGTCAGGGATTGTCAGCAATGCTGGTAGAGTGGCTATTCTTGGCGGTCAGCTTGACTATATCTGAAATGAACTATAATCCAGAAATGGAGGGCACAACTGTGATCCAGATCATGAGGCAAGAAGACAACATGTCCTTCTTCTGGAAGCCTATATGAGGATAACAGAAGAAGAAAGGTTTATTCTTCCCCTGCTTGTTCTTTCCTTGTCAGCACATCCATTCCAGCTAAGACATTCAGTCTCATGGGACTGAGAAGCTTCTAGATTCTTGGACTTTTCATTGAAAACTATTCACTCTTGGACTTCAACCTGTAAGTCATCTATCTATCTATCTATCTATCTATCTATCTATCTATCTATCTATCATCTATCTATCTATCTATCTATCTATCTATCTATCTATCTATCTATCTATCATCTATATGACTTACAGTATATGTATGTATATGGAGAGAGAGTGATTTATTCCTTAAGTCCTGTAACTCTAGAGATCCTTGACTAAGAGTTCTTAGAAACCCATTAGAAGTTCTTAGAAACTCTGGAGGCCTTTACTTGAGTTTCCATGTGGTAAAAGAAGCAGAAATAGCTGTTAATGAGAGTATTATACAATTTTTTTTGAATTTTTAAAAAATTATATATCTACTTTTTAAGGAGAATTAATAAAATAGCATGGGGAGGCAGATATAAATGTGATGCTTTTTGTTGATTATATATTCACAGAAACACTATACAGAGATTTCAAGTAAAGAATATGGATTTAAGACCAGTCAAGTATTACTGTGTTCAAATGCATTATTATGAATTTTTACAGTAGCCAATTATTACTGTAGTTTTAAGTATTTTCCATTAAAAAAAGAAGAAGCTTTTTGATAGTTCAAGTTACTATCTATTTGTTGCACACAAATTTCCATTCGCAATAAATTTGTTTAATTGTAGTTAATGGAAGAGAGACTTTTGTCTACAAGTAATACATTCTTTTCCCAGGAAATCTAATTTAAGTCCCATTATATGAACTGTAAATCTACATTACATAGTTGTAGCTACTGTCCTACCTTTCCTCCATACTTTACAAGATAATACTTTAAATATCTGAGATATATCTTGTAAATCTTTTCGCTTTAGGTCTTTCTAAAATTCATGTAACTTAGTTTCTGTTTGTGATCTTTTCAGGTCTCAATATAGCATGTCTTATCAAAATTAATGAGTAATATGTCATCTGATATAATACTCCTTTGGTTTATGTAGGAGAGATTATAGTTAATCCTCTCTGTTTCAATGATAGGAATATTGATATTTTATTAGACTCTAAAGACTGGTTATCTACTGCAAACAATTATCTCATGTATTTCGTTCATAGGAAGTCTTTGTGTCCCAGATGTTTTTAACATGAACCCATAATTTTCTGTTAGAAATTGTGTGAACTATTGTTGAACTTAAAGCTTAATTATAAATTGTGTTGACTTTATGATTTTTGTCCTCTATTACTCTTTTGTCTACTGAATATATATGTATTTTCTCTTCTGATAAATGCTACACAGATAACAGGCAAGTGAAGGAAATGCCATGAAATTTATCACAAGGTGAAATTAATGAATTTATTAGTGCCTCTTCTTTGCAAGGCTCCAGGTAATGAATTAATGGGAGCAGGTAAGGAATGAAGAAAAGACAGAAACTCGAACACAGCAAAGCTGGGGTTGTGTGGGCCAGGCTCTCCAGTGGAGAAACCATAGCATCCTGGAAGCTCGGGATGTTTATTATATGCAGTTGAACAGTGAAACAGAGTCATTGCATGAAGCTAACTGAGGAAACAGGGTTACTGCCTATAAAGCTGAGCAAGGAAGTAAGGTTTATTCAATACAGCTGTACCAAGGAGGTAAGCCTAGCTAATCATAGTAGAGACAGTCTCTGTAGGGAATTAGTCCTTAGGCCATAAGTATCTCAGGGAAGAAAACTACAGTGGATTTATTTATATTTTTAGCACATACTATCAATATTCTTATTCAGATCATGAAGAAAGCTTTTGATATTTCTCATGGAGTTGAGTCATTGAGGTCCTTGAGTTTGACCTGCCCTTAACAAACAATATATGTTCACTTAGGAGTTCATTGCTCCCTACAGTTTAGAAATAAGTTTAATTACTAAAATCTTTTGGGAATTCACCTAGCTACATTACCTAAACAATATTTTAGAAACATTAAGATATATAAACACTGGGTTCAATTGTCTAAGCATTTGATCCAATTGGTGAAATTTTATTAAAACAGAAAATAAGATCATATCATGAATCATATTTGATGAATCATTTTGTGTTTTAAAAATTCACAATTCTTTCAAGTAACAGTAAATAAATTAGAATAATGATTGAATTTATTATGCCACTTTCCATGTACTTTTTGGGAGCAGTGCTCACAGCTCACAGCTTGGGATTTAGAAAACAGATTAGGAAATTGGTCGATGACAGCTTTGTATCCAGTGAAAATACATAAAGCATTCAGTATACTAAAAATAGTAACAAACGCCCAATGCAATTGTTATAAAGCTCAACAAAATTTTATACACGCCCTCCATTGATTGCACTGTGCTTATCACACATCTATAAGCATGTGATAACATGCAATTTTTGTTGCCAACACTGAGTTACCCAGAGCAACTGCAGTGAGCAATTAGAAATAGTACGATGTCCATTTGAAGATGGGGAGTCAGAAATGCAAAGAGGTTTATCTATTCGTTTCTAGCTAGAGTTTTCACAATGTTAGGTATTTATCAAACAGAAGAATTACATGATGTGAACAGCCCAGAAAACACAGAATGAGTACCAAATTTAGTCGAGAAGTGATGTGGGAGTGGTTTCTTATTAATAAAGAAACTGCCTAGGCCCATTCATTAGGCCCACCCTTAGGTGGGTGGAGTAAACAGAACAGGATTCTGGGAGAAGGAAGCTGGGTCGAGAGGAGTTGCCATGATGTTCACACTCCAGACCGACACAGGCTAGAATCTCCCCGATAAGCACACCATGGGGTGCTGCACAGATTATCAGAAATGGGTTAGGTGGATATGTAAGAGCTAGCCAATAATGGGCCAGGCAGTGATTAAATGAATATAGTTTCCGAGTAATTATTTCGGGGCATAAGCTAACCATGTGGGCGGCCAGGTACAGGGACACAGCCCTGCTGCCCCCTATTTCAACAGAGAAGACTATAGTGTAGGACATGATAATGTTTTCTGCACACAATGACTTCCTTTCTTACACTGTGCATATGTTTACAACAAACTAAGTTTTTTTCTCTTCTTCTCTTCCTACCCTCTTCCTCTCCCATGCTCTTCTTCTGCATAGAAGTAATAGAAAAGAGTGTAGCCTTGTATTTATTACTAAGAATTATATATAAAGCTAATAGTGTGACCTGAAAGTGTCCTAGGAACACCTTTAATAAACCACTAAGAGTAATTTACAACCAGTATATGAAATACACATCACTGGATACTTTGCAAGTACTCATGCAGTTCTAATAATGTCTTTTACTGGAGTTAAATGTTTTCTTTCCAATTAAAAACATTTTAAGGTGATTAGCCATTTGTAGCAAAAATCTTGAACACAGAATTAGTGGAGTTAAAATTAGTGATGATTTAATGTAATTTCAAGTTGTCAAATGCTGACCTTTCGTGTGAAAGCAAATTTATTTCATTCAAATCCTATTGTCTGAGAGAATGATTAATAACTGTGAAAGTATGGCAAACTGTCGGGACAGATAAAAATTTACTAGCTGTATCTAACAGCGCTGACTAGAAATATCAATGGGAAATACGATGTCAAATGACACAGGAGCAAATCTGTTTAGGGTTTGCTAAATAGATTAAAACATGCAGCATTTCATCCTCAGGAGAATGTTAGCCCACTTCTAATGCAATTACAAACCCTATGCTAATGAAGCATTTTTTGTAGAAATTAAGTACACTGAAATTTCTATGTAAAGATTGATGTGAATATTCAAAATACTTACCAGTGAGAAAGGGAGTCTTGCTATATGGGAGCTAGGTGGTAGTAATATGTGTGTTCACACAGGCATTGTAAAACAGGTAAAAAACTGAAATATGCAGATTACCAAAAAGGTGGTGTTCTCAGGCTTTTACACTGGAACTGCCCTGTTCCTGACCTTAACATGAGGCTTACTACAGAATCCTGTAACTTTGTTACGGGAGGGGATACCCCCCTTCCTTTGTCTTACATTCCCCTTTCTCTAATTTGAAAACACAGACTTTGGAGAGAAAACGGAGGCAGGTGTAAATGATGACAACTTTGAAGCCTTAAATACTGGTCCTGGCAAGCCTGAAGACTGGACCAGCAGAATGTGATTAGGGTATCCTTCAAGTGTTGACTGGGAGGAGCCAGTGACCACCACAGGGGCAGGTACTCGGGAATGACCTCTGAGGGAGCAGGCCGAAACCAGCTACTTCTGCAGGACTGGGAAGAGCCAGTAATCTCCAGTGTAACAGGCCTGAGAGAGCAACCTCCTTGGGACCAGCCCCAGGCAAGCCAGTGGCCTTCACTGGAGCAGGCCCAAGACAGGGACATTTGTGAGAGCAGGCCCAAGCAAGTGACCTCTGTGGGATTGGGTCTGAGCCAGTGACTTCTGCATAAGCAGGCCACAGCCAGCAACCTCTGCCAAAACAGGTATAGCCAGTGACTTCTGCTGGAGAAGACCTGAGCCAGTGAACTCAGTGGGCCCAGACCTGAGTCTGCAACCTCCTCAGGACCAGGCCCAAGCAAACGACCTCCATGTGAGCAGGCCCTAGTGACATCCAGGAGTACCAATCAACCTCTGGGAATGCCGAGTGACCTCTGGGGTGACTAGAACTGTGACTCCGACTCCACCATGAATAGCAACCATCTGAGCCATGGATTCAATGGCACCTGGAAGAGTGATCACCAGAGAAACGGCCCCAACCTACACTAATCAGAGAAAAAGACGGGTAGACAAGGTATGAACACACTCAACACCACAAAAAGCTACACGGTACAAGCAAAAACTAGTGGCTATAAAACAGCAAGACTTGAACACCCCAATACAAACAAAGCAGAAGAAAATGACCTAAAAAATAACTTTAGGAAATGTTTGAGGCCCTTAAATGAAAATTTCTCTCAAAGAAATGGAGGAAAACACAAATAAAAAATTAGAAGAAATCAACAAATCTCTTAAAGAAAACCAAGAAAAAGCAATAAAACAGGTGAAGAAAATGGTTCAAAACCTGAAAACTGAAACAGAAGCAATAAACAAAACACAAAATGAGGGAAATCTGGAAATGAAAAATATGAGAACACAATCAGGAATCCCAAATGCAAGCATAAACAGCAGAATACAAGAAATGGAAGAGAATCTCAATCATTGAAGATACCATAGAGGGAAGAGACTCATCGGTCAAAGAAAACATTAAAACGTAAAAAGGTTAACACAACTTTCAAAAAATTTGGGACAGCTTGAAAAGAAAAAAAAAACCTAAGAAGAATAGGGATAGTCCAACTCCAAAGCAGAGAAAATATATTCAACAAATCATAGAAGAAACTTTCCCAACCAGGTTCAAGCTGGATGGGGTCCCACTACTGAGAAGTGGGAAAAGGATATGAGCTCTCACCCTTACCAAGAAGGTATCTCCAATTGACTTCGACTTGCACATGAAACATCAATTTTCTCCAGAGGACTCTCACCAGTGTATAAACCATATTTAAGGATGAGACCATATGAACAGCAATTCATGGCCAACAAAAAATGAACTCCATAATATTTATGTAGGATTTTTGTCTCATATTGTTTTATTTAGATAACTTTTGTCTTACTGGTGTTTTATATATATATCAGCATTTCAGATCTTATGTTTTTATGGTGTGTGTATGTTGTATGCTTCTTTGTTTTTTTTTTAATTATATTTTTTTACTGTTTGGACGGTTGGAGGGAAAGTAAGAGAGGGTATGGAGTTAGTTAGCTCCAGAGAGAGGATATTGGAGGAGTTGCAGAGAGGAAGCAATGATTAAAAATGAATGCAAACTTGTGCAACCACTTTGGAAAGCAGTGTGGAGGTTTCTCAGGAAATTCGGGATTAACCTACCCCTGGATCCAGCAATACCACTCTTGGGAATATACCCAAGAGAGGCCTTATCATACAACAAAAGTATATGCTCTACTATGTTCATAGCAGCACTGTTTGTAATAGCCAGAACATGGAAACAACCTAGATGCCCTTCAATTGAAGAATGGATGAAGAAAGTATGGAATATATACATATTAGAGTACTACTCAGCAATAAAAAACAAGGACTTCTTGAAGTTTGCAGGCAAATGGATGGAAATAGAGAACACTATCCTGAGTGAGGTAAGCCAGACCCAAAAAGAGGAACATGGGATGTACTCACTCATATTTGGTTTCTAGACATAAACAAAGCACATTGAGCCTCTAATACGTGATCTTAGAGAAGCTAAATAAGAAGGAGAACCCAAAGAAAAACATATAGGCATCCTCTTGAATATTAACCTTCATCAGGCGATGAAAGGAGACAGAGACAGAGACCCACATTGGAGCACCCGACTGTAATCTCAAGGTCCAAGTCAGGAGCAGAAGGAGAGAGAGCATGAACAGGGAGCTCAGGACAGCGAGGGGTGCACCCTCACACTGTGACAGTGGGGATGTTCTGTCGGGAACTCACCAAGGCCAGCTGGCCTGGGTCTGAAAAAACCTGGATTAAAACCGTCTTGGGAAAAAACATAGAGACAATGAGGACTACTGAGATCTCTAGAACAATGGCAATGGGTTTTTGATCCTACTGCACGTATTGGCTTTGTGGGAGCCTAGGCAGTTTGGATGCTCACCTTAATAGACCTGGATGGAGGTGGGTGGTCCATGGACTTCCCACAGGGCAGGGAACCCTGATAGCTCTTTGGGCTGAAGAGGGAGGGGGACTTGACTGGGGGAGGGGGAGGGAAATGGGAGGCAGCGGTGGGGAAAAGACAGAAATCTTAAATAAATAAATTTAAAAAAAATGTTGTATAAAAAATTAGTTTTCCATGAAAATACTTAAGCTTTTGTTCATGTTAGCATGTAGGTATGAGTGCAGGAGCATGCACACCATGACACCCATATGAATGTCAGAGGACAATATTTGCAGTCTGTTTTCTCCTTATATTTAGTAGGGTGAGCATTTCTATTGGTTATGCTACTTTTTCCACATGAGTTGGACTTTGAACTTAAGGATATTTTTCCTGTTCAGTCATCTCATCTCTACTTAGAAATGCTGGAATTACAGATGTGTGCCACAGTCCTGAATGTCCATCAGGATCTCTTATTTGCCAGATGTTTTTGTCTCTTCAACATCAGGGCTAATCGTATAGTTTCCGCTTGGGGGAAAATAAACTTTTGTTTTATAGATCCATGCTGGAAATGTACAGTTCATTTAATACCCAAACCATAACCACTGTTCAGGACTCATTATTATTTTGTATTATTCTTCTTTCAGTTACTTTGTATTTAAAAACTGCCACATGGAAGCTGGTACATGGTTACATTTATTATAGTTATTTCAGTTTTTTTTTGCATTATAACATTTGTACTATGATACTCAAGTACATTATTTTAAACATGCATGATGCATTGTCGTAAGTTGCTACCATACTGTATTGCAACATAACAGCTATTAAGTGTTTAAAGTGGTCTATTTAGTGCCAAGTTCTTCATGATTTCCAGAAACTCAATCACTCATACAAATGAGAAAATGCACAAAACAGAAGTGTACATTACTAAGCAGTATAGACTTATGATATCTATGCTAGCAGCAAACAATGGTAAGAATGATGACTGAGCTTTGCTCCATGGCTCCTAGAGATTTCCTGGACTCTCAAGAGACTAAGTACTTTTTCATTCAGTCTCTGTGATGTCTCTTAACTCAATGTCCCCACAGACCAACTCATCACAAGCCCTTAGATTTTCTAAACAGAAGACTTATTTCAGAGCTCACGTTCTGGCTCAGGACACTTGACACAGCAGATGTGAAGTATTACAAAACTAAAAAAAAAATTGTGAAGAAATGTCATTTCTAAAGAACAATGAAAAGTATAGATGATGAATATATCTCAGTTACCTCCACATGTGATGTCATTTTTAATTTCCAAAGCATGTATAGTTTTACTTGATTTCCTCATGACTTAAATGTTTGACACATTGAATATACAAAATCAGTTTGTTTAGGCTCTAATTTCAAATACTCTAGTAAGACCTAGCTGTGTTTAATGGTTATAAATGGCATTGCAAGCTGCTGAGGAATGGAGGTGTGATTCAATTTTAATAAATACCAAAAACAGACAATAGAAATACATTTAAGAGATATTAATATACACAAAAAGCAAACAAAATAGATTTTAATTTCCTGCCAATTAATTGAAAGAATATTAATTTAATGTTTATTATAACTGTTTGAAATAAGCATTTCATGACTTTTAAAGATTCATTTCACTTTTATTTATAACTGTAGTTGTGTATGTGTGTGTGTGTGTGTTTGTGCCTGTAGAGGCAGAAGAGGACTTTGGATACTTTAGAGCCTATGTCACAGGAACTTCTGATCTACCTGGCATGGATGCTAGGATTCAAACTCCCATCCTTTCCAAGAGTAAAAATTGTGCTTTACTGATGAGCCATCTCTGCAGACCTATGTTATTATTATTTTAACTATAAGAGAGCTGGAGCCCAGTACATTAAAGTTCATTGTTGAAGTTCACACAGAATGTGGCCTGGAAAGAATTAACAAACAAATCACATGCAGGCTCAAAAACAAGTCTTTGTATTAGGTAAGGAAACAGTGGACGACAGTTCAAGGAAATGATATCTGGGAGCCACACTACAACAAACAATTAGGTAAGGGCATTGCTAAGAATATTGTCTGTGCCTGCCCACTTGTAAGTTATCCTTTATAGAAATGTTCATATGATAAAATGTCTCATCCTCATGACATAGCCTAGGAGAGATGACATATAATGGAAAACAGCATGTGTCTAGAGCTGTAATTGTGGACACTTTGAGGACAGCTATCCCAAAAAGATGAGATGTGGTGGGAAGTGAAAGGTTAACATGTAACTTAACTCACTTGAAAGGGGTCTGTTAAAACCATGTATTTGGCCATACAGACAAATTAATTAATTAAGGAAGGGAAAACAACATTGAACAGCAATGTTCTGAGATTGCAACCTTCTGGTCATAAGTGATGACCGCTCACTTAGGGACATTATAATAGCTTGGTTAGTATGAATAGGTGAGTTAGACAGAGGGCTAGAGAAGAATTAACTGGTTTATGTAAATCTCTAGAAGTGGTAATAAGAAATTTTATTTTGTGTGATTTAAAGCTTCCGAGTTAGAACAGGAGATTGTCTAGAGTTGTCAAACTAATTGGACCACTTTCGCTACTTTGAAGAAATATTTAACAAGAGCCACTGCATAGGAGGCTATGACTGAGGTTCAAGAGGGAGGGTCATTTCTTAAAAGAATGCATCTAATATGCAGATAGTGAGAGGTAGTCGTACTAAGGTATATTTTTGTATTGTCAACATAGAAGCCAAGGTAAAACCACTAAACTGCGACTATATTAGGAACTGAGCAACCAACAGGCTCTCCAGCATTCTCTTGTCACAATATTTGGTGGGACAGTCAGCCCTATCACCTGTGGAAGTTTAAAGTCACTTGAGGTACTCCATTCCTGTCTCAGAATGGTCTGGTTGTCCATAGGGAAGTTATTGCTTGGTGTTCCCTCAAAATGGGAGTTTAGAAACAGAATAGTCTAGAGAGCTAAACTCCTGCAGAGGAAGCTGATGTAGAAACTGAAGGAACAGCTAATCCAGAGGGATGTGTGTGTGTGTGTGTGCGTGTGTGTGTGTTTGTGTGTGTGCGTGTGTGTGTATGGTGTGTGTGTGAGAGAGTATGTGTGTGTTGTAACATTGTGTTTTTCTTTTTCCTTTTTGGTAGTAGTTGCTTACTCACATAGAAAAGTAAAACTTTTTTATTGAAATCTTTTAAATTAAAATTTTAAGTTAAATGGTTCTTACCATGAAAAAAAATTTGTTTTTCAAATTCACTTCTGTACCATGATTTTCACTTCTGACAACAAAAAAGTTCATTGTGATGAAGGGAATGTGGCGTCAACCAACTGACAGATCACTACAGTTCTCTTACACTGAGGAATTCATGCTGCTGCCAGCTTCTTGGATCTGAGATTCAAAGGCTGGAATATAAAATTGCTGCTGCATTTGACTGGATTACAAAGTAAGCAGCCGAGTTAGCCTGGATGTCAGAAAGAAGCTTTAAAGATGCGGAAGATAAAGGCATTCCTTCCGGGCATGCTCCAGGAATTTAGCTTGAGAAGTGCCTCACATGTGCAACAGAAAGGACTCATGCTTTGCAATCACAGGGGAAGGTTCAAAGGTTCAAATCTTCACTGCACCCAAAAACTCCTAACACATGAGTTAAAGAATGAAAATTATCATCTCTAGTTTTTTCCTCTATGAATGAAAACAGCATATATTTGCCAAGGGTATTCTTATATCAATGGGAAATCATGTGATTTAGGTACCCTGTTACTCACCGAGCACAAGAAAAAATCTCAATGATGTTAGTTAACATATTTTACTGCCACCATGTCACCAGGGCATCCATGGGGCAGCATCAAGTCTTCAACAGAATCTGAAAATAAAACAACAGTTCTAGACAATGACAGGCTCAGGTCTGGGAGGGAATCTCAGCCTCTCTAGTTGGAACTATTTTAAAGCAAGAAAAGACTTTAAAATCTTTAGCTTCATGAAACTTATGTTGATAGTAACTGCAAAACAGGAGAAAAAAATCATGTTTTTAAAGGGACAGCTCCCAAGAGACCTCTGGGATAATAATAAAAGAATTAGCAATTGTGTCAATGATATTACTACATACCCAGAGCAAAACATGAGATTGAGATTGTGAAGTTATTAAAAACAGTGGCTGGAAATGCCCCAAATTTCATTAAAAATGTAGTAGAACAAATTTACACATTTCAAAACATAAATTAACTCCAGACAGAATATTCTCAAAAAATCTACACAAGATTTATGCTGATCAAATACCAGAACTAAAAGAAAAGGAAAATCCTAAAACAGGGCAGGAAAGCAGAATAACAGTCTAGCCCTGAGCTGCTGTTGGATTCCTGAAAGCTTGCTACATCCTCTACTTCTTCCCAATAAGTTCTAGCCAGACAGGCAAAACCAACCCTCTATTCCTGCCCACCGTGCTCTCCCCATCTTACATTGCAAGAGGAATGAATATTTTTGACCAAGAGTAAAAGCTTCATTTACTGGCCATGTGATCTAGCAGACAAATGTCCACTCCACAAAAAAGTTGTCCAACAACCAGTGTCCTGAGTCAGCAAAACAACAATAACATCAGAAATCATAAGAAACTAAAAGAAATAAAAGAATAAAGAATATGTTCCCTGGTCATAAGAAAAGCAGATTGGAAATCAATTTCAAAATAGCAAGAATGTGTCCTAACATTGGCATATTTGCAAATACAGTTTTAACTGGTCCATAGGACATAGATGATATCTTTAAGTATCTAATGTGCTCATAAAACTGAATGGAAATAATATACATTATATCACACATGTGGGAGGTAGCTAAATCAGTCTTGAGAATGAGTTTTATTGTTCCAATTGCTAAAACAATAGATTAACCAAAGTTCCTATATCCAGAAATCAGAAATAGGGAAATGGTAATAAATCTATGTCCAGGATAAAGAGAGTAATAAAAGATAATTAGGAATCATTGAAACTGCAAACGAAAATATCAAATTATCCTTAAATTTTCATTTCCTGATGTTTTCCTGTTTTTATAATGATTGCATGGGTTTATTTTTTCGCTAACAGTATACAAGGGTTTTCTTTTCTCCACATCCTCAACGTGGAGATGATGATTATTGCTGATAACTATTCTTGTTGCTAGGACATGACATTTGTGTTTGGATGGATGATAGTGATGTTGATGCCATTTTTTTTTTTGCTCACCTAATTTTTTGGAGAAAAGTCTATTGGGATCATCTTTCCATTTTTAATTTGGCAATTATTATCAATCTTTTTCTATTGAGTTAGAGATTTACTTTTATCATATATAGTGGGGCACATTTATCCCATTCTGTAAAATGATTCTCCATTCTTTTGATCATTTTCATTGCTCCCCAGACCACATTTGATTTAAAGCAAAACATTTTTCTTTTAATTTTGTTGTCTGAGCTTTTGTGGCAATATCCCATACCCATACACACACACACACACACACACACACACACATATATATATGTATATGTATATATATTCATTGCTAATACTATTGCCATATATATTTTACTACATGTTCCTTCCAAATGATCTTATAGCTTTTGATGTTAAGGTAATTTTTTAGTCCATTTCGGTTAAATTTTGTATCTATGCTGCATCCAATTTTATTTTTCTGCATGGACATTTCAACACCATTTCCCCTAGTGTTTGGCTCCTTTACTTAAGTTACATTGACTACAACTGTGTAGATTTCTGTCTTTGTCTTTAATTCTTATCAGTTGTGTTATCGTGTTTCCATGTGTTTACTGGGGCTTCATTGTGTATCTTGAAATCAGGTTGTGGACTAAGACTAGCTTCCTTCTTACAGAGGAACACTTTGGCTATTTGGGGTTATCATGGGAGACATATAATCCAGGAATCTCACTTCAAAGTATTTGAACAAAGGAAGCGAAAGCAATATTTCCATGTTCATGCATATTGTGATGTGCTTCACAATAGCTAAGATTCTACAGCCATTGAAAGATTCACAGTAGAAATCTGTGAGTAACTTATTCCAAGAAAAGAGCTTGAGAAGGTTGAACACATACAAGTTCTCAAAATATACGAATTAAAAATAATTCCAATCAAGATAAAATATATAATTTTAACAATTCTGTAACTATTAAAGGATCGAATTTGTAATGAAGTATCCCTCGAACAGATGTCTCAAGGCATAGATGCTTTTGCTAGAGAACATTTATATTTTTCAAAGAAGTAGCATCAACTTGACATAATCTATTCTGGAAAATAGAAGAACATATTTCTGAATTTATATCAGTCATCAAAAAGCTACTATTACCATTGTGAAATCAAAACAATGTAAAACAAAAGCAATATCCCTTGTGAACTTAAATGGTTTAAACAAAATAAGCAAGTTGAATTATCAGTAAAATGATGTACTCATTTAGAAAAACTGACTCTTTGGGTATACAGTTGTTCAATATTCAAATATTAACTATTGTAGTTCTTCATATCAACAGACCACAGAATACAAATTGCATAATCCTATTAACTCAGAAGTAATATTTGAAAATGCAAAACACTGTTTCATAATAAACATATCTCAGCTATTCAAGGATGGGACCAACCAATGTACATCTTTGCTTGATGAAGACATGTATAACAACTATAAAGCTGGAACTCCCTGGAAACCTTCTCCATGAGGACTAGCTCTCATAGTATATGAAGGTACTATGCAAGATGACTAAAGAGGAAATAATCTGATAGTCTTTCCAGGCTATAAGCCAAAGAACCGTGACTATGATCATCATGGCAAGATATCCACAAGGATGCATTTTGGCACTTATATTTTAGGGGTATGCAACAGTCAATTCATTGTACTGAAAAACCACTTAATAGGTGTTAATTCATGCTTGTTAGTATAAACTGAGCCCTTGGATGGTGAGGCTATTGACCCTAGAATGGGACCAGCTACAACTACTTTCCTAACCCCAATATAATTCTCAACTGCATTCTGAACACCTATTTTTAAATCCACAGATAAGCCTTGGTCTTATCCCTCATCAATGAAGTTTTATTCTTATAACAGATGGAGACTATTGCAGAAATCCGTAACTGACCATGCGACAAAGAATACCTGACCATGATTGTCTATACCCAAATGATGCAACAATACAATTCCTCCACTTAATTAAGGCTTGACCAAGAAACTCAAGTCAGAGAAGTGTGACAATGGGCCCTTGATCATAGGATCCACCAGTCTTACCATGTTTCTATCATCCTGAAGCAGCTGCTCTGATAGAAAAATGCAATGGCCTTTTGAAGACATAAATACAGCCAGTAACAAGGTCAATTATGTGGCAGTAGCCTGGAGGGCTAGGGCAGGGCTCTCCAGAGGGCAGTATATGCTTTGAGTCATTGTCAAATATAGCATACGGTTTCTTCTATCTCCAGGATCCACGGGTTCAGAAATCAATAGGTAGAAAAGGTAAGAGTTTCACTATCACCTCTAGTGACCCACTAGGAAAACTTTTGCTTTCTGTTCCTGTGACCTTAAGTTCTTCAGGCCTAGAAGTTTTTGTTCTAGAACAGGGAGAACTCCTGCTAGGAGACACAACATTCAATTGAATTAGAAACTCAAACTTTCTCTGGCTTCTTTGAGATTCTGATGCCCTTAAGCCAACAGGCTAAGAAAGGAATAAGAATTAGGGAGTGATTAGTCTACACTACCAAGCAGAAATAGGATTGTTTCTCTACAGTGGAGGTAAGAAAGATTATTTCTGATGTAAAGGAGCTCCTTTAGGGAGTCTCTTGGTGCTACCATGTCCTGTGCTTAATGAAAGTCGATGGAAATAATAACAGCACAATCCAGGGCAAATGACAAAGGTCACAGATCCTTAAGGAATGAAAGTATGGGTCACTCTTCCAGGAAAAGATTCCAGACCTGCTGAGATTCTTGCTGAAGATAGAAGAAATACAAAGTGGGTGATAGAGAAAGATAGTTATAAATACCAGCTAAGGCCATGTGACCAGTTACAGAAACCATATAGGATTATAATTGACATGTTTCTGCCATATTTTGTCAAGAATGTGTTTTCACAGATACCAGGATTTGGGACAAAAAGACAGGTGTGAGTTTGAGGTCAACATGGTCTACAAAGTGAGTTACAGGACAGCCAAGACTGTTATACAGAGAAACCTTGTCTTGAAAAACAAACAAACAAAAAAATAAATAAATAAAAAGTCCCTCAAGGGATATTACCTCCCATTCTAAATTTATAATGAAGTTGTGGTGGTTTGTAGAACAATTATTTCTGCATAATTACAACATGTTTAAATACATAATGTTTTTCCAATTGTGTGTGTGATTGTACAATATTGTGACTGGTTATTATTTTCACTTGGAAATTAATCATGTCAAATTGACATGGGATGGACTTATAATGATTATTCTTATTTGTTAACAACCTCATATGGAATTAACTAAATGAAAATGACTGTGGAAAAAAGGCTCTGGAAATATTGAGGAAGAGAGAGAAAAAACTGTAAAAAGCCAGAGTACCAAGGCATCTTCTGAGAGACAGTCTTTTCTGTATATGACAGAGAACTGCACTTATCTTAATAGCAGTGCTACACAAACAATACCTGAACAATGACAGCAACCACTACACATTAGAACAAGGAGAACAAAAATTTCAAGTAGAAGCCACACCTTTACTTAAGCCAAATGATGGCTGCTAAGAAAGGAAAAATTAGTTTTCTCCAAGTAAAAGCTCCTTGACAGGTTATCCAATCACATGTGGCTATACCTCAACTTATATACCTAAGAATAACACTAAAGTATAGAGCAAGTCTTGTGTGTGTGCAGAAAGTGAAAAGTGAACATATAAATGTGTATATGCTTTATATATACATACATATATGTATATATACATAGATAAAAAGAGAGAGAATTTAAAAAGCATAATTATATGAAGTAAAAGGGAAGTTGGGGAGACAAATGAGGAGTGGAAGTTGGACACTGATGATGTGGAAGTTATGTATCTTCAGAACTCATGTCTGAATATTCACAAAAACCAAAAATAAATAAAGCAATTAAATGGACTTTCTTCAACAAGATGACATTTTTATTGATTTTATTTTGTG
This sequence comes from Microtus obscurus, assembly GCA_963919715.1. NCBI lineage: Eukaryota > Metazoa > Chordata > Mammalia > Rodentia > Cricetidae > Microtus > Microtus obscurus. The sequence goes on along the minus strand of CAWTZC010000170.1, from coordinate 10,576,314 downwards.
TACCACCACTGGAATTTCCCTTGTCCTCTACTGCGTTCCAGTCACATATTGCCAGAACAGAGAATTAGAATTAACATTTAGAACCCAATCCAGATGGAGGCTTACAGCAAGCAAACAAGGAAGGGTCAAAGAATTACCTGAAGGCTGAGAATTTATTTTCTGGACTTCACCTGAAAGATTGAAAAACATCCCCTACTTTAATGACTTGAACATGATCGGGCTCTGGATTAAAGTACTGAGCGTCAGTCAAGCAGAAGCTCACATTATTGCTGCACCTGATTCTAGTTAAATCTTTGATGAGGCAGATGACTGGAAAAGAATTGCTGCTGCTACTTCAAAAGTTAAAGCCAAAATACCTCCACAGAGAGGTCTAGTCTACATCAGTTTTGAAACTGCTATCGAGGTCCACAAACTATTTTAGAATACAAAGTAACAATCTAAAAAGTTAAAGAAATTAGCATTTACTCTCATATACTTGTTTATATTAATGCCCTTGTATTTAGGTAAATCTAAGGACAAAAGACAGCTTGCGCGTATTTCTATATACTACACAATGAATACTAGTTAGTGTCTGGAAGTCCTTAAGCAGTATATGCAATAAAACTTACAAATGAATATAGTAGAAGTCTCATTATTTGTATGAAACATCAACAGCTGTTTTCTCCAAAGAAGTCACATAACCATTTTTCTTTCCGTATTTAGGAGTATTTTATGCAATTAAGACCTTGTTTATGGTTCAGTTAACCTTGATATGAACAAACAGATTGAGGGGAAAATATAAGATCAATAGTTTTAAAACTAGTTTCACTTTCTAAACTCAACTTGCAGTCATGTTTCTTTCCTTTTTCATATGAAACATTCAATGGAACATAATGATCTTTACATATGGATGATGTCTGAGCCAAATGTTGGCATAAAGTTGATTTCAAAGCACTGTGATTTTGTTGATGGTAAATTTAACAATAGCAATTAATGAAGTCCTCTAAAACTTTAAAAACAGTTGATATTTGCTAGGTATTATTCTGGTTTAGTAAATTATTTGTTGTGGCTTCTCATGTCATAAACATGGCTGTATACAAACAGAAAAGTGTAGAATGTCTCTTTGCAATAGATACAGACCACTACAGGAAGCCACAACGACACGATATTCAGAGTTGTTTAGCCTAGTCCCAGTGGATTTATCTATAAAACACTCCCACACCCAAAGCTCAGGAACGTTGCAGAGGAGAGTATGGAAAGATTATGAGACAAAGAATCAGAGACTTTGCTGTGAGAATGTGTCTCCTAGTAACATCATAAAGTCTCACCAACTCGACCTCCCAAATGGGAGCTCAACAAGAGGACACTAATGAATACACCAAACGGCATGAGGAAAAGCACATGAGGACTCAACCCACAAATCACTGCAGTCCACTGAGCAAAGAAAGCTAGGAGCAGAAGGGGTGATCCTCCCCAGGGCAGAGTATACCAATTGCTTATCCAGTTCAAAATGGCCTTACCTAAAATCACTCATGCAAGTAACATCATATGGACTCAATATCTTAAAAAAAAAAACATACATATATGCATGCAGTAACTGGTGAAAAAGAGACAATGATTTTGAAAAAGATCAGGGAGAGGTGTTTGGGAGGATTAGTGGGGAATAAAGAGAAGGAGAAATGTAAATTTAAAAAATCTAAGATCTTCACCAACCCCGCAACAGACAAAGGTCTGATCTCCAAAATATATAAAGAACTCAAGAAACTAGACTTTAAAATGCTAATTAACCCAATTAAAAAATGGGGCACTGATCTCAAGAGAGAATTCTCATCAGAAGAAGTTCAAATGGCCAAAAGGCACTTAAGGTCATGCTCAGCCTCCTTAGCAATCAGGGAAATGCAAATCAAAACAACATTGAGATATCACCTTACACCTGTCAGAATGGCAAAAATCAAAAACACCAATGATAACCTTTGCTGGAGAGGCTGTGGAGAAAGGGGTACCCTCATCCATTGCTGGTGGGAATGCAAACTTGTGCAACCACTTTGGAAAGCAGTGTGGCGGTTTCTCAGAAAAATTGGGATCAACATACCCATGGACCCAGCAATGCCACTCTTGGGAATATACCCACTAGATGCCCGATCATATGACAAGGACATTTGTTCAACTATGTTCATAGCAGCATTGTTTGTAATAGCCAGAACCTGGAAACAACCTAGATGCCCTTCAATGGATGAAGAAAGTATGGAATATATATACATTAGAATACTACTCAGCGGTAAAAAACAATGACTTCGCGAAGTTTGCATGCAAATGGATGGAAATAGAAAACACTATCCTGAGCGAGGTAACCCAGACCCAAAAGGATGAACATGGGATGTACTCACTCATAATTGTTTTCTAGAGATAAATAAAGGTCAGTGAGTCTATAATTTGATATCCTTAAGAAACTAAATAAGAAGGTGAACCCAAAGAAAAGCATATAGCTATCCTCCTGGTTATGGGAAGTAGACCAGATTGCCAGGCAAAAATTTGGGATCTTGGGGGTGTGGTGGGAGGGGGGGTAAGGGGAGAAGGGGAGAGAAATGTGAGAAGGGGAGGGTGGGGGGAACTTGGGGAAACGGGATGATTGGGATAAAGGAATGTGGGTTAGGGGAGCAGAGAAGCACACATCTTAATTAAGGGAGCCATCTTAGGGGTGGCAAGAGACTTGGATCTAGAGGGGCTCCCAGGTGCCCAGGGCGATGTCCCCAGTTAGCTCCTGGGGCAGCTGTGGATAGGGAACCTGAAATGACTCTATCTCATAACCATACTGATGAATATCTTGCATATCACCATAGAAACTTCATCTGGCGATGGATGGAGATAGAGACAAAGACCCACACTGGAGCACTGGACTGAGCTCCCAAAGTCCCAATGAGGAGCAGAAGGAGGGAGAATATGAGCAAAGAAGTCAGGACCACAAGGGGTGCGCCCACCCGTGGAGACAGTGGGGCTGATTCTTTGGGAGCTCACCAAGGCCAGCTGGACTCTGACTGAAAAAGCATGGGACAAAACCGGACTCTCTGAATTTGGCGGACAATGAGGGCTGCTGAGAAGCCGAGGACCATGGCACCGGGTTTTGATCCTACTTCATGCTCTGGCTTTGTGGGAGCCTACCCAGTTTGGATGTTCACCTTCCTAGACCAGGATTGAGGGGGGAGGACTTTGGACTTTCCTCAGGGCAGGGAACCCTGACTGCTCTTCAGGCTGGAGAGGGAGGGGGAGGAGTGGGGGCAGGGGAGGAGGAGAGGGAGGAGTGGGAGGGAAATGGGAGGTGGGGAGGAGGCAGAAATTGCTTTTTTTTTCTAATAAAAAAAAACAAACAAACAAAAAAAAAATCTAAAATACAAACTAAAAGGGGAGGTTGATTTTGTTGAGAAGGATTGAAAGTTTTATGAAAGTTAATTTCACTTATACCTGGTTAATATTTATCTATAAATCTATATGTCCTTTTTGTTTAGTAATATATAAGCTTATAAAAGTATATAAGTAATATATACTTAGTTACTAAAAGCTTCCCTCTCGACTACAAATGAGCAAAAGTTCCTCCTAGTGACGAACTGAAGTTATCTACGAAAAAAAAAAAAAAACTGGTGTTGCTGAATTTTCTGTTGTTCAGTATAAAAGATTTCTTTCAGGAAGTGATTTCAGGCTTTGGTGATCTGAAAGCATAACAGACACAGTATATAGATTCGAATCAATTATAGAGTCCATGAAAATATTTCAATTTTTACAACTTACTCTGAAAGTGAATTTTTAGGTGACAGAAAAGGCTTACCATATATGTGTCGCTATTTTATGTTGACACTCTTCTAAACTAACTTTTAGCATATTTTAATATTAAAAACCTTAGAGTCTCTAAAAATAATATTGTATCTCTGCTTGTATGGCTGACCTGTATACATAACGATATGTAGAGAAAGTGAAGAGAAAAAAATACATTTTGTACAATTAGGCTCTTTAGATTCTGGACATTCCAAAAATATTTTCAACCAATATATCAATCATTCATTGAATGGATTATAATTTTCTTCAAATTAACTGAGAGCCACAATGTGAAATATGTTCTAATATGTTTCATGCAGTTACCAAACTCTGCTCATTGCTAATTGAAGCAAAAAATGTTATCCCACAGAACTCTGTTTTATCAGTCAGTCAAAGATAGAACACCTTCTCGACTTTATTGCATTCCAGGTTGAATGGTCTATGATTATATGCTTTCTACTGCTGTGTGTTGCTGCAATAATTCATCTGAATTCAGCACCTGGTTCCTCTTCAATATTTCATGGGGCAGAATACTCCTGAATGATGATGCAACAGCCACTACTAGCAAATACTGTGTGCTTCTTACAAAGATTTTATGCAGCTCTATGAATTTCTGTGCATGGTTGTTCAGTAAATACTGGCTGGACATGAGAAAGTCTTATTATTTCTAGTCTCTGCATGAACAGGAGTTTGTATATGAAATGCAACTAGAGAATATTATTTTAAATAAGGTAGGCAAAGCCATGCTAACATGCATGATTTTCCTAATGCATAGCCCAGGCTCTTGAAATTACAGAAGTATATATTAGAATAGTGGCCACCAGTGACTGAAGTGGTAAAGATACGATATTGCATAAATATTAGTCAAAAGATGATATATTTAAATTACATAGGGAAAATCATTTCAAGAGATATCTTAATCATGATAATCTTTAGTTAATAACAACATATTATAGTCTTAAAATCTATCAGATTAGAATTCATGAATTATATCAATTATATAATTTAGAGGCAATCCAGATGTTTGTTATATTTAAAAATTCCACAATATGTGCATATATATTTAATTTTATGCATAATTAATACAGGTGATTTTTATCTATCAACTGTAAAGACCACATTCTGACAATGTACCCCTGCAAAAGAGAAGGCAATCCCATCAGCTTCCAGTGAAGCAGATAAATGCATTCACCAGTATACCTTCCACAGAGTCCTGTGAAAAGCCAGTTACCCATAACACTTTGATCTCTCAGAATGCAGAGAGAATTATCTTTTACCCACATTTCACATAAATTTGTTTGAGCTGAAGTGTTCAAATTTATGATAACATCACACACATTCTGCTCTTTTGCTATCTCAAAGTTAATTCTTGACAAGCAAAACAGAAGAGAAATTTCATACATAATATTAATCTTATAAAATATCATTTCCAAAAAGAAACCATCCCACAAACAACAATTCCAGAGAACCTACACAACAATGAGCACCCTAAGAGAGACTTACATAGATCTAATCTACATGGGAAATAGAAAAAGACAAGATCTCTTGAGTAAATTGGGGGCATGGGAACTTTGGGAGAGGGTTGAATGGGAAGGGAGGAGCAGGGAAGGGAGCATAAAAATGTAGAGCTCAATAAAAAATCAATAAAATGAAAAACAGTTTCTAAAATAATATGCAAATAGTATTTTACTGAATATTGCCTTTAAAAACAAAATGTGGTTAATTTTAGATTGGCACCTTCCTTGGAAATTTTCATACACCATACATACAGTGGACAGGGTCTACCTCAAGATCCAACTGTTCTGCTCTTAGACATATACAAATAATGCTTTATTCCTATTTCAGAAACACCGTATTCAATTATGTTCTATTCCTAGTAGCCACTAACCGGAAACCACCTTAATGTACTCCAGTGGATGAGTGGATAAAGGAATGTGGTACATTTACACAATTGATTATTACCCTGTTATTAAAATATAAAATCATGAAGTTTTTAAGTGAATGGGTGGAACTAGGAAAAAATCATTCCGACTGAGCAACTGGTCAGGCCATAAAGATAACTATGCCATGTATTTGTTGATCTATCCATTAGCTGTTAAGTCAAAGTTTAAGCAAGATGCAGTCTATAGAAACCCAGTTGTTAAGTATAGAGTTAGGGATTGGTTGTGGGAGCAACAGACTGCACTAGTAAGTGGAAATGGTTGGACACCAGAGGGCAAGGGCTGATGAGAGTATCAAATTGAGAGGGGGAGGAAAACGGGACAAAGCAAGGAATACTTGGAGGGGAAGCTAAAATAAAGGGCTAATTGGGGAGTAGAACAGAAACCAAATACAGTAGAAGCTTCCTAAATTCTATAATACATGAATGCAATCTAAATGAAATAACCAAATAGTGGGAGAGACAAAGCCACAACTTTCATCATCAAATAAACTTTCAGTTGCAGGAATGGGTTACATCTAATTGAATTGTTGCCCATAGTAATCCTGTGGGAATCCCGCCAAATGCACGCTGTTGCAAAGGCTATATGTTGCCTTCCACAAACTGACCTTACAATCATATTGCTGAGGACTATACCTACATAGCTCATTAAACATTAAGAAATTGAGCTGGTAACTTTGCCCCTACTAACTACTGTTCATGGGACTGAAAGGTACTTTGTACACTACCAAAGGAGAAACCTAAATGTCAAAAAAGCTAAAAACTCTTTGATATACAATGATGTGCTGCCTGCAAGACATGTTCTTGGTACCAGAAAGTACTCTGCACCATACTAAAGGAAAAACAAACATCAACACAGCTACAAATCCTTCCATCTGCAATAGAGATCTCACTGCAAGGTACACTGATGCAATTGTGGCACAAAGCATGTGGGAGTAATCATTATCTTAAAGATCACTAAAAGAGATATAGTACATCCCTGATGATGCTTTAGTGACTAAGAACCTGAGACACCATAGCCCAGGAACCTAGAGGATCACCAAAGAATACTGTTCTACAAAGTCACAGGCTAATAAAATAATTCCCAATGACAAACTGCTATACTCATTTATTCTCAATTACACTACTATTGCTCAGCCATCCTCAGAGATGTTTCCTCCTACAGGATATGGGAGCTTGCTTTGCAGACCAGGCTGGGCTTGAACTCATAGAGATCCACCTGTCTCTCCTTCCCCAGTGCTGAATAAGGAATGCATATATAATCTTTGACACATGTACACACTATAATTCCATTCTGCTGTACATGAAACAAAACCAAGACATTCAAAGGAAAACTGAGTGGAGTTTCAATTTGTTATGTTAAGATGAATATTTCAGATTCAGGATATCAATAATGTCACACTTTCCTCATATGGGGAATATGGATTTATAGTTATATATCAGTGTATGCATATGTCCATACATACATGTATATCTATACTTCATGAAAGTGAGAAAGAAATTGTGGGACAGGACAAAAATATCTTTAGGAAACTGTCAGAGTTGAAAGAGAGTAATGGGATTCAAGTGACAGGAAAGCAAAAAGGGATTTACTAAATGGAAAAAGAGCAGGGGAGATATGAGAAGGCATTCTGGCAGATGCAAGTGCTATGTGGAGCATGATGAAACATATGAATGAATATGTCACACAGAAACCTTATTTACATAAGTAAATATGCTATTTACTTATGTAAATAATTTATTTTAAAAACTTCTCTAAGCTATACTGATGCACACTCTTAATACCAGCACACCACGCAGAGATAGGGGGAGCTCTGTCAGTTAAAGGACAGGTGTTCTACATAGAAACATCCAGCCAGCCAAGCTGCACAGTAAGACCTGTCTCGTAGGAGTGTCTATCTGACGATTCAGCACAAGTGAGGGAAACAGAATTAATTTTTTCCCCTTAAGCTTCAGATTTGCAGATAACTCCTAAACAACTGGACATATTTTGGGAAACTCACCTAACTGAGTAAAACATATTTTACTTTGAGGCTTTCTACCTCATATTTTTAAAATATAAATTCTACAAAATCTTAAGAAAGATAAAAAATCCTGAAAGTCTTGAAATTCCTTGTGGAGTTATTACATAGTGTAAAAGGGTAGCAATGAGTTGACAGCTCTCTTTTCCACAAATTTAGGGACAAGACGCATTTGTTTATGGCCTGCTACTTCTCAATTCTATTGCATTTTTATTGTTTGGAGTGAAACTTACACATTCTAAAAACATAAGCTAAGGGAGAACTGCCATAAAGCTCTTTGCTATTTAAAAAAATTATAAATGAATGCCTGCTAGCCAAAATAAGAATTACAAGGATGAGAAAATGAGCTATTGCAGAACTAATTCTCATGAATTTCAAGAGTATTTGGAATGAAATATTTTTCAATTGAAGAAACTGAGTGGAATCACATTCAACTCTGGTGAACGTGAAAGGCGTTTTACACTGACAGAGAGTACTAAGATGTTAGCTTCCAGCACCAGAGACTCAGGATTTGATTCCTTGTGAGGACAATATGTAACATTCCACAAAGGCCAATGAATTTTACCTCAAGAATGACTATTTTCTAATAATTTATATTTTTATGTGCATTGTTATTTTGCCCCCATGTGTACTTTTGTGATGGTGTCTGATCTCCTGGAACTGGCGCTGCAGACCGTTATGAGTTACCAAATGAGAGCATGGAATTGAAACCAGTACTTCCTGTAGAGCAGACTGGTATGCTGTTAACTGCTTTGCCATGTCTCTAGCCCTAAAGATATTTTTGTTTTGTTTTCTTTCCTTTCTTTTTCTTTCTTTGAGTCTGCCTCCTTAACTACCCAGCTGGGAAGAAGCCGAGCCACTTTCACTGACACATATTCCACAGCAGTGTCCTGCCTTCTAGCATGGTGAGCCAAACTCCTTGAAATCTGACTGAAATAAACCTTAAAGAGATATTCCGTCACAGCAGTGGACAAAGGAACTGATGCAGCTGGAGAAGATTTCTGAGAATCACTGCATACAAGATAAGATAGAAGGAACGGAAATGGGTGGTGTGCAATTGGTTATCTGGGAAGACAAAATTGATCATATCAACAGCGGATGCAAAATTGAGGCTTTCGGGAAGATATGGAGAATCACCATAACAGGTTATGAATTTCTTCTGTCACATACAAGGAATGCATGAATATGGCCAAGCAAAGAAATATGTTTCAAATACTTTTAGGCTGTATTTGTGGGAAAAACTTCGATCCTGGAGTTATTAATGTTGAGGCAGAAGAATAATGATTTCCAAACCTGTATTAGCTAATAATAAAAAAAGACCTAAAATGAAGGAATATTGTCAAATTCAGAATATCAAAAAGTAACTTTAGGATCTATTAGAGACATGGTGAAGAGGGCAACATTAAGACAGCCTGAAATTTTAAGCCTACATGGGCCGACTGTGATTCATTACAATGCATCAAAAGAGGAGTTAATTTCCTGCAGGGTGTGGAGGGGGAAGAGGCATAGCCTCTTCATATAAGGTAGTCTGGATGAAGAGAGGAATCTAGTTGGAGAATGTTTAGTTTTTGAGAATTTAGAAGTAAGCTTAGAGGATAGCTCTGAGTTAGGAATGTGTAGGGACACTAGTGAGGGAGACTTTGGCAGCTCTGGAGACAGTCTGAACGGGTGGAAGGGAAGAAGGTGACTGACTTTGTAGTCTGGTTTCCATAGCAAGGGTATCAATCCCATATCAGTTATTAAATTGGTATATCACTTGTTGGGTGTGGACTCAGCAACCAGGAGCAAGTCCATTTCCATTCTCATTACTCTTTTTTTTTCTTTATCTTAGTAACATTTGCATCTGAGTTTTCCTCATTATAATAATGAAGTCAGCAAGTTTGAAACTGCTTTTTTAGGGAAGGTAGTTAGATGATTTTAGATTTTAGTGCTATAGGTGAAATACACATTACTAGACCTAATCAGACACATGTGTACCTATTTAAAAACTGCTTATAATTGTTTCATTTGATGCATACTATTTCATTTAGGTCTAAGTCAATTAAATAAGCAATCCTTTGAATTAAAACACATATATTTTCCTTCAGCAGAAGCCATTAGTTGATCCTCCACAATTTAGAAAGAGTAGCAGATCCCCATTGGTTTTATTTCATTCTAAAGATTATTTTGACTTTTTTTTCACTAATAAGTGTTAGCCTCAGAGATGCTGGTCGTATTTCTAGTCACCCAGACCTGTCCAGTATGTTATTTTGATTTTTGTTTTATATGTCTGTTTTCTTAGCTAATGGTTTCCTCGACTCTTTAATTTTAAAGAAGTATTTGTGAGGTGTTGCATATCTTTCCCTGTTCCGTCTCTTACTGTGACAGGCTGAGGGGCGTGGTTTTTTTTTCAGTAGCTATGGCCTCATGGATGTAGCTCTCCTGGCAATCTTCACGCTGTATAAAGCACTTCTCTTCAGAGCCTCTTATGCTCTTTCACTGCATTATAAATTCATATCATTTGACGTACAGGAAATTTTAATAGTTTTTGATAAAAACATATTGATTTATGCATATCACAGAGGCTGGACTATATTCCACAACTCTAAGAGACTGTAATTTGAGACTATCTTGACATTTGTAACATCAATAGGATTATATTTGAATATAAAATAGATGCAATAATGTACTTAGCTTTACGATTCAGATAATTGTTTTTGTGTGTGTGTGTGTGTGTGTGTGAAAGATGTGAATAAATCTGAAAGCACTCTGCAGAATTAACCGAAATACTTAAGGGATATATAACTAGAATCTTATGAGGGAAAGTAGGGGGATGCAGATTAGTTTATAGAAAAGATGTTGGGGATGCCATGGCAACTATTTGAATGGATCTGTAAAGGTGATGGGTAGGACTCCTCTTTCATTTTCCATCATTCATTTCCAGAAGAGAGAGAATAAGGAAAAAAATTAAATGTAGTAATAATTTAGACTAATATAATACAATTATTTTTTATCTATGTATGGTTAAAAGCAGGCAAAATATTACATTTAGGCTAAACTTAAAATAATATTAAAACCTTTGAACCAAGGAAGTTTTAGGGTGTGAGATGTTTACTGATTCAAAAATACGCATAACACTAAAAACAAGAATTAAAATATATATTAACACACATTGCTTGTCCCTTTCTACTCAAATTATAAGTAGTTTATTTTGTGCATAACAGCAAAAACAATCAACAAATGAGCATATTATGGCCATATTCAGGGCACTTGTCTGAATTTAATTACCTACTATATAACAGGCAACGATTAACTCCACAGGCAATAAGTACCTAACAGGGATGATTAAAAAAAAGAACAGTAATAAAAAGTAGATTATAAACTGAAGTACAACACACTGTTTTAAATTCAGGTTTTTTTTTGGCACAAGTATTTCGCACTTTAAAACATTATATGCATAACCCCAGCTATATAATTATGTTTACTAGCCATTGCTACAGAGTCCTCTTCTCCTATAGCTATGGATCTCAATCTGTATCTTGCAATGTACAGATTGCAAACCTTGGGCAAACCTCTGTCTCAAAAAATATTTACATTGTGATTCATAACAGTAGCAAAAATACAGTTATGAAATAGCAACAAATAAAATTTTATGGTTGCGATCATCACAACATGAGTAATTATATTAAAGAATCATAGCATTAGGAAGGTTGAGAATCACTATTCTATAGACTACTTGAAATATTAAGTTAGATTTCCTCATGATGTCATAAAATGTGCTTTGTAGTTTTGTGTCTGTCCACTTTCCCAGCTTACCCTATTTAATCTATGTTTCTCTTTATGTCTATGTAGGTGTATCTTCCCCTCTGCTTTCTGCCTTTCACTTTTTGGTCAAATGTCTTAGAGAAAATTTTATATGAGTAAATATTGATATAAATTATTTTAAAGCAATAAGTATGTGACATTCGAATTTTATATTATACAATTCTTTATTCAACTCACCAGTCATTCAGTCTCAGTCTTTTGTAGACAGGAGCATAGAGAAACATATCTACTTGTATTTGCATAATATGATTAAAAGAATAACATATGAGCAGATCCAGTTTCCCAGAATAGATAACCAATTCTTTTTTGAAAGGGTGCAATAAAGAAAACATAGGGATGTTCGTCACAACTGATAATGTTGTATTTGCATAATAGGTGTTCCAAATTAAAATTTAGGTGAAATTTTATCATTTCATATAAAATTTTTAGACCCAGCAGTTGTGGCATACATATGAAGTTTACCAATTGAAGATACAGCAAGATAAAGAATCCTGAAGTTACCTAAAACCTGATGGAGAGAGATAGCTTTAGTGTATATATGAAATGTCTTCAACAAAGACAGAATGTGACAAGTTAAATGTCCTCTCATCATTGGGATCCTCTATGAATTTGAGTGTTAGAGAAAAACAAAGGAACAGGACTTTCACAAACTGCGTTATATTTCATGGGGACACCATGATTGTGGGCTACTGCTCTTGTTTCCAGTATTTGAAATAAACATTTATTTTTTGGGTTCTAAAATATATTTCATTTTTTTTGTCCACTCTGACTTTTATAAATGACATAGTGAAATAAATTTGGTGAAATTTATCCATTGAAGACTGTCAATAGTAATATATCAGAAACCAGTAAGGGCAGCACAAATGCACGAGCACCCAAGAGGCTAGGATGAGCTCTGCTTTCTGGTGATCTGTTTTTCCTGGAACCTTGTCTGTTTGACATAGGACTTCCCTGTTTTCTGTCCTATATCACAGTTTTTTATCTTTTTTGTCTTCAAACTTTACACTGAGGCATATTGCCCATCAATTACTTAGTGTATTTCTGTTGTGGGCAGGATATATTTAGTAAGAAAGGCAATGAAAGCAAGGGAATACATAACTTACAAACCCTGTAACACTTGACCTCAAAAGTTGAGTGATGTAAAATCAAACAATACTCTAGATTCAGGCATTCATAGAAAACACCTAGTTAATGTACAGAAATTTCACTAAAGGGGAAAAGTAATTTTTTATATCCATATCAGAAGGGTAAAAGATCTAACAGGTAATCACATCTACTGAGATAACAGTATGAAGTTACTTGGACTCTTGATGACGAAGGAAGACTTACTTCCTCAATGCCTGTACATTAGCCATGGTATATAGGACTCAGAACTTGTCAAGAGACCAAATATTCTAAATAGAAAACAAACTTGCCTTTTACTTCAAAACATTTTTTTATGATAGATGATCACTGGTTGCTCATGGATTCTCCCGCATTTAATCCAGAGGAGGAAATGGAAATTAATGTGTATCTGATTAGTTACCAAGAACTTGATATAAACTTGGGTGACCTGGAAAGAGGCAGCATCAAGCTTGTGAGCTGAGTGAGACTTTTACTTGGACTGTGAATATTTTCTGGAAAAGGTATATGGTGGTGACAGATTCAACTCAAATACAGTGAGCAGAGGAATCAGAGATGAAAAGAGGACTGACTGCCATTTTCAAAACTTTGATAATTATCCATGAGAAACTTAAAGACTTAGTCAGCAACATGAAAGGATATCACGCTGGGGGAGACCGAGTCTGCCCAGGACACGAGAAAGGATGAGGCACCATGAGTCTTTGCCCGACTTATTCTAAATGGTACAGTTTGCAGGGTACTGCAGAGCGTTGGCTGTGAGAGGAACTAACTTGGGTACTCTCCTTTCCTTGGACATTTTGTTGGTTTGAGGCAGAGAGACAAGAACTTTGTAAACAAAGTTGATTTTCAATGTTGTTTAATGGGAAGGTAGCAAAAAGAAAGATAAGTTAGAACAAGTGGAAAGTTTTCTTTATGACTATGTGTGGAGGCCTTTGAGTCATACTGCTTCTTATTTGATCACTCTTCTTTTAGACATGGACTCCTCAGTTTGCTCCCTTCCTTCCCTTTTAGTTGTTCAGATTTGAGATCCATATTATGTTTAGTATCTCCTCTCCAGAGTGCCCACTTAATAGAAAGTCACACATGCATTTTCAGGTGGAATATTTCCTATTGATGAGCAAGATAAGGTGAGACCGGGTGCTGGACTGTGACAGCGTGTCTTTTGAAAATGCACTGGAATCTTCTGCGCAATGAATATTGCAGTGCTCTCTTATCTGCTAGACGCTGTTGAGAGTTGGGTGAAATGGAAGGGAGCAGAGAACACTGAATTTGGGAAGTGCCCAAAATAAAATTCTACCTTTTGGTGGAGAAATAAATACATTTATGGATATTTCTAAATTTTCAGAAGAAATCAAAGATTTGAAGAACTTTTGGTATGGACTAAATGATACTTTTTCATGAGTTCCAAGCAAGGGAAGAAGAGTGTTAAGAAACTTTAGATCAGGGCTGAGATCAATGACAGGTTGAGCCGTCTCAAAGTCCAAGGAATGTGCTTACACAGTGTGGGAGAAATTGATTCCAAAAAAGGCTAATGGTCTATCTTGAGTCAAGGGTAAGTTTTAAAGGAAGGCATTACCAAAAGAGGAAAGGTTCTGAAACAATCAATGAAATGTTTGTGGATGAAAATATATCTGTTATAAATAGATCAAAGGGTATAAATGTGATATACAATATGCACAGTTAAACAGGACTCTATCTGCATAATATCAGCTTGTGTAACCGTTTTGTAAAAGGCTCTTAGAAGTTTCCTAGATTCACTCTAGCATTTATGTGCTTCTCACATCAAAGGTAAGCCTTCATCATTCCTAAAGCACATCTCATGCAGCCTGGAGGATGGTGGACAGAGATCCAGTTGGTGACTAAGGTGTAATATGCAAGTGTGGTCACTCATTTTAAGGAAGCTTTTCTGTGGCTTTTCCCATCTGGGTCCTGGGAATTGCACCCATGACCTTTACAAGAACACGTGCTCTTAACCACGGAACCATCTCTCCAGCACCATGGCCCTGAACCTCTATGACTTTACATCATTGTTAACCATAGCAGTAAAAAGGAAAGACCAATGGAAAATACCAGTAAACCACAGAAAAGATACCAAGAGAGGAAAGGACTGAAAATACTAAGCAAAGAAACGCATGATTATGGTAAATGACAAAAAGGTAATGGAACGTCCTCTACCAGTGACCATTTTATTCTTATGAGAACTCATCATCACCCTCCAAAGACAGGGGAAGAATGGAAAAAATCCATAAGGACTTAGTTCAGATTGACGAATCAGCATAGGCCAAAAGAGAAATTGGAGATGAACAGCAACTCTGCTGAATACCTTGCAGTGCATAACGTCCCCTCTTCCAAAATGCTAGTAACACAGATATTAGAGACACTGTTCCAAAGATAGCAGAACTGTGTCCTAGAGTAACATGTTAAAATAAAAGTTAAGTTTGCTTATTGTTTTTCAAGTAATTCATTTCTCATTTTACTCATAGTCCGTCATGAGTTTTAACTAAACTCTTCCACTGAGCCTCGGCACATCTGACTAATAATCAAAAGGAGGTGATTCCTACTAACAGTAAAAGTGAAACTAAGCTGTGATATGATCTGAGAGTGAAGGGAAGTCAGAAGGCAAAATTCACACAAGGCCAGCATCATCTGGCATGGCAATGAACTTCCTTCTGCTTTATTGCTTTTGTTCTTTAATTCTTTTTTTTTTTTTTTAAATTAATTTATTATGTTTTCCATTATTTAAAACAATTTTCAAATTCAAATACACTTTGATCATATTCTTCCTCTCCCTCAAGTCCCTTCAGATCTTTTCCCCATCCCTACCCACCCAACTTTAAGTTCTTTCTTTAACAAGAAGCAAAAAATCCTGTACAACAATAAAATCTTCCAAAACTTAGAAACAGGAAAGTCATACCAAGAAAAGAAAGAAAAAAGATTGAAAACAAACAAAAAGCCCAACTTGTAACCAAATAAAGCACAGACAAAATCCTGTGGAGTCCAACTATATGTTGTTGGTCAATTACTCCTGAACATGAGGCTTACCCAGAATTAGTTGACATGCTCACTGTCACTCATCGTAGAAAACTGATTGTCTCTCCCCCTAACTGGTATAAGTGATAGTTCAGTTGTTAACCTTTTTTTTTCTTTTTTTTTTTTTTTTTTTTTGTCAAAGCCTCCGTTTATTAGGGACAGGGTAACGACTTATATACCCCCTGAATGAGGGCTTGGGGAGTAGGGCACAGGAGCATGGAATCTGGCCGCGTGGTCCCAGTCACGTAACCTACATCCGGTCAGGTAGGCCAAGAAGTCAGGAGTTGCCACACCTAGTTCCCTGGATAGCTGGAATTTAAGGCAGTTCCGCTATCAGATTAGGTTCTTTAGCAATTAGCGAATAGCTAATTGGGTGTGGGGCAGGTTTTGCCAATAGGACTATTCTTAACATAATTATGGGTTTGGGGTTCCCTGCAGGCTCCCCAAGGTGATGGTTTCTGTAACAATCTTTAGGGGGGGGGGAAACGGCTCCCAACATATTCCTCCTTTCTTATATAAAGGCAAGTAGTTATAGGTGGAGGGCACCAAGACAGAGTCAACCATGGTGTCAGATCTAAAGGAGAGGGGACTGGGACAAGGAGAGACCCTCCTCTCAACTGGTGAAGCAATTAACCTCTCCTGGGAACAGAGGGGTGCCTTATGAGTAGCATTAGTTTCTTGGAGCTTCTCAAATAAAAGGTATCTAGTAGGATTAAAGTAAGCAGATCACAGGGCACCCTGTCTTAGGCTATGTGGAGAGCGCCCTCGTACCTAAAAACCATGCCATGTTGAGCCGGCCTGTACGGCCTCTGTATGGTTTGAAATTTAGGTGAGGATCCACACTAACTCCCGTCATTGGGCCCCTGTATCTATCTTTAATGAAAAATCTGTGAGGTGCTCCTTAAACAAAAGATATGATATAATTTTGGCACCAATAACTCCATCTCCAGACAAGAAGAAAGGGGCACCTTCCAAACCCAGTATTCACCTTTTAGTCTGGCCCATGGTATGTCCTCCTTCCTAAATGCCTACTCCACAAAAAGTTACGTGTGCTTGCCTGCCATCAATTAGGGAGGTGAAAAAGGGATCAAAATCTAAAATTCTTAACATATGCATTAAACCCAAACACTTTACAGCATGTGTCAAACCTTTCCCAACATCTATAAGCAGTTACAAATATCATTAGATCAATTTCAGTAAGAGTACAATGACATACATTGTTGTCAAATACCACCATTTCCAGACTCTGAGCAACAGTCACAGGAACCCCAATCTTTCCCCTTCTTAAGTGAAGAGGTTAGTATTTTAATTAAAATGAGTTCTGTGTCCCAAAGATTAAAACAGTCTGATGTCCAGTCTGCATCTCAGCTCCAAAGCAGACCAGAGTTCAAGCTGCAGAAGCAGTTTAGCACTTGTGCTTCAGGGCCGGTGGGATTCCTGGGTGAGGTGAGCTGGATTCAGCTATCTGAAGCACATCCTGGCATTATCTCAGCCGGGTCTCCCTGGACTCAGGAGGCAGAATTGACACCCTGTAGAGTGGAGCAGCAGGTTCTGTTATCAGGGACTCCTCTCCTTGGGGGCAGGAAAAGCCAGACTAAGGACCTCTCTGCAATCGCCTCAGGAACTCCCTCTGTGTCCGCAGCGCAGCCTCGACATCAGGCCCAGCTTTTATTTTCTTTCTGTGAAAAAAAGCATAAACATATCCTCGACCCCAAATATATATAGGTCGGGTTTTTCATAATGCATTGCAAGGGCTTTTCCACCTTGCCCTAGCAAAGGTCAGCTTGGTGTTATCATATCAGATCCGTTTGCATCTGGATCTATTTGCAAGTTTCATAAGCTGCTTACAAGGAGCCTTATTATGCTCCATAATATTTTTTTTTATTATTATTAGCCATATATGCAGTTTCTCCATTGGAAGAGCCATTTGTAAAATTTAGCATAAAATCCTGTAAGGGATTTTTTTTGCTATAACATTAGCAAAATACAGTTGTGTGAATTGTAGCAATAATCATCTGGGGACCAAGCCATTTTTTAGCTTTTATCCTGCCCTTTTGTACCAGACAGGCTACTGGTTTAAATTAAGAGTTTAATATCTTAATTGGCAAAACTTGAGAAGATTTTGCCATAAACAGCATTTTTTTCATAAAAATGTAGAATAAGTTTTATATTTAATATGCACACTTGCCATAGCTGCATTATAATTAAAATACTGTATTTGTTGATTATTGTATACTTTACCTGTTGATTTATATTTTACCTGTTTGAGTACCTGTTAGGCAGCTTTAAGCTCTCTCTATTGGAAACTGTTTTTTTTTTATTTTATTTTATTTTTCTATTCTAAGAGGCTCCCTTAATTAAGATGTGTGCTTCTCTGCTCCCTAACCAACCTTCCTTTATCCCAAACATCCCATTTCCCCCAGGTTCCCCCCATCCTCCCCTTCTCACATTTCTCTCCCCTTCTCCCCTCACCCCCCCTCCCACCACACCCCCAAGATCCCAAATTTTTGCCCGGCAATCTGGTCTACTTCCCATAACCAGGAGCATAGCTATATGTTTTTCTTTCGGTTCACCTTCATATTTAGTTTCTTTAGGATATCAAATTATAGACTCACTGACCTTTATTTATCTCTAGAAACCAATTATGAGTGAGTACATCCCATGTTCATCCTTTTGGGTCTGGGTTACCTCACTCAGGATAGTGTTTTCTATTTCCATCCATTTGCATGCAAAATTCGCGAAGTCATTGTTTTTTACCGCTGAGTAGTATTCTAATGTATATATATTCCATACTTTCTTCATCCATTCTTCCATTGAAGGGCATCTAGGTTGTTTCCAGGTTCCGGCTATTACAAATAATGCTGCTATGAACATAGTTGAACAAATATCCTTGTCATATGATCGGGCATCTCGTGGGTATATTCCCAAGAGTGGCATTGCTGGGTCCATGGGTAGGTTGATCCCAAATTTCCTGAGAAACCGCCACACTGCTTTCCAAAGTGGTTGCACAAGTTTGCATTCCCACCAGCAATGGATGAGGGTACCCCTTTCTCCACAGCCTCTCCAGCAAAGGCTATCATTAGTGTTTTTGATTTTAGCCATTCTGACAGGTGTAAGGTGATATCTCAATGTTGTTTTGATTTGCATTTCCCTGATCGCTAAGGAGGCTGAGCATGACCTTAAGTGCCTTTTGGCCATTTGAACTTCTTCTGTTGAGAATTCTCTCTTCAGATCAGTGCCCCATTTTTTAATTGGGTTAATTAGCATTTGAAAGTCTAGTTTCTTGAGTTCTTTATATATTTTGGAGATCAGACCTTTGTCTGTTGCGGGGTTGGTGAAGATCTTCTCCCAGTCAGTGGGTTCCCTTTTTGTCTTAGTGACAGTGTCTTTTGCTTTACAGAAGCTTCTCAGTTTCAGTAGGTCCCATTTATTCAATGTTGCCCTTAATGACTGTGCTGCTGGGGTTATACCTAGGAAGCGATCGCCTGTGCTCATCTGTTGTAGGGTACTTCCCACTTTCTCTTCTATCAGGTTCAGTGTGTTCAGATTGATATTGAGGTCTTTGATCCATTTGGACTTGAGTTTTGTGCATGGTGATAGATATGGGTCAATTTTCTTTCTTCTACAGGTTGACATCCAGTTGTGCCAGCACCATTTGTTGAAGATGCTTTCTTTCTTCCATTGTATACTTTTAGCACCTTTATCGAAAATGAGGTGTTCATAGGTTTGTGGGTTAAGATCCGGGTCTTCTACACGATTCCATTGGTCGACTTCTCTATTTTTATGCCAATACCACACTGTTTTCATTACTGTAGCTCTATAGTAGAGTTTAAAGTCAGGGATGGTAATGCCTCCAGAAGTACCTTTATTGTACAAGATTGTTTTGGCTATCCGGGTTTTTTTGTTATTCCATATAAAGTTGATTATTGTCCTTTCAAGATCAGTGAAGAATTTTAATGGGATCTTGATGGGGATTGCATTGAATCTATAAATTGCCTTTGGTAGGATTGCCATTTTTACTATGTTGATCCTCCCAATCCAAGAGCAAGGGAGATCCTTCCATTTTCTGGTATCCTCTTCAATTTCTTTCTTCAATGCCTTAAAGTTCTTGTCAAATAGATCCTTCACTTCTTTGGTTAGAGTTACCCCGAGATATTTTATGCTGTTTGTGGCTATCGTGAAAGGTGATGCTTCTCTGATTTCCCTCTCTGCTTCCATATCCTTTGTGTATAGGAGGGCGACTGATTTTTTGGAGTTGATCTTGTATCCGGTCACATTACTAAAGGTGTTTATCAGCTGTAGGAGTTCTTTGGTGGAGTTTTTGGGGTCGCTTATGTAGACTATCATATCATCTGCAAATAACGAAAGTTTAACTTCTTCCTTTCCAATTCGAATCCCCTTGATCCCCTTATGTTGTCTTATTGCTATTGCTAAAACTTCAAGCACTATATTGAAGAGGTATGGAGAGAGTGGACAGCCTTGTCGTGTTCCTGATTTAAGTGGGATGGCTTTGAGTTTCTCTCCGTTTAATTTGATGTTAGCTGTCGGTTTGCTGTAAATAGCTTTTATTATATTTAAGTATGACCCTTGTATCCCTAATCTCTCCAAGACTTTTATCATAAAGGGATGTTGAATTTTGTCAAAAGCTTTTTCAGCATCTAATGAAATGATCATATGGTTTTTTTCTTTCAGTTTATTTATATGATGGATTACATTGATAGATTTTCGTATGTTGAACCAGCCTTGCATCTCTGGTATGAAGCCTACTTGATCATAATGGATAATGTTTCTAATGTATTCTTGGATACGGTTCGCCAGTATTTTGTTGAGGATTTTTGCGTCGATGTTCATGAGTGAGATTGGCCTGTAATTCTCTTTCTTGGTTGAGTCTTTGTGTGGTTTTGGTATCAGAGTGATGGTAGCTTCATAAAAGGAATTTGGCAATGACTCTTCTGTTTCTATATTGTGAAATACCTTAAGGAGTATAGGTATTAGGTCTTCTTGGAAATTCTGGTAGAATTCCGCATTGAAACCGTCTGGTCCTGGGCTTTTTTTGGTAGGGAGGTTTTTTGATAACAGCTTCTAATTCTTCGCGACTGACAGGTCTATTTAGATTGCTCACCTGGTCCTGATTTAACTTTGGTATATGGTATTTATCTAAAAAAGTGTCCATTTCTTTTACATTTTCCAGTTTTGTGGCATACAGGCTTTTGTAGTAAGATCTAATGATTCTCTGAATTTCCTCTATGTCTGTGGTTATGTCCCCCCTTTTCATTTCTGATCTTATTAATTTGCAGATTCTCTCTCTGCCGTTTGATTAGTTTGGATAGGGGTTTATCAATTTTGTTGATTTTCTCCAGGAACCAGCTTTTTGTTTCATTGATTCTTTGGATTGTTTTCTGTGTTTCTATTTTGTTGATTTCAGCCCTCAGTTTGACTATTTCCAGTCTTCTACTCCTCCTAGGTGAGTCTGCTTCTTTTTTTTCTAGAGCTTTCAGGTGGGCTGTTAAGTCTCCAATGTATGCTTTCTCTGTTTTCTTTAAGTGGGCACTAAGGGCTATGAACTTTCCCCTTAGGACTGCTTTCAAAGTGTCCCATAAGTTTGAGTATGTTGATTCTTTATTTTCATTGAATTCAAGGAAGACTTTAATTTCTTTCTTTATTTCTTCTTTAATCCAGGTGTGGGTCAATAGTTGACTATTCAGTTTCCATGAGTTTGCAGGCTTTCTGGGGGTAGCATTGTTGTTGAATTCTAACTTTAGTCCGTGGTGATCTGATAAGACACAGGTGGTTATGGATATTTTTTTGTAACTGTGGAAGTTTGCTTTGTTACCGAGGATGTGGTCAATTTTCGAGAAGGTTCCATGAGCTGCAGAGAAGAAGGTATATTCTTTCCTATTTGGGTGGAATGTTCTATAGCTGTCTGTTAAGTCCATTTGATTCAATACCTCCATTAATTCTCTTATTTCTCTGTTAGGTTTCTGTCTGATTGACCTGTCCATTGGTGAAAGAGGCGTGTTGAGATCTCCCACTATTAGTGTGTGCGGTTTGATGGCGTCTTTGAGTTTTAGTAATGTTTCTTTTACATATGTGGGTGCTTTTATATTCGGGGCATAGATATTCAGGATTGAGACCTCATCCTGATCAATTGTTCCTGTTATGAGTATAAAATATCCCTCTCCATCTCTTCTGATTGATTTAAGTTTGAAGTCAACTTTGTTAGAAATTAGTATGGCCACACCAGCTTGTTTCTTAGGTCCATTTGCTTGATAAACCTTTTCCCATCCCTTTACTCTAAGTAGGTGCCTATCTTTGTGGTTGAGGTGTGTTTCTTGTAAACAGCAGAATGTTGGATCCTGTTTGCGTATCCAATCTCTTAGCCTGTGTCTTTTTATAGGTGAGTTGAGTCCATTGACATTAAGGGATATTAATGACCAGTGGTTGCTAACTCTGGTCACTTTTTTAGTCATAGGGTTTGTGTGTTTGCTTTCTTTTAGTTGTGCTGGTAAAGGGTGTCTAGAAGTTTGAGTTATTGTGGTCATTGTTGGTCTCCTTGGTTTGTGATTTTCCTTCTATTACTTTCTGTAGGGCTGGATTTGTGGCTACGTATTGTTTAAATTTGTTTTTATCCTGGAAAATTTTGTTTTCTCCATTTATAGTGAACGAAAGCTTGGCTGGGTATAGTAGTCTGGGCTTGCATCCATGTTCTCTTAGCTTCTGCAGTACATCTATCCAGGACCTTCTGGCTTTCATGGTTTCCATAGAGTAGTCAGGAGTAAGTCTGATAGGTTTACCTTTATAAGTAACTTGACCTTTTTCCTTTGCAGCTCTTAATATTCTTTCTTTATTCTGGATGTTTTGTGTTCTGATTATTATGTGGCGAGGAGATGTTTTTTTCTGGTCCAGTCTATTCGGTGTTCTGTATGCTTCTTGAACCTTCAAAGGAATATCTTTCTTTAGGCTGGGAAAGTTTTCTTCTATAATTTTATTAAATATATTTTCTGAACCATTGAGCTGTACTTCTTCTCCTTCTTGTATCCCAATTATTCTTAGGTTTGGTCTTTTTATTGTGTCCCATATTTCCTGAATGTTTTGTGATGAGAATTTGTTGGTTTTGCTGTTTTCTTTGATCAGTGTGTTAATTTTCTCTATGGTATCTTCAGTGTCTGACATTCTTTCTTCTAACTCTTGTAATCTGTTGGTAGTACTTGTCTCTGTAGTTCCTGTTCGTTTACCCAGATTTTCCATCTCCAACCTTCCCTCGGTTTGTGTTTTCTTCATTACTTCCATTTCATTCTTCAGGTCTTGAACCATTTCCCTTACCTGTTTGATTGCATTTTCTTGTTTCTCTTGGTTTTCTTGGGTATCTTTGAGCGATTTATTCATTTCCTCTACCTTTTTGTTTGTAATCTCTAATTGTTTATGGCAGTTTTTCACCTCCTGTTTAAGGTCTTCTATTATTTTCAAAAAATTCACTTTTCGGTCGATTTCTTCTACTTCTTCTGGAGTAGGGTGTACAATTCTTCTTATTTCGGGATCCCTGGGTTCTGGTGATGTCATGTTGCCTTTCAGGTTGTTGGAGGAATTCTTGCATTGGCGCCTTCCCATCTCCTCTTTCAAATGAAGCCAAGAGAGGCCTGGTGTCTTGGTCCAGTTTTTGCTGTGACTGAGCCTCTGGGTGTATCTCTTCAGTGTGGAAGCAAGGTCCGTCCTGCTGAGCTTGATCTGCCCAGTGATGTCTCTCCTGGCACCTGGATCTGATCTCCCTGCTGCTTGGGTGTCTCTCGAACAAAGGGCCAACCTCGCTGCCGCAGGGCAGGCAGGCCACCTAGACAAAGGAGCTACTACCCTCCTGGCTGCCCTCGCAATTCGGACCCTGTCCCAGCGCCCAAACAGGCTGAGCTGGGAGCTGTTGTGTGGTTCAAAGAGGGGAGGGGGTCAGAGGTAGTGCGGAGGGCCTTGGATGCAAGTTGGGTGGGACAGTAATGGAGAAGAGGTATCAAGGAGTACAGCCCCTGCAGACTGACCAGGGAGTGCAGGAGGGGTGGGGAACGTCTGAGCTCCCCTGTCCGGGGCTGCCGCTGTGGCCAGAAACTCACTCACCCCAGCGATGGCCCACCTGGCACCCGGATCCGATCTCCCCGCTGCCTGGGCGTCCCGCGAACAAAGTGCCGGGCCCGCTTGGTGCAGGCCGGCCACCTAGACAAAGGAGCCACCACCCTCCCGAATGCCCTCCCAATTCGGACCCTGTCCCAGCGCCCAAACAGGCTGAGCTGGGAGCTGTTGTGTGGTTCAAAAGAGGGAGGGGGTCAGAGGTAGTGCGGAGGGCCTTGGATGCAAGTTGGGTGGGACAGTAATGGAGAAGAGGTATCAAGGAGTACAGCCCCTGCAGACTGACCAGGGAGTGCAGGAGGGGTGGGGAACGTCTGAGCTCCCTGTCCGGGGCTGCCGCTGCGGCCAGAAACTCACTCACCCCAGCGATGGCCCACCTGGCACCCGGATCCGATCTCCCAGCTGCCTGGGCGTCCCGCGAACAAAGGGCCGGGCCCGCTTGGTGCAGGCCGGCCACCTAGACCTGTTCTTTAATTCTTAAAAAAGTAATTTTCTATTAATCTGCCACCCTGTGTCTAACTTATAAGAAAACCATCATGCATACATGCTTAAGGAAACATTCTGAGATGCACCACTGGGTTATTTTTTGTGAACACTGGAATAGACTCTTAGCCAATCTGTAGTTGAAATGGTAAATGACAGCAGCCCCACATACATACACTGTTGCTTCTAGGGCCCTGATACACTAGATAAAATGACATTAAATTTCATAATAAAGCAAACAAATATTTTGCAATATAATGATCCAATAAGCACAAAAGGCATAAGCTGCTGCTGGCATAACATGGAATACTGTTTTACAGCAAATGATGCTTTTAACGAGGTGAAAGGAATCAATTACAAAATCACACCAAAAATATAAACAATATAGTGTGTTAGTCAGCTTTCCATCACCATAATTGAAAACTTGAGACCAACAATTACAACAGGAGGAATGGCTGATTTTAGCTCACAGATTGAGGATTCAGTCAATGGCATTTGATTAAGTACAACACCTTTTTGTGACACATGTACTCGTGTATCTTAAATGGTTTTCTCTTAAAATACATCCTCTTAATTGTTTTGACACCTATACTCTTTTTTTTTTCTGGTACAAAAGGCCCTCTTTAATAGCACCATGAAGGCTTAAATACACTGTAGTCAATGGCCAACAGGTGAAAATCCCATCCGCTGATCCTCTAGGCAAAGCACAGCTTTTAGTAACTTCAATGAGAAGGCTCTAGCAAGGAAGAATAACTGAAGGCCAGGACTCAATTAGTCCCGACATCCCCCCAACCCTAAATTTTTTTTTAAAACAGAAGACCCTCTTTTCTTAGGTCATCTCAGAAGAGTAAACCTTACCTGTATTCAGGAGGCCCCTTCCTTGTCTTAGGCGGGCCCTCTTCTGTAGAAGTTGCCCATCTACCGAGGAGTCTTCATTGTTGGTGCAGTATTTGCAACCAAATCTAGAGTTCGTTCAAGTTACTGGCCAACAGGCTCAGAAGGACTTGCTAAGTGACCATATGCTGCATTCTCATGGGTTGTCTGATCTTACACAGGATTCAGAAATGAATGCCCATGGCAACAGGCATTAAGATTGACAGCAATAGGGTCCCCAGTTACCACTGGACCCAGACTCCCATTTGGGCTATGGTATTCTACCAACCCTTTGGCTAAAACAGTTACAATCTGGTGTGCTAATTGTAACATTTCAAGGGCTCTTCAAGTAACCATTGAGTTGTTTCACCACATAAGAGGCATTAGCAATATTAACAGATGTCACACAAATGGAATGATAACTGGTGAGACAAGTCAACGATGCTCTCCAGACTCAGAATGCCCTGAGTGTTCACGTTAAATTTGGACTTTCGAATTTAAATCAACAGACTGCCCTATTGTAGGAGCAGATGGACTTATGGCTAGTATAACAAATGTCTTGTTGACACCTATACTCTTAAGCAGGGGTGCCACTTTGAAAGTTGGAATGTTCTATTGAGGTATTTAATTTATGCCAGTAAGAAGTAGCAAATGAACATACTCAGAAGGAGCACAGACTCTAAATTAAAGAGAAATTTTAGAGATAATGGTGCTTTTTTACTTGTACATTAGTAGAAAGGTTACATGGCTTAAAAGGATACAAAAATAAATAAAATTACTAACACTTATTGAAACGTAAGTACATACCAGGCATTCCAGTCTTTGACGGAGATGGTAATTCCCTGCCTAAGATAATAGCAAACTGATACTTGGATTAACAGTTTTATACATAACTTTGCTGCTATATAGAAAGAAGAGTTGTTTGACAACTATTCCAGGATTGACTGGCAAGGGGAGAAGCTCCAGAATGTGCCGGGTGATGAAAACATGCCATTAGTAATAGAGTAAAAAGCCTTTCAAACCTAGAAATATTTACTAATGTGTGAAGGCCAAGTCAAAATAATTTGTGTGATGTATTATACCGTAAAAGATACCCATTTGCATATTATTTCATGCAACCAAGCTGGTTAATACAGGCTTCTTGGCAGGGGTTGCCACTGATGTGACCACAAAAGATGGGGAGATCACATTTTATAAGAGGCTAGCATCCTTTGATTGGTGGTTTGATAAAATCATTCATTCCATCTTTGGACATTAATTGATAAGTTGCTTTGTTCCTATCAGTGGTATGTCAGGCTATAGAACACTGAGGAGGAAGTCAGAGGCAATTGGCTGCACAGCTTAAGTGCTGAGTTACCTGACTAGAAGGGCTCCCAGGTGCCCAAGGCGATGTCCCCAGTTAGTTCCTGGGGCAGCTGAGGATAGGGAACCTGAAATGACCCTATCCTATAGCCATACTGATGAATATCTTGCATATCACCATAGGACCTTCATCTGGCAATGGTTGGAGATAGAGACAGAGACCCACACTCGAGCACCGGACTGAGCTCCCAATGTTCCAATGAGGAGCAGAAGGAGGGAGAATATGAGCAAAGATGTCAGGACCACAAGGGGTGCACCCATCCACGGAGACAGTGGGGCTGATCCATTGGGAGCTCACCAAGGCCAGCTGGACTGTGACTGAAAAAGCATGGGATAAAACCGGACTCTCTGAATTTGGCGGACAATGAGGGCTGCTGAGAAGCCAAAGACAATGGCATGGGGTTTTGATCCTACTTCAAGTTCTGGCTTTGTGGGAGCCTAGCCAGTTTGTATGTTCACCTTCCTAGACATGGACGGAGAGGGGAGGACTTTGGACTTTCCACAGGGCAGGGAATCCTGACTGCTCTTCAGGCTGGAGAGGGAGGGGGAGGAGTGGGGGGAGAGGGGGAGGAGGTGGAGGAGGGGGAGGGAAATGGGAGGCAGGGAGGAGGCAGAAATTTCTTTTTTTTCCAATAAAAAAATGTGATTCACCATGGGAAGATGGATGAAACATAAGTGCATAGATTTCATTATATAGATAGCTGTGAAGATTTCTGATGATTTGATCATATAAATAATATAATTATAATTAGTCTAAATTGTTCTCCAGTTAAAAAATAAATAAGGAAAGTTTCCTGTTGCAAAAAAAAAAAAAGAAAAATTTCACTCCTGTCTCAATGACAGTGAGGATAAATTACTGTTGCCACAAACTATGTTGTGGGGCTAAAGGAAAACAGCATTTGAAAATTCAGTTCAGTTTTTCATATACAGTCAGTGAACTTGGGACCCTGATTTTTTCCCCTTTCCCCTTTTTCCAAACAATGAAGAAAGCACTAAGGGTCAACCACATAACTTATGAGTTTGGCTCAAAATGTATCTGAGAGATTATTGATGTTGCTGAATTTAGGCCTCAATGTTTAAGTTACATATGAAGCTTGGGAGTACATGCAAAGCTGATTGTATAATTTGAATCCTGTGCAATCAGAGATACTTTCCTATGATGATCTGTTTAGCTCAGACAAGAGAAAACCGAGCAGGAGAACATGCATGACCAAAGTTTATGTTAGCATGTCAGTTGGTAACTGCAGTAGGACTGGATCATGTGACGTAAGTTTTCTCTTGTGTCAGGACATTAGTGCATTTTCGGAGAAGCGTTTTCTTTGTCTGCTTTTGGTCTTCACTCATTCATATTCTTCCACCCTGGCCCTCTCCCTTTCTGAACATTGGAAACATTAAGTGAATTCGTGATAAATAACAAAAAAAGTGGATGGTTATGGGTGTAATGAAAGGCACGGATGATCAGACAATTCCACATCTTAAATTCCTGCTAACCAAAAAGTTTCGGGTCACCGAGTACTGGTTTCCTGCTGTGGGATGTCCCCAAGGAAGTTAGCTAAAATAAATGAAGGCTTAATTGGTACTTATATTTCTAACACAGCAACACTGAGTTCACTTTAGGGAGGTTTTGTAGAGAGGTTGTCTATCAAATCTTGACTTGAAAATAACTTCTAATTTTTAACTAAGAAACTCACAGACAATCAGATAAGGGGAAGATATTGCTACTTTTGGTGAAGTTTTTAATAACATTAAAGAAAACAGAAAAGAGGTTTCATAAGGTGAGATCATAGTTCAATATTTCAATGTTGGACATATATACCAAACCATATGGTATTCAGTGTAACTCATTAGGTCACAGGTCAAAGATAATCATCTTATGTGTGTGTAAATTCTTAATGTGTCATGATAGTAAAAGTTTTGTTTATTTATTTGTTCGTTCATTTCTTCCTCCCTCCATCCCCCCTTCTTTTATTAAAAATAGATTTTCTAGCCAGCAGTAGTTGCACACATCTTTAAACCCAGCACTCAGGAGGCAAAGGCAGTTGGATCTCTGTAAGTTCAAGGCCTGCCTGGTCTACAAGAGCTAGTTCCAGCACAGGTTTCAAAGGTACAGAGAAACCCTATCTCCAAAAACAAACAAACAAACAAAAAAATAGATTTTCTTTTGTCTCCTTCTTCCATGAGGTTTTCAGAGCTCTGAAGAGAGGAAACTGTTGGAAATTCCCAGCAATGTCTCTCACTAAGCATAATGTCTGGCTGTGGGATCCTGTATTTGTCCTGATCTGTGGGAAGAACCTTCTCTAATGATGCTGAACAAGGCACTGATATTTGAGTAAATCACAATGTCACTAGAAGTCATTTATCATTGTATATTTTTTAAGACAAGTAACATTTTGTTTTATCCTAGGTCCCTTGGCTACCTCATCTCTGTTGTCAGTGACCCAAACAGTATTGGGTAGGGGTTCCACTGCATAGAGTGGGCCTAAGTAAATCAGATACTTACTGATTGATTGCCTCCCACATGTTTAGTACCACCATTGCCCTAGCATATCTTACAGGCGAGATATCAATGAAGATCAAAGGGTTTGTGACCGGGTTGCTGTTTACATTTATCTATTGGTAGTGTGACGAGTACCTTCATGTACAAAAGATGCTTGAAGACAGTAAATGTTTTAGACAATGAATTATTGTACCAAAAATTAAGTATAAGACAGTTTTATTGCTATAAGCATATTCTTTTGATCTCCGTTTCTCTTCCATAAGCAATTCTTGTTTTCAGAGTCTTTAATGGTTGATCCTTTCTGTGTTTGAAGTGCTTTTTATTTTAATGCTATAGAGCTCATTTCTGAAGTAAAATATGAAGAGAAGGTGAGACATTGAGTTTTTAGAGTATCACTTTTTGAAGAACTATTAGAATTCTAATGTCTGTAGTCCTGACATAGCTGTAATGACCTTTGGTCCTGAGTCTCGTTCTCTTCCAGTTTCCCCTGCTTTTCACATGCTAGGTGAGAACTGTTGGAGGATTCAAGAGGCAAAATGTCTAAACGGGAATGATGGTGGCCAACTGGGAGTCTGGGGGTCAAAGAGCAGAGCTTGCAGTTTTGCGTGAGTGTTTTTCACAGTGGAAACACAGACTCATGTCTATATGAGATGTGTGGGGACACTGGCAGACATTTGAAAAGAAGGCATTCTCAAGTGGGTACCTTTAATGGCTCACTGCCCACATGATAAAGACTGCTAAGATATGGATGTTGGGACATCACAGTTAATGAGCATTGGTTAGTTTTACCATCATCATGAATGAAAACATGATCGCAGCACCTTAAAAAGGAAAAAAAAATATCCAAAGTGGGGAACATCTGGCAGAGGAAAGAAGTGCACATCAGCATTGTCTGGAATAAGAGAAAAGGGAATGCTGAGGCTTGGTAGTTTTATCTTTTTTCTCTTCTATTCAGTCCAGGCTCTCAGTCTGTGAGATCGTACCATCTTCATTCAAGAGTTGCCTTTCCCTTTAATCCTGTCTTAAAGTGCCCTCATGACACACACACAGATGTGCCTCTTCGTTATCACAGTAGAAGCAATAAGGCACCTAAAATGAATGAAAATAACTGTTTCCATTAGGAAATGGTCAATAGATCAGTTATAATGGATTAATACTTTTACCCAGCTTTGATCAGGTAAGCTAAAAGTCAGAAGGAGAAGCCTGTGCTGCATAAATATCTATGGAGAGATGGCTCAGTGGTTAAGAGCACCGCCTGCTCTTCCAAAGGTCCTGAGTTCAATTCCCAGCAACCACATGGTGGCTCACAACCATCTGTAATGAGATCTGTGCCCTCTTCTGGCCTGTAGGCAGAGTACTGAGAATACTGTATACATAACAAATAAATAAATCTTAAAAAAAAAAATCTATGGACTATCTGCACTTTTCATGACTGCTTGATGTGGGAGTGTCATATATCAATCTGTTGATTTCATTGGTTCAATAAAGAAACTGCCTGGGCCCTGATAGGACAGAAAATTAGGTAGGCGGAGTAGACAGAAGAGGATGCTGGGAAAGAGAAGCTGAGTGAGGAGTCGCCATGATGTCCCCACTCCAGACAGATGCAGGCTAGAATCTCCCCGGTAAGCACACCTTGGGGTGCTACACAGATTATCAGAAATGGGTTAGGTTGATATGTAAGAGCTAGCCAATAAGAGGCTGAAACTAATGGGCCAGGCAGTGTTTAAATGAATACAGTTTGTGTGTAATTATTTCGGGGCGTAAGCTAAGCCCTGTGGGCGGCCGGGTGCAGGGAGGACACAGCCGGCTGCTCCTCTTACTACAACTGCTCACTACCTTAAAGGAACTGGTGAATTTTCTAAACTAAGAATGATCAAGAAACAATATGACCCCCAGACTGTCTGGTCTGTGATCCTCTTCTTTTAGTGTTCTTTTCTCTATACATCTGTGGATATATTTGGCTATACTCTTGCTGTTGTGAAGGCAAATGAAAGCAGCACATAAGCATAGATATCATCAATTAGATTTTGTTAGGAATATTATATAGAGAGCAAAAGTAAAGGCAGAAAAATAGTAGCTATATAGTGGCCCCCCAAAAAATTTGTTCATCTTAATAACTAGAATTGATAGACAAGAGGACCCACTGACTCCATATCATGCTCAATAATTCAGGCATCAGATTGTTTTCCTCAGGCCATTATATTTGCTCTGTGCATTGAAACACTGACTAGTCACAAACAAGATATTCTCCAAGGAGCTGCATTCCAAAATTCCAAAAGGTACATTCTAAGAAGCAGTCCCTGAGATTTGACTGAAAGGGTAGAACTCACATTTTGAAATTTAATGATGAATCTAGACTACAACTCCAGTGCCTTCTTTACCAAAAGATATATAAGATATTAAATATTTTAAAAATTAAAGAATGTTATATAATATTTAAAACAAATATTAGTAAAATAAGAAATATTCATATTTAGTTATTAAAATATAAACCTTAAATCAGTTCTTTGAGATTCTATATTAGTTTTCTTGCAGGTATCTTTATGCATCATTACCCTTCAGTGGTACAATCAATGAGGAAGTTAAAGTTGACAGAATTATTATCATAGAGTCAGGAACACTTAAAATAACTTTTGGAAGGATGTGGACCAAGAATTTTTTCTGGATGTTAGGTCATTGCAGTGCTCAAATAAAATAAAATTAAACTTCAATAAAATTAGCTCATCAGCTTTTTCTCACCCTTTTCAGCTAATAAATAACAGTAGCTGCAAGGAATCACCAGGTATCTAAAGCTAAATAAAAAGTGAACATTTTCCAGACTATCTATGAGTTGCAGTACTGTTTCTGGATGTGAGCCCAGGGCCTGCCGTATCTCCAGAAACCTGAGAGGGACAAGGTGGTAGCAGACAAACAGCTGAGAGATTTTGAGTGCACAGGCAGGGTGAGGAGGTGACAAGATCTACACGCAATGCAAATCACAGGAACTAGTAATTTGGACTGCACCCTCACTTCTGCCTTTTTCTCAGAAAGCAGTGAGAGAGAGTATAGATGGTAAACAGAAAGAGTCAATGCCATCCTGACATTACTCAGGGTCATTGGACTCTGGGCACTAAAGTTGATCTAAGCATGAGTCAATAAATCTTCAGTCCTAAATATTTCCCAAGTTCAATAACAACAAGATTCAAAAGAAAGAAATCATTTGTTGGTCCAATGTGAGGTATGATTGCATAAAATTACAGGTCAGTATTAGGGAAGACAGTTACTGAATAAAGAACCTGATAGACATTGTGTGACACAAGCAGAGTCTTTAATTGTTTTGAAATAAAATGAAATAAAAGTACCATGAATCTTTTTGTTTCTCAAATTCTGGAAGATACATAATTTTATATACAAATATCTAGGATGAAAACTTGAATACAAATATACAAGACTAATTTTTGCAGACTCTAAAGTCTCTAAAGAAAACTGAGTACAAATTAAAGGATTTGGAGGAGGATACACCTCTTTCTCATCATTTGCCTGTCTTTCCCTATGTTACTCTGGAGAACAGTAAATGACCTGGTGGCCAGGATATTTCCAACATTTAAGTAAACCCGTGTACGTTTATTAGGTATTCTAATTCTTTTATTGATCCTAGACAGCTACAGTTTTCCCAGGAATAAATTAGATGTGGAATATATTTGACATGGATTTTAAAACAGAGAAAATTGAAGGGCGTGGTCGACCGGTAGTCAGAATTAACCAGACTAGCTCAAAAATAATGAATATAATTTAATAGTTGAAAAATAGAGAAATTCGGGCTGGAGAGATGGCTCAGTGGTTTAGAGCACCGTCTGCTCTTCCAGAGGCTCTGAGTTCAATTCCCAGCAACCACATGGTGGCTTACAACCATCTGTAATGAGATCTGGCGCCCTCCTCTGGCGTGTGGGCATACATGGAAGCAGAATGTTGTATACATAATAAATAAATAAATCTTTAAAAAAAATAGAGAAATTCACACGACCGGGGTCCAGAGAGAGAGAGAGAGAGAGAGAGAGAGAGAGGGTCAGACACCCAGAATCCCAGTTCCTTCTTCCCTGGCCCCAGGCGGCCACACCCTAGCCATATGTGATTGGCTGAGCTTCCCCATGAGAAAACAATCTCTAAAATCGTCTGAAAACCCTCATAGATACAGGTTATGTACAGACAGAGTGTGTTTAGCAGCATGATATTTATTAGGCAAGTATGCAGTGTAGCTTTGGAGTGAGCCTCATCATAAAAGAATAATTTATCAGCTACTCCTTTTTATTCTTGTTTGTTTGTTTTATTTTAGAATTACACTGATAATGGAAAGAGTGCTTGAACCATTTATGTCCCCACTCAGATCTTCAACTAGCCAATTGTCATCAAGGATATTTCAGAAGTAGTGAGACATCTGTTAGTTACGAGAGAAGGAAGCTTGTGTCTGAGCTGGCTGAGAGGTAGAAGATAGTTGGGAGAAGGACTTTCCAACGCTCTCCTGAGGTGCTTTATTCAGTCCCCCGGTATTCTCCATAATCATATAAGTTCCAGACTTAAGATTTCAGTCAAGGATGAGATTTTGAATATTTGGTATTTTTCTAGGGAGATTTATTCCAAAGAATATTAAATGTATTTGGTAAAGTTTTGGTGGACCATGTTTGGGAGAGAAAAATGATTGTCTGTGCATTCAAAATTCAGCTTCGTTAAGTAAATATCAGTTAAGAATTCAACCGTTATGTGCCTGAGGTACACTGTGAAAAGAGAAAACACTCTATGCTTGGGAGCCATAGAATCTGTCCGCTATGCAGATCCATCAGATAACGAGACTAAGTGGGGCAGCACAGTCACTTGCCAGGACAAAGTCTCAAGCCTAGGGGCAATGTCGACTTGAAAATCAATCCAGAGACAAGGTAGCAGAAAATGAAAGGCCAAGCATTTCTACTTTCCGATCCATTTCAGAGTGCCATGCTTTATTGAATGATAGATGTAAGTTTTCATTGTGTTATAAAATATTAACATAGTTATAGTAATTGATTATTCATGAGACAGACATTCTATATTAGAATATGCAACTTAAATAAGAATATCAAGATGTTTTAGAGGAATATAAGATGTGTATGTGTCCACACAGGCAGCAAGAGTTGTAAATAGCATCATATTTTTCTGATAATAAAATGAAAACGTCCATTTCTTGTGCATCTGAGCTGTGATCACAAACTTCTCATGTGTCTTCCCACATGGGAAAGAGGAAGAATATACTGTAGAAATTAAATTCATTTCTACTGGGGGTCTCATCATGCTCTTTTAAAGTATGACATTTTTTGAGTTTCTTTTTCTTAGTCGCACCTGTTTTCGCTATCTTATTCTTATAATTTTCCAGCTTTGTAATGAGCTTTTTGTTCAGGTAACAATACTTATGTGGTAAAGATTTTATTCTGTTTGCTTGATTAGATGTTGTGAATATACATGATATTTTTTAAATGTAAGTTTTAACCAGGTTTTAAAGGCTACATCAAGGGTCCATATTCCAGTGTCTGTGTGATGTAGGTGTCCAAGAACCATTGTGTGCTGGATAAGAGAGGTGTATCCCCTTTCACCCTTAGTAGATGGCTCTGTCCATCTTGTAGTAAGCCCTCATGTTGTCTGCTTTAGCCAGTGATGATTTAGAAATGGGAAAGATGATGACAGGCATTTATTTAGAGAGCAAATTTCTAAATAGGTTTTCAAGATCTGGGTGTGGTAAATGTATAAATGTTTTCTGCTAGCAATCAGAATTTCTTATCTGACTTAAACAAAAAGAATCAAGCTTCTACCCATAGAACCACAGGGATTAAGTACAAAATAAAAGATTAGAAGACAAATATATCTTATAAGTAAAAAGAAACAGAAAAGCTATGTATGGATGAATGGGGAAAGTTGAAGGGAAGGATCATGTGGGAAGCTGGAAGAATATAAGTAAAGAAATAAGTGGTGGGAGAGTAAAAATTAGGGATCATTTGAGGGGCAATATATAAATCTAATGAAATAGAAGTTTCCTAAAATATATTCATATATGAAATTGATCTAAATAAAAACCATCAAATAATGGAAGAGACAGCTCCCACTGAACATCTCATCACCATACAAAGTTTCCAGTACTGAGATTGAGTTACACATAATTACGTTGGATACCATGGGCACCTGCAAACTCAGAACGCACCCAGGGTCTTAGTTTACTTCCTTTTGCCTGCAGATCAGTAACTAAAACTCCTAGCTTCTTCTCCAGGAACGCATCTGCCTGCATGCCACTATGAGCCACCATGATGATAATGTACTGAACCTCTGAAAGTGTAAGCCACTCATTAAATATTTTCCTTTGTAAGAGTTTCTATGCTCATTATGTCTCTTTGCAACAGTAGAAACCCTAACTAAGAAAAACAAAAATTCCAATAATCCAGAAGTTTTTCAGTTCCATTAGAGTGGCGGTCTCAACTGGTCTTCAGTAGATGCTGGAATATTGAAGAAATAAGCTCTAATGCCATTGAACCACTGAAGCCATGGACTAACAAGCAGGGTGACAGCAAGCAGGCACAGAGAAAAAGCTTCCTACTTCTATCTTCTTATATAGGTTTCTAGATTAAAGGTATATTTTCCTGCCTCAAGATCTGGAACAAAGGCCTGTATGTGTCTTCCTACCTCAAAGATCCAGACTAGAACTGGATCCTCTCATTTTAAATCAAGAAAAAGAAATATCTTACAGATCTGCCCTTTATTTCTGGATTGCAGCTCATTCCAGATATAGCCAAGCTGACAAACATTAATAACCATGACAAACTTTATTATATGCTACGCATAGTACACAATAACTAATGTTCTTTGAAGAAGAAAACTTAATGCCTGCATTGTATGATTGGACAAACATAAATCCTATCAGTGGCTTTGAATCCTGTTCAATGGATAGATTTACAATTTACAAATTGACAATTTACAGAGAGAGATTTTGGGTTACTGACCTGCCAAGCATCACTTCTTCCATGAACACACTGAGAAACATGGCTTTTGTTAAAAAGAAAGAGGAGTTGAATAGATGCAAGAAGAAAATTACTGGTGAATTGGCACCACCATGAAACCCCTCCTTGGCTGAACGTGCTGAGATGTTTCTCCCACTAATGCTGAAGACATCAAAAAGAATATTTTCTAACTTATACTCAGGACAGATTATTAACTATTCTGACATTGCAGCTACTCCCTGTTGTGATAATAAGTTCATGTCCTTCATAATTCTCAAATTTGTCTATCGCTTCTCCACCTATTTTCTTAACTTGATAATATCTTGATTTTTTGCTGTCATTAATTACACCTTTTCATGTGGTGATTAAATTATGAGATTCTTTACTGTCTCCCATAATGAGAATTTAAGAGATTATAGAATGTTTGTGAAGCACCAAGGTCTCTTGGTATTCCAGCAATCTTACTGCTCTGACATACTTTCCTGTCTTTTTGCACAGACATGACTGTGCTGCAGTGTTGATCAGGAATGAGCCAGCATGGCTTTGACAGACACAGCAAGGACTGAGGAAAAGACAACAACTTGTGAACACAGATTTTTCTTCAGGGATTCTGTGTGAGTGTAGTGTGGTGATAGAGCAGTCCAATAGCATGCAAGAAGTTTGGTTTACAGTGTGAACAACAAAAAGGAAAAAAAAAAGGCAGAAAAGGAATCAAAAAGGTTTTATTTCTGATACAAACTTGAAGAAGTTACTTTTCAATTTCCAATTTTGCATGCTACTCTGAAAGTTTTCCCAAATGTTATCTGTCAAGACTGGGTTTAAAAGGGAGGAAACAGTCGAGGGCTAAAACTAGTCAATGAAAATTATTCTAGGACGTCCAGAGAGAGGTAATTCTGTATGAGAGGGACAAGTGCTTCCCTTCCAAAATTTCCTAAACCCAGGAGCATGGCTACTGAAACTGTAACTACAAAATCTCCTTCTTGTCATCCTGAGTTATGATATTGATTTTTCAAATGATGAAAATTACACACACTGGCTCTCTAAGGTGAACTTATGTGAGGTGCTCACTGTAAATCAGCTGAATGAGAATTCTGTCAGTGGGAATGATGCTAGGAGTTCATCACCAGAGTGACAAGTGACTGTGGAGACATATAGCTAGCTCTTACAGTTTATTTATATACTTATTTTAATGACATACTCTCTTAGTTAGGGTTATTAATGATGTGAGAGATGTTGTGACCATGACAACTCTTTTTTTTTCTGGTCTTTTCAGAGAGGTGTTCTTTGTATAGCTTTGTAACCTGTCCTGGTACTCTCTCTGCAGCCCAGACTGGCCTTGAACTCATAGAGATCTACCTGCTTCTGCCTGCTGAGTGCTTGGATTATAAGCATGAGCCACCACTGCCTGCTAACCCTGGCAAATCTTATGAAGAAAACATTTAATTGGGGCTGGCTTACAGTTACAGAGATTTATGTTATCATCATGGCAGGAAGTATGGCAATGTGCAGGCAGACATGGCACTGGAGAAGTAGCTGAGATGTCTACATCTGAATCCTCAGGTAGCAGAAAGAGACTTTAAGACACTAAACCTCTCTTGAGCTTCTGAGACCTCAAACTTGTCCCCCATAGTATACTTCCTACAATAGGATCACAACTACTCCAACTAGGTCATATCTCTTAATAGTACAATCCCTATGGGCCTAGAGGTGCCATTTTTTTCAAATCATCACAAAGAATTTTGAACCTAGGTTTCACTATGTAGTTCTGGCTGGTACTGAACTCACAAATACCTGCTTCTACAAGGAACAAATATTATGTTTTCTTTTCTCAGATTTTTTTTTTCTGTAAGGTCCTGAAAATATAGACTAAAATTCCCTAGATTTTAGGAATCTCCTACATCAGGCTGTGTAGGTCTGGGATTGCTGCGGCCTGGCTCCTGCACTGCTAGCTTAGCCCTACAATAATTACACAGAAACTGTATTCTTTTAAACACTGCTTGGCCTATCAGTTCTAGCCTCTTATTGGCTAATTCTCACATCTTGATTAACCCATTTCTATTAATGAGTGTAGCACCATGTGGTGGTGGCTTACTGGGAAGGATCTTAACCTGCATCCATCTTGGAGAGGAGAGCTATAGCATCTGCCTCACTGCCTTCTTCCTCCCAGCATTCTGTTTTGTCTTTCCCACCTTCCTATGTTCTGATATATTAGGCCAAGCAGTTTTCTTTATTAATTAACCAATGAAACAACAGATAGATAGAAGACTCACCTACACCAACCAACCATATAGAAGTAAAAATGTGGAATACTAACAGTCATTAAGGACCTTCATATTAAAAAACAGCAATATGGTACTTTGCTTCACTGGGGAGACTTCAATGAAATGAACAAGAAGTCAATGTATTCTAAAAATATGAAGAATCTGAAGCCTGTTTATATGATGAAAGGAATGCAAAATATTCCATCAATCCTAAAGAACAGCCTGGTAGTTCAGTTCTCAAAATGTTAAATATCTACTTCTATGTGTATACACTAAAGAGAAATGAAAACATGTCTACACAAAATCTTATAACATACATGTTATCATAGTTACATCATCTACAATATATAGCGAAAATATTTCAGCCTTTAAGTAGTGCAGAGTACTCAAAGTGATGACAAGTGAGTTTGTTAATTTTACTATAAAGAACCTTTTTTCATAATAAAGTGTGCATAAAATAGGAGAAATTTAGAGTTGTGATGTATTTGGGTAATATGTCTTAAATTGGTTGAGGATTATATTTGGGACCCCTTTAATAAAAATACACTGTTGTTAGAGAGTAAGTGCAGGTGACAGTTGACTGGATTGCAGAAATCAATTGTATGAATTGTATGGAGCTCTGGAGGAGATGATTAGCACAGAAAGTTTCCCTAGCTTTGCTGCTAGAAGGATCACTTGTTAGGCAGGGAGATAGCGTATTAAGAGGGAATGATGTTAATCCCACAATCTACAGATGAGTCATTCAGAGAATTTTACGTAAGGAACTACAAAGTGGATATTTTAACTTTATGGATCATAGAAACTGTAAAATAACATTTCAACTCTATCATTGTATTGGGAAAGAACCCCAGACAGCATGAAACTTAATTTATGCAAACAGTGATCAAGTCTCATTAATAAACAGGAAGTTGGTTGGAATTTGATTGTCATTCAAACTCAAGTCCAAAGATAATCATGTCCCAAGAACTCAGTTCATTTGGGATGAAATCTAAACCTCTTAGAACAAGATCTTAACATGTGATGTGCTCTCTTGTTCACCATAGCATTGTGTCTGTTCCAAAGGCTGCTAAACTCTAATCCCAAAGCCTGATTTCTCTATCTAGACAGGCTGTATTCCCTGCTTCAGTGAATAATCTAATTCATCTTTTTCATTTCTGTTCAAATGGCTCCATCCTTCCCCCTTCCCCCACTCAGTTCTCAGTTCAAATATAACTTTCACTTAAGAATGTCAGATATTGCTGGGCAGCGGTGCCATACACCTTTAATCTTAGCACTCAGGAGACAGAGGCAGACAGATCTCTGTGAGTTCGGAGCCAGCCTGGTCTACATGAGCTAGTTTCAGGACAGGCTCCAAAACAACAGAGAAACTCTGTCTCTGAAAAAAAAAAAAGAAGAAGAAGAAGAAGAAGAAGACAAACAACAAACAAGCAGAAAAAGAATGTCAGATATTCTGTCTTTTTCATTAAACACCACATTTTTTTCTAATCTCCTCAGTCTAACACATTTCCTGTATAGGTTTGCCAGCACCTATTATGTCTTGAAGTAATTTGCTAATTTGGGAATTTCTAAAGCAGCAATTTAGTAAGAACGTATTCAGATTTAGACAAATAAACTTGGAATGTGATACAACATCTCTAAGCCTCATTTTTCTGATATATTAAATAGGCTTTATGATGTTGGCCTCAAAGATTTCTCATTAGGATTAAATGATAGAGTACATAAGACACAGTAAAAGTAGCTGGAAACCATACATGTTAGCACCATCATCATTGCTAATAAAAGCAACGGCAGTGTTGTTCTAGAACTTACTCCACAGTGTGGTATTGGATTACAGGAACGCAAGCA
The DNA here is from genome assembly GCA_963919715.1 of Microtus obscurus. Taxonomy (NCBI): domain Eukaryota; kingdom Metazoa; phylum Chordata; class Mammalia; order Rodentia; family Cricetidae; genus Microtus; species Microtus obscurus. The sequence goes on along the minus strand of CAWTZC010000170.1, from coordinate 10,536,190 downwards.
CTTAGAGATGTTAGAGAGACTGACAAGAAAACATTATCTATGACACTGAAACATTCCAACATCTTTAATTATGAATACTACTTATAGGATTTCTGCAGAATCAGGACTTAGAACTGGGCTTAATTAGGTGACTTTTTTTCTGGACATGGGGCATTTTGGGGACTAATCAATGGCAGAGAAGGATCATTGGTAACAATGAGAGTCAGTGAGAGGCACTCTGAACTTCTGATGCATAAAAAATTGTTTTTTTTTTTAACCAAAACTTTAAAATTGACTGGTATTGATTTAATATGTCTTTTTATGACTCATACCCTACCATTACAGGATGTTTGCAGCACAAATAATGAAATACTTTTGAGTATAACTAAAGAACAAACAATTAAAAAGAAGGGTATATCAGATTTCTTGGTTTAAAGGTTACGATTAGTTTTTTTTTTCTTCTTTTTCCTCCAACATTTCTAAGTTTGACTTCCTCGTTATCCAAATGCAACTCCAGTTCAAATTTCAAAAGAAAATGTTTTGAGAAAGAACTGAAAATTTGAATATAATGTTTTTGTAAAGATATGAAATTCCAAATTCACTAAGGCATTCTGCATGAACAAAAAAATTATATGACTTGATTCAAGTCTTATATTGGCCTATAAGAGTCAAGAGATTATGGCATGAAGAAAACTGGAAAATTTGTCAAACTGAATGCTAGGCGATTGTAGACATGGAGTAGTTTTTATCTAACTATCACAAGTTAAATTAATTAGCTGTTATAATAACTGTGTCTCTGGATGTTAAACACTTTCTTCAATGAAACCCTTTCATCATTCTTTTTTCTCCACTTTAAGGTATATATCCTTGAAATATTAAAGAATTTTCTGTAATACTTTGTTTTGATTGGCATTCTCCATGAAGATATATATTTCCAGTGTTAAATATTTCTTTTTTATCCATAGATATTTCAAGGATTAGTACCAACATTGGTAGAGAATCTCAAGTGCAAAAAAAAAAAAATTTCATTGTTGTGTAAAGTGTGCTAAATAATTTGAAATTTTATGGGATATAATAATGGACATTTTTGGACATTTTTTAAGCTAGAAGAAGGAAAAAATTCAAGAGACCACACTTCTGTTTGGGTATTATGATCATTTTTCCCTCATTACTTTTTTTTTTTTAGAAAAACTAGTCTCATCTGTTCTTTTGTTGTTCCCTGTAGATGGTTATATCACTTGGTATTCTTAATTTTCAGCAATCAAAAACAAGGGCTCCCTTCTTTGTGAGTGATTATGTGCAACAAAATGTCTTTCCCTCAGAGTGAAAGCTCTCAAATGAAACATTTCATTCTGCAACTTTCCACGAGATTGAAATCCCTTTTACCTTTTATAAACATTGTGTCCTGAAGTGAGTTGTGGATTAACAATTGGTGCAAGATTAACTCACTAATCATTGCTTTCATTTCAATTAATTAATTTATTTGTTGCATGTTTGTGTGGTGTGTATACTTACATCTACGTTTTTTAAATTCAGGCATACATTATTCTGTTGCGTCACTAGTATGAAGGTCAGAAAACATATTTAGGCATTGATGCTGCCTTCTGTCTTAAGGCAGCTTTTCTCTGTGTTTTGCTATGTGTTTAAGGCTAGCAGCACAGGGGTTTCTGGAGATTCTTCTCTCTCTACCTCCCATCTCACCATAGAATCACTGGTACAGATGCAGACATGCACTACTTTATCGGTTCTGAGGGTTAGAACTAAGATCCTCATATTTGTATGGCAATGCTTTACCCACTGAGCCCTCTTCAAGTCCTAAAAGTTAATACCTTAAATATACTTTTATTATTTTCTATATTTGCATATGTCTATATATTACATATATACTATATTTATAGATGTTTTATACATACGTTCTTATAGGACATCCATGCATGGGTATATATTATGAGATTACTTTTTAAGTATATGCATTTTTTAGAAGTTTGAAGAAATTTAAAGATATGATACCTTTCATTGCTTAACATTTCACTATATACTATCCTTATCAAGTCTGTGTCCTTACCAAAGCAAAAGTATCAATAAAAGTAAACCTAACTTGATACAATTTTATTACTCAAACTAGACACCTATCCCACTGCTACATAATAAATCCAACTATTTTTTGTATCTTTATTTTTCTTTTCAGTTTCATTATTTTTGGATTTTCATTTTTTCAGACTCCTTCCTTTAGATTTTCTTGATTTTTAAAGTGATTATATAGAAACTTGGACTTAGTAGAATTCACTGCAATTGGTACTTGATTCCCACTAATTCTAATGTAACTTGGTCAATTCTATGTTTTTCCTCTGGTAAAATGGCAGTATCTTATAAGAGAGTCAGAAATACTTGTTTTTCATTATATCTTTGCCTAACATTTTAGGTCATAGTTGATTTATTACAAAGTGGTTGCTCGCTGTTCATTTTCTTTTACTTTTTCCTTTTTTTTTTTTTTTGAGGCAGTTTTTCTCTGTAGTTTTGGAGCCTGTCCTTGAACTAGCTCTTGTAGAACAGGCTGGCCTCGAACTAACAGAGATCTGCCTGCCTCTGCCTTCCGAGTGCTGGGATTAAAGGTGTGCGCCACGACCTCCAGGCTGACTGCTCATTTTCTAATTCCAGTATTTCTCCATTAGTTTCTGGTTCGAAGAATGGAATAGTTTCCCCCCTCCCATCCACTATTGGTATCTTTCTGGAACTGGATTCTTATTCAATGGTTACCTATAATCTGCTGCTGTCCTGTCTTCTTTTTTCCTCATGCACCTCACTGCTCTTATTTTCCCTTCCAGTCTTCACTATATGTACATGTTATGAAGACAGCTAGAGTATTGAGGTCCGGTTAATATCAGGACATCAGTTTTAGAACCTCTCTTGCTTTGGATGCTAAGACATTAAGAACTCCTACAAAGTACAGTATGGCACAAAGATAGATTATGTATTCTAGAGGCAAGATAATAAATATCTCATAATCCCTGTTAAAGTAAATAACTTTAATAAATGCTAATGCAGAATATACTAAGAAAAAATGCATTTGGCCCCGAGTTATTTGGGAATATATTAGAACTCTGATGAGGCGTGCTTTTGTTAGGGATCTCTTCGGGTTCTGGTGCCCCTAAATTCAAATGTATACAAAGAAACAAAAGTAAGTCCTCAATGTATAAAGCTAATTGTGACTATTCTTCAGTAACTTAGATGAAAAAGTGACTTTCAAAAGGCTTCAAGTGACTGAATACACTGCAGTACAAAAGTATACAGATATATGGATGTGACAGGGCTCTCTCCTTTTGTGTATCCACTTTCTGTCTTGTTCAAGGAGTAGAGATCTAAAGAATAGATTCAGGTCTAAGATTGGGTGACAATATATTTCCCACAGAGAAATTTGTAATTAAGAAGTATTTAAACAGTATTTAAAAATGGTTATTTCATGATAATACAATTTTTGATTAATGAACCATTCACTCTGATGAATTTACTAAGCCTAGTGTTTTTGTTGTTGTTGTTGTTTGTTTGTTTTGTTTTTGTATGTGGTTTTAAAGCTTTGCTTTTTCAGGCTAACCTAGTATACAGTTCTCTTGATACATAGTCAATGTTTTTAGCCAACATGGCTGGCCTGAACTCAATATCCATGAGAATCCATTGCAAGGACACTGCTGTGCCTCTGTTTCATCCAAGTCTTGCTCCTGGCATCTGGGACAGTAGTCCAGTATCTTGTGGATGTTAGTCAGAGCCATGCCTGAATGTATGTCTTCAAAATATTTATAATATTTGAGTGAGGTTTTGGCATGTCAATGATAAGATATACTGACTAATATAATTTTTTGTTGCTAACTTTATAAACAAAATATTCCAGCTGATCTAAACAGCCAAAAAGCAGGAGCTTATTATGCAGAGAAAATATGGCCAGGTGACTCATTTGCTGACTATGGACATATTCAGCCTGACTCGAAATTATATGTTTTCAAGTTTCTGAAAATCGCCCTGAGGACCCATTTCCACACATCTCACACATTTTTCCTTATTAAGTTGTTAAGAAATTTTGGAGTTTGTGCTTTAAAATGATGGAGAGCGTTTTACAAGGTAGATATTCCTCACAGGTCTATTTTTGTCACCAAAGAACTAGTATCTAGGAAAAGGCTTTATGCTAAAAGGTAAATACTTCATTTGCATATGCTAAGAGACATTTTAGAGAGTCAGAAAGCTCTGAGGAAAAGGTGAGGATCAGGCTGCATTTTCGATGGGGTAGAAGAGTTTGAGGGAAGCCTCCCATTTAGGTGGGAAAGTAGGAGACAGGGTTGAGTTGATTTAGTAATGTGCACAGTCTAAGACAAGATAGAAGGTTTAGGTTGAAGACTGTGACACCTAATGGTTAGGGTAGGGAAATGCAAGGAGAAATAGTTTGGGGAAGGCAAGTGAGAAAGGACTGAGGTTTCTGTCAATTGCTAAATTTGACATTCACAACTTACCTGCATTTACTTTAAGAGTGCAAACTTTTAAAAAGTAATTTTCTCCCTTTCATGTATAAGAAACCAGGAGAGCCAACTAGTTCAATCTTCATAACAATACAGCAACTTGAAAGTCCCAACCTTAGGTGGGAGAATATTAGCTCCTTACTCTTGGTGTGTCTAGAAACAAGTTTTCCAAGTTGACACAGTGTCTGCCCCAGTTTCAGGGATTGCAAATAAAACATTTTGGAAGACTGCTCCAGGTGTATATTTGCTTTCGTTTGTTCAATGACTTAGGAAGAGAGGACCCCCCCACACAGCACATCACCGAAATGACCTCTGATCTTCATTCAATTCTACTAAAGTAATATCCAGGATCTCCCATCCACCTGTTTTCTATCATCCACTTAATCTTGAATAGTGTAAGGGGTGATTCAATTTTGTTTTATACCTGAATGCCATGGGGAAATAGCTTTCAAATTTCAATTCACTAATGATAAGAGGATTTTAATTGTCTTTCGCAGGAAAGCAGATAACAATTTTTTCGTTGATTTTATTGAGCTCTACATTTTTCTCTGCTCCCCTCCCATCCTCTCGCCCATCTTCATCCCTCCCCCATGGTCCCCATGCTCTCAATTTACACAGGAGGTCTTGTCTCTTTCTATTTCCCTTGTAGATTAGATCCATGTTTGTTTTTCTTAGGGTCCTCATTGTTGTTTACATTCTCTGGGATTGTGATTTGTAGGCTGGTTTTCTTTGCTTTATGTTTAAAAGCCACTTATGAGTGAGTACATATGATAATTGTCTTTCTGGGTCACCTCACTCAAAATGACGTTTTCTAGCTCCATAAATTTGCATGCAAATTTCAAGATCTTCATTTTTTTCTGCTGTGTAGTACTCCATTGTGTAAATGTACCACATTTTTCTTATCCATTCTTTTTTTGTTCATCTTTTTTATTATTGTTTATTTATTAAAGATTTCTGTCTCTTCCCCACCGCCAACTCCCATTTCCCTTCCCCTCCCCCAATCAAGTCCCCCTCCCTCGTCAGCCCAAAGAGCCATCAGGGTTCCCTGCCCTGTGGGAAGTCCAAGGACCACCCACCTCCATCCAGGACTAGTAAGGTGAGCATCCAAACTGCCTAGGCTCCCACAAAGCCAATACGTGCAGTAGGATCAAAAACCCATTGCCATTGAACTTGAGTTCTCAGTAGTTCTCATTGTCCGCTATGTTCAGCGAGACCGGTTTTATCCCGGGCTTTTTCAGACCCAGGCCAGCTGGCCTTGGTGAGTTCCCGATAGAACATTCCCATTGTCTCAGTGTGTGGGTGCACCCCTCGCGGTCCTGAGTTCCTTGCTCGTGCTCTCTCTCCTTTTTCTCCTGATTTGGACCTTGAGATTTCAGTCCGGTGCTCCAATGTGGGTCTCTGTCTCTGTCTCCTTTCATCGCCTGATGAAGGTTAATATTCTTTTGTCAAGGAGCATTTAGGTTGTTTCCAGGTTCTGGCTATGACAAACAATGCTCCTACGAACATACTTGAGGACATGTCCTTGTGGTACAATTGAGCAGTCTTTGGATGTATACCCAAAAGTGGTATTGCTGGGTCTTGAAGGTTGTTTCCTAATTTATGAGAAAACTCCACACTGATATCCAAAGGAACTGCACCAGCTTGCACTCCCACCAGTAATGCAGGAGTGTTCCCTTTACTCCACAACCTCTCCAGCATAAGCTATCACAGAGGCCTACCTTAAATTGTGAGACAGGATAAACCTTTCCTCACATAACTTACTTTTCTGCTTTCCTAAGTGCTTTCGCACAGCAATGGGAAAAGAAGACAAGAAAATTAATTTGGGGTCTTAATCTATAATTTCATCAAACCCTGATCCATAAACCACTTTATTCCTTATAGTTAAGCCTCAATTAGAACAAAACTCAATATAATCTAACTTCAAATAATAAAGATTTTTTAAAAGTTCTCTCTCTCTCTCTCTCTCTCTCTCTCTCTCTCTCTCTCTCTCTGTGTGTGTGTGTGTGTGTGTGTGTGTGTGTGTGTGTGTGTGTAAACTTTAAGTTGGGTCTTTAACTAAATCTAGAGCTCACTAGTTTGCTAACCAGGCTACTTGACTTGTTTTGTCTCACCCATCTCCATCTCCCATACCTTGGAATCCCAGAAGTGCCATATCAGCCATCTAGCTTTTATATGGGTTCTGAATGTACAGACCCTAGTTCTCATTCTTGGTAATCAAGTGTTTTAACGAATGAACACTCTTTCCATACCAGGAAAGATATTTTCATTCACCAAAAGACTAAATCTGTCAACATGTTCAATTTCCAAAGATAATATTTCAGTGGGTTTTGTATCAAAATTACAATGTCTCTTTATGACATTTTATGTTACTCCTTGTAAGATTTTAATTGTATGTGGATGGTCACTTGTTCTTCATTTTTTTGATCTATTTTAGTTTCAGACAGGACAAATGTTCTCTTTTGCAGTCTCTTTGCACAGAAATTAATTACATTCCACTTAATTATTTGAACGCCAGCTAATATTTAATGAGCACCCAGTGGCTACATCGCACTGTAATAAGCATTCTCATTTATTTCCAGCTTCAGTTCCTTTTTAAGATGCTGAGATTCTTAGCATTTTCACAATATGCAAAGTATAATAGTTCTCTTGTGAAGAATTAGCACTTTCTAAAATATCCCAGAAACCAAAGAAAAAGAAATATCTTATCTTTGAATATTAATAACTCACATATGAGATTTAAAAGAAAGAGTCTTTTATGTCTTTTTCCCAGCACTCAGAAGAGTTCCTGCTAATGAACAATAAATAGAACAAAGTTTACTTAATGTTTTTGAGAATTATGTCCACTGTCTAGAACACTAATGATGAAGCCTTGTGTGGGATGAAGTTTACTAATACACAGTAGAAGGAAATCAAAGTAGAAATAGAGGTCACAGGCTAAAATAAATGTCTTAAATATGAAGATATTTTTAGTGAAAAGGGACAGGCAAGTCCAGGACCAATTAAGGCTATAGATCTTTTCTTATTGATGAACTATCGAATTTTCTTATTGGTGTAAGTGTTAGGTCAAGGAGTTACATTCAAAGTGATAGACTTCAGTGATTTCTATGAATGATACGGATGCTATGATCATTCATATAGGTGCTTCAGATTAAATTAGGTAAATTACAAATGTAAAGTCATTAAAATAGTTATCACTTCTCAAATGTAATTTCAAGATGGGAGAAACTCTGAGGAAAGATCCAGTGACTTGTGCATCTAGAAAAAGCATGAGCATTGGGGGATTTATCTTAATACTGTAGATTTTTAAGTACTCAAAAATAATCTATTACGTTTTGGTTCAAACCTTTAAATTTAGGTGATTAGCATTTAGTTAAATATAATCCTGTGGTTATTACAGATGCCTCTTTGACACTACTTTTCCAATGTTTATATTTTTCATAAGTCTCTTGTTTATTGTTGCAAAAGCACTAATAACCTGATGTGTTCTAATGAATCAGCTTTAAGAAAAAATTCAGAAATCGTAGTGCTACCACTGGACAAAGGCAAATGAAGACTTTGTCAATAATTGGTTCAGATAACAAGTTCAGCTGCCTATTACAAGAACACTTGCAAATGAGGCATGAGGAAACTTAAAATTCCAAAATAATATTAGTAATTTGAAAATATTTTATATTTACTTAATTTATCTTCATAGGGCAAAATATATACTTATTTCATTGTCAAACTGATTTGCCTGAAAAAAATCTGGAAAAGGAAGAAAATATTAAGTGTAAACAAAAATTGTTTTTGTGTTTTAGTACCTCATAAAAATATCAATTTTATAACAACTTGAATTAAGACTTAGCAATATTGAAAATGAAATATTTTTATATCTAAGTAGCAACCTTATTCAATAGTCTAATTTTAGCAAGTGAGAATTCTAGGTGAGAAACCTTTATCCTAATATGACTAGGTTGATTTTATGTCTTTATTGACACTGGAAGACTCCTTTTGACCTAGTTCTACACTCAGTCACAAAGTTGAAGATTTGTGCTGTAGGGAAGACCTGCAGCTGTAGTAGGTGATGACATATTCATAGGTTTTCATTTGCTTTCTTGTTTCGTGACTGTGGCAGTTTTTCTAAGATATTTTATCATGTTCTTTTTAAAATTCATCCTGTTACATATAGGAAAAAGTATACTCACAATAACATCATAAGGATAAGCTCTCTTTTATTTTCTCAATTTTGGTTTTTAAAATTTATTTTAAAATTCTGTGCATTGTTTACATCCATCTATCACTTCCTCCTTCCAACTCTGATTCTTGACTCCCACTCCCAAATTCATTTCCTCCGCTTTTTGTCATTAGTGGTAACTCCTGAGTTCTATTAGTGTAACCTATATGTGTATGGATGTGGGGCCATTCATTGAGGTGTGAGTAACCCAATAACAGCTGTGTCCTCAAAGGAAAGTGACTTTTCTGCCATAACAACCATCTATAGTTGTTAGCTCCTCTCTCATTATTGTTGTCATTTTGTTCTTAATTGTGTGTAGTTCAAGTGCAAACAATCACATGTGTGGTGAGTCAATATGGTCAAGAGTGATGTGATGCCTTTTACATATGCAGCTGACAGGGAAAAAGGCCGTTAATTCCTCTTTTTGTGGTTTTTAATTTATTTTTGAAAATTTTATACACAAATACTGTATTGACACCACCTCTAGCCATAGTTTGTACTTCCAGCTCTTCCCATGTACATATTCCTCCACTACCTTTTGACTTCATGGACAATTTTTAAACTCCTTTAGTTAGTATTGTCACACACAAAACACATACACACAGTTTTTACACTTATATATGAAACAACCTGCTATGACCATTTAGTGTTGTGTGTGTATAGTGTGCTTGTGTATGTGTGTGCATGTACCAGAATATTTGTGTTTGGGACTGACCTGTAGAATACTTTTTATATATCTCTTAAAAGCTATTAATTGTCTATATTTCACATCTAGTGGTGAGTCCTTGTGCGATCTCCCTCATCCATTGGAATATCGACTGTTGTTTTCATGTTGCTAGCCCTCAATTTTAGACTTTGTTCTCATCTTTCAAATTAGTTTGAGGTTCCCACAGGTTGGGGAACCCTGATTGCTCTTTGGGCTGATGAGGGAGGGGGACTTGAATGGGGGAGGGGGAGGAAAATGGGAGGCAGTGGCGGGGAGGAGGCAGAAATCTTTAATAAATAAATAAATAAATAAATAAATAATTTTAAAAAAAGTTATACTCTAAAGACACAATTATTTTTCAATGGACAAATGCTAGAAGTGTCCTATAGTCATTATTTAGCAAATATTGAATTTTTACTTATGATTACAAATCAATGATTCTCTTTTGAATAGTGAAATAATTCCTACTTGAACAAAGGATTTCTTCTTGTGTGTGCTGGAACAAATCTTATGCATCACTAGGTTGAAATTGGTGGGGAATTGTCATGCTTGATATACCTTCTAAATGTTTTCAATTCTACATTTCCCATGGAATAGTTTTTATCTATTTTGATTTTTGAATTTTGAGCAACATGTTTCACATATACACAAACATATTTTTATTCATGTAGTTATACGTATGTATAACCATGGACAAGCCAGGCAGGAAGAGAAGAGCAGAGCACTCACAAATTTTACTTTGTCCCACACTGCACCAATTTCTCTAGTTTTGGATTTCCTTGAGGTGAGATGGGATTGTGTTTCCTCTATTCAAGAGAAAATGGACTAAGGTTAACAGTGTTGTCATCTTCTAGGGATGCTACCATGTGCCTTTTTCATTCAAGTAGCCTCAGTCTTCCTGTGCTGGTTAATTTTTTGTCAGCTTGACACAAACTAAAGTTAACTGGGAAAAGAATGTTCACCAAGAGATTACTTATATAAGCTTATATTGTAGGTTCTGTGGGGGGCATATTTTTGATTAATGATTAATGAAAAGGAAAGCCTACTATGAGTGATGTTGTTCTTGACCAGCTGGTCCTGGTTGTCTAAGAAACCACCTGAGCAAACCATAGAGAGTAAGACTGTAAGCATCATTCCTCCATGGTCTCTATGTCAGTCCCTGCTTTGAGTTCCTGTCCGGGATTCCCTAGATGATAGTCTGTACCCTGTAAGGTGACAACCCTTTTTCTCCTTAGGAGGGTTTTGGTCAGTGTTTTGTCACAGCTACAGAAACCAAACTAGGATAAGACAGCTCCAGAATAGTGGGATCTAAGCCCATCGGTTTTATTTTTTAAAAAATTAAGCAACTGGTCATTAGCAATCAGTCAGACTTTAATTGAACAAGAGGCAAATTTCTATTTTGTTGAGAGCTGCATAATTGAAAAAATGATATGTCCTAGTACTTACTTTCTGTTGAATAATTTCTATGCTTTTAGATCTATTTGTCCATGCTAATCTGCCTCTTACAATATCTGCCCAGAAGTTCAGGGGTAAAATAGAATCCTTCTTAATCCTAGATTCTCAAAGTACTCTCTTCAAGTGCAGGGATAACACATGGATGGCATCTTGGTTGTTCCCTAAATGATAGTTCATATTTACTTACAAAACATGAGGTTAATTTTAATAGATGAAAGAAAGATACCCTAAAATCATCCTATCAGAAGAAAACTACATTGTCATAGTAGAAAGGTATGTCTCTCTGCTTCATTTCCTCTTGGATGAGAATAATGAGAATATAAACATTAGGAAATATTTTTATAAGACAACATCATAAATCAAATTTCTCAAGACAGTATTTATATAGGTAGTGATGTCAATAATAATGTAAAAGAAGCATTTTGAAATAAAAATAATAGTTATATTTGAATAGCCTTTCCTATACAGTCAACGTTTAAAATTTTATAACACAACTATAGTATTGGTTTAACAGGATTTACACTGAGATGAACATGTAAGTATAACTTTTTAAAGATTTAAAGTGTGCACAGAACAGAATAATAAATTTATTTCAACTTTTTGTGGCTTTTTGCCATATGTGGTCACTAAAAGTTTTAATTCCAGGTTTGCTGAGACAGAGGCATGGGTTTAAATTAGTATGAGCTATGTAGAAAAGCCCTGTCTCAAATCTGAAAAGCTTTGAATGCTTGCACAATATGTCCACAGATTTAGTGAAGGAAAAAACAGTAACAAATTCTGCCCTTTGCATTATCAAAAGCCATGAGCAAGTACACTTTAATTTAGGACTGGGAGGACAGCCCACTCTTGGAACTCATACGGTGGAAGGAGTAACCCAACCATAATGAACTATTGTTATTTTCCTCACATTCAACATGCATATGCCTCACCCAGGCCCCAAGAAAAATAGATAAATAAATACTTTAAAATATCTCTTTGATACTTAGTCAAAATACCAAGGTCAGTATTAGACATATAGTAAATGCTCAGTAAGTATAGCAATTTCAAACAGAATATACGTGTTCAACAGGTTGTGCACCATTTCCTACTGTACAAAATATCTGCGTGTACTTTTTCTTTCTGTACTGTGAAAATAAAATCAAAATGAATGCTAAATAGAAAAGCAGGTCTACTTTCATTTGCCCACATTGACAGATTAGCTGCTTCTCCTGTTTTTTTATTATTTAAGATTTTGCATGCAGCATATTTTAATATATACTTTTCTTTCTCCCAACTTTCTCAGATAATCTCCACCCATCCACCAACACAACTTCATCTTCTTTGTCTCTTTCTCATAAAAAAGAATATCAAAATAAAATTGAAATCAGAAAATAGAAATAAACAAAACAAAAATTGCCAAACAAAACAAAAAGCACACAAACACACACAAAAAATGGAGTTCAGTTTTTTGTTGGTCAACTATTCCTGCCATGGAATCTCCCTGGAGTATGGATTATATACTCACTATCAGTCCACTGGATTACACTGATGTTCCCTTTCCCATCATCAATAGTAAATAACTTCTTGGTTGGAGGTGGAAGTTTGTTTCCATTTTCAGTTCTTACTGATTGGCTTTTATCAAACTTGATCACATGTAAATCTTCAGTATGTTACCACCAACTCTTTTTTTTTTTTTTTTTTTTTTTTTTTGGTTTTTCGAGACAGGGTTTCTCTGTGGCTTTGGAGCCACCAACTCTTTATTTCATTTGTATTCAGCCCTCTTGTGGCTGATGATCTTAAACACATGGATTCACATAGACTTTTGTAAACACACAACCACTCATATTATGTCTGTTTTCACTTTTTTTTCAATAGCTGAATCTTTTTTTCTTGCTTAGCTAAGTCTTTTTAGAGCAGCAAGGCCTCTAGTCTAACTTTGAGTTCGTCTTTGTGAAACAGTCTGTCCCTGGATCCTTCTGTGGGTGCTTCAGCTCTTCCTTTCTCACTTGTGATGTTTTGTTTGGCCAACTTCAGTATATACATTTTCTGATTTGAATCAGCCGGCCTGACATATTGAGATTTCAGTATCAATACCATGACTGAAATTTTCCTTGGTTCTATTGAAATGTAACTGAGTTTTTGATAATTTGAGATTACATCGGTATGTTAAAACTCTGATCATAAATGCTTTACAATATATAAAATACACCCTAGTTTGTAGTTTTATGCTACAGAATTTATGAAAATATGCAATATGAAGCAATGTACTTATGTTTTAACAATGGTTTTGACTTTTCTAAACATCTGATTCTGTGGAATTTAAAAATCTCGCTATTCCTTTCCAAATTATGGACAACACAAGTTAATAAGGAAATAAATTAAGGACTTAAATAACCCAAACCATTTCAATGGGTTAGTTAGGACGTGAATTACAGAGCTAATGTGAACTTTATGTGCATAGAAAACTGTTCATTTAGTATTCCCTAATGATTCAGGACATTTGAAAAGGGCAGATTTTAATGTTAGCATTTTTAGTAATAGATTATATTTTCCAAGCACCGACTATCTAAAGGTAGATGGTGAAGCTTTTCAATCTGGAAGATTTTCTTAGATCCTCTCTTATTATAGGAAAATATCATTTTTCGTCTTCGCAGATCTTTATTGCATTCACAAAACTCACTGTAGGAATGTGTTAATTTGTTTCATCTCCTGCAGACAAGAACGAGAAGGGAAGAATATTCTACAAAAATGGACTAAAGGTTCGAAGTAGAATTATTGATTTCCATTGTAGACCTCGAGTCCCTGAAACTATATTCATCCACTCAACCATAAAAAGCTTTTTGAGGCAGGCTTAGGAAGAATTTCTGGGAATTTAACATGAATTCATCTCACTCTAGAGCTCTTCGAAGATCTAATCCAATAGCTGAGTAAAATACACATGCATGTCTGTGACACAAAGACACAGATAGGTGCTACTCATATCAGAAAATGAAAAGCATTCTTTTAACAAGAGAAAGAAAAAAAAAACAGCATTTAGGGTAAGCCTGTAAAGACCAGAATTTAGATAAAAGAGAGCATACAGAAGAGCTAGAGATAAAACATAGTTGGAGAATAACTAAGTTTTCCTTTACTTATTTTTCCCATGAAATGCTTTTAAAAATAAAAAAAGCATTATGTTTAACTAAATTAAACTTCTTGGCAGATACAGAACACAGCACCTAAACTATGAATGCATTTGCACATTTTCAAGTACATTTAGTGTGTTAACCAAAATGAGCCATATGCGGAGAATAAAGAAATCTGAAGACATTTCAGAGGATAGTGTCTGCTCTCTGACCATATTACTAAAATACAGAAAACTTATAAAAGCAAAATCTTCACATTTTTTGAAGGTATAAAACCTCATTTTAAATATCTTGGGGACTATCAGGGAAAGCTGATCACTGGGAAGTATTTTGGTCTGAACTATAACTAAAACAACTTGTGTTAAGATTTATATTGCATGGAGAGAGAGAAAAAATTGCCCATGATACAGAAGAGAATCCTGGCAACAAATGATTTAGGTGTCATTCCCAAGAAAGTGCAAAATAGCAGCAAACAAAATGCACAGAAAGTAGCCCAATATGAATCAAGAAGTCCTAATACAGCAATTTATATACAATAAAGCAGATTATGAAAAGTAGATACTATAATTTTAAAAGGAGAAAATGATTGATAAGACTTTTTTTTTTTACAAAAGAAAAGAAAGAAGAAAGTCAATCTTCTGATTATTTCCCATTAGGTAAAGTAATTTTTATGAAAGCACCAATGATTGAAACATTTAAAAAATCTCAAATCAGGTATATTTTGTTTGTTAGTAAAGAAAGACCAGGTAATCAAGTAGTGGTGGCGTACGCCTTTAATCCCAAAACTTGGAAGGCAAAGACTAGTGGATCTCCATGGTTTGAGACCAGCCAGGTTTATCTAGGGAAGATAAATCTTACACAGAGTGCAAGGACTAAACTATATTCATGAGTTTGAAGAGTCAATCTATGATAAGATAATTTCCACTAATTGGTGTATTTATACAAAGCAATTCTTATACCAATATTTAAGTTTGACTTTTGATGGAATTTAGAAAGCTAGTTTTACATTTTATACCAAAGTCAGTCAGAGCAATAATAATCAAGATACTATTGGAAATAAGAGGAATGATGCATACTGTCAAATTCCTTTGAACATTTTGCAGTGATAATAATTAATGATAGTTAATGAGATATTATACGTTGTTCAGACAGGAAGATCAAATCAAAGAACATATAATCTAGAAAATGTTTTATTGTTTTTTTTTGGCAACAGACAGTTATGATCAATGGATAATATCAGTGTTTTCTTTTTGCTGTTTAATTAATTAATTAGTTAATTAATTAATTTTCTCACCCAATCACAGTTTCTTCGCCCTCTCTTCTTTCCTCCCAGTCCCTCATCCAACGTCCCCATCCCCACTCGTTCCCCTTTCTTTCTATTCAGAGAAGTGTACTCATCCCACTTTTGTCAGCCAGCCATGGAATATCAAGTTGCAGTAAACTAGACACCTCCTCTCCTGTTAAGGCTGGATGAGCAGCCCAATAAGGAGAAAACAGTTCCCCAAAACAGGCAACAGGGTCAGAGACGTTCCCTACTTTTTATGAGCCCCACAGGAAGAGCAAGCTATAAAACTATATGTGCAGATGGTCTAAGTCAGTCCCATGAAAGTTCTCTGGTTAGCGGTTCAGTCTCTGTGAGCTCCTGTTTCCAGGTTCATTGATTCTGTCGGTTTCCTATGATGTTCTTGGCCCCTGTGGCTCCCAAAATCCTTCTTTCCCCTCTTCCACTGGAAACCCTAAAGTATGCCTAATGTTTAGCTGTTGAGGCTTTGTTTCTGTTTTCATCAATTACTGAGTGAAGCCTCTCTGATAAGTGACTAGGGAATGATCTATGTTTATAGTGGAGTATTATTAGGAATCACTTCATTGACTTCTTTTAATTTTTTTCTTGTCATATCTGGTTGTATCCTAGGTCTCGGGTCTGTCCAGCCTCTGGGTCCTGGATGTCCAGGCATTGTCAGGGGTAGGCTTCCTCTCATAGCTGGGGCCTCAAGCTGGATCAGTCCTTGGTTTGAAACTCCCATAATTTCAGCACCAACCTTGTCCCAGTGTAATTTGTAGACAGGACAAATTGTAAATCGGAGGTTGGACGACTGGAAAAGATTCTTTTTTTTTTTTTTTTTTTTTTTCGAGACAGGGTTTCTCTGTGGTTTTGGAGCCTGTCCTGGAACTAGCTTTGTAGACCAGGCTGGTCTCGAACTCACAGAGATTCGCCTGCCTCTGCCTCCCAAGTGCTGGGATTAAAGGTGTGCGCCACCACCGCCCGGATGGAAAAGATTCTTAATCTCTTGACTGGAAGACTTTCTTGGTTACAAGAGATGGGAGGTTCAGGCTCTGAATCAACCTCTTGTAGGAATCTTAGCTAGGATCGTCCTTATAGATTCCTTGGAGTTTCCATTGTGTAGGATTTTCTAGCTCATTCCAGAGATGCCCTGATACCAGTTGTCCTTCACAGTACTTTCTCTCTCCCTCCTCCCTTTTCCTGATCCCTCCTGTACCCATGTCAGTTCCAGCATTCAGACTTCTCCTTTTCCACTCCACCCATGATATCTATTCTATTTCTCTTTCGCAGTGAGATTCATGTGTCCCCTTTGAGTCATTGTTACTTAGCTATTTTGCATCAGTGGATTGAAGTATGACTATCCTTTACTGTAATGTTAATACCCACCTATAAGTGAGTATGTACTGTGGAGGCCCACAGAAGTGGATCTGTCACACCTTGACTAAAAGTCAGAGAGTTCAGACCTATTCTTGCTTCTTCAAGGTTTACGACAGGATGCTTGACTCAAGGTTTGGCTACATGATGTCTTGTTTACATAGCAGATAGAAGGATATTTTGACCTATGATGTGGTTACTTGATGGTTTGAGTTGATTTGTTCCTTATATCATGGTATGGAAGTCTTTGGCTTTCCCCCCTTTCAGATTAGGGTATTCTCATGGACTTTGAGTAACAAATAGGATGGATCACAGTATTCACTGGATTCCTTCTCAGTTCTATCTGTTGTCTCTCAATTTCTTTCCTCAATCTTCACTCCTCCCTCCAAGAATGGGGGGACAAGACTGTGGGACTGAACAACATACCGTGTTTATTTCTGAGTCTGGGTTACCTCCCACAGGATGATCTTTTTTTAGTTCCATCCATTTGCTGGCAAATTTCATGATGTCATTATTTTTAACAGATATGTCGTACTTTACTGTATAAAAGCACCACAGTTTCTTTTTTCCATTTTTTGATTGATAGACATCTAAATTGTTTTCAGTTTCTTGCTTTTATTAAGAAAGCTGCTATGAACATACCTGAGCAAGTGTCTTTGTGACATAGAGCATCTTTTGGATATATGCCCAGAACTGACATAGCTGACTCTTGACGTAGGCCAATTCAAATTTCATGAAAAACTGCCATATTAATTTTCAAAGTGACTGTACACAATTTCAATTCTACAAGCCATGGAAGAGTGTTCCCCTTGCTGCACATTCTCACCAGCATGAGCTGTCACTTCTGATTTTGATCTTAGCCATTCTGACAGGTATAAAATGGAATCTCAGAGTTGTTTTGATTTGCATTTTGCTGGTGGTTAAGGATGTTGAACATTTCTTGAAGTGTTTTCCAGTTTTTTGAAATTTCTCTGTTGAGAATTTTCTGTTTAGATATGTATTCAATTTTTCAATGGAATGATCTGGGTTTTGTGATGTGTAGTTTATTTAGCTTTTTCTATAGTTTTGAAATTATCCCTCTGTCAGATCTGGGGTTAGTGAAGACCTTTTCCTTCTCTGTAGCCTGCTGTTTTGTCCTTTTGATGGTGTCCTCAGCCTTACAGAAGATTTTTCAATTCAGGAGATACCCTATTTTAATTTTTGATCTTTAGTACCTTTGTGATTGGTGTTCTCTTCAGGAAGTTGTGTCCTGTGCCAATGCATTCAAGGATATTCCCCACTTTCTTTTCTGTCAGCTTCTGTATATCTGGTTTTATGTTGAGGGCTTTGATCCACATGGACTTGAGTTTTGGGCAAGGTGATAGATACAAATCTATTTGTATTTTTCTACTTTCATGCCCATGGGTTTGGATCACAGATATTAAGATTTGCAATGTCCTCTTGGTGGATTTTGCTTTAATGAGCCCAAAATGTCCTTCATCTCTTGATTTATATTGATTGGACAATGATTTTGTTAGATAATGGAGTTAATACACAAGTTTGCTTCTTAGGTACATTTTTTTTTTTGAAAATCATTTTCCAACCCTTTACTCTGAGATAATATCTATCTTTGGTGTTGAGGTATGTCTCTTGTATGTAGCAAAAGTGTGTGTTATATTACATATCGATTCTGTTTGCCTGTGTTATTCTACTGGTGAATGGATCCCATTGGTATTTAGAGATATTAATGGCCTACAATTGTTAATTCCTTTTATTTTGTTTTGGGTGGTGGCTGTGTGTGTGTGTGTGTGTGTGTGTGTGTTGACTTTCTTCGTGTTTTGCTATTGGAAGGTTATTCTTTGCCTGTATTTCCTTTGATATAATTAGCCTCCTTGGAGTTTTCTTCTAGTACTTCCTGTAAGACTAGATTTAAACTCGAGTTTGTCATGAAATATCCTGTTTTTTCCATTCATGGGAATTGGAAGTTTTGTTGGGTATAGACTGAATTGGCATATATGATCTCTGACAGTGTTCAAAACATCTGCCCAGGCTCTTTTAGAATCATCATTGAGATGTCTGGTGTCAGTTTAATATATCCTATCTTATATGTTACTTTTTCTTTTTTCTTCAATCTTTTAAAATTTTTTGTTCTATATATTTACTTTTTGATTTTTAGATGGCATAGGGACTTTTTTTTCTGACTTAGTCTGTTTGATTTTTCTCTAAGCTTCTTGTACCTTTATAAGCATGCCCCTCTTTATGTTAGAAAGTTTTGCTTCTATGATTTTTGTTGAATACATTTTCTTGGACTTTGAACTAAGCTTCTTCCCCTTCTTTTATTCATATTATTCTTGTTTTTTTTTTTCCTCAGTGTCATTTTATGCTAGAAACTTTTCAGACTTAACATTTTCTTTGACTAATAAATCTATTTCCTCTACCAGATCTTCAATGACTGTGATTCTCTTTTCAGTCTCTGATATTCTGTTGGTGATGCTTACATCTGTATTTCCTGTTTGTTAACACAGATTTTCCATTTCTAGGATTTCCTCAGTTTGAGATGTCTTTGTTGTCTCTGTTTCCATTTTCAAGTCTTAAACTATTTCCTTCACATTTCTGACTGTTTTTCTTTGTTTTCTTGGCATTCTTTAAGAAATTTATTTATTTTCTCTATTTCTTTTTCCCCCTAAATTTCTTTAAGAGAATTTTTTACTTTCTCTTTTTAAAAAACTCTATAATTATCATAAAGTTGTTTTTGAAGTCATCTTCTTGTCCTTCATCTGCCTTTGACTGTTCAGGTCTTACTGAAGGCTATCTGTGCTCTTGTGATATCATATTATCCTTTCTGTCATTTATTGTGTTCTTATACTGCTATTTTGGCATCTGGGTTTGACATGATTATAAGTCTAGGTGTTGGTTCCTAAATTTGTTTTTAGTGGACGATGTTTTGTTCCTTGGTTTCTGTTTTCTCTCTGGTATTCTGGCCTAAGTAGCCAGAGGTTCTAATGATTAGAAAGGACTCAGGTCCCTAGGGTGCCTTCAGTGAGGTTTTACAGCATGTAAGACTACTGAGCTTCTGGGGACCAATGTTGCCTCTGTGGTTTCGGGTAACTGCTTAGGTTTTGGGATTCCAAGCAGAATGCATTTTCCAATACAGCAGAAAACTTTTGCCATGGTTTTGTGCAGGAATATGGAGCTCAGGGTAGTGGCTTCAATTACAGGGTGTTAGGTAGGCTTTAATGAGTGTTAGCTAACAGTGGATGGTGTCTTACCTTGGATCCCTAGATCCAGCTAGGCCTCAGGTAAAGCAACCATGTCAGTATTTTCACTGTTGGTTAAAGTTACTCAACATCCATAAATTAAAACTATCAATTTGATTCCTTAGTTTTCAAAGGATCTATACTAGATTTATTTTGAGTAAGAATCATATAGTTTAACACTTAAACTGGGACAGTTGTAAAGAAAAGCTATTGGTAATAAAACTGGAAATAATTAAGACACCTGGGGACATTGAATAGAAAACAGCAGTGTATTACCTATAAAATATAGATTTGAATGTATAAAGGAACCATAAAGCACTCAGAAGATAACACAATACCCTAACGACCTTGAAAGAGACAATCAAACATTCAGAACATAGCACAGTATCCTGAAGACCTTGAAGCAGACAATAATTTCTAAGGACAAATGCCTCATGAATATACAGACTTTTCCACAAATTAAAATTCACCACTCAGGACCAGAGGTTGTAGTTAAGTGGCAGAGTACTTGCATGTGGTAGTCTTCAGCATTGAAAATAGGAGTCAGCTTTGAAGAAAGGATGAGATTAAAACTACAAATAGCTCATATTCAAAAGTATAATAAAAATCTACTATGTAACAAGAAAAATTTACATCATAGAATAGAAAAAAATTGAAAAAGCAAAGAATGTTCTATCAGGAACTCACCAAGGCCAGCTGGACTGGGTCTGAAAAAGCATGGGATAAAACCGGACTCGCTGAGCATTGCGGACAATGAGGACTGCTGAGAAGTCAAGAACAATGGCACTGGGTTTTGATCCTACTGCATGTACTGGCTTTGTGGGAGCCTAGGCTGTTTGGATGCTCACCTTACTAGACCAGGAAGGAGGTGGGAGGTTCTTGGACTTTCCAGAGGGCAGGGAACCCTGACTGCTCTTCAGGCTGATGAGGGAGGGGGAGTTGACTGGGGGAGGGGGAGGGAAATGGGAGGTGATAGCAGGGAGGAGGCAGAAATCTTTACACACATCACAAGTATATAATGGAAAACTTAATGTGTATGTTTGTGAAAAGATATTTGTGTAGCTATATTTTACCTGACTGCCCAAATTCTGGATGTATGGCACCTAATGTGGAATTTCCAACATTGTATTAGTGGGATTATTGATATTAAGGGATCTAAATCTATAATAACATGGTATTTCCTATTTATTGCATTCATTCTTTTGTTTTCATAAATAAATAAATAAACTTACTTTTTTGGTAGTTTTAGACTCAAACAAAATATATTGTATTCCAGAATAATATTCTTTTTTCCCCATTCATGGAAGCACACAGCTTCTCCCAGGACTTTTATCCTAGATTCTATTGATACATATGATTCAAATGATAATCTACACTGACATATCATAATCATCCAAAATCCATAGTCATATTCCTTACATTCTCAGTTTTAGCAAATGGAACATGGGATGTGTTTAATATTACTGTATTATACAGATGAGTTTCACTGCCCTAAACCTCTGTGCTGTGTTAATCATTCTATTTGCTCTCAATACCTAAAAGCCAGACAGCATATTTCTGTCTTTGTACTTTAACATTTTTACAACAAGCACTTGGCACCACAGTTTGTAGGCGTCTTGGATAAACTCTCACTGAGTCACATCAGTATGCATTTCTCCACAGTTTAGTTCTTTGAGCTTTGGTGACACAATTATTTTAAATACTGAATATTTTTTATTCCATTTTCTGGATAAGTCTTATTTTATTTACTGAAGGACACATTGACTGACTCCAGGATTAGTCAATTATGGGTAAGGTGTTAAACAAGTTTTTAATTCATTCGTATAAATATTAGTGAGGAACATTCAGTGGGAAGACATTCAATTTTATGAGAAATGGACAAATTGTCTTGCAGAATGGCTGTATCCTTTGGATTTATAGTACCAATGAAAAGGTGTTCTTTGGTTTGTTTGATTTTTATGATTTTATTCAGTTAAACATTTTTCTTCACTCTCTTCTCTTCCTCTCCTCTCCCCTTGTATCCTCTCCTGTGACCCCCACACTCCAAATTTGCTCAGGATATCTTGTCTTTTTCACCTGCCTATGTAGATCCATGTATGTCTTTCTCTCTTAGGGTCTTCTTTGTTGTCTAGCTTCTCTGAGGTTGTGGCCTAAATACTGGTTTTTCTTTGATTTTTGCCTAAAAGCCACTTATGAGAGTATACATATTATATTTGTCCTTCTGTGTCTGGGTTAACTCATTCAATAGTTTTTTTCTAGATCCATCTATTTGTTTCCAAATTTCAAGATATTATTACTTTTTGATGTAGTACTCCATTCCTTGGTTGAGGGGCATCTACGTTATTTCAAGGTTCTGGTTATTATAAATAATGCTGCTATGAACATACTTTATCACATGTCCTTTAGTGTGATTGAGTGTCTTTTGGGTATATAGCAGTATTGCTGGATTTTGAGGTGAATTGTTTACTGGATTATACTTCAATGCATTTATGATGTTGTTAGTACACTTGAAATGAGCAAGAATTTCTCCTGTGCTATCTTTTAGTAACTTTTGTGATGTCTGTAAAGCATTTGATTGAGAATTTCAGAATATTGTACATAGATAAACTGCATACATATATCCAGTTGTTCCAAAGCCATTTATGAGGAAGAGTGTATCTTTCATCTCGCTTATTTGTCCCTTTGATATGATCAGTTTTTTAATTATGTTTTAATTTGTTTATTTATGTGGGACTTTCTAGGCTCTACACTAACCTATTTCTTGCATGTGTTCTTATCGGTACCATGATATTATCATTGATATCATGATAGTAAATTTTGATACCAGTAATCAACATTCTTTAAATATTGTCATTTACAATTTTTGGTTGGTTTAATGAATCTTTTAAATTTCTGAATAAACTATCAAATTAGTTGGTTAATATCCTCAAAAACCTTGATTTAGCTACCATTAAACCTATAGATGAAGCTGGGAAAGATAAAACCGTTCTATTCATAACCATTCACTATTTCAAAATTTAATTAACTAATCTTTATTTTTTTTCAGAGTATGTACCAGTTTTATATAAGTTCACATATGTTTTATTTTTGTATTAAGTACTAATGAAATAATATTGCTTTTCTAATTTCAATTTTGTACCTTTTATTGATGATATAAAAGAAAGAAATTTACTCTTTTTGAGAATAAACATTAACTGTAACCATCTATGAGAACCTAGTATTGCTTTTCTTATGCACTGTTATTTTCTAAACCTTGAGTAGTTTGTCTGCAGTTTTGCTGTGATCAGTAATTTACTCAATATTGAAAACGGAGCCTGAGGAGGCCTCTGGGGTTCCTGTCTGCACAGATCTCTAGTCTTTGTTGTTGTATTTGTAAACTCTGTCTGCCTTGATCTCCCTTGACTTTAAATCCAAATTCTAATCCTATATAGTCTCTGGGATTCTTTATTACTACATTTTATCTTAGAAAATCTCAATAGATAATCATCTGCATAATAATCACTTGAATAATAATGTTCAAATTGTTTGATCCCCTCACCTCAGAGACTATTTTTTCTTGTTTAATTTTAAAGTTATTAATCACTTTCAAATGTAATTCTTTCCTTCCCTTGTTTTTCTCCATTTCTTCTTCCTTTTCTTTCACTCCTGACATTTTTCTTTTTTGTTTTTTTTTTAACCTAGAAATAGAAATTCTCCAAATATCAGGTTTTAGAATTACTATATCAGGAGCCATTACTCAGTAAAATATGTTGATTTTTTTTTTAAAAAATTCATTGTTTCCTATGTTCTTTCCTATCATTGGAATACATTATTAAGTAACTGTTATATTTGCTATTGTCATAGTTTTCTAAATATTTGTACTTATATTTAGTAATTACTCTAAAAATTTCTAGTTAACAGCAATATAGTGTGATTCTGGAAGATAATTTCAGGTTATGGGCATGCATGTAAAAATACTTAAAAATCAGAATGGAAATCTCAGTAACATGTTATGCATAAGTCAGTTGCTCAAATATTATTTTTCATGTTCATTTATAACACAATATTATTTATCTGATTGCTGTCAAAATAGGCTTCCTAAACTGTTAATAATCTATAGAACCTTCTGTATAAACTAGCAACTCACACTACTTTGTCTGTGGCAACTTGGTAAGTCTGTGACAGAAATAAGTGCATTTATTTTCAATATGCGTTAATGCATTGGGTTGAAGTATTAAGGGAATCTTCAACTGTATTTTAACACTCAAATAGGTAACTGTTGTTATTTTTGACCTAGCATAGCTAGAATATACTCTGTTTGAAATACAAATTCTATGACAGGTAGCTCTTCATTTTTTTATGTATTCTTTTATTGAAAATAGATTTTTTCATACATTATATTCCGAATATAGTTTTTCTCTCTCTATTTTCCTAGACTTCCCAGTACCTTACTGTCTGTATGAGCACCATTTTTATCTCTTTTTATAAAAAAGGCGTCTAAGGAAAAACAATAAAATTAAAACAAGAAAAATCCAAAACAAAAAAATGGAATATGACAAAAGAATCAAGCAGAAAAATAGTCAACCAGGAAGCACAAAATTGCATATAGATGCAAATAAACACCTTTGCAATGATTTGATTGAGCAATCTCTTTTAAGACTAAAGGTTCCAAGGTCTCTCACTCTGCATAATGCCTTTCTGTGGATCTCTGTATTTGCTCCCTTTTACTGAAGAAGAAGGTTGCTCTAATAATGACTAAGAAAGGCGCTGATCTATGAGTATAGCAGAAGGTCATTAGAAATGTCATTTTACTGCTATGTTCCTTTAGTAGAATCATGATATCTTGTAAACAGAGATTGTACTTTTATTTTCTGCTTACCCTGACCCAAATAATCACATAGAGACCATATTAACTACAACACCATTTAGCCAATGATTTAGGTGTATTCCTGGCTAGTTCTTACATTTTAAATTCATATTCACTTAAATTATAATCACTTTTGACTCTCTTTCTTTAAACAAATCTAAGGATCTGCCTCTCCTCTCTTCCTATGATTTGAATAATTTTATCTTTTCATATTATTTTTCATTTACTGAGGAATTCTCAATTTTTTCTATCATTTAAAGATGTAAACAAACCTTCTTATAACACAGAAAGGTAGTGGGCTTTGAATGAGGGCATGCTCTGTTTTAGGATGCCACTTTGCTAGCTGTTATGCTCCTTAGACCAAACAACTCCTCAGTTGCAATGCTGCTTGAGTACAAGATGCTGCTCATCAGCATTGGGAGTTCAGTCTAGGCGAATCACAGCTCAAAACAATAGATATTTGACTAGCATTGAGTCATCCATCAAAAGTAACAACTATTGTCTCTTCCAGAAGAAGATCTTGGCCAACTACAGAGCTTTAAAAGAAACTCAATGCTTAATCATAGGCAAGTAAGCTACTATGTGTCCCGAGTTTCCCATCATGAACTTATGTATTATGAGCTATCTGAGCTACAGTCATGTATATATCTTGTTACCATTCTGAAAAATTATGTGGGTTTTGTTCCCAACAGTTCATGAAAACAGATAAATCACCTGAAGCAACCAAGATACATTGGTTCTTCTGTATGCTTTATCTTTTCTTCATTTCTCCTTCCACTAGCCAACTCTTTTTCCTTGAACATTTGGCTTACTGGAAAGTTCTCCATTAAAATTTGGCTTGCTCTACAAATGGTAATTTGCAGTCTACCATTTCCACCTGAAAGTGAACAACTACAAAGCAATGCCCCCTGATGTAACATCCAGGAAAGATTTGGGGGCGGGGGAAGGAATTCATCCTGAAGACAGAACTTAAAGCTCTACACATGGAAGGTTCTGTATCAGGCACGGCTTGATGTTCATGCTTCATTAGCAAACAGAAGTCTTTCTTTAAATGGTTCAGTCAAATTTTAAATTTTGTAAGTTCGTGTAACCAACCTACAACTTGTACAGAACTTCATTTTTAAATCTTTGATATGGCATCATATATATATATATATATGAATATAAATATATCGTGTATATTATATGTATCCACATACATGAATATATATCATATATTATACAAATATATATTTATACACAAATATATAGTATATATTACTACATGTAATATGATAGTATATATAACCTCCATATATGACTCATACCATTACATTTGTGTACATTTATAGTACATTTCCCAAAACAACTCCTTTTCTCTTCATTCACTGAAAAGTGACATATGATCATTGTGTGTGTGTGTGTGTGTGTACTTGTGAGACTGTGTGTATGTGCAGATTGGTATACGTGGAACTCAGAGCTCAATATTAGCTACCTTTCTCTTTATTACTATTTGAGACAAGGACTCATATTGAATAGAGATCTAACTGGTTTTGGTAGACTAGAAGGCGAGCAAACCTCAAGGAACTTTTGTCTCCAGTCATCCCTATAACACAATGTGCACGTATGTACCTTGAATTTCTATGTGCTGAAAATCTGGATTTAGGTAGTCATGCTTGTGCAGTGAGAACTTCACTATGTGAGCTGTCTCTATTCCATAAAATATTTTGACACTAAAATATATTTTCTTTTTTATTGATTTTATTGGGCTATACATTTTTCTCTTCTCCCTTCCATTCCTCTGCCATCCTCTTCAACCCTCTCCCATGGTCCCCATACTCCTAATTTACTCAGGAGATCTTGTCTTTTTCTACTTCCCATGTAGATTAGATCCATGATTGTTTCTTTTAGCATCCTCATTGTTGCTTAGGTTCTCTGGGATTGTGATTTGTAGCCCCCCCCCTTTTTTTTTCTTTATGTTTAAAACCACTTATGAGTGAGTCCTATGATATTTGTCTTTCTAGGTCTGGGTTACCTCACTCGATATGATGTTTTCTGGCTCCATCAAGATGTCATTATTTTTTATGCTGTGTAGTACTTCATTGTGTAAATATACGACATTTTTCTTATCCATTCTTCAGTCAAGGGGAATTTTGGTTGTTTCCAAGTCCTGGCTATGCTGCTATAAACATAGTTGAGCACATGTCCTTGTGGAACAATTGAGCATCTTTTGGATGTATACCCAAAAGTGGTATTGCTGGAAATACAAATCCGAGAAGAAGTCAAACTCTCACTATTTGCTAATAATGTGATAGTTTACTAAAATATATTTTCTTTTGTATGTTTATTATACTTTAGTTTCACTTTTCCCTTAGAAAATTTCTCTGTCACACAAGCATTTATTTATTTATTTCAATGAAATTTTTGAGAATTTACTACTTAGCTTGTTTCAAAGCAACTTACAAAAGCATGGACAGTTTCAATTAATCGTTACTTTCACAACAATTACCAACAATTTTTGGGGATAGAGAATATATTCAAAAACTGTTAGTAAAATTGAACAATATTATTTATATAAGTATCAAATCAAGTAAATTTTCAAAGAGAAAAGACTAGAAACTTTTGAGTTATCATAATCTCTTTCACAAGGCTTGTTGCTAGGTAAATTAGAATTTTAGAAGATCTTCAGTTTAGATAAAGGGATTTTATGTGAAAGCAGGAAAGCAGAAGGAACTATCAAATAATTTGAATGAGAAGAGTGGACCTTAGTATGGAAATGTAATCAATAGCGGAGATTCCTAGATTGACTAATTCATCACTGATTCTGTGAGTGTGGCTGAATTGTCTGAGAAAATAGTTTAAGTAGCAATTTAATTCTTCAAATCATCAAATATTGAGGCAGAATACCAGAAAAGAGAAGTGCCAGTAAGGTCAGGGCAGCACAGGATCACAGATGACAAGCTTGTGTGGAATCACAAGAAAGAACTGCATGAATCACTTTGAGCTACTATACAACAGAGGCTTCAACATGTCACCGGCACTTATTAGAGATGGTCTTCCACTCCCTGGTTTAACTGTAACCTTCATTATCTTTTGCAGACAATTTCCCTGTAATGATGCCACTGATCTCATCTGAACCTTTTTTCATCTCATAGAAAATTATGCAGTTTAATAGAAGTTTAAAATCATGAAAAAGCAAGGTTGGGACCAATAGAAAAAGCTGAATCATAATGAAGTGTGATGTGAGTTTTCACTGCCATTGGCATTCTGAAACTGAATTGAGCTTCCTTCCCTTCCTTCCTTCCTTGCTTGCTTGCTTCCTTTCCCTCTTTCTTCCTTCCTTTTGAAATAGACGAGTTCCAAACTCTAAGGACAATGATCTCTTCTGGATAAGGTCCAGCACTAGAATGAAGCTCATTTTCCTGTAGAAGTCTTGAAATCATTCTTAAGGCAGTACTCACCCATGTAACTTGAATACTATGCATGAGAATAAACTGGTGTAAATATAGACATAGCTTTGTTTGACTATTATTTTATTATACCACATGTACCCAAATTCGACAATCTGTGGAAGCTTGATCTCTTCCACAAATAATTAAGGAACCTGCTTAGAGGGAAAAGAATTTGAAAATGTGTCTGTAAAGAGCAACCAAAGGATTTTTTTTTCTTTTAGATTTTTTTCTTTTTCTTTTTTTTTTTTTTCAGGCCCAGCTTTTATTTTCTTTCTGTGAAAAAAGCATAAACATATCCTCGACCCCAAATATATATAGGTCGGGTTTTTTCATAATGCATTGCAAGGGCTTTTCCACCTTGCCCTAGCAAAGGTCAGCTTGGTGTTATCATGTCAGATCCGTTTGCATCTGGATCTACTTGCAAGTTTCATAAGCTGCTTACAAGGAGCCTTATTATGCTCCATAATATTTTTTTTTATTATTATTAGCCATATATGCAGTTCCTCCATTGGAAGAGCCATTTGTAAAATTTAACATAAAATCCTTTAAGGGATTTTTTTTTTTGCTATAACATTAGCAAAATACAGTTGTGTGAATTGTAGCAATAATCATCTGGGGATCAAGCCATTTTTTAGCTTTTATCCTGCCCTTTTGTACCAGACAGGCTACTGGTTTAAATTAAGAGTTTAATATCTTAATTGGCAAAACTTGAGAAGATTTTGCCATAAACAGCATTTTTTTATAAAAATGTTGTAGAATAAGTTTTATATTTAATATGCACACTTGCCATAGCTGCATTATAATTAATATGCTGTGTTTGTTGATTATTGTATACTTTACCTGTGTGATTTATATTTTACCTGTTTGAGTACCTGTTAGGCAGCTTTAAGCTCTCTCTATTGGAAACTGTTTTTTTTTTTTATTTTATTTTTTTTTCTCTATTCTAAGATGGCTCCCTTAATTAAGATGTGTGCTTCTCTGCTCCCCTAACCAACCTTCCTTTATCCCAAACATCCCGTTTCCCCAGGTTCCCCCCATCCTCCCCTTCTCACATTTCTCTCCCCTTCTCCCCTCACCCCAGCAGCACAGTCATTAAGGGCAACATTGAATAAATGGGACCTACTGAAACTGAGAAGCTTCTGTAAAGCAAAAGACACTGTCACTAAGACAAAAAGGGAACCCACTGACTGGGAGAAGATCTTCACCAACCCCGCAACAGACAAAGGTCTGATCTCCAAAATATATAAAGAACTCAAGAAACTAGACTTTAAAATGCTAATTAACCCAATTAAAAAATGGGGCACTGATCTGAAGAGAGAATTCTCAACAGAAGAAGTTCAAATGGCCAAAAGGCACTTAAGGTCATGCTCAGCCTCCTTAGCGATCAGGGAAATGCAAATCAAAACAACATTGAGATATCACCTTACACCTGTCAGAATGGCTAAAATCAAAAACACTAATGATAGCCTTTGCTGGAGAGGCTGTGGAGAAAGGGGTACCCTCATCCATTGCTGGTGGGAATGCAAACTAGTGCAACCACTTTGGAAAGCAGTGTGGCGGTTTCTCAGGAAATTTGGGATCAACCTACCCATGGACCCAGCAATGCCACTCTTGGGAATATACCCACGAGATGCCCGATCATATGACAAGGACATTTGTTCAACTATGTTCATAGCAGCATTATTTGTAATAGCCGGAACCTGGAAACAACCTAGATGCCCTTCAATGGAAGAATGGATGAAGAAAGTATGGAATATATATACATTAGAATACTACTCAGCGGTAAAAAACAATGACTTCGCGAATTTTGCATGCAAATGGATGGAAATAGAAAACACTATCCTGAGTGAGGTAACCCAGACCCAAAAGGATGAACATGGGATGTACTCACTCATAATTGGTTTCTAGAGATAAATAAAGGTCAGTGAGTCTATAATTTGATATCCTAAAGAAACTAAATAAGAAGGTGAACCGAAAGAAAAACATATAGCTATCCTCCTAGTTATGGGAAGTAGATTTTTTTCATATGGGGTTTCTATTGTTACTATCCTGCTTCTCAAATGTGCAGTCATGTAGATCAAGATTAATGCTGATCTGATAAGAGATGTGATCCTTCCCATAAGAAAGTAGCTGTCCAAGCTATTTCTGTGTCAGACAGCCATCAGGACCTGGTGATTGAGTTTAGGAATGGATATCTTATCTAAAAGGAAAGTTAAACGTTCATTAACTTATGCCCTTTTTAACCCAGAGAGGTTTTGTAATTCCCAGACTTTGGGGATGTTTAAAGGTCTCCTCTGAATGCCATAGGCACATTAGCAGCAACATTTAGAGCTGTTCGAGGCTTCCAGCAGATTGTATTATTTATTATGAACAGCCTCCAGGGGCTAAGAGCAGCTGAAAGCGTGGCCGGTAGTGCCAACCGCTTAAAATGAAGATTCCCCGAATAAATGGCCAGTTGTCATCTACCCTGATGTGTAGAGCACAGAAAATATCATGGAATGCCTATTAAAATGACAAGTCTTTCTCTGCTTGGATGACAAAGTGGAAAGGTTGGCTTGATTTGTTTTTTTCTTTCAAATGACATAGTTGAAATAGATGCTTCTTTTTTCACTCGTGAAACAACTGTGGGGATGTGCAAAGGGAAAGCTGGAAGCACGTTGGTGGTTATATGACACTTATATCACTCATCATCAATGCCTCTCCTTGTTATTTAACAAACGTCTATAAATTCTGATCAAATGCCTTGAGGGACTTGTGCCTTTTCTGAATGAAACTTGTACTCCTTTAGTCTGGGAAGGTCCTTACTTCACTCTCAGGTATGGAACATTGTATTGGGTTGTGTCATGGCATTTAAGACAAGTTCCAAAGTCTACTTAATGCACTGTTCTTCCTCTAGGAGTGACCTGTAAAAATCTAAAATTTCCAACCAATATGATTGATTTCATGATCAGAGGAAAATCTAGTGAAAATAATTAAAAGGCAGATTGTTTACCAATTACCTTAAAATCTCAGTAGGAAGGTATCAAATTATTCTCAGTGGATTCATTTTTTTTCTCACATGACTGACAACATCTAGACCTTTAGCGTTGGGTGTGCTAATCACTCATATACTGATTACTCAAATTTCCGGGTTACCAAAGTCACCAGTAGCAACATGTGACACACTCCTAAAGTCAATCTCAGCACTAGGAAGGCAGATGTGTGTGTGTGTGAGATAGAGCGGTGGGGAGAGAGAAAGGGGGGGGGGAGGAGACACAGTGAGAGCACATGGGGGCATCATGAGTTCAAAGCAGCCTTCACTACATAGAAGGATCCTTTCTCAGAAAAGAAAACAAGAAAATGAGAGAAAAGACAATGAAACATATAATCCAGTCTTTCAATTTAATCCCAGCACTCAGGAGGCAGAGACAGGAGTATCTCTGTGAGTTCAATATCAGCCTGGTTTACAAGAGCTAGTTCCAGAACAGGCTCCAAAGCTACAGAGAAAACCTGTCTTAAAAACCAAGCAAAAAAATCAATTAAATTTAGAAATGTTCTGAGTTTTTAACGGACTTTGATTTTCATGTTTCTGTTTTTTTCATCTCTCTACAGCTACACAGTGAAGAGCAGTGGTGTTCACAGGATATTCGACAACTTCATCTTCACTGTTTCTCACCAGGACAAACGGTTTTCTGAATTCTCTGATGTTTCTAGCATTTATCATTTTAGGCAATTTTAATTTCTACTCTCTAAAAAAAGATGACTTTCTTGTCTAATTTTAGTGTGTTGCATAAAGTGTATTCCCCAAAGTTGAATACTGTTTTTAAGGAACCATACCTACTTAAATTAAGGAAGACAAAGTACATTTGTACCTTTTTTTTTTGAAAACAAAAAAAGGAAAGGAAAGAAAAAAAATGTGTCTGAATTTGTTTTACCAGGATTAAATCCTTCATTTGCATTTGTTTGTATATTCTGACTCTTACCCCACATACCATACCAGATCCACAAGATTACTCAATAACAAAAAAATAATAGTTCACATTGCATTCCTTTTCCTTCTTCATCTTTTTTGCTGTTTTTGTTTTGGTCTGTTTTTTGAGAGATGTTCAAATTCCAAACACTAATAGTAGAAAACGTCAACACCCTGCCTTTACCAATGGGCAGGTCTCACAGACAGAATTAACAGAGAAATAAGGAAACTCACAAATGTTATGACACAAAGGGGCTTGAGAGATATCTATAGAACATTCCATGCAAACACAATAGAATATACCTTATTTTCAGCACATCATGGAAACTTCTCTAAAATTGACACAAACTTGTTTACAAAGCAAGTTTCAACAGATACAAAATAAAAAAAAAAACTGCAATAACCCCTTTTATCTTATTGGATCACTGCGGCTTACGGTTAGAACTTAACAGCAACACAAATTCCAGAAAGCTTATAAACTCATGGAAACTGAGTAATGCTCAACTGAAACACCCCTGGGTCAAAGAAAAAATAAGAAAGAAATAAAAGACTTCCAAGAAAAAATTGAATATGAATGCATGACATACCCAAAATTATGAGACACTATGAAAGTAGTGCTAAGAGGAAAGATCATAGCATTAAATGCCTACATAAAAAAAATTGGAGAAACCCCACACTGACCGAACACCTGAAAGCTCTAGAACAAAAAGAAGCAAACTCACCCAGGAGGAGTAGATGCCAGGAAATAATCAAATTGAGAGCTGAAATCAGTAAAATAAAAATAAAGAGAACAATACAAAGAATTAATGAAACAAAGAGTTGGTTCTTTGAAAAAAATCAACAAGATAGTACACCCTTATCCAAAATACACAAAATGCAGGAAGAATACACAAATTAAAAAATCAGAAATGAAAAGAGGTACATAAAAACAGATACTAAAAAACAGAGAATCGTCAGCTCTAATATCATAGACCTGTGTTCCACAAAATTGAAAAGCATAAAAGAAACGGACAATTTTCTATATAGATTCCATGTAACAAAATTAAATCAAGAGCAGACAAGCGATTTAAATAGACCTATAAACCCTAAAGAAATAGATGTCATTAAAATCCCCCCACAAAAGGCCCACTGCCAGATGGTTTCAGAACATATCCCAAAATTCCAAAGAAGAGCTAATATCAATACTCCTCAAATTGTTCCACACAACAGAAACAGAAGTAAAATTGCCAAACTCCTTGACCAAAATACCCTCTTCCAGAGTGGAGGCACTGGAATTTAGAAATATAGTAAAGAATACGAAGATGCGAACAAAAATAATAAAGCAAGAAACAGGATAGTATTGGGAGGGAATTTTTCAGTGAGTATGTATTTAATTTCCAACCAGTTAATATACCCCTGACCTCAAACAAAAAACTACATTAACACACAAATTGAAAGTCACAGGCTATATTCATATCTCATGCCCTAGACCAAACACTCTGTAGGCAGACCCTCCCTAAGTGAAATCCCAAATTATTTTCAAAAAGGGAACTGGAACTTAGTTGGATCCTTAGACTTCTGTTTTAGATAGAACCAACTACTTCCCTATTTCAGGAGTGTGAGGTCTGGCAACTAGCCACACCTGTTGTCAATAGCCTTGAGAGAGGAAAACTCTGATTAACAACTAGGTGGGACCTTTGTTAGAAGAATAATAACCTTGAATGAACTAGAAAAAAGTCCCAAACTCTCTGACCTTTGGCCTCGACACATCTAGTAACCGATAGAACCAGATCCGAGATCTACAACCAAATGCTAGGCCACTCTCTCGGAATCAAGTGGAAGAGAGGAAAAAGGGAATTTAAGAGAAAGGGAATATAAGAGAAAGGGAGTTCCAGATGAAGAGACAGGTGAACCAAGCCTGTGGAAACTCTTAAACTCCAGACTGACAGCTGTGGAGCCTCCATGGGCCAGAGCTAGGACCTTCATATGTGGGACACAGTGAAGAAGCTTGGACTATCTGAGGGGCCCCTGGCAATAGGACCCTCAGATGAGCTAGCTTGTTTAAATCCATTCCCTGTGGTAAGATGCCATGTTCAGCCCTAATGCGGGGTGGGGGTGGGGGAACTTGGCCCTATCCCAAATTACTGTGCCAGACACCCATAAGAGCTCACACCCATTGAAAGGAGTAGCTGGGAGGTGGCAAGTGGTATGGAAAGGGGTGGGAGAGCTGTGTTTGGAATGTAAAATGAAATTGAAAATAAATACACACATACAAATAACAACAACAACAAAAAAACCCCAATAATAAAAACCCAAGTCATATATTAGGGGGTGAAAGTTGAAGGATCAGGGAAGTAGAGCAGCCAGCCACTAGTTGTTACCTCTGCAGACTGAATGGGATATCCTGTCTCTACAAGTCCTCAGGCTGAATGCTTTGGCCTTCTATCTCCTCCTGTCTGATTTTCCACTCGCTACCCAGCCATATCCCTTCCTGTTCCCATCTCCCTAGTGTTGGAATTAAAGTGTATGACTCCCAGTACTGGGACTAAAGGTACTAGTTACCACTGAGCAACCACAGTCTGGCTCTATTTCTCTTTGAGAATAGACCAATTTTGTGTAGCCTAGGGTGGCTTTGAGAGAGATCTGTCTGCCTTTGCCTCCCAAATTCTGGCATTAAAGGTCTGTGCCACCACCGCCTGGCCTCTATGACTAACTAGTGGCTAGCTCACCACTCTGATCGCCAGACAAGCTTAATTTGTTAAAACACCAACAAAATGTCACCACAGTTACTTTTCAGAAGTTCATTACATTTTCCTTTAATTATGTACAGATGGAAAATGTGGCCCAGTTTCTAAACATTGATCTTAGTTTGCTGGTATGCTGTTGTGTCGGTGATATTTAATAAATTTGAAAGAAAAATCATCTGATTATTATTTCATAGATTTTGCAATTTAAGAAACTTTCTACCCAGAGACTGTAGAGTACTACTACATTAATTACTCCTCTAATCACTCAATATTCCTAATAAACACATTTCACAGATGGTTAAGCCCTAGCACTGAGGTGGTAAATGGCTTTCACATGAAGTCTGTATTACAAACAGCAGAGTCGAATCTCCCCTGTGCTTTCACTAATTGAACTTTAGATATTCATATATAGGAAGGCAGTCACAAAAGACAAAACTTAATATTACTAATTTACTGTTATATTTATGAATTTTATTTCAAAGTAGAAACATATTAAACTAACAGATCACTTACCAAAAGAATTCAAGATTTCCAGTTTTGAAAGTGTGTCTTAGTTTTACATTTCTTAGAAAATAAACAATAAAAATATCCCCATGAGGTGCACAGAAAATTGATAATGTGATCAGATTTTCAAACATCAATCTTTGTTTTCTAGTATGCTTTCGTATTAATAATGCTTAAGCCACAAAGTGAAAATACTTCATAACCTACATTTCTTTATGAAATGACTCATGATCTTTATTACGATAGTCCCAGGAAAGAAATGACTTGAGGAATAAAGTTAATACTATATTTAATGAACATGACTGGATTAAAATTTATATATTTTACATGAAAAATTAACTTAATATTTCCTTGTGGACTACAATTTACTTGATACCAGGTGGTAGAAAAATAAAATTATTTTCTCCAACACTCTGCAAATTAGCAAAATAAATATGCAGTGTTTTTGGAAATTTTCCAAATCTAAGCACAAAAGGAGCAGATTTCATAGACTTTCACAAACTAGAAAAACATATTATTCTCAGCACATTAAATTTAATATTTGCATCACTGACTTACCTCTATGAAATCTAGGCATGACCATGGTAAACTAGTTTGGTAGGAATTTTTTGAATGATGCCAATTTTGGCATGGTGAATTTTGTACCCATCACTGGGTACAAAAGGTCAAAGCAAGCTTTGGCTATATGGTGAATACTAAGCCAAACTAAGTTACATATGTTGCTATCTGAGAAAAG
This sequence comes from Microtus obscurus, assembly GCA_963919715.1. Classification (NCBI taxonomy): domain Eukaryota; kingdom Metazoa; phylum Chordata; class Mammalia; order Rodentia; family Cricetidae; genus Microtus; species Microtus obscurus. The sequence goes on along the minus strand of CAWTZC010000170.1, from coordinate 10,500,144 downwards.
AAAAAAAATGAAAAAAGTTGTGTGGAAATTTGCTAAATATTAAAACAGAAAATAGCTGAAGAATATTTTGGATAAATCACCAAAGATTATACAGAGCAAATAAAAACGTGAGAGAAAAATGATGCTGCATAATCTAAACATTTTAAAACAAATAACACTGATCTTAAGTAAACATGAGTTTAGTTTTAGATACATAATTGAATATTATACCTATAACATGTCTTTTAATGATAGCATTCGGTGTTTTTCCACAGCCATAAAAAAGCAATTTTTTTTTCACTGAAAACTTAAAGAATATAAGTTGACATAATTAATGACTTGGGTATTGTGTTTTTATTTTTTTGTATATATGTGTTAATCTTTCTTTTTACTTTTATTCATTTTTGAGAATTTCATAAAATACATTTTGATCATATACATCTATTTGTCCAACCTTCCCAGATCAACCGTAAGGTCTCTATGTGTCCAACCCTTGTTATCATTTTATTTTAGAATCCATTGAGTTCAGCTTGTACTGCTCAGTGGGACCAACCAGAGGAACAACATCTACTTACTAGGGGACATGTCCCTAAAGAGCAGAGAACGTCCTTCCATCAGAAGCTAGAAATTGATCATTGGTCTTCATTGAGGAGTAAGGCTTTATGACCATTGTGGCTCTTCTTGCTGGTGACAGCTTGCCCTGGTCTAATACATGCTGTGGAAATCATTGGGTCCATATGAGCAGCAGCCCTGTTTGATCTGGAAAACAATGTTTCCACGCAGACTTCTAATTCCTCCTGATCTTACAATTCTTCTGTCCATTTTTCTGTGATGATCTCATAGCCTTATTAGAATGGGATGTTGTATAAATGTCCCTTTTAGAGACAAAAATTTCACAGCAAGACAGCTGCACAAATGGATTTAGTGAGGTTGTGACAGCCTGTTCAAAATGTGGGCAAGCTCAAGCCAGACAGTATTTCAGCATGGAGAGGGCAGGTGTGCTCAAAGTTCAATGAGCTATTCTTAATTGGTAGCTGGAATATTGAAGTTCCTTTTTTGATAAAAGTGTAGGGACTGGTAAGTAAAATCTGCTCTAGATGAAGATCAAACATCCAAGAATGTATGAGCAGTATAAATTGGATGTGACATATACTAGATCCGGAAAATATGAAGGAATTAATGAGATCAAACATACCAAATAAAATTCTCAAAGAATTAATAAAAATGTATATGGCATATTATCATTTGAAGTTAAAACAAACTATGAATACTTTTTATAATTTTCACACTTGGAATTTGGCCTTTTTTCAAACTCCAAGGAAGTTATAAATACATTTACTAGGTAATCCCTTTAATCACTTATTTAAATTTCCCAATATTAACATTATGAAAATTTACATCTATACTGGATAATTAACTTTTGAATCTGCCCCAATGATTTTTTTAGATTTTACCACATATATGTATGTGTGTGTCTGTGTGTAACTCTAAACGGGTTTTTCCAGCAACTCTCTCTAATGATAATCACAATACATATCTATGCCATAGCCATTGTCATAAATCAATTATTCTCCTTACCCTATTGTAGTGATGCAGGAAATCATGTTTGTCACCTGCTAACTACAATTCATCATTAACATCTTAACTCACATTACTTTAAAATGTTTTTAAAATAGAATTTAATAATTTCTGACCTTTAGGAACTAACATTCATTTTTAGAGATTTATTATTTTTTATTTGTGAATGTTTTGCCAGAATGTATACCTGTGTACCAGGTATGAACATTTTCTGAGGCACCTGAAATAGAGTGTCAGATCTTTTGAAAGTGAAGTTACAGATGGTTCTTAGCCACCATGTGAGTTCTGGGAACAGGATCCAGGTCATCGGCAAAAGCAACAGTGTTCTTAACTGCAGTGCTATTTCTCTAGCCACAGAAGTTATATTTTGTGTTGTTGTTGTTACAAATGATTTAGTTGAAGTTTTTTTTAAAAGTGATTACAGAAAAAAAAAGTGATTACAGGTATCAGTTCCTTCCATTTTATGGTTGAGTATTATTATATGATATAGATTTTGTTTAATTGTTTCAGTTAAAGATGTGTGTGTGTGTGTGTGTGTGTGTGTGTGTGTGTGTGTGAGTTTAGAGGAATTATAAATAGTGTTGTCATTAACATCAGTGTTCAAGTTTCATTTTTCTGTGATGAGTAGTTTGTGTTTGTGTGTGTATGTGTGTGTGTGTTTGTGCTTTTACACATAATGAAACTAGAAATGATTTTATTAGAGAGTAAAGAAAACTTTAGGGTGGAGCAGGAGGATGCAGTACATCAAACCTGAAAGTAGAAAGATTTATCATATAAAGCAAGAAGAGAAATATCAAGAGGGAAAGGAGGGAATATGAAAGCGAGATGTGAAAAGAGCAAAGGACAATGACACCATTGCATTTTATAAGGAAGAGTCTTATTCTGTATGCTAACTTATAAAATAAATAAATGAGTAATATAATCAGACATTATCCTTCCAAGGTCATAAAAATTTTCACATATAATTTAACTCTGAATTAAGAAAACTTTAGCACTTTTTATATGACAATGATATATCTTGAGCTAACACGAGAGTATTATGTAAGAATACAGTAAGAAGTTGTAATTTTCTGATTCACTCACTCCTTTGTTTCAAACTTTTATTATAAGGACTATACGTTACCTGCTGAATGTCTTTATAACTTCACTGTGAACTAATTAGAAAGAATCTGAATACTTTTTAAATTTACCATTTCCTGTCACATCAAATATTTGTCTATTCTTGGTCAGCTTCTAGGCTTCCTTTTATTCCTCTAGTTTTATAACAAGCCATAGTGTCTCCAATTTCGTTATTTACTGATGTACAGAATCATATCATCTGCAAATAATGAAAGTTTGACTTCTTCTTTTCTGAATTGAATCCCCTTGATCCCTCTAGTTGTCTTATTGCTATTGCTATAACTTCAAGCACTATGTTAAAGAGATATGTTGAGAGTGGACAGCTATGTTTTGTTCCTGATTTTAGTGGAATGGCTTTGAGTTTCTCTCCATTTAATTTGATATTAGCTGTTGGTTTGCTGTGCTTTTATTTTAGTTAGACATGATCCTTGTATCCCTACCCTCTCCAAGACCTTTATCATAAAGGGGTGTTGAATTTTGTCAAATTCTTTTTCAGCATCTAATGAAATGATCATATGTTTTTTTTCTTTCAGTTTATTTATATGATGGAATACATTGATACATTTTTGTTTGTTGAACCAGCCCTGCATCTCTGGAATGAAGCCTATTTGATTGTAATGAATTATTTTTTTGATGTGTTCATGGATTTGGTTTGCCAGTATTTTATTGAGAATTTTTGCATCAATATTCATGAGTGAGATAGGCCTGAAATTCTCTGTCTTGGTTGAATCTTTGTGTGGTTTTGATATCAGGGTAACTGTAGCTTCATAAAAAGAGTTTGGCAATGACTCTTCTTTTTCTATTATGTGAAACACCTTAAGGAGTATAGGTATCAGCTCTTCTTGGAAATACTGCATCAAAACCATCTGGTCCTGGGCTTTTTTGGTTGGGAGGTTTTTTATGACAGCTTCTATTTCCTCACGACTTATAGGTCTATTTAAACTGTTCACCTGGTCTTGATTTAACTTTGGTGTATTGTATTTATCTAAAACAAGTCCATTTCTTTTATATTTTCCAATTTTGTGGCATAAAGCCTTTGTAGTAAGACCTGATGATTCTCTGAATTTCCTCAGTGTCTGTTGTTATGTTCCCCTTTTCATTTCTGACCTTGTTAATTTGTGCATTCTCTCTCTGCTTTTTGATTAGTTTGGATACGGGCTTGTCAATCTTGTTTATTTTCTCTAAGAACCAGCTTTTTTGTTCATTGATTCTTTAGATTGTTTTCTGTGTTACTATTTTGTCGATTTCAGCCCTCAGTTTGATTATTTCCAATCTTTTACTCCTTCTGGGTGAGTCTGCTTTTTTTTTTTTTTTTTTTTTTTTTTTGAGGTGTGCTGTTAAGTCTCTAATGTGAGCTTTCTCTGTTTTCTTTATGTGGGCACTACTTTCATAGTGTCTCATAGATTTGGGTATGTTGTGTCTTTATTTTCATTAAATTCAAGGAAGACTTTAATTTCTTTCTTTATTTCTTCCCTGACCCTGGGGAGGTTCAGTAGTTGACTGTTCAGTTTTCATGTGTTTGTAGGCTTTCTGGGGGTAGAATTGTTGTTAAATTCTAACTTTATTCCATGCTGATCTGATAAGACACAGGTGGTTACTAATTTATTTTTTTGTATCTGTGGAAGTTTGCTTTGTTACTGAGTATGTGATCAATTTTTGAGATGTTTCCACGAGATGCTGAGAAGAAGGTATATTCTTTCCTATTTGGGTTCTATCGATGTCTGTTAAGTCCATTTGATTCATTACCTCCATTAGTTCTCTTATTTCTCAGTTAGGTTTCTGTCTGGTTTACCTGGCCATTGGTGAGAGAGGAGTGTTGAAGTCTCCTACTATTAGTGTGTGGGGTTTGATGTGTGCTTTGACTTCAAGTAATGTTTCTTTTACATATGTGGGTGCTTTTATATTAGGGGCATAGATATTCAGGATTGAGACTTCATCCTGGTGAGTTATTCCTGTTATGAGTATAAAGTGTCCATCTCCATCTCTTCTGATTGATTTTAGTTTGAAGTCAATTTTGTTAGAAATTAGTATAGTCACACCCACTTGTTTCTTAGGTCCTTTTGATTGAAAAAACTTTTCCCAACCCTTCACTCTGAGTAGATGTCTGTCTTTGTGGTTGAGGTGTGTTTCTTGTAAGCAGTAGAATGCTGGATCCTGCTTTCACATCCATTCTTTTAACCTGTGTCTTTTTGTATGTGAATTGAGACCATTGATATTAAGTGATATTAATGACCAGTGGTTGTTAACTCCAGTTAATTTTTTTTGATAATAGAGTTTGTGTGTTTTCCTTCTTTGGGTTGTGCTTGTGGAGGGTTGTTAGATGTCTAAGTTATTGTGGGTGTTGTTGGGTTCTTTGGGTTGTGATTTTCTTTCTATTACTTTCTGTAAGGCTGGGTTTGTGGCTAAGTATTGTTTAAATATGTTCTTATCCTGGAATGTCTTATTTTCTCCATTGATAGTGAAAGAAAGCTTGGCTGGGTAAAGCAGTCTGGGCTTGCATCCATGATTTCTTCGTTTCTGCAGCACATCTATCCAAGACCTTCTGGCTTTCATGGTTTCCATAGAGAAGTCAGGTGTAAGTCGGATAGGTTTACTTTTATATGTTATGTGACCTTTTTCCTTTGCTGCTTTTAGTGTTTAATATATTCAAGAGAGTAATCTAAAGAGATATCAATAACTTTTTATTTACATTTTGAATAGTTATACAAAAATGAGGATAGAGAAATGTGCCCAAAATTACAGATTTAAGCCTGGAACAGTGGTTGCTGTTATTCTAGTTCTTATAATTCTGAGTTAGGTATATCACCATGAGTTCGGGGCCAATATAGTATTCATAGTGAGTTCCAGGCAAGTTCTGACTAAAAAAGTGAAATTTTAATAGAAAATATGTGCACATATACACACAAGATAATAAATAAATACATAAATAATAAAATAAAATGTAAAATGGTTAAGAGGAATAAGTGAGATCTAGGGATATCTACAAGTTTCCATTAAGATGGAAATGAGAAGGAAGCAGGGGATATTAAACCTACAACTATTGAAAGTAGATGTGGTTTGTCAGTGGGTGTCATGGGAGAAATCAAGGAACTCATGCAAGACCTAAATCAGCAACATAGAGAGAACTCCAGAAAACAGTTGAAGCTTGCCCTAGAGGGACAATGCCCATCCCAGGGGGACTAACTCGAGCAATTCCCATAGTCAATAGAGCAACAAAGGAGGGGGGAAGTTAATAAGATACAATAAATATGAGATAGAAAAGAATTCACACATTGTAGTAGCCACTAAGGATTCTTGTAGAGATTATTGCTTAACTGTGGGCCTAACTCCACTAGGAGTATTCACATTTTTCAGAACAATGGCAACATATAAAAATTATTTTTAAAATATTCATGAAAAAACACAGTTATTTTTTTAAATTCTAGTAATAAAGTTTAGCATGTGATCTGTTAACATAAGCCTTTACATACAGAATAAAAACACAAAGTGCTGTTTTCTACCATAGATCTTCACAGATTCACCTTTTCAAATTCAATTTTCACAATTAGTATTACACACTGCCTTCCAGCTTCATCCATGCTACTATATATATAATTTCCTTCTTTAAATTTGCCCTGATGGATTGACATAGCAAATATGACATCTATGTAATAATCTGGAAGTTTATTCAGCTTTCATCTGATTATTGTATAAAGACAATACTGGCTTCTTCAGTACTTTAAAGATGCTACAGCACTGCTTTCTAGTATCTATTGTTATTTTTATTATTGGTGACTACTTATTATTAGATTTCTTCAAATTAAAGAGCAATAAATCCTCACCTGATTGGTGAGTGCTCATGTATATCGTAGATCATTGCATTTCAGTAACTTGCCACATTTCTGAATAATTTTGGGTCAACATGAGAATCTATCAAGATCATACTTTTATTTCAGTTTCTACAACTCTTGATGAAAACCAGCTGCTTTAAGAATCCATTAGCTTCCCAAAGCAGGATGCAAGTAGGAGAGCAGAATTGGCCTGACCTTTTTATTTACTGCTGAGACTACTGGGTTTACTAATGATGTTTATTGTCCAGTATGTCTCTCCAACAAAGACAGCAAAGTTGACTGAACTGCCCTGAGGCTCCCATTGACATGCCATTTTGAAATGTCTAAGAGAGCAATGATAACAGTTCAAGCCAATAAATGACCCTGGCTTTTCGTATTTGTAGATCACCATTGCTCCTACTAAATTGCTCAGTTTGCTTTGTTACTTGGTTCAGTTTGAGTGCACTCAAACGGTATGCTTTGATGCCTTTGTCAAGTTCTAAATTTGTTTTTTTTTCTTTTCTTCTGTACAGAAGTGGGAGGCATTTGAAAAATAAAATTTTTATTGACCTCTTCAGGGCGGTTGCAACACTGTCTCCATAGACCTGCTTCAAGATTTCTCCAGTCCTCTTTCATTGATAACAGACATCTATAATTCTGTTGAGGCAGTCTCATGCTCCCATGTGGCCAAATTTTCCAAGATTTACTTATTCTTAAATATTTTTTCTCAGGTGTAATTCTTTATAAAATAAGGGGATAATAATTTTTCTGTCTAATCATTTCCACCTCTTGTTTAATTTGCCTGTGGTCCGACAGTCAAACTCACTGAATAGCAGTAGAGATTACGGAAGTGAATAGTAGACTCCAAAACAACTGAAGCCTTCAAATGGTTTCAGAATAGCATAAAGCAAAATAAATAAATAAATAAAAACAGTGACAAATCACAATACCAAAGAACTTAGTCAACAATGAGGACACTAAGAGATTAAGCGAGACATACATAGATCTAATCTATAGGGAAGTAGAAAAGACCAGATTTCCTGAGTAAATTGGGAACGTTGGGACCTTTGGGAAGGGTTGAAGGGGAGAGGAGAGTCAGAGAGGGGATCAGAGAAAAATGTATAGGTCAATTAAATTCACATAAAAAGAGTGATGAGTGATGTTGTAGGGAATATCCCTGCATGGAAGTTAAATAAACTTGAAAAGAGAACAAGATTGTTCTTTTTATTTGTCTTGCTTCTTAGGAGAAATATGACCATCGATGAATGAAAACATCAGAGATGTGCATAATGATGGAAGCTAGACAGAAAAAATATATCAGATACATTTTTATTATTATTTTATTGAAAATAGATTTTCTTTTTCACATAATATATTCTAATTGCAGTTCTCCATCCCTCTGTTTCTTCCAGTTCCTCCCCCTCACCTTGCATCCATATCCACCCCCTTTCTATCTCTCACTAGAAAACCAATAGGTTACTATGGGATAATAATAAAAAAAATACAATAAGATAAAACAAAACTGTCACATTTGACAAGACAAACTAGCAGAAGGAAAAGAGAACAAGACAAGGACCAAGAATCAGAAATTCACTGATTTACGTACTCAGGAATCCAATAAAAACACTAAACTGTAAGCCTTTATATCTATATCTATATCTATATCTATATCTATCTATATATATATGGTATGTGTGTGTATATATATATATATATACATACCATATATATATGCAAAGAATTTGTAGGGTAAAAAAGAAAAAATATATATTATATGTGTGTATGTATATATTGCACATGTGTATGTATTTGTATATATTTATCTTATATAAAAAGATAATAAAATAAAACAATGATAATATTAAAAAGTAGGCTTGACATGACATTATGAGACAAGAAATCTCTAAAGATGCCATTGAACTTATTTTCTGTTGACCATCTACTGCTGGACATGCAATCCACTTCTTTTTTTATATAAATTTATTTATTTAAATATTTTACATCCTGACTGCAGTTTCCATTTCCTCTTTCCAAAATGCTGCAGTTCCAAAACAGCATGGCCTTTTTCTGCTACCATTGAATCATAAAAACCTCTTTTAAAGGAGCCATGCATCTGCTTTCTTCTCGCAGACAGAGCCCACCCAAGAAAACACCACTACCAAACCATGCTTAACTCTGTTCATTTGTGTCTAGTATTTTTTTAAACTTTCTCAGGTTTTATGTAGATTTAGTCAGCCATGTTTGAGTACCAATTTGTTGTATGGAGGCCACTTGTTCATTTCCTAGCTGCCCAGACTTTAAAAATAATCACACAAAAAATGTATTAATTAAATCACTGCTTGGCTCATTAGCTCTATTTTCCTATTTGCTAACTCTTACATCTTAATTTAACCCATCTTCATTAATCTGCTATCACCATGAGGTCGTGTCCTACCAGCAAAATTTTAGAACGTTTTCCTACAGCAGTGGCTAAATGGCTTCTCCCTGACTCCACCCTTCTTTCTCCCAGCATTCAGTTTAGTTTTCCCCACCTTGCTCTGTTCCACCCTATCAGACCAACACAGTTTCTTTATTATCCAATGGTATTCACAGCATACAGCATATAGAGGGGAATCCCACATCATGTATGTATGAAAAATCCTATGCAAGACAGAAAATAAATATTAAAAAAGGCACTGTTGTTGTTATTTTATGAATCAATAATTTTTGACCCAGAGTCTTAATATTGAGATTACATCACTGTGACATCTAATGTATGCATACATGATGAAAATGTATGCATTTATACATCATATATATGTATCTATCTATCTCTATATATTCATATCATATATATGTGTGTGTGTGTTTGTGTGTGTGCGTGTGTCTGTAGATGTGGGTGTGTATATATTAACAGGTTATTATTTAATTTTACCTTGTAACAGGAATGAGAACATTTAATGTAGAATGTTTTTATTCAGTGGATTTAAGATTTAAATATTTATAAAAAATGTTTTAAACATTTTTCTGTACTAAGTATATCACACCACACAAGGAAATGCAACTCTCAAACAAGTAAATAATGCATGCTAATCATCCTCTTTTGTATTTCTCACAGATGGTGTCACACTATTTCTGAAATGACTCATGATTTTTTTTCATTTTAATTATGTATCTAATCTGTATCTTAAGAAAATTCCTTATATTTTTGTTGTTGTCAAGTTATTTTCTTTTATAATGTGATATACACAAAAAAATCAATTTTAGTATAAACATTTGAACTTTATTACCAAAAAGTAGCAAAATATTTATTCAATATGCCAGACAACCTTAGTATTCTGAGTATTGATTCATTTATTTTGATTATTCCCTTACCCCACATTATGGATTTTAAGTGATGTCTTTGTACATAAAATGATCTGATAAAATATTGATCTTCTAACTTGAAGGCAAATAGTAAATGTTCATGTCTTTATTGATACTGATTATTCTTCCTTGAGTGAATCAAAAAGCAAATATTTAGCAGATTTGTATTTCATATCCATGAAACAAGATTAATTTAACTCAACAGTTGCTTAAACAGACCAGCACTAGCTTTTAAACAACTATGAAATGTTGTATTATGCATTCCCAGTAGAATGGTTTTATAACATTGGAATAGTCAGTTCATAAGCTTTCCATGATGTGCTGTTTAGTCCTTTGAATCTCTTCCATACAAACCATCTGCATTTACTGCCTCACTGCTAAAGAGCATGATTTGTATTCCTTCAAAGAATAGTTTATGCTTAATTAGTTTTTACCGCTATAAAATTTTATTAGTTTTTTTGGTAATTTCTGTACAATATGTTATGACCATATTCACTCCCAAACTCTTTCCAACTATTCTTTCACTACCCACTCAACTTTGGACCTTTACAAAAATATCCTTAAAGATGAATTTGTGTTCCATAAAAATGCTCAGATGCATCATTTTCCTCTAGAGAAAGAGGTCTAATTGCTACAGCATACACTACTAGAGAATATCATATTTTTGTATTTTTTAACAGCTAATAATTGAAAACCATCCATATCTAGGGGTTGGCTTATGGGCACAACTTCTGCCTCAATGTTGGAATTTGATCTGAGTTGGCCTTTCTAAGGATTAGGGATTGTTGTCTATAAAACACCATTATCAAAAGCAATATATGAAAGAAATGGTTAATTTCATTTTATAATTTATAATCTAGCATGAAGTGAATTCAGGACAGAAACTAAAGTAGGGAACCTGGAGGCATAAATGAAATAAGAAGCCATGAACGAACACATTGTACATACTTACTTCCCTGGACTTGCTTAGCTTTCTTTCTTACACAATCCAAGACCATAACACAGGAGTGGCGCTTGCCTCTAGTTAACTGAGCACTCCCATATCCATAATTAATCAGGAAAATGTTCTATAGATATTTACTACAATATATTCTTTAGGAGGAATTTTCTCAAATGTGTTCACCTCTTTCCAGATGATTATGACTGATTAATTTTAAAATAAAAATACATACTCTAGTACACTACTCCAACCACTGTGAGTTCATTTGTGTTGGTGCTTTGTTATGTCAAGAAGATAAGGCTTAGTTATTTTGGAGTGCACAGCTTTGTCTCTTTTAAAAGGAGGAGATTCTTCTCTTTAATTCCACATTTACCTCACTGAAGTCTTAATACCCTCTAGTCAACAGTCTCAAGTTGCTATGTTGAATTTCCCCTAATAAATCCATCCTATTCTTCAAACAGTTTTAGAGATTTGAACTTATATCTTGTATGCACAATCAGAGGCTTTAGTTTTTCTCTCCATCCATTTTTACCCTCACACGTACTTTTAGATTTGTGAGTCAAAAAGATGAGATTATTCTTGTATGTTCCACTTGTTCAATCAAAATGAGAGGGATGAATCACACCATCTGAGACCATTGTTAGAAAAATATGACTATCTAAATCAAAGGTACTGCCTTTAGAAAGATTGCAAGATCCAAGATCTCAATCAATATGTCAGCTGCAGAAAACTGTGTTATGAGTTTTAAAAGTGAAAGAAAACATGAAAAGGCAATGAATTTCAAAGAGAAGCAACACAAGTAGAGTTTATTCTGTCTGTTTGCAGAAGAAATGTGCTTAAGACCATGAATTGGCTGGATGTTGAGAGAAGAGTTTGAAAAAGATTGGTAGAAAAAGAAATTATTCAACCATTGTAAGTGCTGTTGGTACTGTAGTTTTAAGAAGTAGAAGAAGGATCTGAGTGTAGAGTAATGGTCTGATATCATAATTTCTGTAATAAAATAAAAATTATTTTCTTAGCAAATATTGCATAACTATGTGTTGTGTAATATCTGCTAAGATAATTTAATCATTTCTTCCTCTAAGACTTCAATGCATTTCTGTAGAATCTGTATAATTGGGTACTTAGTAAAAATTTAATTGTTAAATGGGTGGTATAGTAGATGGATGAGCACACATACAGATAGATATCTGGTTGAATTAGGTATGTATGCAGTGATGATTTTGCTATTTAACTTATCAGAGTTTTATACTTTTACATCAGTAATGGACTAGAATGATTATTTACATTATTACATATACTTACATTAGTTTCCTAAATTTGTCCAGCTATTCCTTTGGAAGATTTTTATTATTTAAAATTTTATTATAACTGTGTATATAGATATGAGCACATGTGTACCATAGCATGTGCAGAACTGAGAAGACTAAATTGGGAGCTGGTTCACTGATTATCAGTCACTGACTATAGTATGCCTTTACCAAGTCATTAATAATATAATTAATTACTCTAGGATTGTATTAACATCCCTCACACATTCCTGCAAGCAACAATGGGTGTTTTCTGCCTTCTATTGGTTTAGTGTTTGAGAAACTTAAGGTGGTGATTCATCTTAAGAAAATAGCTTTGAAGAACTCAGATTTCATCTTACTCCTGTAAGAATGGCCAAGATGGAAAAACACTGATGAAAACTTATGCTGGAGAGGTTGTGGGGTAACAGGAACATTTCTGCATTGCTGGTAGGAATGCAAGCTGGTACAGCCCCTTTGGATTTCAGTGTGGTGATTTCTCAGAAAATTAAGAAACAACCTTCCTCAAGACCCAGTAATGCATCTTATGGGTATATATCAAAAGGATGCTCAATCGTGTCACAAGGACATGTGCTCAACTATGTTCATAGCAGCTTTGTTTGTCATAGCCAGAAACTGGAAACAACCTAAATGCCCCTCGACTGAGGAATGGATAAGGAAAATGTGGTACATTTACACAATGGAGTACCACACAGCAGAAAAAAAGCAATAATATCTTGAATTTTGCAGGAAAATGGATGGAGATAGAAAGCATTATTTTGATTGAGGTAACCCAGACAGAGAAAGATAATTATTATATGTACTCACTCATAGGTGATATTTTAAACATAAAGCAAAGAAAACCAGCCTAAAAACCACAATCCCAGAGAACTTAGACAACAATGAGGACTCTATGAGAGATTTACATAGTCTACATGGGAAGTAGAAAAAGACAAGATCTCCTGATTAAATTGGGAGCATGGTGACCTTGGGGGAAGGTTGAAGAGGGGAGGGGAGAGGCAGGGAGGAGAGCAGAGAAAAATGTAGAGCTCAATAAAAATCAATAGAAAAGAAATATGTAGCTAAACATACTTAAAAATAGCTTTGATTTGCATAAAATACAAGCTTTTAAACTCTTAAAATATATCAGACTCTCCATGAAGTATAGTTTGTTCTCTCCTTCACAGTCACAGCAAATATACTGCTTCTGTGATATATATTTTAACATGGTTTATTCATTTCATTGTTCAAATATGCTAAATTACCAATAGGATTTCTTTAACCTCAATTATTTCATGAAACTTACATTAACTATTTTCTCTGTTCCTAGTAATATGCAATACTGTCGTATTTATGAAGAAAGGATTTTATATAGCACAATTCTTTAGTGATATTTTGAAATTTCACCTCATGTACTCCAGTGCTACTCATTTCCCAGTCCTTCCATATCCTCCTCTCCCTTCTGCAGCATTCTCCCCTAAAGAACTCCTACAAATCAATTAACACACACACACACACACACACACACACACACACACACACACACACACATACAAATAAACCCCAAATGAAAATAATACACTTTGATAATATGAGCAAAGGGGTCAAAACCATGATAGGTACACCCACTGAAACAGTCTACCTGAGCTAATGGGAGCTCACAAACATGAGCTGGACTGAGATGGAACAAGCATAGGACCCAATTAGTCCCTCTGAATGTAGTTGACAGTTGCATGGCTGGGGTAGACTGTGGATCACTTGCAATGGCACCAGGATTTATCCCTACTGCTTGTACTGAATTTTTAGGAAGCTATTCTCTTTGAATGGGTACCATGCTTTTCTGTCTTTCCAACAACTCTTCTTCCTACTGGCTTCAGGAGCTGTTACTTCACTTATGTTTTGTCCAACAAGCCACGCCCAAACAATGTTTATTGCAATGAGTCTTTGGTCTGGTTCAAGGATTCTAGCACACCATTATAACTGGACTCTCACCCAAACTTCTTGTGGATATACTACTGTTTCTCTGAGTCATGGAGTTTCTGTGGTTGTTGTTCTGCTGTACCTTCGTGTCCTCCAGCAGGAATAGAAGGATAAATCTTAGGGTGGGCCAATCCAAGGCCTAGGATGTAGATCTGGGTCGTAGCTGATTTGTTCGGTCAGGGCCACTGGGACTAACCTTTCAGACAAGTTGCAGAGCAGCTTTCCTAGGAAAATATCCTCTAGGGCCACTTCTCCCATGCCCATGTAAAGGAGTGGAACCATCTCAGCTGAGTGGGTGTCTGCTCTCCCGTCTTTTTCTGTGGAGCCAGCTATCCCAGGGGCAGGGAGGAACAGGGCTTTTTCTTCACGGCCATTTGATTTCAATATGTGTGGTCCCTATGAGCTCTGTGGCAACACTGGTCATGGATTTCATCACAGACAATAGGTACAGCAGTAACATTGACCCAGACAAGACCCTGAGCAGCATTTCGGGCATGGATGACACCATGGACCTGTGTTGCTGCATGGGCCACCCATATCAGTATGGCCATCATGGCAGCACAGTCCTCAGGCACCAACATGGTCACAGGTTGTGACCTAGATCCCAGGCATGCATGTAGCCTGTGGAGTCACCATAGGCCATGATCATCAACAGTGATCCCGGCTGTGGTAGAACCACAGGCCCAGACATGGTTGCTATCAACACATTAGCAGCCTAAACTCAGATATCAGCAGGGAACCAGGTGTCAATATAGTTCACACTCCCGTCAAAGACGTGGTTCTTGGACACCAACATGGTCCTAGGAGGCAGCCCAGATACACGGCATTGATAGTGCTCTTGAAGACACCAGGAACCACAGACAGAAACAAAGACATTTGGTACAGTGGAGTTACAGACCCAAACATGGTCCCCAGCAACATCAATGGCCCAGATGACACCATAATCCCAAGTAACACAGCAGGCCACTCAGATTAGCATGGTCCCAGTGGCGGCACAGTTTCTAAGGATGTTGAACATTTCCTTAATCATCTTTTGGCAATTTGAGATTCTTCTGTTGAGAACTCTCTGTTTATTTCTGTATCCGAATTTTTAATTGGATTATTTGGAATTTTGATGTCTAGTTTTGGAAATCAGTCCTCTGTCTGATGTAGGATTAGTGAAGATCTTTTCTCATTCAGTACCCTGCTGTTTTTGTCTTACTTACTGTGTCCTTTGCTTTACAAAAGCTTCTCAGTTTCAGGAGGTCCCATTTATTTATTGTTACTCTCAGTGTCTGTGCTGTTGGTGTTAAATTTAAGAAGTAATCCCCTGTGCCCTTGCATTGAAGGCTGCTTCCCACTGTCTCTTCTATTAGGACCAGTGTAGTTGAATTTATTTTGAGGTCTTTAATCCATTTGGTCTTGAGTTTTGTGCATGGGGATGGATATGGATCTACTTTTATTCCTCTATAGGTTTACATCCAGTAATGCCAGCACCATTCATTGAAGATGGTTTCTTTCATAAGTGGATACTAGCTGCAAAGCAAAGGATATTGAGCCTATAGTTTATGATGCTAGGAAAGCTAAGTAACAAGGTGAATCCTAAGAAAAACATACATAGATCCACCTGGAATGAGGTAATAGACAAGATCTCCCAACAAAATTGGGAGCATGGAGGGTGGAAGGGGAGAAGGAAGGGAGGGGGAGGGAGAAGGAGAACTTGAGGAAACAGAATAGTCAATGTGGAGGAAGAACAGAGATGAGAGCAAGAAAAGAGATATTTTGATTGAGGGAGCCATTATGGAACTAGCAAGATACCTGGCACTAGAGAAATTCTCAGAAATCCACAAAGATGACCCAGACTAAGACCCTAGCAATAAAGGAGAGAGTGTCTGAACCGGCATTGCTCTGTAGTCCCATCATCCAAAAGCTAATGGAAGGAGATGCAGAGACTCACAGAAGAGCACTGGATTGAGCTCCCAAAGTCCAGTTGAAGAGTGCAAGGAGTGAGAATATGAGCAAAATATGTCCATGATAGGGATACCCACTAAAACAGTTTACCTTAGCAAATAGGACCTCACCAACTCTAGCTACAGGGAAGGAACCAGCATGAGTCCAAACTAGTCCCTCTGAATGTGGGTAACAGTTTTATGTCTGGGGAAGACTATGGGGCTACTGGCAGCGGCACTGAGACTTCTCCCTAATGCTTGTACTGGCATTTGGGGAACCTGTTCTCTTTGGATGGATACCTTGCTCAGCCCGGATATAGTGGGAAAAGCCTTGAACCTTCCCCAGCCCAGTGTGCTTATTTTCTCTGAGGAATGGATGGGGTGGAGGAGATGAGGGTAGCTAACCGGAGTGGGAGACAGGGAACTAGGACTGGCATGTGGGATGGGAGATAGTTGTTTTCTTTTTAATAAAATAAAATAAATTAAAAACTAAAATAAAACTTAAGCTAAGAGACAGTATAACTGGATGAGTATAATATGTATTACTTAATACAAAAATTTTACAAAAACATTTCTATAATGTTTCCATAAAATTATTTTGAAATATTGTAAAACCCATACTTTAAAATGTCAACATGTAAGACATAATTCTAGCTCTTGACTCTTACATGTGAATGGTATTATGAATGTTTCATTTTCAGCTTTATAGTTATTCAGGAAGAGATATAAAATAGCTAAAGTAATTTAAATGCTATACCTGCCTTAGTTACTTCCTCAGACACAAACGATAATGCCCTCTATGGTAGTCTATGAAATTCAAGAGAAAGAATGCTGAGGTCTGGCTTAGACTTAAATTTAGATCAATGAAGTCTTCAGATGTAATCTTACAAAACAGAAGTCTACAGGAACTCGATGTGTTCTGTTATAGTTTGGTATGTTCTGCTCATTAAACAAATGCTTGATAGGTCTTTTCAAAGCCTGTTTCATCACAGAACTCATAGCCATTCTGTATTATTCTGATAGCATTCAGAATGAACATTTAAATACCTAGCACAGAACACCATTTCCATAGTTTCCTGTTTTATTCACAGTGAAGAAAGAACCTTTCATTTCAGAAAGAGCCGTTGTGTTCTAGCGTGCATTACCTCCAAATCTTTGGATTTGTACCTTTCACTTTATTGTCTTATAATCTCACACTGAGAGCACATCTTTGTCCTGCTGGTATTACCAGCTTCTTTTGTCTGTAACTGTAGATATATTTGACTATCATGCTTTGATACTTGTTCTGTCTTTATCAATCCCTATACATTTTATTTTTGTTCTCAAAAGTTTTCTTTTCATTCCCTTATGCCATGTGCCCCTCACGCATGTCACAAACGACCTCATCACACTTATTTCTTCTAATCCATTTTAAATGCTCTTCACTTGTGATCACCCCTTAACTCAGTTCTCTCATTTCATATGTTCTCACAGATACTTAAGGTAGAAATGGTTAACTGAAATCTCACCACCTTATGCAGCAAGTTTCATTATCATTTAATTTTTCTCTAATAGTATGGATGGATAGATTATGTTTAGGGTAAAGCTGTTACCACAAGCTTGCAATTTGTCTCAGAGAAGACAAACCCAAGGAAAACGTGGTGGCTCTCTTACAAGAAAAGAGAGAACATAAGTAACATGACTGGAATCTGGGGAAGAGAATGAGAAGGAAGTGCACTTTAGCATGTTTGAGTTTCAAAATTTACTGCAAAAATTGACAAAGTATGTGAAACCCACATTTAATGTATTTGTGCTATTTTCTAGTTAACACAAATCTCGGACTCTGCGTTTTGAATGCGTGTATTTTCCTGATGAGCTATTCCAATTACTCTGGGTTAGAGACTCTACTATTTTCCACTCATGTTGTGCTGTGTAGTATTTCGTAACAATTGTCAAATTTTATTTTAAAATTCTCACAATTATGTGTGCAAAAACCAACTAGAGCAATTAAATATCAGCAGGGAACAGTTGCTTCTACACTTTCTTTACTTAAAATTCGAAAATAAAGGATATTATTATAGGAAATATATTTTTTAAGTAAAAATGCTAGTGTCTCCTACTAAGTGCTGCAGGGTGTGTAAAGAGTGTAAGGTCAGGCTATATTAGTGTGCATTACAGAAGACCAAAAATGTCACTAGCAATTTGGCTTCTGGTTTTAAAATTCAGCTGTCTAAATCAACTAATTTTCAACAGCCTTTCTTTATTATTTAACCATAGAAATGTGACGCCTACTAGCATAGACTGTGTTTTCCTTACGTTGCCTTCCTTCGGTGTTCACTTGAAACAGAAAACAACTTAACAAAACTTTTAAAATATGACCTTCCCTACACCGTTCTCTTTAGAGAAACTGACTGTATTTCTAAGTTATGTAAGACTTTTGATTATTCTACTTTACAAGATCTAAGAATAAAAAATGAGAAAAATTATTTCTCCTATGGTAAAGAATATAGCCCAGTAGTTGCTTGTAGATCCTTTCCAAATGAATTGGGATTAACGACAATATTAGCAAGAAAGCTACATTTCAGAGTCAATGGCTCACTCTCTTCTTACTCTAACCTACTGCTAGTATTTTATACTGTAGCTATTGATTAAAATGTGTTTTTTATGACTTTAGATAACAGTGTCAGATTGAGTAAACATTTAATTATTTAAAATATTTGGTAAAATAATTAAAATAGAATCTATATTTAGCATATTTCCCTGTTACACTTCTAATAATAATGTTGCAAATAAATACACTTATTTTTTAGTTTACTCTTTATATGTGATAGTATTCATTAATTACAAATATTTGCCTTTTGTTAGCAAAAAGGTAAATGTGTTAAATAATTTTATGCCTTTCGGTGATTTATTAAAGTTTAAACAAAACATTTGTTCTTTTCTTGGTAAGTATTTCAAGTAGTCGCATTTGTTGGCTACAATATCATTAATTGTTCTTTAACCTATTTTTACTTGTTCTATAACCTCTTCAGCAATAATTTTTCAAAACTATGCTTATGCTCAAATACATGTTGGATATCACAATGGCATATTATGTATGGGACTGTGAGAACACTGTTTTAATGATAGTTTTGTTTTAATGATAGATTTTAATGATAGTTTCAAGTCTGGAGTAAAGGGAGGATTTTGCAGATACAGAAGTAGACAACAGTGTAGTAAGAGAATCAGATATTATCCCTATGGAGCATCAAACCAAGTAAGATAGCAAGAATTGAGTAATCAACTCTTCCATAGTAATGGAGAGTGCAGGCCTCTGCCAACATCTTCATTCTGTCCCAGTACAACAAGGTACAAGACTTTCAGACTCCAGAACAAGAAAAGAATAAGTTTTTTGACTGTGATAATTTATTACAGAGGTCAAAGCATGTTAATATAATCTTAGTATACCATTTAACACTGGGAATAATCAGACTTTCTGTAACAAACTGGTGGATACAATCAATAATTCTCTTTATATTTAGGAATATATGTGACTACTTGTCACATATCTTTACTCATGTCCTCTGATACTGTGACTCCTAAAAGAAAAATCTGGAGAAGGAACATATTTCTTAAGAACAGAAAAAAAAAAACAAAAATAATTTACAGGTAAAAAACATGGGAGCTTTCTTAAAGCTCCTGTTGCTATTTTTAACATCAATCCCTACTATCTGAAACCTGTGTTCTTTTGGATCCTTAAAATTTCAAAGAAAGGGGAAAACATTAGGCAACTAAGGAGAAAGAGTATGAAAAGGAAGGAAAACAGAAAGGCAAGCAAGGGGAGACGGTGTGTGGGTCTGTGCTTGGCACAAACGAATTGCTACTCTGTTTATATCAGGTAGGGCTGAAATTCACTAAGGAGCTGGAATGAAAACAGATCTTTCATGAGAGAAAAATTTCACTTATGTTATATTATTTTTAAAAATTTTGATATAAGGGAATGTATTCTAGAAGAAATAATAAATTATTGCAATATTTTTGATATTTCCATTTGTTGGTGTTCTTTCAGTTTCCATTGTCTTACTTATTTTATCCAAATACTGCTTTGGATTGACTTTGCTTTCTGTCACTCAAGCGTTGATGGAAATGTATCAGTTTTCCAAGGGGAGACTGGATTATGTTTTATAAAACCTGTTGGTCTCTGTAATCTCCTACATTTATGTTATTTTTTGAAAGACAAATCTATAAAAGATAATACTGATCAAGACTTTCCACACTTAGGAGAGGAGACTCAGACTACATGGAACCTGAAAGCTTTCTTGCTGTATTCTATTATCCATGATACGAGGAAGTATTCTGCAAGCTCTCACAGGAGACAACCAATGCATAATTCTGGCCCCCGCAACACCTGTGAACCACAAACAATTATCAGCCTGGCAAGATGACTTTAAAGGTGAAATACGTGGCACTCACTCAGTGGTGGTAACCAAGAGCTATCTAGTTCAACTTAAGGCACACTTAACATGGGAAATCGTCCCTTGTCCTATAAATCTAGGTAATTTTTCATGGCTAATGAAGTCATGGAGTTTTAGGAAAGGATCTATTATGCCACCTTGCTCCACCAATAGAATTTTTTACTGCATTTTAAATCTTACTCTTGTACTCACAGTTAAGTTTAGCTTCCACCCCAAATCAAAATCTTCTCTACAGCAAATAGAGGTCACCATGATTCTATTTCTTAAAGCATGTCCCTTCTCATCTTCTTGCCCTTCCCATTATTCTTTAATTTTTTTCCATTTATTGTTTATCCGTGTCAGTTATTTTTCTGAAGTCTTTTCTACTTTCAGTCACATTTGGGAATTATGGAATAGACAGCTGACAATTTCTAATTTGTTCTAGTTTTGATCTTCATGAAGCATTTAAGGACAGATGTCTGTACCAACTTCAGGACAGCAGAAATAGTAAAAGTCAGTTTATTAGTTTGTTTTGGTTTTACATACATGCCTACCATCCCCCCATAAACACACACACACACACACACACACCTATAAACACATTTTAAAACCCACTAAAGTCTTATGAATAGTTCAAAGGAAACAGACAAGATAAGGATGTTGGAAAAGACAGCAATGAAAAGAATATGAATTGAAATGATCAGTAAATCAAACATTTGAATTATGCCATAACTAGATTTATTGTGTTTCATGTGAGTTCTTTCACAAGTCATTGCTGAATCCTGCATATTCTTTAGTTTCTTTCCACATTCCCGATATGATGCAACTGCTTTTCTCACCTATTTGACTAATAGGACTTAAGAGGTTGAAATATGTTCTAGAATGAAAATTCTTTGAAGTCATTTTGTGTAATCATCTCAATTTTTATGGATAAGATGATGAAAGTCAAGAAACTGGCCCCAAACATCCTTGTTACCAGAAAAGTAGCAACGTCCAGCACATGGCTCTTAGAAGAGATCTCTATTAGCATGCATGTTTCTTTTCATTTCTCTTCTGTATCTAGACCAGGCTCCTTTCTTTAGGATGTGTAAAATATAATGTATGGACTTGGGATGGACTTAGGACGACAAATATTCTTTTTGTGAGAAAATGATGGCAGAAATAAAACCATGGGTTGTGAAACACTTTGTTGTTATAAAGTCCAGACATTTGACTGTGCTGAGGTGATTCATGTCCCACAGAAAAACAATGTGTGCTTTTGAGTCATCAGGTTTTATTATACTCATAAATCATAAGGACTACAAAGAAGGAGGATTCCATATTATTAGCTTTTATTTATTCCCTCAAAGAAAGACTTCGCTTCTTTCTAGTCTTCCATTACAGAGAGTTCTAACTAATATCATCTATTTAGTATCTTGTATTCGGTCTTTCCAGAAATTATCTCAAGCAATATATGGATATTTGTATTCTTCATTATTTTTCACAAATTAACACATGAGGGAAATGCTGATCTTTGGGTAAAAATCTGAACTGCTGCACCTGTGCTAAGAATGGTTAAACTAGAGACCCATAACTTGATAATGAGAAACAGAGACTCTGAAACACTCAGTCCAATATCTTCATCATACCCTCTCCTTAAGCTCTGAGATCTATGCAACAGAGGAGGCCCAAAGATGGCAAGAGCTAGAGGTGATGGATGACTCAAAGGAAAAAGTGTCCTCCAGAAATGACAGGATTGATGCCTATATGAACTCACAGATTCTGTGACAGCATACACATGAACTGAACAGTTTCAAGCTAGACACGTCCCAAACACTGAGATAGTAACAGAGTCATAGAGTCACATACCAAATTAAGAGTCTATTTGCAACCGATATCCAATGGCAAAGGGAACATCAAGAGTCTCACTAAGTAAACCAGTCACACAAGACAGTTCCCACATCCCATGCCCCCAAATACTTGATCAACACAAAGTTTTGAAAGAATCTTTCTTTATTTTCTTTGTTTTTTTATCATCCTAGATCTTATTTGTCTTTAGCTTTTTTGTTTCTATTTTTATTTTTGAGATTTTTCTTTTATTGTTTTTTCTGTAATATATATATTTCATGGAATTTGAAAGAAGATACATATATTTGGGTGGGTAGAGTGGTGGGGAAGCTCTAGGAAGAGTTTGGGGAGGGGAAATCATGACCAAAAGACATTCAATGAATATGGTTTATACAATATCAAAAAATAATTAAAAAACTTAACATGAATGAAATGATTCACTATTTTGACAAACCCAAGGGTCAAAGACATCAGGCTAATATAAAAGTCTTATGAATGACAGTTGTTTTGTTCTTACTTTCTAATGTGTCATTTTTTGTTAAATTGTTTTCTATATCTAATATGGATAAAAACAATAAAACAGGTTAATATTTTCTCCTTGAGAATGTTATGATACAGCAATAAGTGAAAATATCAAAAACACACTTTCTTCATATTTATCATTACCTACTGCATTGCAACTACAGTGTTATGAACTCGGGATTTAACTGATAAGGAAACTTATCAGACATATTAACTAATTTGTGCCGAAACAGCATGTTTATGGTTACTGCTCTAAGACCAATCAAATTATGTGTGTGAATTAATTCAACTTTCCTCCTTTCTACTTAACTGCTAAAGAGAATATACTGTACATGAACATTTATTATCTCAGATGATTTAGGCTTATTTTATATAAATAGTTATACAGCTTTAATGATATTTCTCATAATAAGTACCTTTGAGAAGCATTTAACTCTTTTAGAGGAATATTTATTTAAAACATCTACAAAATACATATCATTATGAATTCATTATATGTAATTTAAAAGGCAATAATATACTTGGGCCTTAAAATATTCATTATGGTAATATCTATAATAGAAAAATTGAAACATGAGTACCCATTGAAGAAATGAATTATGACATCTCTACATTTACCATATATAAAATATTACACAGGTATTAGAAATAAAGTATTGGAAAATTTTAAAACTAGAGAATAATTAGCCTCATCCTACATTTAATGAAATATTTATGCTGAGTGAATATAATGTTGGTCAAAATAAGTGTTTCATGCAACACAATTTCCAATATCAGACATATAAACACATTGCCATGGAAAAGAATTAAGAGTAGTTCAGAAAAAAAATGCTTTGTATGGCAGCCACTTGTTAAGAATCAGAAAATCTTTTGTGCAGAGCTTTCTTCCATTGTTTAATTTTTGTGTACAAAACTAATGACATTTGTTTTGCTGGAACATTCTGAATATAGCTTTTTTTCTTAATAATGTACGCAGTTGAATCAAATCATAAAACATAAATTGATCTCTTACTCAATATACTTAGCTGATTTCTAGTCTCTATTGGATTTGTCTTAGAGAAATTTTCATATATAGTATTTAAATAAAGCTTGTCTTTAGATATCAATTGAAATATAAAAATATAAATTATTTTCTAATAATTGAGTAAAACATAAAAGCATTAGTCTTTCCATGACAACACAATAGATAAAATATATAAACACATAGAAATGATGTGGAAATTGATGGATTATGCAATCAACACAACTCAAAATGATCGTGAACCCTTGAAATGAAGAAATACCATGTGAAATTAAACTTACATAGTCAGTTTAAAGTTGATTAGGCATATTGTAAGAAACAAACCGTATATTATGAATAAATAAAGTCTCCTGCTTACTACATCTGATGTAATCTCAAAAATTGTCTCTCTTCACAGTGAAATTAATGGTCTGAATGACACTTCTGTAGACTGTTATCAGAGTTATTAAAGCAATAAGCAAAGGCATTTCATGTAATGGTAACTGGTATATTTCAGAAGTATTACTGGGACTGCATTTCAAAGTTGTATAACCTATAAAATGACTGCCGTTTTCCACATAATAATATTAAACTCACCAATCACTTTCAGGAACATTCTAGATAGACATAATTTTCTTAAACTTGCCTAAGGTATATAAGTGGATACCTTAAGGCAATTCTGCCTGAGCTTCACTTCTGTTGTTGTGGCAAATACACTGACAAAAGGGCACCCACTTAGGTGAGGAAGTATTTATTCAGTGTACTTTCAGGTTATCGCCCATCAGTGAGGTGACACTGAAGCAGGAACACACACTAGTTACATAATACCCACAGCCAAGAGCAGAGAGGAATAAAGGCATATGTGTTGTTGTGTTATTGTTATTATTATTATTTTCCTATTTTTAGTTTAGGTGCTACCCTGGGGAATAGGATCAAGTGTAATGGGTTTAATATTACTAAATTAATTAATAATCAAGGCAAAAGCCCAAAGACATGTGCACAGGCTAACCTAATTTAGTCATTTTCTCATTATACTCTCTCCCCAAATGTTTCAAGATTGTGTCAATTTGTCTATTTTTTAAAAAAAGATCACTTTAAAACATATAACTTTCCATTTCTTGTACCTAAAGTCTCACATTATTATCATAATATTTTAAATCACTTATGCTATATTATATTCTTGCCATTTATAAGCTTTTTGCTTTGTAATGAAAGACGTAATGGGAGTCAAGTTTGATTGTAGGAGAGGTTAGGAGAAGCTGGGAGAGATAGGGGAAATTGTAATTGGGATATATTTATTATGCGATAAAAATTCTATTCTAAATAAAGGGAAAAACATATCAATAAAATGATTCCTGATGACATTTAGCTTTACACATAATAGATCAAGGCCTTCTGCTGTCATTATAAGACAAGATTTCTCCTGTAGCAGATGGAAACACACAGAAACCCACAATCAGACATCATGTGGAGAGTGAGAGTCATTGAAAGAAAATGGGAAAATCCCTAAATTCATCAAATCCCTGCTTTTAGGGCTCAGGGAAGCCTGCACACAAGGAGTTGGAAATAATGCGAGAGTTAGTAGGAACGAAGAACACCAGGAAACAAAGCCCTTAAACTCAACATGACACATGCAAATATGAACTCCCATAGTCTGTGGCAGCATGCCCAGGGCTGGCCCGCTATGGTTCTTCATCATAGGGAGTTCAAGAGTTAGAAGGAGAACTGGACACATCCCCATGACTACCACAGAAGCAATCTCCAACTGACAGTCACTGGCAAATGAAAATTTAGTTTCCTCCAAGGGAGTCTCTCTGGTGCAAGAATCTACTCTTTAGAGTAGACTGCATGCCCACCTGTTGGTGTATAAAAGAGAACAAACTCAATAGCATGCTTAGAGGTTCATTGTGTACTTTTTATGATTTACAGTTTAATGTTTCAAGGAAGCTGGGAGTGTGTAAATGGCTGAGGTTTGTTTTTTTGTGCCTTTTAGTGGGCTCTTTCCTTCTGTTTTTTTGTTCAATTCTGATGGGTCGGGTTTTTTTTTATCTTATTTTATATTATTATTATTTCTTAGAAACCTGTTCATTTTCTAGTGAAAGGCATAAAGGGCGGAATCTAGAAGAAATGTCAAGCAGAAGGAATCTTTAGGGGAGATAAAAAGCATAATTAGGATGCATTTTGGGAGGAAAAATATTTTGATGCATATATATATATACACATATATTTCCTTTTGTTATATATATTACATCAAATACATACATACTCATATATGTATATGTATTTTGCATTCCAAATTTAAAAGTGTCCAAAGTCTTTCATGATTTTAACACATTAAAAAATCAAATTATAATTAAAATTCCAATATCTCTTAGCTATAAAATAAAAAAAATTCATATACTTATTCCAAAAGTAAAGGTCTATGATATAGCAAATGATTAAAACCAAAATCCAGATGTGCAAATACTAAATACGTTAGCTCAATGTCTGACATCTGGAACTCAGTCATCTTCTTGACTTCAATTGGCTTGGGCAGCCTACCTCTCCTGTTTGACCAACATGACATACAGCTTCCCTCTACAGGTTGCTTTTTTTAACACCCATGCTGCTTCTTTATAGATATCCCACCATCCTGGCAACTTCAAAATACTTGTGTCTCTATTACAACTGAGACTTCACCTTCATCTATAAGAAAAAATTCACTTACAGGAGAAAGGTTATTTCAGTCCACAGTTCCAGTTTATAATCGCTCATTGAAGGAAAATCAAGATAAGAGTTCAAATCCATAGTCACAAAGATTCTACAGTCAAAAGGAAAAATAAAAAAGTGAATTTATGCTGCTTGCTTGATTTCTTCACTTATATAGTTCAAAGTCAAGTTCAAGAAATGGTGCCAACTACTATGGGTTGGGTCTTTTTGCATGAACAATCATGGCCTTCTCTTACAGATATGCCAAGATCCCAACCTTCATTAGGCAATTTCCCATTGAGTTTCCTAAGTAACCCTATTTTGTGTCAAGTTGACTATTAAAAATATCTGGCAAATATTTCTATTTCTTATCCCATTGTCATTTGCTTACACTAGAAAAGCTTGTCAAATACACTAGAGTACACAGATCTGTGTAGGTTGCTAACTGATTGAATGAACAGATACCAAAAAAAAAACCTTCTCACAATCTGATTAAATTTATATACAAGTAATGTAGGATTTACATAGTACATATTTATAAACTGGTGTGCTTTCTTTTCCACACTAATTGACCACCTACCAAAGATCATCATTATTACCATTGATAGGTTAATGATCACACCAGGAAAATGAATATACTACTTTGAATTTACAAGAGAAGGAATTCTCCTGATTCCACACTTCTGCCTTATTTATTTTTGAGATAAATTTGAGAAGTAGGTACTGCTCTGTGTCCCCCTAATGCAGTTACAAGGAGACTGATACTGGAAGGACAAAACAGATCTTAATTTCTTTCACTTTCCTGACAAACTCACTTGGAAGTCATGGGCACACTAACTACGGAGTTCAAGATTCCTGTAAGGTTGACCCTCATGTCTACACTTCAAGTAGTTATATAGGAATTCTGTTATGTATTAGATCAGTGCCAATACTTACTAAATTGAAGAAGAGAGAAACCTTTGATTTTCATACCTAAAAATATATAGCATATGTAATTATTTGATGATAAATAAGAAATTAATGAATTTACTTAGATGATAGAATATTTATATAGGAGACATAGAAAGATTGGATGTATTTTAATTTTCAAAGACTTGCAGTGGTATATTATCTGTATTTTGATAAACAAATCTTGCCTGAAAACCAGCATCAAAGCTAAGCCTCTAGAAGTCAGGCAATGGAGGCACACACCTTTAATCCCAGTATTTGGGAAACAGAGACAGAGTCTGATGGATTTCTGTGAGTTCAAAGCTACTGATACAAGATCAATACAGATACAAATCCAGGTGGTACTGGCTCACATCTTAATCCCAGTCCTAGGGAGTCACATGCCTTTAATCCCAGCACTAGAGGGGATTTAAGATGAGAGGAGAGAGAGGCTTAGTCTGTTATAGCCTACAGTCACCCAGCCTTGGTAAAGGCAAGACTTTTCTAGTGGCTTGGCTGCTTCTCTGGTGTTTGGGTTGAATGCCAATATCTGACTCTAGGTTTTGTTATTCATGCTACAGACTTAAAGTTTTGGCCTCTAATTGTATTATAAATTTGTAGTAATCTAAACAGTTAAATATGCAATGCTTTGAAATAAATTTCAGGTAATTCTGCCTTGATCCCAAATAGTTATTAAGAAATATTTGTGGTATGTTTTATATGCAATATCATCTTATTTTACTGAATATAAAATTCAGTAAGGTCACCTTTTCCTACTAAATGAAAAAATGGGCACTGCGTAAAACACTGAATCACATAAAACTGAAAACTCATGAAAAGTTGTAAATTAGAAATAATTTTATATAACATAACATTTCTATTGAACCCAGCTATGTGGACTTTTTTTCCAGTGCAATGCAGTTAGTTTACATAAAAAAGTTTGTGTGTAAAAGTAATATAAATGGTAGCCTTTTAAAGGCAAATTACAAAAGAACACAGCAGCCCCAAATAGGAGTGTTGAGTCAGGTTTCCATTTAATCTTCATCTTTTGAACAAAGTGTACCATAAAGACACTTATCTAGACTGTTTAATTTTTTAAGGAAGTTTTTGGGTGCAGTAATGTCACTTTGGACCTTCCATTATTTGAAATGATTTTAGTTTACTTATTATTAATTTTTCTTTTATGCACATTAGTATTTTGCCCTGGGTGTTGGGTTCTGTGGAACCTGGAGTTACAAAGAGTTGGGAACCACCTTGGTCATGCTGGGAATTGAACCCAGGTCCTCTGGAAAAATAGTCAGTGCTCTTAACTGCTGAGTCATATTTCAGTTTTGAAAAATCACCTGTGCATTCTACTTCACTCCCTTGAGTGTTCTGGCTCCTAGAACTGGAGATTATTGTAATATAGACTTAAAAGATCGATACTGAAGTAGGAATATGTTTTTAGCATGGTGAAGGCAATTAAATGTAATGATCTCTCTAATTGGTTCCTAATAACTTTATTTCTCTAATTATGCAACAAATGCTTATTAAATACCTATTAGATGCAAGATGCAGAACATAATTTATTCTGCCAAAACAGAAATAGCATCTATTTCATTGGCTGATTAATTAGTCTTGATCTTTGCCATATATTCCTGTGACCACCACATGGAAACTTTGATCAGGAAATAGCAACTAAAGAAAAATATATAAGAATATAGTATTAAGGTATAGAGAAACAGAAAGGGACCAAGAGAAGTAAATTCTACCATGGCTAGCTTCTGACTAGAGATTGCAACTCAGTAATTGCTTGCAATATTGCAGTAATTACATAGGGTTATGATACTTTGTATCCCTTATTCTACTGATCCTCCTTATGTACATGTCTAGGGGATTAGCTGCATGTTCTAAAATTCATGTTTTCTTTAAATTAGTGGTTATATGTTAATATCTTTTTGACTGATCATGAGAAATGGATTTAGAAATGAAAGTTCTTGGTGCTGCAGGACAATATTTTTCTGCTCTGTATTATGTATTACTCCCATTAAAAGACTGACCCAATAACTAGGCAGTGTTTTCTGGACATTAAGAATGCTGAAAAGAAGAGCAGAGTCGCCAGGCGGTGGTGGCGCACATTTTTAATCCCAGCACTCGGGAGGCAGAGGCAGGCGGATCTCTGTGAGTTCGAGACCAGCCTGGTCTACAGAGCTAGTTCCAGGACAGGCTCCAAAGCCACAGAGAAACCCTGTCTCGAAAAACAAAAGAAAAAAAAAATAGAAGAGCAGAGTCTCAGAAGTCGAGAGGACATGTACATAGAACTAGAGATGGACATGCAATATGAATGTAAGGCACCAAACCACATAGTAGAACCTAGATAAAAAATATGGGATAATTTAAGATGTAAAAGCTAGTTAGCAATAAGTCTAAGCTTTTGGCCAAGAACTTATAATTAATGAGTCTCACTATGTTTATTTGGAAGTGGCTGGAAGGACAGAACTGACTAGGAGACCAGATTAATTTTTTTTTTTTTGCCTACATCTTGGTATAATTTAAGTTCTTTAAGCATACTAATTTTATTATCTTCTTATAGGACCAGTGTAATGGAAAACATCTCTAAAATCAAAAACTAGTGCTTTGTTATTTATTAGTCTCATGAATATTCAATTCAGTCACTATCCTATTGAATCTTAAAATAATCAGTTTTTTAAAGAATTTATTTTAAGGTGAATATATGGGCTAGTCATACTCAAGTACCTTTTTTGTCCTTTAGAGACAGGGTTTCTATGTGTAATTACCTTGGTTGTTTTAGAACTATTTCTGTACAGCCCAGGCTGGCCATGGACTCAGAAATCCACCTGCCTCTGTCTCCTGATTGCTGGGATTGATGTGTGCACTGCCACTACTCAGCTAAAGTACAATTTTTTTCTTTTTAGATTTGATGTCTACTTTTAAGTGTGGTATGACACCACTTAAATATAAAACTCACTGCAAAATACACCTTTAATTATCTTTATGGTTTTATATGAGGAAAAGAATAAGAGTGCCTAAGTGATTTGATCAAAATCTGTGCCAAATGTAGAACTTTGAATCAGACTTACCCACTACAAATTTATACCTTTGTATAATGGATGATAGAGACTTTTCTATTTGTGAAACATTTGCCTGAAGTATCAGATCTCTGTGGTTTTATTCTTCCCAACTCACACATATGTCATTGAGGAATAGTGAATGAAATAAATTGTCTCAGTTTATTTATTGTCACATGAAAAAAGACATTTATTAAGAAATTTATAAACTGTACTTTTAGGAAGTGATTTATAAAAGACAAGTTTGGGGTTAAGGTTTTAATTATTGTCACATTGTCACATGCAAAAAGGCATTTATAAAGAAGTTTCTAAAATGTACTTCTTAGGGAGTGATTTATTTTATTTATTTATTTTTTTTAGTTTTTCAAGACAGGGTTTCTCTGTAGCTTTGGAGCCTGTCCTGGCACTAGCTCTTGTAGACCAGGCTGGCCTCGAACTCACAGAGATCCGCCTGCCTCTGCCTCCCGAGTGCTGGGATTAAAGGCAGTGATTTATAAAAGATAATTTTGGGGTTAAGGTTTTAATTTTATCTTTCAAGAGCAAAATTTCAGATATATACAACAAAGGGGTTATTAGTGCCTTTATGTTATTGTACCTTGAAATCACTACTGAGTTAGCTCTATATTGGACATATATCTTTTCTGGGCGGGGGCATCAACGGAAGCTTTTTCAGACTTTGGAAAAACTTGCCTAAACACAAAGGACTGAGATAATTCTCAGTTAAGCAATCCTGTTATTTTTTATTTGATATCTCTATTAGTTAAGCAGGGAAGAAAATGTCCATTCTTAATTCCCATGCCTTGAATATAATTAAACACATAGATTAAAGAGACAAAAATTTAAAATGTGCTTGTTGTAATCAAAATACAGGGAGACAAGCATATCAATAATCAGTTTTCTTTTTATGGTCTCTTAAATCTCTTAAAGCCTCCACAGAGACATTTATATTTTGGGATAAGGGTATATGGAAGGACACATAGAAGACTGTGTTTATATAGATAGGTCAGTGGGTAGATAAGTGGTGGATCTGTGAGGTATGTGACAATTATAAACCTAATTCCTGAACTCTCACTATCTTGGCAGAATGAAAAGAAGTGTGCCTTCCATCATCTGGGGGCTCTCAGCCACCTGTGACTGCTGAGTCACTGATAGCTCACTTCATAACTACTGTGGTGTAGAAACCACAGTTACTTTCCCACTCAACATTGTGACACCTGTGTGGTCTTCATTGCTTTTATGCCTGACAATCTTGCCTAATTGACTAAAATAGAGCATCTTGCTTTAATCATGCAATCAATGTTGCTAAGGTTGTGAATAATGCATAGGAAACTATGGGTGCATTAAACATATATTTTTTTTTTGCATGAGCCTTCCAGGGATTTTTTGATTATGTATTTGATATCAACATCTACATATGAAAAATTAACTAACATGATAAGGCAATTATGTGCCAGATGTCATAGGCAGTATGTTATTAAAATTAAATTAAAACAAAATGCTGGTTAGGCTTCTTAATTGATGGAAAATCATATCAGCATCTGGATGTGGTACTTTAATGACTTGGTTCCTAGTGTATCCATTATAAGCACCCAGGCTTTGTCAATAATACTGTTTTTTTATTATACATTAGCTTACAAGAGTCTATTCATAAGAAATATGTAAATATATTTTAAAGATACTTTTTGTTAATTATTACTATATTGTGTACTTTACATTGATTTACAGTTTTATACAGTTCTACTTGAGAGAAGATGAGCTAATTAATATGTGTATCTTGTAGATCTTCAAATATTAAACAACTGTCTATGAAGTACATCAGAACTTAATATGGAGAACTGAGATTTGTTTGCATTCTCAGGAAATTTTGCTTAGGATATCAGTGATCTCAGGTAGACCCCTTCATTAAGAGGTAGGTCAAGTTCTGAATGCTATTGACTTCAGAAATTTATTGAAATTTAATGCTGTGTCTGATTATTATTTATTTTAAATTCACCAGCCTGTGTCTTTTACCTGTTAACTGGTTCTTTCAACATTTTTATAGAATAATTTAGACATTGTATTTCATGATTTCAAAGAAGGCATCAAACACTACTTGGTGTCTTCTTGGATAGGGGTGAATGAGACTTTATGTTCACTTCTCTTTCTCAGTTATTGTGTCTGGTTTGAACTTTTGGAGGTTTTGTGCAAGCTCTCTTGCTCTCTGTGATTTTGTATGTGTACTGATCATGTTGTGTTTGGAAGACATGGTTTCCTTTTTGTCATGCACCACATCTGGTTCTTAAAATCTTTCCACCTGGAGGAAAGGGAATTTCTAAAGACATCCCGTTTAAGTCTGAGTGCTCCAAAGTCTTATACTTTCTCTGTTGGGTCCTGGTGTAGATAGTTATGTTAATTCCTATCTACTGCAATAAGAAGCTTCTCTGATGAGGGCAGAGTGGCTATAGAAACATGTTATTAGGAGAATTAAGTTGATATTAGTAGATTTTCTTCCTATGCTCATGGCCTATAAAATGTTAAGTTACATCACTGTGAGATGTGCATTCCATCCAATGGAATGGGCACAAAATTCAATAAACAAATGGTCTACTACTCACATAACACTTGTACTACTATCTCACCACTATATCCTCCAGGCAAATGTCTTTTATATGTCGTAGCATTTGTAGATTAAGGATATTGATGATTATTTTACTTCTTTTTTATATGAGTGAAAATGATTCATGTAAAACACCTCCTTGATGAAGAATAGAAGTGTGTATATACTTAACTTTCTAGAAATTATTCAGTTTTCTTTCTTTTCTCTTTTTCCACAACTATATATTTTGCATACACTTTAAAATGACAAAAGGAGAGATGCCTAAAGTGAAAATCTCAAAGGAAGTCTATACTTTTGATATATGGGAAAATCAGCTTGTCCATAAGTAGATTGCTTATTGTTATGTTTATTCTGTGTACTAGTAACTTGGCAATAATAAATAGGTAATTACAATAATTTTTATTATTTTTATTTATTTACTCAAAATTGCATATAATGGTAAAAAATAGTAAATATTATCATTAATGTGAATTATGGGTTTGTCATTAACCATTATGGTATTTTTATGTCACAACTGAATCAAAACATGCAAGGAAAAATCCTCAAAGTTATTTATATAACTTGAAAGTATGAACTTTATTTTCATATAGAAAATTTGAAACATCCAAACAATCTAAAACAATCCTGGATTGTTTTAAAATTGTAGGACAGAATTGTAGGAGTCATCATCACCTCAAATTTTTTATTGTACCATAGAGCTTTAGTAATAAAACCAGCGTGCTATTGGCATAAAAACCAGGTACATTTATAAATAGAATCTAATTGAAACCCCGGATATCAATCCCTTTTAGACATCTGATTTCTTTTTTGTAAAGAATCTAGAAATATAAAAATAAAAGGAGTATCTTTAACAAAGGGTTCTTGTCAAACTGTAAGGCTGCCTGTAGAAGAATACAACTAGATCAATATAGATCAATATAGATCATACTCAACTCCAGAGAGATGAGAGGCCTCAGCATAGACAGATATACTGACTCTGGTAGAAGAGAAAGTGGGGAATAATCTTGAAATTACCGTCAATTGAAAGGACCTTCTGAACAGAATACTGATAAGAAGAGCAACTAATTGATGTGACATCTTGTAACTGTAAAGCAAAGGATATCATCATTAAGACAAAGCAATACTACAGAATTGTCCCTACTGTTGAAGGTGGCACCTACACTATTCATTGAACATAGATGTGTTGAGTTGATACCTACCTAGAACCTTCACCACTATAAAGTACTATTGATGATACTTTAAGGTACTTGGCATGATACTAAAGTATAAAGGCAAATACCAACCCGACTACAAAACATTTGATTTTATACAATGGTGACTTCCATGCAAGATGCACTAGTGCAGTAGTGGCACAATGCTTGTGGGAGTAACCAACCAATATCTGATTGGATTTAAGACCCATTCCATGAGATGGAACCAGTTTCTAACACTTCTTGGATGGCCAAGAATATTAGACTAGGTAGGTCAAAGAGTTAGCAGAAAACCAAATACTACAACTCTGAAAATGGAACATAGATAGCAGTAAGATGACTCCTAACCACATACTACTGTGCTAATAGATAAATGTCTTTCTCAGCCATCATCAGAAAAGTCTTGCTACTTCAGTAGATAGACTAAATATAGAGACTTGCAGCTAGTTAAAATAAGCTATCTTGGAAACTTGATTATATTTGGGATATGCTTATCAATTTGATCCCCTGAAGTTTAATGGAATCCTGTGAAAGAGGAAGGAGAAATATTGTAAGAGCCATAGGATATGATTACAGTTTAATCTTCCTATAAGCATTGTTAACTGAAAAAAATTACATGAAGATATGGAATATTATTTGTATAAATCAATCCCAGTTGTAAAATATACTTCTACAGCTGTTATATCTTAATCATAAACTTTTAAAACAATATCTCGCTAAGTGTCTGACATCAAGAATCTTAGTATTTTGATTGCAATGTTTGAAAATTAAGGTTTTATTTAAGTTTCTAAAATGTTCTAGTTTGTACCTCATGAGTTGTTTTTGAGGATTTTACTATCATACTTTGCTTACATTAGTCTCCTTTGTCTTCCTCACTGATGCATGATCTGAGAAGATAGCAATATGTGTTGCTGATGATAGTAAGACCTTGCTTATCTGATTGATGTTACGCTGTCTGGAATGCATCTTGGTCCATATAGGTGTCTTCACTGCATGTATCTCCCTGAGCTAGTAATTCGGAAGCACAGTGGTCATCACACGATTTGCCCACTTCAGATTTCCTCTCAAATATGAAACACTGACAGATATTTTTCCCTTCAGATGGATTTCTGGCTATGAGGATCGATAGTGATTCTTTAGAAGACCGTCTTATGAAGTCCCACGTTGTTAATTTATGAGCACATCAGTGCCACATGTTATCTTTCGTATGGTTCTTTGTAAAATGCTCAGATTCCATAATGCACATGGAGTAGATCTTAATGCAAGCGCTTTTGTGTGAAAGAGAAATCTGACTCCCTTTAGGTTCTATGAAGAACAATTATTAATATTTTAAAATGTATAGATCAACTTAGGTGGCACAAATTGTTCAACCAGACAGATTAGAATGCTTGAACATTTTGTATTTTATCAAAATACAAAAATCATATTCTTAATTTCAAGATAAGTATAAATTAGCCACAAAAGGTCTCTTAATGTTGGGAGCAGTGAGACCCCTGAATTTCTTGTAATCCCCTGATCTGAGTGCCTACAGCTGCTCTGAGCACAAGACCTTCAGGAGTTCCTGATGGCAGGAGAGTGGTTTCTGGTGGTTTTGGCTGGGGCGTGGCTATCTCTATATAATCTGCCCCTGAGCACAATAAAGGGGGCATTCTTGGGGAATTCAAGGATGACCCGTGTCTCTGTCTCTCTGTCTGTGTGTTTGTGTATTTTAACCTCCAGCCACCTTGATCAAAGCCAGCGCACAGAGTGCAGACACGGGGGCGTGGTGCGGGGCATCTTCAAGAATATTTTTTGTCAAAGAAAACACCTACGTATTGGTGCCTACATAAAACCTTCATCCTAATGTTCTAGCATCTTTGGTTCAGGAAGATATTCTGCGTGGAATCAAAGGAGAAACATAGACATCAAAGCAGCTATAAACTATTTAATCTCAGTGGTATGGTGACTGTCTGCATGATACACTCGTGCAATGCTGGCACAAAGCTTTTTGGAGTAACCAACCATTATCTGATTTACATTAAGGCCCACTCCATGAAATACAACCAATACACAACACTCAGGGAAACCTGTGAAAGAAGAGGCAGAAAGCATGTAGAATCTAGACAGAATGGAGGACACCAAGGAAACAAGACCTTCTAAATCAACATGATCTATAAATATTTGAACGTACAGAGACTTGAAACAGCATGCACAGGGACTGTATGAGTCCTTCAGATATGGATTATGGCTTCCAGGTTAATGTTCTTATAGGATT
The DNA here is from genome assembly GCA_963919715.1 of Microtus obscurus. Lineage (NCBI taxonomy): Eukaryota > Metazoa > Chordata > Mammalia > Rodentia > Cricetidae > Microtus > Microtus obscurus. Next base: position 10,463,693 of record CAWTZC010000170.1, on the reverse strand, counting down.
CCAGTATTTACAAATGAATGGGTCTCTGTCTGTATCTGTTTCTCTTGCCTTTTCTTGTGGTCTTTTCATTCGGTTTGCTTTATTCTATACTAATGTGTTAGTTTTGTTAGAAACTAACTAGCCTGCGTTCTACTGAGAAACAGAAAAGGGGTGGGTATAGAGGGAAAGGAACTGGGAGGAAAAAAGGGAAAGGAAACCTTAGTCAGAGTATATTATGTGAGACAAAGTCTATTTTCAATAAAAGGAAAAAGAATGTGTGAGAAAAAAATGAGTCTTTTACTTCATGTTGATTATTCTCTAGTTCGGTGCCAATTATAAATCTAAAGTTCATAGCATGCAAATATGATCATATTGACTAAATGTGGCTGTAAAAAACAACCCATTGACAATTTATATTATGTCTTGTAAAATTATTTCCTAGAAATTTGGAAAAGGAAAATGAGATTCAAAATTCTTGGCATAATAATGCATCTGTTTGGATTGAACCCTCTATAACGAGTGCTGAAAACAGATTTCAAGACCAAGGGAAGAGACTGTTAGTCGCATTCTCAATACTGGTAGAATGATGTATCTTATACTCTCTTCTCTCTTCATGATGCTCCTTGAACCAGGATTCCTTTATAAAATATTTGTTGCAAGAACAACATCATTCACTTTATATTATGTATTCATGTGTAAGATTTTAGGAGACTCTGTGGCAGTTATGTAGGAATTAGAAAGTCATTACATATATTTTATTTAATTCTATTTTTTAACTAATTGCTTTTTATTATCTAATCTATTTTGTTGAGCAATCTCATTTCTCCCCCAACTTATGATATATAACACACCCCTCAAGGAAAAATAATAAATTTGTTATTCAGTTTAAAACAAGAAATAGTATGATTGACCAGATTACCTTAAGTAAAATTCCAGCTTAAGAAATTATTTTTCCTTATTTTTAAATTCTGAGTCAAGGTTTCTCTGTGTATTCTTGTCTGTCCTGGTCATGGCTCTGTAGACCAGGCTGGCTTCAAACTTAGAGAACCACCTTTCAAGTGCTGGGATTCAAGGCATCTGCCACCACCACCCAGCTAACAAATTATAGAAGTTCCAAACTTGGGAATATAAACAGAGTTCTGCTGAAGAATTAAATCATCTTGGCCTTAGGAATGCTCTGTAGCAATGGCAGTTATCACATTACAATAAGAAAAAAATGTACACTGAAATTGGAATAATCTAAAATATAGCTAAGTCATCTTTCCTGATATTGTTTCATAGGTTGGAACCTGAATGCTTATGGACTTGGCTTTCATCACTTACTATAATTTTTTAATATTATTTTACTCTTTAACCAGAACTTACCTGTCATTATGGCAGAATGACTTATATAAGGCAGAATTAACTTATTATATTCACAATTAACACAGAATACAAAGTCATAAAGACATGTAAATAGCTGAAAGGTCTTCTTTTTTGTTCGTAAAGTTGAATTGAGTTTTGTAAACATTTTAACTATGACACCTTCCTTGCAATCTTATTCTTCTGTCACTTGATATGTTTATTTTATTCATTTCTGTTGTTTATGTATGAAGGTGATATGTCCCTTTTTTGTTGTTCTTTTTTTTTTTTTTTTTTTTTTTGGTTTTTCGAGACAGGGTTTCTCTGTGGCTTTGGAGCCTGTCCTGGAACTAGCTCTGTAGACCAGGCTGGTCTCGAACTCACAGAGATCCGCCTGCCTCTGCCTCCCGAGTGCTGGGATTAAAGGTGTGCGCCACCATCGCCCGGCTCTTTTTTGTTGTTCTAATTAATATGTGTGATAAGGAATATCATTTATACCTGAGGTTTCAAATTAGCAAAGCATGCTTATGGCATATTTAGACATTTCACCCTAGGTATTTTTTTTTTTTTGAGAACTTATTATCCCACCTGTGAATTCTAAATAGTCTTTTCTCTTGCTGTGGTAAGGCCCTAACACTAAGGTTCTATTACTGACACGATTTATTTACAACAAAGGTATAATTGATCACTTCATATGTAATGTGTCTTTGAAGTTTCTGTAAATACTTTTCTGCCTTTTGCTTCAGCAACATTCATTCTACAAACTGAGATAAATGAGATAATTTTTTCTTCCTTAGAGTTTTTCTGTGCTATAGTTTCTTGCATATGATGAAAGTACAACAAAATAAATAAAAACTGGTGATTTAAATTCTTCTCCAAAGTTAAAGACTCTACCAATTACTAAAATGTTTATCTTAGTACAATCCAGACTCTTCCAAAGCGCCCTAACCTCATTTATCTAGGTATAGTTGACTTAGACAATCGTTAGTCAATAGAATACATCTTTTTTTTTCAGAGTAAAAACAGTCTAAGGATTAGTTATATGGCTTTTAATAGATTTTACACTCAGCTTTACTTGGATTTTAGACATCATTTTACATGGATTTTGTGTGCTGAGGAAAAATTCTGTCTTTGACCAGTGCTTCTGCAGGGCTTAGAAGAGGACTCTGGGGGAAAGGGGCTGTAGATATAGGCTCATCTTAAACCACTTGTGGCTGGATGAGTCAGTGCTCTAGTGATCAGGAAGCTTGCCCTAGTGCTCTGAACCACTTCAAGCTCTGTAAGTGCTATTCCTAACCAACTTTCCTCCCTTTAGTTTTAATGAAATTATTTCTATTGCCCTGGAGAGAAAATTTAGGAAGTTAACAAAGCCATGCCTATTCTTAAAGCAACAGTTCTGTATACTGAAACATAAGGCTACTGCATTGTTTCCTTATTAAAAGATGTATTTATATTTCTTACAGGAGTCTGCTCATAGAAAGGCAATTAGAAGTAGGCACACTTGCCGGGCCGTGGTGGGGCACGCTTTTAATCCCAGCACTCAGGAGGCAGAGGCAGGCGGATCTCTGTGAGTTCGAGGCCAGCCTGGACTACAAGAGCTAGTTCCAGGACAGGAACCAAAAAGCTACGGAGAAACCCTGTCTCGAAAAATCAAAAAAAAAAAAAAAAAAAAAAAAGAAGTAGGCACACTTCAAGTATCAGTATACCAGATAACTTGAAAAGTAAATTTATACATGTTATGTATAATATAATTCTTAAAAACATGAACATCAAATAACAGATTTAAACTCTACTTTCTTCAGAGAGTAGCATTTTATTCTCTAGAGTCTGTCCTACATTTTTAAATAAAAGACTAAGTGAAACCTTGAAATTGACCTGTAATTTTATATACTAGTGTTTATATTATAATCTCTATGACATTACCAAAAGTTATAGTCAATCAATACATGAAATTTTAGAATTTAATAGAATTTATTAAATTATCTCAGCATTAATTTCTAATTGGAAGAATTGTGGGGTTTCAAATACAGCTTTGTTACAGTTTTTCCTATTCTTCAAGAGCCTCAAATTGTCTTAATAGTCAAATCATAGTCATATAAAAATATACATGTATTTAGAGATTTATCATTTGCATCTTGAACTATCTGTTTCCAAAATGGAAAAATTATAGTTTAGCAACTAATTATATTTTTTATCAAATGTTATTATATTACATTGCTTGTGCTGTTGCATCTTTAAATTTTTCTGTTATTCACTCAGAATCTATAGAGTAAGATTTCTATCATGATAAAACTGAAATAAGAATTTCCTCATGTTAACAGAAACCTGTTGTTCTGGAAATGGAAGGATATTTCTTAGGCCAGTTTTCTAGTCACTTTTATGTGGTATCTTGAAAACATTTTTATCCTGTATATGCTTTGCTTTTATTTCATTTTAAGTGAGAAACCAAACATGAGGTTTGATAGGTAGAGAACTGGAAGAGGAACTGGAAGGAGTTAGGGGAGGACAATAAATAAAATACTATTTTTGTAAACAGATTTAAAAATAAAAACATTAAAAATTTAAAAATATATCTCACTGCCTAGCTTCTTCCCGTGCATCAAATGGATCCTGGAAATCATAAGCTAGGGAACGTTTTGAAAGCTGTTGTGATGTGACCTCCTGGAGAAGATGTAGCTGTGCTATCAAAGCTAGAAGGGTGGGGAGCATGGCTCTTGTTTGCCCCTGTTGGGTTAGGGACCATGAACCTTGGCAGGTGGCAATGGAGATCATTACTCCTTTTCTATTTTCCAAAGATAGATGGTAGCATACTGAGACAATCTAAAAGAAGTTGCCTGCTTTGAATGTCTTTTATAATTGGATGTTCAAAAACTGGGAAAATGTAAATCCTTCTATAAAGTAAATAGGCCACAAAGGACAGAAAGTTTGTTCTAGACTTCAGAGACTGGGTTCAAGCACAATGCCTCAAACTCCAGAGCAAAGTATGCCTTGTAATCCTTTCTTGATACCATGCTTATGTTAAAAATTTTGTTATATATTCAAAAGATGTCATGGTATTGTGATTTTATTACAAGTAGAATTTAAAATACAAAGTAAAATATTTCATAGATAAATTGTTACTTTCACTCACAGGGACAATGCCTATTTGTCCCCTCACTCAAGTGTGCTAAAATTATTTCTAATGCAGATTTTCAGCAATTTGATTAGTAAATAAAATGACTTACATCAACACCATGCTTTAAACATATAGTGGCTATGACAGACTTTAATATTGAGAGTGTATAATGTTAACAACTAAAATTGTTGCTTTTGGGTATAGCAATTAAAATCAAGATATGGTAATTTTGTCAACGTTATATTTTGTCAATCTATGTGTTTAATCAATTTTTTTTGAAATTTTAAAGTTAAATATAATTCATTAAGATTGTGATGTGGGATATGAAGAAATATCTAATTTGATAGAAGATGAATAAAATAAATTTACACATTAGTTTAAGAATATAGATAATTGCACAGGGCAAAATAAGCCACCAACTGTTGGAAGCCCTTTATGGATGGTCAGAAATCGGCCTGGCAGCATTTTCCAAAAGCCTCACTACATGGAGACTCCTACACTCATCAGTGAAACTTTCTGTTCCCTACCTGCCTTTATCTGGAGAATGTCCATGGGCCTGGAGGACTGATCTTATCTGAAAGATGTCTCTAATCCAGAAGTTTGATTTATTATTAGCTTAACCCTTGGTCCAGATTCCTGCTAGAAGACTAGTAATAGAAGATCTGCTTATGAACTCAACTTCAGGTAGGAAGCCTTGTCACAGGTGAGTATGCCAATTATTACAAATTAGGGTTTGTCGCCAGTTTCCCTAATCCTATATATTCCTTATACTCTGGAATAAAGTTGATCTTACTGGCAGAGGGCTGTCTCCATTCTACCAACCAATGTAGCCAAAGACCCCAAGGAAGACGCAGAGTCACAAACAACTAGTAGCTGCGTTATCTATTTATTTCTTCAAGAATGAAGCCTATTTTACTAGTGACCATTGAGAGCTCATTGGAGATTAATCTAGAATATTTTTTGTTTTGTTTTTTTGTTTGTTTTGTTTTTTAAGGCCTCTAAATTTTTTTTTAATTTTTTATTGAGAAAAAGAAAAAAAAAGTTTCTGCCTCCTCCCAGCCTCCCATTTCCCTCCCCCTCCTCCCGCCCTTCTCCCCCTTCCCCCATTCCTCTCCTCCTCCCTCTCCAGTCCAAAGAGCAGTCAGGGTTCCCTGCCCTGTTATCCTGACACGTGTCTTAATGTTTCCAGTGAAGATAATTTTATTTCAATTCTTTGCTAATTTCTTCCCTTCTCTGTTTCTTAGGAGAGAGGTGAACTTCATTATTATTTCCAGCTACAAAATACTTTATTCTTCTAGAAAACTAAATCTTGATTTATATTACATATGTAGATATATAATTTTAATATACAAGTGACCTATTTAGTGGAGTTCTTACATAATTAAACCAAAGGTATTTTAAGATTCTTTACTTTTTCAACAATTATTATAAACTATCCAGTTTGTAATTTGACTTTATTTATTTAGGATACTAGAAAAAGTGCCAATGTGTTTGTGGAACTTCTATAGAAAGATGATTGTGACTTTATTGGTATCAGAGGAAGGAGACTAGTCACTTAATGGAGGAAAGAATCCTGAAAAAACTCTTGTGCCAACTTTGGGGGGATGATCGAGTGTCTTTAACATGATTGCTGCAACGGTTTCATGGCCACGCACATAGTTAAAATTCATTAAATTTTAGCTTTTGGATGTGCAAAATTATATTGTATAAAGATATTTAAAAACAGTGAAACTGTATTTTAAAGTTACATTTTCCAGCTCACTGTAATATGTTTAGTAAAATAGACAAACAGAAAATGATAGCATTATATGGCCATGTCTATTCATTGACAAATGAAAGAAATATTAATAAAAACTATTAGAAAAATTTTAATCCCAGTGGATTCAAATGTAGGGGAATAAAACTAAGATGGGATGAGAAAGAAACAAAAGAGTAAGTAGACATTTGATTAGCATTGTGATTTACTTGAATTTTTATGTAATACCATTTTATTAAGTTCTTGTTTAATCATAATTTCGTTAGTGACTATCACAGCTGAAGATAATGTAAGGTCAAATAATATTTCCGATGGTCTCTAGAGTTCTGGTGTTTTAATTGAACACTGGCAAATAACTATGCTTATGATTTTTAGTGTGTGTATTGTTTAAACGGAGGCTATGGGAACACCTGGAGTATCATAAAATGAAAGGCAGGACTACAGAAGTTAATCACATAGCTGTTCCCTTACATTGCTAAATGACTTTCAAGAACTATATTATCTGTGCTTATTTGCACATTGAGGTTAAAATGCTTTAGATACAGTGTAGCATAGCAATATCACGACACCCACCTTTGCTTTAGCAAGAACACAGTAGTGCTGAGGAGATGTCTCAAAGGATGAGGACGCTTACTATTTAAACATGTGGATCTGATTTGATGTTGCCAGGACCTCTATAATAATTTGATACATAACACTAAGGAAATTAGGAAAAATAGGGAAATATTTTATATTTAATTAAAAATTACATGTGTTCCTTATATATACATAGATAATTGGATAAGTAGATAGATAGATAAATAGATAGATAGATATGTATGTATACACACACACATTTAAATATGTCTCTATCCAGGTGTAAATCACAATGATCCCAGGCATAGCAAGAGATCCCCAAGAATACAATAGTGGTATTTATACCTTGGGAATAACCAGAGCACTCTAACTGAACTTTACGATGCTCAACAGGAAATAATTTATGCCTAAATACTCTAGGCCCAATTTCCTATTGATGGTGAGGTTATGGACTCCAGAGGAGAGCCTACTGCTGTCACCTTTTTTCTATTATCTAGCTCTGTTCTAAAGGCTTGTTCTTACATTCATGGAAAAGTTTACCATGCACTCCACATTGAAGAAGCTTCTTTTAGGTTTTCTTAATTGTAGACTACCACAAAAATCCTCAACTGCCTCAACTGGTTAAAATGTTGAAACCAGCTGTCTGTATAGTGACCAGCTGCGATTGATATGTCTAATACCACAATCCTTACACCTAAGATTCAGGGAACACCAGATGCTTAAAACTTGGTAAAACTGCATCTTCCTCAACCTCGGCTTTGCAGCATGCTCAACATTCCCTAAATGCTTTTCTGGAACAGACTCAGTAGTCCCTGCTGGACCTCAGCAGAGAACACTAACAAGAACTCAGGCTGCTAAACACAGCAAAGTGGAGCTTCTTCTCCCACTGCCACAGACAAATCATGCTAAGTTATGCTGACCCCATGACTCTGTCAACTGAAGGTAATGGCGACCTGTAGAGGCAGGCCTTTTCTTTGGAAAATTCAAAAATGAAAATCAGGTAGGGTTTGGCTAACACTTCCAAAAATGTTTTCCCAGTGAGTCAGACTTGAGGACAGCATCTTTTCTCACTTCTAATTGAGCTACCATTTTATGCACTCTGTATTTTTAAAAAAATGATTTACATTCAGCCTACACAACACATGCATTTTACTGAATGTAAATCTCTCTTTAGCTTGTCAACCTAAGTGCATTACGTGGCATTGTCCTGAATATATAAATTGCTACTCTGTTGCTCATCCTTCTTTGGGAGGCAACTTATATTTAGTTCACGTGAGCCCACCTCCAATAGCCCACCTCTATAGAGTCAGCTGTAACACTTGGCATATTTAGCTGTGGGCTTCTCCCCGTTAACTTTACTTCTACAGCTACATTGTCATCATCTTAAGTGGAGACAGCATGATGTGCACTTACTTATTGAACTTGACATTCTCATACATATGGTACATTTGGTGAATTAATTGCTAATTAGGGAATGGTGTGGGTTGACTTAGCTTTCCAGCAGGATTATGGGGGAAAGATGCATAAATTTGACTTTAAATAAAGCAGTCTCTTTTACTTTGAAAACGTTAAACTTTATTTTTAGTTTTTTATTGTTTTTGTCAAGTTTTATATATATTGAGATTATTTACAGATACCTTTATATGATAAAGAGAACTTTATAATAATGGTAATGTTCTGTTTGTATAACAAGTCTACTGATAGATATGATAAATATGGGGTCCTGAGAGCATTTACCTTTCATTATATTTTATTCTGGTTAACATCCTTAAGAGAGTTAACTGAGGTTGTCATTTGGTGGTAGGTTCAAAGAAAATAAAGAAGTGTGTAGAGAAATAGCATGAGTGAATTGTGTCTGTCTGTTCATGCTCTTGGATAAGACTTTTCTGCTGAAATCACATTTGTAGCTGAATTGGTGAGGACCTTGTGATCCACAAAGTAAGACACTGCCAAACAGAAATGGAAAAGACCTTCAAAAATCCTCTTCTCAAAATAGTAAATGAAGGGATTGAAGTGGTCAATGGAGCGTGAAGATCAAGCGCAGAGGACACTGGAGGAAGGACTGTATGACTTCCCAGCTGCAGATCATGGAAATCCTCTGTCGTCGGGCAAGACTGGATACCCAAGTAGTTTATGAGACAAGCTGAAAAGGTTGGATAAGGATTAGTAAAGGAAAGCAGGTTAGGATTAATGTTGTTTGACTGTTGTCATTTGAAACTCACACCTAGTTACAAGATTCTAGGACTTGCCTTAGGGGAAAGGAGAAAAAGGTGGTACAAGCGAGGGAATGCCATAAAGTAAAAATAGCACTTATTATAGATGAATCTGTGCCTGCAAACACCAAAGGCATTTGTTAACATAGTGCCATTATCTATTCAGAGTTATTCACTGTAGTATTATTAATAATGCTATTTTCAGATAACAGAAGTTAAATTTAGGGTAGATAAATCCCAATAACAATTTTTAGTTGGAAGACAAAGATAATATAAACAGCCTACTGGACTTCACATTATGAGTACTTAAAAAAATAACCTAATAAATGATTATTTATTTTGCCACGAAAGCTTACATACCAGCAGCTTATCAAATACCTTGTTTTCATCATTGCATTGAAGTAAATAAGAAAAACAATCAATACTTACTAAAAAATGTTAAATTTCTTTATGATCACTGAAGCCTAAAATATTAATGATGTCATTGGTGATTTCAAGGAACATGAATGTTATTAATTGTGGTGTTATAATGGAAAAAAGAGGGTGGTTTCTACATTAGTTTCAGAAAAGACTGAAGCAGTTGGCTGCAGGAGACATTTAATAATCATTATTAGTTTTGGAGACATTATAATTATTGAAAACCCTCTTTACCATTCATAATTTGCCAGACTAAGTTCAATGTTCATAATTTTGAAAATTATGATATTAAACATTTTACAATACCCCTTGCTAGAACTATTTTGAGAGAAAATAATGGCTTCTAGTAGTTCAATAAAGCAAATTCCAAATAGAATTGTGAAAAATTTCAAAGGATTACTGTAGAGTAATTTCAATATCATTTTTTTATAAAAAAAACTACACTACTAAGTTGAAAATTAACAATCAATTTTCCTCACTGTCGTAATCCCCATCATTAGCGGTAAACATACAACATGACCAAATTTATCATAACCATGTTCTATATGAGCAGAATATGGGCATATTCTCCACTGACTCCAGCTTTCCTGCATTTCTGTGTGACATAAATTTTCTTGGAACCATTCCAAGACACATAATGTAAGCAAACTATTGGTAGAATTAAATCACTGAAATCTTTACAGTCATTGTTTATTGTATAAACCACAGGAGATAAATCCAAGTTTTGGATGGTTTGATATTAATTAAATTAATTAACTGGACTTGATTTGGAATCATCTAAGAGATCACCTGTGACTGTGGCTGTAACTTGTTAACATAAAGGATTAACTGCAGGAAAACACAACTTCAAGGTTCATGGCACTTTCCTATGGACTTGTGTCTTAGACTGAATTAAAAGTGGGACTGGGTGGGGAATGAATCAAATAGATCACCAGCGTCCCCTCCTTCTTCTCTCTGAGTGTTGACATGCAATGTGCCCAATGACATTATGCTCCCATCTTCATGTGTATGTACCCTGACCCTAACCCACAATGAATGTATCCTCTTAACTTGTAAAGCAAAGAAAACCAGCCCACAAATCACAATTACAGAGAATTAGACAACAATGAGGACCCTAAGAGAGACATACATAGATCTAATCTACATGGGTCATAGAAAAAGATAAGATCTCCTGAGTAAATTGGGAGCATGGGGACCTTGGGAGAGGGTTGGAAGAGATGAGAAAGGCAGGGTGGGGAACAGATAAAAATGTCGAGTTCATCAAAATTCAATAAAAAAGTAATTAAAAAGTCATTTTCCTTTGAATCAGATTCTGTAACAGCTATGAGAAAAATAACTAACATAGTATCCACACTCTTAGAAAAAAATCCAATGGATGATTAAAGCAAATGATGACTAGTTGGTGAAACAAGGTGCTGACTGACAATCAAGACTAACTCATAACGCTAAAAGTTACCACAAAGTATGGCAGTCTTTGCCACTTGCTTGTTTTTGTGTTCTGACCCAATTGTCTGATAATATTAACCTTTAATTGTGTTGTTATTATAAAAATGACAAACAATTGTAATTATGATGAAAGATATAAGATATACTATTACATAAAAAACATCATAAATCCCCATGGTATATGTGTTTGTGTGTGTAATATAATTGTCAACAAATATGTCTTTCATGAATTATTAAACCTCTAATAACTAAAATAAGAGTTATTGTATTACTAAAACTTCATCATTGAACAAAGTGTAATTTGATAAATCACATTTCTAATAACAGTGGAAGAGGTAGAAAACTGAACAGTGTATCTGTTTGGAATTTTTTTTTATACGGTGATAACTGTTGATATTTGAACAGTTGCTCCAGAGTTAGTACATCTGTCTGAATTTGAAATATTTTATTCAACTATTTCTGCATTCTGTACTGTCTAAGGTATAAGCCTTCTCAAACTGTGTATACTAATTTGGACAAGAATATATTATGTATTCTATCTGAGGTTACAGTACAGAAATAGGATGCATGAATTATCAAAGCAAGAGCTCATTAATATTCGGCAAAACCCATGAATATAACAGAGATAGGAACATGCAAGGTGAGTGAGATTAGCATAGTCTTGAACTTATGCTTGTGAATTTGTTGTAAACCTTGCAATACCTCTGTTGGGTTATAAAATAACACTGTCGAACAAACCGTGATCTGAAACTGCTTTCAGGGAGTTAGGAACACAATCATATTACTTAACAGATGCATAGACTGACACCTACACAGTGTGGTGTAATAGAAACTGGCTCATATCCTACCTTCCTTCATTAGACTCTTTATGTATTGAAGCAAGTGAGCGAAATTATCAGCTAACTTAAGAAATCCTTTTAATTAAAAAAACTTTTAATTAATAAATTTTATTTCAATTTAGAAAAAATAATGAATAAAAACTTCAACATTAACATAGGTGGTGATAGCATATCAGAAACTGGACTTGACTTAAAAAAACTTATTTTTAAAATTTTGCATTCATTGAATGGTATCATACAATTTGAAAGAAAAAATACTTTCAGAAATTTACCAAATACAATAAATATAATATTGCCTCCATTACTTAGACATATATATGTACATATATATTTTTCTCTTTTACTGAAAGTAGATTTTTATAAAATATATTTTAATTATAGTTTCCACTCCTCCATCTCCTCTTATATTCCCCCGCTTTTCTGTTATTCACATCCATACGATTTTTCTTTTCCTTTAGAAAACAAACAGGCATTTAAAGAACAATAACAAAATAAAAAAGAGCAAAAATAACAAACTGGAGTAGAAGCAAAAAACAATCAGTAAAAGAGCTGAAGAGAAAACATAGGAGACACATATCCATGCAAAGACACACATCTCTCTACACAAAAATCTCTTAAGAAGAAGAACAACAACAAAAAAACCTGGAAGCAAAGGACATGCAAGGTTACAAAAGAAAAGAAATGCCCTTTCAAAGCCTTATGAAAAAAAAGAACTTTGAAAAATCATGAATTTAATTTTGTTATTCATCTACTGCCAGACATGGGGCCTGGATTTCGTAGTTTGTAGTTCCAGTGAGATTCCAGGGGAAAAGACTAATTTCTCATTTGTGAGAGATTCCCAACTGAGATAGCTTTTGCATTAGGAATGGCGGCACATTTCCACTTCACTCAGCACTCTGAACCTGTCTGGTGAAGAACCGTGAAGCCACTCTTCATGGTACCACAGTCTCTGTGAATTCATGTATATGTCAACCCTGCTGTGCTTAAAGGACCTTATTTTCCTGTTGTTCTCCAACCCGTCCAGCCGTACAATTTTTCACCTCTTCTTACACAGGATTACAAGGGCCTGGAGGACATTTATGATGACTAGAAGGATGGGAGGACCTTTATGATGTATGTCATTTTCTTTAAATATAAAACTAAATTATAAGGTGGCTGGAATTTGTAATATTTCCGCAGAGTTTTTAACCCCTTTGGTTTATAACTACATTAATCCCTATTCTCCTCTGCAGTGCTTATTTTTTAACCACATCTTTGACAACAACTGAATTTGCCTCTGTTTTCCTCCATTTCTTTCCTAAAGCTGTGAGGTAGCATTTTATTGTTTCCACATGAGATCTATTAAATCGACTCACAATACAATTTTACACAAAGGCCTTCATTTTTTTTTTCAGAAACAGTAACATGTAGTTCAGACTAGTTTCAAACTAGCTATGTAGTCAGAGGTGCCCTTGAACTGATTGTGAGCTATCTATTTCTCCCCAGCAATGTACTAACCTCTGCTTTACATAGTGCAGGGGATCGAATCTAGGGCCTCATGCACGGTAAGTAAGAACTACAACAACAGTGCTAGGTTTCCTGCCCAAAATAACTTTAAAGACTATCATGTTTGAAATGCTCTGTTTATAAGCAAAACAACATGTCTGTATATAAAAGAAACAAATTGTTCATTGGACAAAAGTAGCTCTCATAAACGCTGGGTACTATGATTCCCTCGTTTTACAAGTGATTCCATTAGTGATAAATTGATTTCACCCTATGATTTGAATTCATCATTATGCTCTATCACTGTTTGTCAAGGTCAATTCACACTTTGCAAAATATATGTCTTGAGGCTTTAGGAAAATTAAAACTTTCTGATTCTGTGCCACAAATAGTTAGCTGTATTTAGTGTTCTTTTTCTAACTCTTGACTAAGTTAGGAAATGAATGTCACAATTAAAAGTTACATATCCTTTTCCTCTGCGAATGAGTTCAGAACTATTTCTACTCTCCCCTCTATCAGATTCAATGTAGCAGAATACTGACAGTACAGTCACTGAGATCAAAAATTAATAAATGGGAGCTCATGAGATTGAAAATTTCTGTAGGAAAAGGGTACAATATTTTTGGAATAAGTAACATGCTGCAGGAAGGGAAAGGATTGATATTAGCTACTCATCAAATAGCAGGTTGGTCTAAAATATATAAGGAAATTAACAAACTGAACTTCAAGAACACCAGCAGAAAAATTTAAAAATAGGGTATAGATCTAAAAAGAGAATTCTCAAAGAAGGAAACACAAACGACTGATAAGCAGGAAATGACATGATCAGCATCCTTAGTTATCGGAGAAATGCAAATCAAATTTCTTTTGAGATTTCATTTTATTCCAGTCATAGTGGTCAAAATCAATACAGCAAATTAGAATTCATACTGGTGTGGATGTGAGGTAAAGGAATAACTCATCCATTGCTGGTGGAAGTACAAAGTCATACAGTCACTATGAAAATTAGTGTTGTGAGTCCTCAGAAAGCTGGAAACAGATCTACCTCAAGATCTATCTGTACCATACTTAGTCATACACCCAAAAGACTTCACATACTATGAGACACTTGTTCAACTATGTTCATTGCTATTCTATTCGTAATAGCTAGAAATTTGAAAGAGCATATATATCCATCCATGGATGAAGGACAAAGGCAATGTAATACGTTTACAATGAATTATTACTCAGCCATTAAAAAATTAAATCAAGAGATTCACAGATAAATGATGGAGCTGTGCAAGGTTGCCCAGACCCAGACAGAAAAAAATGTATTCATTGATACATATATGTTAACTGTTGTGTTTTTGATAAGCTTGCATACAGAGAGAGTAAGAGAATGGGGTCATGGAAAGATCTCCTTAGGAAAGAAAAATATAACATTTGTGGAAGACAGGACGTTGTTGAAATTGGGGCGTCGGGGTTTCGTTCCCAACACCCCGGTTGCCTGGCTAGCTTATACCCGAAATAACAACACACAAACTGTATTCATTTAAACACTGCTTGGCCCATTATTTCTAGTCTCTTTTTGGCTAACTCTCACACCTGGACTAGCCCATTTCTTATAAAGTGTGTTGCACCCCAAGGTGCGCTTACCAGGAAGATTCTAGCCTACATCCATCTTGAGTCAGAGCTTCATCGCAAGCATGCCTCAGAGAGCTGGGCCATCCTGTCCGCCTGCTAGACAGGAGCGTCTGTCTCTGAGCGGAGCTGCCTGCATTCTGAGCTCACTTCCTCTTCCTGTCTGTATACTATTCTGTTTACTCCTCCCACCTATGTTTTAACCTATTAGGGCCGGCCAAGCAGTTTCTTTATTTTAACCAATGAAATCAACAGATTGATATATGACACTCCCACATCAGGACGTGAGACCAAACAGAGCTGGAGAGGATAGAGAGGGGCAAGGGAGGAAATATAGGACAGGACATATGGCTAATACTTAAGGCCATTTATAGAATTATAGAAAAAAAGTACTACAGTAGAAGCTTCTTTCACCACACACACACACACACACTATATGTATGTGTGTATATGTCTATGTGGTAGCCTTAGATACATCTAAATTGAAAATTTAATCAGCACACATTATTACACTTTAGACATGTTTTGAGTTGTCATATTATATATATATATATATATCATAAATTGTAAAACTGTTATAT
Organism: Microtus obscurus; assembly: GCA_963919715.1. Classification (NCBI taxonomy): domain Eukaryota; kingdom Metazoa; phylum Chordata; class Mammalia; order Rodentia; family Cricetidae; genus Microtus; species Microtus obscurus. Next base: position 10,448,325 of record CAWTZC010000170.1, on the reverse strand, counting down.
GTCATTAAAAATTCTGCAAAAAGACACAATATACTCTCTGATACATGTTCTCTATACCATTTTAGTTGACAAATACTAAAATTATGTGTATGTGTGTGTTTGGGGGTAGTATGTACATTTGGATGCAGGGACTGGGGGTGGGCAGAAGTTGCAATTGAACCTACCTATAGTTGTGAGCAACTAGATGCTAGGTGATGAATTCAGGACCTCTGAAAGAGTAGTAAGTCCTCTCAAACACTGAGTCATCTTTTCAAAATGTATTTTCTATATTTTAAGCAGAAAACTACCCATGTTATAAATACAAACTTATGCCCATATTATAAATAGAAAACTTATAGTATGGATTATAAATGTCTTATCTCATTTGAGATTTCAAAACAATACCAAATAATTTTAGGCTATTTCTTGATAGAGACAAGAAATTTGTCATTACTTTATTTGCTTTCTCATTGTAGAATGTACAATGAAGGAGTTTACAATGAAATATACCTATTTCACAGTTGCAATTACTCTGAATATGGTAGTCTGAAACTTTTCACTTACATGTTTCCTTCCTTCCAGTAAATTCGAAAGGAAGTGCTTCTTTTACCTCTTCTGATTTGATTGAAATGCTTAGATTGTAAAATTGCTAACAGATATGTTCTTGAGAAGGAACAATACAAGTTTGTTATGAAAAATGAATTTTCAATACTGCAACATTGATTCTTCTTATTAATTGAAGAACTAATAATTTAGTTTTTAAAGATACAAATTTCTATAAGAATAAAGATTGTAAAGATACTTTTTTAAAGGAAGGATGTTTCTTTTATTTATTTATTAAAAAGTTTTACCTCCTCCCCTCCTCACATTTCCTTCCCACTCCTCCCACTTCCCCTCCCCCTCTCTCTCCAGTCCTAAGAAAAGTCAGGGTGCCCTGCTCTGTGGGAAGTCCAAGGCCTTCCCCCCATCCAGGTCTAGGAAGGTGAACATCCAAATAGACGAGGCTCACCAAATGCCAGTACATGTAGTAGAATCAAAACCCAGTGCCATTATCATTGGCTTCTCAGTCAGACCTCATTGTTAGCCACATTCAGAGAGTCTGGTCTAATCACATGCTCATTCAGTCCCAGTCCAGCTGGCCTTGGTGAGCTCCCATTAGATCAATCACAGTTAGTTAGGTTTTCTAGATGTACAGATATATATTTCAGAGGCATAGATTTAAAAAAAAACTTTCTAAAACTAACAAAATACGGCATTTAAAATGTTTTAAAACTTAGGACATTTCATGACAATGAAACACATCTCCTCCTGGCAGCACCAATTGCTTCCAAAGGAAGATGGGCACTGAAGAGGCTCTTTGTGGTGTTTGTCAGCCACTTGGGCAAGAAATTGCTCTTGCCTAGACTGCTTGATGTTATGGTGTATGAAGTGAACATTCACAACCCACTGTTGTGTCTAATCCTGGTTGTCAATGTGGTTACATCTAGAATCAAATAATTCCAAGCAATTGAGCTTATCTGAGAGGGAGTGTATCGATTAGATCAATCAAGACAAGAAGACCATATCTAATTCTGGCTCATAGACTGGAAAACTTGTTTCTTGGCCATTCCACCTGGAAACATGCATTGTTGGACTTCATGGGCCACAACCGTTAACTAACTCTACTAAATTCCTGTTTGTTGATGGAAGTTTCTGTCCTGCAGGTTCCACAGTCATTCAGCCCCAAAGAAACACACAGCAGTCTACATCAATTATAAACTGATTGGCCTATTAGCTCAGACTTCTTATTAATTCTTATATTGGCCCATAATTCTTGTCTATGTTAGCCATGTACCTTATTCTGCAAGGCAATCACATTTTGCTTTCTCTGCTTCCTCTGGCTTCCTCTCTGTCTGGGTGACTACTGCAGACTGAAACTTCCCACTTTCCAAAATTCCTGTTGCCCCACCTCCACTTCTTTCCTGGTTGCTCTGCCTATACTTCCTGCCAGGCTACTGACCAATCAGCATTTATTTAAAATACAAGTGAGTCTTTAATTTGCTAAGTGATATGGCTAGTATTAAAGCAATGGCTTTGACAGCTGGATCTAATCTATCCTTAGCTTTTTTCTGAGAGTCTAGCCTCATGGTAGAGGTACTGGCTCGATCCATTTTTATTACCACCACTTTATGGCTTTTCAAGGTCCCTGCCACCACCAGAAAATATGAAGTCAGCTTTTCATCAGCACCATTTAAGTGTTACATGGCAGAACCTCTTAAAAGAGTTGCAATGTTTTATAGCTAAAGCTGAGTCAGGAAGCCTCTCTTAAATGAGTGTGTTTGCCTCTAGCAAGCGCAGCCCATCTGAGAAAGTACTGTTATCAAGAAGTCATACTTAACTCTATTCTTTTCTATCTAGAATAACTTCACAAGCTCCCTCAGGCTTTTAAGTAATTTTAGTCAGCCCTGCTTTGGCATGCCATTTTGTTGACTGAGGTCTCTGTCCCACCCCATGCCTGTAGTTGTTAAGTCCTCAAGAAATCACACAGAAGTCTACATTAATTATGCTCTAATTGGCCTTCTGTCTCAGGCTTCTTATAACTCTTTTTTTTTTCATTTTATTTATTTATTTATTTTTTTGAAAAATTACCGCCTCCTCCCCGTTTCCCATTTCCCTCCCCCTCCTACCACATATCTCCCCCTCCCCTCACTCCCCTATTCCAATTTCACTTCTCTGTTACAAAATTCTGTTTCAATTTACCTTTGTTCCAATTATTTTACCTTCCTCTTTTTTTCTTCTGATTCTCCTTCCTCTTTTCCTCCTCCTTCTTTTTTATATTCTTTATCCTTTTATATTCTTTTTACACTTCTCCATATTATTTTTCTGTTGCTACAATTCCCAAGCATGTATAGATATAGATATAGATAGATAGATAGATGATAGATAGATAGATAGATAGATAGATAGATAGATAGATAGATAGATAGCCAGGTGTTGTGGTGCACACCTTTAATCGCAGTGCCATGAAGGCAAAAGCTGTTGGATTTCTGAGTTTAAGTCAACCCAGTATAGAAACTCCAGTGTCAAGACAGCCAAGCTTGAGTAGTGAAGAAAACTATTGATAACAACAACAACAACAAAAAGATGAAGATGTAATTGAACAAAAGGACCAAATTTCAGTCCTAGTAAGCAATAAACCTTGACACCTCTGGTCACATGGTTATGGAATTAAAGATAGAATAAAAAGGCTGTGAAATTGGCCTCTGCAACTAAGGAAAGACTCTGAGATAGGCATGTGCCATGAAAAAAAGGCCTAGAAAGGCTATAAAGTTGAATCTTCGATTGGCTTGGAGACCTCAAAAGATGTTATAGACGCCTGAGCCAGGGGATGTCTTCCAAAGAAAGCTGCTAACAGGTAGTAGAGCCAGCCTGAGAGAAAATAATGTGTTGCACTCAACTAAACTAAACGATGTTGGAGATCTGAAGAGTGTTTTGGTGACAGACATGGAGATGCAGAGTTCGGAGGTTTCCCAGCCAATTTTCAGTCTTGCTTTGGTTCAGTATTTTTCACTATGTTCCCTTTGGTATATTTTGAAATGGTAATGTATATCCTGTGCCATTATACGTTGAAGTATGTTATCTGTTATTTTTATTCTGATTATATAGGGGATTAGAGTTAAGAGATTGCTTGTTAAGAGATGCAAAGTCTCAGAATAGACTTCCAAATTTGGAATTTGAAACATGTTTAGACTGTTATAGATGATGGGGCCTTTTGAAGTTGGACTGAATGCATTTTTGCATTATGATATGACTGCAATCCTTTTGTTGGCCAGGGAGAAGAATAATAGTTGGAAAGAAAATGAACTCCAAAAGGTGTGACACAATTAGTAGGTGTAGCCTTTTCGGAGTAAGTGTGGTCTCTTTGGGGGATGTGTGTCCCTGTGGATGCAGACTTTGAGACTCATATATGTTCAAGTCATGCCCACTGAGGTAGAATGCTCTCTGTGGCGTGCAGGTCAAGATGTAGGAATCACATCTTTTTGTTCAGCACCATTGCTGCCGACATCCCATTATGATGATAAAGGACTAAGCCTCTGAAGATGTAATTCTCCACAATTAAATGTTTGAAGTTCTTGAAAATTTCATGAGACTCTATTTTTGAATGCAGCATGACAAAAGGAGTCGAGAAGTAGTCATTAGACACAAAGCCTGGACTGTTGAAGGAAACTGATCTCCTTTGTAAACCTGTGTGCTTTAGGACTAGGGGGTAGCTAAGTGGGTAAAAGCACTTGCAGTACAAATATTAGAGCCTGAGTTTGGATCCTCAGTATCCATATAAAACCCGTGTATGTGGATATATTCAGAGGGGAATAGGGAAAGGCAGATCTTGATAGTTTAGAAACACTGCCACAATGGGAATCAAATGGAGAACCACAGAACGATGCTTAAAATGTTCTTTGGTCTCTGCATGGTCAAAGATTCACACACACACACACACACACACACACACACACACACACACACACACACACACAGTGAGACAGAGTTGGACAGTTGCTCTGTCTTCTAAATCCAAGAATGTTGTTAAAATAAAAATTCAGAGTTTCTGTCTCATGTCAGCAGCCACGGTATGGGCCAGAAAGAAGAAAGGATTTAGAAAAAAAAATCACTTTTCTTCATGCCTATTTTTGCCTCTATCGTACCTTTCATTGAATATATGTTTGAATAAATAATGATTAAGTTTTCCACAATGAACAATGAATTTTCTTGCAGTAATATTTCAAGTTTCCAGAAAGAAGATGGTGTCCCAAAAAATGACTCCACCTGGTTGATATGATGTCATGATGCTGACAGAGCATCATGATAAGACCTGCTTTGTGTACCAGCTCTCTCAGGATAGTTCTAACTGAAATGGCTAACCTTTTTACAATATTCTAGCCAGAACTCCAAATAGGAACCTAAGAAAAACCCTAATGAATATCCAGAGACTGTTTTCAATAATACCAGAGAGTAATCTTGAAAATTTGCCGCCGCACGGGGCCCCCGTGTCTACACTCTGTGCGCTGGCACCCAGTTACCGAGCTTCGGGCAAGGGGCTGGAGGTTAAAATACACAGACACACAGACAGAGAGACAGCGACATGGGTCATCCTTGAATTCCCCAAGAATGCCCCCTTTATTGTGCTCAGGGGCAGATTATATAGAGATAGCCACACCCCAGCCAAACCCACCAGAAACCAGTCTCCTGCCATCAGAAACTCCTGAAGGTCTCATGCTTAGAGCAGCTGTAGGCACTCAGATCAGGGGATTACAAGAAATTCAGGGTCTGGGGTCTCACTGCTCCCAACAAAAATTAACCATCATTTTACTTTCAAAGGATCCCATAGAAAGAATGCCACCTTCATGACAGCTGGAAGTAATTCTAGATGATGACATCCACTCTCCTAACAAGGGTTAGGACATCATTTAGGGGTTGATTATAACTGGTATACAGTTGGAGGTTGGGGAATATTATGTATGTTCAGGCATCTCCTTGATAAAAAAATGGGGGGAATGGATGGGATGATAATGAGTAATAGAGTGAATACCAGTGAGCTATTATTTATAGGCAATTTACATTAGCATATATTCGTGTATATTGATACCAACTTAAATTACATTGAATATATATCCTTATTTTTGTATACAATATTTGTCTACCTAGACAAAGTTATATTGTCATATTGTATGCATGCGTGATTCTACCTCTGCTTCAGACATTTTGTATATTAATACATTTTAGGTCATTATCCTCATTGGTTGCACAGTTCTTTAAAGATTGTTTAATATTCTAATATGAAATCTTAGTCTTTAAGTTATATTGGCATTAAGAATTATAAGTCAATAGTCACCCATGTTTGCTATACTTATAGTTACACTATTCAGGTACTTTAAATACATAGAGATTGTATTCTGCATAGATAAGTAATCTTTTACCATTTCAAAGCGCTGTAGAATATGGCATTTAAATAATTTGGGGTTCTGTTGACATGAGTCACGATTGCTCCTGGCAGCACTGATCTGTTCCAGAAAGAATGTTGAGCATCAAAGACGCTCCACTTGGAGCTTGTTTTCTTCTTGGCAAAACTGGCCTTTGGGCAAGGAACTGCCCATGCATCAACCACTAACAAAATGCAAGATATCTGAACAGTACAAGCAGAATACAAGAAAAAAGACTGTCAAATCCTGCCGAGACAGAGAAAGATGGTTTTGAAAAATTTCCTGCCTATGAAAATGACCTGTCAGTTACTCTAGGCCTTAACCAAAGTTGGTTGCTCCAACATTGTAATGAAACTTTGGTTGACTGTTTAGGCAGTTAGATGTCTCTGACAATTCTAGAGTTTTGGAACTTACTTACAATGTACTTCCTGCTTACTTAGGTAATATTATATCATTCTGGAGTCTTTCATGGAGTTGAAGAATAGTTATAGTTTTCCCTAGTTATGATAAAAGATAAAGTAGATATAAATATAGTAACTGTAATTCTTTGTTTGAGAGCTGTTTTGTATATGTAATTTTACTATGCTAAAGTTAAACCTTTCTTTTTATTTTAGCAGAAGAGAGGAGGTGATGTGGGATTCTCCTGTGTATGCTGTGAATACAATTGGTTAATCAAGAAACTGTCTTGAGCCTGTGATAGTGTAGCATAGAGCTAGGTGGGGAAAACTAAACTGAGTGCTGGGAGAAAGGAGGTAGAATCAGAGAGAAGCCATGTAGCCCCATCAGAGACAGACATTGGAGCTCTACCCAGTAAGCCACAGCCACATGGTGATACATAGATTAATAAAAATGGGTTAAATTTAGATGTGTGAGTTAGCTAACAAGAAGCAAGAGCTAATGGACCACGCTGTGGTTTAATTAATACAATATCTGTTTGGTTATTTCGGGAGCCTGAGAAGCTGGGAACAAACAAGTGGCCTCTTACAACACATTTGTCCATTTATATTTTATTTTTACATTCTAGTTTAAAACCAATTTTCAATTTTGAAACAATCACAAGTATCATACAAGGACAAGAGAGAGACTAGAGATGAGTCTAGCTTCAATCAATATATGGGACTGTCCCTAAATGTTGTACATGTGTTGGTAGGGAGCATAATTCAAACCAGCTGCAGTTAGCTGGGGAACTCTATATCATAGCTGAAATAATGGGTAGCAAGGACTCTACAGGTTAGGTAGAACTGGCAACATCTGGAAGCAACAGACCCACAGTCAGAGCAGATGGCTCTTCCCTAAGAAATATAAAAGTAAACCGCTCTCCTTAAATAAACCATCTGTCTGAATAATCATTTTCACCAATTAATAAAGAAGACACTTGAAGGGCTGAGAAGCAATAATTCTAAAACCAGGAAAGATAAAAGAACTATGATTTACCCAATTAAATAAAAAGACATAATTTCTAGATGTCTACATTGAATATGGAATAGTTTCTATTATTGCCTGTCTGAAACCCTTTGTGGAGATAGCTGAATTGTTGAAGGGCAAATCAATATATCAATGCTGTCTGCAATGAGAGATTTGACTTGCTTGTCAGTTATGTGTATTGTCATTGATCATCAAGATCAAATCTAGTTAAACAACATACCTGAAATAAAGATGAGGCTCATAGCGTCAAAATGGAAGCTATTTCTGGATGCTCAGCAATTCTGTCGTATTTTTGTGTTGTCTTGTTACTCTAATATTGGTAAAGTCACTTCCTAGGACTCACTATCACTTTTCCATTCTTATGTACAAACCATATGGAAAAAATATGATTAACCTTTTCACATAGTTCAGCAATAATGTCCCAATATATATGTTGCTGTCAGTCCCAAATGACCCTTCTCACTTTGGAAAATCAACAAAGTGCTCCTCATTTCTCAAGTGTGACCACAGCCATCTTCTCTGAGAAGGATTATTTAATCATTCAGATAAGCCATGATACTGAGCCAGCTTTTCACAGACTCTAAAATCTAGCCATAATGTAGCATTGTCATACTAAACTTAATTGTAAAAGGTTGAATCCTACGTTAGTGTGATGACTCAAAGAGACAGCCATTCTCAATCAGCCTTGAGGTCTTTACATGAAAATAAATTTTTAAAACAAAAGTATATAATTGGGTAAACTGATTATAAATTGTGCTGAAAAAAATATGTGCTTGCTTTGCAAAAACAAAGTATCCTTAAGTTGGAAATATATCTCATTGTTAAAATTTTTGTCTAGTATGGTGGCTGGTTTTAATTGTTAACTGAACCCAATCTCACCTCATGTGGGAAGAGTCTCAATATTCGGTTATCTAGATTATGTTGTCCTGTCTGGGAGGAAGTGTTTTGGTTACATTAATTAATTAAGGTAGAAAGAATCTTGAACTATGCATGGCATCATTCACTGGGTAGGAGCTCCTGAAATATGAGTGAGAGTGTGCTGAGTCCTGGCATGCATCCATCTTGTCACCTTGCCCTGCCCTCAACTGAGGCTGTGACTGACCAGTTGCTCTGAGTTTCAGCCGCTTTTACTCTCTTGCAGTGGTGGCATGGATTGTGGAATTGTGATTTTTATAAACTCTTCCTGCATTAAGTATGTTTTGTCCAAACATGTCATCAGAGCAACAGGAAAGGAAAGTAAGAAACCTAGCATTCACAGTGTTAAACTTTATTGCCAGCACTAACACAGAAGGAAAAAAAAATGTATTATTTGGTTAAATATTTATTTCTTCTTAGATTAAATAAAGAGGTATTGGTGAAATCGGGTATTTTGAGTGATTGAAAAACTAACAAAACACATTTTAATTAAAACATTTAATTAATTTTCAAGATAAATAGATGCTAAGATTTTTAATTCTGCTTTTGTGGGTTTAGGGTTAGTGTTTAGGTGAAGGTTTTGGCTGTTTGTAATGCGGCACGAACTTGACAGCTTATGGCAAGGAAGTTCTCTGTCTCCGTATCTATGCACACGATGAGTGGAAAAAGGAGATTCTTTCTGATGAAAAGGGCCGACCCAACTTCTGACTTTCATGAACTATTTTCAATTGTGTAAACAGGATAAATCTAATATTCATTTCCTCTGGCCAGACACAAGAGTGGAATGATGTCCTGTCAGCAAGACAGGTATATCCCAGGGAGAGTAATAATAATACATAAACAGCAAAACTCACCGCTTTCCTACTAATAAACAAGGTTTGACAAAAGGCAGCTGCTGCTAGTTTGTTAGTGTGGTTTGTCTCTCCTTTTCAACATGTATTTAATCCTTAAGAAAATGATTGCAATTTCATAGTTGTCTATGCCAAAACACTGTTGAATGCTTTCTCTTCATTTTTCTTTCTTGTATATTATCCAAAATTTCCCCTATACATCTCAAGTTTATTATAGCTTCTCATCTCATTTTGTTCCTAGTAATTTTGAGAACAGTGAGCCTTTGTTCTTGGCAGCCTAAGAACGCCACTTAACTAAGGAGGTATTTAGGATGTATTTGCCTCTGCGTGTTTTACATAAGCAGGAGAGTACTTTCCATCTTACTCTGCCTGGTCTCCCTGGTGATGCAGTCAGCTTCAGTTGATGGATTGCTTCCTGTTTGCATTCACTAACCACACCGTCTTTCAGCCTGGGTGCTTGTATGTTAGCTGTGCTGCATGAATGTACTGTGCTCTTAATTTAAATGCATGTCTCCTCGCCTCCCTGTCTAATAGCTCTTTCATCTCCTCCCTCATTACCACCATTGTTTCTCCATCATATCGTTTGCAATTTCCATGATGACATATTTAACTTCAGATCATAGCTCGTTTAGCCTTTTCTCCTGCTGGTATGCTAATAGCACATCAAGCTAATCATTAATTTCCACCCTGTGGTTTCAATAATTCCTTCCATGCTAACTCTTGCATGGGAAAATTGTTTTAGGCTTGGCACCTTAACTTAATCTAAAGGGAAAATAAATCCTAAAATACGGAGCTACTGGCAGAGGCCCCTCTGGTCAATAAAAACATTATTGCTCATCAGTCTTAAGGTTTCCAAAGGGATAGAATAATAAAAAAGGACACCAAAATTACTTTTTATATACTTAATCTATGTTGCCTCAAAAGTATGAGGAAATATTTTGCAAAAGCACTTTATATTATCCTTCAAATGAATATGATTGAGCATAAGGTAAATATAAAATGGAAGAAAATAATTATTCAAATACTAGTTCCTGTATTGGTTAATTTTATTATTGTTTTGAGAAACAATATTGCAAAATCAACTTAAAGAAGGAAGAGTTTAGTCTGTGTCAGAATGTGAGGGAGTCCGTCATGGCGGCAGAACTAATCAAATCACACATTTTCTTATATTTCTTCCACAGTGATGGATGTTTTCAAATCTGTTCTCTGAAATCCCTCCCTCTCACATAAACACAAAAGTTTGCATGTTTATGTTATCTTTTACATTGAAAATTACGGCACTAAATCTATGTAGAGGTCTGAACAAGGCTAAGGAGAAATACTGACAGTGGTTGGTTTTCCAGGTTGCAAATTCACACAGGCAGGTGCTGCATATTCCTACGATGTAATTGGAGCGTTTCCAAATGAAATTGCTTGAATTTTCTACTGCAACAGTTAATATTAATATATTTATATCAAGATCCACTAATCATTTTTAAATGTTAATTCATCCGGAGCTTTGATCATTATGGGAAAGATGAAATGCTACCACCCTACATAAAGAATTTTACTTAATGCTTCTATTAAGTAAAATTTTAGGTGTTTTAGGAGTATTTTAGGAGTGTATCTCTTTATTCCATTCTGCAGTGATAAGTGACTCTTAGTTTTATGTCTCTGAGATTTATCTTTCCAATTGTTTGCTAAATAGTCGATATTCAAAATAGTCAATCATTGGCATGTATGGAGTGAGAAAGTAAACTACGCATGTACTTATGCCTTATCCTACTGTTTCTCAGTTTTGACCTCTACATGAAGATCCTCAGGCCCTACTTCTGATGAAGACCATGCTAAATTAATATCTCTGAGTCCTAAGTTTTTGTCTTTTTGTTGTACCAGTTATTCCACCATCCATTTTGATTTGTATCATTCTCCTTGAGTGCTAAATTGCTTTCATAATTTTGAAACTCATTTTTCCTCATTTAGCTTTTGTTAATATTATTTGCTTGCCATTGTTTTTCATTTTATCTTTCTAGTATACAGTTTTAATTTGAGAATGCCTTCCTTTACTTCAGATAGTATCCAAAATAGAAACCCAAGCAGAAAATTAGTGTATATTTAAAAACTGACCATCCATAGCATTCTAGATTGTGTAACAGGATTTATTTTGTATTTATTATCCATTACAATGTGGCTTATTTAATCATGGAGAATTCCATATCACAAGTCTAAATGTGCACCATAAATAAATCAACTGAGCTACAATTCTAAGGCAAAAGCTTTTTGTTTGGTGGTTAAAATGCCAGAGCATGAATCATTGTTCTAACTCTGAGACTAGTGTCTATGCCGGAAAAAATATGAGGTGGTTATAAAAATAGATGTTTTTTATTTTATTACATAGGTTTAATTATATATTTGTTATACATTCATGCTGAGGTATCATATAGAGCCTATAGAATAACTCATATGAATAGGGTTCTCTCCTTATATTTTAATGGGTCCCTGGGATCAAACAAAGGTAAACAGGCATGAAAGCAGCAACCTTTACCTCCTGAGCTGTAGTAGAGAGCTGCTTGTTCATCCCAGCTATCCAGAAGTAAAATAATCATACAGAAACTGTATTAAATAAATCACTGCTTGGCCCATTAGCTCTAGCTTCTTATTGACTTAACTCTCACATATTAATTCAATCCATTTCTATTAATTTGTGTATCACCACGTGGCTGTGGCTTACTGGATAAAGTTCCAGGATCTGTCTCCAGCAGGAATACATGGCTTCTCTCTGACTCTCCATCTTGTTCCTCCCAACATTCAGTTTAGTTTTCCCTGCCTGGCTCTGTTCCTGTACAGTTCTTCTATAGGCCCAAAACAGTTTCTTTATTAACCAATGATATTCATAGCATATAGAGGGGGATCCCACATCACCTCTTTTCTGTTTAAATTAAAAGGAAGGTTTTAACTTTAACATAGCAAGATTACATACATATTAAGCAAGAATTACAGTTACAATAGTTACATTGTCCACAAAACTAAGATATAGAAAGGAGTGATAAATTGCTAAAGAAGAAATGACTCCATGGTAGATATATCTGAAAGTTGCATAGGGCCTCCATGGGTAAAGCTTTCTGGAATCATAATGCATGTTGGGGTTCTGGTGATATAACTGCCCAGGAATCACCATAGCTCCGAATAAATTCATTGATCCAACAAGTTAGGCTCAGGTGAGTTATCTACTTCATCTTTCATGGAAAAGTCATACAACATAAAGTTATGAAAAAAATTTGTTAATTTGAACTTGAATTAGACCTTACCCATATGCAATGAATTGCACCCCAGTCGTGTTTATGTTTTTATGTAATTGTAAAAAAAAAATAAGTTTAATTTAATAAAAATAAACAGTTGATAATACTGACATGACATTTAAGAGTTCTCAGTCAAAATCTTAGTTATTAAATCAATAATATTTGATAACTTAGTTGATTTTATAACTTAATATATTAATTACATAAGAAAATATTCTTGCATTTCAGGTACACAAATTACATTTTTATATTTTGGTCATTAGCCTCGCCTTTAATTGTTGAACCCTCTCTTCTGGTCATAAATATGTGTTTATATGAATTTATATGCAATCAGTTTTTTAATTAGTTTAATCTCGCTTCCTCTTTATCTTTCCTTTTGTTGTTGTTTCTGCTGTTGTTGTGTTACTCCAGTAATTGTTGGTGGAGAGAATATGCATTTCATTCTCAAAACCTCCCATTTTGTATATGATGGAAGAATATTTTACACTTCCTCTGGTGAAGTTGTTAACCTTAGAAGTAATATACATTTCTCTATGAAATAGTGAGATCAACTGTATTTTCCTTTTCCTAAAATGTCATGTGAATGCATTCACGTTATTAGCAGTAGCAGCGTGAAGTGATTTATTAATTTCATTGTTTTCATACTGAATACTAACATATTGACCACAAAATATATGTTACACAAAACAAAGTGATATGATTTTGATCTCATTGTGGTTCTCTTTTCTACCCTTGAAAATAAAATTTACTGATTAATTTCAATATATACCAATGTGTTATATAAACCAAGTTATAGCAATAATTTAAATAATATACAAAAATTAGAAACTTAAGCCGGATGGTGGTGGCGCACACCTTTAGTCCCAGTACTCAGGAGGCAGAGGCAGGCGGATCTTTGTGAGTTCGAGGCCGGCTTGGTCTACAAGAGCTAGTTCCAGGACAGGCTCTAAAGCTACAGAGAAACCCTGTCTCGAAAAAAAAAAATTAGAATCTTATACACTGGAAAAACTATGTCTGAGCTGTATTTTAGTTACTCAGACACCCAAAAATGTCTTTTTATACTATTTAAGGAGAATATTTGGTCGTTAGTATTATTGTCAATTTTACAAAAACTGGTTTCTCCTAAGAAATTGCAAACTCAATCAAAGTGATACTTCCATGAGATTGGCCTCTGGGCATTTGTTAAGGCATTTTTTTTTTTGATTGTCCATTGATGTTAAACCACCCAGGCCAGTGTGGCAAGTGGATCTATGCTAAAAGTACTCTAATCACCTAAAAGTGAGTCTGGGCGAGCCAGTAGTTGGTGTTCCTCGATGGTTTCTGTCTTAGTTTCTGTGTGAGATCTTTCCGTGATTTCCGTTGGTGATGGATTGTGACCATAAGAGTCAGTCAATTAACCCCTTTCATTGCTAAAATGTTTTCTGTCACACTTGTCAAAACAACAGGAAACAAACTAGAAAAGAAATTGGTACAAGTAAGGAGTGCTTCTGTGGTTCACCTGACTGAGTTGTTTTATGGAAGGGTGGTGTAAGCATCAGTAATTAATGGAATATTCTGTGGTGTCTGGAAGACGAGGATACCAGCAGTGGAAGACTAGCTTGTGTAGATTTAGAGACGTTTGGAGTCTCTCAAAGTCTCTTTTGAGGCTATTTGTTTAACATATTTGAATTGAGCATCTGTGGAAATGAAGTGTCCTGCGCGGCACTGGAACAATTATTGTTAACCAACTGGCATTGAAAATCCAGCTGAAATTAATCAGCATCATACTGGTGAAATCTTCTTGTAACTATTTTCACAGGGTCAGGAGGCAGAAGTTTTGACCCAGGGGGTCCAAGGCTCCACATCAAGCCAGTAGTAGAACATGGCAAATACTGTGTAGGAGGCTCACGTTTCCTCCTCAAAAATGGACCACTGTAGTTATTATAGCACCAGAAAATAAAGTGAAATGGCTAGCAAAAAAATTAACAAACAAAAAACAAAACACAGAAAACTCACCCGTTATTAAAAATATACAACAAAAAACAAGTTATTTTTTCTTTTGAATTAGATATTACCAAATAAATTCTTTGACTCTCTTGTTTATCCTATGGACGAAATAATAATAAATAGACTTTCATTCTTTGTGTGAACTAGCATGGGGTTTAGAGTTACAAATCCTGGGATTATATTTTGCCTGCTGTAAATTTCTTACTCTATGTTTTATTTCTCCAAGCCTTAGTTCAGTCATCTATACAATGTAAATTTAAAAGACTTTTACTAATGTGAAATTATAAAGTACATATAGCAGGATCAAGAAAGGAAGGGACTGATTAACTTCAGAATATGTCTTTCAGTATGTATGGGAATATTATTAGGATTTCTAGGAACTGGAGTACATGTCTATAGAAAGGTTATATATCCAGAGTAAAGCTGTTAAATTCAGTTTTTAGCCTAGTTTCTGCTGCTTTTAGCATAATCTTCTGGGAAAGAGAAACTTTATAAACTATTTGTCGCAAATTGCAAATACTTCATGCTACTTTTTGAAGACAGCTTAGAGCCAAATTGACACTGGGACTTCAATGAGAGAAAAAATAAATGTCAGTTTGTTTTTCTGTGACTACTATTGTTGGAGAATAAAATGTTTCCAAGTGGTCACATGTTTAAAATCTGGTCCCCAGCAGTCAGTGGTCTTGAGAGATGATTGAATCATGAGAGCTAACCTAATCATTGCATTAATCTACTGGTGTGTTGACAGCTGAAAATTTATTATATTGTGGGGTCTAGTTGTAGAAAGTAACTTGTAGGGGCATGAGTTTGAGAATTATTTTCTCTTCCTAGCTCCTATCATTTTTTTTTTGCTCCTTTGTTATGAAAAGAGAAGCATACCTACTTTATTATACCTTCATATTGATGCCTTTAACACAGGAACATAGCAACAGTGGAGCACAACCGTGTGCTGAAACCTTTCAATTATGGGACAAAATAAGTTCACCCAATTTTAAATTAACTTCTCCTGTTTGAACACAGCAATGGAAATTTAACAAGCACAATAGGTTGTAAATTGTATCTGTTACCATGTCAACACTTAACTTACATAGGATATAGAAAAAATAAAATATTAGTAATTAAGGTTCTTCATAAGAGTAGGAAGAGAAAAGGAATATATATATATACATATATATATAATTTATGTGTGATCACATATGTTTTATAGGACAGTTAATACTAATACTAAGCTGGGAACTAAGAAATCTTTCACTGTGTTTTGCAAAATAAGAGCCAAAGTGTCAAAATAAAACTCACAATAAATAATATCTACTGATTTATTTCTTATATATCAAGGCTCAAAGCCCCAAAACCTTCCACTTATGTGGCATTTTTCCCAATTATAGATCAAAGCCTGGCTGTTAACATTTTAACTTCAAAAGACTATTGTGTATCAAGACATCAGAATGCTATGATCAAGGAATATCTAGCCACAGAGAAGGTAGACCAAAAATAGAGATGATAGGAACACAATGAGTTCCAAGTAACTCAAGAAGAAAAGTGTGGGAAAGTGTAGGACACTAACTTCTGAAAAGCCACATATTCTGCGACAGGGGAAACAAGGAAAGAAAGGAGAAAGAGATAGAAAGGTTGGTAGGTAGGTAAGTAGATAGATAGTAGATAGATGATAGATAGATAGATAGATAGATAGATAGATAGATAGATAGATAGATAGATGATAGACAGATGATAGATAGATAGATGATAGATAGATAGATAGATAAATGATAGATAGATAGATAGATAGATAGATAGATAGATAGATAGATAGATAGATAATAGATAGATAGATGATAGATAGATAGATGATAGATAGATGATAGATAGATAGATAGATAGATGATAGATAGATAGATAGATAGATAGATAGATAGATAGATAGATAGATAGATATAGATAGATGATAGATAGATAGATAGATAGATAGATAGATAGATAGATAGATAGATAGATAGATAGATAGATGAGATGGGGAGAGCTTCTCTTGGAAACCTAGTACATGTGAAAGTACCTGGCAGTAGGATCCTTGACTTCAATTTTATAATATATAACCTAAAATCCTTCCAAAAAATTAAAAACATGAAGATGTCATGTTATATCTACAAATCACAATTATAGTTGAAGTTCTTATTCTTTGCATCTTTTCTTTTCGCTCTCCAATTGACCACCCACAGGATGTATGAGATTTGTATATCCTATTCAAGAGCAGGCATATACATTTCCTTCAAGTTAATTTTAGCAAAGTTATTTAAAACATAGTAATAAGTTTTCCATTAACAATGGAATTAATAACCAAAGATAAAAGAAATATTACAGATAAGTAAATTATAAATTTTCCAACTGAAAAAGGAATTTTCAGTAATTAAAGTATATTGTAAATGAAAATCAAATTGCCTTTTATCAAGATAGGTATGATATAACTAAACCAATATTGAAAAATTTGTAATTGTAATAAATAGACACAGACTTCTGAAAGAGGAAAAGCCTCAACTCAAATAATCAAACAGTTCTATGAAAAACAGCCAGAAACTCAGCATGTTAAAGAGAAATGAAATAATTTGAACTGACATTAGTATTAAGCATATTTAACTAATGGTTTAGAAATCTACAAATAAGCAAGATTAATATGGAAATGAGTAAGCCTGCACTGTTACATTTAAAGAATTATAGAATTCTTCCAGAAATGCATATCACACAGCCCTGATGATGATGTTAAATGTCTTCCTCTAGATTAATTATTCTGTCATCAGTGAATTTAGCTATACACAATATCTCACGATTTTATATGTATTTTCCCTTATATTCTTATATATATGTCTGAAAAAGAACATTATGAATACATATATATATATATATATTTTCCCAAGAAAATCATGAATATATAATGCTCATAAGAATGTGCATGTGTGTGAGTGTGTGTGTACATCTGCATGTGCAAATGTGTATGCATGCGCGTGTGTGTGTAATGTTCTTTGGAATATAAGACAAGGAGTGTTTGCTCTGATTCTCAGTTTCTATAAGAAATGATGAAAATATCATTTTTCTCTACATTCCTATCAGAATTCCTGTCTTCTGAGTTTACACAAGAATTATCAAATAAATTCTGCTTATAACATTCGTGTGTGTGTGTGTGTGTGTGTGTGTGTGTGTGTGTGTACGAAGGAGTTCCAAAGGCTTCTCCAAAAACCAACATAAAGCAGCAAAGATTAATTTTGGATCAGTTCATCAGTGGTTTCACTTATTCATTTGGTTCTGTTCACTCTGTGCCATTTTAAGGGTGCACAGGTAGAAAAATGTGGCCCAGTAGAGTAGCTATAATAACATCATCTGGCAAGCATTTTTGGCAAATGACACTGATGGATAATTCATATCCAAAGTTTATTAGCTGAAAAAAAGGTTTTAAAAAACAGCAAATGTATTTCATGAAAGGTTAAATATTTTCCTCTAGACTGAAAGGAAGGAAAAGTTAGCTCACCAGTTTTACTAAATGTAGTGTTGGATATTCAACCCAGTTAGTAATGTAAGTATACTAAATTAATGCAGAGATGTAGTAAGTTAATGGTTTGTATATTCAACACAATAAGGATAACTATTATCACCAAATTGCTGGAGTTAAACATAGCCCCTACTCCCAGCAATTTATTTTTGTAATTGTAGATTAGATTATTGGAAAATATACATTGAAAGGCTAGAATTATTTTGGATGAACAAAGTATGGAAATACTCTGTTTGAATCTTAGACAAAGCTCTGTAATGACTGTAATAATGGTTGAGAAAGTGAATCTGGACATCACTGTTACAAATTATTTGACTTTCAAACATATAATTAACCACACACAATTCTTAATTTAGTATAGTTGTTTACTTTTACTCTTTGTTTTTTGGGGGCCTGGCATGCAGTTCCCAAATAAATACAAAAAACTTATTCTTACTTATAAATGCCTGGACTTAGCTTGACTTATTTCTGACCAGCTTTTCTTAATCTATCCCATCTACCTTTTGTCTATGGACTTTTAGTTTTGCATATTCTATATACCTTTCTTTACTTCTTCCTCTGTGATTGGTTGTGTGACTGGGTAGCTAGGTCCTGACATCCTCTTCTCCTTTTCTCCCCACTTCTCTCTCTCTTCTCTTTTATTATCTCTGCTTTCTAGTCTCCCCTGTTTCTCTCTCCTGCCTAGAGATTGACTGTTCAGCCCTTTTATATTAGCCCAATCAGATGTTATTATACACAGGCAAAGTAAAACAATTTTACAGGGTTAAACAAATTAAACATAAAAGAACGTAGCACTTCTTTGCATCATTAAACAAATATTCTCCAGCATAAAAGAATGTAACACATCGTTAAATAATATTCCACAAAGTTTAATAATTGATTAAAAATTGAAGCTTTTGCCTGGCGGTGGTAGTGCACACCTTTGATCCCAGCACCTAGGAGGCAGAGGCAGGCGGATCTCTGTGAGTTTGTGGCCAGCCTGGTCTACAAGAGCTAGTTCCAGGACAGGCTCAAGAGCTATAGAGAAACCTTGCTCCCCCCCCCAAAAAAAAAACAAATGAAGCTTGACTTGTATCTTTTTCACAAAAATAGTTTGAAAATTGACTGATGAAAGTTCGTAGAAGAAATTCTTTGAAATTAAAAAGATTTTAAGGTTCACACAAAAATTAAAATCCCCCAAAGGAGAAAAAGAACACAGGTGATTTGTACTATACCAAAATATTCTCTGAAGGACTGTTCAGATAGAACAGGTATAGAAATAGAAAAGAATTGCAAACTGCATTTCCTATAAAACACTTATATCTAGAATATATAAACAATGGCTTAAGTTTATTAAAAGGAATCAGTTTAATTATGTAATGTGTAAAAGAGATGAAGAGTCATTTTGTAATAAATACATGGTGTATAAGAACTTATATTTGTATTGCAAATATTGGCTCACAGGATATCATTATGAGTTTTTCCACACACCTATTAAAATTATAATAAAATATTACATACTGATAAAGATGGGAAAACTAGATCTTGTGAAGTAGCTCTGATTATTAATGAAAATAGTATAGATACATTGGACAATTCAGAAATTGACAAAAAACTTTGCAGCTGCTAGGAACTCAACAGTTGCACTCTTGGACATTTTTCTCAGGAGAGTAAATGAAGTCCATTCACACAATGTACTATTCACAATGTTTAAGCCTCATGGCTAACATCTTCATGCTGGGAACAACAAAACTACTAACTTACATTTTAAAAGTTTGTACTAGTTTTAAAAATCATAATTTAATTCTTTGAGAAATGTATATAGTGTATTGTGATCGTATTAACCCTCTACTTTCTTCTCACCCTTCTGATCCAATTTTGAGGTTTCTATTTTTTTTTTATTTCCTCCTATCATACACATTTTGTGTTGTAACTATACTTGGGCATGGGACCTGCCTTGGAATGTGATCCACTCCACAGGGGTAATGTCATTTAAGAAAACTGACTCTTCATCTTCCAAAAGCTATCATATGCTGATAGCTCCTCAGCTAGTGCAATGATTTCCTGCGTACCTTCTACACTCCATCTGATTCCATGCTGGGTCCATGCTGAGTCCATGATGAAATTTTGTCTAGCTTGAGTTTGTTCAGGTCTTTCCATGTTATCACAGTCATTGAGTTCATGAGTAAAATTGTCCATTTGTGTTGGGAAATCACCGTTTCCTTGAGTTCAAGTCATAACAAGAAGGTGTGAGGTGCATGTCACATTTAAATCTAAACATACTACAGTCTCTTATTCTCTGCACGGTGACAGTGAAGGGCATGCATTTCTTCTCACAGAGCTGACCTTCTATCTAATTAGAAAGTGGTTGCGTGCTCCCATGACATCCAAGGCCTTATTATACCAGAGGCCATATCAGACCAGACCAGTCATTACTGCAAATTTCAAAATCATAGCTAGAAGTGATTGAAGTTGATTTGTCTCTTTAGCAAAATTCAAGACAAAACTAGACAGTAGAGATAAAACTTCCAGGTGAGTACTGGATTTATTACTCCGTGATTTGTGATTTGAGTACAAGGTGTCTTCCACAATAGTTTTACCTTCAAGTTTTGCAGGGTAGCCAAGGCCGTATTGGCAGAAAATCTGTAACTGTTTTAAATTCACATCTTGTAAGAGGAAATAGTAATAAAAATTGACACAGCCACAAATAGAGATGACACTTTAGAGAATCACGCTGTGAAATAAAAAGAAGATATGAGATACAGATGATGTTGATACACACCTGTAGAAGTGGAACTTGGTCGGCTGTGGTAATCACGGTGTCAAGGAAAGCTGAGCCAGCAGAGTATCCATGTTTTAACAATTACCTCATTATAAACTCTATGAATGTTATTGAATATTGAATAATTGAATATTGAATAAATATTGAAAAAATCTTTATAGGAAAAGATGTTTTGTGAGATTCAAGAAGAAAACCATTTAGTTACTCTAATGGAGAGAGAAAAATACATCAAAGTCATAACTCAGAACACTAGGGGGATTATCAGATTTCCTGGTCATAATGAAACTCTCAACAAATAAAAATACTTAGAGGGACTGACATTTAGACAGCTGGTTCTTTTCAACTTCTTATCAAGAATACCTTGTACGTTTAATTCTATTATAAAACCTTAATGACCTTTCAATCACTTCTGAATTATCTTACTATTTCTTATGTGATGCTTACAGATAAGTTTTAGAATAATTATTTCTCAACTTACCACCCTACTAACATGGGAAAGTAAAAAAAAAATAATCTTCTATATTTTTTCTGGAGAAAGAGTAAATGGTTAATTTAACCACAGGAAAAAAATTAATATTATATTTTCACTTAGGAGAACTTGTTTACTTTTTCATCCAAAAATCTTGTATTTCAATATGTTTGTAAATTAACTTTTTCATTTTTTGAGAATTTAATATTCATAGGCAATGCATTTTATTCATATTAACTTCCTTTTCTTCTTCAAATTATCCCAGATAATTCCTGATCATCTCTGTCTTTCAACTTCAGGTCTATTTACATAATTCATGCTGTCTAGTGAATACCATCCATATGTATAGGAGTCTAGGGACTATCCATTGATGCACAAACAATTTATCCATGGGGTGTGTGTATGTGAATTTTTTATGGTTTTATATCATTTTTGTAATAGTTTGCATTAAATAAATATTTTATTAGTCTTTTAAAAATTCAGAAAATGTATTTTGATCAAGTTTATCTTTACTCCTTCCCTTATTATAATGCTCAGGCTGACCATTACCTCCATTCTTTCCAAATATATATTTAATTTTTTTTAAAATATAACCCATTGACTCCAGTCTGTGCTGTCTATATTCCCCTAGTTGTGGTACCATCTCCTAACAGATAATTGACCTATCAGGAGTCATAATCTTTTTTAAAAAGATTTATTCCTCAATGGTACTGTATGTCTGTACACCAGAAGAAGGCACCAGATCTATTTACAGCTGATTGTGAGCCACCATGTGGTTGCTGGGAATTGAACTCAGGACTACTGGAAGAGTTCTCTTAACCTCTCAGCCATCTCTCTAGGCCATGGAAACATACTCTTAAACAACTGACTTCCCTACCTGAAAAGCTTTTAACTGCCTATAGCTTTCAGTTAGGTATAGGAGCTTACTCTGTGCTAGAATGTTGACTGCATTGTTATGGTACAGGTATTGTGGGGACAAGCATAGTAGCTCTGGTTTAAATAGTGCTTTAGTTATGTCATGCCAAGAAGACAATTTTAGTTCAATCATCCTAGACCTCTGGTTTTTATAATAATTTTGTTTCCTTTCTTCTCAATGGTCCCTGAGTCTTTCAGAAGTGTGTGATATAGATGTGGGGTTTGTGACTGCATTGCGCTGACACTCTCTGAATTTTGACAAGGTGTAAGTTTCTGTATTAACACCTGTTCACAGTATAACAAAATTTCTCTGATGAGCTCTGAGAGCTTCACTAATTTATTCATGTAGAGAGATATGAATTTAGAGTATACTTATGTACTATGTTCATTTATCAGAATATTAGTGGTACTGGGGTCTGTGAGTTCTTCTTCAGAGTTACAGTGGCAAGCATATGTTTCTTCCTGTGTGGTGGGGCTTAAATCTACTCACAAAGTGGTGACTAGCTTTATAATATTCATGGCACTATTGCATCCATCGGTATATCTTGCCATGTAGGTCATTATTGCAGTTCACGGTTTTCACAATTAGATAGACTATTGATGAGATATTCCCCCATCTGCCTACACAGCACCTTCCAGTTTTATGAAAACGCTTTCTATTAAAGTTCTCTCTTAATTACTGATTACTAAAAGCTAATGATTTCTTCCAATATTCAACTTACACATTTCTCACTTAATAAATTCTATTAGTTATTACAAAATGTTTTACTTGATTCTGTTTGATTTCTTATAATGATTAATTGTACAGCATGCAAACATTTCTACTTTCATTTTTCCTTTGTATTGATTAAAAACTGATGTGATGTATTTATACTTTGACCAATATAAATTTCCTGTAGTATTTTGTGTTTTGATTCATCAAATTCCTTCATTAAACAGTTTTAACATTTATCCTTATGTGATATCTGTATTCGTTTCTTCTCTTTCTAGCATGCTGGCATTAGTACATTATTTCTTATATTTCAAATTTCTAATTAATTGTAATAATAAATACTTAATTCTGTCTCTCTTCCCGTCTTGTGACGGTTCATATGCATGCAAAATGTGGAAATTTCTTTTATTCTCACTGGCATATATAAGCTACAAATACATATCATTACATTATGACTTTGCTATTTCAAGAGATTGTTTCAAAATGACAGTGTTCACTTACAACAATAAATGGAACAAAAAGTCTTTATACTACGTAATTGAAGAAGGAGTATAGGACTTTAATCAAAGTTGCAGATATTGTTGATGATATTTTCATGGATATTCAATTATTATTCATGTTACCTTTGAAATTCTGAGAGAAATATTTTAATATTTACAATTTTGATTTTATGTCTCCCAAGGACTATGTTCAAATTTTGAAAAGGAATAACTTACATACATTGTTGCTAAAGTTCAAGAATCACAAATTATGTACCTTATCATGTTGATAATTAGGTCTCAGTGTATATAAATCATAATTTATACCATATACATGAATTCCATGCTTTGATGTTTATATTTAATATGAAAATATCACTTGTTTGAGCAACTTTCATTTATTTATTATACTTTGGATAAAGTTAGATTTAAAATTTTTTTGACAGTCATGCATGCTATTTTTCTAGTTTTCTTTCATTGGAAATAAACTCTAATTTTGATCATTTCTTTTCAATATGCTAATTAAATATTATTTGCTATGTTTTACCTTATATTTTAGTAACACTACATCTTATTTATTTAAAATTCTCAATCATCTTTATTCATTCGTTGTGACTGTGTACATGTGTATGCATGTATGCTGATATGCATGCCATAGAGCACATGTAGATTTCAGTAAAGAACTTGTTCTCTTCTCCTTCCACATGGTTCCTGGGGAGATAATTCATGCCTTCCACCTTGGTTGTGTATCACTTCATCTGTTGAGTTTTTTTCTACTCTCTACAACCTATATTCATTATTTTGATAATTTTATCTAAATAAGTTAAGAAGAAAGTGTACTGTTTCTCAAACCTACATATGTCAGTTTGTAAGAGTTTTACTTATTTGCTCTTACAAATTTCTTTATTTTTCAGAATTCGAATTAATCTTCTGACATCCACCTAATTATTCTTCACATTTCAGAAGGATTATATAAACTATTTATAGAGAGATGAATGGGCTTTTTCTTCTTTTCTTTAACTTTTTCGTGAAAAGAGATATTAGTGTACTAACCACTTGATATGAAATTGATTTTTAAAATATTACAGAAATAAGATATCAAATAAAATTTGATAAAACATGGGGCTAAAGATTGAGGTCCAGTTCTCAATCATATATAATTTCTACTCTAGGTAATATTACGCCCTCTTCTCCCTCTTCTGGCTTATTTGGACACACACACACACACACACACACACAAACTAACATAAACAAATTTTGGTGAACCATGCTAATTCTGGCCGCTAGACTCTCAGAAGGGTGAGCAGGCTTCTAAGTGTAAGGCAATGTCTGTTTTATGAGCAGGAACTAGAAGAGCATTTAAGTTTAGAAAGTAGTGCATTTAGGCCATTAGATGTACATAAAATTTGAAATTAAGTATTATAATATATAGTGATTTGAACAAAAAGTGTCCAGTAAAGGTATAAGAACATAGGAATACTCTACTCATTGTTTTTCAAGCTTTTTATTGAACTTTTATTTAATCATTCTATAACTTTTGAGTTACCAATATTTCTATATCAGGAATGTAGACATAGAAGACATTAGTAACTTATTCAAGGCAGAAGATGTGTGCTTCTGTCCAGATCAAATGTTGGAGAATTTTGAAATAAATTCAGGATTGTGGTATTTTATAAACACTTCCACTTTGCAAAAGCTAGCAATAATAAAATAAGTAAACTGAAATTTCTGAACAGGACTGTACATTTCCTGTTATTGCCTATCCCAATTCCAAGTATACTGCCCATTCCAAAAGTTAGCTTCTAGTTTCACCACAGGAGTTTTGCATCTATTTAAATCTAAATTTCTAAAATGAGTTTCAATTTTCTACATTCAAACAGAAGTCTACAGATCAAACCTGAATAAACCGCAGGTTTATCATAAACTAACAGACTGCTATGGAAATAAATCAAGTGAATTTTAGATGTTTGCTACTTGGGCAAGACAAAGTGACAAAACATCAATAAACGATAGTAACTTATTGGAAGAGGGTACCAACCTGATTATGAGAAAAACAGGTCACACTTTGACTTCTATTTAGGCAAAACAAATTAATGACATCTGAATTTGAGATATCTATTTATTGAGTTTTAAATAGAGCACATTTCTTAATGATCTACAAATTTACTTTCATGCATTCTACTGATTAACAATGATCATAGAGCTAACACTTGGCAGTCTTTGAAAAAATATTGTAAAAAGAAACATCTATCTTTGCTTATAATGATTATTTATATTAAGATATCAATTTTAGACAGCTATTGTATAATTAATTTTATTGTTCAGAATGATTATAAAGTTATTAAGACTTTTCTTCAATAAGCTACATAAGAATGGTATAAAATTTGAAAGTTAGATGAAGCAAGAGAAATCAGACCAGTAATGTGTTTAGCATGAAAATCTCCCCAAATCATTGATGAATGGGTTTTGTTATTTTCTGCTCACCAAAGAGAGGTGATAAGTTAGTGACAATTCCTGTGCAGAAATTTCAGTAATTTTATGCTATTCTAATTGCTCTTGGTTGAAAGTTCCAACGGGCAGGATTTATTTTATAACTGTAATTTCCTACATGAGAACATATGCTAGGCTCTTTTCCTCAAATGTAAGAGTATGCTTATAGCTTACACATATTTTTTTAAATCTCGCTAATAATTACGTGTGAACAGTTATGTGACCCAGATATTTTTCTGGACGTTTGAAATGAGAAATTTAACAAGGTGAACAATTTTTACCTCTTTAGTGAAATTTCCCATTTATTTGAGTCAACTGAAGAGATAGAAGCAGGGATAGTAAGGTCTAATAAATGTTATCAAGGACAATATTGGAATCATGATACTGTGATACAGTGTCCATATTCCTTTTTTTCCACAGGAACTGAAAATAATTCTAAGAAAATCATGTTTCCAGAGACTAAATGTGACTACAAAATTTAATAAAGTTCTATGTCTTTAGTATCATAAAGCTCAAATTACATTATATTGAGAGAAATAAATTTCTTGTTATTCATTAATAATTATTGTAAATAAGATACTATGTTTTGATTATGATGTAACCTATCAATTATATTACAGTTACCAACTGATTTCTAAACATTATGTGTATATTTTGTTGCAAAATCAGATGCATGCTTCTCTTTTCCTTTAATATATATCAAATACTAATTCAAAAAGTTAGTACCTTTGGCCAGAACCATTTTATTTGGCCTGTAAAATAGAATAGCAATTTTCTATTTGAATCAGTTTGTTAATAAACTATACCTTTTTTTACTGGAAAAAATACATTGAAATTCTCATAATTTTGTAAAACCTTAGCTTTATTGGCTTAGCAGGTACTTACAGTGAATATTGCCTAATGATTCAAATTTAAAATTAAGTGAAGCACTGTTTATTAATTCCATGTGTATTAAGTTTTATAAAATAATGACATCTTTTTGTAACACTCATGATACAACATTTCAGTCATTATGAGCTTAGATGGTTCCTGTGCTTTTTCATGATCCTGTCATGTTAAGATTTAAATATCTACAACCCCTACATATTTCATGATGTGACTTAACCACCAATATTAAACAGAAATGAGGGCTTGTCTCATGTGAATATCATTAGAGCAGTTAGGAAAGAGACTGCACACAATATTTGTCTGTAATTATACTTTGAGTGTTTGGAGGTAAGTTTACAACTGGTTTGCATAGTGACTGTACCAGTTTTCACTCTCATCAAAGATAAATAAATTTTCTCCTTTCTCAGCAACCTCACCAGAATCAGTAATATTATTATTATTATTATTATTATTATTATTATTATTATTTTGGTTTTCAAGACAGGGTTTTTCTGTAGCTTTTGGAGCCTGTCCTGGAACTAGTTCTTGTAGACCAGGCTGGCCTTGAACTCACAGAGATCTGCCTACCTCTGTCTCCTGAGTGCTGGGCTTAAAGGCGTGTGCCACTACCACCTGGCAATCATTTGTTTTATTAATTGTGCCAATTCTCTTTGAGTAAGACAAAAATCGCAAGGTTCTTTTAATTTTCATTTCCCTGATATCAAAGAATATTGAATATTTTTAAACGTTTGTCACATTTTGTTTTATTGTTGGGAAATTCTGTTTAGTTATATACCCATTTTTAAATTTTTCGTATTTAGCTTTATTTTTTTGATTTTTATTAAGTTACTGCCACTCAGTTCTATAATTGATAAAGTTTTTCTTTTTCCCTATTCTGTAGGTTGTCTCTTTCGATTTTTAGTTTTGTGGAGTCCTGCTCATTAACTGTTTTCATTCTCTCTCTCTCTCCCTCTCTCTCCTCTCGTCTCCTACTCCTCTTCCTCTTTTGTATACATCACTTTTCATATATATATATATATATATACATATATATGCGTGTGTGTATACATATATATGTATATTTATATATACATGTATATATGCATAAAAATTTGTGTACAGAGGCCAATAGAACAGGTGGGACATGGAAGCAAATGTCACAAGTTTTCTTTCCAAGAATATGAAATGAATTTACACTGAAATATTGCTAGTCAAATGGACAAATAGCCGTTTTATGATGTGAAATGTCCTTTCGTATATGTGTTGTTTTTATTGGTTGATGAATAAAGCTGTTTTGGTCAATGACTTAGTAGAGTAAAGTCAGGCAGGATACCCAAACAGAGATATATATAGAGAGAGTAGACAGAGCCAAGGGGACACCAAAGGAGACAAATGCCAAAACCTTGCCCAGTAAGCCAAAGCCTTGTGGTGATAAACAGATTAATAGATATAGGTTAATTTAAGATATAAGAGCTAGATAGAAATGTGTCTAAGCTTTTGTCCAAACAGTGCTGTTTTTGATAGTTTCTGTGTGGTTATTCATGTCTGGGCAGCCAGGAATGAATGAACAGTCTCCTAGAGTTTTACACTAAGAGAAAGGTACATGTATCTTGAATTACAAGCAGTATGGCCTGGGTGATAAGTTTTCTTTTCTTTTTTTTTATCTTACTGTTATAATATTTATATCTACTTTATCTTTTATTATAACTAAGGAAAACTATAACTATAAATTCTTCAACTCCATCAAAGACTCCAGAAGCATATAATATTACCTACGTAAACAGGAAATGCATTGTAAGCAACTTCCAAAACTCTAGAATTTACAGCAACATCTTGCTGCCTGGAGAGTCACCCAAAGTTTTTCTATAATGTTGGGGCATTCATCTTCAGCCTAGTGGCCTTGAACACCCCTCAAAAAATTAGTCCACCCAATAGAAAGCAAGAAGCAGTTTGGAAAGAACTGCGCCCATATTTCCAAATATTGTTTATAAATGTTTGTTTACATTTAAAGGGGATATGATATAGACATGAATAATTTGCATTGGTATGGATCTTGGTTTATTGAAACAAAGTTAAGTATAATTGTGTTATACTGTGTATATGTATATTTCTGTTCTTGATTAATGTATGGTGTTTGTATAGCTTATTTAAAAATGTAATGTATAATTAGGAAATATAGGTTAATAGATAATCATCTATAATAATCAAGCTTGTAGTCATGTTAATTACATTTTCTGGATGAACAGATATGTATTTCAGATGGATAGGCATTCTTCAAACCCTTCAAAGATTACAGAATATAGCATTTTAAAATGTTGAAGAACTTAAGACTTTTCATGACAATGAGACACATCTGCTCCTGGCAGCACCAATCTACTTCAAGATGAAGATGAGAATCTAAGAGGCTCCTTATGGAGTTTGTTAGCCATTTGGGCAAGACACTGCTCTTGCCTGGACTGATGACCTGGACATGCAGGACCCGCAAAGAAGTGACTGCTGAAGTTGACTAAAGAAGGTGAGACAGTCTTTTGGGGTTCCTGCATCATGAAAGAGTCTGCCAGACATTCTGCAGGACACAGAATAAAAGCAACTGATGGACTTTATCATTACAAGGCAGAACAGATCTTCAAATTTCCTGCTTCAAAATGCTAGTTGGGGAGGAAACAGTTTATTTGGCTTACACCACATCACTGATGATCATCAAAGGAAGTCAGAATAGAAAGTAAAACAGGGCAAGAACCTGTAGGCAGAAGCTGTTGCACAACACCCCTTGGAAGGGTGCTGCTTACTGGCTGATTCCCTTGACTTGCTCAGCATGCTTTCCTACGGAATTCAGGAATACTAGCCTACGGGATGACCCACCAACAGCAGTCTGGGCTGTCACCCATCAGCCAATTATGAAAATGCCTTACAGCTGTATCTCATTATCTCATGGAGGTATTTTCTCAGTTGAGGTTCCCTTCTTTCAAATAACTAGTTTGTACATCATATTGACATAAGACAATCCAGCACACTTTTCTTCTTTGGTGTTCATTTACGTCATATTTAAAATATTGGTTTCTGTGTTTTACTGTAAATGATAACCAAATAATACATTTGAATTGATATATATATTATTTTTTGCTATGGAAAATCAAACAAACAGGATATAAAAGAAACTATACATGAGTATATATTGAATGTGTTAAGCTCATCATGTGAGTGCTACTAGCATGTGCTGTGTATTGTGCTGGAGTCAATTTTCTATCTCTGCTTCCATTACTTGAGTGTCATGTCATCTGCTGCCTAGTTATTATTGGTCATGAGAGAAATTACATAAGGATTGGTTTGCTCCTTTGGCTGTCTTTTAGCACTGACAGGGGAATATAGTTCTTTTTAATAAAACAATTGCTCCTGAAATAAATCCATTTAATTCATTACCACATGTGGTTATGTTTCTAGGCTTTCACTTTTAGAGAAAGAAGATACAGAAATATATGTTAAGTTAAATGAATTAACTGGTGTCATGGTGTTCTTGGACTTGAAAATAGAAACCATTGTGTATATCACTGTGTGCAGCGGTTGACTTGAGAGTAAGTTCTGACATACACCTTCAGACTTGTACAAAGGAAGAAGAGAGTTACTCAACAAAAAAAAAAGGTGATAGCTCGTGTCAGGATATACAGACAACATGACACGTATCACAGGCAAAGCTATTCCCACTGGACAGAACAACTATCCACCAGCAATGTCATAAAATAAAACAGCAATATTATCTGAGATATTAAATGCACTTTTGGCATATTATCTAAAATTCTCATCGATCTTTTAAATATTATATTATTTAATTCTATAAGTAGTTACTAGGGACTATTTCTTATTATTATATGTCATATATGATGAAACACCATTACCAAAAGCAACTAGGAGAGTATCTTACTTAAGGTTTTTATTGCTGTGAAGAGACACCATCACCATATCAATTCTTATGAAGCAAAATATTTAATTGAGGTGATGATATACAGTTTCAGGTTTAGTTCATTATCATCATTGCAGGGAGGATGGTGGCATACAAGCAGATGTGGTGCTGGAAAAGGAGCTGTTATGTTGAAATGCAGGCAACAGGAGGTAGAGTGTCTCACTGAGCATAACTCCGGCAAATATAAGACATCAAAGCTCGCCCTCACAGTGACATACTTCTGCAAGCCCATATCTACTCCAGCTAAGTCACACCTCATAAAAGTGCCACTCTCTATGAGCTTATGGGGGCCAGTTACATTCAAACCACCACAGAGATGAAAGAGTTTATTTGGCTTAAACTTCCACATTAGTATTTATCACTGAAGGGAGTCTAGACATAAACTCAAATAGGGCAGGAACCTGGAGTCAGTAGCCAATTCAGAGGCTGTGATGGAGAGTTGTTTACTGGCTTGCGTAAGAGCCTACAAATGCTGCCAAAATCTCTATTATTTATGGCTCTCTAAAAAGGCAAATATTATGAAATTTATCAGAATGGCTAATAATCTGTGGTCTCGTTAGTCCAACAACTATCTATCTAGCTATAACAGTCTATCCCTGTAAGGTACAGGAATCCAGTAGTTGTTCAGTCCATGTAGCTGTATGAAACAGCTGATTTTCAGTGTATGCCAGAATATCAAAGAAATAGACACAAATGCCAGTGAAGGATGAACTTGGCAGTGAGAGCAAGAGCAAGCAGGAAAAGAGTGTACTTTTTTTTTTCCCACTACTTTTATATAGACTGGGAGTAGAAGATATGCCCAGATAAAGGTGGATCTTCTCTACTCAGAGGTTCCAGATCAGAAGCGGTTCTTTCCACTATAGAAGTGGGAGGACCTTGGACTTCCCTCAGGGCAGGGAAACTGGACTGCTCTTCATTCTCGAGAGGGAGGGGGAATAGAGTGGGGGGGAGGGGAAAAGGCTGGGGAGTGGGGGGAGGGGGCTATGTGTGCGAGGAGGGGTAGGGAAATGGGAAACGGGGAGGAGGCGGAATTTTTTTTTTTTTTGCAACAACTAAAAAAAATAAATAAATAAACCAAAAAAAAAAAAAAAAAGAAAAAAAAGAAAAATCTCTTACGGGTATGTCCAGACATTTAGGCTCTCGTTAATTCCAGATGTAGTTAGTTCACATTGGAAGCCACGTTGATATCTGTGGGCTATGCTATGCTGTGCTGCTTCTGGGAACCATGCTGGTGTGTGTGACTTGTGATGCCCCCTGAGAGTTGACACTGGGGTTGGCATTCTTTTGGTTAGTCATTCCTTTCATCATGGATAAGTCTGGAATTTTTAGTACTTCTAAAACTTTAGTGCAAACATAAATAAAACTTTTATGCATTTATAAAATTTAAGTTTTCATTAGAGTTTTGAAAGAGTGGAAAGCATCATGTAACAATCTCAGCATTGTAAAACCCTTGCACTATTTACTACATCATCTCTTCTTTCTCTTTTGGTTGAAAATAAGGTGGTTTTGCAAAGGTAAATGTCTCTTTAAATATTAAAAAGACAATACATATTTACAGGAACATTAAAATGAACTGTGCCTTGTATAATAGTTTATTAATAAACTCTCCAGAGAGAAGATGCAACAAAACATAAATTACTTTCCTTCTGTGTATCTTATTTTTTATTTTTTAGCATTTATTAGGCAAAATCAAAGATGCACAGTGCATTGTAGAATGAATGAAAGATAAAATAATAATAGAATGATATTTTGGTCCTAAACGGACCAAATTCAAAGAATACATCTATGGAACACTTCTTTGGCTGAAGCTTGCATGAAGATAATAGGAAGAAGTGCTTGTTGGAGAAAGTCCTATATTATAATTGATACATTTTATGATATAACTCTCATTTTTCAAGGTTATAAGGGCAAATCAGGATCTAGAAAGATGACTCAGCAATTAAGAGTTGCAAGTGGTAGTTCACAATCACCTGTAACTCCATCCTCTTATATTCTCTTCTGACTTCTGTGGGCTTTTCCACACAGGTAGTGCACATAAATACGTGCAGGCATACACATGCATAAAAAACATTAAATAATAATATATTTTCAAAAGGCATGTCAGTCCAAATTGATAGTTTCAGTAAGAGCAAACCCTTTTTAATTTTGTCTGATTTCTATATTATCAAGGTACAGTTGTTACTTGTGAAGGAGGCAGAAATTCTTCAGTGGTGGGACAAAATGGAGCCATATATCTCCTTAGAACATAGGGATTCATAAGGACTTTGACCTGACTCTAACCTGAAGGGAATAACCATAGGGAAGAAAAAACTGTGAATAAATAATCCCAGAACAGCAAATCCAAATAGGAGAAACAGGAATATACACAACCCCATTACCACCACAAAAGCAAAATAATTGGAGTCAACAAACATAGCTCTTTTATCTCTCTCAACATCATGGATCCAATACTTAAAGGATACAGAAAAACAGAATGGATTGAAAAAAATCATGTTTTTGTTGCATCCAAGAAAACACACCTTAGCATCAAGGATAGACAACATCCCCATTAAAAGGATGGAAAAGGTAATATAAGAAAATAGAACTATAAAGCTCTTTTGTGTAGTCATTTTAATGTCTGACCAAAATAGGCATCAAACAAAAACTATTTAGAATGGATAGAGAGGGACACTTGATACACATTAAAAAAATCCATCAAAGACAATACAATTTTAATAGCTATGCACAAAAATAATGGCACCCCAGTTCAACAACAACAACAAAAAAACACTATTACAGCTTAAATCACATATTGACACCCACACACTGATAGAGAATTTAATACCCTACTCTTGCCAATAGACAGGTTATCCAAAGATAAACAAAAAAGAGAAATCCTAGATATAATTGACATCATAAACAAAATGAATTTAACAAATGTTTACATAAACTTTCACCCAAATTAAAGAATATACATTCTTTGTAGCACCTCCTAAAATTTCTCCAAAACTGAAATATGATCACATATTTGGAAACAAAGCAATATCCACAGGAACAAGAAAATTGAAATAGCACCCTGCATTCTATTTAACCAACACAATTAAACTTGTTGTCAATAACAGAAATCTTAAAACATATGGAAACTGAAAATAATTCTACTGAATAAAAAGTACATCAAGACAGAAATTACAAAAGATTTTAGTGTAAATTAATACAAAATCTACCAAGCTTATGAGACATAATGAAGGCAGTTACGAGGCAAGTTCATAGCACTAAGTGCCTATACTAAAGAAATTAGGAAGACGTCATGCTAGTGAATTAACAGTATAACCGAAAAGCTCTAGAATGAAAAGAAGCAACACTTAAAATGAATAGATCACAAAATGTAATCAAACTTAGGGTTAAAAATCAGTAAAAAAGAAACACACACACAAAAACAAAGTACAAAGGAACAATGAAACAAGGAGTTGGTTTTTTGAAAAAAAAAATAAGATTTACAAACCTTTATCCAAGTTAACTAAAAAGTAGAGAGAGAATATCCAAATTATGGAAGCTAGAGAAGATAGGGAGAAAACAACAAACACCAAGGAAAGTCAAAGCAGCATAAAGGCATTAAAATCCTGTACTCCACCAAATTTGAAAATCTAAAAGAAATACATAATTTTGTTGAAAGGTACCACTTACCAATGTCAAATCAAGAGCAGATCAATAATTTAAACAGATTCTTTAAGCCTCAGTGAAAAATAAGCCTTTATTAAAAGTCTTGCAATCAAAGAAAAGCCCATGGCCAGAGGGTTTTAGTACAGAACTCTACCAGAATCTCAAAGAGTTAAATGTCAATACTCCTCAAATTGAACTGTAAAGTAGAAACAAAAGGAACATTACCTAATTAATTATATGAGAGCATAGTTATACTACAGAGTTCTAGTAATAAAAAACACGTTATTGGCACAAATATAGACTTATTGATTAATAGATTACTGAAAACCTAGACATAAATGCACACATAATTGAGTGAGCACCAGCTATTTAATTTTCAAAAAGCCAGATACACATTGGAAAAATGCAGCATCTTCAATAAATTGTGTTGCTTAAACTGCCTGATTGCATGTAGAAGGATTCAAATAGATCCATACTTACAACCCTGCACAATTCTCACCTGTAAATTTCTGCTAAAATTCCCTTATTGTTTTTCCTGTCAGTTTTGAAAATGTTTTGGTTTGGTTTTTATTAATTATTGTTGCTTAGATACAAGGTTATGGCGTGAGTTTCAGGTATTTTTTGTTTATTAATGTACTAATTACTTGCTAGATGTTTGCCTCTTAGTACTTATTTTGTCACTTCATAATAAGCAGGACTAGATTTTATTTTCTCTCATATCATTAAAAATTTCTTATTTTCTCCCTTGTTTCAGTGATTGTCCACATGTAAGTAGTTTAATTCATATATATATACATATATATATATATGTATATATATATATAAATTGCAAAGTTTCTGTTTACAATGTTTAGTTTTATTGTATGTAAGTAAGAAAGACTCTCAATATGATTTCAGTTTTCAAAAGTATTGAAGCCTTTTGGATATGCAAATTATCTACCTTATAAAATATTGTATGTGCTGCTGAGAAAAAATGAATTTAATGTGTAAGGAGTGGAACAGTCTTTAGATGATTGCTTCATTTAGTTGATTTAGTGAACAGTTGAATTATTTTGTTTCTCTGCCTAATGACAATGACTATCTGCATCAATGTTGCTGTAATCACATCAAATAAATCATAGTACTGTGTAAGTAGAAATGTAGCTGTCTTCAAAGGGGGTAGAGATTATCTAAGAAGGAAAGTCAGAAATACCTTAAAGCAACCTTTTACAAATAAAACAAAATTAAATGGAAAATCATCAAGTATTGTTAGATATTAACAAGCCAATTCCTATCTGTTAACTTTAAAAAGCACTTAGTAGATTTTTATATATTTATATATAATATTATATATTATTACATACCTCTTATGAAATATAAGAAATGTGTGTGGGCAAACATTTTAAGAGCTGGTAGTGCTTATTTTTGCAGTATTGACATTAATATTAATTTTTATTCTTAGTCTTTTTTTATCATATCCTCTCTCTTTGAAGCTTTAGGAATTTAAGAGATTTTAAATACATT
Source organism: Microtus obscurus (assembly GCA_963919715.1). NCBI lineage: Eukaryota > Metazoa > Chordata > Mammalia > Rodentia > Cricetidae > Microtus > Microtus obscurus. The sequence goes on along the minus strand of CAWTZC010000170.1, from coordinate 10,412,606 downwards.
TTTTTCTAAAATCGGCATATTAGGAATACTCTTAATTTGGTAGAAGCATTTGCTTTTGTTGTCTGAAAGAAACCTAAGATTTTTCTGAGCTTTGATAGAAAACGAAAGTATTGATTTAATCAAGGTTCTGACCTAGGCTAGCTTGATATATTATGCTGAGGAAGTTTATATAAAGAACTTATTTGTTCAGAGTCCACAGCTACTAAATCATAAGATTTCAAGAATTTGGTATTTTTTTAGCAAACTTCAAATACAGACCTATTTCACCCCTCTTAAAAAGTAAAGGATCTCTAAAGATCCTTTATTAGTTTGAAATCATGTTTGCTATATGAATAATTAAGTCATGTAATTTAAAAAACCTGTAATTTCTTAATTTATCTCCAGTTGATATCTTCTAAGTTATGAAAATCTAGAATATATGTTCTATCTTTTCTAAAATATCTTGTTCTATCTTGTCTGTTTATAGGGAAATATAGAAACACTGCTTCTAAAAATTCCTGTTATATTCCTAATTCCTAAAGTCAATGATTTGTGCTAATATCATATCTCAAATAATAAAACATGTCCTATGTTTCAAAAAAAGTAAAGGATCCTTGACTTATTCATGACCTAATAAATCAGCAGAATAATAGGTTTTTCATGATGAAATTTATTCTTAAGAATAAATTTGAGTCAATGTAATGATATGAGTTATTTTCCACTTTATTCCAAAATAGTGCAAACTGAAGTGGTTCATGTGATTGAAAAAAGAAAAGAAAAAAAAAACTTCAGTAAATTTAATTAGAGTCATTCATTCTTTTTCATTTTCTTTTAATACAAGTATTTGTCTTATTAAATAGCGTAATAAGAATATAAATGTCAATAAGGAAATGAAACCATGGCCAAGCAGATAATGGAGAAATTTATCTGCAGCTGGAAAATGAGCTCTGGGTCAGAAATTAATGGTTTATAAGTATTCCCTGGACAATTGTTTCAAATTATGTTACCACAGTAGGCAAGTAGTTTCAGGCTTGATTTTGTAAAATTATTTGAAAAATGGAAATTAAAGACAAACACCTTCAATTTTTCTCCATTTCTCTAGGCAATATAAAACCAGGTAACAGAGAATAGTAGAATATGAAAGTATTAAGGGAGGAACAAAAGGAAAGGCTAGAACAGGGAGGGAGAGAGAGAGAGAGAGAGAGAGAGAGAGAGAGAGAGAGAGAGAGAGAGAGAGAATGAGAATCACTTCGTGTGTATGTCTAGCAAATACTAATGGCCTTTGAAAATGGAAGTCTACTACTATGGAAGCTTTCTAAATTAAACATAATAAAAGATGTTTAAGCAGATTTATTCTCTAATGGTAGGGTATTGTTGCATCCTCTAGTCTTCCTGGGTGATCAAATTAAAGCCCAATGCCTAGCATGGGTAAACTCTTTCCAAGTTCCTGGTCATTGAGGTCCCAACCATTAATAGTTACTGCTGTTGCTCTTGGTTTTCCACCAGAATATTTGGTCAGGCCCTAATTGTTGGAGGTACTACATAACTGCAAACTTGAGTAACAAGCCATGAAGAAGTCAAGCTGATACTGATCTAGAAGTTTCATCAGTAGCTTTTCTAGTGTTTGATAGTGATATTTTTGCTACTGGAGGAGACACATTTTCAACAATCATTTCCATATGTAAAGGTGACATGCCACAAGTATGACTACCTGGGCAAGACATGCCTACTATATAGTAGTGCCATGAATGTTATGGAAATAACCAACCATTTTTTGATTAGATTCATCCACCAATGTATGGAAAGCTACCGTAATATCTCTTATGAAATTTTAAGGCCTGAAGATTGTTCCCATACTAACACTTCTCCTACCTACATTAGCTAAACTTTCCTCTTTAACAATACTACAAACCCTGCCTCTTTTTTTTGTATTGTTTGTATTAAACCTAACTTATTATTCAGCTCTATATAACAACCCTGCCTCTCTGTTCAACTTGCTGACCTTCCAGGGTGCTGAAACTTTTTCTCTTGTGAGCCTAGGCCACATGATACCAGCTTTCTGTCCCAGTGTCCATCTGTTTCCTTCCTTCATTCCTTCACTGTACAAGTCAGGAATTTTTAACTCAATAAAAATTAAAGTTCCTAATGATCAAACAAAACAAACAAAAGAATATACCTTTTCAACTGTATAATCTATCTGACAATGAATACTGGATCCACAGTGAAGTGCTGAATGTTAATTCAAATCCTTTTAAGTTGATTCCAGAGTGAAGAAGCATAGATTGAAGAAAGGTCATAAATTTTAGGCTTTACTAAAAGTCAAAAAGACTATAAAAAGAGCTCATTAGTTAAGACACCTGCTCTTGCAGAGCACTGGGGTTGAGTTAACAGCACCAACAGCAGTTGATGTGGAGGCTGCTTTATATGCTGTGGGTATGTTTTACTACCATTGGTTCATTAAAAAAAATGGTTTGACCTACTGTGGGACAGAATATAGCTAAACAGAAAATCCAAGCAGAGAGAGAGGGAGAAAGAAGGCAGAATCAGAGGGATATAAGCAGCCTCCAGAGGAGTAAGGTATCAGTGTATGACCAGTAAATCACAGGGCACATGGCAATAAAGAGATTAACTCATTTCTAATAATCTCAGCAATTATAATTAATATTAAGACTCATAAAGATTATTTAAGAAGTAGCTTTGAAGAACTTTGGGCAGCAGAGAATGAGTCCAGCGGAACTAGGAAGACAGAGAAAAGCTTATAACTACACTGGGTGACTCACAGCCATGAGTATCTTCAGTTCCAGGGATCCAAGTATCCTATATTCTCCTTGGGTACTTACATGCAAATTGTGATTATAACTTATTCAAGTACACATATAAATAAAATTAAGAAATAAATACTTTTTAAAAAGTGACTAAAGTAGACAATATAGAGGGCATATTTTTCAGTTTCTTTTTCTTCTTCTTTTTAAATTTTTCTCAGGAACAACAGTCATTTTGCCAAATTGATCACAGGATGCAAGAACAGGATAGAGGAATGCTGGATGGAGTAAAAATGAAAAAAATATGATGTATTGTGGGAAAGGGAAGAGTAAAGGGGAAGGGAAAGAGGAGGAAAGGTAGGCAGATAAGAGGATGGATGGAACTTTAAGTACCATAATTTTGAGTACTTTACTGATGACATGAGAAAATAAATTTAAGAACTTAAGAAGGCATTCTATAAATGGATATATGAGTATTCAAAATATGTACAATACACTGAAAAATTTTTATTTAAAAACATGCAAATTTGTGAAGCATTCCATATTATTAACAATTATATGACAAAAAAACCCATACCAACTACTCAAACATACTGAAAAGAAAGAAATAATTTAATGACTTAATGAGTCGAGTTGGTAATGAAGTTAGATAAATTTCTCAAGTATTTAAGAAGATATTTGTTGATAGTGACTGTGTTTTGTTTTTTTTTTTCGGTCACCATGACCCAAATAATCACATAGAAACTATATTCATTACAACACTGTTTGGCCAATGGTTCAGGCGTATTTCCAGTTAGCTCTTATATAATAAATTAACCAATTTCTATTAATTTGTTATTTCTGTGAGGCTGTTGCTTACCTGTAAGGTTCTGGAGTCTTTCTCTTTTGGTAGCTACATGGTGTCTCCCTGACTCTACCTTTTTCCTGCTTTCAGTTTAATTTTCTCACTTACCTCTATTCTGCCCTGCCATAGGCCAAAGTAGCTTCTTTGTTAAGTAATGGCAATAAATATTTTCACAGCATACAGAGAAGAATCCCACATCATCCCTCCTTTTATTTCTAAATAAAAAGGAAGGCTTTAACTTTAACATAGTAAAATTATATATAACCCACCCATTTCCCCCTCTCTCTCCTTAGAAAACAACCATGCACCTAAATTTCTAAAATCATGATAAAATAAAACAAAAAAACAACCTAACTAGAGTAGGACTACAAGCAAAAACAACAGCATAAAGCCAAACAAACAGAAGAAAAAGAGCCAAAGAAAAGGTATAAGAAACACATTTACACAACAAATTTTTCAACTCTTTTGCCTGATTTCAAAGTCACTTAAAAATTTTTAGAAGTTGTCCTATAAACAATCCATTTCCATGTACCAAAAATCCATCAGCTGTAATTCATCAAAAGGGGGAATTTTGGTCATGTAAGTGAAGAGTTTTATTGTTAGGAAATGTTCTACATCATGAGACTTTTGAAGCAGAAAAGTCATAAGGTAGTTCATCCAAATGGATCCAGGCAGAACACGAGGCTGGATTCCCACAGTATACACACTTCTCTCAGCATTGCTGTAAATGTAGAAGTGAACATAAAGTTTGTTGTCAGGGTGGTTTGAATAGGAACGTTATCTGAAATTACCTGAAGTACTGATTCAATAAATGCAAAGGGCATAAAACAAAGTTGAATCTTTCTTCACAATGATTTTTTTTTTATTTATTAAAGATTTCTGTCTCTTCCCCACCGCCGCGTCCCCTTCCCTCCCCCTCCCCCCAATCAAATCCCCCTTCCTCGTCTGCCCAAAGAGCAATCAGGGTTCCCTGCCCTGTGGGAAGTCCAAGGACCACCCACCTCTATCCAGGTCTAGTAAGGTGAGCATCCAAACTGCCTAGGCTCCCACAAAGCCAATAGGTGCAGTAGGATCAAAAACCCATTGCCATTGTTCTTGAGGTCTCAGTAGTCCTCATTGTCCACTATGTTCAGCGAGACCAGTTTTATCCCAGGCTTTTTCAGACTCAGGCCAGTTGGCCTTGGTGAGTTCCCCGTAGAAAATCCCCATTGTCTCAGTGTGTGGGTGCACCCCTCGTGGTCCTGAGCTCCCTGCTTGTGCTCTCTCTCCTTCCGCTCCTGACTTGGACCTTGAGATTTCAGTCCGGTGCTCCAATGTGGGTCTCTGTCTCCTTTCATCGCCTGATGAAGGTTAATATTCAGGAGGATGCCTATATGTTTTTCTTTGGGTTCTCCTTCTTATTTGGCTTCTCTAAGAACCCGAATTATAGGCTCAATGTCCTTTATTTATGGCTAGAAACCAAATATGAGTGAGTACATCCCATATTCCTCTTTTTGGGTCTGGCTTACCTCACTCAGGATAGTGTTTTCAATTTCCATCCATTTCACTGAGCTGAACAGAGATCTCTCAACAGAAGAAGTTCAAATGGCCAAAAGACACCTAAAGTCATGCTCAACTTCCTTAGCGATCAGGGAAATGCAAATCAAGAAAACTTTAAGATACCATCTTACACCTGTCAGAATGGTTAAAATCAAAAACACCAATGATAGCCTTTCATGGAGAGGTTGTGGAGAAAGGGGTACACTCATCCATTGCTGGTGGGAATGCAAACTTGTGCAACCACTCTGGAAAGCAGTGTGGAGGTTTCTTAGGAAATTCGGGATCAACCTACCCATGGACCCAGCAATACCACTCTTGGGAATATACCCAAGAGAGGCCGAATCATACAACAAAAGTATATGCTCTACTATGTTCATAGCAGCATTGTTTGTAATAGCCAGAACCTGGAAACAACCTAGATGCCCTTCAATTGAAGAATGGATGAAGAAAGTATGGAATATATACATATTAGAGTACTACTCAGCAGTAAAAAACAAGGACTTCTTGAAGTTTGCAGGCAAATGGATGGAACTTCACAATGATTTTTTTTTTTTTTTTTTTTTTTTTGGTTTTTCGAGACAGGGTTTCTCTGCGGCTTTGGAGCCTATCCTGGAACTAGCTCTTGTAGACCAGGCTGGTCTTGAACTCACAGAGATCCGCCTGCCTCTGCCTCCCGAGTGCTGGGATTAAAGGCGTGCGCCACCAACGCCCGGCTTCACAATGATTTTTAAAGAACATCTTAAATTGATTTTTTAAAGTCCAGTTCAATTTGATCATGTGGTTTACATGAAGACAATCAAATGGTGGTTCCACCCATTAATTCTTTTCAGGAAACTTTCTTGAAACAAAACAGAATAAAAGAACACCCTTTTTTTTCTGCTTTTAAACAAATTTTAATTTTGTTAAATCTTGCTTATCTGTGTTTGTTAGTGAGGCAAATGCATAAGAAAACAGGTGCCTGTAGAGGCTCAAGGTATTGGATGCCCCTGAATTGGAAGTATGGGCTGTCGTGAACAGTCAGTCCCTAAAACAACAGTATGTGTTCTTATCTGCTAAGCCAACTCTCCAGTTACCACTTCTTTCTTATTACTCTAAATTATGCTTCCTTTTTGTTTCTTTTAATGCTTGTTCATATTAGCGTGCATGGGTAGCTATGTATCACATGCCTGCCTGTTGCCTGGGGAAGCCCTAGGAAAATACGGATTTTCAAATGGTTGTAAGCAGCCCTATGGGTGCTGGGAATCTAACCTGGTCCTCTGTCAGAGCACCTAGTGTTCCTGACTACAGAGTCTTCTCTCCAGCCCCGCTGTTTAATTTTTAATGAACTACATTTAGAGAAGGACCATTAGGTCCTCCAATGTAAACAAATTAATATTCTTGTCCTTTAGGCTATGTTTTTCATATTCAACTAAATTAAGAATGTAGTGTTGATAAAGTTTGGAAAACAGTAGTAATAAATAGCTATGAATAATTCATTTAGTTCAAAACATACAAATCAGATGTTAATGGGCTAAAGCTGTTTACTAAGGAATTCTGGTGGAGTCAAAGCTTATTTTCTGATAAAAAGTTATGCAAAATGTTTCAATTTTGTGCAACTGATGCATACATTTTAGAGCAGTACACAGAAGTTTTCGGCTTCTAGGAGTGACATAGTGACAGGCGATAGATGTGATATCTCAAAAGTGTCAGAAAATAGTGTACTCGACTAAATATATGGGACAACTCTGTTTAGGCAATGCAACTTAGACAAAAATAACAATTATTTTAAAAACATCAGAATTTGTGACCCATGAGAATTATTTTAACCTCCTCATGGACTTACATGTCTGAGGTAGGGAGATAAGAAGGCAGATTAACGTGAAAGAATTGCTGGAAGTGACAATGCAGAGAAGATCAGGACAGTGTTTAGAAATCATGGGAGAACTCACCACAATCACTACTCTGAAGGCTGTATTGCAAGTGTGCAGGTAAAACAATCTAAGATGTATAATGCATCTTGCCTGCTGGGCTATGAAATGAAGGATGCATTATAAAGTCACTGGTGTACATGTTTGGCAGAAGTGACATGTCCTCTCTGAATTGTCAGCACATTAAATTAAGCATCCAGATGTAGGTGAGCCTAACAGTATGGTGCAAAAGTAAAAACAATGGCCACCTCTAATAAAAGAGCCCTGAACCGTGGCACCATTTCTATAACAAAGATTAAAGCCAAGCAGGAAGAGAAAAGCATTCCTTGGTAATGAAACCACTAGTTTAATCAACTAGACAGATTAAGAAGACATTATCCAGACACTTTTAAATGCATCACCACAAAACAAAGATTGAATAACAATTGAAACTCATAACCATGGATCAAAGCAGTTGTCAGAGTAGGTTAGGAGATTCTTCAAATGTTTAAATTAGGAGACCCTGATTTGAAAGCAAATTTATCATATCAGAAAATGTCTGATATACTTTGCCCAGCATGATGATTTCCAATTTTATATAGTTTTATTTCTCATTAATGACATATTTTTTTATTTCTCAAAAGTGAATACAACTCAAGTACGAATTATTAACATATTTTCTTTATCTTTTCTTTTTGTCATTTGGTATATAGGCTGACCAGTATAGAATACACCACAAAACCAAAACTAGAATATTACCTGAAATCATATTCAGCTACATCAATAATAACTGTATAGAGAAGGAGATCTAAATCATTCAGGAAGACACAGTATTCATAACTGATAATACATTTATTTAAAATTGTGTTAAATATGTCAATATTGTATACATTTATCATCTTCTTTCCTTCGGAATATGATCAACCACACAGATAATTTTTTAAAACCACTACATTCTTCTAATAGTTTAATTGAAGAGGAAATAAATACTTCATGAATCAAATCAAAGGCAATGATACGTGCAGCATGATTCCCTGTGGGTGGGCTGGTATAATACTGACATGTGGGGCCCACTACTAAGTGGGTGATACTTGAATTTACTCTTCACGTAGGAAACCAAGGGGGAGTTTGGTGATGTGAAAATGTTTTCAATGATCGCAAATACTCTATCAGAACTGCTTTCTTCTTTACTGTGTCTAGTACAGACTGGAATGCTGGGCCGTTCTAAACTTCCCTTTTACCATCCCACCCAATGGCTTCATGAGAGCATTTGTTACAGTATATCCTTTTGTTTCTATTTATCATTACGCTGCTTGTAAATCATCACTAATATCATCACACTTTTGCCTCCAGTAATTATCCACCTGTGATTGTCACTCCTTGCCCACACTGTTATCTAAAGAACTCACTCTCAGGCAATAGTCCCAGACAGGCTGTCTGGTACCATGTTAGGAAAATTTTATTCAAGAAAAAAAAAAAACAGTTGTGCACTGTAACATTTTCCTTGAGAAGATGAAAGAAATGATGAGCTAATTTTAAAGTAAGCAGTATATGCTATTGAATAATATATTCAATATCAAACAATGTTCGATGAGTATTTTCTGCCTATAGAAACTGCACACTTTGCAATGATTGTTCATGGCATGTACTCAGAGAAATATGCTTCTGTGGAAACATTCACACACACTAGAAGAATATATCTATTTTCCAAGTTACTTGTTCCATATATATACAATTTTGAAGATTTTTTGAGGAGGAGCAAGGATTCAAGACAGGTTTTCTTGGTGTAACAGTCCTGGCTCTTCTGGGACCTGCTTTGAAAACCAGACTGGCCTCAAACTCAGAGATTCACCTTCCTCTGCCTCATGAATGCTGGGGTTGGGGTGGATAAAGGGGGAGAGTACTGGAAAGAGATGACTAGAAAGGGGCAATCAGGTTTTAGTGCCATGTAGATACCTGATACAAGGAAAACTCCCACGGCGGTCAGGATGCCAGCTAAGATTCCTAGCAATAGTGGATTAAAAGCCCGAATTGGCCATCTCCTGTGATCAGATTGCTGATTACAATTGTCACCAGAGAGCCTTCACCCAGTAACTGACTGAAACATATGCAGAGACCCACAGTCAAACCTTAGGCCAAGTTTGGTAAATACTGCTGAAGGAAGGTTTGTAGGAGTTAGAGGGGTCAAAGGCGTCTCAAGATAACCCACAGAATCCACTAACGTGGCTCATAGGAACTCAAAGAGCCTGAACTAGCAACTAACGAGCAGACATGGAACCAACCCAGGATCTCTACATATATGTGACAGTTGTGTAGCCTGGTCTGATCTGAGACTTTTGACAATGGGAGCATGGGCTGACCCTATGCTCTGGATGGCTCTTGGGAAAGTTTTCCTTATACTGGATTGCCTTGCTCAGCCTTAATGCAAGGTGAAGTGTTCAGTCTTACTGTAACTTGATATGCTATGATAGGTTGATGCCCAAGGGAGACCTGTCCCTTTCACACAGAAATAGAGGAGAGGTGGATTTAGGGAGTGGGAGAGGTGGAGGGAGGGACTAGGTGAAAAGAAGGCAGAAGGAACTGTGCTTGGGATGTAAAATAAAAGAAATTTAAAAAAGAAAGAAATGGGCAAATTAATTCATACCTAAATTAATTAATTAAACTAGGAGCCTTATCATAAAACATATAATTATACTGAGTTTGCAATGTAAAAAACAGTGTTTAAAATAAATACGTCAAAAGCCTGAATTAATATTGAAATTCATGGTACAATTTGATTAACATTTTCTAAATTCTAACTTTTGAACTTGAATAAAACCATAACCTGCTATGCCACATTTATGAACAAGTGTGGTCCTAATTTAGGAGAAAATAGAATGAAACTTCTCATTTAATGCAAAGGTTTTCAAAATAATTCTTCCAGAATATCTATTTTGGGGCAGAATTGGATTATCAGCAGAGTTAGCAAGCAGAACTGCCATTTCCATTGATTTATTCACATCTAAAACAATGTATTTCTCTTTCTATGGGTTTTAGCTAAAAACAGTCACCTCTTTAAGCCATCTTCATTTTAATAATAAAATTATGAAAAGTTTCCTGAAGAAGATGGTAAATTGTGACAATTAGAATGCACAATACGATTTTTTTAATTTCTGCCAACTCAAAAAAAATTCAATGATGAAACAATTTAAGATTGAAATACAACTAAAGATAGAGTTAAACTTTAAAATATTATTAGTTGATGATCACTTGGGGTTATCTTCCCTCAGTAAGACATTTTTCCAGCTCTCAGCATTCCTTAGCTGCTTTGTGTAGCATGGTGGCCTCTTTGCTTTCCACCCATCCATAAAGTAGAGCCAACAGGGGTATATAGGGACAGCTGGAGCAAAGGATTTGCTTTCGTTATAATTGCAAACTATGAAAGAAATAATTTAAAATTTTAATTGTATTTTTATTACTTGATAAAATTTGTAAAGTATTACCAAAATTGATGTTTTTAGGCCTTAACTATTTTAGGGATATATTGAAAGGACTGAGAGTAAAAGAGAGGTCTAACTTAGCACTAAATGGGGTATACTAAATGCAAATACTAGGTATCAGTTTGTACCTGTGAAAACACATCAAAATGCAATACTTTACAACAGTCATTAGAGAACCATGCTTTCAGAATATTTCTTGTGGGGATATATTTATATTACCTTAGCTGTAACATTTTCTGAACAATGAACAAAGAATTGGGTTGAATTTTGTTTACTTATGGCATTGGAGAGATTTTTTTCCAAAATATTCTAAACACAAAACACTTGATCCATTTTTATCTGTATGTCTTTTTGAATAATTCTTTTTAAAACTATGTATAAACGTTTGAGTAAATAATATAATTACATCATTTCCCCCTTTCCTTTCTTTCCTCTGAAGCTCCCATATATACCTTTTTATTCTCTTTCAGATTCATGGCCTCTTTCTAATTAGTTGTTAATATTTAGTATATACAAGTTCATACTTATATAGTCCTCACTGTAACCTCAGTCTGCAAACTGTTACTGTCTGTATATTTTCAGTGCCGATGATTTAAAAAGAAACCCTTTGTCATTCTTGGCATATATAATATACTAACAGATATATATTTATTTCTAGTGGAAGAGAATGGGTTTTGGAGGAAATGAGAATAATGAGAGTTTTAAAATTGACATTTTATGTTAGTTTTCAAAGGTGTTTTCATCCTTTTTATTTGCTGTTATTGACTATTGTTTCACCTTGCCATATATTCATCCCTCAAAGTGAGACTAAAGTGATTCTCACTCCTCATTGTAGACAGTCTCGTGACAATCATGTGGGGTACAGGAAAGGATTCTATGCCCTGGAAAGCAGCTGAGGGGAAGCATGGAGTCCACTAAGCTATAAACAGTCTATGGCTCAACCCTGCTCCATGTGCGTGAGCATCAGAATGAACTGAAGAGCTGACTGTAGTTGTGTGAGAAAAGTGGGCCAGCAGCATAGACAACAACTGAAAAGCAGTGATTCTGATTTCCCGATAGATGCCCAGTAAAATTCTTACTGCATTGCCCACCCAAATTCCCATGTAAATATATCCTTCTTAGACATGAGAATGACAAAGTTTTCTATTTGATATTCATTCCTTTTACTACCCAAATGCCCCAATCAATATTTTTTCTTTTCATTTTTCCATGAATAAAGAATTCTATCTTTTTAACTAAAATGTTCTAAATTATTTAAATTCACTCTGTTTTCCTGCCTCTTCATCTCCATTTCCATCAGATCTTAGAACCGACCATCCTAGCTACAAAGGAACCTATAATACTTTCTAAATAATATACGACCCTGGAATGCACAGAATGTGATGCTTGACCCGCACTGTGAATGAGAGCTGCTGGGAAGAACTGTGGGGAAGTGGACTGTTGCAGGTCCACATGATTATCTTATCTCGAGGTACTTCCAGAAACCCAGAACAGGCATTCCTTGTCCACCTTTGTGCTGGAACTCGCATCTTGTGATTAATATACTAGAAACATTTTGAATCTCTTAACTTAGCAAACCACTATTTCCCACCAACCCCAAACCTAAGGATATCATTGGATAGAATCTTTGGCCTATAAAATGTTTCAGCTATCACACTGTAACTCCATCAGATGTGCATGCTAATGTATTTTAAATTTGCTTTGGTTCATTGTTCTCTTTGTTCTGTAAAACTATAAAAACCTCATAAAGCTGCTTTCACACTGAAGCACAGAAGAGAGTACTACCTGAATCCGTGTTCCTGGACGATGATCTCATATAATGGCCCCAGACTAAACTATCTCCTATTCCATTAGAACAAATAATAATTGAACAAGTATTTTTGACAATCAATTGAGATATGAAGACTAGATATTAGTTAGCTGGCATTGAATTCTAGGAAAATTTGGCATGCCATTAACATAACCAATACTTTATGAGATATGGTGGGTTCAGCATAATTGTGGCTTTATTCTAAATGAAGAACAAAGTGATTTATTGTGGGGAATATTTAGTGATTATATTTAATAATCCTTAATTACTCAAAACATATTTGTTTTGTGACTATGACATAAAGGCAAGCCTATGCAGGCACATGACATATGGCAGGAACTGCAGCAAATAAGATTCCTGCACCTAGAGAGAACCTTTTGGTTTGGAATTTACTAGAGTGTTACACAAGTAACCAAATTTTACATCTAAAATTTCCTTTTTTTTTTTTGATGGAGAAAGCAAATGATTCAAATGATTAGGTTGAGGGAAATAATTTACTGTTTAGAATCTCTCAGTAACACAGAAGGAAATCAACAGAAAACACCTTTAACTTTGCTCTCATTAAACTACTAGTTGCTAGGTTCTATGTTTTAAAGATCATGATACTGTGAAAAAAAAAAAACCTAATTGAAGAGGCAGATTAAATGTGTTCTTAGCTTGAAAGCAGAAGAAACTGACTCAACTCAACTCGGCAAAGTACAAACTTGTAATAAAAATTGAAGTGAGATTGCTGTGAGAGTTGGAAAGTTGAGGTAAGACGTTCCCATCAACGGAGCACTGGAGGTCTAAAAGGGAAAGTCATGATTTGAAGGGAAGTTCCCATCAACGGAGCACTGGAGGTCTAAAAGGGAAAGTCATGGTTTGAAGGGAAGTTCCCATCAATGGAGCACTGGAGGTCTAAAAGGGAAAGTCATGATTTGAAGGGAAGTTCCCATCAACGGAGCACTGGAGGTCTAAAAGGGAAAGTCATGGTTTGAAGGGAAGTTCCCATCAACGGAGCACTGGAGGTCTAAAAGGGAAAGTCATGATTTGAAGGGAAGTTCCCATCAACGGAGCACTGAAGGTCTAAAAGGGAAAGTCATGATTCGAAGGGAAGTTCCCATCAACGGAGCACTGGAGGTCTGAAAGGGAAAGTCATGATTTGAAGGGAAGTTCCCATCAACGGAGCACTGGAGGTCTAAAAGGGAAAGTCATGATTTGAAGGGAAGTTCCCATCAACGGAGCACTGGAGGTCTAAAAGGGAAAGTCATGATTCGAAGGTTTGGTCTGCCTGAATGTCACAACTGCTGTGAATGATATTCTGGTTTAGCTTTTGCTCTTGAATCAAAGTTTAACTTTGAGGTAGAGCATAAAATTGACTGAGATTGTTCTAATGCCTTTTTTTTTTTCCTTCTGAGCTTGGGGAAATCAGAATCCATTTTCTTTGAGCTTTTTATTTACGGTAAATATAACTGATATGCACATCCATGAAAAGAATACACAATGAGAAGCTGTTTCAAAAAGATAGGGTATTTCACCTTAGATTGTGGATATAGGTGGGCTGACATACAAGCCAGAAGATGGAATACGCATACAGGTAACAAGCCTAGCAAATGACAGAGTATACCTATAGGGTACAAAAACAGTCATTGAAGCATACCACATTGGCGACAAACCTTAGCAGATGGGGCAGAGACACAGAGAAAATTTCTAGCTGATTGAAATTTGTGGCGCACGCCTTTAATCCCAGCACTCGGGAGGCAGAGGCAGGCGGATCTCTGTGAGTTTGAGGCCAGCCTGATCTACAAGAGCTAGTTCCAGGACAGGACTCAAAAAAGCTATGGAGAAACCCTGTCTCGAAAAACCAAAAGAAAAAAAGAAAAAGAAAAAAAATGACATTTGCTACTTAACTCCCACTATCAGAATTGGTTATCCTTCATTGCTTTATGTAATTTAAGGTATAAAAAAACAATATATTTCTAGAAAATATAATGTGAAGCCAAAATTTAAGCATTTCAATTGAGTTTTGGTATCAAATGATGCATTTTTCAAATATACTCACTGAAATGAAAGCTGAGTCATCATTTTAAAAATATCTTGCTGTTTATGAAATTTAATTTTAAGAGACTTTAATGGGATCATTTGAAAAAAAAGTTAAAGGAAAGGGAAATAAGTGCATTTGGGTTAAATACATGCTACCATAGTACTGCAAGGTGAGATAAGATGAACGTTAACTAAATAAGAAGACGTGCCTTTCTTTATGCGCTGTTGGCTGAGGAGCAGCCAGTTCGCCTTCACAAGTCTCCAGCTGACAACAAAATGTGCATATATATTCATCAAATTAATGTTGGCTTACTAAACAACTCATTAAGATTGACGAAAATACTAAGACTTTAAGAAAAAGAAAAAGCTTTAAAAACAGAATTAATCATAAAAGAAGATCAGAAATAGCTACAGTTTGGTGTAGTGCCAAAATTTTAATGTAGATCTATATTTCAACATTAGTCAGAACAAGTCTGTCATTTTGCAACTTAAAGTTCAAGGAAAACAAAAGACAAAATCATAATTTGCAGTGAATATCTACTTAGTATTTAATAGCTTAGCTTATAGTCTATAAACTGATTAATTGTTTTGAGTTCATCAGTCCTCAAGCTAATCAGTTATTAATGTGAGAAGTTCCATCATGGGTACAGTGGCCAATATTTAGTGAAATTTTAACAAGAGATATAAGAACTAAATTAATTTCAATAGTATACTCACACAGATAAAAACATGCACATCTCTAGTTGAATATTCTATTACTTCATTGGACATAGTTTAAAATGTGTACGAATTATGTTGATTAGGTATAGAAACAATGTCAACATTAGTTTTTGATATTTGATCATTAAATTTAAATTCCAAACAGATTAATTTTCTAACTAATAAACACAATAAAAATCTGCACTATTAGTGTATTCCTATTCTGCAATGACAAATTATTCTAAACTGCTTTCAAAGTTCTTAGTTTCACCTTGGGCTCAAAGAAACGAACGCAGCAGCATGGAGCATGTCTGAGCCGCCACTAATCTCCTCTCTCGATTTCCTGACTTTACTCATGGGTATCCATTCCTTACTTTGCAGTAAATTTTCGACTTTAGCCCAAGATTGTCACAAATAGCAGCAATCTAAAAGGATCCATGTACTTATCAGTAACAGGAAAAGGATTAATATGAGTGCACGTAGCATGTCGCCAACCCAATTTCAAGTGAATTGTACACTATAAAGACATCGTTTTTCTCTGTGCACACATCTCAGATGGAAAGAAGAAATGTAACAAGAAATGAGAAATTCAGATTTTCTGCACTCACACATTGAAATGGGGTTAATTATCACACGAGTACGATCATTTCTCTTCTAATGGTAGCTCTTGTCAATGCCTGCCTGAATTAATGCCAAGGATTTCTTCAGTATGTGAAATAATTCCCATATATTCTAAACAGAAATGTGAACAATAAGTCCTGTAACCAAATATTTTATGCCTGCAAATACTAAAATGATTCCCCACTAATGTCTTTAAACTCTAAATGTAAACAAACTCCTAACTGACTTTAATATATGGAATTGAGAAGCTGCAAAATTTATTTTGACATATTCTTTACTTGACATTTGGTCAAATGAATATAATATTGTTTATATATAAAGTCAGCATGTTTCTTTTGAACAATATCAGTCTTTGAAACTGGCTTATGGGTCTTATAATTAATAAATGCAATGAACAATTATACTGAAGGCTGTAAACATGAATCTAAGTCAGTGGTAGGCCTTGATTACAAGTTAATGGTAAAAAAGTAAAACCAGAAGGGAGGGGGGAGAAAAATAAGAATAATGAGCCCTGCTAATATATACCTGGTAAATAGAGCAAATCTGGAAGCAGTAACTTTTCTACATCACTCAACTTCTAGAGCAGGGGTCTATGCCATGTGCTCATAATGCTCTCTGCGGCTCAGTCAGAAGTCAGTCACAGAGGAACTTCCCACATATGATGCCCAGAAGCCATCAATTTTATACAGATGGAAGTAGTTCCTGATCTCTTCTCCATTAACAACTTCAGTTATCCTTGAAACAAATTGCAGCATATTTTCTATCTTTCACTGTGTTGGACGTCTTTAAACTTTGGTTTGTTTGGTTTTACAAATCACTGGTATGTTTACTTGAAATGGTCAATTCAATTCTGTAATTACGCAAGGCTAATGGATTTCTTGGACTAAATCATTAGATAATTATAATAGTTAATGTGCTTCTGTTGCCAGCAACGAAAGCCGACTATTCGCTCTAAAAGAAGGCCCTTAACTGGAAGGGATTGAAAATGTTTATGTCATTAAAGAAACCTTTCAGAAAATAGGATTTAAAAAGGATTGAGGAGTGACAACTTGAAATACATGATGGATGGTCCATTCTCTAGGCTAGAGCAAAGGGAAGTATTTCTTTTGGATCCATTAAGATTCACCAAATAAATATTTTAGACTTCGATGTCCAGTTAGTGTCAATATCATTTTCAGTTTCGCTGTCAGCTCAAGAATATCAAAAGATGTCTGCCATTAACACTCCAGAGTACATTTAGGTCTGAATACCACAAGAATTTCATGCACTAGGAAATATCCATATTATTTTTCACTGTTCAAAGCTTATAATTTTTTTGGAAAATAATCACGTTTTGTTGTTTTAGCTTGTATGTTTTTACTTCTAGATTAGGTGTCTGCTCTCTGCAAAAAAGAATCAATCAGGAAAGAGCAAACCCTTGGCAGTTCATCCTATATATTAGATTCAGTAATCAAAATTAGACAGAAGTTTGTTCTTTCAAGTACACCCTTACATGAAACCTACTATGACAGCATTGTCTTAAAATATATTGTGTTTACACCAAAATATAAATAGATATCCTAGCAGGTAAGAATATTGTTAATAGTCAATCTCTATCTGAGTTTTGTTGTGACTTTTAATTCATTTCTTGTCTAAAAATAAGAAAAAGTCTACTGTGATATAACTTAAAAGCCTCCAAACGTTAGTGTCAGCTTTGTGTTGATGCCCTCAGTTCTCTGGAATCTTTACCGTAAAAAAGTAACAGAGGATTTGTAAAGAGTATCCCAGCTGCTGTCTGCATGAAAGTATCAAACTTGCTGAGAATGAAGCTGGGACCATTCACTCTGACACCGAGTAAGTGAAAAGTTAGTACCAAGCTTTCTTCATATTCATGCTCCACTAGACTTCAAAATTTTTGTCTGTACATAGACTTGGGTTGTGTGGTAAGTTTCATCTACAAAATATCTTGCTCTCATGTTTTATAGAAATTCATGCAAATCACAAAGAATAAATTGATACTTTAAGTACTATTAATCCTTCCTATATATTTGTAATAAACACCCAATTTTGTTCAAGTATTGAGTGAAATAGTTAGTTTAGGCTGTCACTGTTCATTTCCTCTTCGATATTTCCTATGCATATGTGTTTTGAGGGTATATGAGGCTCTAATTTCTCTCATTATACATCTGATGTAACCTCATCCTTCTCAGTCTCTGTCATATAATTCTCAATCATTATTGACATCATTTGAAATATGAACAGCCTAAAAATAAGAAATATGTTCATCTCATCTGCCTACTTTGCTTCAAATATAGGTAATCTCAGGTAAATTATGGATTTTTTTATAGCAGCCTGTAGACCCCCAAAATCTTACCTTCTGAGATGCATCTTGGAAGAATCTTCTTTTGACTAAAGGATGTACTGTAAATATGGCTATCACATTCACTATTATATCACCTGGGAAAAAATATCAGATGTCACTGAGATTCATGATACAATAATTCTAACTCAACCCAATATTGTGATGGGCCTAACATGACAAGACACAGGATTTAACATGGTGTATAGACATTCTTGAGCTATCATTAAAACTGAAGCAAATTGTCATCTGAATGAACTACCAGGAAATATTCCACATGTCATCCACAGATAAATAAGAATGGTATAATTGCAGAGAGAATTTTTTTCTTTTCTTTATTCTTTCTTTACCTAGTTATTTTTTTCAATACATCCTAACCTTAGTTTCTCCTCCCTCCACTCCTCTAAGTCCCACACCCCTATCTACTCTCTCTTTAATATCTACCCTCCTCATTCTCCCTTCAGAAAAGAGCAAGTCTCACAGGAAAATCTACCGAGCATTGTATAACAAGATAGAATAAAACTAGGCACAAACCGTCATATCAAGGATAGATGAGGCAAATGATTAGGAGGAAGAGAGTCCCAAGAGTCAGAGACACCCTTATTCTCACTGTTTATGGGTCCCACAAATCACCAAGCTAACTAACATGACATATATGCAGAGAATCTGGTGCATACCAATGCAGTCTCTGTGATTGACACTTAGGTCTCTGGGAGCCTGTATGAACCTTATTTAGTTAGGAAATGTCTGTTACCCTTATTTCCCTAGTGTCCTCCACCCTTCTGGCTCCTACAATCATTCCTAACCCTCTTACCCAGGATTTCCTGAGCACCAAAGGAATTGATCTGACAAAGATCTCCAATTTGGACTCTCTCTGCCTAGTGTTTGACTACGGGTTTCTGCATTTGCTCCCATCAGTTTCCAGAAGAAACTTCACAGAGAGATTTTTGATTCTCAGTTGATATTTAGATTTGATTTTGGTCTTTTAGTTGAAAAGATAATGGTGTTTTGAAATATATTTTAGATTTGGGATTTTAATCTAAAATGAAGCACAAGAATTTGGGAAAGACTGTATATGATTTATATTTTAGATTTGGGATTTTAATCTAAAATGAAGCACAAGAATTTGGGAAAGACTGTATATGATTTCCATCTGGGTGAGATATGAATTCTTCCAAAATGAGTCTCTCTCTCTCTTTCTCTCTCTCTCTCTCTCTCTCTCTCTCTCTCTCTCTCCTCTCTCTCTCTCTCTCCCTCACACACACACACACACACACACACACACACACACACAGAGAGAGAGAGAGAGAGAGAGAGAGAGAGAAAGAGAGAGAGAGAGAGAGAGAGAGAGAACTTGTGAACATGGTAAAATAAAATTCTTTCAGTAAGAAAACCTTATAATGAAACATTGAGAAAACTTTACTTGGAGATTAAATTTCTAATCTATTATCCTTGTAAGATATTATCAGTGTTGTAGGTGAACCTATCAGGTTAGATTTAAAAAGAGGAATATTCTTATGGCCTAAAAACAAGGAACTAAAGATGTTGAAGTTTCAGCTTGCTTAGGGAAAGAGGCTTTTTTTTTTCGAGAGAGAGGGTTTTTCTGTAGCTTTGGAGCCTGTCCTGGCACTAGTTCTTGTAGACCAGGCTGGCCGAGAACTCATAGAAATCCACCTGCCTCTGCCTCCCGAGTGCTGGGATTAAAGGCGTGCACCATCACTGCCTGGCGGAGGCATGTGGTTAAGATCTGAAAGATGTAGTGGAAGACAGTGACCCTGAGTGTAAACAAAGAGAAAAAAAAGGATATTTTCCTTTTAAATACAAGAAATCAAATTCTAATAATAGCCATATAAGTATGGAAATTGACCTTGGTCATCGAACATTCGTTATCACCTTGTTTTCAGCCTGGTAAATAGCTGAACAGACTATAGCCAACATGTCCTTAAACATTCTTTCTTTAGAAACTGTAATGTATGCAACAGTTTGAAACATGCAAAAGAATGTGGAGAAAGGGGAACACTCCTCCATTAATGGTGAGAATATAAACTTGTACAGCCACTTTGGAAATCAATGATTCAATCCCTCAGATCACAGAAAATTAGGAATCAATCTACCTCAAGACCCAGCAATACCATCTTTGGGCATATACCCCAAAGAGGCACACACACACACACACACACACACACACACATCACAAGGACATTTGCTCAACTATATTCATGGCAGCATTACTCATAATAGCTAGAACCTGGAAACAACCTAGATGCCCCTCAACTGAAGAATGGATAAAGAAAATTTAGTACATTTACACAATGGAGTACTACTCAGTGGTAAAAAATCAAGTCATCTTGAAATTTGCAGGCAAATGTACAGAACTAGAAAAAGCCATCTTGAGTGAGGTAACCCAGATCCAGAAAGACAAATATGTACTCATTCATAAGTGAATATCAACATAAAGCAAAGGAAATCAGCTTCCAATTCACAACCCCAGAGAAGCTAGAACCTGCCCCCCCCCAATACACACACCCAGAAACTGCTTCCATTAGTTATTGGATGAAGACTCTATGATATTTTATTATGTTCTTTGGTGCATCCTGTTCCTCTCCCTTTTCAGCGGTAATGTGCTATACTTTAGGTTTAAACCACTACTTAACAGGTAAGGTCTAAGGCCTTGTCTGCATGTTTTCTGCATCAAAAGTGTGTAATTGACTCTAGATTGGTTTTCTAAAGAGGGTTCCAAGCATCAATCACTTTTTTGTGTGTGTCAGCGAATGTACATAGGCATACTGTGAGTCAAATATTGCAAAGGGCATACCTCACATGAAGAAGCCACTTCTCTATCAGGACAGATAAGAGATTGCCTATTACCTGCCAGGACCTCTGTGTCATGAAGACTGACGGCTTTTGTGTTTACATATTGCTAATGTTTCCTCTGGAGGAGATGAATGCAAATGTTTCTTTTTATAACCATTCTGCCTACTTGACAGCCTCTCTCATTGCCAAATCAAAACTTAAGGTTTTTGTTTAAATATAATATTTTGATTGATTATTTGAGAATTTCATCCATGCAAATAATGTATTAAGATAATGTTCAGAAAAATTGACCTAGGCATAACTTTTAGACCTCTTAGACTAATTGTTGCTGATATTTAATTTTTTTGCATGTTCAAAAAACTGTATATAATTTGATGAATTTTGTTAAGTTCAGAATGTGTGTTTTTTTAAGGTATGTATAACGTCCTTTGATATTCATGAAAGAAAATTTCAACATAAGAAAAATTGAGTGAGTAAGGATGTCAGTGATTATTCCAAAAACTAATGAGGTTAGATATTAGATGATAGACAAAACGTGTACTTCCTGTGTCATAGAACACAAAATACATCTTCAAAACACTGCTCTCATGCAACAATAATATTAGCTGAGGTAATCTCTAAAATAGTTTTTGAGGTCTATCAAAATTTATTCTCTTTTAAAATTTATTTACTTACTTTATCATTTATTTTACATATTTACATACCAAATACTGTTTATCCCTCCCTCCTCTCCTTTGTTCCCTGTTTCCTCTCCCTGCCTCCTTTCTAGCCTCCTCCGTCTTCATTCAGAAAGGGACAGACCTCTTTGGGAGGCACATCAATTTGTGGCTGGGCAAACTCCTACCTCTGCACACACGTTGAGTGAGGAAACCCAACATTGGGATTTGGGTTCTTTGTGCTTTACCTTTATTTTTCTTCAAAAGAATTCATAATTCTTATGAATTTTTGCCTATTTGACTGTTGTAACATGCTATCTACAAGTATCTTGTTATGAAGTATCTTAACTTGAATCTTTTAAATTCATCCATTTTCATAAACATAATAACACACGGACTTAACTATTCTGTATATTAATGCTTGCATGCATAGAATTGAAGACAGCTGGACCATAGCCACATTTACATTTTTGTATGTAGAACAATCAAGTAGCGTCATCCTTGTGGAGCTCATGATTTCACAATGTGGAGGCCAAAACATATCAGTCAAGAAGATGATGCCAGCCAAGTACAAGGCCACCTGTAAGAACTGTAATTACATCACTCTGTCTTAAATGAGCTTTTAAGATTTTCATTTTTACCTGTAACAAAATATTAAAACAAAGGAGAAGATAGTGGTCTGGCACAAGGGGATAAGAAGGAGATGAAAGTACTATATCAGAGGATTTGTTAAAGAAGTGCTAAGAAGTTCAGTGTCTATTACTCAGCAACAAATATATTTATAACTAGCTAATACTTTTCAATAATGAACGTCACTGTGAGAGGAGATCAGATGGTTTATTTTATTTATGGGTGATCCTGAATACAGGAAATCAACCTTGGTACCGTTTCTAACCATACTACTGGGCACATGATATACAATTACAGTCATTACAAAATTAAGTCATGTCATGTTTGCCATTTGAAATTAAGGGTGTACAGTTTCCCCTTTGCGAGTCATTTTCAGAATGTATTAGGAAAGTTCACACTGGCTTTCTGATATCAGCTGAGCACATCCTCTGATGTCATTATCATGAAACTTTATTCCAGTGCGTAATGAAGATTCAGTGGTGAATCTCTTTCAACAGTTTATGAAATCTAAATCTTAGAGTTACAGAGGTTCAGTGTTACCACAGGGCACTCGGTGTAAAACAGATTGGGCTCTGTGAAGGTCTTACATCTCCTTGACAGTCAATTTGGTGCCTTATTCGCAAATGTAGCACTTTGTGTGAAGTAGTTTGCTATCGACATTACAAATCCTAATGAACTGCTTTGCCTCCCTTCAGGTTTCAGTGGGGAAGGCTTTCAAATGTATTTCCATTTATATGTGCCTGTTTCTTTCCCCCTCGATGCACAATGAAATCCTGTTGAATAATGTGTCGTATTTCTATTTCCTTTCTCTGGGACACACATTGAAAGACAGGAAGTAGATTGGTGTTATAAATGCAAAGAGAGGAAGGTAATTAAGTCATAAAAATTTGTAGACTTTGTACAATACAGACGTATTGTTATAAATGAGAGATTTGCTCAAGTCTGTAGACTTTGAGGGTTTCTTCTATATTGTCACTGGCTTCAGTTTGTTGTTTTTTTTTTTTTTTTCCATGGTGAAACAGCTAATTTGGTATTGTCTTTTCTCACAGCACCTGCTGTGAACTATGAAAGATTTAATCTCTGCTTAAATGTTTTGGAGAACTGGTTCTGTATTTATTTCAGCCTTATAATATCAAAGAGTATCAACATTAATACACAAAGAGAAAATGCCAAATGTGATAAAAATGAATAGAGATAAATATATGCCAAGTAAATTTTAAAAAGAAATCACAGATATTTTTCTTTCTTATTTTTAAAATTTTAGATTTAAAAACTATCTCTTTTCATTTTACATACCAATCCCAGTACCCACACCCTCCCATCCTCCCATTCCTTACATTGTCTCCCACCCCTAATCCACTCCTCAAAGAGGGTAAAGTACATTGCTTTGGGGAAGGTCCAAGGCCCTCCTTACTATATCTGGGCTGAGCAAGAGAATGCTTGTACTGCCAGTACAAGCAGTAGAGATAAATCCTGGTGCCACTGGCAGTGGCCCCTCAGTCTGTCTCAGTCATACAACTGTCACTCACATTCCAAGGCCTTAGTTTGGTCCTATGCTTGTTCTTTCCCTATCCGGCCACATATGGCAAGTTCCCATTAACTCAGATAAGCTGATTCAGTGGGAATCCACATCATGGTCTTGACCTTTGTGCTAATATTCTTACTCCTCTCACTCTTTGACTAGACTTAGGGAGCTCAGCCCAGTGATCTGCTGTGGTTCTCTGCCTCTACTTCCATCAGTTGCTAGATGAAGTTTCTATGGTGACATTTAAGATAGTGATCAATCTGACTACAGGACAAGGCCAGATCTGGTACCCTCTTCACTATTGCTTAGATCTTAGATAGGGTTATCCTTGCAGATTCCTGGTAATTTCTTTAGGGCCAGTTTTCTCACTAGCCCCTTAATGGGTCCCTCAATCAAGATATCTCTTTAGTTGCTCTTGATCTCTGCCCTTCCCCCTTCTCGACTATCCTGTTCCCTCGAGTTCTCCTCCCTCCTCCCATTCTCTCCTCCTCCTCCTTATTTGCGCTCTCCCCCCATGCTCCCAATTTTCTCAAGAGATCTTGTCTATTTCCTCTTCCAGAGGAATCTCTATATATTTCTCTTAGGATTCATCTTTTACTTAGCTTCTCTGCATTCATGGACCATAGACTCATTATCCTTTGCTTTACATCTAGCATCCACTTATGAGTGAGAACATACAATGTTCATCTTTCTGCATTTGGGTTATATAACTCAGGATAATTTTTGTTAGTTCTATCCATTTGCATGCTAATTTCAAGATGCCTTTGTTTTTTCCTGCTGAGTAGAACTCCATTGTGTAATTGTTTCACAATTTTCTTTATCCATTCTTGGTTGAGGGACAACTAGGTTGTTTCCAGGTTCTGGCTATTACAAATAATCTGCTATGAATGTAGTTGAACAAATGTCCATATAGTATGTTAAGCATATATTAGGTATATGCCCAATGTTGTCTAAGTTTTCTGTCCTTCCCGGTGCCCACAATCATTAAGTCCCAAAGATATCACAGAGAAGTCTACATTAGTTATTAACTAATTGGCCTAGTAACTCAGGCTTCCTGTTAACTCTTATAACTTATACTAGCCCATTTTTCTTATCTGAAACAGGGCTCAGAACATCAGTCACATCTTGCTTTTTCTGTGGCAGGCTCACAACTGCAGAGGAACGGGCTTTTCTCTTCCCAGAATTCTTCTGTTCTTATTGACCCGTCTCTACTTCCTGTCTGGTTGTTCTGCCTATACTTCCTGTGTTTATTTAAAATATAATTGACAGAATATAGACCATTCTCCCACACTAGCCCAAGAGTGGTATTGCTGGGTCCTGAAGTAGGTTGTTTCTCAATTTTCTGAGAAGCTGCCATATTGGTTTTGAGAGTGGTTGTACAAGTTTGTATTCCCACCAGGAATGGAGGAGTGTTCCCTTTACTCTACTTACTCTCCAGCATAAGCTATCATTGGTGTTTTTGATCTTAAGCATTTTGACAGGTGTAATATGGTATCTCAGAATTGTTTTGATTTGCATTTCCCTGATGGCAAAGGATATTGAACATTTCCTTCAATGTCTTTCTGGAATTTGAGATTCTTCTCTTGAGAATTCCGTGTTTAGTTCTCTACCCCATCTTTTCATTGATATCTAATTTCTTGAGTTCTTTATATTAATTGGAGATCAATTCTCTGTCTAATGTAGGATTGGTGAAGATCTTTTCCCATTTGGTAGATTGCTTTTGTTTTATTGGCTGTGTCCTTTGTTTTACAAAATCTCAGTTTCAGAAAGTCTCATTTATTTATTGTTGCTCTCAGTGTCTGTGCTACTGGTGTTATGTTTAGGTAGTGTCTCCTATAACCATGTCCAGTTTATCAGTTTTAGGAAATCACATTTATTTACTGTTACTCTCAGTCTGTGCTACTGGTGTTATATTTATGAAATGGACTTGTGCCCATGCTCACTTTCTCTTCTATCAAGTTTACGGTGGTCAGATTTATTGAGGTCTTTAATCCATATGGACTTGAGTTTTATGCATGGGGATAGATATAGATCTATATTCATTCTTTCATGTATTGACAACAATTTATGCCAGAACAATTTGTTGAAGTTATTTTTGTTCCATTATATGATTTTAGCTTCTTTGTCAAAAATCAGATGTTTGTAGGTATGTGGATAAATATCTATTTCTTTGATTTGATTCCTTTGGTCAACCTGTGTGTTTTTATGCCAGTACTATGCTGTTTCATTACTGTAGCTCTATAATAGAGCTTAATGTCAGGAATGGTGATGCCTCCAGAAGTTTCATTATTATACAGAACTCTTTTGGCTATCCTGGATTTTTTCCATATAAAGTAGAGTATTGTTCTTGCAAGACCTGTGAAGAATTGCGTTGGGATTTTGATGGGGATAGCACTGAATCTGAAAATTGTTTTTGGTAGAATTGCCATTTTCATTATGTTAATCCTACTTATCCAACAGCATGGGAGATCTTTCCATTTTCTGGTATCTTCTTCAATATCTTTCTTCAAAGACTTATTGTTCTTTTTAAACAGGTCTTTAACTTCTTTGTTTAGTGTTATTCTAAGATATTTTATGTCATTTGTGGCTATTGTGAAGAGTGATATTTCTCTGATTTCTTTCTCAGCTTCCTTATCATTTGTATATAAGAGGGGTACTGATTTTTTCTTTTCTTTTTTCTTTTTTTTTTTTAGTTGATCTTGTATCCTGACATATTGGTGAAGGTATTTATCAGCTGTAGGAGTTCCCTGATAGAATTTTTGGGTCACTTATCTATACTATTATATCATCTGCAATTATGGCAAGTTTGACTTCTTCCTTTCGAGTTTGTATCCCCTTGATTTCCTTTTGTTATCTTATTACTCTATCTAGAACTTTAAGAACTATGTTGAAAAGATATGGAGAGAGTGAAAAGACTTTTTTTGTTCATTATTTTAGTGGAATCTCTTTAAGATTTTCTCCATTTAATTCGATGTGGCTGTTGGTTTGCTGTATATTTTTTTTATTATGTTTCGATATGCTTTGTTTATCCCCAATCTCTACAAGACCTTTATTATGAAGGGTGTTGAATTTTGTAGAATGCTTTTTCAGCATCTAATGAGATGATCATATGGTTTTTCTTTTTTAGTTCATTTATATTATGGCTTACATTGATAGAATTTTATATATTGAACCATCCCTGCATCACTGGGATGAAGCTGAGTTGATCATGGCAGATGATTTTTTTTCACATGTTTTTGAATTCTGTTTGCCAGTATTTAATTGAGTATTTTTGCATCAATGTTCATTAGTAAAACTGCTCTGTAATTCTCTTTCTTGCTTGAGCCTTTGTGTGGTTTTGGTTTCAGGGTAACACTAGCCTCATAAAAAACGTTGTCAAAATTCCTTCTGTTTCTACTATGTGGAACAATTTGAGGAGTATATGTATTAGCTCTTCTTTGAAGTTCTAGTAGAATTCTGCCCTGAAACCATCCAGCCCTGGGCTTTTTCTGGTTGGGAAGCCCATAGAGATTTTTAAACAAAGCTACAATGTTTTCCCTTTGGATTCTCAAACTCAACTTATTCCAATGATTATCAATTTGTGTTTGATTAATTCAAGAGATAAGTTTAGGCAAATGGAATTTAGGGGAAAGACAAGCATATACTGGTTAACATCTTCAAATATTTTCAAATCAAATTATAAGACATTTGGATCAATCTTTTATGAACGAGACACCAAATACAAAGCAATTTCAATACCTCTTCTCAGGAGATAATGTAAAATACTCTATTTTCTTTAGATATTACCTTATTTTTAGCTCCTTCTTATTCCATCCTTTTTTGATAACAGGTTAACACTCAGTGATTTACCCCTGGCCTGCCCTCAGGGACCCAACAGATCACAAGAGCAGCAGCAGCAGCACCAGCATAGACATAATGCTGTGATTCTGGCAGCCACCAAGTCGAGCAATGTCCCTAAGCACATGTGCTATATCACCTATAAAAAAGTGAGCATTCT
The DNA here is from genome assembly GCA_963919715.1 of Microtus obscurus. Lineage (NCBI taxonomy): Eukaryota > Metazoa > Chordata > Mammalia > Rodentia > Cricetidae > Microtus > Microtus obscurus. The sequence continues at coordinate 10,385,005 of CAWTZC010000170.1, read as the reverse complement.
TCCCCCATCTCTCTTTTCCTTCTGCGCTCACTCAGAAGCGGCCACTAACACCCCCCACAATAAACTTCCTTTTAGCTCTGTTGCCTGACATGACTTTGTGGTGCCTCTTGTCTCCAACCTGTCAAGGTTATCTTCTGCTGTTAAACTATTACAAAACTTACAAATTAATTCTGCTTCATGAGAAGAAGTGTATTATTTGGAGATGATGTACAAATTTGGCTGTTGATTGAAGGAAAATATGGTGTTTTTATATCTTTTGTTTATTTGCTTGCTTGTTCTTTGAAACACAGTTTCTCTGTGTAACAGTTCTGGTTGTCATGGAATTCACTTCGTAGACTGGGCTGCCCTTTAACTCATAGAAACCTGCCTGCCCCTGCTTCCTGAGAGGTTGAGAGGTGGGATTAACTGTGTGGGCCTCCACACCAGGCTTAAAAGTGTACAACTTTTTTTTTTTGTTTTGTTTTGGTTTTTCGAGACAGGGTTTCTCTGTGGTTTTGGAGCCTGTCCTGGAACTAGCTCTTGTAGACCAGGCTGGTCTCGAACTCACAGAGATCCACCTGCCTCTGCCTCCCGAGTGCTGGGATTAAAGGCGTGCGCCACCACCGCCCGGCATGGATACAACTTTTGTTAAAGAAGTTACTAGAAAAGAAAGATCATAGACTCATTAGCTGTGCATATAATTCTTTAGATTCTACATGTCTGTATTTTTATTTTTGTAATTTTTGACAGGCATAATTGCTTATATGCTGATACATATAAATGCAATCAATTCCCACATTTATCACATAATATTAAGCAGAAAACCCTTGTTTCGTATAAGAGTAAATATGTGTCTGTGGAAATGTGTTTGCAATCAAAGTCATGAGTCTGCTGAAGATGTACTCTTGCTTTTACAAAGTGGCTTTGCGATCAGAATATGGTAAAATCAATCAACTGGATATAAAGATGCCAATTTTTGTGAGAAGTTGATATGGATGTCTTCATAGGAAGCCAATCTAGCAATAAACTGCAAGATATGATAACGGAACCCATCACAGTAGCTGTAAACCCAAGAAACATTTAACACCAAAACTTTTACTCACACTACTCTTAAATGCAACTTAGAAAGCATAATAAATGAATCACTTTCATAAATACAAAAATTCATTATAGAACTGGAGATAGCTAACAGGGGATATTTAATGGTTTTTCTTTTTCTCTAAGGGATTATCAGATGTTCCTATTAAATGGCAAGAGCAATTGAAGTTGGGAATTTGAATACTCAGCAACAATACTTTTGATAAATAAAACAATCATTAAAAATGCAATTTTATCATCATCTCAGAAATTTAAAGGAACGATTTTTGAAACCTTTTCTAATCAACAACAAAATTCCCACCCTGTAAATTCTGGGACCCTGGACACGTCCTGAAAACTGGAGAGTCTTCAAGGTCTTTATTGGTGCTCAATACAGTGGTGCTCAGGTCTGTAAGCTCTCCGCAGCACCCCACTTCCACTTTGGACAAACCAACTGCACCCTTGAATTTCTCAGAAAATTTCCTTCTGGCAAGGTTCCTATATGAGGGTGATGATGGATTCTGTGTGTTTGAGAACAATGCCGTCGCCTAATTTGTAAGCAACAAGGACCTGCTGGTAAATACTTCAGCGGTAGTAACCCTGGTGGTGTTGGTGGGTGAGCATTCTTAACAGTGACATCGTTCCTGCAGCCAGCACCTGGGTATTCATTACCTTGGGCATCATGCAACAAACAAACCGGCCACTAAAAATGAAAAACAAAACAAAAAACGAACAAACAAACAAAAAGGAGATGAGGGAAATTCTGGAGCTGCTAGACACTCATTTGAAGAAAAGGATATGTTCGGTGGTTGAGCAAATGGCACTGGATATCACAGTTGTCTGTATTCTTCTGTAACTTTACAAACAGGCCTTAGAGCATTCTTTTTGCCAGGCTTTTCCCAATACCAACTGATGGCATCTCTCCTTCATTTGCCTGGCCCAGTTTAGGAAAATTTTGCGGGAGGGGAAGCTGTTTGAGAAAATGGCTGAAATTGAGGTTAAGAAACTCTCAGAGAGCCAACCATAAAAGACATTCTAAGGAAAGACACTGGTTAAAAAGAAGAGAAATAGAAGCCCTAAGCTAAGCACAAAGAAGAAAAAAGGCCGCTGTTGTAGCTCCTGTGGAAAAGGTGGATACGAATGAGCAGGCACTGGCTGCAGAGACCAAGACCAAGAACTGCTCCCTTCACCTGGCCAAGAGAACCTTAGTGCTGGATGATTTTGAGTTTAAGTACTACAATGAACACCCTCTCTGTGGCGTTGCCATATTTTTGGGCACATTTGGTAAGGACGACTTGGACCTGTGGTATAGTGAATACTGTTTCCTGAAGAGTTCTCCCAGAACTTTTTGATTTGCAACCTCACCACTGGAATGTTCCAGATTGGATAAACTGAGGAAGAATGGCTTTGCAAGTGTCATCGTCTTTGGAAACAACAATAGCAGCTCCATTTCTGGTGTTTGGGTCTTCCACGTCCTAGAACTTAACCTTTCTGCTGTGTCCAGATTGGCAGGTGAACTATGAGTCATATACAAGGCAGAAACTGTATCCTCGAAGGGAGGAGACCCAGATACTGGTTCAAGTGCGCTTTTCCTGGGAGGGGGCCTTCCAGCATGTGGGCAAAGCATCAGTCAAGGCAAAATGTTCAAGTGAAGAAGTCCTGCTATTGGCTAGCTGCCTGCACCTACCCTTCAAGAGAGATGGGGGAAATTAAAGGAAACTGAACATTGGGGGAAAACAAAAGCTTTTCTGATGGAGGAAGGTCATTGGTTAAAAAATAAACTGCTTGACCCTCATAGGTTAGAACATAGGTGTGGAGTAAACAGAACAGAATGCTGGGAAGAAGAGGAAGTGAGGTAAGACGCCTCAGACAGACGCCATGCTCCCCTCTCCCAGGCAGACGCGATGAAGCTCCGGCCCAGGATGGACTTAGGCTAGAATCTTCCTGGTAAGCGCACCTTGGGGTGCTACACATATTAATAGAAATGGGTCAAGCAGTGTTTAAAAGAATACAATTTGTGTGTTGTTATTTCGGGGAATAAGCTAGCCAGGTGGCTGGGAGCAGGGTGGCAGGAACACAGCCCACAGCTCCTACTACACTTTTCTAAAAACCTAAAACACTTGTGGGGAAAGAAAAAAGCATGGTACAAATTTTACTTCATTAGGTGTTAAATATTCAAACCATGTTAAGGAAAGTATGGTCTATTTGAATATGCTGTTGGTTATAGTTCAATTTATAATATTTAAATTTACAGATATAGGAGGAAACAGGAACAGCTACTAGCGTGGAAAGAATAGGTATCTGTTGCCGAGTACATAATAACACTGTAAACCTGGAGATTGTGTTTGAATTAATTACTTGAAATCAACCTTGGCTCAAGAGGTGGCGCTCGCCTCTAATTAACCGAAGGTAATCGAAGAGAGTCAGAGGGCATCTGGAAGATGAATAGAGGGACATGCAGGAAGTATTTAGAGGGTCTTTGAGTGTAGCCGGTTTTTGTTTTGACAGAGTGGAAGGAAGCTCTTTTTCTGAGACACAAAAAAGGGAAGGTCAGATAGTTGCTCCTCAATCTCCCTGAGTTAGTAAGTTTTCTCCCCAGCCTCTGATTCCTGTGTCTTATTGAGAAATAGAATTATATTTAGTTAAAACTGTTTTTGGTGGCAGGGGCAGGAGATGGATCCTGTGGGACCTACATGTCCCATCAAACTGCTACCAGTTAAACAGGCCAGTAACTGCGGAACTGACATTACTGGTAAAACAACAGTATATCCAGGTGCAGCTGCTGTGCCAGAAATAAGATAAGAGACATCTCTGAAATGGAGGGGGAAATAGCTCTTATTCGTATTATTAGTAAAACCACTTTTTTTTTTCAGAGATAAAAGTTTCAGAACCACGAGTATTCATGCTTCTTGAAAGGTGAGGGGTTATAGCACTTTGTGGTAAAATTGTAATGATCCTATATAGAGCTATTTGTAACTTTTAGCTGAATATTTCTCTGTGAACTTTTCAAAAGTGAAAATATGTGCCATGAATGTATAATGAATAACAATCAAGATGATCACACATCTCACTGTCATTTAACTTTCAAGATTACATTAATGTGATTATGTGTTAAATGTGAATACTAAGTTAAGAAACTTTAATTCTCTTTCACTGAAATTACTTTAACTGACATCCCATTTTCTATAGTCTTTGATAAAAAAATAAATATATCTTAGAAAATGTAAACCACTCATGTGCACAATTTTCACCAACTATTCCTTATCAGCATGAACGTGGGAAGAATGATTAAATTCTACCGGTTTCACACTTAATTGCATGTGCAAAATCAGAAATTGACCATCACTCAAATATTTGAAACCAAACCTGGTAGTTTGAATTATGCATAGTGTCATAATTATGCTTCTGAGCCCATGGACTGTGGGTAAGATATAGTATGCTCTCTGATTCTGTTTTGCTTCCAAATAATCTTCACAGGTATGGCTCTCATGCACACTTATATCGAGCAATCGCTATCACCTCAAAATTTTCAAAATAATATTAAATGTTTTACCCTATTCCCAAGAAAACTCTGCCATTTCCTCAATAGAGTTTTATATTTTGAGTTGAATAAAGGTGAATGGATTGGTAAATCTTCTACCTTTCAGGTTATAGTCTTGTGTTACAGGATTAAAGCTCATTTCTTTTTATCCTTAATTACAATTCATGAAATTATTTGTCAGTGAAAAACAGGACTTGCCTTTTAAATGTTACCATATTTTGTGTTTATATCAATAAAACGTAGAAAAGGAAACTAACACTTCTGCTATGATTTGAGTTCTACCTTTCACTTGCTGGCTTTCAGTCTCCATTATAATGTAGTTGGTTAGTATATACTGCAAGTTGGGAAGGGATAATGGCCAGATCAGTGTTTCTTCCTGTTTCACTTAGAGTTTTCTGTGAGGAGATACCATGGCCACAACAGCTCTTATAAAGGAAAACATTTAATTGAAGTGGTGGGTTACAATTTAAGAGGTTCAGTCTGTTATCATCATGGTTGGTTGCATGACGGTGTACAGACAAACATGGTGCTGACTACATCTTGATCAGAAGGCAACCGAAAATTTACTGAGGCATTGGGCATATATGAGACCTCAAAGCCCAATCCCATAGTGACATATTCCTCCAACATGGTTATGCTTACATCAACAAAGCTACACCTCCTAATAGTGCCATTTCCTATGAGTTTATGGGGAACAATTGTAATCAAACTATGGTATTCCACTTTTTGGCCTCCAAAAGCTTGTAGCAATATCATAATGCAAAATACATTTAGTTAAACTTCAAATGTTCCCATATTCTATCAAGGTCTCAACAATGTTTTAAAATCTAAAGTCTCTTCTGAGATTCAGCAATGTAATTCTTTATCCCTATTAAATAAAAATAAAAACACAGATAACACACTTCCAACATATAATGCTACTGGGTATACATTACTATTCCAAAATTTACAAAAGAAGGCACAGTGAGGAAATAGTAGACCAAAGCAAGACTGAAAGTCAGCTAGGCAAACTCAAAACTTTGCATCTCCAGATCTGATATTTGGCTTTGTTGACTACAACACACTTCTTTTTGTGTGGGACTGGTACCACTCCCTGTTAGCAGCTTTTCTCTCCAAATATCCTATGACCTGCATTTCTACCATCTTGGATTCTTCAAGACAATCCAGGCTTCAACTTCCCAACTGCACAAAGTGGCCTCTCTAGGCATCCATCCCTGGATAATCCTGACATATGACCTGCCTTGGCATCTTTCCTTAGGTGCAGAGGCAATTTTATAACATGTTTCTTCTATCCTTAACTCTAAAGCTTGAACCTCATGGTTGAAGCTTCAGGTTCTGCTGCTAGTTGGGGGTGGAACATGCCCCCCTTATTCAATTACATCTTCACCAGTTTTCTGATTTTGTTAATTTTGCTACCTACACTTGACTGTCCTTGAACTTGCTCTGTGGACCAGGCTGGCCTTAATGTCAGAGAACATCCCGCCTCTGCTTTCCTAGTGCTTGGATTAAGAGTGTGCACTACCATACCCGGCTCTAAGACTTTCTTTAATTTCTTTTCACAAGTTGGAAATTTACCTGGGTAAGTCTCAGTCCCTTTTTTTCCATCTCTTAATCCATTATCTCCTTGAACACAGAATTTAGCTATATTCTAATTTCTGGTGCCCCTTTTCTCCACAATTTTGTTCTTTTGCAGTTTGCTCCTTTTCATTTTAAATCTTCAGTAGAGTTAACACTAGTAACAACTCAACAGAGTCTATACAAGGCTGTTTTACTATTTTCTTTGCCAAGAGATTTAATCCAAAACACTTCATTTTAGCTTTAGGCAAAGTTTTTGGACAAGGGGGAAAAAGCAGCCACATTCTTCACCAAAATATCACAAGAATGATTTCTAGGCTACACACTAAAATTCTTTCCCCTGAAAACTCTTGAGGCAGTTCACCCAGTTTAAATACTTCCTTACCCCACTGTCTGCCGCGATTCAATTAGTCTGGTCCATTAAGTAGCAATTCACAACCGCTTTTCTAATCCACAGTCACAAGGTTTATAATCTTTCAAACAAAATTATGGCCAGTCCTATCTCAGTGTGTTAGTCAGGGTTAACATGCTGTGGAGAGAATTGGTGACCTTGACAACTCTTACAAAGGAAAATATTAAATTCAAGTGGCAGATTATAATTTCAAAGATTCAGTCCATTAACATTATGTTAGGTGGCATGGTGGTGTGCAGGCTGACATGGTACTGACGTCATCATAATCAGAAGGCATTAAAAATGGACTGAACCCAGCACTTGGGAGGCATAGGCAGGCGGATCTCTGTGAGTTCAAGGTCAGCCTGGTCTACAAGAGCTAGTTCCAGGACAGGCTCCAAAACCACAGAGAAACCCTGTCTAAAAAAACCAAAAAAAAAAAAAAAAAACAAAAAAAAAAACAAAAAACAAAAACAAAAATGGACTGCAGCACTGAGTATAATCTGGGCATACATGAGAACTCAAATCCACTGCCATAGTGAAGTACTTCTTCTAACAAGGCCATGACTCCTAATAGTGGCACTCCCTATGAGTTTAAGGAGTGAATTCCATTCAAACTACAACACTTATCTGAGCTGCCAATGTAACAAACAAACAAACAAGCAACAACAACAAAAAACCCTCAGTGTTCAGATTTTTTCAATAGTTTTGGAGGTTATGTTAGAAAAACTGAGTTCGGATGATTTTTGTGATGATTAGCATTTTTAGAAACGTGATTTATGTTCAAGGTATTTGACATTCTGAGTCTACAGCCTTCTAAAAGAAACAGAACAAAGAAAGAACTCTTGGATATGTAACCAATTTCAAAAGAGCAATTAGAAATAACACAGTATTTTAAACACATCTTATATAAGCTTACATTTTTCTGCTTAAATACAAAAATCAAAATAATGAAGAAACTTTCAATACATTGTTTAGATTGAGAAACTGAACTGCTACTAATATAAAAATCTCAGAATTTTATAATGAAACTAAAGTTTTGAGATTAATTACACCTACATATTCATTTTTAATGAAGAGTAACAATTGACTTGACAAGCCAATTATCATAACATCCTGGGTCCACAATATGTAATCAAAGTTATAATGTAGCAGTCAATCAAAACATTTTGACTCCTTGTCTGTGCTTGAATTCTTCCATGACTTTGTCATGTTAACTGGATGATATGTACACATTACTGAAGATATTGTCTTCTAGCATGAATAGAAGTATGATTTAACCCTCACATATAGCTACTTTAATGGATTTGCAACAGCTTCAATTATATTGAATATGATTTATTTTTATTTTCTATGAAAATCACCATATCACCCTGAAACACAATGAAGTGGCAATTTCTATAATGATCAGTAAATCATAATTTCATTGTTATATAGTATAGATTCTTATAAGATGGAGGTAGATTAGATACAATTTAAACAAAAACATCTAATAAGAGACATTCCGGAAGAGGTAATCAAAAATGATTCATTGCTTGTAAATGGATACTGCCCTTTCCTTTCCAGGCTACCCAGACCTGAATAATCACAAAAAAAAAACTATATTAATTATAAAACTGTTTGGCCAATGGCTAAGGCATATTCTAATATTTTCCAGTTGTCTAACTCCAATAATCACACAGAAACTATATCAATTGCAATATGGTTTGGCCAACAAAGCAGGCATAGTCGTAGCTCTTACATCTTAAATGAACTCATTTTTAATAATGTAGGTATTGCCACAAGGCTGTGGCTTGCTAGGAAATGTTCTGGGTTACTTTCTCCTTCAGCAGCTACATGGTATCTTTTTGAGTCTTTTTCTCTCTCTCATATATATATATATATATATATATATATATATATATATATATATATATATACCGTTTCATATTTTCTGCCTGGCTTTACTTTGCTAAGCCATTCTTTGAAATAGCTTTATTCATCAATCAATAAAAGCAGCACATATACAGAAGCACATCCCACATCAATTGCTGATGTAGCTGGTTGTTTAATTGGAACTCTCAAGTACTTCTATTTTTATTATTAAAAACCATAGGAGTTATGTTTTTGGGGACTGATTTTTTTCTTTTATAATCATAAGTGTTGCATTAGTTACTTGCTACCCAAATGCAATTCTCTCGAAGATGGCAATTCCACTTTCCTGACATAATTTTCCAGTCTTGTTTCAACAGTGCTCACACATGTACACCTGGTGTCTTAGCTCATAAAACAAAGAGGCAAGCTACAGTGAGAAGAAGGGTTGCAAAGGAATCAGTTCTGCAGACTGCCAACCCAGGGAAGGGAACTGAAGATGTGATTCGTGATACCTTGTGGTGTAGAGCTAAGGGAAGATTTCTAAGATTTCAGCATATGCTAATGTCCAACAATACTGAAAGGAAACATTTCTAAGAGCTATGGTGTATCCTAGGAGACAGTAAGCAGACATTGTGTTTATCTTCTAATCTATGCCATCAGTTTCAAAATAATTGCTAACATCTTTACTGACTCAAATTTACCTCCTTTGAAATTTTATTTCATGAATGCCAGAAGAGTATACACTTGAAACAGTATATCTTGAGAAAAAGACTTTGTTGAATTTACACAGACATCAAATTATAAACTGCCCTTTCACATTCATAAAACTTAAAGTGTGAGAAAAAAATAATTTCATAGGTCAAAAATATTATTTCAAGCCGAATTTTGTGAAATATTATTTGACCTGAATAAAATGTTTATATTTTCATGTGGTTCTTGAAGAAATTTGGTAATAATAAAGTTAGATAGAACTTAACACGATCTTTGGTATTTTATCCTAAATTGTTGGCAATTTATTGTATATCTTCTATTTCAACAAAACATTATCAAAATGCAATGTATGCTATTAAACTTTTATTAATTTATGGCTTTTCTGGGCTCTAAAAAGTGGTCAAAAGGCACATGTGTTCCTAATACCAGAAAAAAAAGAAAAAATCCAAATCTGCTGAATGATGCAGAGTAAAGGCATCAGAGATATTACCATATCAAATTCTGTATCATGCTCTATTATGTAGTATAAACTGAAGGACTTTTAAAAACATTAAAATATTTATAATAATATCACTTAAAATTGTAGGAAAGTAATGTTCTCTATCTTGTTATTTTATATTTTATTAACAGTTCTAAAGCACCATGTTGTAGAAAGAACTAAACCATGGACTCTTTGATAATTATTATTTTTTGATTAAAGAATTTTTTGATAATAATACAGAAATGAGAATAGCTATACCCTTGGAAACATTCAGCTGCTATTTGCTGAAGCTTCTGAAGTTCAAACATTGCACAGAAGCATTTAAAGAACTCTCCTTTTCAAAATAAGGATTCTTTAATTGACCATTTCCCTTCAACAGAGTACATAAAACCATATTATTGGATATTAATAAGTCTATACCTGCCAAATAAATAGCAAAGTTGGATAATGCATTGGGTTGGTAATATTCATTTACCACTGCTCTCCTAAAAACATGGAAACCTCAGGTCCATTTTATGGATATTAATAAGTCTATACCTGCCAATAATTAGAAAAACCTTTCAAAGCCGGATAATGCATTGGGTTGGTAACATTCATTCACCATTCAACTCCTAAAAACATACCTCAGGCCCAATTCCCATCCTCATTGTTTCAAATTTTCTCACATTTCAAATTTGAATATTTTTAAAGGGATAACAGATTCACTTTACAACACACTTTCCTGATGCATGGTCTCATCACAAGGTCCACAAACATGAAAGTTTATGTTCTTCAGATTTCTTTGTGATGACTTCTTGTGTACAAGAAAAAAAAAGAAAAAGGAGAGAAAGAAGGAATCTAAAAATGCATGGTTCAGTACTGTTTATTGAATAAGAGATTAACATTAGATATAAAGGTATTTAAAATCTTGTACATTTGGGTCATATTCTGGTTTGCTTTCTCTTACTTTGGTTAAATACTGATTAAACCAACTTGAGGATAAAGGGGTTATTTAAAGTTACAATTTGTACTTCACCATCAAGGGAAGCTAGGAAAGGAGATCAAAGTAGGAACCTGTAGGCAAGCATGAAAGCAGTGACCATGGAGGAATGCTGTTTATTGATTTTCTGCCAGGCTACATTCAGTTATCCTATATATACAGCCATGCGTATGTACCCTGAGTTAGTAATGCGCACTGTTGGCCTGGCCCTCTTATATCAATTAGGAATCAGGAAAATGATCCACATACTTGCCCACAGGTCGATCTAATGAAGAGAATTCTTCAATTGAAGTTCCCTCTTCCTATCACATTGTCAACAAATATTAACTATCACAGACACTAAATTTTAAGATGACAGTCTCAAACCCAAATAAATAGAAATTGTAAGTTAACTGTATGAATAAACCATCTAATTCATTTCATTGAGGATAGAATTCATATATAAGCTGAACCAGGTTGCATTACAAAAAGAGCAAACATTTCAATAAGAAAGTAAATTCCTTTATATGTCAAAGGAACTACAAACTGAGTCAACGAAAGATAAATATGATAAAATATAAGAAAAATCAGGAAACAACTGGCTAAGAAAATCATGAACTCTTCAGTCTGTTTCCATATGAATAAGTCTGATTTAAGTATTCTATGTCTTTGTACTCTCACAAAGTTTATGTCAGATAAGAGACTCTATTTTGGTTAGCTATTTAATGTGGTGGATTGAAAGATAAACTTTTGTGGTAGTTTAAATGTATTGGCCACCATAAGCCCTTTGGGAGTGACACTATTAGGAGATGTGGCTTTGTTGGGGTAGGTGTGGCCTTCTTGGCAGAAGTGTGTGACTGTGGAGGTGGGCTTTGATGGCTCATAGTATCTCGAGCTACACCCAGTGAGACACCTCATTTCTTGTTTTGTCTTTTGAGTCAAGATGTGTGTCTGAGCTACTTCTCCATCGTTCTGTCTTCTTGTGTGCCAAAATAATTGCATTTCTCTCTTTCCTTTTCCTCTTTAAAATCTCCCATAAAACCTTACTTGTTCATTTTCAAATTTATGGCTGATTTTTCTTTAATTACTATTACATATGTTTATATTTTTATATAGATGTATATATTTATAAATATTACTTACCAAGTTTGTATAAATGTAACTTATGTTTACATTTTGAGGGCATGGTTTTTCAATAATGTGTTCCTCTGATCTGTCTGTAGCAACAGAAGGGACATTTTCAATGATTAGAATTATTTTTGTCTGTGAATCTGATGTAAAATATCTCAACTTGTTCTCAACCTCTGATGTAATAGAAGTCCTTTTGTATGTCTTTGTGGAAGATGAACATAAAGCAACAAAGGTGAGATTTGTTTCAGGGAGAGAAGAGAATGTGTTTTTCACCAACATTTTATTATTGAGCTTAAGAAAATAATTCTGGCTATCAAAGCGATGACATGTAGAAAACAGTTCAGAAAATCAGCATATCATTTTTTTTTTCGAGACAGGGTTTCTCTGTAGCTTTTGGAGCCTATCCTGGAACTAGCTCTTGTAGACCAGGCTGGCCTAGAACTCACAGAGATCCGCCTGCCCTCTGCCTCCCAACTGCTGTAATTCAAGTCATCTGCCACCACTGCCCAGCAAGCATATATTCTTAACAATGTCTTAAACTAAGGGATGTTTAAAATGATATCTAAACTCACACAGTTTTTTTTTTTTTTGGTTTTTTCGAGACAGGGTTTCTCTGTTAGCTTTGGTGCCTGTCCTGGCACTAGCTCTTGTAAACCAGGCTGGCCTCGAACTCCCAGAGATCCGCCTGCCTCTGCCTCCCGAGTGCTGGGATTAAAGGCATGCGCCACCACCGCCCAGCTCACACAGTTGTTAAACAGTCACAGCAGTCCAACACGTATCAGGAAAGATTCTTCTGAGGAAGAATACAATTGGAATGGCTTTTCTACAAGATTTGGGATGCTACTCTTCAATGGCTGAGAATGACACTTTCCAAGGCTCCAACTGTGCTGCAGACACTTCAGAGAACCATTGCACGTGACTGGGAATGATTGTCTTCAAATGAGCTTCAAGGCATTGTGGTCTGGGACCCATTCAAATTTCATGGCCCTTTACTATACCTGGTAAATGTGCATTGTAAGGGAAGCTTAAGGATTTATAAACATAAGGAGCTTTCCAAACATCAAGTTGTAGCAGAACAAAAATGACCAGCTTTTCACTCTTCGTAATCTTCTCCACATGCCTTCCCTGGAACTCACTTACTCCCCTGAAGTGCAATGTTGATCAACCTCTGCTTTAGTCTATCTTTTTTTCTCATGAAATCTTTGTTTCTACATATATACATATTTAAAAGTACATATAAATTGAGTAAGGGTAATTAAAGGCGTAAACCACGAACAATGCCACACCAGTTTGGAGTTATTATTATTAGGGTAGTATTTATTTAAAGAGGAAAAACTTACAGATCACAATCCCAGACAACAGCTCTCTGCACAACTAGAAAGGGAGTCTAGTCGCCAGACGAGCAGGAAGTCAAGAGAGAGCGAGCGGAAGGAAATAGAGGCTTTATGAATGGAGAGAAACCACGCCCCAATGGGCTGGTATCTCAGCAGCTATTGGTTGGAGGGGCGGAAAGACCTCCTGCAACACCTCCCCCTTTTGTTTAAGTAAGAGAGTTCTAAACCTACTATGAAATTATATACAATAAGTACAAATATCCTATTCTAACTAGCTTAGGACTTGTATAATAAATAACTTGGCCAAGTCATGAGAGAAAAGTAACTATAGTTATATAGTCTTCAACCCCATCAAAGATCTGAGAAGGGAAATAATGTTACCTGGGTAATTAGGAAGTTCAGTAAAACAACTTCCAAAACCTGCAACAAATCACAGGGACAACTAGCTACCTGGGCAATCACCCAAAGTCACATTTGCAGCGTTGAAGCAACCAACTTTGGCTAAATCCTAAACATAACTGACATACCATTTTCAAAGGCAAGCAACTTTTCAAAACTATCTTACCCTGTCTTGGCAGGATATGACAGTCCTGTTTTATCCATTGATGCACACTCTTTATCACTGTCAGTGGTTGAGGTATGGGCATTTCTTTGCCCCAAGGCCAGTTCTGTCAAAAAGAAAAGCTCCAGGTGGAGTGTCTTTGGTGCTCAACATTCTCTCGGGAATAGAGTGGTGTTGCCAGGAGCAATTGTGTCTCACTACCACAAAACTCTGAGTTAGTTAAAGGCCATTTTCTACAGCTCTTTGAAGAGGTTGAAGATCATCTATCTATACTGAGTATAATCTCTATATATCTAAATAACCTAATTAGTCTAATTATAAATGGCAAAATTAGATGACTATTAACCTATATAATTCTCAATATCTATCTAACTTAAAGACTAAGACAATAAACATCAATAAACATCTGTGTAACAAATGAGGATAATGACCTCCAAATATAAACAATGTACAAATATACATTGCAATATGGTAAATATCGATACAATATATGTCAATACATAAAAAATATTTTAAACAGAGGTAGAAACATGCATGCATACAATAGTCAATATAATTTAACTTTGTATCAAGAATCAATACCAATATATTTGTCTAAAAATTGTAACTCACAATTACAAATCTATTATCCCATCACCCTCTTTTTTTTTCCAAAATGATCCCTGAGCTTATAAAATTCCTCCCCCAACTTCCCAACCCCTAAATGATGTCCCTAAACCCAGGGGCAAACTTTATTGGAAGAGGGGACGTCGTCCTCTAGAATTACTTCCAGCTGTCATGGGGGCGATGTTCTTTCTGGGGATCCTGTGAAAGTAAAATGATGGTTAAATTTCAAGATCAATGTCTTTTAAAATTGCAAATAGTCTCTGAGTATTTTGTGGAGGTCTGGCCAGAATGTTGTACAAGATGTGCACCATTTCAGCTAACCAAGTTGGGATCTTCTTGTGCAGCTGGTACCCAAAACAGGACTTGTAGTAGCGCTATCAGTATCATGACGTCATATCAACCAGGTAGAGTTGTTGTTGTGGGGCCCCATCTTCTTCCTGGAAACTTCAAATGTCACTTCAGAAAAGACTCATTGTTTATTGTAAAAAACTTAAACATTAATCATATAGACATATATAGGCATATATATATATATATATATATATATATATACATATATTCAATGAAAGGCATGATAGATATATTCAATGAAAGGTATGATAGATATGAAGAAAAGCAAAGATGTTTTCTAAACTCATATTTCTTTCTGTCCCATATCATGGCTCTTGACATGAGACAGAAACTCCAGAAACTCTGGGTTTTTCTCTTACTAACAGGCTTGGAATTGGAGAGGGACTGAGCCAGAGTCCAACTTCAAAACCAGCTTTATAAATTTAGAAATATGGTTTATTATATTTTACTTACCCATTCAGTTTTCTTGATATTTCCTATTGGGCAGGTATTTTTCCATCTGTCAGTATCCAAATATCCAGGGTCCCTTGAATTTTTCAAAGGTGAGTGTTTTCCTGTGGAGATAAGTACAGAACCCTGCCCCCATTCTATATGTTTTTCTTACCACCTGTATGAATATCATTGTGGATGAGTTGTCATTTCTCCTTCCAAGAGGTTTCTCCTCTTCAAATCGAAACTTTATTAATTTTGATGGTATCCACAATTTTTCTTCTCCTGTGGAAACAAGAGCAAAACCCCTTCCCCAACGTAGCACATCTCCTGGCTTCCATTGAGAGGTCAGCACATCTTTGAAATAAATCGGTTGACTTAGTTCAGCAGACTTTTCCATTATCCAATGTCTTTCTGCTGCTGTCGTTCCTTTCTCATTAGCGTTAAGAAAATTCAAGGTTAATAAAGCATTATGTAATCTATTTCTGGGGGTATTTTCGGTCCCTTTCTGTTTGTTCAGCATATCCTTTATAGTACGATTTGATCTTTCTATAACTGCCTGACCTGTAGGATTATTTGGTATACCTGTATTGTGTTTTATATTGTAATAATCAAAAAGCGTTTCATTTTCTTAGATACATATGCTGGACCATTATCTGTCTTTATTTGTACAGGTATACCCATGATGGCCATAACTTCCAATAAATGTGTGATTACTGAATCTGCCTTTTCTGAGCTCAGGGCAGTAGCCCATTGAAAACCTGAATACGTGTCTATGGTGTGGTGTACATATTTTAATTTACCAAATTCCATAAAGTGGAACACATCCATCTGCCAGATTTCATTTCTCTTAGTACCCTTTGGGTTACTCCCTGCAGGCAACGGTGTTTGATTATAGAAAGAACAAGTAGGACATCTCTTTATAATGTCCTTAGCTTGTTGCCAAGTAATGGAAAATTCTTTCTTCAGGCCTTTACTATTGACATGATGCTTTTTATGAAATTCCGAGGCCTGCAACACACTTCCAATCAATAATTGATCAATCTCAGCGTTGCCTTGTGCTAGAGGACCAGGCAGACCTGTATGGGACCGGAAGTGTGTTATGTACATCGGACAAAGCCTGTTCCTGATTATGTCTTGTACCTGGATAAACAATGAAGTCAACTCTGTGTCATCTGGTATAAATTCAGCGGTTTCAATATGCAAGATAACTCTTTCTGCATATTGTGAATCTGTAACTATATTAAGAGGTTCTTTAAAATCCCTTAGCACCATAAGAATGGCATATAATTCTGCCTTCTGGACAGAATGATAAGGGCTTTGTTCCACCTTACTCAATTCATCTGACTTGTAACCTGCTTTCCCCGATTTATTTGCATCAGTATAGAACGTACGGGCTCCAGTTATTGGAGCATCACGTACAATTTTAGGAAGAATCCAAGAAGTTCTCTTTATGAGGTTAAGTCTACCACTTTTGGGATAGTTGCTATTAATTTCTCCCAAAAAATTAGCACAAGCTCTTTGCCACGGTTCATTGTCTTTCCATAACTTTTTCATTTCTTCAGTTGTAAAAGGCACTATAATTTCTGCTGGGTCTATACCTGCTAGTTGACGAAGTCTCAGCTTACCTTTTATAATTAATTCAGAGACTTTTTCCACATAAGTTTTTAATTTTTTACTTGGTTTATTAGGTATAAATATCCATTCTAAAATAATATCTTCCCTCTGCATTAGAATCCCTGTAGGAGAGATTCTGGAAGGCAATATGACTAGGATGCAGCTAAGATTTGGGTTCACCCTATCCGCATGTGCTTCCTGTAATTTTTCCTCAATCATTGTCAGTTCCTTTTCTGCTTCAGCTGTCAGTTTTCTTGGACTATTCAAATCTTTATCACCATCTAAGGTTTTGTTTAAATGAACTATTAGATCAGGTGTTATCCCAACAGCTGGTCGTAGACTGGAAATGTCTCCCAACAATCTTTGGAAGTCATTAAGAGTCTTTAACCGGTCTCTCCTAATTTGTGCCTTTTGTGTTTTAATTTTCTCTAACCCTATTCTGTAACCTAGGTAATTAATAGAATTTCCTCTTTGAACCTTTTCAGGGGCAATTTGTAATCCCCACCTAGGCAAGACTTTCTTTACTTCTTCAAACATCCTTTCTAAAATATCTTTATTTGAATCTGATAATAAGATGTCATCTATGTAATGATAAATTATGGACTTGGGAAATTGTTTACGAATTATTTCCAATGGCTTACTTACAAAATATTGGCACAATGTAGAACTATTGAGCATACCCTTTGGGAGGACAGTCCATTGATATCTCCTATTAGGCTGAGAATTATTATATGTAGACACCGTGAAGGCAAATTTTTCTCTATCCTTTTTTTGTAATGGTATAGTGAAAAAACAATCTTTCAAATCAATAACTATAAGAGGCCATCCTTTTGGTAATAGAGAAGGCAAAGGAATTCCAGATTGTAGTGGGCCCATAGGTTGAATTACTTTGTTGACAGCTCTTAGATCTGTCACCATTCTCCATTTACCAGATTTCTTTTTTACAACAAACACAGGAGAATTCCAAGGGCTGGTTGATTCTTCAATATGGTGAGCATCTAATTGCTCTTGCACCAGCTGTTCCAATGCCTGTAATTTATCTTCAGCTAGAGGCCACTGTTTGATCCATATTGGCTTCTCAGTTAGCCATTTTAAAGGTATGGCTGTTGGTACCTCTAAAAGTTTGGTATTTGCTATATGTTCTTGTACAGCCTGAATGGCTGGTGACCTTTTTCCATAATACCTCATCGTATCTTTCCCAGAATTATGAGTTCCTGGAACTGCAGGAATGTTAATCTGGGTATTCCATTGCTGTAACAGGTCACAGCCCCATAAATTTATTGCAATATTGGCTATATATGGCCTTAGTCTTCCTAATTGCCCTTCAGGCCCTATGCATTCCACCCATCTTGTGCTTTGTTTTACACGAGATAGGGTTCCAATTCCCAGAAACTGAACATCTACCTCTTGAAGAGGCCAATTTGGATGCCAAGATTCTGGGGTAATAATACTTACATCCGCACCTGTGTCTAATAAGCCTTCAATAAAAGTGCCATTTATACAGACTTTTAGCTTTGGTCTTTGGTCGTTAATAGAAGTCTGCCAAAATATACGTTTACTCTGTCCTACTGGGTTTTTTGACTCATCCTCCACACGTAATTCACCATTTAGACTAGTATTACTTTTTACAGCAGAAATTGGAGCTTTTAGATTTCTTGGTGAGGCACGTTCTCCACTGTGACTGGGAATGACTGGGCCACTGTTGGCTTGGGGGCCTGCGAGAGGCCCCTCAAGGAGTTTCCCGACCGTATCGGGTTGCCTTGTTTGTCTGTTGTTGACCTGCATTCGTTGGACCAATGACGGCTCCCAATGGGCTGGTATCTCAGCAGCTATTGGTTGGAGGGGCGGAAAGACCTCCTGCAACAGGTAATAATTTTGAGGTGAATACCAATAAAGAGCAGCTTCATTAATTTATTTCAGCAAGGCAATTATATCAAAAATGATGAATATGGATGGAAGTATTGCTTAACTAAATTTCAAACATTCCACTACTTTCTGGGACTTATCAGTATGTTACCAGTCAAATAAAATGTTTAAATATGAACGGGCCAGAAATGTATACCCCTGTACTTTGAGTTTTCTTTGAAGGGAGAGGTTATTGAAGTACTATTTTTTTCTTATTTTCCTATTGTTTAATATGGAAAATGTCATCAGTAACTTCAACTTGACTATTTTTCAATACTGGTCTTCAGAATGTAGAGTGTAATGCCATTTTCAAAGAATGTCTTCAGGTAATTTCTCTCAGGAATTTGAGAAAAAAAAACATAAAATATATGATAGACTTAGGATCTCATTAAGACATCCTGTTAATAAACATCCCACAAACCGCTTCTTTTACTGTAGGTATTCAGAACAGCTCTTTAACACTTCTCAGTTATTCTTATTGTCCAGCAAATCATTCTAGGTATTGATCCAGAGATCTTTGTGGATAGCTAATGAAAGAAACCTAATACCTACATTTGGAAATGTACTCAATTCTATCTTCATTCTGAAAATCACAATTACATCTCATTTTTAGTAGACTTTTGTGCCATTGTTAAACAAATTTGAAGACCTTAACTTTTACTCAGTATCACTATCTTTCCATCCACTATGCTGATGTGATAAGTACAATGAGAAACAGAAACAATGAAAGATCTCCAATTATTTAGTACTACAAATTCTGTGGCAACACTTCTAGGTAAGGACTGAAAATTTTGGTCTTCCAAAAAAATTTAACAAACGAAATTCTAGATTTGCTTTGTTTAACCAGAACAGTAATTCACTTAGTGAAGAATCTGCTGAGGGTAATGGTTTTGTGATAAAGTCAACTTTATCCAGATGATGTCCACCAAACATTTCTTGGCTAATTTTGTCAAAATGCAATCTGAAAGTAATTTTTAAACTTTGACTTTCCAGTTCTGTGAAATCATCTGCTACACTTGGGACTAACTCTTAGCCTCATGTTTCAAATTCTGCATCTCAGTCTTTCTATATATTCTTGATTCTAATTATAGGGATGTCAGTGTAACTTGATTGAATAAAAACATGAATTATTTCCTTAAAAAACTCATTCACAAAGTTTTGAAAGATTAGAGTTTCGAAATGAATTTATTCTCTTCTGTATGTACTGCACCCCTATTGTCACCATAGCTGATGCTGTAAGAGATCCAGTGCTGTGCTTGAGAACACATAAAAGATTGAAAAGTTTATAAATTTGACTGGCTTCTAATTCAGCAGCTCTCACAATGTCTGTTTATATTTTGGACACCTGAGCCCCAGGGCCCTGAGACAGAAGTGCTTCTTTCAGCTCAGGCTCAGAAAGACCCTGAGATTCAGCCAGAACCCCGAGGCAAGAATTTTAAGATGTGAGCCTGACATTCATCTGCTTTGAAATATCTAATATTGTCAGAAACAGGCCCTTGCTCCTTATTTGCAGAATAATTTGACCTTTCTAGGCTTTTGTCCCCGAAGCTTTCTTCTTAGTGGACATGTTGTTTCAATTGACTATATGGAAATAATTAATTAGCTACTTTATCATTAATCACCTTGGGTCAGTTCTTTTCTACTTCAGGAATGTTAATGGACATCTTAATGTTATTTTCTGTATTCCAATGGCATCATCCACTATTAGTATTCTACACTGTACCAAGTGGATATTGTCAGTAGTTCACAGTGAATATTTTTATCACTTACACAAGTTATTTGCCTTCTGTATATCATTTATCTTATATAATTTAAACTTTGTAATATAAGATAAAATTAAACAAATGGGATCCAGGACAAGTATCAGCAAATTGGTTTAGATTTAAAGTAGGCGTTGTCTGTTATTTTCTTTGCTTGTGACTATTAGGGTAATCAATGCACTTCTTGTTTCTCTCCTTGGTTTTGTCTCATAAAAATCTGATTGTCTAAATGCCTTTCACTTAATTTTGTCACACAATTTAGCTAAGCCTTAGTCATGAAGGGTAGCACTCTTGATAACATGAGAATCTCAAATGTGTGGAAACCATATGCTATGATGTCTTGCTTAGGATGTATTAATATTGAAAGAACACAAGCTCATCAGGCAAAGGAAAAAATGACTAAAGGGGTCTTTAGTTT
Organism: Microtus obscurus; assembly: GCA_963919715.1. Classification (NCBI taxonomy): domain Eukaryota; kingdom Metazoa; phylum Chordata; class Mammalia; order Rodentia; family Cricetidae; genus Microtus; species Microtus obscurus. Next base: position 10,364,325 of record CAWTZC010000170.1, on the reverse strand, counting down.
GCAGGTGAAATTTTAGCATAGGCATTGATAGATCTCACATGCAAATTCCAATTAAACATTGTGAATATCATCTTTAAGGCTATTGCATTATATAAAATACCCATAATATTAAAAGCTGAATTTAGGTCAAAATGTTATCCAATATATACGAGCTATTGACACTTCATTTTTAAAATATTTATAATGTTTATAAGTATATCCATATACTGTATTTCATAATTTACTTGTAAGTTGACTACAATGTACATAAGTGATAATTTAATTCATAGATTCCAATTTAAAGTGAAGAAATATTTTATTTTGAATGACTAAATTTAAAATTACTGTGAAAGAAATATATTCCAATGAAAAATATAAATTTAAGTCTTAAAACCAATATTTAGATTCTGCATCTCATATTTGAGTTTAAATTTCTAAATAGGACTGGTTGTATGTCTCAGATTGTTCCAATACATGATTTGTTCCAGTCTACTGAGTGTTCAGTTTATAGGAATTTCTCACCAAACATAGATCTTTTCCACTTTTTATAAGATTGTTTAAATTTTTAAAAGTTTTATGGGATATGTAAATAGATACTCATAAATATGATAAAACCAAACTAATATCTAATCTCATAATTTTTTATCAATTTCATCATGAGAAAAAAATGGAATATGATTATCTATGAGAGACTACTTTCTTTGGCTCTCTGTTGTAGACAAAGACTGATAAAGAGCTGGGCGTGAAAACTAGTTAGAATTAAGTTGAAGCTTTACCCATACTGGCTAAGATTCATAGTTCTGGAAGATTCTCTATATGATATTGGAAGAGAAAAATAACCATCAGTCTCACCCAGCTAAGAACCCTTCAAGCTACAGTAATCACCTCCTTAGAATAAATGTGCCCTAGGGTGCCATTGTGGCACAAATATTATGATAGTAACTGAATACATTTCATTGTTTTAAGATTCACTTCAAGAGATGGAAGCTATATTTGACAGGGTTAATGAGGACAAGAACCTGAAACTAGATAGGTCATGGACTATAAAAGAAAACCTACTACTATCATTTTTCAAAATGAACAAAATAATGGAATGATTCCCAATGACATATTGTTGTACTTATAAATCATTAAAACATTCATCAAAGAAGCTTCTTCCAGTAAATTGTTTTTAATAGGGAAGCCATAACTGATTAACGTGAAGAGAATAAGTGACTGTGTGCTGCTAAGTTATAAGTTTGGTGAAGACATCACAGCTCTACCGTCATGCTCAGTGATCTATGCAAAAGAGGTGGTTGAAAGATTGTAAGAGGTAGAAGTTCTGAAAACTTCAAGAATAAACTGTTTTAAGACACAACATGAACATGAAAATACTAACTCATAAAGTCTGTGACATCACAGAAATGGCATGTGCAAGCTCAAACTAGATGAAATTCTATACGAGTAGGGGAAAAGGCTATGAATTCTCACTCCTAGGCAAGGAGATAATGACAACTGGTGCTTCTGGGAGAGAGCATTTTTTTTATTTTTTATTTTTTTATTTTATTATAGTATTACTGTGTGTATCAATCACACTCCAGAGCAAGCCTCATGATCAGGAGTTGTCAGCCAACACAAATGGACTAATGGATTTTATGATTCACTATTGTTTCCTTTCTTAAGAGTGAACAAGGATATGAACTGGGTAGCAAGGGATCTAGAGGTGGATTTGGGAAGATTTGTTGGAGGGGAATAAATATTTATCAGAGTCTCAAAGAATAAATAAAAACAACATTTAATAACCCCAAATTGGCCAAATATGAATCAATAAGATCAAATCTTGACTCCCATTATTTGATAACCGTTTTATCTTTAAAATGTATGTATTAAGATTTCAGTTTCTTAATCTATGTTAGGCAGATGTGACATCCAACAATTATGAGTATTGAATAAACTATTGCATTTAGCATAAGGAATAATCTTAGTTATTCCCAGATGATTGTTAATTATGCAAAAATCCTATAAGATAATGGAGCTACTGATTTAGGATTACAGAGTATATAGTTAAATATATAGACATAAAATAATAGACATAAAAATAAACAGCTCTATGTTGTGTCTAAGTATGCTGAATCTACACGTGTAAGAGGACAAGAGGGGAATTTTTTTTTGTAGCTTTCTTATGAATTTCCATACCTAGGAGTACAAAAAAGTGGCTGCTAAAACCAGCAATTCTCAAGTGTTGGGGAATTTTGTGTAATTCTTTTATTTATTTTTTTTAAAGTAGCTTTTCTTTTATTAAACTGAAGTTGCCTACATGGGTGTTGAGTTAGATCTTAAAACGGAGGCAAAACTCACCCTCTTCCTTCCAGCATTTTCCCTTGTAATTTAGATTAACAGTTGTTCTCATCTTACTTTTTCCTCAGGTGAAGAAGGAAACAACCAATAGGAACTTAAGAACTAAACTCTGTTCTGGGAGTCAGCACAATAGTGACAGAACACACGGAGGCGTGGTGTATTTGCATTTATCTTTCTGTGTACCTATTGACAAAGAGATTAGTATCCACTTGTGTGAGATGAGTTTTCTGACAAACTAATTTAAAAGGTTCAAAAGAAAGCGATGTCTCTGAAGAAAACAGCAATGGGAAGTTTAAAAGTCTCAGAGATTGAAAGTAGCTGATGTCTGTCTAATTCCCTAGCAACCCCAGACGATGAAACTTAAATTCTAATCTATTCCTAAGCCACCACATACAAGAGCAGACACTATTAGATGGTACATGATAGATCCCCGCAGTAATTCATTTACTGCTTGATTCTATTAGGATGCTTTTAGCGGTTAGTGATAGACAACCTGAGCGATAATTGATTAAACCATAAGGATGTTTATAACCGTGGGCATTAGAGAGCACACAGTACAAATGGGCTTTCAGTTCTTTGGAAATGGCAGGAAGGACTCCAGGTTTGGGATCGTTCTGATCAAGTACATTCTGCTTTGTGATGTTATCTCTGCACATATCCTGTTTCTTTTGAGCACTGTGCCAACAGGAATAATCATGTGCTTGGCATTTGATAGTTAGCATTTCCTGTTCCAGCTGCAGCAAAATTATCTTTGCAGTTCACAGACCACAACAAGACCTTATCATAGCTAATATATATATATATATATATATATATATATAGGCAAATTAGACTGAAACTTTACCCATTGGAGTGGGAGGTAGACAAGAAAAAATGTATTTGGGAATATATTATGATAGATAATCATTGTATTATGAAAAAATGTTATAAGTGATATTTTCTATTCTAAAATCATCCTGATAGAAGATTTTATTTAATTATGTGGGTTGTCATAAAAGAATAATAAACAAGGTGAGTGACTTAAACATGAAACATTTCTCTTTCTAAACTGTGGAAACTTGAAGTCTATTAAGGTTTTAGATTAATCTTATATGTGATTAGAGCCCCTTACCTTACTTGTAAACTCACTCTCTTGTTCTGTTATTATTCATCTGTTCCAAGATTTGTGTTACTTGGTACCAGGGACACTAAATTTATCACTCTTATGACCTCATTAAACTTATTTCCTAATAGGTCTTATCTCCAACTCCTGAAGAATGGAGGTGGAGATTCAACATACAAATAAGAAAAGTGAATAAACATTCTCTCTGTAGCAAGAATCTTGTGCCATTTTGTCCACTCAAAGTGCAATATTTGAAAGATAAAATAATCACAGCCATAAATGCTATGTAGGAACTATTAATTCACTCAATGGAGTTATTTTATTCAGCCATGAGCCATATAGTTAAGATATTATGCTAAGTATGCAAGCATTGAAAAACCAACATCAGGTTTGGACAGCATCGTTGTAACCTTTATTCTGAGGCTTCTAGCTTCTTGAGATTTGCAATTTCTGGGTTCACTGCTCTCAAACATAGCTGGTCACTGATGATTCCCCATCTTATAGTGATTGTGTGCTGAAAAAAAGAGGAAGAGGGGAGAGAGAGGGAGAGAGGAAACGAAGGAGGGAGAGAGGCAGAGAGAGAGAGATCCGTGTGTGTGACTAATTTTGGTTCTGTATCTCTCAGCTCTTATTATTATACTTAGTATGGTAAATGTATGAACCCCAAATCAGAAAAATTAGAAAATACATATTAAATAACTTAACTATCATTAGAAAAGCCTTACAGAAAAATATGAGTAAACAAACCTAAAATAGTGTGATCAGTAAGATATGAATATTCTAAACTATTGATGCTTCAGTAAATATGATTTAATAAATAACTGGATACAAAAAGATATTTATGCTAGCAAGGTATAATGAAATAGAAGAAATTTAGACTGGCATCTATGAATGAGCTTGGTTGAATTTGAAAGAAAAGCAGATGAAAATGCTCACCAGATACTTGATCTGTTTTTACTCCAGTTAGCTCTCTCTCTAGTATTTATGGATCAGATGCAAGCAAGCTCCCTGCTCCAGCTCCTGATTCACGACTGCCTAACTGTTGCCTTGCTACCCACAAATATGGTAACAGACTCAATGCCTCTGGAACTGTGTGCCTCAAATTAAGTGATTTGTTTTTCACATATTTTGGAATGTTATATTTGTACATCAATAACTATGAAGGAGAAAAATATCATGAACTTTTACTATTAAGGTGTTCATGGAAGAAATTTGTAAAAATTATTAAAATGCAGTCTAAACCACATTTTGTAATAGTTTTAGTATCAAATAGTTATCAATATTGGTTCAAAGATATTTCTTTTGAAAAGAAGAGAATTTTTTTTAAATTACAAACACAAATTGTGTTTACAATGTTTTAATTACAATTGTGCCTTCTGTACTACTTACTAGTTGACAATTCAGAATTTTTGGTTTGCAAGTACAAAGCAACTTAAAAGCCTCTCAGTTTCTTCTTTTGTCCCAATAACACTGCAGGATTCCATACGTATGTCACTGTTATTTTATCAAAAGTCTTGTTTATCTCATTTAACTAACTCTTAACACTCAATATAAGTTTTTCTTTACAATGAGAAGGGAAAAGGCAAAATAGAAGTTACATTTGGAATTTGTTTTCCAAGGTAGAATTTGATTAAAAGAAAGCATTTTTATTTCTATGTTAATTTTTGTCTTGTTATTTTTATTAGATTAAATAATGTCTTGAAGATACACATACACAAGAACATATTCAGATATGTGTAATAGATAGATGTACAGATAGAGAGAGATAGATGATAGATCAAATAAGGTCAGGAGAGTACATTTATAGATGTGATACACACATATAGATGATAAACAGACTGATAGGTGCATAGATAGATGATAGATCTAAGTATATGATAGATAAATGCATAGGTACATAGATATGGATATATTGAGATATATACAGCTATATCATCAGATATGTTGTGAAATAATGTTTATTAAAATATGCTGTTATTTAAAAGGACGCAACATTTCCAGATTAGAGACATCTAAGTTGATTAAACACTATTACAAAAACAATAAATATAATATTAGCTCTCCATCTGTGAATTAGATGAATTACAACTCTATATGTGAGTGAGAGGGCATTTCTATAGAGAGTTAATTGACAGCAGAAGGCACTCCTGTGCTGTTTACTATGTTGTAGATATGTTTAAAATGGGGGTTATGGTGATTCAAAATAAAAGGATATTTTCTGTTGCATCATGCAGTGACCCCAAATTTTTAAATGAGGAAAACATCAATCAATAATTGAAATTCCTGTTAGTCACATCCCACTATTCTGCTCTCTTGTTTCATACCTTTTACAATTTTCTTATGAATCACAAGCTCATATAGTAAGAACAACTTGTCAATTTTAAAGCAATAATGCAATAATATATTGAGTTAAATTGTCCTTTTAGAGTCCATATCTTTTTCAGATTAGTTCATAAGATCACTTAGTTTTCCTCTATTTTGCATACATATGACTCAATAGTATAGATAGTAATTAGTGTTGCAAATTTTTCAGTTATACCATTAGAGTCTTATTTCTTCAATACATCATGCATTACATATTTAGCTATTTTATAGCTACTCATTTTTTTATATATACAACTCTCAATAGAATTCCTAGGATCCAAGGGATGCATTTAAGATAGAATAAACTTTGCATGGAGATCTACACATACACACCCTTTCTGGCTCCTTTTTTTCTTCTAATAATGTTGGTCTGCTAAAGTGTATATTTTGCACATGACTTTCTTTTGGAATTATGTGTTGGGAGCAGTGAGACCCCAGTTCCTGAATTTCTTGTAATCCCCTGATCTGAGTGTATGACAGCTGCTCTGAGCATGAGACCTTCAGGAGTTCTGGTGGCAGGAGAGTGGTTTCTGTTGGGTTTGGCTGGGGAATGGCTATCTCTATATAATCTGTCCGTGAACACAATAAAGGGGGCATTCTTCAGGAATTCAAGGATGACCCATGTCGCTGTTTCTCTGTCTGTGTGTGTGTTTGTGTATTTTAACATCCAGCTCCCTTGCCCAAAGCTTGGGAACTGGGTAATAGCACATTGAGCACAGGCACCCCGGCGTGGTGCACGGCAATTATGTGTTAAGCTTTTGATCTTAGGTTACATCTTCAGAGAAAACAAAACATTTGCTATATATGACATTATATTATTAAATTCATTCTTATAGGATAGTTAATGGAAATACAAACTGCAATATTTAATTTTAGCACCATGGGGAAGTCCAGTATTTGTTTTCTTCTTTCAAAAATCCTGGATGCTCACCTTACTAGACCTGGATAGAGGTGGGTGGTCCTTGGACTTCCCACAGGGCAGGGAACCCTGATTGCTCTTTGGGCTGTTGAGGGAGGGGGATTTGATCGGGGGAGGGGGATTTGATCGGGGGAGGGGGAGGGAAGGGGAGGTGGCTGTGGGGAGGAGACAGAAATCTTTAATAAATAAATAAATAAAATAATAATTAAAAAAAAAAACCTCATGGAACACTGTGAACACTGTAAAAAGATACCATAAAAAGGGAGGAATTCAGGCAGTCCTGGACGCCTGGGTTGGGAATCACAGATACACCAGAAGCTGAGGCAGCAGGACTCGAAGTTCAAGGTTGGCTGGGGCAACTTATTGAATTAAAGTCTAAATAAATTAAAGTCTAAATAAAATTAAATAACTAAAAAAAATCCTTCAGAATCCTGATTCTAGAGATGAAAATGTCAAAAACAGGAGTTATTTTGAAGATTTTAGTAGCAAAGGCCTACACCTGTTATGCCTAAGTAGGGGATCAAACACTTTCCGTGTCTTAACTTCAGGGCCCAAGTACATCCTAAGTTCTAGAGCAGTGCTGCCTTGATGAGACCAGACAAAATATCTCTAGTGCAGAATATTCTGAATATCTGAACATAAATTCTAACTTTAAAAACACTGAATAAAGCCAGGGTGGTATACATCTTTAATCCCAGAACTCTGTACACAAAGCCGAGCAGAGCCCCGTATGGACAATACCAACCTAATCTGCTTAGTGATATCCTGTCTAAAAAAAAAATTATCAGGTTTTCACATGTGGCATTATTTTTAAAACTCCGTTTGTTTAGATAAAAATCTAAACAAATTTATAGAGGATCCACTTGACTATCATTGTTTAATATAACATAAAAAGCTACTCCTCCTTGAAAAATATTCCAGACCCAAACAAAACCAAAAATTGGTAAGATTATTATGACAATGCACAATCAATTATGTTCATTGCCCTCAGTGGGGGTAGTGCTACCAGTATATTTCTTTACCCATGTGCATACATTTGTCTATATAGTAGGTACTCAAACACTGAACAATGTCTGTGGGCTGAATAGCCATCTTCAAAGTAAGTTCAAAATCTATATCTATAGGAAACTGTTTCCTAAATTTTGTTTATATTTTGTTCATATAATTTTAGGTATCTCAAAATGAGTATTCATATTAACTAATTTTATTTTTTTAAAGATTTATTTATTATGTATACAACATTCTGCCTCCATGTATGCCCACACGCCAGAAGAGAGCGCCAGGTATAGACTTTTTTCTAAAAATTCCCAGCAATTGTGAGCCACCATATGGTTGCTGGGAATTGAACTCCGGACCTTTGGAAGAGCAGCCAGTGCTCTTAACCACTGAGCCATGTCTCCAGCCCCCATTAACTAATTTTAATTATTTAGAAAAAAGTTTCTCTCTTGTTCTTTGTCTTTATGATTGTCAATAACATCTATATAATAACTCAAAACAGGACCACAGATTGTTCTCTTTTATATTTCAATTATTAATGTGTTTCTTAAAATATAATTTATTCAGTGTGTGTGTTGTGTGTATGTATATGTGCTGTGTCTATACCTGGTGCCTGAAGAGGTCAGAGGATATTAGATCTGGAATAAGAGATGCTTAAAAGATACTATGTGAGTAGTGGGAGTGAGCTAGGTCCTCTGCAAGAGTAAAAAGAGTAAAAAGTGGTATTTACTGCTAAATCAACTTTTCTGTTTGAACTGGTACTTCTTGATTTTTGCCTTGTGGTATGTATATATATATATATATATATATATATATATATATATATATATATTTCTTTATCCTATTTTTTTCTGATGACAGTGAAGGGACAAAGTTCATGCGATATGTAAGAATAAAGCATATTTTAAAATGTGTCTGTTACTCAATCCCCAAGCTTTGTATTACTATCTCTGAAATTTCCAAAGAAAATAAATTATTTTTTATCAGATAAACACATTCAGTAAAGTAGCAGGATATAAAATTAGCATGCAAATATCAATAGTCATCTTATATACAAATGACAATGGTCAAGAGATAATCAGAAAAATAATCACAATCACAATGCACTAAATAGTATCTTGGAATAAGTAAAACTATGGAAGTAAAAGCCTTGTATAATAAAAGCATTACATCACTCTAAAATAAAACCGAAAAAGATACAAGAAAATGGAAATACCTCTTCCCATGTTAATTGGTAGGGCTAATACATTAGGAGAATGTTCATACTTCCAGAATCAAATTCTAAGTCATCTCTATCAAAATTTACAAAATTATCAAAATTTACAAAATCTTATATTTCATATGTAAATACAAAAGACACAGGATAACTTCAACAGTACTGTACAATAAAGAGAATCTCTTGGGGCTCCCACTGCACAAGATTTATAGTTATGCACTAGGACTAATGTAATAAAAGCAACAATATATATACTTAAATTTATTTCCTCAGGGAATGATATTCTGAACTATAATTCTATAGTATAGGCCTAAGAACCCAATTACTAAACAAGACCTTATGAAAATAAGATGCTTCTGTACAGAAAATGACACAAACGATCTGAGGAAGAAACAGTCTGCAGAGTGGGGAAACACCTTACCAGCACTTTATCTGGCATATGCAAAGACCTCAAAAGATAAACATGAGGGAAACAAAACCAATTAAAGTAAGGGACTCGGGGCTAAACAGAGATTTCTCAAAAGACAAAATGCAAATAACTGAAACTTTTTTAAAATATTTAAATATTTAATTAATAATAAATAAATAATTAATAAATTTAATAAATAGTTAATTTATTAATAATTATAAATAAATAATTTAATAAACAAATAAAAATTTAATAAAAATTAATAAATAATAAATAAATAATTAATAAATAAATTTAATAAATATTTAAATAATATTTATTTAAATAAATAATATATATACATATATATAAATATATATTTAAATAAATAATAATAAATATTAAAAATAAATAAAAATTTAAATATTCAGGAAATTCAAATTAAATTACTTTATCATTTTATGTTACCTCAATCAGAATGGCTAAACTCTAGGATACAAATAAAGACAGATGCTGGTGTAGATAAATGGAAAGGAAAGGCTAATTCAAGATGATGACAGTGAAAAAGATGAATCAACTATAGAAATCTAGAGTATAGGATTCTCAGAGAACTAGAAAAGGGTCTCTTGCAGGATTTAGCTGTGCCCATAGAACTTTATATCTTATTCTAGAGATATATACTCCTTCATACTCATTGCTGCTCTATTCATAAAAAATAGGAATTAGAAAATATTAGATGTCAACTGTATGCTGAATGAATAATGAAAATAGAGTGCATTTACACAGTGGAGTATTATTTATCAATTCAAAAATAAGAAACGATGCAATTCTAGGTAAGAGAATTCAGAAGCAGAAATAACAAATACTGTGTATTTTGTTTAATTTTCTGATGTTATTTTTGGATCCTTAGATATATAATTTCTGTTTAAAATATATACAGATGTCAGGAAATTAGTACATGATAGTAGTGAGTATACTTCAAGGGAAGGAAAACACCATACTGTGATATAAAGTATTACACATGAATAATAGAAGATGAGTAAATGGAAATGGGTATAAAAGGGCAGCATATATAAGCCATATTTGAAGAGATAACAAACATCATAGGCATTTTACAAGATCACTGGAAACCAAAAATATCCCTAAAATATATACATACATGGTTATAAAAAGCACTTAAATTCAATTTCCCTATAACAATTGACCATTATCTATCAGATACGATGGACTAACAAAAACAGAAGAACTAGGACTGGGTTACCTTTTTAAGAGTTCTTAGCAAGTGAAGTTTTATATAATCTGAAACATTTTCAGATTGTTGTCTATGTTTCTACTTATCTTTTGGAACTTTACAGTATGTCTCTAGTGCTGAAGACATCACCTACTTGAAGAAGAACATGAAAAAATGAAGCTGATAGTCACACAAGAGCCTCATTCCCTACTCTTAGCTTTCATAGGTGCTAGGTATGCTAATAGAGGAGGAAAGAGATCATGAGTCATTTACGTGTGAAAAATGAAAATCAAAACATGAGAAAATCTAGGAAGATCCATATGTTGTATATGTATAGGTATATCTATACATACAGTGGTGCAATATAGCACTGTGGGCATGGAAGAAACCAATCACTTTTGTTTGGATTTAAGGTCTGTTACTCAAGTTAAATTTAATATTTGACACATGGTTAATGAAACAAGAAAACTGTGACAAGACAGTCCATGAGAACAATGGAAGAATGTAATGCTCTTTTTCTGTTTATTGAATATAGTATTAAATTAATATCTAAAGAGTTAACTTTAGACCCAAAAGATTAGTGGTTCAGTTAGTTCTCATTAGGGAAGTTTGTTCTGCAATCAATCATGATTAACATAGAGACCCACAACCAATAAAGGCACAAAGAATAAGATAGTGCAGAATTCTAAGCCTTAAATGGGACAACTATATCAAATCCATCCTACTAAGGTTCAAGAATTTCGGAAGAATAGAGGGAAGAAAGATGGTAAAAGCCATAGTGGAACACTCAAAGAAAGAGTGTTACCCAAAACCAGCTGGTGGTGGCGTACGCCTTTAATCCCAGTACTCAGTAGGCAGAGGCAGGTGAATATATTTGAGTTTGAGGCCAGTCTGGTCTTTAAGAGCTAGTTCCAGGACAGGCCCCAGTGATACAGAGAAACCCTGCCTCAAAAAAAAAAAAAGGGGGGGGGGTGTTTTCCAGAAACAATAGCACAATTGCAAAGGTAGTTAAACAGTAGTTGAGAAAATATTCAGGGTCTAGGATGGCAATAGGAAGAAAGAATAAATACCTATCCATACAGAAAGAGTTATGGGAAGTTGGTAGGTGCTGGGGAAAGAAGAGTCGGTTTTGTTTCAAGATGCAGGCCCTGGTAGGTTGTTTATGGTTCAGCAAAAGTCACATGTCCACAAGTATAAGGGCAATACAAACTGTAGTTTGTTGATTTTTTTAAATCAAAGGTACAAACAAGAAACAACATTGGGTGGAAAAGGAATCAGAATTGGATCAGGAAAGAGTCAGAGAAGATGGAGTATATGATGAAAACACATCGTAAGGGCTCCATGGGAAGTCAACAAAGTCTGTCACATTAAGTTGAGGCAGGACCCACCCCCTTTCTCCTGCATTAATGCTGAGCATAGCATCCCACCATGGGGGCATGGAGAACTCTGGGTGAAATTTAAAATAAAATTAAAAATAGTCCTTTTTAGGTAATTTCAAAGAAATAATTAAAATGAGAAAACCGTTTAATAAAACAGCAAGTAAAAAAAGATCAAATAAATGGGAACCTGACCTCACCACTCTCTTCATTTAAATTATCTAAAATATTAAAGCTTAAAATCTGTACTAGTGGTTTGTTTGTAAACATTAAGATTGGGAATATCTGCCTATGATTCAGGACTTTTAAGCTCTAACTTCTTGTTTTGTTTTGTTGTTTCATTTCTCCACACAGCATTTTTCTGTGTAGTCTTGACTGTCCTGGAACTCACTCTGTAGACCTTGTTGACCTTGAAGTCATAGAGACCCACCTGCTACTGCCTCCCAATAAGTGAAGCATCACTGCCAGGAAATTTCTAAATTCTTAATGAATAATTTCTTCTGACTTTAAGTTATAAGCAGATATTGCAATTTTATCTGTTCCAAATGTTCCATTACATAAGAGACTTTATATATGAGAAATTAATGCATGAAAATTGAGTCTCTTTAACTGAAATCTACTTGTCGACTCTCCACATTTTATCATAGACAGTAGTCTAGCACCTTAAATCTTAGTTTTATTTTATTCATAATACCTTTCCAATAATTTGTACACCAGATGCCACAGATAATTGTCACTTCATATGCCGATATTTGGGGATTCTATATACGCTGAAACTTAATTATAAATCATAAAACTGTTAAAGGCTATGTAAAGGAAAGGGAATGATGCATTAGCCCATGCAGCTTGTTCTATCAATTTTCCAAGGGAAAACTTTTGCTTCTTAAGTTCTTAATCATCGGTGGTCAATTATTTTAGTACTTAGAAACTTCAGTTTTCAGGATATAATGTGATATCTTCAGTAATTTTTTTGGTATTTACTACTAAAAATTGTTATATTGACATTGTATTGTATCTCTCTCTCTCGCTCTCTCTCTCGTTCTCTCTCTCACACACACACATACACAATCAGCTACTTGCCTCTATACATACTGACTTCTCTTTGTGTAGCTCTCATATATAAGATCCAGGTCTGAGTTTCAATAATTCCAGTAAGATAAGAAACCAAGAGAGCCGGGCGGTGGTGGCGCACGCCTTTAATCCCAGCACTCGGGAGGCAGAGGCAGGCGGATCTCTGTGAGTTCGAGACCAGCCTGGTCTACAGAGCTAGTTCCAGGACAGGCTCCAAAGCCACAGGGAAACCCTGTCTCGAAAAACCAAAAAAATAAAAATAAAGAAACCAAGAAAACTTATCACCCAGGCCATACTGCTTGTAATTCAAGGTACATGTACCTTTCTCCGAGTGTAAAACTACAGTAGACTGTTCATTCATTCCTGGCTGCCCACACATGAATAATTACACAGAAAATATATCAAAAACAACACTGTTTGGAAAAAAGCTTAGACACATTTCTATCTAGCTCTTATATCTTAAATTAACCCATATCTATTAATCTGTGTATTGCCACAAGGCTGTGGCTTACCGGGCAAGGTTTTGGCATTTGTCTCCTTTCACATCTCCTTGGCTCTGCCTACTCTCTCTCTCTATCTCTGTTTGGATATCCTGCCTGACCTTACTCTGCTAAGTCATTAACCAAAACAGCTTTACTCATCAACCAATAAAGACAAAACATTTAAAAAAGACATCCCACATCATAAAACTGCTATTTTTCCATTTGACAAGCAATATTTCAGTGTAAATTCATTTCATTTTCTTGGAAAGAAAACTTGTGATGTTGACATTTGCTTCCATGTCCCACCTGTTCTATTGGCCTCTGCACACAAATTTTATGCATATATATATATATATACATTTACATATACATGAATATGTGAATATAATATATACATATAAGCATATATGAAGTGATGTGTCTGGGAAGTTTACTCTGAGTTCTACATCAAGAACAGCCTCAAGACTGCTCACTGAGATAATCAAGCCTCACATAATATTCCAGTCAGTACTTGATTATAATTCAAAATTTTCTAAAGGTACCCATAAGATGATCAGTGCCTCAATCAGGAGGAAGTACCTAGAAAACTAGGCCCACATTAAAAAAAATGGATTATGCATGCTTTTGTTTGTTTAGAGTGTTGGTTACAAGTTGTTTTGGTAATGGTCTAAAAAAAGCTAAACAAAGGAGATTAGATTCAGAATTCTTGTTTTGAAAAAACAGGGGGGAAGTGCTTTGGACTAATGTTCTCATATACTATAAAGGTTTTTTTTTTTTTTTGGTTCATTGCTTTAATAAAACAGTGATTGGCCAGTAGCAAGGCAGGAAGTGTTGGCAGGGCAAGCGGAACAGGCAAATTCTGGGAAGAGTAAAAATCAGTCTGAAGTCATCAGCCAGACACAGAGGAAACAAGATGAATGCTTCACTGATAAAATGTACCAAGCCACATGCTAACAGACAAAAAGAATGGGTTAATTTAAGACGTTAGAATTAGTTAATAAGAAGCCTGAGCTAATAGGCCAACCAGTTTATAATTAATGTAGGCCTCTGTGTGTTTCTTTGGGACTGAATGACTGCAGGAGAGGGCTGGACAGAAATCTCTGTCAACAAGGAACTACTAGAGGCATCATGGTCCCTGACTTCAAATGCTACTACAGAGCAAGAGTACTGAAAACAGTCTTGTATTGGCATAAAAACAGACAGGAGCACCAAAGGAACTGAATCAAAGAGCCAGATATCAATCCACACACCTACAAACACCTGATTTTTGCCAAGAAATAAAAATATAAAATGGAAAAAAGTAAGCATATTTAACAAATGGTGCTGGCATAACTGGATATTAACATGTAGAAGAATTTGTCATGCAAAAAACTGAAGTCCAAATGGATCAATGACCTCAACATAAAACCAATCACATTGAACCTCATAGAAGAGAAAGTGAGAAGTATGCTTGAATGCATTGGCAGGAAAGACCACTTTCCTAATATAACCCTAGTAGAACAGAAATTGAGAGAAACAAATAATAAATGGGAACTTCCTGAAACAGATGCTTCTGTAAAGCAAAGGACACAGTCAACAAGACAAATGGCAGCCTACGTAAGGGGAAAAAAATCTTCACCAATCTTAGATAGATGGCTGATCTCCAAAATAAACAAAGATCTCAAGAAATTGGTCGTCAAAATAACAAATAATCCAATAAAAAATAAAAAATGGAGTACAGACCAAAACAGAGAACTCTCAACAGAGGGATCTAAAATGTCTTGAAGACACTTAAGGAAATGCAAATCAAGTCTCCTCTGAGATTCCATCTTACACCTATAAGAATAGCTAAGATCATAAATACTGATGACAGTTTATGCTGGAGAGGATGTGCAGTAAAGGGAATACTCCTCCATTGCTGGTGGGAATACAAGCTGGTATGGCCCTTTTAAATATCAGTATGGTTGTTTCTCAGAAAATTAGGAAACAACCTACCTCAAGACCCTGCAATACCACTTTTGGGTATATATCCTAAAGATGCTCAATCGTACCACAAGGACATGTGCTCAAGTATGTTCACTGCAGAATTATTTGTCATAACCAGAACCTAGAAACAACCTAAATAAATGCCCCTTTATCAAAGAATGGATATGGGAAATATGGTACATTTGCACAATGGAGTACTGCACAGCAGAAAAAAAAATCACATCTTCAAATTTTTGGGTAAATGGATGTATCTAGAGAACATCATATTGAGTGAGGTAACCAAGACCCAGAAAAACAAATATATGCATTCATTCATAAGTGGCTTTTAGACATAAAGCAAAGAAAAACCAGCCTACAATTCACAATCCCAGAAAATCTACACAACAAAGAGGACCCTAAGAGACCAAGATCTCCTAAGTAAATTGGGAGCACATGGACCATGGAAGAGGGTAAAGGGGAGGTTTAGGAAGCATGGGGAGCAGATAAAAATATATAGCTCAATAAAAATAATTTTAAAAGGAAAATAAAAAAAACTATAGGGATCTACATTATCTGAAATTTTACTTTCAGACCTCAATTACTATTCAACTACCGTCTGAAGATATTAAATAAAAAATCAAGAAAGACAAAAAAGAAAATCAAGTAAATGTATGAATGATATAAATTAGAAAAAAAGCAAGGCAAGAAGACAGCAGGACTAAGGATGTGAAGTAGAAAAGGGTCATTAATCCTATCAGGATTGCTAAGCAGTTAAACCATTAGAAATAATTACAGTTGTAAATTTTGATATTCCTTTAAAATTGTGAGATGTTTCATTGGTATATCAGACCAAGAGTAAGCTATTATTGCAAAAATCTAAATACTATATATGTGAGGCCTATTTATCCTGGTGAAGATTTTACTACATGGTACCTTTACACCAATCCAAAGTATCACCAGGTTTCAAAATTTAATGCAGCTCAGATCTTTCCCTTAGTTTGTTGTAGGACATTGTCAACACATACTCTTTTACTATAAATTCTTGAGTTTGCCAGTGCAGTTTATGAAGATTAACAAAGTTTATAAATTAATTTTCCTAAATAGAGTAGATTTATGAATTCTCTATATGAAAATTACTAGTTACTTGAAATTTCACTCCACTATTCTTCTCTAATCTTGCAAGGTTGTGATGTCAAATTAATGATAATTTTCTGATTACACAGTATAATTTAACTTCATTAATATGAATGACCTGACAATAGAGGAAGTGATTTTATATGTAATACTCTCATGAATTTTTAGTTTTTAACATTTTTAGTTGTGCTGTTGGAAAGTTAAGACTACACAAATATTTTATGCTTCCTAATGGATAACTGTCATAGTGTGCAACAAAAATCTTTTATAAATGAAACAAAATCTTAAACCATTATCAGTTAATTTGATAAAAGCTGCTTCAGAGTTTCTAACATAATTATAGGGTAGTAGCTATATTGTGTAGAAATGGAGTCAATTAACTATAGAGGCTAAGAGGTGAATTCAGAGAAGAAAAGGGGGAATGGTAATGAATGACTATTATGTAATCCATTGACAGGGTTAACTTATCAAAAATTACTTGCTGAAGAAAAACTACTGAAAATATATCTAATAGATTTGTTCAAAGTTTGTTCCTTTCTGAAGAAAAATCGGAGTCTTTTTTTTTTTTTTTTTGATTTTCAAGACAGGGTTTCTCTGTAGCTTTCGGTTCCTGTCCTGGAACTAGCTCTTGTAGACCAGGCTGACCTCGAACTCACAGATATCTGCCTGCCTCTGCCTCCCGAGTGCTGGGATTAAAGGCGTGCACCACCACCGCTCTGCCAAAATCGGTGTCTTTATATGAGAATTTCTTAATGAAAAACATTAACAAGCTTTGAGGTCGAAGTCAAAGTTATCCTCAAACCCTGGCAGAATACTCAGTTATACTTCAGGGAACAGTACTTTCATTTTTTAAAGTTTAATTCAATATGTTTGTATGTAGTAGCGAGATGGCTTAAAACTCCCTATAGAAGCACATGTAACTGAGCATTTCACTTAGCTAAAAGTTTGGATCCTAGGGAATAGGTGAGGATATTTATACAGTGACAACATTTCCTAAATCAGAAATTAGATAAAAATCTTGTGTGGTCTATTGTTATTAGAAAGAAAATGTTCTGATCATTCATATCTATATGATAGTGACATTTACAAAATTCAGCAATTTATTTATATTAATTGTTTCATCATTTATATTATGTGTAGATGTGTGTCTACATGTGACTATGTGAAGATGAGTGTAGTAGCCAGTGGTGGCCAGAGGCATAATTACAAATATCTGTAAATCCAACTCCCTGGAGCTATAGTTACAGATGTCTGTTACTCCTCACGTGGATTGTTTAACAGAACTTAGATACTCAGAAACAACAGCAAGTGCCCATAACAACTGAGCCATCTGTCCCATCCTTATATTTATTATATAAATTTGCTGTAATGACAGAACTCAAGGGAAGGAAATCATCTCTTTTCCTCCACATCTTTAAATTAATCCTGAGATATAAATACTTTTATCTCTGTTTTTATAAATTTAATGAAATAATCTGCATCTTTTAATGGAGTTAAAACCATTTATAATCAAGTTTAAAATTAAGGGTGTGCAGTTACTTATTTGTGGCTATTAGTCTAGTTGTTTGCTAATGTTATATTTTTCTTCTTCTCCTGACAGTTTTCAGTATTTCCTAGTTTGATATTTCGAACATGATCCTTCTCCTTATTTTCTATATATCTCTAATTTTCTTGGATTATTTTCGCTCCTGGATTCATCCATGTTAATCTGTGTTTGTTATTCTTCAGTTTATAATTATCAACTAACATTAATACAAACATAGAAGTCATCTATTTCAGAGAATATAAAAACAGAATTTAAGTCAACTTTTAAGAACTAAGCTAGCACTAATGTAAACAAGACCTAATAAATAACAAAATATTGATTTAAGATGCTGCATACACTTATACTATACTGGAATAAAACCAGAAATCAAAAACAAAATTGACCATAGAAAATACAACAAATACCTGAGACTGAACAATACACTATTGAATCAAAAAGGTATTGGTGGAGGAACAATAAAAGAATCTTTAAAATGCCTAGACTTAAGTAAAAACAATGCTCGCCAATGAAAACATACACATACAAATAACATTATGCAAATTAACAGATTGTATTCAGAAATGCATGTATATAATTTTAACAACAATTAATGAATAAGGGGCCAAAATCTAACATAAAACCCAAGGTGCACAGAGAAGAATTCAGAGGGAGCAAAGAAACACAGAAAGTTATGTAATTGTAGTATAACCTCAAAACATGAAAGATATAAGGATTATGTAAAGAAGACAACAAAAGAATGAGTACAAGTTACCATAATCTGACATGTAGTCATGACTGTCCTAACAGGAGAGTAATTATATAAAAATATCTGCGTATCTATAGTCCCATTTTTTTAAAAAAAATCTCAGATTAAATAACCAAATCTAAGAATGAACAATAAATAAAACAAAAGAAGAATGGATGGTAAGAAGCAAGAAATATAAAAGATATAGTAATTAAATATAAAGTCTCTATTGCTAAACCTATAGACAATATTTTAAGAAAATACTAAAGAAAAGGTGTTGTGTCAGTCATTGAGTTGGTTCTTTGAAAAGATTATCATGGTAAAACAATTCTTAGTTAAACTAACCAAAATAAAGTGAAAAGACTCGAATCAATAGAATTAAAGATAGAAGGAGAGTTCTTCAAATAGTCTCCAATACAACCCAGAAAAACATCAGGGAATATTTTTTTTAGAAAAAAAAAACAGTCAAACAAACAACAAACATAAATAATGCATATTTTAACAAACTCTTAAATAACAAAAGCTGATAAATCATTAAATGCATCAAAGATATGAAATTTTAAGCCATAAAATTTAAACAACTGTAGCACGAGTATGACAAGAAGATTGAATCATTAATTACATGTCTACCCATACAACAAAAGCCTGAATAGATTTAATGTTAAATTATACCCAACTTTCCAGTACTATCTAATACTGACACTATTCAAATAGTTACATAAAATAAGATTGGGAAAAATATTATTTTATTTATTCTATAAATACAGTATATTTCTGAGTCCAATACCATGAAAACACAATAAGAACACAGCAGATCAACCTCCTTAATGTTCACAAGTACGGGATTCTTAACATAGTACTGATAAGTCAAAGTAGAGGTCGTGTTAGAGAAAGAGCATGCAAAATTGGTTCAACATATGCAAATCAATAAATGTGATACACCATAGAAATAGACTAAAAGATAAAAATAACATGACTGTCTATTAGATTCAAAAAGGGCCTTTGTTGATGGAGGTGGGTCTTGTATCTTATCTGTTGCTTTCATTGGCTAACTAATAAAGAAACTGCCTGGGCCCTCATAGGACAGAAAATTAGGTAGGTGGAGTATTCGGGGAGAAGGAAGCTGAGTCAGAAGGAGTCGCCATGATGTTCACACTCCAGAGAGACACAGGCTAGAATCTCCCTGGTAAGCATACCTTGGGGTGCTATACAGATTATCAGAAATGGGCTAGTCCAAGTGCAAGAGCTAGCCAATAAGAGGCTGGAACTAATGGGCCAGGCAGTGTTTAAATGAATACAGTTTGTGTGTTGTTATTTCGGGGCATAAGCTAAGCCATGCGGGCGGCCTGGTGCGGGGACAGAAGCCCGGCAGTTCCTCTTTCAACACTTTGTCAATGTTCAACACATCTTTTGATAAAATCAATGGGGAAAGTTGTAGATGGAACATACCTCCACATAAGAAGGCCATATGTAAAAAGCCTATATGAAATATTATGATTGAGAGCTTTTTCTTGTAAATCTGGCAGAAGACAAGAATACTTACTCTCTATACTCCTTCAAGAGAGTGATTGAGGTCTTCACTAGAGCAAAGAATCATAACAGGGACAAAATTAGAGAAAAAAAGTAAAACTATACCCATTTTCAGACAGTATGATTCTGTCATTAAATGTCCCAATCAATTCTGCCAAAAATCTTCTGAATCAGATAAATACTAATATAGTAATAAATAGAACCATTACTAGATCAATAGCATAAACAACTATCTTGGTAATTAAAGTATAAGGAAAAATAACCCATTCATCAATGACTCATTAAAAAAATCTAAGAATAAACCTAAGCAAGGCAGTAAAAGACCTCTATAATGAAAACTATATGATACCATAAGTATGAAATCCAAGAAAAGCACTTGAGAATGAAAAGAGTTCCCATGGTTTTTGTTCTTTTTTTCTGGATTTTTTTGAGGAGGTGTATTTTAAATAGCTTTCCAGATAATACACATTTCCCTTTAAAACATCTGCTGGACTGTCAAAATTAATATTATGAAATTGACAACACTATATATACTAATCTATGGATCCAAACAAGCACACCAGGGCAGGGCATGTACGACTGAAAGATAACAATCACATACCTCTGGATACCTAATATCTGACAAAAATAAAAACTTCATGCACTGAAAAATAACTAGTGTTTTTAATGAGTGGTGTGAGGGAAATTGAATATCCATGTACAGAAAAATAGAATTATATTAATATCTATCCCTATACAAAATTTGGTTCAAACTGCATCAAATATCTAAATTTAAGCCAGAGGCATCACATTGCAATTGCCTAAAGAAGATAGGAAACAGCTCAGAGCCTAAGTATTCCCATCAGCATTAGAAACAGACACAATAATTTATAAATAGAATGACATGAAAATAGAAGAATTAATATGACTCTGAAATACCACTTTCTGATTCTAAACCCAAAGCATAATATGTCCTATCACAGAGACATTTGCACAATTTGTGTTTATTGCCCCTTTTGTAAGGGTGTTTTCACATTCTAGAATTCTAATAACAGATGAAAGAAGAAATTAGAGATGGTACATTTATACACTGAAATTGTGTTTATCTATAGATAAAAATTAAATTATTAAATATACACACACACACACGTGTGTGTGTGTGTGTGTGTTTTGACTGTTAAATGTTAGATCGGAAGATGTGGGTAAAAATCAGAATAACTAAAAAATAGAGAAGATTTGAAATAAAGGCATTAAGGTTGAAGAGAAAAGAAAAAATCTGGGTAAAACTGAGTGGTTGAAATTAAGAAGAGGAGATTATCAATCAAAAATGAAATATGTCTAAAATCATATATGGTCTCATCACTTTGTAAGATTAATAGTAATAACAAGAAGAAGAAGAAGAAGAAGAAGAAGAAGAAGAAGAAGAAGAAGAGGAGGAGGAGGAGGAGGAGGAGGAGGAGGAGGAGGAGGAGGAGGAGGAGGAGGAGGAGGAGGAGGAGGAGGAGGAGGAGGAGGAGGAAGAGGAAGAGGAAGAAGAAAAGTAACAAAAGTTGAACATGAGCAAGGAAGTCAGGACCATGGGGGTGTACCCACCCACTGTGACAGTGGAACTGATCTGTTGGGAGCTCACTAAGTCCAGCTGGACTGGGACTGAATAAGCAGGGGATGCAACCGGACTTTCTGAACGTGGCGGACAATGAAGGCTGATGAGAAGCCAAGGACAATGGCACTAGGTTTCGATCCTAATACGTGAACTGGCTTTGTGGGAGCCTAGCCTGTTTGGATGCTCACCTTCCTGGTCCTGGATAGAAGTGGGAGGACCTTGGACTTCCCGCAGGGCAGGGAATCTGGACTGCTCTTCATTCTCAAGAGGGAGGGGGCGTCGAGGGGGGGAGGGGAAGGGGAGTGGGGAGAGAGGGCGATGTGTTTGAGGAGGGGGAGGGAAATGGGAAACGGGAAGGAGGCAGAAATTTTTTTTTCAACAACTAAAAAAAATTAAAAAAAGAAGTAACAAAAGAAAACCTTAAAACATTGCTTAAATCTTCTTTGTAAAATACACGTTAGATGATGAGTTAGATAAACATTCGGCGGTGATTGTCTCCAATACTGGTGGAAAATTGTGCATATCTCTTCATAAATAAAATGTTTTCTTAAAATATATAATCACAAAGCAGTAACTATTGTTGCAACTTTGGGAAGCAGCTCTTCATGACAGGTGGTGCCTCTCCCATGGTTTCCTTTGGACAACTGAGGTGAATGCATTTGAAGTCTCCTCTGCACTATATGTTCAATATGACTCCCTCACACAGTGAAGAAAATTTGTTAGTTCTAGGAGTTCACCTGATGCTGTTGACAGGACCAACCCATATGTAACTCTGCTTACCTTCTTGCTTCAGAGAAAGTAGACTATTTGCATAACAGGAAGGGTATTCGAAGCTGTTTCCTAAAGAAAACTACATGGATTTTTGTACCAGAAAGGTATCTCCCAACTAATTTTATTGTGAAAAAATTTCCAAAGTATGGTCAGTCCCAAAGATATAGCTATTTTATAGTCCACATTTTCTTGGACAGCTGCCAAAAACATTTGGATCCTATTTTAAAACTATCCACCATTCCTTGTAGTAATTTCTATTGCTTGTATGGTGAAAAACTTGATACTTAAGTAGGAAACTCTCCCATACCCTCTGAAGCTGATATAGATATTCTGCATATTTAATCTCTAATTAAAAATCATTGCAATATAAAATTACAAAATATGGCTCTCATTTTTCTAATAATTGACAAGTTTTTTGAGTTTAGTAACACTTAATATTTAATCAAAGTTCTGGCCCACTTGAAAATTGCCTGTTTTGACTGCTAGGTAAATTATTCTCCATGTTTATTATTTATTAAAAAAGAAAGAAAGCCTACATCAAGATAATATTATTAATTTCTGCAAAGTTAAAGTTGGATAATGAATGAGAAAATGTTTAATATTGTATTTTACAAATACAAATAAAATATTGAAATTCTAATGAGTTATATTAAAATAAGCACATAAATTTGAAAGATAATCTTTATAAAAATTATGACTCAATTCATGTAAGTAATTTGACCTACCTGCTATATTTTTCAAGATTTTCAATACATGTGGATCTTGATGTATTTTCCTATGAATATTAAAAGACATCTAGATTCATAATAAATCAGGGATCAGTATAATCATTAAAAAGTAATAATTGTTATACATCAGATAATAACTATTGAACTGACAACTGTTTTTTAGTCACCATGGAAATTGAATATTATTTGTTTTGTATTTATCTATATGTATATACACACATATATGTACTATATTGTTTAAATATATTATCCATATGCATACCACAAGATGAGACATATGTAATCAATTATTTTCTAAGATGATTAAAATAGAGAGAAAGTAATTTAATTAAAAAGTTCATAGTCTAAAACACAATCTCAGCCAATAAGATGCCAAAACACTCAATATTGGAAAATACATTCAAGGAATTGAAAGAAGTAATAACTTTTCCCATATGACATGACCTTGCATAGAGGTAAAATATTTTACAGATAAAATATTTTAAAAATTCCTTTTTTGTCATCTTAATTAGTCAATGGAGTTGAAGAAATAATTTCTGTTTTTATGCTGCATGAGTTACTTTCCTAATGATTTTTAAGGTAATTTTATCAAGTGAAACCTTGAATCTACAAGTTTCCCCTCATGGTTTGGAGAAGGAACTATTCCCCTTTTTTTTGTTTTGTTTTTTGTTTTTTTTTGTTTGTTTGTTTGTTTCCTGGGTCTGAGATTTATGATTTGTGATTGAGCTGATAGTTCCAAAATTAAATTTTGGACTCAGAATTTCAAATTATTTTATTCTACATAGATTTTAAGGTTTCTGTTTATTATAAAAGTATTTCCCTTAACGGTCATGACCATCGGGTTTTTAAATACTTGTGGGTATAACATCTGGCTTATGCACAACTTATCGTTAATATGTTTTGCCTGAGAATGGATTGTGGTCTCCGGTTTATTTTCAATAACCTAATTACTGTATGCAGTCCTTGAATAATGAGAGTAATGGTCATAGAAAATACGTTTCTTAAGGCCTTCCTAAGAGTATCAGATTTTTATAGGCTAAAGCTTTTACAGGCCAAAACCAAACTAGATGGTTTGTTTTTCTTGTGACGTGGCGTGGTTCATGTTTTTGTTCCCTTTCTGTAGCTCATTCAATGTCGATTCCCCTCATCAACAGCAAAAAATAATGTTCCTTCCAGATCACTGAGGAATCCCAAAGTCTTCAGGAGGTCATTCTCTGTCTTTTACCCTCCTGGATTTCACTTTTCCTTTCCGATTTCATCAATTACTCTTTTTCCTAACTACTAAAACTCTGGCTTTTCTCGCAGAGTTTTATAATTCCCTGTTGCCTGCTTGTCTTTGCTCTTGAACTAAACTCAAAATCATATATGAGAAACATGCATTGCCTGTCCCATTTCCCCTCAGAGTTAACTTTTTAGGTTTCTATCTATGTTTTTCTTCTTTTATTCTTTCAAATAGTTCCTCTTTTCCCATCTTTGTAACTTTATTCCCCAGGAGGATTGTTTTGATAGGAGCTACTCTGTGGAACCAGAAGGAAATTTGTTGATAATACTTGAAATGTAGATATACATTTATTATCTCCCACTAATATCTGTAATTAAAATAAAAGCTTATTTCTAATCATATTTAATATATTTTCCTCATTATTCAATCCTCTCACACTCTATTGGTAGATTTCAAGAGATTACTTTAACAAAGTTAAAATTAATATTAAAGTTCTCTTTATAAATATTTTTCAGAACATAAATTAAACAATAATATTTATAATTTTATTTTAAATGATTTATGATCAGTTTCATGTTATTTTACCTTTGTATGTATGGCATTTGAATATCAATGTGATATCTTTTCACTTTGTTCTCCTTATAAGAAATTATATTCAAAATAAAATTAAAAATATCAATGAATAGACCTGATAATAATAGATACAAGTAAAGAAAAAAGTCCTAATGTTTGAAGCAACTGCTTATTGAGAATCACAGAAGTGAGTCTACTAACATGAGACTGCTAAAATATTTAACAGGAAAAATTCAAATTAACCTATTTCCTATGAGATTATTTCTTTGCCTTTTATGGTAAAAAAGATACTTGCTATAGGAAAGTTTTATGTTTCCTCTCTGCTTGCAAATCAACAGAACATAAGGTTTTAATTCTAAACTTAATATTGAAGACTACAGCTATGCTGCTTTTCTTCCAAACTAATAAAGTCTTTGCATAAACTGAGCGTACTCGGGTAAGTCAATATGACAGATAAATTGAATTCATGCCCAAACTAATAAATTGCTCACATTTACCCGGTATGCATGTACTGTTCCATTTCTCTTGATGCGTAATCACTATAAATATAGGCTATTTACAATACAAAGCATAAGTTATCTAGAAAACCATTATTTATTTATACCAGTATCATTTATATGAAAAATATTCTCTGCAGTTGGAATACACAAATCTGTTTTACATACAGGAAAATTAGTTATAAACCCTATTTGTTTTGCTTTGAATGTTGAATCTTATATTTCGTGTACTCCGTAATTTAAATCAAGTTTCAGTTTCAAAAATTATTTTGTGACATATATTATTAGGTTATTTACTTCTCTGGTGATTTAAAATGAAATAATCATTTCCCATATTGGCAAACATTACATAAAGTCAAGGAAGCAACAGTGTAATCTAAAAAACATCCATAAACAAAGTTTTTCTGTTTATTTATTGGTATGATCTCTGTAAAGATATATGTATAGCCATATGTTAATTTTACAAAGAATATGTTGCACAAATTTAAGTGTGTGTATAGTTTTAATTTACTTAGATTTAAAGATTAACTGGAGAAAATTGTGGTCACTCTTCATAAGCAACTGTGATTCCTAATTAACTTTGTCATTCCAAATTTCCAAGATTATATATTATCAATATTTGGTTCTCACTCTTGATTCACAGCTAAGACAACACTCAATATTAGCATGAAAACATTTGTAAGGAATGGCATATATTGTAAAAAACAGTTAAAACTGGGAAATAACAAAATTAACGATTTATCTTTTATACGATGATAACTTTATTTTATGAGATATTCCTTCTAAAATAAGAATATAGAAGAATAAATAAAAAGGACTTGCAGATATTTTTTGGGCTATCTAATAGTAGCATCATGGTATTAAGACAAAGAACTTGCCCTTTATCTTCTATTAGGTTTATGAAGTAACTAGATTTCATGACATTCTGTCTTATATGGCAAGCTCTCTCTTTCATACCTAAAAGGATCTGTGTTTATTGTAGTAAACCAAATTCATAATACATAAGTCATTACCCCTCTCATCAAATTCAAAAAAATAATCTGTTCATATCATGCCTGATCTCAAAGCAGAGCATGTGAACAGCAGCAGGGAATTTAGGCTATGTAGGTGCTCAAATGCTTGCCTGATGTTCCATTTCTAGCTATCCCATAAAGTGTCAGAAGCTACACAGCAGCTCTATCAGCAGCAAACCAACTGTATATGTAAATGAGCCTATGAGAGATATTTTGCATTTGGATGACAACAATATAAATGTAGATTATACAGTTTGCTGTTACAATATCAATGTCAATATGACTAGAATCCTACATTTTAATAACAAAACATATAGGGCAAAAATTAGATTGTGAAATATGAATAGTTTAACCTTCAGAGCTTATAGGTTGAATAAAATTTCAATACTCAAACAGAAACAGAGACAGACAAGCTTAGGCAGTGAAGGTAACAATCAGAAGCAGAAACCCGTGAGGGTGTAATTGAAAACGGGGACCTTGTTGGAGCCTCAGTTTGGTGATGACTTGGCAGTTTGGTCCTATGGTTCTGGCATTAGAGTTAAGGATAGAAGAAATTGTTTATGTAATTTGCCTACATGCCTAAAGAAAACAGTCGAGGCCAGGCATGTGTCATGGGATGCTCTGAATGGAGAGGCCATTGTATGAAGCTCTGAAGTTAAAACCTGGATTGCATTAGAGAACCCAAGATGTTAAAGATTCCACAGTTGTGGGATACCTGGCAAGGAGTGCTGTTAACAGTCAGTAGAAACAGTCCAAGAGAAAGAAGTGTGTTGCAGTCAACAAAGCTGAACAGAGAGGAGATCTGAACATCATTTGGACATCAGATGTGAAGATGCAGAGTTGGGAGTCTTCCCTGCTGGTTTACAGTCTTGCTTTGGTCCAGTATGCTCCCCTCCCTACATTTTGAAATGGCCATGTATATCCTGTCCTATTATATGTTAGGAGGATGTGATATACATTTTGATTTTGATTTTATAGGGTATTACAGTAAAGACATTAAATGAATCTCAGAAAAGACTTTGAACTTTGGACATTAAAACAAGTTTGAGACTATTATAGACTATGCAAACTTTTGAAATTAGACTAAATACATTTTACATTATGATATTGTCACAAGATTATGGGGGAAAGAGAGTGGAATGTGATAGTTTGAATGTAATTAGCTTTTATAATCTCATAGGGAGTGGCACTATTAGGAGGTGTGGCTTTGATGAAGTGGGTATGACCTTGTTAGAAGACATATGTCCTTTGAAGGTCAGGTTTGAAGTTTCCTCTATGCTCAGGTTACCACTGAGTGTGTCACTTGACTTCCTGTTGCCTGCAAGATGTAGAACTCTCAGCTCTAGCATCGCATCAGCCTGCACACTGCAATGTTCCTCAGCATAACAATGTACTAAACCTCTGAAATTATAAGCAATCCACTCCAATTAAATATTTCATGTATTAGTTGCCATCATCGTGGTATCTCTCCATAACAATAAAAACATTAACTGAGACAGTAGATGGAAATTTTCCTGTCGTGACTGCCCACTCCCCATCCCAGCAGAAGCTTTGAAATTGCTACACAGAGAGGTAATATTATTTATAAATGCTTGGGCAATAGTTCAGGCTTGTTGCCAGCCAACTTTGATATCTAAATTAACCTGTATTTCTATTTATGCTTTGCCACGTGGCTCATGCCTTGTTACCTCATTTTCTACACTTGCTAGGTAACTGGCTGGCATTTGACTTAGCCTTCTTTTTTCCAGAGTCTTCTGTTTCTGGCTGTCCCACCCATACTTCCTGTATGGCTATAGTCCTATCAGCTATTTATTAACCAGTGAGAGTAGTACATATTATGATATACAGAAGGATTATTCAACAACATTAGAGAAAAGTTTAAGTGGATTTATTCTCTAGCAGGTAGGAATTATATGTTATTCCTATTTATACTCTATCTAGGAATTATATGTTATTAATAAAATCTGATACCAATATGGGGTTTCATTTTTTGAACTGTTGACCAATGGGATTCAACCACAAATAATGTTGGATCATGGTGTTCATTATCCTCTATGACTTAAACAGAAAACCGTATTTCTAAAGACACCATATATTTATGTCATAAAAGTTCAATAACTCAAGCTGGTACTCATGTGGAAGCTTCATGCCAACTCCTAACACTTATTTCACTTGGAGATGATATGTACTCTATGTAAGATAAAATTAATTGCACAGTTTTACACACTATGGACCCTTTTAGGTACAAGAATTTCCAACCTAGCTATACATGCTCAATACTTGTTCAATAATGGCACAAATGTTATGGGAGTGAAAATGACACTTTTAGAAATTACATCTAAATCCTGCTCTGTGAGATAGGAGTCATATTTAACATTATCAATAAGGCCAAGAACCTGAAGCTACGTAGGTCATGAGACCTACAGGAAACTTACTACTATTACTCTGATAAATGAACACAGCAGTAAGAAAACTCCTAATGACCTATTACTGTGCCCAAAGATCATTATATATCTCAATACTCACCAGAGATTCTTCTTCTCTCATTAGATAGTGATTAACACAGAAATTTATACAGGGTCAGTGTGCAGAGACAAAATACTTTGAACTGCACAGTCTTAGACAGGATATCTGTATAACATTGCTGCTATGAGTGCAGTGATCTATGCAGTAAGAAGATGAAAAGATTGTAAAAGAAAGGGATTGTGGAGAACTTCACAGAATTATTTTAAAACACAGTAGTACAGACACCCATATGAAGTCTCACGAATTGTGACTATACACACAAAGACTATATAAATTCAGTCCAGATAAAATGCACACATGGAGGAAAAGAAATGAGCAAAAATTCCCACCTTTACCTAAGGAACCATTGACAATAGATAGTTGCTGGGAAAGAAAAAGTCATGTTTTCTTAATGGAGTGACACTGGATGTATCAACAAGCCATCAGGCCTCAACCCCAAATGTAGATAAACACAAATTAGAATACATGTTTTTGCTTAGATTTTAAGAGTGAGATGGAACATAAAGTTGGGTGTGTAAGGAATTAGAGGATCTGGACAGATGCTGACAGAGGTTTCTGTCCCACCTGGTCCCACAGTCATACAGCTCCAAAGAAATACACAGAGGTCTACATTAAATATAAACTGGTTGGCCTAGTATCTCAGGCTTCTTATTAACTCTCTTCCTAACTTCCTTCCTTCCTTCCTTCCTTCCTTCCTTCCTTCCTTCCTTCCTTCCTTCCTTCCTTCCTTCTTTTCTTCTTTCCTTCCCTCCTTCTTCCTTTCCTTCCTTTCTTCCCTCCTTTCTTTCTTCCTTTGGCATCACTAAAAATAGCTTTATTTTCTAACAGGTGTTTTTTCTACACCCTCAGTATTTTTCTTTCAGACAACACAAGTTTTGAAACTGGACCACTTGGCCCTTTTTCTTCTTGACTTCATTCAGTTCCCAAGTACTTGTATGTCTTCAAGACCAGCATCCAATTGCATGTTCAGTTGAGCTCAAAAAACTCAGTCTGAGCACAACATTCTTAGTGATTTGGGCCTTCTTTGTAAAATTTGGCTTTGTGTGCCCACCATAGCTGCTCTATTTCTGATATAGTGCTGCTTTCCTTGGGCATACAAAGAATCTTAAACCCTTCTTATGCTGGTTCACTTTCTGAGATTAATGCTTGCCATATTTCTTACAGAAATCCTTTGGATTTTAGCTACACTGATCATCTTTGTTATACATGTGTCTACATGATGAAAATGAGAAAGTTGTTCCATGATTTTTCTACAAACATTTTGGCATAAGCCTGTCCACACATACATGCCTATTTAAGCACATAAAATAAAAATACTATTTTTTTAAAGTTTAAAGAATGCACTTAAAATTTTTCATGTAATAATAGAAAACATTGCATTTTTCAGCTATTGAAAATTGTTTATACAATTATTTGTGACAGATGAACTTGACAATTGATATATGTGAGTTTTGAAACTAATCCAAAAAAGAACTCAGGTATGCAAACCGCTAATTGGAATTTTGATTTTCTCAGATCAAAGAATGACAGAAAATGGGAAATTATGGACAGTAAATAGAATCTGTCTCTGGGTTTTTATTAATCATGTTAAGCAGAATCATTTACATTTCAGGAACAGAAAAAAAACAGATTTGACATTTTAAAATAATTTATCATAGCATACATAGGAGAAGGGATTTTCAAACATGTCACAACATAAGTCAGAGCTTCCTGAAGGAGAATGCGTCAAAAGCTTCAAAAAGTGAATCAATATAAGGTCTCAGTGTTCTGGGTGGTAGTGCCATTCAATATTAATGACAGGATTTCTGACCAAGATCTATTTTGGATTAGCCTTCTTACTAAGCTCTCTGACCTAATATGTATTGGCTTATTGACCTCTGTCATAGACATCTGGTTTTGCATTCAGAAATACATCAATCATTTTCAAATTCCTGAAAATACAACTCTCCACGCTGTGTATTTAACCTGATACATTATTTCTCACATTGACATACAATAGAAGATGCTAATAATTACCATACACACTTTAAAGTGAAGAAAAAAAAAACAAAGAAGCAAACATAAAGAAATCCCTATCCCAACCATAAAACTAAAGATTAAGTAATGATAAATAAGACCTTGTAAGTTGTCCCAAAAAGAGGCAAATTGTTGCACAGAACATAAAATTAGCATCCAGAGAGAAACAGGTGAATATGTGACAGTTTCACTGAATTTAATATCATACAAATCTGGAAAAAGGAGGAAATGATCACATTAAAAGCGAAATTCTCTGCTCATGAAACTTTATGTTGTTTTTATACTTTTATGAATAAGAATATTTTCTAAGGAAAAAGTATCAAGTACCTTCATAAGAGAAGCATATAAATAAATGTCTTAAACAAATATGCAAATGTGAATAAGAACAAAAGAATGTATAATTGTCACCACTAAAATTAGAATCACCAACCAACCAGCTACAGATGTGACCAGCACAGGCAAACACCATGCCAACAACATACTTGGAAAGCAGTAAACTAAAATGAATTTTATGTAGAATGTGTAAATAAAGTATACATGTACATCAGATGATGAATTTTATTTAAAAAGAAAAAAGGGAAAAGACACATAGAATCATTGTGCACATATTTATATTGATGGCAGCCATTTTCTTTTAAAAATGCGTATATAATATTTTGTGATTATTTTTTGAGACAGAATCTTATTCTATAATCTTAGTTGATATTAAATTTGGGTAGTCTTCCTTCCTCAGAAACTCAAGTGCTGAGACTAAAATCACCAACATCATTTTGTCCTTTACTACTTCAGTTATTATTATTCAGTCTTAGGGTTATTATTCCGGTGGCAAAACACCAGGATCAAAGCAACTTGAAAAGAAAAGAATTCATTTGGCTTAGAGTTCCATATCATTATTTATTTTGAAGAAATTCAGGACAGGAACACACACACGGCAAAAAGATAAAGGCAGGAGCAGATGCAGAGGCCATGAAGGAGTGCTGCTTACTGGCTTGCTCACCATGACTTAGTCAGTCTGCTTTGCTATAGAACCCAGGTACAACAGCTCAGGGATAGCACCACCCACAATAGGCTGGGCCTTTCCACATAAATCAGTGAGTAAGAAATTACCCTATAGAAAAGGAGGCATTTTCTCAGTTGAGGTTCCCTCCCTTCAGATGACTCTAGCTTGTGTCAAGTTGATATATAACTAGCCAGCATGGTAATTAATTCTGAAATGAAGTAATTCAGTTGATATATGATTTTCCTTATTAATAAAACTTATTTTCAACATCAGCATAAATTCTTATGGAATATAAGAGCAGAGATGTTATTGACTTTTTCTTCTTTCAGGACAATAATTAATGCAAAATATTTCTCTCTTCTCCTTATATAGTTTGTTTTTATGGACAAACGGAAAACTGTGGTTGGCCTTCCTTATTAACAAAAACGTCATTTCAAGTTTTAAGAATTTAATCCTTTAAAACCCAAGTGGAATGAGATGTTTAACTCAAGCTGGCCTTGACCATCACCTGCCTGGGCCACTTCCCTGGAATTAAGATAGCAGTTATGGGGTACTACTTTTGACTTAATTTTTCATTGTTATGAAATAAACTCCTCTGAGAATGGGGTTGTAAAGCAGTGGTTTAGAAGGCTTATAGCTATTTTAAAGACTCGAGTTCAGTACCCAGAAGCTACATTACAGCACTCAATCTTTATGAAACCCAAACTGTAGAGTTATCCAATATCCTCTTCTGCCCTCCAGGGACAAATTCATACATATATTTATCGTCACAGGGGAATCAAGATTGGAGCAAGAACCTTACTAGCTAGATTCTTTTGCAGGCTTGAAATGCACTGAATTTTCTGAATTCTAGATCCTGATATATCTGCCTCATGATAATATGATAGCAGTAAAACATAATCCTTATGAAAACTTTTTAAAAAACTGTATGTGTGTGTGTGTGTGTGTGAGAGAGAGAGAGAGAGAGAGAGAGAGAGAGAGAGAGAGAGAGAGAGAGAGAGAGAGAGAGAGAGAGAGAGAGAGAGAGAGTTCATGACAATGTCACTGAGAGAGAGAGAGAGAGAGAGAGAGAGAGAGAGAGAGAGAGAGAGAGAGAGAGAAAGAAAGAGAGAGTTCATGACAATGTCACTGAATGCCATTTGTGGTCAAGGAAACTTTTCAGAATGAGTCCACCATACTTCTTCCCTGGAATCTGAGGATAGCACTCGTGTAAACCTAGCTTGTTACACCAGTGCAGGAATTTCTTGTATTCTATGAGCAGTCTTGCTAGACCATGCATCAGTTTAGCAGATGGGACAATAAATTACTTGTGTACTCTTGTCATGGTGAAGTATTTACAATGATGTTAGTTAATATCTTCGTCACTAACAACACCATCTATATTGTCCTAGCTGATTCTGTGCACCATTTACAGTGTGTCAAGTAGACTTCTATGCTTTTTTTATCTCAACATTTATTGCAAGCTATTCAAAGCCTCCTGTATTAATATAATTAAAAATCTGAGGCAAAGGGATTAATTGTTCAAAATTGCACAGCCTGATGCATAAACTTTGCATTTCAGAAAGCCATATTGATGACTAAGTGCATATGAGATGTCGTTTTGATATTGTGGGTTTTCTTAAAGTGTCTCAAATGAATCATCAATTTTTCTCTTTTTCCAATGAAAAAAATAAAATTACTTAAGATTATTCATATGTGAAATATACATAATTATAATATAATGCGATATACCATATTATTATATAATGTAATATGTAACATGCAAAATATGTTATTTCATCTTTTGAATCTATTAATAAGTATAGCTTTACAATCTAGATAAATTAAAGCTTGGCAATAGATATTTTGCCATTAGGTAGAAAGCATAGTGAGCTTTGTGATCCTACATATTTTAATGCATCTGGTCCTTCTGCATACTCTTCCTCTTCTTCTTATACTCACAGAGTGGTGTAGGAGAGGAATCACGATAAGCACAAGGATACTGCGGTCAAGAAATATCATAAGTTCAGAGGTGAACTCATATTGTTTTTCTTTGGTGAATTAGCTGTGATTTTTATGATTTTCAAACAATTAGAATGTGTGAAAGTGCTACTAAATTACAGTTATTTATAGATTTTTATGCTTCCACACATTATGCAAGATAACTGCACAGACACAGAGACTATGCATCTGGGAATCCATCTGCTTGATGAACAGATTCCATCAGCCTTGTGAACAAAGCTGAGGCATCAATCTTTAGAATTGCTCCTGGCTTAAAAGCCCTCTGCATCTCTGTAGCATAGACTGTGATTATATTCTCTGCCTTAAATCCTGTTTCCTTATCCTTGAAAAAGAAATGCCTTATAGGAAGAGTTGCCTCCGTCAAAGTATGTAGCTTTGTATGGTAGTTAGGTCTATTACACAAATTAAGATTTTAAATTTATTTACAAAATAAGTCTTGTTGGGGCTGTGGTGGCGGGAGGCAGAGGCAGGCGGATCTCTGTGAGTTCGAGACCAGCCTGGTCTACAAGAGCTAGTTCCAGGACAGGCTCCAAAGCCACAGAGAAACCCTGTCTCGAAAAACCAAAAAAAAAAAAAAAAAAAAAAATTATAAAAAAAAAATAAGTCTTGTTGGATTATTTTGTAGAGTTTATTTTTTGTCTGTTTATATGTGTTTTCCCTGTGTATATGTCAATATACCCTGTGACTAAAGTGTCCTAAGAGTCTAAATTAGGTTATCATATCTTCTGGCACTGGGTTACAGATAGTTGTGAGCCACCATGTGCCAGGGTCCTCTATCATGCTGAGACACTATAGATTCTACAAAAATGGCATCCTCTCTTTATATGTCTGCAGCAGTGTTAATTACAATTGAAATCTCCCTCCTTGAGTGCTCAAAAGCTCAGAACTTTTAGTGTAACTGGTAGGAGATGGAAAAAGGAAATAAAGGAATCTATCCTACTGAAGTCCTTTCATGTGATCAGTACAAAATAACTAATAATTAGTTGTATGTCTCTCTGTGTGTTTGTGAATGAGAGACAGAAAGCAAGAGAGGAAGAGGGGGAAGGGAGCGAGGAAAGGTGGGAGAATTCTATTTCTATTGGAATTCATATAAAGGTTCTTTTGAATTTTTCCCTGTCAATAACAGAAAGTTATTTAATAATTTGATATTTTTTTCAAACGCAATGAATCTCTCTTTTTCCCTCCCCCTCTCTTTTCCCCCTTCCACTTTTGCTCCCTTCCTCTGCCACCAGGCATATCAGTTATTAAGTTTTAGGCCTATAACTTCCAGCAGTATTGGGTCATCTGTCCAACACCACACTATAACAACATTCTCCAACACAATTTCAGTAAAAGGAAACAGAAAAACTAAAACAGAAGAAAGTCAGAGATCACTGAATCTTGGTTTGCATCCTGGGTTTGCCAAGTATATGCTGGTATGTTAACTGCCATGCCTTAGCTCTGTGTACCCACTTTCTCAAATCTTTGTCCTGTTGTTGTCCTTCTGCTTTTCTTTTCATCCCCTTAGCTTTTATTCCCCGTCTTAGTCACTGTTCTATTGTTGTGAAGAGACCCAAAAGAAAGTATTTAATTGTGGTCCTGCTCGAAGTTTCAAAGGTTAGTCCATTACATGTGTATCAGGCAAATATAGTGCTGGGGGAGTATCTGAGATATGTACATTGTGATTCATAAAAAAAAAAATGGGAAGAGACCTCAAGCTCATAATGAGCATTTGTAATGTTAAAACCAAACCCAGTGACATACTTCTTCCAACCAGGCCACAACTCTTCTAATCTTTTTAAATACTTCTACTCCCTGGTGACTAAGCATTCAAATATGTTAGCTTATGGAGGGCATTCTTTTTCAAACTAACATGTTCCTAATATATGTTTTGTAATGTCATAAATTTAGCCTTCCATAGCTGTCAGTTCTACATCTGAGGTTTCAACCAAATGTGAATCAAAGTATTTGGAAAAATGAATTATTTCTGCACTGGATATTTATAGATTATTTTTCTTGTCACTGTACTCCATAAAAATTTTCATTGGAGCAAATATCTCTGTATAATTGCATTGCATTAGGTATAATAAGTGATCTAAGCTTGATTTAAAGAAACCATGAGTCTGTATTGCCATCCTATATAAACAGTGAACATCTTTATATTTTTATATCCATAAAGATACTATCTCCCATAGATACTGAGGAATCATTATACATGCCTAAACACATGAGATTTTAGGTGAACAAAACATACTTATTATATATGGAATTTGACAGATAGTGGTGTTGCTATAATTCCTCTTATGTTTGTGTGCATATACTGTCATATGTTTTTCTTTTGAAATGCTATAGTGATACATTTCTAATACTCTATTATGTAGTTCAAAATGGCAAAAACAATATGCTCTGAAACATATTAAATTTTAATTTTAACAATCATAATTTTAAATATAAATATATTCATTTGATTAATAAACAGATCCAAAGTATGAATATGGCAACTGGTTAAAAATAATGTGAATAAAAACTCATGGTATAAAGCTAAATGTGCTTATAAGAATCCTTTGAGATATGCCATATAAACATATATAAATAATTTTGTTTCTTCTTTGAATAGAGTAGGATACATCAATCTTTCTCTGAGTTTTCCTATCTCTAACACAACTATTATAACTAAATTTTAAAACATCACAGAAGAAAGGGGAGATCGGAAGAGCCTGAGAGACTAGGATGTGACTGTGAGTGTTTCTGTATGCATATATGTATATTTTTATATATTTATATAAGTGTATATCTATGAAAATAATTAATAATAAAAGATCATGAACTTGAGAGGCTATAGTGATGTAGTAGATAGGAAGAGTTGAAGTGGGGAGTATATGAGTAGATATTATATAAATACAATATTCAAGTATGAATTACTCAAAAAATGGCAAAGTAAATGTCAAAAACTTCGACATCTTAACAAGATAATAAAGCAAAAGGATAGTTCAAGTGTAAAAAACTTCTAAGAATTCATGTAAATATAAATAAATCGATATCTTAGACATGAATGCCTTCAATGGAAGGGAGGACCTCTGCTACTGCTTTTACTCTAAGACAATAAGAATGGATAAGGCAAATGTGTGTGATGGAGGGATGTACAGAGTGGTTTTCATAACGTTGTAGAGCCCAGTGTGGCTGAGTGAGAATGCTCATGTTCTAAAAAAGAACAAAAATGAATAAAAAAAAATAATGGTGCCAAACCATCACTAACTTCCTACAGACCTTTCAACTTATTAAAGATAAGATGTTATATCAGGATTTAAAGGAAAGAGTTTCACAGGTTTTGGGATAATAGGAAGGGTTTATCTTTCCCTAGCAGAGAAATTATTGTATAACATAGACACTCATATGTATATACTTTAGAGGTTGTATAGAAAAGGAGAAAGAACTGCTTTTAATAACAAATAACCTAGCCACCTACAGCAAAATATGATGAGACCTAAGAAATATACTTCAGATAATAATAAATATTAATCGCAGTCACAATCTAGTAACGGAATATAAAAAAGAATTAAGCAAAGTGGTCCAATATAAAAACAATTCAAAATTAATTAGCATTTTTAGAGATCAGTAACAAATAAGTTGTGAAATATATTTTGCAATTGCCAATAACTAGTAAATTATCAAAGTGTTCATATTATCTTGCTATAGTTAAAATGTATGTTAAAATATGAGGAAGCTAAAATAACTTTCTCAACTCTACAGTGTAGTTTTTCTAAATGCTTTACTAACAAGATTTTGTCAGTTTCTGGAGTATTTTATCAATGCTGATGAACTAGTAAATGATTAGACATAGAGCAAAGGATAACAAGTCACAACCCACAACTGCAGAGAATCTGAGTAACAAGGTGAACCCTAAGAGAAACATACATGGATCCCACTGGGAAGGTGAAACAGACAAGATTTCCTGAGAAGATTAGGAGTGTGGGCTTGGGTGGGAGAAGGGAGAGTGGAAGGGGTAGAGGAAGAGAGAAGAGGAGGGAGACGGGGAAAAGGGATGAGAGGAGGAGAACTTGAGGGAACAGGATGAGGGAAGGTCAG
This sequence comes from Microtus obscurus, assembly GCA_963919715.1. Taxonomy (NCBI): domain Eukaryota; kingdom Metazoa; phylum Chordata; class Mammalia; order Rodentia; family Cricetidae; genus Microtus; species Microtus obscurus. The sequence goes on along the minus strand of CAWTZC010000170.1, from coordinate 10,325,992 downwards.
AGAGGAAAAAAAGGAAAGAGATAACTTGTTTGAGAGAGCCATTATGGGGCTACCAAGAAACCTGGCACTAGAGAAATTACCAGAAATCCACAAGAATGACCCAAGCTACGACCCTAAGAAATAGTGGAGAGGGTGTCTGAACTGGCCTTGTCCTATAGTCAGATTGATGACTATCTTAAACGTCATCATAGAACCTTTCTCCAGCAACTGATGGAAGCAGAACACTGACCTGAGCGCCCAACGTCCAGTCGATGAGAAGGAGGGGCAAAACTATGAGCAAAGGCATTAAAATCATGATGGAGATACCCACTTAAACATCTTATCTGAACTAATGTGAACTCATTAACTCTGGCCTGACAACAAGGGAATAATCATAGGACCAAACTAGCCCTCGGAATTTGGTGACTATTGTATGGCTGGGGCAGACTGTGGGGCCACTGGCAATGAGATCAGGATTTATCCCTACTGCTTATACTGGTTTTTCAAGCTCTTCTCTTTGGAGGTATACCTTCCTCAGTCTAAATATAGTGGGGAGGGACTTGGTCTTGTCTCAGAGCAAAATGCTAGACTTTGTTGGCTTCCCATGGGAACCTTATTTAAATAAGTTTAGAAAATTATAAATTTAGAAAAATATAATGTGACTTACTAGGTTTAGAGTGACTGTTAATAAAATGTATAGTTTTAAATATTATGCACTGTAAAATAAATCATTTTTTAAAATTATGATCGTGTTACTTGTATGCATGTTTTGAAGGGTGAGCATGTGTTATTGGATAACAATTTGTGTGTCATTTGGGAGAAGACAAATTCTCATTCCTTACTTGCTTCTAGTTTAAAGCCTCTTAATTTTTTCCCTGTCCACATCAGCATGACTATTTTTTCAGTCTTTGTTTAGTTCATGTTTGAGCAGTCACAGAAGTAACTTTATACACAGAGTGAGTAGTCCCTATGTATGTACTTAGGAACATGTATGTGTGTACTAACAATGGTTAAAGAGCACATGAGTATGAAAGAGAACAAAAAGAATGTGTATATTAGAGAGCATAGGGTGAAGTAAAGTGAAGGGAAAATCATGCAATTATAATCTCATAAAATAAATGAAATGATTAAAATATGGGCAATATGTGATTTATGGCATACAAAATAAGTTTAATGGAAGAGCAAGGGTCTGTACACTGTAATCAATGTCACTATGGTAGGTAATTTTATGTGCAGATTGACTAGGACACTTGATTCACACCTTTAGTCAATTATCTGGATTTTGCAAAGGAAGTCTTTCTAGATAGAGTTAACAGTTAATAAACTGGATATTGAGTGAGCACCTTATTACCCATCATGTGAGAATTTCTCAACCAGGCAGTTTCCAAATTTGGTATAAAATGGTAACTCTATCAAAGAAGGGATGCTACTAAGAGTAGACATCTAGATTCAAGCTACAGCTTTCAGCAATTTCCATTTGGCGATTGACTGTGAAAATTTTGGATTTCTCATTCTCCATAATCATGTGAACTGATTCCTTATAGTAGCTCCAGTAGCAGTTGACCTGTTTATGTATAACCTGAATGGTTAGTGACTGTTTTATATGATACCTTTTAATATTTTTCTCAGAAATGTACATTTGTTTATGGTTTTGTTTCTGAGATTGAAAGATTGTTAATCTGGGTATTTTATAGATAAACAATAAATACATTTCTTTGTTAACCATATATGACTTTAATTTTTCTCCTTATCCTTCTGGCCTTATACATTCATTCCATCTTGTGGTTTGTTTTGCCTGATATAAAGACACAATCCCTAAGAGGTGAACATTTATCTCCTGAAGAGGCCAATTTGTATGCCAAATCTTTGGTTTAATTATTGTAATATCTGCTGCAGTCTCTACCAAACCCTTAATTATAATGCCATGTATTCATATTTTTAACTTTGATATTTGATCATTTATAGAAGGTTTCCAAAATATTTGCTTTATGATTTCTCCTGAAAATTTTGCTTTATGTTCTAAAGCTGTTCTGTCATCCAGATAGGCATTAAGTATTTTAAGTGCTCTGTGGAGGAGTTTTCCAAATGTTGACAAGGAATGAATGAACCAATTTTTACATGAGCACCTCTAAGAGAACCCCTAAAATGTTTCCCATTGTCAAAGTATTACCTTGCCTGTCTGTTGTTGATTTTCATTCATTAGTTCAATGATGGCCTTTGTCACATACATATTCTGCATGTTCTAGAAAGCTAAGTCCTTCTGCTTGGATTATTTCTGAGAAAAATTGTTTCTAGGAACACCTTGTCTATCATCACATTTTAGATGACCTGGTTTACTACAATGATTTTTTGTAAAATTTTTAGAAGTCACTTCTATCCAAATATCATCACAAGCATGAAATCCACTATCAGTTGTATTTCTCCTAAATTCATCTATGGGTGTTAATCTTAAATTCAAATGACTAATCAACCTTTTACATTCTGAAGTACCATTTTCAAAAGCTAAAAATTCAATCAATATTCATCTAAGTTTGGGATCTGATGTCATTATATTTATATCTGAAGTCAATATTTTTTTAAAAAAATCAGTAAAGGCTTCTTTTGGGCCTTGTATAATTTTAGCAAATTACTCAGTCCTTTTTCCTGATTCTTCAGTTTTGTTCCAAGCATGTAAAGTTGCTGTATGGCATAGGGCCAGGTGTAATCTGTCTTTTCTGTTGGAACTAAATCTTTCCAGTCTTGCAGAATAGTTCTGTCCTTAGTGATCCATTAATTCAACATCTACTTCACAAAAGGTGAATGCATACTTTCTGAAACTATAGCTTTCATAAATTATTTCAAATATAACATTTTTATAACATCCCAGTTAACTTCTGAATAGCCTTGGGAGATACTTATCATTTGCTGGTCATTCATGAATCATAACTGAATAAATTAAGGTTGATTCTCTAATATCCTTGGGCTGCTTCTTTTTAGTTTCATAATGCAATGATGGGGTAACTTCAGCTTTTAACTCTACTGTCTCTGTCTCTGTGTGAATATTTTTCATATTTTCATTAGTCTGTCTTTCTAAGGATTTTATTTTATTAACCATTTTTCATATTTAGTACTGATATCAAACAACTATTCTTAGGGATAAAACAGGAATTACCAAAAGAAAAATTATAATTGACAGTATATCAATACCAGATAAGTTGATTATCTGCTCATTTAATTGTTCAATTTTGAAACCATCCACTGTGAAACTATACAGAGACCTTACTTCATGCATTGTGGTATTTTCCACTTTAACATGGGAAAAATACGTTTTTTTTTAAAAAAAACTAATTGCTCCCTTTAAGAAATTACTGTTGTTTCACCAGTTTTGCTGACAATGACAGTGAAATGTGAGGATGGATACCACTGAGTAACACAGTTAACAGCGAACATAGGCAGAGCACAGCCTGGCTGATGACAACTGCAACTTCTTGCATGAAGCTGTGAGCTAAGAGTGTGTGAAGGTTGCAGCAGCAATAGAGGCCAAGCGATTGTCCAAGACAGTTAACCTAGTGTGGCAGCAGCCTACAGAGGAGGGCCCAGTGGAATCCCACATCACACAGGGGAATGTATGGATTAAGCACATGTGACAGGAACTGCCTGAAGGCAAATTTGGCGGTTATAGGTAGTTAGCTCTGACGTTGGAACTGAGGCACCATTGGAGTTTGGGGCCTGTGAAGTTTCGATAGAAGGTAGAGGTTGTGACAGGAAAATCCCAGCCTTGCTGAAAAAGAACTTCCCTGTGACTCAATGCAAAGTTTATTGTAAGAATGTGATCAAAATTATCACACAACATTTATTTTTTCTTTATTCTATCTAGTCGCATATTCATCTATCTAATCTATATTGTATTTATTCTGTTTCTATGGATAATATACACTATACTATTAGGTTTACATATACATTCATCTCTTTATTAAATCTAGAGAGTACCGTGTACTTTTGAATGCATTGTGTAAATAAATGCTGTTCTTCATTCCCTGAAGCCACCTAATTCATTTGCTTTGAAATCCAAGATGATGTACTTCTCAGGAAGTAAAACAGGAGGGTTAGCTTAAATATTTCCTCTATCTACGACCATTCATATAACTTTTACACTCTGATTACAGATAATGGATATAATATCAAGGAAATACATTTTAAAATTCATCTACTGAGAATGCAGTTTACTAATTCCCATGAAAAAGAGTGCTACAGCATATTTTAATATTTCCCCTTCTTTCTTTCTTTCTTTCTTTCTTTCTTTCTTTCTTTCTTTCTTTCTTTCTTTCTTTCTTAAACAAGATAAAAACACAGAAAATTGCAACTCTCGAGTAAATGACTTTCATGATTGAGATTAAGTACTTAACAGTTTATTGTATTTGCTAGGCACCTTATTAATCCATGTGTAATGATGTCAGAATTCTTACTGTAGGTCAATAGCCAAAACTTGTAATTATTTACTTGAATAATTCTGATTCACAAAGGTCCAGAAGAAAGAACATCTGCCCATATCTTGTTGGTATTTTTCTGATCTTGAAAGTCTCTAGAACAATGGTTCTCACCCTTACTAATGCTGAGAACCTTTAATACAGCTTATGATTTTTGATGACCTAAAGCCATAAAATTATTTTTGTTAGTACTTCATAACTGCAATTTTGCTACTATTATGAATTAAAATGCAAATACCTAAAACAAAAGGGTCTCAGGTGGCCCCTGTGAAAGGGTCATTTGACACCCAAAGATGATATGACTCACAGGTTGAAAAGCTGCTCTAGAGAAAAGTTTCTAAAAATGAGAAGTATATTATGGGTATTAGAAAGCAATGGGTGATAGATTTGAAGTGCTGAAAGATGTTTGTTAAGATTTCTATATCTAGCAAATTTCTTCTCAAAATAGAGGGAAATATTAAGACAAAACCAGTTAAAAAATTTCTGAAAGAATTCCTTATTTTCTGAATTGCCGTGGAACTTAAACATAGTTCTTTGGTTTGAAATTAAATAAAAATCACACACACTCAATTATGTAAACTCATTTAGAATTAAATTGTAGCATTAAAGTAACTACATACATACATGACAAAACAAATACGAATGAGTTTTACTTTTCATTCCAGTTTTCTATTCTGTTTTAAAAGACTAGTACAGAAACAATAATTAGGAAACAATTGTGGAATGATTGTAATATATAAACAAATAATTTGTACACTAATATTACAAAATAGAAGGAACAGATGATAGGCTCATATGTTTTCATATAATTTCTACAATGTGGATGTTATTTCTTATCTCCATAGCAACTGCTATGGAAATGACAACAAAATGTAATAAATACAGTAGTTTAGATGGAGTATTTGAAAATACCACTTAAACATAAAATAAAACACTAACATAATAAAAGATATAAAATATTACACGTATATGAACTAGTTGCACAATAAATATGAACCCTCTATGTCCACTCAAAGGGCAGAGAATGAATAGTACTATGCCTGAAATACAACAGATTTAGAGGATATGAAAACTATAAATAAAACCATCAAACATCTAAACTCTGTTAGTAGAAAACAAATTAACAAAGGATTTGGAGCCTACAATAGTAATTTACCAATGCTAGATTGTTTAAAGAGGAAAACAATGAATACAAACACAGGATAGTCAGTCCTTTATGGTATGTTCTCTAGCAGCAGAGCTGACTCATATATGTCCAAATTGGAAAGTGTCATGTGCTCAACAAGAAAATATGAAAGGGATAGCTGCTATGTGGAAATTTTATTTTTACTTTTTCTATTAAGTCACTTTATTCTTATTCTTTTTTATATATCATCCAAGTTTCATTCAGTTGGAGAAGATATCAGAAAATGGAAAGATCTCCCATGCTCATGGTTCAAAATGATTAACATAGTAAAAATTTCAGTCTTATCAAAATGAATCAACAGATCCAAGGCAATCCCCATCAAATTTCCAAGACAACTTTTCACAGAGCTCAAAAGAACAATATTCAACATTTCAAACAGAAAAACAAGCATCCAGAATAGTTAAAACAATCCTGTATAATACAGGTACTTGCAGAATATCACCATCTCTGACTTCAAGCTCTACTGTACACCTATAGTAATTACAACAAAATGGTATTGGTATAAAAACAGGCAAGTGAATCAGAGAAATAGAATCAACGACATAGATGTCAATCCATACACTTAAGAACACCTGATTTTTGACAAAGAAGCCAAAATTTTACATTGGAAAAAGGAAGTATTTTCAACAAATACCTCTGGCATGACTAGACGTTAGTATGTAGAAGAGTGACAATAGAGCCATATCAATTACTCTGTAAAAATCAAAACAACAAAAAACCCTCCAAGTGTATCAAAGACATCAATATAAATCTAGTTACACTGAACCTGATAGAATAGAAAGTGGGAAGTAGCCTTGAACACATAAACATAGGAGATAACTTCTTGAATATAATACCAATAGCGCAGACACTGAGATCTACAATTAATAAATGGGACCTCCTTACTCTAAAACGTGTCTATAAGACAAAGGACACTGTTAATAAGACAAAATGACAGCTTACAGATTGGAAAATATCTTCACTAACCCATCATCTGATAGAGGGATAATTTCCAAAGTATATAAAGAACTAAAAAAAAAATTTAAACATCAAAATACTAAATAATCCAATTAAAAATTGGGGTACAGATTTAAACAAAGAATTCTCAACAGAAGATTCTCAAATAGCTGAGATACACTTAATAAAGTCATCAGAAAAAGGCAAATCAAAACAAATTTGAAATTCCATTTTACAACTGTCTGAATAGCTATAATCAAAAACACTAACGACAGCTTATGTTGGACAGGATGTGGAAGAAGGGGAGTTCTCTTTCCTCCACCTGAAAGCTCACTACCTCGCCTCTGGATCTTAAGTTAGGGAGCCTATAAGGGACCCAACTAGGCCCTCTGCATGTGGGTGACAGTCGAGTAGCTTTTTTTTTTTTTTTTTTTTTTTTTTTTTTGGTGGGATTCCTAGCAGTTGGATCAGGTCCTATTCCTGGCCTCTGAGTTGGCTTTTAGGAATCTATTCTCCATGCTGGATTGCTTTGCCCAGTCTTGATGCAGGAGATGAGCTTGGTACTACCTCAACTTGTGTGCCATGCTTTGTTGACTCCCATGTAGGCCTGCCCCTTTCTGAAAGGAGATAGAGGAGTGAATGAAGGGTAGATGGGAATTGGGGGGGGAGGGAGAAGAGGGAGGGGAACTGTGGTTGGTATGTCAAATAAATGAAAAAATTAATTAAAAGAAAAACAAAAAATAAACAAAATAAAATTAATTTCATATACATTTTGTTATCGTGCACTCCTGGCTTTTTGAAACACTACTCCATTTTGACTGAGCTCTGACAATTCAGGTAACTATAGTGATTTGGTTTTTAGAACTAAGCTTTTTTATTTTCTGCCTTAAGTGTGTGTGTATATATGTGTGTATACATATAAATGTGTATACATAATTCTTATATTAAAAATTATACATAAAATTTTGTTTCATATTATGATTTGTGAGAATCTTGTACTACAATAGCTATCTAATAAACTAATAAAATAAAAATTACTCTAAAATTATTCTGTGTTCTTGAGACTCTCTAATCTGCTTTTCCCAAGTGTAGTAAATCAAACTCCTTTTTCAAGTGCTTAACACATAAATTTTAAGATAACATCAGTATACTCTGTTAGCACTGATTGTTGTATGGTTCTTTAAAATTCACTTAGAAAAAGAATTTGCTTTATTCATCCCTTGGTTTGACATGTACAATTTACTGAGGATGCTCATTGAGACTTTTCTAGTATCATAACTCACCTACAAGATCAATGGTACCTGAATCTGTTTTCAAGATAGCAGAGTATACACTTCAAGTAAAGGAAAAGAACATATATCTCTACTTCAGATAAGCTTTCAAATACCTATGTGTTTTCTGAGAATTAACCTTTCACCATACAATACCTTACTATAGACACTGCTTTTTGCAGTCCCTTCATTTCTCTTGACTCCTGTACCTGTTAAACACTCATCTTTCCAAATTTCAAATGTTTACCATCATTTCTTAAGATGAGTACGTGTTTTAGTTACTGTTTGTTCTATTGCTGCTGAGAGACACCATGACTAAATCAACTCTAATAAAAGGAAGGATTTAATTGGGGGGTCTTACTTAAATTTTTAGAGGATTAGTCCATTACTAACCCTCTAATCATGGCAGCAGGCAGGCATGATCCTGGAACAGTAGTTAAGTTCCCTATATCCTGATCCATAGGCAGGAGGGAAAAAGAGAGAGACTGGAGACTGGACTTAGCATGTGTTTGGAAACTTTAAAGCCCGTTCTCTAGAACAGTCCCATCTTTTAATCCTTGCCAGGTAGCTCCACTTCCTAGGGACCAAGTATTAAACCTTGTGAGCCTATAAGAACCATTCAATTCAAACTACCATATCAACTTTAGGACATTGCTATATTAATGTTACTGGCCCCTTCCTTTTTCTTTCCTTTTCATTCTGTCCATGAACTAGTAACTTTCTATATGGTTGGTTCTTCACGATTCTTCAATTCTTTTTATTTTAAAACATTTTGCTAACTTTCTTTCTCTTGCCATCACTTTTGTTAGGTACTCTTCAATTTTCTACTGTCCTATTATATAGACTTGGGATTTCTCAGTCATTGTTTGATATCAGGATTTGGAGTTATCTGTTGCCATGGAGACTGTTTCAGCTACTTGCCCACAGGAGGGAGCCCTCTACCTGTTAAAAGGTAGGCTATAACAGCACAGGTATTGTAATGGGGGAAGACCATGAAGATGGAACCAGCAAATAAAGAGATATGAGATCATTTGCTTTCTCACGATTTTCTGAGTATGGCACTTGGTATGTTCTTAATACTTGACTAAGAATCACAACTAATAATCACTGTTCAGTAGAGTAAGAATTGTGGTCTGAAGATCATTGACCCATTTGTCTTCTCACTTTGCTTTACAGCTTTTTTTTTAAATTGGGAACAATTAATAAAATATTGTAACATGAGACTGGAAAACCCAAACATCAGAGAAAGTAGAGTGGTTATTATGGGAGAGAACAAGTGTTTCTGAAAGTAGTTACTATGTAAAGAGGGTAATTGGTGGTGTTTGTTGTGTACCTCTAAGATTTTGTTAAATTTTATCTGCTTTAGCTGTCAAAACTTTGAAACAAAACAAAGGCGACCGAAAGGTAATCTCTTTACATTCTTTATTTCCTTCCGGGTCATATATCTAGCTAAAGGCAGTTTTATATAGGGTCAAAAGTTGCTTCTAATTCATGATACCTGGAAGTATTCTTTTTAGATGGCAAGCACTGTCAGCCTCACAGAGAAGAATGTGCACTCTGCAACCTTGAAGTTTCTCAAGACAGACTGGATTCTACTGCCTCCCTGGACAGCAGTTCTGCCCTCCACTCTGTTGAATGTGATTGTGCAGACAGTCTGTGTTTTGACTGTCTAGTTCTTCCCTGGCACCTTCAGACACTTGCTCTTTACAGTTTTCTGTAAGAGAACACTGTCATGACTAAGTCTAAAATGGCCATATCACATCTATGCTGTTTTCTACAGCCAAAAATAAAGGAGAATTGATAAAGTTATTAAAAGTATTTAAATAAATTAATTAAGATCTAGCCTTCAAAATTGATGGCCCAACAACATAAGAAAATATGAAGTGTTAATTTCTTGTAAGTACATCCCATCAGGTTTTCTCACTTAACCTCTCTTATTTTGTTTTCAGACATTAGGATAATTAATTCTTTTTTATTGATTTTTATTGAGCTCTACATTTTTCTCTGTACTCCTTCCTACCTCTCCCCTCACCCATTCAACCCTCCCCCAAAGTTCCTATGCTCCCAATTTACTCAGGAGATCTTGTTTCTTCTACTTCCTACTTCCCATGCAGATTAGAGTCATGTAAGTTTCTCTTAGTGTCCTCATTGTTGTCTAAATTCCCCTCGACCGAAGGAATGGATAAGGTAAATGTGGTACATTTACACAATGGAGTACTACACAGCAGAAAAAAATAATGACATCTTGAGTTTTGCAGGAAAATATATGGAGCTAGAAAACATTATTTTAAGTGGGGTAACTCAGACACAGAAAGATAATTATCACATGTACTCATTCGTGGGTGGTTTTTAAACATAAAGCAAAGAAAACCAACCTACAAACCGCAATCCCAGAGAACTTAGACAACAATGAGGATAATTACTCTTTTATAACAAACTAGCTCTACTAGGTTAATTTACAATCGTGATAGTATACAAAGCAAGATGGTCCAGATTTCTTGACTTGTAATATAAAATCCCTGCATGAAAAAAATTCTAAAAATTGTCTAAACTCAATGAACTACTTTATATTTTAAAATATGACATTTTAGTGTATGGAATATCAGTTTTAATTTATTAAAATTTAGCACACGAATTTTCCCCTTAGAGGCCATATTGATTACAGTTATATATGGCAGATTACTGATTGAAATAGTTATTACTGATATATCTGTTTATATATTGTATATAGATATATGCTTGATAATATACATACCAATAGAATTATGTATCATATGATAGTTTCTATGTTGACTGACCTTTCTTGCTGACTCAAATTTCTACCTCCTCCCCTTCATCCTTCTCTTAGTGGGGGTTAAAGACAGGATTTTTCTGTATAGCATCGACTGTCCTAAAAGTAGTTCTGAATTACACACTGACTTCAAACATGCAGAGATCTACCTGTCTCTGCCTCTTGAGTATTGTGATTGAAAGCATGTGTCACTGAACCTAACATTGTCTACCTTGTAACACTGTTTTATGAATAGACCATTCAGGGGCTCTGGAAGGTTAGGCCTTCCTCTACATCTAGACCCTTGTTCTATATTTACTTGGCAGTCCTTCATCTCAGCCTGTCTTTCCCACTAACAAGGCTTTAGATAGGACAGAAGCTTCTACTCTATTTTCCTGATAACTCCTTATACAAAAGTTGTTATGAAGAACTCTTTGTTCCATGTTTCACTGAGTCCACAGTTTGCTTTGGCTTCTCATATTACCATATATCAAGTCTGTTGCCAACTTAAATGAAGTTTTATAATAAAACTAGCTACAATTGACAATTACAATGTCTATTTACCTGGCTATTAAACACATCCCTTTTAATCCTTACCTTTTCTATACATTGATTTGGAAGGTAGTCAGTCTTCTTTCTTAATTAAATAAAATCAAATATATCTGTCACATTTTCTAATAAACTTCTTGATGATTCATTTGTAGATTTGTTTACATTTGTCTTTCCTTTTGAACTCCTTGAATGTCATGCTTATTTTCTTTGTTTTTTTTTTTTTTTTGTAAGCCTATGCTCATTATAAAAATAACATTTCAGTGGGTGGGCGCACTTCTTGCTGTTCTGAGTTCCTTGCTCGTGCTCTCTCTCCTTCTGCTCCTGATTTGGACCTTAGGGTTTCAGTCCGGTGCTCAAATGTGGGTCTCTGTCTCCTTTCATCGCCTGATGAAGGCTAATATCCAGGAGGGTGATTATATGTTTTTCTTTGGGTTCACCTTCTTATTTAGCTTCTCTACTATCACAAATTATAGGGCTCAATGTCCTTTATTTATGGCTAGAAACCAATTATCAGTGAGTACATCCCATGCTCCTCTTTTGGGGTCTGGCTTACCTCACTCAGGATAGTGTTTTTTATTTCCGTCCATTTACATGCAAATTTCAAGAAGTCATTGTTGTTTACTGCTGAGTAGTACTCTAATATGTACATAGCAGACAATGAGGACTGCTGAGAAGTCAAGAACAAGGGCACTGGATTTTGATCCTACTGCACATAACGGCTGTGTGGGAGCCTAGGCTGTTTGGATGTTCACCTTACTAGACCTGGAAGGAGGTGGGAAGTCCTTGGACTCCCCAAAGGGCAGGGAACCTTGACTGCTCTTTGGGCTGATGAGAGAGGGGGAGTTGATTGGAGGAGAGGGAGGGAAATGGGAGGCAGTGATGGGGAGGAGACAAATCTTTAATAGATAAATAAATAATAATAATAATAAAAATAACATTTCACTATGACACTTTCCCTGATCACTTATTCTCCTCTTCCCAACCTGCTCCTCTTCTACATTTATGTCTATAGTGTGTGTGTGTGTGTGTGTGTGTGTGTGTGTGTGTCTTAGAGAGAGTGGGAAGGGAGGAGTGTGTGAGTATTTTCCATTACATTTCTTACATGCGCATGTATAAATGTAGGAATAAGAATTTCTGCACAAAAGCTGTTTGCATAGAACAACAGAGTTTTAAACTTAAAATATTTAGAGATTAGAATTTTACATTTCCAGAAACATATTACAAATTTTGTCAAAGAGCCATTCCTTACCAACCTCTTTTTCAGACTTAACACACTATTAAACAACAAAAAAATCTTTTTGAATTAATTAACAGAAGTGTATCCTCTCTGCTATCACCAAATGTGTTTTTTTAGAATTGTTTCATTTGTAATTTTCTTTTTAATGTTACTATAAAACACTATGAAACTACTTACACATTTGATACTATGAAGCTAGTAACATAAGTTTTTTTTTTTTTCCTAAGTCATTGCCCTTCATGTTTTGGATTCAGAATAAACTATCTCTTATTCCTTGTGAGACGAAAGCTGTGTCTTTGCATTGATGATGGTTATTTACTGAAACATGCTCAATTCACCAGTGGTTACACCACTGAAGAAAATTGACCTCCCCACAAGCAACCTCTAACTGCTTTTTAATCCTTATAGAATATGAAGATGAGTTCTCACCCACCTATTCTATGTCACATGAGTAAAGAACTCAAAATTGTGCAGCTATTACTCAGGTAACCAAATCTTCGGAGAGGTAACATATTCAACAACCATGTCAGGCCTAACAGTGTTCCAAAATGCTCATTTCCATCTTTCAGTTCTTATTTTCTTTCTGTTCTTCTTCTGGAATGTCATATGAGCTTGAAAGGGTGACGTTTCATTTAAAGATAAGCTTTCAATAGTTGTAGCACTTCAACCAGTTATGAGTCTCCACTTTTACCACTGGAGCAGCAAAGAGAAACCTCTCTGTGATGGGTAAAACATGTCCATTTAGAAGAACAAAATGAGCTTGCATAATGTCATTAAGTAGCAGCCACACACAATCTTTCGTTTTTGAAAATTAACAGTATTGGGCAACTAAGTTCAAATAAGTCTGATTATGTTTTTGCTTTTCCCATTGAGTTAAACTCTGCATGACCTCAAATACTGTTTTCATGGAATCAGGGTATACTGTTGGTGTTTTAATTGTTGTTGTAATTTTCTATTTTTTAAATCATGCATTGATTCCCAGATTAGAAAATGGTGATTTTTAAAAATAAGTAGGAAACTGTATTTGAATGAGAATGTTTTGCTCTAGATTCTCTAAAAAGGATATTATCATTTGGATGAGATCAAATTAGATAAGTGGTGGTAAATATTGAGACTGATAAATGAGAATTGAGATAGACCAAACAATCTGTTAATCAGAGTGCATGATCCGAATCACACAATTATTGCCAATCAGAGGAAAGCAATGTTGAAATTAGCCTCCTAGCCAGGGTTATTCTTCCTGGCGGAAACCCTCCTGAGGCACTGCCTCTGACACTCGATCTGGGCTGGTGCTGTTTTTATTGCTGCTCTTTTCCCAACCCTTCCAAATGTGCCCATAGGGGAATGGCATTATGGCTGGTTCAGTTTCGACTGGCCTTTGTTTAACTCCAACCGGCTTACATAATCTAGTTTATAGGTTGCTGTACCATCCGTCGAACAGCATAGTCTCAAAATAGCATTTTAATAACTTTATCAATAATAAATGTAAGTAAACTTGTGAACTTAATAAAAAAATAGACTGTTCATGTCTCCAAGCTGTGATGAAAATATGGAAAATTGACTTTCTAGGGTTACCTACAGAAAGGAAATTTTTAACTGGGTGGAAGAAAGACATTGCAAGCTAGAATGAAATAAGGCGTGGAGACAAGGCCCTGCATCAGAGAAAATGAGCCTTGCATTCCTATCAATAACACATGGAGCTTATTACAAAAATACAATTTCACGTATAATCTTGTGTCTTCCTTATTGTAGTATTATTACTGTTTAAACAATAACACCAAGTGTTTAATAAAAAATGTAAAATGATTTTTAAAAAATCATTTTTCTCATAGAAAGTTGTTTAGAAACAATTTTAGATCACAATTTGCTCATTAAATTATAAAAATTGAAATGTTAACCTTATCTATTTGTAATAATAATAAATAAAATAAGTGAATATATAACTATGTACGTTTCTAATATCATTAAACAAAGTAAAGAAAATGTGTTCACTGAATGGGTGCCTGGAAAGTATGAAAATGAGAGATTCAACGACATCATAAATAAAACTAAACCTAAAATAGGTGCTCAGTAAGAGTTGAGTTTCATTAAACGTTAATTTTCTTGCTAGTTAAATTAGTCACAAGCATTTTAATTAATGGAGCACATAGGTATTGCTGCTATATCATTTCATTTAGATATTTATTGTGATTTTCACACACACACACCTTCAGGACCAGCTCTACCGTGTTACCCCATTGAGGTGTAGCGGCTACTCCCGACTGCTACAGACAATGAGGGTCAAAGACAGTTCTCTACCTCTTATTACCTCAGAGCCAGCTCTCCCATCTATCTCAGTCATTGATGTGTGGGGGAGTATATCTTCCCAACCCATGCCACCAGATAATGGATGTGTAATGTGAACAGCTCTTCCATGGCTTTTCCAGACTCACAACTTCAGGGCTGAATCACCCCATCTCTGCTATCAGTATCAGCTATAATGCCCTGGTGAAGTGCAGGGTCCACTTTCTCTAACGCTGCAGCTGGTATGGAAGAGGGTCTGTTCCCTCACCCATGAGAGGTGGCAGGGGTAAGCAGAGAGGGCATCTTTCCTGTGCCTTTACTTCAACTTGACAGGGGTGAGGTCATGTATCACAATTCTCATAAACTCAGTGCTGCCCAGGTGAGGAAAAGGGCCTTCCTTCCTGAGAGTTATAGGTCAGCTCCCTTTTCTGTCTCAAGTGGTGAGAGTCGGGTGATTTTTAGAGTCACTTATATCTACAATCATACCATTTGGAAATAATGATATTTTGATTTATTCTTTTCCTATTTTTATTCAATTGATCTTCTTCAGTTGCATTAGTGCTGTAGCTAAGATTTCAATTATTATATTAGAAAGATATGGAGAGAGTAGACAATACTGTCTTGTTTCTGATTTAAGTAGAAATCAGCTCTCTAAATTTTGGTTGATATTTTCTGTGTGCTTGCTCTAAATTGCCAATATTACGTTCGGGAATGTCCTTTGTATACTCAGTCGCTCCAGGACTTTTCTCATGAAGGAGCAATGGATTATGTCAAAATCTATCTTTTCTTTTTGTGTCTAATGAAATGGTCATGTGGTTTCTGTATTTGGATCTATGTAGGGTGAATTTCATTTATAGATTTTCATATGTTGGACCATTCTGTATTTCCCAGATGATCATGGTGGATGAAATTTTCACTTTGTCCTCAGATTTCATTTGCAAGTACTTTATTGAGAATATTTGCATTCATAATCATAAGGGAAATTGATTTGCAATTCTTTTTCTTTACTGGTTTATTATGTGGAATAGGTTTTAGGGCAGCCATGATGATGTTAAAAGAGTGGGTCAGTTTTCCTGTTTTCATTTTGTAGAATAACTTGAGGAGCATTGGTGTTAATTCTTCTTTATGATATGATAGAATTCGGCACTAAAACTGCCCAGCCCTGGGTTTGTTGGTTTTGTTTTTTTTTTTCTTTTTTTCTTGGGGGGACGGACTTTTAATGACTGGGCCTATTTCACCAGAGCTGATAGGTCTGTTAAATTGCTCATTTGATCTGGGTTTAACTGTGGTATGTATTAGACTTCAAAAATATTATCCATTTCTTTCTTACTCTCTAGTTTGGTATAGTTCAGGTTTTGATAGTATGGCCTTATGATTCTTTGGATTTCCTGTGTCTGTGGTTAAGTCCCTATTTTCTTCTACAATTCTCTTAATTTGGATCTTCTCTCCTCACCTCTTACTTTGCCTAAGGGTTTGTCAATCTTATTCATTTTTTCAAATAATGCTTTCTTTGTTTCCTTGGTTCTTTGTATTGTTTTCACCTGTTTTTTTTTTTTTTTTTGGTTTTGGTTTGTTTCCTTCTATTTGAATGTGTTCAGCTCTTAGTTTAATTATTACTTTTCATGATTTCTGAATGGTTCTTTTGTTCTACAGTTTTCAGATGTGCTATTAAGTTGCTCATGTGAGATCTCTCCCAAATATTTTACATAGGTACTTAATTCTTTGCACTTTCCTCTTAGAACCACATTCCTCATGTCACAGGATTTATGTTGTATTTTTTATTTTAATTTAATTCCAAAAAAATAGTTCTTTATTGAGTCACATTTTATTGTAGTTTTACAAATATTTTTAGTCATAGTATCTTACAGTGTTTTCTGCATTACAATATTTCATTTAAACCTACATGAACATTATGAGGTTATGGAAGCAACAGACACATTGTATGCCAACAACCTTATTCACATTTTCAAAGAAGATACCTCAGAGAATGTGGCTTTCTCAAGTTTTCATCAATTCTTCTGCAAGTGCTATCCTACAGAATTCTGACCGAAAATGAGTTCCATGAGATCACTGTCCATATCATATCTTCCGCTGAATTAACAAAATCTAACGCAGTTCATGAGAAATGGTACATAAAAAAGAAGTATAAGTTGAATAAATTTATATCAACTTTGTAATAAGGTCACAATTACCAATGACAGGGCTTCTCAACTATGATGCCACTGACATTTCAAGGCACTTGATTTTTGGAAGAATGAATAAACTTTCTCTTTTCTCTGCTTAATTGGCATGAATCTAAACATAAATCTGCATTAGTACATTAGTATTTCTATGTAGTTACTATGGGGAAAGTCCATTTATTTATACAACCAAGCCTTCATAATTGTTATAAATTTCAACATTGATAAGCTTCTAGTTTAGTCTTCACAATAAATTTACTTTTAAAATAACATTTAACTTAAATTCTACTTGAAAATAGTATTTTGAAATATTTAACCTATTTTTTAATGTTTGAGAATATTGCACATGCACATATGTTTTTGTTGAAATTAACTTTATATTTCCTTTCCTATTCTTTCCCTCCCAAATTCATGTTCTGTTTTTGTTAGTTTAATTTTTTTTAACTGATGGAATCACTTTTAAGTGGCTATATGTGCAGGGCTATGAAGCTATCTAGTAAAGCATGGGTACTTTCTCATATGTCACACCCATGAAGTAAACTGAGCACTCCTTACCCAGAAACCTTCAGATACCAAGAGTGCTTCAGAAAATGTTTGTATTTCATAACCTTCTATTCTAGGATCTTCATTGGCTTTAAATTGTACAGGTTTTGTGAAGACAGACACAGCTACTATGAGTTCAGTTATATGATCAAGTTGCTGTGTCTGACAAATTCTGTTACATTGAAGTCATTCATTAACTCTGGGTCTTTACAATCTCCAGATCCTCTTTTCTAGGAGAAGTTCTGAGACTCAGAGGAAGGAAATGTGATATACATATCCCATTCAGAGGTAAACAGTCCAAAACAAAAGAATATAATAGAATTATGTGACTCATGAGGTGATGCATGTGTATAAAAGGTTTCTTTTAATTTTCTATAACACTGAGTAAAATTTTTAAAAAAAGGTAATTTAAAGGTCAGTTTTAATTAATTCAGGCTGTTAAACAATTTATTTTTGTGACATCAATAGAAATGCAGAGCAGTCAACCACCCACAATTTATGTAGTAAGACCGATCATTTAAAGTATAAGATAGTCAATGACAATTTTGCGCAGGCCACTGCCATTTGGAAAGAAAATATGATACAATTTCTGTGTCTACTCATGAGCCACATAAAATACTTCCCAAGATTCTTCTGGTAGTGGACACAGTTCTCTAAAACTGGGTATCTAATAACTTAAAAGTTCAAGACATAACTAATAGCAAAAAATCCTAAGGAGGTAGATTGATGGATTAAAGTCCATGTAGTCACTGTGGTCAAATGTCTGACATGAAGAAGAACTTAAAGGGAAGGATGTGAGTTAGCTCACAGTTTCCAAGGTTTCACTCCACAGTCCTTGGTTCTGTTTCCTCAGGATGTGTGGTGCCGCAGAACAAGGTGGTGGTGGGAGCATATGACACAGGCTCATGGCAGGCAACAAACTAGCAAAGGACCAATGAGCAGACCTAACTTCTGGGACCACCCCATTCTACAGCTCTTCTCCTTCAAAGCATCTCATATTTAAATCTTAGGATCAGCTTATAATAACAGATCGTTTTATATAAGTGCCATGTTTCTCAAAGTTTATGGTATATGCAGCAAGAAAGAAAAGTTTGAAATCTACTGTAGTGGTCTGAATGCAAAAAAAATTTAATACTTGGTCCCTAGTTGATAATAATGTTTGGAAACTTAGGTGCTACTGTGAGAGTTACAAGGTAACCCACAATATTTTCCATTCTCTCTCTCTCTCTCTCTCTCTCTCTCTCTCTCTCTCTCTCTCTCTCTCTCTCTCTCTCTGCTTCTTGCTACTGCAACTTGGTGCCAAGTCTCCTCAAGATGATTGGCATTTATCCTTCTGTAACTATAAACCAAAATAAGATTAAACTTCTGTAAGGTGCGTTCATCCAGGCATTTTATTGCAACAAAGGGAAATTAGCTACCTCAACTAACATATCTGCATATTAAAATAAAAGAAAATAAAACTGTCCCTGTGAGTAGATGAATGTCAAATATGACAGGTAAATTTCAGAAGAGTCCTCAAAAGTAATTAAAAAAATTAATGGAACTTCATTTTAAATAATAATTGCAGTATTTTTTCTTATATTCTCTCTTTCTCTTCTTGCTCCATGTGTTCTGAGCCTTGGTAGTGATCAGGTCAATACATTTATTAATTATTATTTATCATTGTATCATTGTATAATTTAGGGCTGAGAACTGAGTGTTCTTTAATCAGCATTTTAATCAGACACATTCCATCCAGTAGTGCAGTCCACTTCTGCTTTATTTATAGAATCTCGGGGGTAGAGTCACTGTAGATGTCCATCAATAGATAAATTGATCAGAGAAATGTGGTTCATATACACAATGAAATATTACCCCTATGTAAAAAAATAAAAACGTGATAGCTGCTGGTAACTGGATGGCTATGGAAAAGAATATACTGAATTCAGGAACTTGGGCCCAGAAAGACAAACACCATCTGTCTCAAATGAAAATCAAATGGTTTCAAATATTTTGTTTTTTTTTCTTGTGTTTTTAACTTTAAGCACAGGTGGAAGCAAGATAACAAGTTAGTGTTCACATTTCTGGAGGAGTTGTGTTTTTTTTTTTTAAAGAGGAAAATAATAAATCAGAGAAAATGTAGTGTGGTATAATATTGTATGCTTAAAGATATAGGAACATGGACATATGGGTGAGTTTGGGGGGTAAAGGAGGAGGTTAACTTAAATGAAAGAACATGGTAAGTCACATGGAAAACTACTGTTTCAGAAACCCTCACCAAAAGAAAAAGAAAAAAAATCATAGAATGCACAAAAGGAAGAGAGGGGAATACAGAGGGTTAAAGGATTAAGCATTGATGGAAGTTGGGCAATGGGGGAAATTGGTGTGTTGAACAAAACTATGAATCTATAAAAAGCCTTGTGATGACTAACCAGTAAATAAACTAATTTTTACATACATCTTAGAAACTATAAGGTTTTGATCAAAATTACTTGACGTGGCGAACAATCTTTTCAAAGGCTTGGTTTATTAAACAAAATCTCATTACATAATATTAGCTGTTGATCAGGAAGTGCTCATAGATCCCCAAAATAACAAAAGATAATTTCATTGCTTATCCACATGGAGAGATCCTTTTGCTGAAGACATCATACATAACTGGAATGTGAAATAACTTTGCTATTTGTTTTACATTTATTTTTGAATGCTATCAAATTATGGTTTCTAAAATAGTTTTCTCTTCTTTATTTACAATATTCTGCCACACAGTAGATTTTGATCTTATTTGTACCTCTCCCAACTCCTCATTGAATCTTCCCATCTCCCTATGTTTACCGTAGGCTATCTTCACTTTCCCTCATGTCTTCAGTTTCAAAGCTCCAGTCTTATTCCCAGATATGTAGTAGAATATATGCTGTGCTGTAGTGTCTTCTCCTTCTCTGTCTCCATTCCAAAGTGACAATGCTGATCTTTCCCAGCCTTCATCTTTTAGCCGATTGCTGTGTCTCAATGGCCCACATGTGGAGGCATTCCTAAAAAAAACTCTGTCCAAGCCAGCCAGTGGAGATTCAGATGGGCATTTTTCAGTTTTCTTCTTGCACTCTAATTCAAATACCCCAGTATTTGTTTTAGGGTGGAGTGTTTGAGACAGGTTTTCTCTGTGTAGTTCTTGCTGCCCTAGAACTTGCTCTGAAAACCAGACTGTCTTCAAACACAAAGTTCCACCCGTCTCTGCCTCCCGAGTGCTGGGATGAAAGGTGTGTGTCACTACTGCCCAACTACACCTTATTGTATTTTGAAAGTTACCTTTTTTAAAAAAAAATAACATCTTTATAATGCTATGGAACAACTTAAGTCTGCAATATCATGCACAATTCCCAGCCACCTAAACAAGGACTTTAAGCCTGATGATTAGCTATTTAGGCACTCTGATTACACCAGGTTTATGTGGAGCTTACAAAGCTTGCTATAGCCTCACCTTCCCTTCTGACCCCATTTTTGGGCACTAAGCAGATACTTATGGCAGACCCAGCTTTCCTCCTTCCTGGAAACTCTTTTATCACGCTTCCCTTGAAACTCATTCCCGTTCATGTCAGTTCCCAATACCTAGAACACTTTCTACCCTGGACATCCAATGATCACAAATGACAGGGTCTCAGAATGACTCCCAACCACCAATGCACAGTCACCACACTCTCTTAAGATGTGCAAATGGAAGCAGAAATGAGGAAAACCAACAAAGACAAGATCAGATATCAACACCAATTCATTAACATTTTCAGTAATGTAGCAGGATACAAGATTAACTCAAAAAAAAAAAAAAACAGTAGCCCTCCTGCACACAGATGATAAAGGGGCTGGGGAAAAATCAGAGAATCAACAGCCTTCCCTATAGCCACAAATAGCATAAAATATCTCCGAGTAACTCTAACTAAACAAGTGGAAGACAAGTATGACAAGAACTTTAAATCTTTGTAGAAAGAAATTAAAGAAGACACCAGAAAGTGGAAAGATCTTCTATGTTCTTGGGTAGGCAGAATTAACATAGTAAAAATGGCAATCTTACTAAAGTTGAAAGGAATCAATTTTGCATTTGGGATGCTCATGTGTCTGTGGATACCAGTTACTGAATGTCATGGTTTTCTTGTCAAATAAGGCCCACTCCTGTTTGAACACTTGGTTCTCCGCTAGTTTAATTCTATGGGTAGTTGTACAGCTTCTGAAATATTAGTTCTCGATTAAGACTCTGGGTCACTGGGCGTTTACCTTGGTAGCATGCCTACCTCAGTTCTATTTTATAGTTCCCGATTTCCAGCATATATAACACAGAAATGCTGCATCCTCCCCCACTGCTAAGAAAGGTATCCCAACTGCCACAGCTCACCTGCCTTCCATGCTTTATTCTGTCCTCTAAAACCAAGAGTAAAATAAACCTTGCCCCTTAAATTGTTTCTGTCAGACATTTTGTCACAGTGATGGGAAGAGTAATTCCTAGCAGGTGAATTTTGGAGATGAGTATGATTAAGCTAAATTATTAAAATAAATATAATGAAACTGATTCAATTGACTCATCACTTTTTAGTAAAAGGACAGGTCATAGGAAAAACTTTCAGACCAGTAACTAGTAATATATATCATTTAAGGATTATCCCCATAGATATTTTCTCTTTATTATAGCTTATATTTTATAGTATAAATTGTACCAAACATTGAAAAGTAGATAGAACACCTCATTTCTCCCCATCTGAAAAGCTAATTCAGAACATCAATGTACATCAAGATTAAAATGGGGCCAGTGAGTTCATAAAAGTCTGACTGTCATAGCTCACATACCCACATGTAAATAGAGAGGAACAAGGCCTGTCAGTGGGAAACAGTTCTGAACTGTGAGAAATAATTCCCAAATATGTCCTGTAAAGGGAGTTAGCTATAGTGAAATAGTACAGCAAAGGGCAATCACTCATTCACAAAGCAATAATGCCAAAAGGCATTGCCTTTCGGTTTAAACACTTTTACTAAAACCTTTGGCTTTGATAAGTACATGAAAAGATGACTGAGCAAGTACTGTATAATGTTTCAACTTATAGCAAGGGCATATACATGTTTCATTAGATTATACTAAGATATCTTTTCGAGTTAACAAATAATATAATTAAGCAACAGTCTTCCATAAACACAAACATTAAATTTTTTAGTGATGTGATTTCTCTTAGATACTGAGACGGGCATTAAATTCATTAGCTATATAGTTCATGGTTAATTTTCATGAGTGTTCACTAGATAGTGACCCCCAAAAAAACTAACTGATGGAACAAAAATAAATCTATATATATGGTATGTTAGGTTTCCAGTTTCCACTGACTGAAGAGAAAGTGGCAATGCAGAATTTTGGTGCTGCCCCTCACTGCTGGAAACGAATTCTTTGAAAACATTTTTACATCCATGAAACGCGCGATTTGTGTCCTTCCACACTACAGCTCTTCACTTTATGCTGGCTCTGGCCCAGCAGTGTACTGGAATCCATTAGTTTAACATAATAGGGCAATCTAATGCTGAAATTTGAAGGAACTTTAGAGGTCAGATGTCTATTCTTTGTATCATATATGATTTAAATACTTACTAATTGTTTATTATGTAGTATACTGAGAATGACTCTTTTAGTCCTCATGAAATCTGAGATGCATTTATATTTTAATCTCAAAATATTAATAAGATATATAGAAAATTAAGCTTGATAGACAGATGGTTGATGTTTCAAAACTGACCTAGACTTGAACCATTTGCGATGTAAAAGTTTTCTGCCATAGTTTTATGTTATATTTATCAAACTTTTCATTTGTATGTGTGTATGTGTGTATCTCTGTGTGCATTTATACTATTGTATGTCTATGTAGGAGTTGGAGGAGGCTCAAAGAGGGTTTTGGATCCCTTGGAACTGGAGTTACAAGTAGATAGAGGCCATTCAACATGGGTGCTATGGTTTGGTTCCTCTGCAAGATCAGCATGTATCCTTAACTGTTTGTTCATCTCTCCAGCACTAGTTGTTTTCTATAATTTTTAAATGCAACAGAATGGTGATAATATCCAAATCAGAAAGGATTTAAAATTTTAATGTGTAATTTTCAAAGACTATTTCTTGTGAATCTTGAGGAACGTTAGTGTTGTTTAAGCTCATTTAATACTTCCTACATTTCAAAGGCCTTTCTACCCACAAACTATCGGTGCCTGTCTAGTATTCTTTTTGTAACTATATCACCATATAACATGTTCAATTGGAAATCTTTTCTTTCCTTGACTTATTGTTTATAAGTAATATATTGGGTATTGTTCAGACAGTGAGGCATGCTGGAAGATACATACTTAATACTGAAGCAAACCTCAGTGAATAACAAAATATAACACCTTTCACTACAGCACGACTCAGAAACATCTTGGTCAAGCCATAGTACTATAAGATATACTGTATTTCTACATGTGATATCATGACAAAAATGTGTTCATAATGAGCTATTTACCTAAAAGTAACAAATCTAATATTGTTACCTTCATACCTTTAATAAATGAAGCTAGATGTTTCATAGATAATGAAAGAGAAAATCAATGGGATCAGAATATGTAAGATTCATTCATAAATATGTTTACTTTATAGATCAGTGTTTGATATGTTAAAGGTTCTAAATAAGATTTATTAATTTAGGGCTCACTTATTAAAAATCAAATATGAAACATCTACAATTTAACCATAATAGGATAAGTGCATGCACGTTTTACCACAGGAAGGGAATCAAAGAAAGCATGATGCATTTCTATTATTATTAGAATGTAAATATAACAACAATGCCTTCATGAAAGCAAACATGTAAGTTTTTATGGAAAAATCACTTGATATTTTCTAAATATTTCTATGCCACAAATGTGTAGATTTTTGTTTCCTAGTTGTTTATATTTGTTCACCAGGCATTTACCCTTAACCTCTAACATTTCTGAAACACAGGCATCTACCTTAAAAACACACAAACCACACACACAGACCCACACACACAACATACATGTACAGTCATGGACACAGAGACAGGGAAACATAAACAGCACATATACAGACAAAGAGACACAGACACACACCTACACACACCATACACTGAAATAATTTAAACATTTTAAAAATTTTAAAACATAAGACTTATACTTAGTAATACTGAAGTATTATAGTTATTATCTTTCACTCAGACAACACAGCCTTTAGACAAATGGTGTTTTCATGTTTTCTAGATGGTTTTTATTTCTTGTTTCTAATCATTTATCATAGATACATTAGTATTTACGCACTGTGACCCAGAGAGTAAATTTAGTTTAGCAGTAACACTAATTTTGTTTACTAATTTTTGAACTTATATGCACTCTTCAGCTTTTTAATTATTCATTCAAAACATCACTGTTTATTCTCTATTTTTTTTTTCGAGACAAGGGTTTTTGGTTGTCCTGGAACTAACTCTGTCCTAGAACCAGGCTGGCCTAGAACTCATAAAGAACAGTCTTTCTCGGCCCCCCAGTCCTGGGATTAAACACATGTGATACCACACCCTGCACTGTTTACTACTTTAAGAGCAATAGTCAGGTGGTGGTGGTGTAGGCCTTTGATCCCAGAACTTGGGAGGCAGAGGCAGGTGGATCTTTTTAACTTTAAGGCGAGTCTATTCAAAAAGAGCTAGTTTCAGGACAGGCAACAAAGTTGTTCATAGAAATTGTTTCAAAAAATTGACATACATACATACACGGATACCCACACACTTGTGGGTATCCGTGTATGTATGTATGTAAAATCCCTGAGTTTTGCATATGCCAATAGCTTTTCTTTAGAGTTCTTGTTATTAGTGCCTTGTATGATTAATACCCAGGTTATCGTCTAATTCAAATTCAACAGGAAATTTGTTCCTATTAGTGATTGCTACCAAATACTGCTATTACTACTACTAACATATATCTTAAAATATTAAGTCTCTTAAGAATTTGATGATAATAACTTAGCAGTTTATTTGTGAATTATACAGGTGATAATGTTTAATGACAATGAATGAGTTGTCACATGTTTAGTAATCCCGCACCATTTCTCTAGTGAAATACCTGCCAATATTTCCATAGGTGATATTAATTTGGAATGCTGGCTCTTAGCCTTCTGTATATTTTAAAAACAGTTCTTTATCAAAAGTATACTTTAAACATAGTTTCTGCTAGTAAGTGTTGGGACCAATTGGAGTCCTGGCCTTCAGCTGCTCTTCCCTTCTAGAACCTTCTAATTGAAGTTACTAAAAGCTCTTCCTTGCCTAGAGGATCAGAGGATTTTCACCTGTTGGCCATTGACTGCTGGGTATTTAAGCCTCCATGGTGCTATTAAAGAAGGGCTGTTGTACAAGTTAAAAAAAACTGCAAAAAAAAAAAACCCAAACCATGAGGATATGAAGTTGTGTAGTTATTGATGGGATGGTGAATCTGAAAAGAGTTGGTTAGGATTGGATATGATCAAAATAAAATGTATGCAATTATTGGAAAAATCAATAAAAGTGTCTTAAAACTACAAAAAAGAAATCTTCTTAGCAGTAGAAATATTAATGCAAAAGAGATCAAGAATTAACAATAAGTGGAAGATGTCTCTTCATAAGTGACAGATTTAAAATGACAACCCTTCAAAATGTGAATAAAGTAAAACGTCATATATCATAATTTTCTCTCAAAGTTTTTAAACTGAAAATGTTTTTGAGTCTGCAAGGGACTTTGTTTTGTTTTAAATTGAACAAGTACTATATTAATATAAGCACTCTGCTTCAGTGCTACACCTTCAGTCTTATACCTAGAATTTTTATTATATTTTTCTTTATTTTTGATAATTTCATACACGTATACAATGGAATATGATCATATCCACTCCCTTTTGTTTAGTAACTTTTCCCCTATTTGTGATTTTTTTTCTATGAACCCACTAATTTCAATTGGTACTACTTATGCATACAGGTGTCAGGACCACCACGGGAGCATAAAAAAAAGAAAAACACCATGGTAACTCCTTCAAAAAAGAATGATTCCTTTCTTCTAGAAGATCTTTTGTAAGGTGTGGGCATGAACCAGGTCTTCTTTATCTGTTCTGGAATACTAGCTGACTTGATCTCATGTTCATCTTCTACAGGGAGTCACAGCTCGTGTGAGTGCATGAGCACAATGAACATGCCATCGTGATGCATTTCACAGCACCCAATCCTCTTGCTCCTGTGTCCACCTTTTCTTTTATGATGTTGCCTGTGCTCTAGTTGAGAGCAGGGGATGCACATAAGGTGATAACGATGTCCTTTTTGTCTCTAAGCACTTGATCTCTTAGTCTCAATACTTTGACCAATCATTCGTCTCTGTACTGACTGTTGCCTACTGTAAACAGAGCCTTGTTTGACATTAATTGAGAATATCTCAGGTCTGCATGTACTACCCTAGAGCCTACGAGCAATGTAGTTCATAAGCCATAGGGTTTTGACCAGGATTACATACCAGCAAGGAATTCCTTCCTATGAATCAGGCCTCCAACTCAGAAAGCAGTTGGCTAGTTCCATAAGAGTTGTTCACTGCTGTTACAAGGAGGTCATTCATGAAGTGTTGAGAGCCAAATAGCAACATTGATATTCTTCCTTACTTTTCTGTAATATGAAAGCTAAAGTTAAGGCTAAACACATTTAGGCTGTGTTACTTTGCAATTCCTGTGCTGCCTTTATGCTCAGTAAGTGATCATCTGATGATGGTACTCTTTGTATTTATGTTTCATTTGACTGTTTTATTCTTTATATTTTAGTATAGTGTATGGATATATATTAAAATTTTATCATAATTTACATAATGAAAATCATGAAACACCCCTTATTGTGCTTATAAACCAGATAAACCAAAATTTTCACATTCTTATATTTATACATTGAATATTCTATTTAACTAAATGCAAATATTATGAAATACATAGATATAATTATTACCATGCACTAATCTACAAAAATAAGCAATCCAAATATTTTTCTTAGGATCAATAAGATTGCAGGAAATAAAAATACCTATATATTTCAAATCTATTTTCTTTATATAAAAGAAAGTGAAGTTGTTCCTACTCTTCTCCTATTGATGTATATGTGGATTTTATTGCCATGGTTGTTTTAGTGTAACTTGTAGATAGTCTAATAATTTTGCCAGCTCAATCTGTTTGTATGCACAATTTTATATCCATATTCTTTCTTCTTACATGTTAAAATTTGATGTTCAATGTTTCAATTCTTTTCTGAGTTTTCTTAATATATAATTTTTTGGAAGATTAAGAAAATGATATTTATTTATTTTTTATTATTTATTCATTTATTAAAGATTTCTGTCTCCTCCCTGCTATTTTATTTTTTTAGTTTATTTACTTCATTGGTGGCACTGGGAATTGAGCACAATACTTTGCACAATGGATACAAATGTTCTATTACTGAAATACAACTTTAGCTCTCAGAGACAGCATTGTCCATTTTTAACTGTGTGCTTTTTTTATGCTAGGAATGATCACTAACATCAACACACATAGTCAATTCCTACTTCAAGATTACTTAAAATCTCACGAGGTGCTTTAGTTCTGAATTTTGAAAATAATATATAATAATTCTAATTGAAACCGTAACTTTCAGTAACAGAACAATAGAGACAATGTCTTTTACATTCCTCATTCTGAAAAAAATATTTATTGTGTGACTGCATATGTGTGTGTGTCTGAATTTTTGTATGTGTACCACATGTGTGTAGGTGGCCACCCAAGCAAGAAAGGGGCATTAAATTCCTTCTGGACCTGTAGTTGCAGTTGATTGTGATCTGCCCATTATGTGTGCTTTGAACTGAATACACTGGAAGAGCAACAAACACTTAACCATTGAGCCACGTCAACATCTCCTTAATAACATAACTCTCCACTTTCATGGAAAACTCTGCTTATTTGATTTAACAACAACAACAACAACAACAACAAACTCACAGGTTCTAAAGTCCCAAGAAGCTTCAGTTTTATTTTAAACTTGAGTCAGTTGGTAGAACATGTCCACACTTAGTGTTTTCAGTATACCACCACAATATTCTCCAAAGTGTTTTGAACATTTTGCCTGTATATTTATTGCCAGACCTATGGGTTATAATATTCACATGTAAGGGTTAGAACAAAAAAAATAAAATAAAACAAAAAGCAAAAAGATTAATTGAAAAAAAAGAGAAGAATATATGGGATTATTTTGGCTTGAAGTTTTGGAGAAATTAACTCAGACACCTGCTGCCATGAGAAGATCAGAAATACTACAGCAATATAAAAACAAATGTCACAGCAGAGACAAGCTGTCTGTCTCCAAATCTGTGCTTTACTATTTGGCAGTCAACTCGTTTATTTATTTATTTATCTATCTATCTATTTATTTATTTATCTATTTATTTATTTATTAAAGATTTCTGTCTCTTCCCCACCGCCGCCTCCCATTTCCCTCCCTCTCCCCCAATCAAGTCCCCCTCCCTCCTCAGCCCAAAGAGCAATCAGGGTTCCCTGGCCTGTGGGAAGTCCAAGAACCACCCACCTCTATCCAGGTCTAGTAAGGTGAGTATCCAAACTGCCTAGGCTCCCACAAAGCCGATACGTGCAGTAGGATCAAAACCCAGTGCCATTGTTCTTGAGTTCTCAGTAGTCCTCATTGTCTCTATGTTTTTTCCCAAGACCGGTTTTATCCCAGGCTTTTTCAGACCCAGGCCAGCTGGCCTTGGTGAGTTCCCGATAGGACATCCCCATTGTCTCAGTGTATGAGTGCACCCTTGCAGTCCTGAGTTCCTTGCTCATGCTCTCTCTCCTTCTTCTCCTGATTTGGACCACTCAACTCTTAATTTGACTTGAAATCCAGTGAGTAAAATTCTCAAGTAAAAATCCCCCTTTTGAAGGAAACAAGGGCACCAATAAAGGATTTACCTGTTGGGTTAAATTACTTATCAAGATAAAATTACAAGAATAGTATTAGATTGGCCGAGTCATACAGTTTTACTAAAGCTAATACTTAATTATTTGAGTTTGGAAGCCTTTTAGGTTTGTAGCAATAGGGAATATTTGCGTACGGGTTGCGTTCCTAGTTTGGTAGATTCTAGGCCTGCTCTTTCCTAAGAGCTAGTAAAAGGCATTTCAGAGCTTAGCCTTGTTTTTGGTATTGCTTTCTATACTCAAAGGTTTTCTATTGCCCTACGTGGAACAGAGACACAGAACATGGCACTCTTTACCATACCGATTGTTTTTCATCACTTTTTATAAAATATCTTCTCCCACTGTTAGAACCTAATTGGTCTTGAAAAGGATAGTGTTAATCTAAAAGAAAGTGAGCAGATACGGAAAGCTGATTGTAGAAGAAAAGAAAATTCTCTTGAATCCAAACTTATTCATCTAAAGAGAATGTTGGACATTGAAAGAAAGATGTCAGGTCACTGCAGTCACACATTTAAGTAGTTCTTACCAGTCTGGGTTTCTTCATCTCAGTGCAATGATACATACTTTTACTACAGTGCTCAGTATTATTAAACTCCAAGTTCATCTGACCCAATGGAGAACTATGAAAGAATAATGACTTTTTTGGACTCCTCTTCTTCTAGAGAAAGCTATTTTATTAGTTTTAGAATTTCTACAATATACTCTTATAATAGGAAGCCTAAAATCCTGTTTTTGAGTACTAGGAATTTGGAAGGAATGAGAGTTTGTTGACTTCATGATTGCATTTGTAGTTCTCTGAACCCAGAATGTCTGTCAACCATGCTGCAACCATCACTGTTTCCACTCAGTAGTGACTAGTGATATGTGGGCTGTTATTTGCTTTGAAATTTCTTTCTTGCAAAGGTAATATTTAACATTCTCATTCTCAATTATTTCCCCTCCTCTTTTCCCTCTCCCTGTCTCCTGCCTCTCTGTATCTCTTTCTCCTTAAACACTTAAGAAATCGTTAATATGAGAACATTGCCAGAAAATAATGTATTAATCCTCTGCCTTAGTAGTAAATGTCTGGTATGATTGCATGAGAGCATTGTAATGCCAATGGATCAATCAATACTGTTTACAGCACATAATGTAAAAGCTATATCACTCAGTGACCTTTACTCATGCAAAAAGAACTTTTAGAATTATTACTTGACAAAAAGGAAGTTCTTTTTTTTTTAATTTATTTATTTAAGATTTCTGTCTTTTCCCCACCGCAGCCTCCCATTTCCCTCCCCCTTCCCCAGTCAAGTCCCCCTCCCTCTTCAGCCCAAAGAGTTCTTATCCTGAAAGAAAATTCAATTGTTATGATATACAGATCAGTTATAATATTTTATTTCATGAAGTTTTACATTATTTTTCTTGCATTTTGATACCTCATATGAATGAAGTTAGAATGCATACATTTAAAACCTTGTAATTTTTTAATATGTTGACATTGCTTCAAAACCAATTAATGGTTTTATTAAAGTGATTTCAACTAATTATACAGCAAGCAGGCCATTCATTTAAAAAGTCATTATATCTCAAATATTCGCAATCATTAATACTTTGCACATACTAGCTGTCCAATTTATTTAATTTACATGCCTATTTGACACACTAATATACTTGACATATTGCAGTTGATTTTTTATATGAAATAAAAATTACTGCCAATTGAATTTTAAAATGTTTTACTATCTGAAAGAAATGCTTCTTTAAAATGCTGGGAATGAATCAATAAGAGAAAAATTGTTCCATACTTGGAATTTTAAGTAAATAAATTCACATATGACACTTATGATCTGAATATATAAGCACATTCTTTGAGAGCATGATTCAATATTTTACATTTGTTTATTGCTCTCTGATATACACTTGTGAACATTTATATGTATTATATTGCTGGGGACTTTATATATCTTTGTATATGATTAATGTTTGCACCAATTATATCCAAAGAATAAGAATAGTATTTAGGATAGTTCGTTTAGAGGAAATAGTAAATTTTAGAATGAAGAGTTCTTAATTTTATTAGTATCATTTCACATTATCTGAGCCATTTCTAAAGAAGATTTTGTCAGATGTTTAATATTTCTTGATTAAAAGTTAAATTATAATAAAATCTTATATATAAAATGTAATATAATATATATATATATAAATTTCTTTTAATATTTGAATATTAAAATTTATGTACAGTATGTAAATTTTCATTAAACTAAAAATACTAATTTTTAAGAAGTCTTGATTTTGCAGGATCCAAAATGTTTTGTTTATATATATGTATGTATACACAGACAGACACAAACACACAACACATATACACATTCCTATTAATGTGTGTATATACATATATGTGTATGTGTGTATATATACACATACTTGTAGATGTACTTATACATATACATATATATCACTAGGAAAGGCTGATTATCCTTCTCCCAGCAGTCATTAATTGCCTAATACTACTTTGCTAGACCAACATAATTCCTCACTAGATTCTAAATCATACTCTTACTCCCAAAGATAAGTTTAAATACCAACCTTCATCAAAGAAATTTCTCCTTTCCGAAAATGAAGGTCATCACTGAAAATCTCTAGTCGATATTGCATTATCTTTTCAAATGTTTAGTGTGTGTGCACGTATCTGTGTATTTGTGTATGCAAGTGTTTGTGTAATGTGTGTATTCTGGTGCTTGTACACATGTTTGTACAAGTAAACAACGAGAGGATAATCTTGGTTATTGTCTTCAGACACTGTCCAACTTTGGATTTTGATGGAAGTATCCCTCACTGGCTTGGAATTCTTCAGGTGGACAAGCAAGATAGTCATTGAGTTCCAGGCCATTTTCTTCCTAGTTATCTCTTCAGTATTGGTATTGGAAATGTGATCCACTATACCTGCAATTATCAGTTTCGGCTCTGGAGATGAAACTAGATTTCTTTTGCTTCTAGAGGAGGCACTTCATAAAATAAACTGTTTTCTCAGCTATCACTGGAAAATATTTCATGGCATAGAAAAAATGTTGCACACTAATAAACATTTATTAAATTCAGATACCCAAAGAATAAGAGTACAAAACTTATATCAAAATGTAAAGAAAATGATTGTAGTATAGTTGGATTTATTAATAATTTTAGTGCAGTTTAGATCAACTTTAAAGTTTAGTTACCATTGAAAATCTGTTCAAATTCACTTTCTCATCTAATTTTCTCAACAAGGTCTCTCTCACAAAGGCTAAACCACCATACAGCCATTATCATCTTAATAGTAATTAATGGCCAATAATTCTTATGCTGGCTGTGCCTAGTAGCCCAGAACAAATTATTAAAGTTATTCTACTCAAACGGAATTTGGACAACTTAATTTACTGAGAAAAACATATAAATATTTTTTGTGTGCAGAAATGTATTACTATAATTCAGCCCCATGGTGTAATGACATTAGTGACTTTTCCTGACAGCCCCTGAACTTTCAGAAATATAAGTGACCAAATATAGTGCCTTCCTTGTCTCCAGGTATTAATATGTGATATCTTACCATGAAAAGGGTTCTCTGTGGTACGGGATGTGTGTTAGTGGTACTCAGCATTCCTAGTGCATATGAGGCTTTGTGTTGATTCTTTACTACCCCAAAACCCTACAAACTAAACTATAGCAAATTCTTTATTATTTTAAAAATGATATTACATTAATTTTAAAAAGCACAATAAATTATTATGTTTGAATTTATGATTAAATAAAAACAACATTGAAATGTTCAAGTCTATTTTATTCACTGATGAATCAAACTATAAATTAATGTCACATGTTGTTACTCTGTATACCTATCTGACACATGAAATACGAAAATAAAATTTAATTAGAAACAATTCATTACCTAGTTTTTAAAGTTGAATATAACTGACTTACTTTTAACTTATAGTGGTTAATTTTACAAAATAATTCTATTGTGTTAATAATTTCTACCCATTAAATATCTAAGTGGTTTTAATTGTATTAAACATTGGAGAATATTGGCTGAATCTAGTTTATTCAGTTAATGACTTTCACTAACTTCTTTAAAAAGAGATATAAAAAATTTTAATGGGGATTTTCGATACATTCTATTGGTAATATTTATTGTGTTGTTCTAAGCTATATAAACATTTTTGTGTGCCTCAGTAACAAAAGTTTTATCATTTTATTTCTGTATACAGTGTAAAAATCAGGATTGATATTCCAACAATATTGTGTTATATATCTTCTCATAGGTGAAACAAGGTGAAATACTGGTAGCATCATATGGTAAAAAGATGTGAGAGTGACTATTAAGATATCATTAATAAATATACTAGTTCCATTAATAAGGGCTTTTATAAATACGTTAGTTACAATTTATAAAATTACCTCTTAACTCAATTTCTTTGGGATGTAAATTCAGTATGAGATATCCCCCATAGGCTCATGTGATAGAATACTTGGTTTCCAGGTATGCAATTTGGGAAGACTGTGAAATGATTAAGAGCTAAAGTCTTGTTGGAGGAATTAGGTTACTAGGGGTTGACTTTGAGAACATAAAAAGAGTAACCACAGGACTTATGTGAGTATCAGAGTTACGTTTATAGAAGGTTTTCCCTAGCTGAGTGATAGCAGATTTTAATAAAGAATGCTTAAGTAAAGTGAATTT
Organism: Microtus obscurus; assembly: GCA_963919715.1. Taxonomy (NCBI): domain Eukaryota; kingdom Metazoa; phylum Chordata; class Mammalia; order Rodentia; family Cricetidae; genus Microtus; species Microtus obscurus. The sequence continues at coordinate 10,291,916 of CAWTZC010000170.1, read as the reverse complement.
ACTTAAATTTTTCAGATTGCATTTTGTACTTTGAAATGTGGTACACCCTGTTAGCCCATGATGCATTACTAATATATGCCAAGAAACATTCTTTATCTGGAAAGGGAGATTAATATTTGAAAGAACAGATTAGTGATAAGAATTTATTGTATTTAATGTTTTCTTTGATCAATGAGTCTATTTTCTCTTTAGTATCTTCAGTCCCTGAGATTCTTTCTTCTCTCTCTTTTATTCTCTTAGTTATACTTGTCTCTGTAGTTCCTGTTCATTTACCAATTTTTCCATATCCGGAAATCCCTCAGTTTGTGTTTTCTTTATTACCTCCATTACAGTCTTCAAGTATTGAACTGTTTCCTTTACCTATTTGATTGTTTTTCTTGGTTTTCTTGGGTTTCTTTAAGGGATTTATTAATTTATTCCATTTTTTGTTTTCTCCTCTATTTTTAAGGGATTTTTTCTTTTGCTCTATAAAGGTTCCCATCATTCTCATGAAGTTACATTTAATGTCATTTTCTTCTATTTCTTCTGGGTTAGGATGATCAAGTCTTCCTGTTATGTGACCACTGGGTTCTGGTGTTACCATGTTTCTTTTTATGTAGTTGGATGAATTCTTGCATTGATGCCTACCCATCTCTTCCATCAAATGAGGCTGTCAGTGTCTTTGCATCTTGATCCAATCATTGCAGTAGCTGTGTCTTTAGTCCCCTCAGCAAGCTGTGTTTCAGAGTTCCACCAAGGTTGCGGTAGTGTATGCGGGTCTCCAAATGGATTTTACATCATGTTGTGGCTTCCACACTTGGGCATGTTCTTTTCACAGTTCCCTGTAGTAGCACTCATTGCACAGCACACAATCCCCTGGCTACTACTTTGCTTTAAAATGAAGCTTGCCACATAGTTGCCAAGAAGTGTTCTAGCATTCTGTTCCTAGTTTTGAATCCAATTGCTTTCTTGGACCATATTAAATGACTACAAAGATGTTCTGTACATAAAATCATTCTCTATTATGTACTCAAACTTGTGTGATTCCTATAAGGTGGGTAAATCATATGTGTAGTATACATATACTACATATATAATTATACATGTAATGTATGAGTTTATTATATGATAGAGGCACATATTATATAAGTGACAGTGTATATAAGTAACTTTTTCTCTTGGATTTAACTGAATTATTCCTTTTTCTTGGATATGGTGAAGACCACTCTTCTTTATTTTATGGAAATAAACTAATTTAAAACTTTAATTCATTTTTATTTATAGACTATTAAAACAATTGGCTTTCGTGTAGCATTGTGTAGTTAGTCTTCTATTTTATTGATTTTTTCTGTTTCTTGGCTTAACTATAAACTATATTCAGTATGTGTCAATTATTAGAATTTTTTCCTTAACAGAGTAGTTTTAATTAACTTTTCATACTTCTCTGAAAAATAAATACACTAGATAATATTGATACATTTAAATATTTATTTTATTTTATTTCTGTGTGTGTGTGTGTGTGTGTGTGTGTGTATCACTATGTCTATATGAGTGCATGTGTTTCTGAAGACCAGAGATATTAACATTCTCTGGAACTATAGTTACAAGTTTTTTGAGCAGCCTATCCTGGGTAATTGAGACCTGGTGTCATTCTCTTAAAAACAATACACTCTATTAAACACTGAGATGTCTCTCCAGTTCCTAAAGTTGATGACTTTTGCATGAGGAAACAACCAAGAAAGTTAATTCCAATTTCTTTCCTTTAAAATGTCTAAAGGTGCAGTCTCATATTGTTAGTAGTTAAAATGTTGTCTTTTCTTAATGCCAACCTTTTTTTTTCAAAAATTTACCTATTCATTACGGTTAAATAGCACTTTTCATGTTATTGTCTAAGGATCGAGAAAGGTATACTTCAGAATTAAGTATAATTCTTCCAAACAACATTTCCAATTTACATAATCCCACACTCTAGATCCCTTTTGACTTGGTTTTGTTCTTTATTCGGGCTTCTTTATAGTACAAATTTTCTGACTACTGGGGTCTGTATTTCTGTAGCTGCTAGGTCATTTATATAAAAAAAATCAGAGATAAGGGGAATTATTACTTCCAAGATTTTAAAGTTTAATAACATTTTTAATTTTTCAAGGTTTTTAAAATTTATGTATCTAACTGTATGATGCTGAGCAGAGAGCACCATGCAGCTCTTTCATGTCGAGCCTCAAAATGTCATTTCAAGATGAGCTGCAAATCTTTGAAGTCTCTATTAGAATTTTTGGCTTCCTGTTCTTTGAAAATTGCTAAAATAGAGTTTGAGAAATGTGTCATTTTGCTCTTTCTATTTTGTGATTTAAAATATAGACTAGAATCACTAGTAGAGAGTTACTAATTGTTGTTTTTACTAAACTGACAATTTAGTAAGATTAAAGTGTCCCCTTTTTCCTTTATTCCTACTTAATCTTAATTTTGACAGATTGGTTTTATCTCTAATTTATATAGATATTTACATTAATTTGTGTTGTTTGTTTGATTTTTTTTGAGACAGAGTTTCTCTATGTAGCCCTGGATGTTTTGAAACTTGTTCTGAAGAGCAGCCTGCCCTCTAACTCAGAGATCCATCAGCCTCTGCCTCCTAAGCAAATTCAGTTTAGTATTTATCCTGTGACAGATTTTTTTTTAATTTCCAACCTATACTTGTGTTTCAATGTATTTTTTACATTTATGTATTCATTTAAAATTTTGTGGTTCTAGCGATTGACCCAGAGACTTGAGGATGCTAAATAAGTGCCCTACAACCTAGCCAAATTCCTAGCTTAAGGCTTTCAATATATATATTTATATAATTAGTTATTTATTTGTATTTATTATTTTAAAGTTTTAGAAGCTGGTCTAATAATTTGAAAAATTAATTCATTTCTATTTCTAGATTATTAAAAAAATTGGTTTTCATGTATCATTATGTAGTTAGTCTTCTATTTTATTGACTTTTTCCTTTTCCTGGTTCAACTGTGAACTATATTCAGTGCATGTCAATCTCCTTTGTTAGAACTTTTCAAAATTATTAATATTAGTTCTTACATAATGTATTCATGTTTTTGTTTCCATGGTGTTCTTTGAAATATACTGTACTATTTTCCATTCACTGTTCTTTTTTTAGCAACATATTTCATGATACTGTTTGCAGCGTTATATTTTACTTTTACAAATATTTATAATACAAAAGCCTCCATTTCCTGTTATTTTCATTTTAACCATCAGTACATTTTCTGGCTGCTGGATTCAGTTGTTGTTACCTGTTTGAGCAGAGGAATGTGATCTGTGAGTCTACCCATAAAAAAATAACTCTCTATTATACTCAGTTCTGAACAGGTGTGGAATTTCTTTTAAGCGTCCTTCTTCAAAGAATGGTATCTGAATTGTAACTTAGCCCTGGGTAGAGACATGATATTCTAAGCTGCCAGGAAGATAACATATCAATATAAGACAGGAGAACTTCTGGTAAAGAACAAGCTATGACCTTGTCCCATCACCAAATGTTAATCCAAATGGACATGTCAATCATTTGTACAGAAAATAGTCCCCCAGGAATGATACCTGTCCCAGAAAAATTTAAGAAATTGTATATTTCTATATGTGTAGGTTAGTTCAATGGTTGCTTTGTTCTTTGTACATTTTTATCCATTGTAAGTATTTTTTTAAAACATCTCTGAATATTGTTTGCTCTCACATCCTGAGAGTGTTCTTCTGTAAGGGCAACTTTTGCTCATTGTGTGAATGTATCACGTGTTGTTCCATCATAAACTCTGTCCTTTCTATTTTTCCTTCTCATCTGAGTTTATTTCTAAATATCATAAGAACCTGAAAGACAAGAGGAAAGCATAACAAACTCTGAAGTGTTGAGGAATAGTTTGGCCACAAGGTGTTTCTGAGTCTATGATTTAACATCTTTTACTTGTTAATAAAATTTAAAAATAAAAAAAAAAACTCTTAATAATTTGTATATCTCTCTCACGAATATTGAATCAATTTGTATATCAATCTCATAAATATTAACCAAGGACATCTATGTGGTTTTTATTTAGCATAATTATATTGTTGTCAGGCACCTTATTTTGCTGGGAAAACATGACTGTTGGCACCTTGGAGCAACAATAAACTTTATCATTAGCCATGAAAATAAAATAAACAAAAGTCCACACTGATGGCTAGAACTCAATTAATACCCACACAGATGTTAATATTCCCTAGTAGGAGGAGAGTGGGGAGGGTAACAGTATGTCACATATTAATCTCCTTGTGAGTGCTTCCTCATATGCACTTCCCAGGTGCATATGATCTTGTAAAGTTCCAGAGTATATACAAGTCAGAAGGTTAACAAAAGTGAAAGGCCTTTTAATCACTGATACTTTTAATCAAACACACTTCTATATGTTTTTTACCAAGCACACACACACACACACACACACACACACACACACACACACACTAGTGTTCTCAAGATAGTTCTGGCCTACTGACAAATTTCTTGTGGACATTCTTGGGGAAATAGACATTTGCTCAAGTCTGAACAGGGAAAGTACCATTAGATCATACGATATATTAAATAAAGTGATTCAATTTTTAAATAAATTCTATAGGTTCAATGACAAACATTACCTCATTTGGACCCTTTTATCTACTTAAGATTTTTAGAAGTTGCATCAAATAGTCAAAGAATCAGGTGTTTGGAAGGTTATGGGGGAGTTGGGAAATAGGAAATTATTATCAGAATTTACTATATAGAAATTTTCAATAAAGAAAATAATCAATAGTGCAAACTTTAAAAAAATAGAATTTCATTACCTTCAAAAAAGTTATGCTTTAATTTAAATTGCCCAGAAGGGACACTAAGCAATAATTGTTACTAATAAAATCAAAGTAAAAGCATGATGCATATCATTTAAAAAATAAAGTAGTTTAATATGGTTCTAAAATTGTTTAGTTAGGGTAAATAAAGTGGTTTAGTTCGCTGAAGTGCTTGTATGAAAGGTTGATGACCTGCCTTCAAACAACCTGGCAGGAACAGACCAAATTAAGAGCAATGTCCTCTAACCTCCAAATAGATGCACACACAAGCACAGAATTAAGAAATGAACAACAAACATATGTCACTCGTTAATTCTTCATTGGATAGTGGATCTTGTTCAGTTTTAAGGAAGGTATAGTTCTTGTATACGAGGAAATGATCATGACTCTGTAAATAAAAGAGATGGGAGTATAAAAAGGCAAGTGTAAAATACTTTTGCTTTGGAAAGTGTGAACAAAAGAACACTAATAAATGAGGCTTGTGGAGAATTTAGCAAAAGTCTTAATTGTATTTTTAGTGTATGATGGTTAATATTCATTTTTAATTTGGGGGAATTTAGAATCACCATGGAGACTTACCTCTGGGCTCGTCCATGAGGAAAATTCTATATTGGATTAATTAGATAGAACATTCTACCTTAAATATGTGGTATACCATTCCATAATGTAGGGTTTTGAATGAAAAAAAATAGAAGTGATTGAAGATAGAATTCATCTCTCTTTGCTTTCAGATTGTGGCTGAGATGTACGCTGTTCGTTTATTTTCCTTTCCCCATGCCTTACCAGCCACAATGGACTGTAACTTCAAACTGTGAGAAAGAATCTACAACTCTTTCTCTTAAATTGCTTTTGATACAACAGTGAGAAATGAAAATACTTCATAAATTTTGTAGAAGGGGTAGGACAATAGCTTACAGGAACAGTGCAGAAGAGTTTAGAGATTTGGGTAAAAAACAAACATAGAAATTTGTACACAAAAGGCTTAATAGACTATTCTAGTAGAGGTTTGGAAGATCAGGATGCCAAGGGAAATACGGACAGTGGAGGCCTGGTGAAGAGCACTATAAAGGAAGCAAGGACTCCATCTGGAAATAGACTCGAAGTCATGCATGTTATATTATAACTAAGAATTTGGTAATTTTCTATCTGTATTCTGAAAACTTAAATAACACTTAACTTGAAAATAACGAATGAAAATGTTCAAGACAGATGTTATACACACTGTGCCATTGTTATTGCTTATTAAAGATAAAAATTGGTGGGAAAATAAGGGAAAGTGTGCAGTGTGCCAGGGAAAAGAATGTGCAGGAGTCTAACGCTGCATGCAAAGCAGGTTATAGACATGGCTAGTCATTAAGTTAATTAGTGACATTTAAAAGACCTGGGTCCAAACTGGCCAAAATAAATCTTTCATGACCAATGGAAAGAAAGAAAGAAAAGAAAGGAAGGAAGGTTGGAAGAAAGGAAGGAAAACTTATGAATGCATTGCGTATGCATATATAATAGGGTTAAAGGGTGTGTTGAATGTATTTTGTAAAACCTGTTTCTGAAATAAGTTTGGCAGTAACACTGAAAATTAGGAAACATTAAGGAACATGGTAAAGGAAAGAAAGTTCTGATTCTAGGGTCTTTTTATAATTTCTTCAGGGTCAGGAAGTTTCCTGTGAAACATCCACAGGACTAATACAATAAGGCCATGTTGACGTCCATGCTTGGTGCTGCTACTGGAAACCATGTTGAAGTACACAATCCATGCTGTTGCTGGGTGCTATGAGCAAGGAAGTTTCTTTTGCAGCAGTATGGATGATTACAGACTCATAACTGATTATGAGAGACAGACATTGAAGGCTTCTGTGTTAACCAACCCTCCATACACTCATAAAATGACTGTGATAAAGTTGCTAAAGTGTAGCTTTTCACAGTTGACTGCTTTGGGTAGTGGGATGGAGATGGACTCAACTTTCCTTAAGGGACTGGCCATTGGGAGCTTGACGATGCTCCAGTGAGTATAAGGGCAACACAAATTAGACTTGGGGGTTTGGTTTGTTTGTTTGTTTGTTTGTTTGTTTTTCATTAAGGTGTAAGGGTGGGAGGGTGGACTTAAGAGAAATGAGAAGAGAGTATGATCAGGGTGTGTTGTATAAAATTCCCAAATAATTAATAAAAATTCTATGTTAGGAAAATAAGATTCAAGAAAAATTTCTTTGCACTGAAAAAGAAAACACTTCAGGGACAACGCTCATCTTCTTAATGGTAACTAAAGCAGGGTGGTTTTTAAAAAAAAAAACAATAAAAATGTATGTTTATTTAACATCAGCTGCCTTGTTATTGTTGCAGTGAATTACATCAGTTCTCTTTTTACCTTTCAACCTGAACTGTTATTTTAGAAAATCAAACATAATTTCCTTTGCAAAGGAAATTCTTTAACACAACAAAAGCAAGTAAACTACATAATACTTACACATTTACATTTTTTAAAATTTTGCTTAATCTATAAAACTCATCATTGATTATATTCTTTGAATAATGGGACTTTCCAACTACTTAATAATATAGATGGTTATAATAATGATGTTCAAAACCCATCACTTTCTCTGTAATCATGCATGATTTCATCTAAAGTATAGTTCACATCCTGTATGGACTTAAGAAACTCTATAGCTGCTCACTCTGACATGCCAAGAAATTCTCTGCTGTAGCAGAGTGAACACCCCTTGAGTGGAGTGGGGGTCAGTCAGAAAAGACTACTCAGCCACTGGCTGGCATCTTTGACTGTCTCTCCCTTCTTCCAACGACAATTTGACTTCTCTTATTATAAACCATGTCTTAACTACTTGATGCATTACATTGGTACACTGATGGATAGAGATTATATATGGAGTAAATAATATCACAATGTGATTAATCTTTAAAAAAAAAACTGCAAGGAAATTCCTGGTAGTTTTACTTACTCATCAAAGAGATAGACAGAAAATTGGTTTCCTGCTGCTAAAGCTATTGCATTGGGTTTTCTGATACCAAAATAAATTGAAAGGTCTTTTTTTTTTAACAGAAAATATTGAGCTACCTAAGAAGATAATGGATAAACTCTGGGGAAAGAATCATGGAGCACATTAAAATCAAAAGAAGAAGCAATATTAGAATAGATATTGGCAATGCATATTGGAAAGCAGTACTCTAATGTGTGTAAGAAACTTCTCTAAATTAATATGAAAAGAACACATTAAAATATTTCAACAGGCTGGTGTTTTAGCTTAGGAATAGAGGCTTGCCTGGCATATATAATGCGGAAATGGCCCTTGCCCACCACATTTTGCCTTATTGCAGAGATTTATCTCACTGGAACAGAAAGAGACTGGAGGCAGGACAAAGACACAGGCACATGAAAAAGCTGGGGTGGAGTGAATGGGGTTCCCTGATGGAGCATCACCTTGAAGCCCACAGAGTTTATTATATGCAATTAAACTGGGAGGTGGGGTTATTCTATGTGACTAAATAGGGAGGTAGGGTTGATATAACTCTTCTGAACAAGGTCTGACTAATCACAGGAGAAGCAGTTTCTTCCTGTGAGTTGTCTTCAGTCTGTCAAAATCACTTGGGAAAAAGCTACAGAGAATGTTTTCTTCACAGAGTTTCAAAGTTTAGATGGAGACTAGAACAAGGCTTCGCCACCCCTCTGAGTCTTACTTAGGGGAGTCTTTGCCAATCTCATGAAGTGAGTCATTGGTCTTTGATATGGTCTTACTAGTGTCAAACAATACATTTTCACTCAGAACTTCATTGACTACCTACAATTGCCTACAATATGCATTTGTAAATTGTCATCTTACTTTTAGGAAAGGGCACATTAAGATCAGAACGAGGGAAACAGGATACTGACATGTATCTTTCAATGAAAAAGGCAGCAGCAAGAATGATACAATATTGATTAAAATTGGATAAACTGATTGACTGAATATCAAATGATACACATTACTCAGGCAAATAAGCAAAAGATTGGTAGTTCTAAAATCTGGACCCTTGCTAGATGCAGTGATTTATTTACTGCATATACAAGCAAAGAAAATTCACATATGAATACCCAGTCAAAAATAATCTTTAAATCTGAGCACTTATTGGTCAGCACAGCTCTTGTTCATTTTATATAAATGCATTTATGTATCCTAGTGTTTTCAGTGTGTGTATGCACATACTCTTGTGAGCAAAAGAAAAAATATTTAAGATAATTTTAGTTTACAGAAGTGGTCTTTCAAATTAAAACGTAATTATTACATTGTTATGTCATTTTATGTCAATTAGTTTGGCAACGTTAGAATACTAACAGTTGTAAAATATTGGGAAAAGACACATTTGTATCATAAACATGTCCATTTAGTTAACTGAACATTTTCATTATGTGACTAAACATGGGTTGTCAACTATACTGTCAGTGGGCATTTAGTTATGTCAGATTTCTATTTTTCTATACATTGTCTATGTGTTTATGTTTGTTTTATGTGAATGATATGTATAAAATGTATAATAAATATGTATAAAATTATTCTAAATGCTTTATTCTGTGTATGCTTTCACTAATTTTTAAACCTAAGACCACTATGCACTTTGTTTCCTATGAGGAGAACTGTGAGATTTGCATTACTAATTTGAAGGGCAATTTGGTCTAAATCTAAGCTTAGATAAGAACATACCACTGTTTTATTAATGTAAAAGGATGTTTTCTTTACATTTATGTCTGTGTGTCATATACATACAGTGTCTGTGAAGGCCAGGAGAGGGTGTCTTGAAACTAAAAAATTCTTTATGAGCCTCCATGTGAATTCTGAGAATAAATCTGGGTCCCCTCATATCACAGTCTGGGGCATTAAACATAAAGATATCTCCCTAGACCCAAATGAACAATTTTAAAGAATGTCTAATAGTATAAGGACATATTGGTACAACTTGTATGATGTATGTAATTTAGAACCTGAGAGGATTTCTGTTATAGTGCAAAAATTTGAGAATAAATTTGGTGATGTCTCTATTGCTATTTTATATTACATACCTTGTTTTGTTTTGATAATTATAGCCCATAATGCTTCAAATGGAATATTTAGGGCGGGGGAAATTTACATTCTTACAACTTTATTTTATAGTTTAAAAAAATCCAAAATTTTGGAGGGATGAACATATTTGTTTTTATTTTCCTAAGATTCTTATGTGGCAATAATTTCAAAAGTAACACATTTTGTGACCTATGGTATCAGTTTATAGAGTACCATACAAGCATGCATGGATCAGTTACCAGTATCAAATGGCCCTAGTTCTGTGGTAGTAGTCCAGACATTCCAGCACTTTGGAAGTGGAGATAGTGGGTTAGAAGTTCAAGGTTATTTTCAGTTGCATAGTGAAATTAAAATCATCCTAGGCTATAGGAGACCCTGTCAAAAATAATGCTCTCCTTTCCTATGTCTCCTATACCATTTGCTCTTATTAAAGGAGAATAAAATACATTGCTACATAATTCTCATTGCAATTTTCCTTTACTTTCTATTTGCCAGTTCCTTTTATTTGTCATTTATATATACATATGCACACAATGTCAGAGGACAGCGTGAGGAAGTAGTTTCTCTCCTTTTATCGGGTAGATTCTGGAGACTGAACTCAGATTCGCAGACTTGGCACAATGCCTTACACACCAATGCATCTTGACTTCCTATTCTATTGTGTTTTGCTTTTACATATGTCGTTGGTGGTTTTAATTATATGCTCCTGGATTTACTAAGTATTTTGCAAATAAATTTATATCCTAATATTTCAAACTTGAAAGTTCAAGTTTGCCTTTTGTCTTTAGTGAAATGCATTGTAGGAAATTTTCATACAGTGCTGAACCTAATAAGAACACTCACAGACATTCTAAACTAATCCTAATAGCTAACCTCAGTCATGTGACAAATATTACAAGGCATTTCATACATTGTTGTATGGAGCCTTCATATACATATTAACTATGCAATTTAACGCCTTTGGTTAAATGAGAAACATCTGTCATGCTTTTTATAATCACATCACACTGCAAATTGTTGACAAGAAACAACAGCTAGCTCCCTGGATCCTTAAGGAGCAGCATTTCTTACTCTCTAGTAAGTTAATACTTGCAAAATGGTTAAGCAGGAAATTTGCAGTTCAATTCCAAATTTTAATTATTCAGTTCTAATAAAAGTAGCATTTTTGTTCAACAATAAAGTTGATAAGATTTAAAACAAATTATGCCACAAGAACCACGCTATTCATTCCTCAGTGCTGTACCAGACCACCTACAGGATCCTGTTCTTACCTCTGCTTCCATTCTCCGATACTCTAAATCCTCCAATCTTCCTAGTTTGGCCCATTTATTAGCATCAGTTGTCGATACTTGGAGACACTCTCTGCCAGTGGAACCCGCTGGCCACACTAGCCTTGTAATGAGGGTAGACAATATTTAATCTCTTCCTGTCCACTGTTTCCAAATCACCCTCTCATTCCCAGTCAAGATACAGACCACTTCAGGGCGCTTTTCCTTCTACTCTGACTCCACGACCTAGGGAATCCTGCAAACATTCTAGCAGTGCAACATTTCTCATTCGTGCGGACCCTTGCAGCACAAACCCAATCATTTGAGTCAGCTCACAATACATAGTCACACATTCTATCTCTTACCACCTTGGAAATACCTAACAGGTACTCAGAAGCTTTCTCTATCATGTAATCCATGGTCATCACACATTTCGAAGATCTAGAGGTAGTAACATAAGCCAAGGAATGGAAACCCACCCCACAAAGACAAGATCAGATATAAATACATATAATCTCAATCATTATATGTGGGAAAGAAACAAAGCAATCATTAAAATTCAAGACAACAATACGACTCCATCAGAAGTCTGTTGACTAGTCGGTTGACTCTACTAGACCAGGCCCTGAGAAATTCAATACAGCTGAAGTACATGAAAATACTCCAAATTAGTTGATATGAAGATGCTTAGGGACCTCAAAGATATTATGAATAGTTTATTAATGAAGTCAGTGAAAACTAAACAAAAATTGGGATAAAATGTTAAAAAGTTCGAGACACGAAAATAGAAATAGATAGAAATAGAAGAAAAATCAAAACTGAGGAAAACTTGAAAAGGAAAAACATAGGAAGTCAAACAAAAACATTAGAGGTAAGTATCAGTAAAATTACAAAAATGGAAAAGAGAATATCTGACATGGAAGACAAGATAGAAGAAATGGATAATTACACCAAAGATAATACTAAACCATAAAATATAGAATACAGGCACAAAACATCAAGGATATCTGAGACATCATAAAAAATTTTGGGGGGCTGGAGAGGTGGCTCAGAGGTTAAGAGCATTGCCTGCTCTTCCAAAGGTCCTGAGTTCAATTCCCAGCAACCACATGGTGGCTCACAACCATCTGTAATGGGGTCTGGTGCCCTCTTCTGGACTGCAGGCATACACACAGACAAAATATTGTATACATAATAAATAAATATTTTAAAAAATTTTTTGAATAAGAAAAAGGAAGAAGAAATATTAAAGTCAAAGGTACAGAAAATACTATCAACAAAATCATAGGAGAAAATTTACCTAAGCTTTTCAAAAGTTTCTATCAAAATATAAGAAACCCAAATAGATTGGTCCAGAAAAGATACCCCCAGCATATCAAAGCACTAAACATACAGAACAAAGAAAGAATGTTAAAAAATATTGAAGGGAAAAAAAGACCAAATAACATAAAAAAAAACCTAGTAAAATAACACCTGAATGAAGGCTCTGAAAGCAGGAAGAACCTAGACTGATGTCCAGCAAACTTTAAGAGACAACAGCTGCTAGCCCAGGCTATTGTACTGAGAAAACTTATTAACCACAATAGATGAACAAGGAAAATGCTGTGAGATAAAATCTAGCTTAAGTAACATCAATCTACAAATTCAGCTCTAAAGTAGGTTATTAGAAGAAAAATATCAACCTGAGAAGGCTAGCATGCCAGTGAAAATACAATGAATAAATAATGACAAACCATCAAATGAAAAGTTGGAGGAAAAAAAATATACCTAAACAGCAAATTAATAGAAATAAAGAAATCTGCTCTCTCATACCTCTCATCACCAATGATGTTAATTCCCCTAGAAAATTACATAGACAAAGAAAGTATATTTAAAAAAGGATCCATCCTGCTGCTTCATCCAAAAAATACACCTTACTTTATAAAGAATAGGCAATGACTTAGAGTAGAATGATGATAAAAACATATCTCAAGCAACAGGACCCAAGAAATAAGCCAGTGGTTGACTAGACTTCAGACCGAAAGTAGTCAAAAAACGTCAGGAAGGGCAATACACTTACTAAAGGAAAAAATCCATCAAGAAAATCTTGCAAATAGAAATATTTTTACACCAAACAGAAACAACTCAAATTCATAAATGAAATACTCCTTCAGCATGAATCACTTACTGACCCTCACACAGTGATAGTGCTCCAGGTGGGCCTTACAGCTGAAGGAAGTGGACCGAGGCACCCAACTCTAACCCAAAAACAATCCCCAGCTGATAACCACTTGAAAATGAAAATTACAATTTTGCAAGAGAAATAAGAAAGCTAAGTACAGAAGAATGAGGGAAACAAACAAATTTTATTGGTAGGCTTCATACCTGGAAGTAGATGGCCAGCATTAAAACGAATTCAGTGACACCTTTGGAAGTTCCTTATCTGAAAATTTAATATCAAGGCTTTACATTTCCTTATTTTTAAATTTTATCATTTCTATTTTAATTTTATTTATATTGCCATAACTCCAGCATTGCTACTTCCATTGTTGGTCATTTTCTTTCAAACCACCACCACAACACACACACACAGACATGTTTCATTTCTATATATAACTGACTGGTCTCCCTACTATCTCTTTAAATTCATTGTTTTTCTGGTATATGCCATCATTCTGACCTACTGATTTTTCCAGTTTCGGTCTTCAAGGACAGATTATGGGTCCTATAGACTGAACACTTTTTGCTTTAGTTGTATGAATTGTTCATTCCCATAGTCCTTTTTCTAGTTTGCTGGGACAAGCTTCCAGAAAGCTCCTCTTCAACCTTTGCAGCTATGTTGTTTTCAAAAATTTTATTATCATTTTATAAATATTTTTCCTCACAGTACTTCATTAATTTTTTAGATGTTAAAAATGTATTCCTTTTATTTTGCCCTTGAAAATCCATGTATATTTATTCATCAATAATGGTATTATTTAGCAATTATACTGTATAGAGAAAAAAAAAGCAAACATTTTTATCCATAGTTTCAAATCATGGGCATAAAACTCTTTAACATTCAGGGAAATATATCAGTACTACCAGGTATTTTCAGAGTTTTCAAAATTCCCATTAAAAGAATAACATACACCAGGTTTAGCATTACTTTCAATGAACTACAACCTTTATGAATATTCAGTAAAATTATAAAATTCAAGTCTTTCAGTAACAGCACCTCATAGAATCTTATTTATTTATTTGAGCTTATTCCTATTATTCATCAATATAACACAAACTTATGTCATTAATTTTTGAATTTTAGAATATGCACATATTATAAAAACAGTGTATAGCATTTTCATTCTATTTTCTAATAGTAATTTCTTGAAAATTGTAGTAAGAATTAATGATCAATGAATAAAAATTGATTCCAGATTAAATAACGTCTAACAGCAAAGGACAAAAAATAGATTTTGTTTGAAATATTATGTTAAGCATTTAGTAAGCAAGGTAAATAATATGCTTGTTTTAGTTTCTGATGATAAATGTATAAATTATTCTTTAAAAAGTGTTTCTTATTTAGATTATTTCCTAAATAAATACAATAAAATGTGATTATGTTTATTCCAATATCTCTAATCAACTCTTCTTATATCTCCCCTAAGACATTGCTTCCTTTATGGTATAATTAACATATTTTAATGAGTTATAAAAAATCATACTTGTGAGTTTTGTAGCTTATTTCAGCAGTACTAACTGCAATAATTTTGGTAATGAAAATATTAAAAGAAATCTAGGCTAATGGTAAAAACCAAAGGAATTATTTAAGTAAAAATTGTAGAAAATAAGTTTTTGCATTTAAATGGCTGATTATCTTTCTCTTTTATAAGTTCTCAGGGCATTCATATTTCAAAGAATTATCTAAATATTTAAACAATTTAAAAATTCTTAAATCTAGTTAACTATGCAAAATAAGTACCCATCAATTCCTGACTACTAGACTAGAACATTATACAACTTACAAATAATGCTTTGGAATGTGTTGATATAATTATTCTAATTAGAAAATATAAAATATCGACTGTGATAGCAAGCAAGTAAAGAACACGAGTAGCTTCAAGGGATCGATCTACATTAATCATGAGGAGTAGTCATCCCCTACACATTGTTGTCAGTAAAGTAGACTATATATGTAATTTTCTCAAATTTGTAGATTGATTCCCTTGCAGCTAATATATTCTGCTACAGCTGATTTCCTCCCTGCAAAGATTTTCATACCTACACATGTGAAACTTAACACCTAACACACATCTTACTAAGGTCAAAGAAGTAGCTTAAATAAATGCAAAGTAAGAAGCAACAAGATGTCTTTAGTATACCACTCTACTTTCTTCATGAATAAAAACAGAAATACTACATAAAAAATATTATATTACCTGAAGATAGATATACCTCATTGAGGTTTATAGAAAGCAATACATAGTGCAAAATAGACTGTGGCTCGGAACCATTATTCCATGTTCTAAGATTAGCAATGTCTTCTTCACTCGCCACAGTATGTTAGATAGAATACATTATTGTATAAATAATAAAACATGCTATTATCAGTCATGGATAATATATAAGAGGTAAATATTATTTCCAATTCATTCTAACAGAATTGAAAGGAATAGATGTTATTAAGGTATGAAAATGAAATTTCCAGCCGGGCGCTGGTAGCGCACGCCTTTAATCCCAGCACTCGGGAGGCAGAGGCATGCGGATCTCTGGGAGTTCGAGGCCAGTCTGGTCTACAAGAGCTAGTTCCAGGACAGGAACCAAAAGCTACGGAGAAACCCTGTCTCGAAAATCCAAGAATAAAAAGAAAATGAAATTTCCATAACAGACTAATGTATTGAATTCTTGATTCTTACCCTATGGCACTATATTGGACAATCTGGGAGCCTTAGACATGTGGGTCTTGTTGAATAAATAGGTTGCTGGACACTTGCCTTAAGTATCCAGCATCCTTAGTCTCATGCTTATTTTCTCATTCATCAATGGCATCATGGATCGATGACTGAGATCTCTGATATCATGAGCCAAAATAAATTCTTCCCTGTTGGAACACAATGAATGAATGTAGCTGTGTGAGGAGAATTCTGAGTACTTGTGAAAAACTCCAAGAAAACAAGACTAGAGTCTTACGACCTCAGTTTCCTTAAAATCATAGACTTGTACTTGGAATGTGTTTTCATGCTATTTCCAGGTGTAACAGAGCCAAGTGAGTTTACTTTGGCAATTTTTATTCACAAGGCTGTATGAAAAAATGTTTTTATTTATCACTTGTGGCTTGTCCTTGTGATTTTATATTTTACTCCTGTGTTTCCTCTTAATTCAAAGAGTAAAAAATGCCTGATGCTCTGAGTAATATTGGCTATTGCATGAGACTTTAGCCTGCCTCACTTAGCTCCATTCCCCATTCTTAGAGAAATAAACACTCCCTCCTTTAAGTTGTTAGTTTCAGATACCTTTTCGTAGCAACAAGAAATTCCAATACTGAATATTTAAGCCAGAAAAGTAAAATCGTTGTGACTAAATTATAATTGTTTGGCTCTTGGGTATTTGGAAAATCTTTGTGACAGGGACTAGGAGACTTTGCAATGTGGCAGCCAGAAAAATCAGCATATCATAAGCCATATTTAATGGCAAATTCTGGAAAAGACGCTAATACATTATTCCGATAGGAAGGCAGATTAAAAAAAGCCAAGTTTATGACACCTCCATCAGTGAACAGGCATTTATTGAGCAAAGTTACCATCTGACAAGAAGTAGTCTGTACTTTGCAATTGAGAGTGCTCAAGTTTAAACATGACTGATTAATTAAAGTAGTTTGGAAATTTCAAGGTAGCTTATTATTCAGGCTGTGATAGGGTTATTCCTAGCTGCTTTTAGATTAGTTTATGGTAGAAAAACCGTGCCAAAGATCAGAAAAGTGAAAGCATGGAGGAATCATATGCCTAATAATAATAGCTTGTATAAATCTGGAACTAAGGATGTCACAGTTTTTGAGGAAGTTTGAATTATTAAAAAAAAAAAACATTTATTACTGTTCATTTGAAATCAGGAAAAGTGGCTGGAGAAGACCACAGGAATTGGCCAAACTACCGCATACTAATGTCTAAATGGTTTGAAATACTGACATTAACCAAAACAATTACCAGTTGGAAACAAACATTATCCTATCATTTAAGCTATCCAGTTACAACAGGCTTCCTAGAAATTTTTATATCTATCTATGATTTGCTTGATCATCACTCAAGATAACAGAAATGAATGTGAGCCATTTGTCAAGAGGACCTAGCTATTTTCTGTTGTTGTTGTTGTTTGTTTGTGGCAGGAATCAGAGTCATGTGCATTATTCTAGGTCTGCAAGCAGCAAAATTCAAGAGTTATAATATCATGAAAGATTTTGCCTCGTGTCAGAGCAAATTGATCAGGCAATTTGTAGCTGGGCAGTGTTCTCTTCAGAATTAACTTTTACTCTGAGAATTTTTTAGGCATTAATGTATCGTGATGATTTTCTCTGAAGAGTTACCATGTGTTTGGAATATATGCAGCATTGTACATGAAGCTGAACTGCATTGGAGCCTGTCTTTGTATTATTTCTGTGATAACCATTATGACTGAAAGCAGTTTGGGGAGGGAGAATTTTATTTCATTTACAGTACATGTCACAGTTCATTACTGAAAGAAGTCAGGGCAGGAACTAAAACAAGGGAGAAACACAGAAGCAGAAACCATGGGGAAAATGTCGAATATTATCTTTCTCACTTGGATTTCTAGGTTTTTTTTTTTATACCAGTGAGGACCACCTACCTAGTGGTAGCTTCAACCAATATGGGATGGGGCCTCTAAATCAATCTTTAATTAAGAAAATGCTCCTTAGACTTACCAAGAGGCAAATAATAGGTATTTTCTCAATTAAGAATTCTTCTTCCAACATGTGTAGGTTTGTATCATGTTTTTAAAAATCCAGTATATTCCAGTGCTATGATGTGGGTCTCTATCTCCATCTGTTACCGGACAAAGGTACTATGATGATATTCAAGATAGTCATTAGTCTGACTATGGGACAAGGCCAGTTCAGGCACCCTCTCCTCCACTAGATGTAGTGGGGAGATCTTTGAACTTCCCACAGGGCAGGGCGCCTTGCTCTCTCTTAGCACTGGGAGGTGTTGGGGGTGGGAGGGAAGTGGGAGGAAGGGAGAAAGTAGAAATTTTGATTAGTGTTATTTTTAAAGTAAAATATAAAATCCAGTATAGGAAACAAAGGCTATTGAAGATGTTGAGAACATAGATCATTAGCTAGAATAGCGACTGTCAATAAGTAGAGGTAACTGAAGATAAAGGCCATGTAATCTTTATCTGTGTAAATCAGAGGATCAGGGCTTTTCAAGGCCTTCTGAGATTATATCATATTAGAGTGTATACCCAATGTTCTCAGACTTCTTACCTTAAGACAGAGTCTCATCCTTTTGATTAGTCTTGGCACCTTCAACCAAATGCCAGTGTTGGCATTACAGGCGCATATAGTCTCTATTGTGTGGTTTCATGGTATTTGAATACAGGTTCAAAGAAAAGACTCTTATCCACTACCTCCCATTTAACTGTGTTGCTTAAAAATAATAAAATATATCCATTGATAAGGAGTTTTGGATTCAATGTAACAACTTAAAAATCTGAGATAATTGATGGAAATTTGAGTTCCTTGAAGAGGAAACTCATTTATACCACCTTCTATGTCTGTATGAGATGAATGAAAAAATAAATAAATAAATAAATAAATAAATAAAAGGAAAGGACATGATTAATTATGAGTTTCAGAACCAGATGAATATAAATATAAATAAATAAATGACAAATTTGCCACTAGGTATGATGAATGAGAATATTTATTTTAGATAAAAGGGAGAACACAGGAAACCTAGGACACAGGTACACCTGGGAAAGTACAGAGTAGATGTGACCCTAAGCCATGCAGAGAAAAGAGACAGGGATAATAAAGGGAAGGGAAAGCAGATGCAGCAAACAAGAGGCTAAAAAGAACAGATTAGTGAATCTTTTATGGAATCTTAGATTACATATATGTTGCATGAGATAAAGAGTTGGTTATTCAGTAATTCCGTATATACTCTGAGACTAGGATCTTGATTTTCTTCTCAAAGAGTTGTAGCTAAATTTATTTTTTTAACTTCTAGAGTTATACCTAATAAAAATATATACTTATATATTTAATAATATAAATATAAGCTAATCACATAAAACTTGTACAGTTATTTTTGTAGTGATGCACACATATATATCACTAGAGGTCCAGTGTTCTATCCATTTTCCACATTGATGTATAAACATGAATGTACATTGATTATTAAATGAGGATAAAATTACTTCCATGAGTTACTTTATATTTTATTATATGTTGCTTTCTAATTTTAATGGACATTTATTTTAAAAGGTTAGATTCAATGTGAAAGTGATGTTTAATAAGCTTGATAGATTTATTCTCTTCCGCATGGCAGAAAAAGTTTTGATTTATATCACTTCTATCATTACCCACAGACATTTTGACTACGGCTTTAAATAGTTCCAAATGCATTTTTAACTGAAATTTTCTTTTTTTTCTGCCTCACTAATACAACCTGTTAAAGGCAATAAAGCATTTAAGAGCTATTTAGGACTAAGTGATCTCAGGGGAACAGTGTTTTCCAGGGAAATCATAATGGGATACAGAGCCTTTCCTTTCTAGGTCACTACTTTGAAAGTAGTTCAGGTTATAAGTGATGGAAAGTCATTACTGTTCAATGGCCTATGTGAAATCAAGGGGTGGTTTCAGTCCAATTCCTGGTGAATAGGTATTCACATCCCAGTTGGCATTAATTGGCATGCACGCTGACAGTTTTATGTGTGGACTAAGGGCTATAGGCATTGTCAATCCAATTGTGAGTCACATGACTAAAAATAGTAAACAAGGCAAGAGGAAAGCAAGCTCCAATAATGCAATCATGGGAGAATATGAAAATCAATTTGGTCAAGAGTCCCAACATTGAATAAATGTATTTACTTTATTGGTTAGATATATTTTTAATATATGGAGTTCTAGAGTATTTGAATTCCTGACATTGAAAACATCTATTAAAAATTGATTATTTCTACATAGAGTACATTTACACACTAGTGTCATTTTTAGACTAATAAATTTATAATGTACTGGCTAGTTTCACTGGTGAATAATTCTTTCTTGGGTGGGAACAATATTCAAGAAAATTCAGAAGAGCGATGGAGATATTCCTCATGCAATTTTAGAAAAGTCCTCTCACTCAAATAGTATTTTATCTATTATAAAATATATAATATTCTATATATTATAATAATCTATTACTATAATATGACTATATTAATCTATGACTGATTTTTCTTAATTAAATATTGAAAAGAACTAGGAAGACAATCCACTCAGAATCTCAGATGATCTAATGAGTAAATGTGCTTTAAAAGAAACTGATGATAGCTAATTGTTTCATGTTGTGATGGTTACTAGTGGTAAATAGAAATTTTCTAATCATACCTGATCATTGTATTGTTTTGAAGACACTTTATTCCTTTGATATGATAGCCCCTTACTATTGACATTATTATTATAATAATATGGGTATTATTTTTATTTTCATTCCATAGACAAAAAACTAGTTTTAGTGAAATAAAATTTCCTAATTGAGTTCTACTACTTAAATTGGGATAGGTTAAAATTTCATAGTCTATAGTTTATTTCATCAAATTTTATGTCTGTTATGGTTTATTAATAAACTGCATTAGTAGAGAACTTGAATTGATCAATTATTAAATATGACAAACTTTTATACACATTAAATAATATTTGAAGGAGTTATGCTCTCATATCCCTGCTAACTAAGATAGAATGAAAAGATGACAAGGTTTGAGTATGTAGCTTGATGATAGAACTTATATATCATGTACAAGGCCTGAAGTTCAATTGTAAGTACTAGAAAAGAAAAGTAACAAAAATCTCCTGCTGTTTCTGTTGTAGGCAAAATTAAAAAGCACAATTTATGCAGAGTACATTTTAATGGTTTTTAATTGTGTGTCTCACACCGAGTACAAAGTGAAAAAAAAGAGATTTGTTTAAAGGGTATGAGACAGATATGACTACTGCATTCAAACATCAAAGTTTATGTCAGAACTGATTGAAGAAGAGAACTAAACATCATTTACTTCTAGGAGAAGAAAATTAAAAGCAAAACCATAAAAAGGAAGCAAAAAAATTAAACCAAGATCCTTAAAAATTCAGGCTATTTAGATGCATACAAAGAAGTTTTGTCACACATGAAATACCAAACAAATTCAGGGTGAACATTTGCTATGTAACCCTTCAAGATGCTCCAAACCTAGAATTTTAGGTTGTGGAGGTCCTTACTTATTAAATTGAATTCTGTCTGTGTCTGCCTGTCTGTCTGTCTCTCTTTCTCTCTCTCACACACACACAGACACACACACACACAAACAATCACACTCAGCAAACTGAGAAAAGACTACATGGTTGGATAAACAAAATGATGAGACCAAGAATGAATATAGTATCAAGACAGAAATAATAAAATTATATATGACAAAGACATTGCTTGTAGTTGTGCCCTATTTGCAATTAGTTTTAGGTATAAGTATATAAACAGAAATAATAAATTATTGAAAATCAGCCATCTAAATTAGCAGAAAATTTGAGTCCAAGCAAATGGCCAAAGTAGAATCTGTTTATAAAGGATGTGTGCCACAACTTTTAAACACAAGAACATTTAAATATTTTGTTTCATTTTATTTCTTCTCAAGTAAATAAAATAGCATTGTTTTGAGAAAAAAAATAAAAACACTTTTGGAAATTCCATGAAATGTTATTTTTTTTTTTAAAAAGATATACTGATAGAAAATGTTTACCTATTGAGGTTGAGTTTGTCTTGAAAAAGCAATGAGACCCAGTTTAACATCAAATATGTTGAATTAGATAAAGGACTCCTGGTGGAAGATAGTGTGTTTGATCAAATGGAAGTGTTATTGAATAGTAATATGAGTGATTTCTGGTGAATGGCTGATCTCAGTTTTGAAAGAAGACTATATATATATATATATATATATATATATATATATATATATATATATATATATATTTCTAAAAATCTTTAACATTGTCTCAATTCTTTTTGAAAGGAATTTTAAAAATTTTTGAAAAGTTGTTTTGAAAGGAATGACATTCAATTGGAAGGATTCCGAACATTTGAGAGAAAGATTAATTACAAATAATAATCATGTTAAGAAGCAAATATATCAAAATTTAGCATTTTGGATATAATGTTAATCAGGTGCAACAAATCAGGACAATATTTTTAAAATGTATTGATGGTCTAATCTTGATTATAAATACAGGTTTTGGAAGAGTTTTGTGTCCTTAGAACATGTACAGTAAGACTGTTCTTTCATTCCTGGTCACTCAGACCCAAATAATCATACAGAAACTATCTTAATTACTGTGTTGTTTGGCCCATTAGTTCAGGATTCTTATTAACTAACTTTTAGATCTTAAATTAACCCATTTCTATTAATCTGTGTATTGCCATGAGGCTGTGGCCTACTCATAAGATTCCAGTGGTATCTTTCTCCTTTGGTAGATACATGACACCTCTTTCACTCTGCATTCAGTTTAGTTTCCCTGCCTAGGTCTATTCTGCCATGCCATAGACCAAAGCAGCTGCTTTATTATCCATTGATAAAAATAATATTCACAGTATACAGAGGGGAGTCCCACATCATCTCCCCTTTTCTGCCTAGATAAAAAGGAAGGTTTTAACTTTAACATAATAAAATTACATATATAAAATAGTTGTTAAGCAAGAATCATAGTTACAGTATTTATAGTCCACTTACAGTTGAAAAATTAAGGAAAATGCTCTATCATCTATCTACCTTTATGAGGTTAAAGTTTTATATCTATTTTATCTTTTATCGTAACTAAGGAAAGTATAACTTTCCATAAATTAAGGATAACTCTATCAGTTTGTCTTCAACAGCATCAAAGACTCCAGAAGGATATAATATTACCTGGGCAAAAAGGAAGTGCATTGTAAGCAACTTCAAAAACTTTAGAATTGACAAATCCATCTGGATGAATGTGTGGAAGGAGTTGTCGAAACTCCTTCAGTCAATACCCCATAAGATACTGGCCTGCTTTGGGTGTGGTCTCATATACTATCAGTGCAGAAGAAAAGTGTGCATAGCTCTCTCATTGCTGCTGGTGTCAGTTCCAGTTCCCAGCACAAACAGAGGACAGTGGATCACTACCCTTACTGTGAGTTCATCCCCAAATTAATAAACCTTTGTTATACTCCATTCCAGGCTATTTTGGAACTCTTTGATATGACAGGAAAAACTAATTTTTCTTTCTGTTTTCTATAATTCAAGCAAGACAATATCAACTCTGTCATTCAGTGTGTTTAATTTTATGATAATAGTGACATTGAGACTTCTTCTGATATTACTATTAAATATTGCAAGTATCATTGCTTTCGAAAATACTAAATAATTTATGAAAATATCTACCTGGCTTTTATCCATCCACTTTCTTCTTGTTGTATTTTGCTTGATGCTGTGTCACGTAGGATGTTTTATTCATCCAATATCAGATAGTTCACTTTAAAGATGCTTGAACAGTAAATAAATCTAGTGTTTTGTATCACCTGAAATCTAAGATCTTACAGTACTAAAAATGATGAATTAAGTGACTCTGGTACAATCAAAAATACATGTTTCTTTCATTATTATCCTGCCACCTTTATGCTATTTCTACAATATTTTCAGACTTGCTACCAAAGGAGGTAATGGTCAGAGAGAAATATACGTCTATTCATTTGCAGGGTATAACTGAATTTATTCCTGATGTTGACAATCGCCAGTAAATCCCCTCTTGTTCTCACTGATGAAAGCTGAAACACATGAAAGAAATAAACTATAAACCGACAGAAGAAACAGGATCATTGTGAGACTTTATGTAAGTTAAGATTATTTTTCCCAGATTTTGAGAGAAATGAAGTCTCAAAAGTGTGAATTACTTTGCCTAATACATTACAAAGAGAATGTACTTATCATATATACTTTTCTACTGGGAGACATTAATTTCTTTCTATTTTATACAGAATGCTAGAGAGACCGCAGTTGTGAAAAGTTAAAATCCATAAATATTATTCACATAAATGTTATGTTTGTATAGAACAGTAGCAGTGCACACCAAAGAAGCTGACTTAAACCCAAGTTAGGCACCACTATTAAAAACCAACTGATGTGGTTTGTGTAGTCTAATTCAAAAACTTTCTTTGTTTACCCTTCTATTTCTATTAAATTTTATACATAATTCAGATTCATGGTAAACAATGAAGTTTGATAAAGTACCTGAAATCTTTTCTTTATTTACTAAAACTGGTTTTGAATGATCAGATAATTCACATTTGCTAATTTTTGTGGCCACAAAGTTTGAATTTTCATGAGTTTACATTGATTTCATAGATCAACTTGTTAAGCATGAATAGCTGAGCAATATTGTACCTTAGAATTATAATCATGTTTCATATGACAATTTTAGTGTTCACTAACATATTCTAATATCTTAGTGACCATATATTTATGAATATGTTGTTATGATTTCAGATGTTCAGTGCTTTTATACATAAGCATTTTTGCTGAAAAGATATTATTTACTTTTAATTGATTTTGTAACTTGAAGTTCCAGTAGAGGTAATTAAAGGCGTAAACCACGAACAATGCCACACCAGTTTGGAGTTATTATTATTAGGGTAGTATTTATTTAAAGAGGAAAAACTTACAGATCACGATCCCAGACAACAGCTCTCTGCACAACTAGAAAGGGAGTCTAGTCGCCAGACGAGCAGGAAGCCAAGAGAGCAAATGGAGGAAGTAGAAGCTTTTTGAATGGAGAGAAACCACGCCCCAAAGGGCTGGTATCTCAGCAGCTATTGGTTGAAGGGGCAGAAAGACCTCCCGCAACACCTCCCCCTTTTGTTTAAGTAAGAGAGTTCTAAACCTACTATGAAATTATGTACAATAAGTACAAATATCCTATTCTAACTAGCTTAGGACTTGTATAATAAATAACTTGGCCAAGTCATGAGAGAAAAGTAACTATAGTTATATAGTCTTCAACCCCATCAAAGATCTGAGAAGGGAAATAATGTTACCTGGGTAATTAGTAAGTTCAGTAAAACAACTTCCAAAACCTGCAACAAATCACAGGGACAACTAGCTACCTGGGCAATCACCCAAAGTCACATTTGCAGCGTTGAAGCAACCAACTTTGGCTAAGGCCTAACATAACTGACATACCATTATCAAAGGCAAACAACTTTTCAAAACTATCTTACCCTGTCTTGGCAGGATATGACAGTCCTGTTTTATCCATTGATGCATGCTCAGTATCTCTGTCAGTGGTTAAGGTATGGGCATTTCTTTGCCCCAAGGCCAGTTCTGTCAAAAAGAAAGGCTCCAGATGGAGTGTCTTTGGTGCTCAACATTCTCTCGGGAATAGAGCGGTGTTGCCAGGAGCAATTGTGTCTCACTACCATAAAACTCTGAGTTAGATTAAAGGCCATTTTCTACAGCTCTTTGAAGAGGTTGAAGATCATCTATCTATACTGAGTATAATCTCTATATATCTAAATAGCCTAATTGGTCTAATTATAAATGGCAAACTTAGATGACTATTAATCTATATAATTCTCAATATCTATCTAACTTAAAGACTAAGACAATAAACATCTATGTAACACATGAGAATAATGACCTCCAAATATAAACAATGTACAAATATACATTGCAATATGGTAAATATCGATACAATATATGTCAATACATAAAAAATATTTTAAACAGAGGTAGAAACATGCATGCATACAATAGTCAATATAATTTAACTTTGTATCAAGAATCAATACCAATATATTTGTCTAAAAATTGTAACTCACAATTACAAATCTATTATCCCATCACCCTCTTTTTTTTTTTTCCAAAATGATCCCTGAGCTTATAAAATTCCTCCCCCAACTTCCCAACCCCTAAATGATGTCCCTAAACCCAGGGGCAACCTTTACTGGGAGAGGGAACCTCGTCCTCTAGAATTACTTCCAGCTGTCATGGGGGCGACGTTCTTTCTGGGGGATCCTGTGAAAGTAAAATGATGGTTAAATTTCAAGATCAATGTCTTTTAAAATTGCAAATAGTCTCTGAGTATTTTGTGGAGGTCTCGCCAGAATGTTGTACAAGATGTGCACCATTTCAGCTAACCAAGTTGGGATCTTCTTGTGCAGCTGGTACCCAAAACAGGTCTTGTAGTAGCGCTATCAGTATCATAACGTCATATCAACCAGGTAGAGTTGTTGTTGTGGGGCCCCATCTTCTTCCTGGAAACTTCAAATGTCATTTCAGGAAAAACTCATTGTTTATTGTAAAAGACTTAAACATTAATCATATAGACATATATAGGCATATATATATATATATTCAATGAAAGGCATGATAGATATATTCAATGAAAGGTATGATGGGTATGAAGAAAAGCAAAGATGTTTTCTAAACTCATATTTCTTTCTGTCCCATATCACGGCTCTTGACATGAGACAGAAACTCCAGAAACTCTGGGTTTTTCTCTTACTAACAGGCTTGGAATTGGAGAGGGACTGAGCCAGAGTCCTACTTCAAAACCAGCTCTATAAATTTAGAAATATGGTTTATTATATTTTACTTACCCATTCAGTTTTCTTGATATTTCCTATTGGGCAGGTATTTTTCCATCTGTCAGTATCCAAATATCCAGGGTCCCTTGAATTTTTCAAAGGTGAGTGTTTTCCTGTGGAGATAAGAACAGAACCCTGCCCCCATTCTATATGTTTTTCTTACCACCTGTATGAATATCATTGTGGATGAGTTGTCATTTCTCCTTTCCAAGAGGTTTCTCCTCTTCAAATCGAAACTTTATTAATTTTGATGGTATCCACAATTTTTCTTCTCCTGTGGAAACAAGAGCAAAACCCCTTCCCCAACGTAGCACATCTCCTGGCTTCCATTGAGAGGTCAGCACATCTTTGAACTAAATCGGTTGATTTAGTTCAGCAGACTTTTCCATTATCCAATGTCTTTCTGCTGCTGTCATTCCTTTCTCATTAGCGTTAAGAAAATTCAAGGTTAATAAAGCATTATGTAATCTATTTCTGGGGGTATTTTCAGTCCCTTTCTGTTTGTTCAGCATATCCTTTATAGTACGATTTGATCTTTCTATAACTGCCTGACCTGTAGGATTATTTGGTATACCTGTAATGTGTTTTATATTATAATAATCAAAAAAGCATTTCATTTTCTTAGATACATATGCTGGACCATTATCTGTCTTTATTTGTGCAGGTATACCCATGATGGCCATAACTTCCAATAAATGTGTGATTACTGAATCTGCCTTTTCTGAGCTCAGGGCAGTAGCCCATTGAAAACCTGAATACGTGTCTATGGTGTGGTGTACATATTTTAATTTACTAAATTCCATAAAGTAGAACACATCCATCTGCCAGATTTCATTTCTCTTAGTACCCTTTGGGTTACTCCCTGCAGGCAACGGAGTTTGATTATGGAAAGAACAAGTAGGACATCTCTTTATAATGTCCTTAGCTAGTTGCCAAGTAATGGAAAATTCTTTCTTTAGGCCTTTACTATTGACATGATGCTTTTTATGAAATTCCAAGGCCTGCAACACGCTTCCAATCAATAATTGATCAATCTCAGTGTTGCCTTGTGCTAGAGGACCAGGCAGACCTGTATGGGACCGGATGTGTGTTATGTACATCAGACAAAGCCTGTTCCTGATTATGTCTTGTACCTGGATAAACAATGAAGTCAACTCTGTGTCATCTGGTATAAATTCAGTGGTTTCAATATGCAAGATAACTCTTTCTGCATATTGTGAATCTGTAACTATATTAAGAGGTTCTTTAAAATCCCTTAGCACCATAAGAATGGCATATAATTCTGCCTTCTGGACAGAATTATAAGGGCTTTGTTCCACCTTACTCAATTCATCGTACTTGTAACCTGCTTTTCCTGATTTATTAGCATCAGTATCGAATGTATGGGCTCCAGTTATTGGAGCATCACGTACAATTTTAGGAAGAATCCAAGAAGTTCTCTTTATGAGGTTAAGTCTAACACTTTTGGGATAGTTGCTATTAATTTGCTGTTCCATGTGTTTGGATTCTTCTCTGAAATAAATTCCAAACATCAAGGAAGGTCCCTTATCTAAAACTGCAGCCACTAACTGATGGAAATCATAGGGGGTAACTCTAGCATTAGAAGCCCAAGTCCTTATCATTTCCTTTACATATGCATTTTGCAAGCCAAAATTAACAATAGCCTGTTTAATTTCTTTCAGATCATTCATTTCTATTGGCATCCATCTAGCTACTCTGACTCCCTTTGAGCCTTTAGAAGTTGACGCTTTGTCAGAATTAAGTATAGGGTATGCCGCTAAAACCCTGGGTAAGCCAGTTCTAATAGCTGGTGTTGGCTTTGTATCCTGTCCTTGTGCCTTATTACTCTGTTCACCAGTTCCAATAATTTTTCAAGCATTCCAACTCTTTTTATTATTGTGTTTATTATTGCCTCTTTTGAATCCTGAGTCTCCTGAATCTCCTGAATTTCCTGAATCTCCTGACCTGCATGAGTTCTTGAGAGTACCATAATCTTCCTAAATGATAGAATATTCAAAAGAATACTAAAACATAGTAACCAGTAAATTAAATTATCCTCATAGTCATATAAATTTTTCAGGATAAGACCCATTGTATTGGTAGCCCAAACACTGAAAGTCATGTTGGAAACAAAAACTGCCATATTACCTATTATCCAGCTGGCCTCGAACTCACCGAAATCCGCCTGTCTCTGCTTCCCGAGTGCTGGGATTAAAGGCATGCACCACCACCGCCTGGCCGGCCTCGAACTCACAGAGATCCGCCTTTCTCTGCCTCCCGAGTGTTGGGATTAAAGGCGTATGCCACCACCACCTGGCCGGCCTCAGAGATTGTCCTGCCTCTCTGGATATTATGGGTCTGAAGGCCAAGTGTATCTCGGACTCGGCACTGGGGCCTAATTCACGAACTAAAGCCAGTGTGTGATGATTTAAGTTAAACTGCTGGCTCCACGCACAAGGCACAAGCCACACGGCCACAAGGCGCAAGCCCCGGCAGAGGAAGGGAGGGCTCGCTCGTGCCAAGCCGAACTTGTGGCTGGCAGCCGACTAGTTCCTAAAAGCCAAACGTTTGTTGGGCGCCAGCTAAAGGCGTAAACCACGAACAATGCCACACCAGTTTGGAGTTATTATTATTAGGGTAGTATATATTTAAAGAGGAAAAACTTACAGATCACGATCCCAGACAACAGCTCTCTGCACAACTAGAAAGGGAGTCTAGTCGCCAGACGAGCAGGAAGCCAAGAGAGCAAATGGAGGAAGTAGAAGCTTTTTGAATGGAGAGAAACCACGCCCCAATGGGCTGGTATCTCAGCAGCTATTGGTTGGAGGGGCGGAAAGACCTCCCGCAACAGGTAATAATTATTTTCAGACTTTTAGTGTATAACACTTTAGGTTAGAATGATCAGATAAAAATTCCAAATTTGTTGATGATTTCAGTTGTTAAACTTTCTATATTGTTAAAGTTTTTCATCTTACTGATTTCTGGGACATCCTGTAAAAGATAAAATGGATACAGTAAGTAATACGAAGTTCTACCATATACATTATATAATTTAATATATAAATGTATATTATTTAATATATGTAGGCTATTATTTTTCATACATTGTATTTGATTATGATTATAGTTTCTCCATTTCCTATCAAAACATCCCAACCTTCCTACACATCAAGCTTTATGTTCTCATTCTCAAAAACCAAAATACAAGATTCAAATTGGAGAAGACAAGCAAAATACCAATAAATTAGATAATCAAAAACTGTCATAATAGAGTAAATGTTCCCATAAAACCCATAGGCAGTTTATTTTGTGCTGGCCACCAACTTCTTAGTGTAGTGCCTTCACTGAAATGTGGTCAATATACTCAAAGACACTCTACTGGAGAAGAGTGATTTTCACTGTTTCAGAATGTATTAATTGCTAATGGCTTCTATGATAGTGCATTGGGGAGGGATTAGGGAAATATGTCTCCATTTCACATTCTAAGTAGTCAAAAATATTTGGTTCAAACTTGTGTAGATTTATGTGTGCTGCACAGTATCTGTTGTCTGTGCATCTATCCTGTTGTATCTAGGTGGTACTGTTTCCTTGGAAACAGGAAAGATATGTCTGTCCTGTTGTGTCTAGTTGGCACTATTTCCTTAGAGTCATCCATCACTTCTAGCTCTTGCAATCTTTTCTCCTCCTCTCCTGCATAGATCCCTGAGCCTTGGGGGGGGGGGCTGATAGATAATTATCAATTTCTGATTCAGTGCTCCAAATCATTTACTTTCTGCACATTGTTCAGTTATAAATCTCTGTGTTGATTCCATGTACTACAATAAGATTTCCTGAAGAAGGTTGAGTGAGATTAACTATTAACTTAGTTTCTTATATTTTAGAGTGCCTTGCAGTATTCTAACTTTAAAAATGTTAGTTGTATTTGATTGTCTGTGGTTAAGCAGTCAGTGTTATTTCAAGTTTGTTAAAAATGATTAAATAAATGTTCTATTTTCCTCTTTAAGTTGGTATAATTGTGGTAAAATATTTTATTCTAAGAGTCAAATTTATTGAGTTAGTCTTCAGAAGTGAATTTAAATTCTTAAAATAATTCCATGAAAATATGGAGCACAGTTATTTTTATATTATGTGTCCTTTACCATGACCAAATCGGCTTCATACCAGAGATGCAGGGATAGTTCAACTAAGAAATCTGTCAATATAATTCACGATAAAAACAATCAAAAATAAAAACCACATCAGATGCTGAAAATCTTTTGACAAAATACAACATCCCTTCATGATAAAGGTCTTGGAGAGAGCAGGAATACAAGGAACAAAGCTAAACATAATAAAGGCAATATACAGCAAGTCAACAGCCAACATCAAAGTAAATGGAGAAAAACTCACAGTGATCCCACTGAAATCAGGAACATGACAAGGTTGTCCACTCTTTACGTATCTATTCAATATAGTACTTGAGGTTCTAGCTAGAGCAATAGGATAACAAAAGGAGATCAAAGGTATACAGATGCGAAAAGAGGAAGTCAAACTCTATATGATAGTTTATATAAGCGACCCCAAAAAGTCTACCAAGGAAATTCTACAACCCATAAACACCTCCAGTAATGTAGCAGGATACAAGATGAACTCAAAAAAATCAGTAACCCTCATTTAAAGTAGCCCTCCTTTACACAGATGATAAATAGGTTGAGAGAGAAATCAGGGAAACATCACCCTTTACAATAGTCACAAATAGCATAAACTATCTCAGAGTAACTCTAACCAAACAAGTGAAAGACCTCTATTACAAAAACTTTAAATCTTTGAAGAAAGAAATTGAAGAAGACACAAGAAAATGGAAAGATCTCCCATGCTATTGGGTAGGTAGAATTAACATAATAAAAATGGCAATCTTACCAAAAGCAATCTACAGATTCAATATAATGCCCATGGAAATTCTTTACAGACCTCAAAAGGACAGTAGTCAACTTCACATGGAAAAGCCAAAACTCAGGATAGCCAAAACAAAGCTGTACAATAATAAAGGAACTTCTGGAAGCATCACATTCTCTAACTTCAAACTCTACTACAGAGCCAAAGAACTGAAAACAGCCTGGTATTGTCATTAAAAAAAAAAAGACAGGAAGACCAATGGAACCAAACCAAGGACCCAGATAATCCACACACCTAGGAAGACCTGATTTTTGACAAAGAAGTAAGAATATAAAATGGAAAAAAAAATCAACAAATGCTGGCATAACTGGATATTAAGATGAAGAAGAATGAAAATAGATCCATATTTATTACCATGCACAAAACTCAAGACCAAATATATCAAAGACCTAAACAGAAAGCCAATCACATTGAACCTCATAGAAGAGAAAGTGGAAAGTAAACTTGAACGTATTGGCACAGGAGTCCACTTCCTAAATATAACCCCAGCAACACAGATACTGAGAGAAACAATTAATAAATGGAAACGTCTGAAATTGTAAAGCTTCTGTAAAGCAAAGGACATGGTCAACAAGATAAAACAGCAGCCTGCAGAATGGGAAAATATCTTCATCAACCCCACATTAGACAGAGGGCTGATCTCCAAAATATACAAAGAACTCAAGAAATTGCTATTCAAAAAAAAAAAGAAAGAAAGAATTAAATAAATATGGAGTACATACTTAAACAGAAAACTCTCAACAGAAGAATATAAAATGGCTAAAAGACACTTAAGGAAATGTTCAACATCCTTAGCCTCCAGAGAAATGCAAATCAAAACAAATAAGAGATTCCATCTTAACCTGTAAGAATGCCTAACTTCAAAAACACTGATGACAACTTATGCTGAAGAGGACGTGTGGTAAAGGGAACACTCCTGCATTGCTGGCAGGAGTACAAACTGGTACAGCTCATTTGGATATCAGGATAGCGATTTTTCAGAAAATTAGGAAACAACCTACCTCAAGACCTAGCAATACAACTTTTGGGTATATATACAAAGGATTCTCAGTTGTACCACAAGGAAGTATGTTCAGCTGTTTTCAAAGCAGCATTGTCATAGCCAGAACAAGGACAACAACCTAAATGCCCCTTGACCAAAGAATGGATAAAGAAAATGTGATATATTTACACAATGGAGTACTACACAGCAGAAAAAATAATGACATCTTGAAATTTGTGGGCAAATGGGTGGATCTAGAAAACAACGTATTGAGTGAGGTAACCCAGACCCAGATAGATAAATATCATATGTGTTCACGCCTAAGTGGTTTTCTACATAAAGCAAAGAAATCCAGCCCACAATTCACAATACCAGAGAACGTAGACAACAATGAGGACCCTCTAAGAGAGACATACATGGATCCAATCTACATGGGAAGTAGAAAAAGAGATCTCCTGAGTAATTGGCAGCATGGGTCCCATGGGGGAGGGTAAAAGGGGAGTGGAGAAGGAAGCTGAGCAGATAAAAATATGTAGCTTAATAAAATCAATAAAAATAATATGCTGAAGCTAAAGTCAGTATTGACTAATTCCAGGATATTGACAATGACTGAATTTCTTTTGTATTCATTTATTATGCTAATATTGATTTAAATTTCTCATGTATTCTGTGGCATCTTTTAAATTGTATCTTCATATCCTCTTTGTGTTAAATATTATTCTCTTTAATTTCTTTACATGGTCTTGTGTCTCATTTAATGTGTTATACTACAACACTTTTAAAAGGGTATCAAATCTGGCCGGGCGGTGGTGGCGCACGCCTTTAATCCCAGCACTCGGGAGGCAGAGGCAGGCGGATCTCTGTGAGTTCGAGACCAGCCTGGTCTACAAGAGCTAGTTCCAGGACAGGCTCCAAAACCATAGAGAAACCCTGTCTCAAAAAACCAAAAAAAAAAAAAAAGGTATCAAATCTAATTTATAGCTTTCAATATTTTTATTACCTGGAAGTCCTTTAAAATCATATAAATGAAAGTGTGTTACAGAATAATGCATTGGGAATTGGAATATGTGCAATGTATGAGAACTTACTGAAGATATAGCTTCATTTAAGTGGGATATTAAGAAATGTTCAACCACAATTTTGGAAAAAGACTGCTTAAACTTTATTAAGTAGAGATTTCTAAAAAAGCAAATTTATCTTTGTATTGGATAGAAAATGCTAAACCGCCTATTTTCTTCAACTAGATTTCTTTGCATATAATTTAGTTTCACTGTTCTATGATTGTTCATTTACATTTAAATAGATTTGTCTTCAAATGATGAACAAGCAAAAACACAAATCTGGATGTGTGAGGCCAATTTGAAGAAGATAATTTACTGACCAGAAGTCCGAATTACCACGAGGATATCTTTAGCAGTTTATCACATTTATAACTTGCTCTCTGCTCACAGAAACAGTGCAATGTGATATGACTTCTGAATATTTGACTTGAACCAGAGTGTTCTTCTTCAGCTTATTCTAATGTCGTGTAATATATTTGTGTGTGCCACGTGTTTAAAGCTTGGGTAGAAGACCAGACTGTTTATGCTAACTCTAATGGCTTATATGCTTTTATAATTTTGGCTTCTGTATAGTACTGTCTGCTTGGCTTCTAATACTGGCAAGCAAAACAGTTTCACATTGGATGTTATGAAATTATTGAAATTGTATCTAATAATGTCTTTAAAATTATTATAAAAGAACACAAACAATAAAAAATCATTAGAGTATGCCTGAGAGTTATGTAAAACTTTCAGAAGATATGGTTTAGAAGAGATATATAAATACATGATATTAAAATTTTGCATGCTAAATTTCAGTACATTGTTATGAAGCATTTATTTAAATCAATAGAGTTATCTCAAGTTGTTTATCTGGTCTTGGTAGCACTGACATAAATAAAAATATACATCTAATTAAATTTTCTTTAAAAGTACCTAATTCCTGGACAAGCTCTATCTAAATATGCACAGTAACTAAATGTACACACATGGTGTAATTGACCTTCAAATAATCCAGTTAAAAATGGGGTACAGATCTAAACAGAGAATTTCAAACCAAAGAATTTCAAATGGCTGAATGATGTGGGAGTGTCATATATCAATCTGTTGATTTCATTGGTTAAAATAAAGAAACTGCCTGAGCTCATTGATAGGCCAACCCTTACATGGGTGGAGTAAACAGAATAGGATTCTGGGAGAAGGAAGCTGAGTCGAGAGGAGTCGCCATGATGTTCCCAGTCCCTGCAGACGCAGGCTAGAATCTCCCCGGTAAGCACACCTTGGGGTACTACACAGATTATCAGAAATGGGTTAGGTCGATATGTAAGAGCTAGCCAATAATGGGTCAGGCAGTGATTAAATGAATACAGTTTGTGTGTTGTTATTTCGGGGCTTAAGCTAAGCCATGCGGGCGGCCGGGTACAGGGTCACAGCCGCGCAGCTCCTTATTACAACAGCTGAAAGACACTTAAGGAAAGGTTCAACATCCTTAACCATCAGGGAAATGCAAATCAAAACAATTCTGAGATACTATCTTACACCTGTCAGAATGGCTAAGATAAAAATCACCAATGATAGCTTATGCAGAAGAGGATGTGGAGTAAGAAGAATACACTTCTATTGCTGGTTGGAATGCAAATTTGTACAGTCACTGGAAATCGGCATATCAGTTTCTCAGAAAATTGGGAATCAACCTACCTTAGAACCCAAAAATATCACTCTTGTGCATATACCCAAAGGATGGTCGATCATATTATAAGACAATTTGTTCAATGATGTTTATAGCAACATTATTTGTAATATCCAGAAACTGGAAACAACCTAGATGACCCTCAATCAAAGAATGGATAAAGAAAATATTGTACATTTACACAATGGAGTACTACTCAGCAATAATAAACAATTGACATCTTGAAATTTGCATGCAAATGAATGGAACCAGAAAAAAAAAATCCTGAGTGAGGTAAGCCTGACCCAGAACGATGAACATGGTGTATATTCAATAATAAGTGAGTACTATCTGTAAAGCAAAGGATAATGAGCCTAGAGTCCACGACCCTAGAGAAGATAATAAGGTGAGCCCTAAGAGAAACATATGTAGATCCTCCTATGAAGGGGAACCAGACAAAATCTCCTGAGAAAATTGGGAGAATGGGAGTGTGAAAAGAAAGGAGGATGGAAGGGGAGGATGACAGGAGAAGGAAAGAGCAGAGGAGAACTTGAGGAAGTGAAATAATCAGTAATTGGGGAAGCTACAGAAATGGGGAGTAAGGAAAGAGATATTTTCATTGAGGGAGCTATTATGGGACTAGCAAAAAACCTAATACTAGAAAAATTCCCAGGAATGCACAAGAGTAACCCCAGGTAAGACCTTAAGCAATAGAGGAGAAGGTGCCTGAACTGGCATTTACCTGTAGTCAGATTGATGACTATCTTAAATATCTCCATAGAACCAGCAACTGATGGAAACAGAGGCAGAGACCCACAGTGGAGCAGTGTGCTGAGCTCCCAAAGTCCAGATGAAGAGTGAGAGGAGTGAGAATATGAGCAAAGAGGTCAAGGCCATGATGAAAACACCGACTGAATTCACTTCCCTGAGCTAATGGGAGCTCACCATTTCTGACTGGACAGGGAAGGAACCAGCACACGACCAAGGGAGGGGAAAATGTAAATACAATACACTCATACTAAAATTCTTAAAATTATAATAAGACAAAAATACAAAACTATTAAAGCTGTAGCAACTCGAGATAAAAGCAGAAAACACTGAGGCATTCAAATATTGATTACTACTGTAAATTTAAGCTGCCAGCTTTTTAAGTACATTAGGGATGTTATGGATAATTAAAAATATCTCGTTGCATAAAGAACTGATACATTCATATGCATATTCCCCCTATGAATGACTAGTATTCTAAAATTTAATACAAAACTTAGTATTCTTTCACTTAATTTAAAGAACAACAATGAAATATTTGACTTCTCTTTATTTGTATCTATTACTCCTTTACATTGTAAAGAAAAGATATTATTTGCTGTGGGAACTCCTTCATCCAAAGCCTACCATCATTCACTTTAAGGCTTTATTCTTATCAAATGTCTGTTCCTGAAAAAAGAAATGTCAGATGCACTTTTCAACATTTACAAAATATAGAATGTGATTCCTGCTTTGAAGTTGTGTGCATTTTTCTTCATGAAGAAAGTGACAGAAAGCGGTTTCCTCTGTTTTATCTTGTACTGGCAACAGGCCAACACATCAGGAATAGTGCATTTATTACAATTTCCATTATAGCTACTGCCAGTTAGGAGAATATTAATTTTGTCTAAATACACTGCTTGCAGATTTAGAATTATCATTTCTAGAAAATAACAAACATACACTATCAGACTTAATGTCACTTTGCATATTATCTGAAAATGAAGCATGTTAGGATCTGAGGTCTCACTGTGGGATAAGGTAAGGTGAGGGTGGAAAGTTCCTTAGGAGACTGAAGGCATCAGAAAGATGTGAAGCCAAGGCTCACATTCTCAAGGACTGCAGGTTTTGTGATGGTGCCTGAGCTCTAGAGTTAAACTGTTTTCTGAACTTGAGTCATCACACTGTCATGAACTTCCTGCAGAATGTATATATTCTGAATTTAAAAAAAAAGTAGCAATAATTAATATTTTCTGAAGTAGGCGATTCTTAAAAAGACACAGGAAAACTGGGACATGAAGAAAAGAACTTATAAGATATGTCTGTGAATTCGCATGTGCTTGTGAGTTCTCAAGACAAGTGTAAGGGTTTACGATACAACAACAAAAGAACAAATCTGTTCTCTACTCAAGAAAACCTGTAAAGATTTAGTACTCCCTATTGACGTAGATGAATGCTTGAGCTAATGTAGACAAAAAATTTAATCCTATTTTTTCTGCAAAGAGTGGATTATAAACTACTATTATACAACTCACATCATTAAATTAGTTATTTGATTTTTGTAAATTTTTGTGGCTAATAAATAATTGAGTGTGAATGGTGTGGTGGGTTCTAAGACTACAATAATGTTTGTAATAATCTGCTAACATGAGTACTTCATAACTATATTATTTCTTTGAAAATCATTTTTTAAATCTCTTTGATTCACGGAATATGTAATCTCCTTTAAGATACTATGGCACTCTCTTAAAAATAAAGTACTTGGGTTTTAAGAACTTAGTTCCAATGTCTAATTAAATTGACACAGCAGTAAGTTGGCTTCTAAATATCTAGGCTTTTATCCAGAGATGAAAGCTGACCTCGGTTTAATTAGAGAAACCTCCCTCTACAAGGAAATGTAATGAACACAGAGAGCCATTCTTCAGAAGTCCAGGATGCAAGAATAAGTCATGATTGTAGACCCAGCCCTAAGCAAGCTATTCATTTGATCCACTGTATGGTTTAGGAAATATTAGTGAATAGAATGTTTACAGTGTATAAGCACCAAAAGATAGGGTAAAACACTGCCCTT
This sequence comes from Microtus obscurus, assembly GCA_963919715.1. Classification (NCBI taxonomy): domain Eukaryota; kingdom Metazoa; phylum Chordata; class Mammalia; order Rodentia; family Cricetidae; genus Microtus; species Microtus obscurus. The sequence continues at coordinate 10,253,532 of CAWTZC010000170.1, read as the reverse complement.
TTGTAGACTCATCAGCTAACAGCATCTCCAGTTATCTGCATTAGGATCACAGGAGACCAGCCCTATCAACAATCAATCAATCACAACTATATCCTTTATCCATAACTATTGACTGTTGATAGATTCTGGAAAAGAGGAAACACTATTTTTCAGTTAAGTATTCACTGTGAGGTCCAAGATTTCCAAACAATGAAGTACTGGTTAATTCAATTGATCACAAAACAATCAAATAGACATGTTGATGGATTTGTGGGGAGGAAAGGAAAAGACAAAGGAGATGAAGAAGTGAGGGCAAGAGTGACTGGGAAGCATTGCATAATATGTGAAACTGTCTAAAACAAATTTAGTTAATAAAATATGTTAAAAATAAATAAAGGAAATTTCCAACGTTAGGCTGAGAAAATATGTTACATCCAAGAATTGACTTTCCCTGGATATTTGGCTAGGCTTCCAGTACCCTGCACAATCTTTGATTTGTTGAGTGTATTCTATGTTCAATTAGAGAGTGATTGCTTACTGCTAAGATGCATTTCACTATCATATCCTTAGGGTTAGTGTGTCTTCCTGGTTCTTTTGGTGATTCATAGGTGTCATAACTGGGTAAAACTCCTGTGTCCCTCCACTGGAAGTTTGCATGGCACATTCTGAAACTACTGGGTTTCAGGGAGGTGGCTTTCCGTTCCAGTCCAGGGGACTCTGTGACTTGTGTCTGAAGTTCATGGTTTCTTCAGCAATAAAGTCTTACTTGTTTATATTTCTGAGGAATAACCTTTCTTATGACTATAAAAATACAAAAACCATAGGTCTCATATATGCTACCTTTGTTAGATACCTAACTTGAGCATCTCACTGATTAAAATGTACCATACTTTCCTCCAGAACCTGGTTTCTTCTTTATAAAGTTAGTTGTATACTGAGGATTGTGGTAAAACAATAAAAGGACCCTAAATACAGTGGCTATTAAGCACATGATAACGCAAATGATGACATGAAGTGTTGATTACCATAACCAGTATGGAACTTTGAGTCATTTTACATTCTGTTCCCTTCCTGTTTGCCTAAACACAGTACAGTATCTAAGTTCCAAATATCTGGACAATAGACTTTCTGTGATTCCTTCTACCTTTATAAATTAACTCACATCCTTTGGATTTTATTTTTTGTTTACCATCTTCTTTGTATGCCCAGATACCTAAGTCATTTTAAGGAGAGTCAGTATACCTCAACATATCTTTACACAAATAAAAGATTTAAGAATATGTGCATAAATAATAGGGTTATGTGTATGCAATATAACAAATATTTACAGCTGCTACACTTGTAAGTCTAGTTGCTATAACTTCAATGTGATCTCTTATTACTTTCTTAATCTTTGTGTACTTCTATTTTGTTGTTTAAAAATAAAGTCATTGAAATATATAAATATTTTATTTCTCTTTTTACTGTTAAACATCCAAATAATTGACTATGTATTATTATGAAAATGTAGATGCTTAACATATTGCTACAAACTTATACATAGAATATATTTAGACACCTACTCTAGTGTTTTGTACAACATAGAAATCTTTCTAAATAACATCATTACACTATCCTTGCTTTTCACAGAAGAAAAAAATTACAGAAACACTTCATGAAGAAGCTGTCTTTATTACTCTGATTACAGTAAAATGCCTCCTTTTATTAAGTATAAAATCTCTTTCCCTGGACCAACCAACAGGAGGTATTATTTCTGCTCTTGAGAGCTCTACAGTACATGTCTAATCCATCTTCCACATGACAGCCCTTCACATATTTGAAGGCAGCTTGCACTGCTCTGCTAAGCCCTTAATCTATATATTCCTGTGGTGTGACTATATTTTTGTCAGCTCCAGTTATTCTTTTGTGATGGGCTATGAGGTTCTGTCTAGTCATCTGTTAGCTTTAGTTTGTCAGTGCTTAGTCTCAAATCATTCTTCACTTGGAATAATCGATCCTCAGATGAATGAACGTAAGACAAAAAAGGACTTACCACAGTAGTTGAGAAAGAATATTTCTTTGAAAACATGAATCGTCACTTTCTGTCAATCCTAAACTGAAGAACTGAAGTATATATGAAGAGGGCGAAGCACAGACCCACATAGGCCTTATGATTGCCACTTCATGTTCTGGAGCCCCTGTGATCCCTGCTTAGTTGATTATGTGGGCCATGTTCTCCCGGTATCCTCTACCCACCGATTATTCCAATCCTTTCTCCCCCTCCTCTGCAATAACTGCCTAGATGGCCAGGAGCTGGGAGCTGGAGAGCCTAGGGAGCTAGGGTAGACCGAAACATTAATGAGCAAAAAAGAAAGCAATCAATCAATCAAACAAACCAAAAAAAAAAAAAAAACGAAAGATAATGAAATGATTCATAATCATATTCTGTATACTGATAGACTGATGCTATGCCCTGTCATCAGTGGTCATCAGATTATCAGAGAGGCTTCCTCTAGCAACCGAGGGGAAGAGATAGAGAAACTTACCACCAACACTAGAATGTAAATTATTAACTGAAGAATTTTTTTCTAGACAGAGAATTTATCTCAAAAAATAGATAGGACGGTATAGGAAGAAATTGAACTCAGGAAGAATATAACACAAAAAGACAAAGAGGTTTTTGGCAGAATTGGACTCTGTGGTCATTATACATGTGTTTAAATTTCTCAGTAAATTCGTTCCAGATATGTTATACTTTGGAAATAGAATTGTCAACTATATGCATAGCCCTTTCAGAAAAAAAAAAACATGTCTACTCTCTTGAAATGTCTTAGGCCATAGAAAAATAAAATACTTCAGATTTTAAAGAGTCAATTTTTCTTTTTCTATGATATGAGATTCAGTGGAATAGGGTGAAAATGTTCTTGTATGGAATTTGGGTATTTTAGACCTCATACTGAATATGATCATTTTTAAATTGGGCTTATTATTTGAGCATGAAAGAAGAGAAATTGTAGTTACCTTTAAACTAATTTTTTAAAAAATCCTAAAAAGGAGAAAATATATTTACGATAAATGGTGCTATGTTTAATTAAGTAGCTTCAGAGAGAAGATTTCTGTTTACAAGAATGATATAGTAATTACCATTATGTCATAACCAGCATCTAATAATATGCTATTTCTTAAAGAAAACACATACACACATACTTTATGCATTTATGTATTTATTTGCTTTTCATTATGTGTGGGAGTGGGGGAGAGTATGATTACATGAGTGCAGGTATCCATGTAGACAAGATGCTTCTGACCCTATGAGTTTGGAGTTACAGGCAGATGATACTGCCTAATGTATGTGCCAGGGAGAGAAATACAACTCTGTACAAAAGCTGTGTACACTTAACCACTGAGCAATATTTCCAGTCCAAAGTGCAGCATTTCCATTCACTTGTCAAATTGAAAAGTGCATATTTATACTAAAATGCTGTTTGCATCATGAGTCTCGAATTTTGTCTTCTCACACGCACTCTGAAGAAGGATGACATTTTAAATAATCTATTTGGTTTACGGTTGTGTATGAAAGCTTGCTTTCTATGATAGTGTTAAGCAAATAACCATTTCCCCTGTAGTTTTTAAAACAACCTCTCCTAACATCACCTTTGAAACACAACTTTTTGGTATTTTTACATCTGCCTTGATTTTTTTTTAATTAGTATGAGAGGTCCTTAATTGAATGGTTCTTCTATACCATTAAAGCACCCTTATTCTCAATAGTCATAACATTATTGTATTTTTACTAAGCACTTAGTATGTAGCAAGCCCCTTGTTAAGCACATTATCTATGTCATGTAAATCAACGCCTACTCCTGACTCTTATTTCTAAGAGTATAAATAAGGCAAGCAATGAGTAAAGAGATTATGTAAATTAGCCAAGTTCCGATCACAAGAAGGGGCACCTGTTGAGAAGTTGCTCATTCAAATTTGTAATTTAAGATCAGTGCAAGGAAAAAAAAATATTATCTTATCCTGCTTCTGATTAACCTTCAATCTGAGATTAATTCACATGTAACAATTTTACACTTAATATCTCTTGAGTTGATGTATGTTAAAATATGTCATCAAAGACAAATTCTCCATAGCCCTTTAAAAAATTCTTACATACCTTTCTTTCCCTGTCCCATCAATATCTGCTTTTGTATTTATTTATAAAGAGTTTTAGTTTATTCAGAAGTACACTTTAATAAGACCAGAATATTTTATAGCATTTTGTGTTTTAGTTTATTGATAAAATGTTTATGTGTTTAAGCTTAACAAAGTATATGTCTGTAGATTTTGTTTATACTGTCAAATATTATTCCTTTGTTTGATGGAGTTGTAATGTTTTAATCCACATTCTTTTTAAATTAATAGATATTCTTTTATTTTTAAGATTATTGTATATAATAAACATCATACATTAGAATATTACTAAAATTTTATCTCTAATTTTGTTGATGATTTGAAGATTATAATTATTGTTTGCTTGTGTTTCTTACTGTGATATGTGATCTCTGATCTGGACACTAAATCATTCTGAAATTTTTTCATAGATTTGTTCTGCAAGGCTGTTAATGTAAGAAGGGCACACATTGTCTGATCTGTGTCTTACAAGAGTAATTACTTCTTAAGTATTTGTATGTTTGCTTATTAAAATGCCATTACTGATAGAATTATTTTAGGAATAATTTTAGAGTTAGATAATACAGGCAATATGCAGAATTTACACAGGCACATTTTTGATAGATGTAAATTTACCTGAAAAATAATACTTCATAGTATTATCAATATATCATTCCATATGTCTATAGTTAATCATTATATTTTTTATAAATTACTATTTACTGAAGATCATGTTTTATATCAGGTTTCACTCTTAGCATTTTATAGGTCAGTTCATTTGTATGAAATATAATATATCATGTATATTATAGTATAGTGACTTGGAATCTTAAGTGGTGAAACATTTATTCAAGTCATATCAGAGGAAAACACAACAAAACAACAACAACAAATTTATTGGTTGTCCTTCAAGAAAGAAGCAAGATGAGCAATATAATAACTGTGGACAGCAAAAGCGTTATCTGTGGTCATTTTATTGAAGAGCTGTCCAATTTCTGGTGTTGCTACTGCTATGCAAACAGTAGCAACAATTCTAAAATTCTGAAAGATTTCTGTGAGATTCTGGTGGGGATTAAGTTTATGCAGCCATAGCTCAGAGTTTGATTTGATTGTGTCAAAGCATGTTATTCTTAGAGTGCTTGACTCTCAAACCCATTTCCCCACATTACTCTCAAACACAAGAAGAAGTTTGTCCTCAGGCTTTAGGAGGATGGTGTGCTTCTTAGGAGCTTCTTTAGGCTAGAAGTGGTTGTGGCACTTCCCCTTCCTACTGTTTGTCCTCTGTCGAGGGATCATGGAGAATAGTCAAGATTGAACAATTAGTTAGGAATAAACATCATAGAGTCACCAGGTATCTTACACTACAGGGTTTAGGAATGGAAGATTATCTAATGGTATTGGCTGGGATCTAAGTTGAATCATCATTTGGATCTTGGAGACCGAAGAAGAGAAGTTTGTCAGCTAGGTTAAAAAGGGAGACTCAAAATATAAAGAGCAACCTGAAGTTCACAAGTGGTCTCAGAAATGTAAGCAACCAAGAAAGACGGCACGGACAATGGTTTTAAAATATCACCAGCATCCTCTCCTTTAGTTCCTTGCTTCCCAAAATCACTGAAGCATCTATCTAATGAAATTTGAGAGATTCTCTGGTACTTGTAAAGGCGTAAACCACGAACAATGCCACACCAGTTTGGAGTTATTACTATTAGGGTAGTATTTATTTAAAGAGGGAAAACTTACAGATCACGATCCTAGACAACAGCTCTCTGAACAACTAGAGAAAGAGTCTAGTCGCCAGACGAGCAGGAAGCCAAGAGAGAGCGAGCAGAAGGAAATAGAGGCTTTATGAATGGAGAGAAACCACGCCCCAATGGGCTGGTATCTCAGCAGCTATTGGTTGGAGGGGCGGAAAGACCTCCTGCAACACCTCCCCCTTTTGTTTAAGTAAGAGAGTTCTAAACCTACTATGAAATTATATACAATAAGTACAAATATCCTATTCTAACTAGCTTAGGACTTGTATAATAAATAACTTGGCCAAGTCATGAGAGAAAAGTAACTATAGTTATATAGTCTTCAACCCCATCAAAGATCTGAGAAGGGAAATAATGTTACCTGGGTAATTAGGAAGTTCAGTAAAACAACTTCCAAAACCTGCAACGAATCACAGGGACAACTAGCTACCTGGGCAATCACCCAAAGTCACATTTGCAGCGTTGAAGCAACCAACTTTGGCTAAGGCCTAACATCACTGTCATACCATTTTCAAAGGCAAGCAACTTTTCAAAACTATCTTACCCTGTCTTGGCAGGATATGACAGTCCTGTTTTATCCATTGATGAATGCTCAGTATCTCTGTCAGTGGTTAAGGTATGGGCATTTCTTTGCCCCAAGGCCAGTTCTGTCAAAAAGAAAGGCTCCAGATGGAGTGTCTTTGGTGCTCAACATTCTCTCGGGAATAGAGCGGTGTTGCCAGGAGCAATTGCGTCTCACTACCATAAAACTCTGAGTTAGATTAAAGGCCATTTTCTACAGCTCTTTGAAGAGGTTGAAGATCATCGATCTATACTGAGTATAATCTCTATATGTATAAATAACCTAATTAGTCTAATTATAAATGGCAAACTTAGATGACTATTAATCTATATAATTCTCAATATCTATCTAACTTAAAGACTAAGACAATAAACATCTGTGTAACAAATGAGGATAATGACCTCCAAATATAAACAATGTACAAATATACATTGCAATATGGTAAATATCGATACAATATATGTCAATACATAAAAAATATTTTAAACAGAGGTAGAAACATGCACGCATACCATAATCAATATAATTTAACTTTGTATCAAGAATCAATACCAATATATTTGTCTAAAAATTGTAACTCACAATTACAAATCTATTATCCCATCACCCTCTTTTTTTTTTTCCAAAATGATCCCTGAGCTTATAAAATTCCTCCCCCAACTTCCCAACCCCTAAATGATGTCCCTAAACCCAGGGGCAAACTTTACTGGGAGAGGGGACGTCGTCCTCTAGAATTACTTCCAGCTGTCATGGGGATGTTCTTTCTGGGGGAATCCTGTGAAAGTAAAATGATGGTTAAATTTCAAGATCAATGTCTTTTAAAATTGCAAATAGTCTCTGAGTATTTTGTGGAGGTCTGGCCAGAATGTTGTACAAGATGTGCACCATTTCAGCTAACCAAGTTGGGATCTTCTTGTGCAGCTGGTACCCAAAACAGGTCATGTAGTAGCGCTATCAGTATCATGACGTCATATCAACAAGGTAGAGTTGTTGTTGTGGGGCCCCATCTTCTTCCTGGAAACTTCAAATGTCACTTCAGAAAAGACTCATTGTTTATTGTAAAAAACTTAAACATTAATCATATAGACATATATATATATATATATATATATATATATATATATATATATTCAATGAAAGGCATGATAGATATGAAGAAAAGCAAAGATATTTTCTAAACTCATATTTCTTTCTGTCCCATATCACGGCTCTTGACATGAGACAGAAACTCCAGAAACTCTGGGTTTTTCTCTTACTAACAGGCTTGGAATTGGAGAGGGACTGAGCCAGAGTCCAACTTCAAAACCAGCTCCATAAATTTAGAAATATGGTTTAATGAGTGTTTTCCTGTGGAGATAAGAACAGAACCCTGCCCCCATTCTATATGTTTCTCTTACCACTTCTATGAATATCGTTGTGGATGAGTTGTCATTTCTCCTTTCCAAGAGGTTTCTCCTCTTCAAATCGAAACTTTATTAATTTTGATGGTATCCACAATTTTTCTTCTCCTGTGGAAACAAGAGCAAAACCCCTTCCCTAACGTAGCACATCTCCTGGCTTCCATTGAGAGGTCAGCACATCTTTGAACTAAATCGGTTGATTTAGTTCAGCAGACTTTTCCATTATCCAATGTCTTTCTGCTGCTGTCATTCCTTTCTCATTAGCGTTAAGAAAATTCAAGGTTAATAAAGCATTATGTAATCTATTTCTGGGGGTATTTTCGGTCCCTTTCTGTTTGTTCAGCATATCCTTTATAGTACGATTTGATCTTTCTATAACTGCCTGACCTGTAGGATTATTTGGTATACCTGTAATGTGTTTTATATTATAATAATCAAAAAAGCGTTTCATTTTCTTAGATACATATGCTGGACCATTATCTGTCTTTATTTGTGCAGGTATACCCATGATGGCCATAACTTCCAATAAATGTGTGATTACTGAATCTGCCTTTTCTGAGCTCAGGGCAGTAGCCCATTGAAAACCTGAATACGTGTCTATGGTGTGGTGTACATATTTTAATTTACTAAATTCCATAAAGTGGAACACATCCATCTGCCAGATTTCATTTCTCTTAGTACCCTTTGGGTTACTCCCTGCAGGCAACGGTGTTTGATTATAGAAAGAACAAGTAGGACATCTCTTTATAATGTCCTTAGCTTGTTGCCAAGTAATGGAAAATTCTTTCTTCAGGCCTTTACTATTGACATGATGCTTTTTATGAAATTCCGAGGCCTGCAACACGCTTCCAATCAATAATTGATCAATCTCAGCGTTGCCTTGTGCTAGAGGACCAGGCAGACCTGTATGGGACCGGAAGTGTGTTATGTACATCAGACAAAGCCTGTTCCTGATTATGTCTTGTACCTGGATAAACAATGAAGTCAACTCTGTGTCATCTGGAATAAATTCAGCGGTTTCAATATGCAAGATAACTCTTTCTGCATATTGTGAATCTGTAACTATATTAAGAGTTTCTTTAAAATCCCTTAGCACCATAAGAATGCCATATAATTCTGCCTTCTGGACAGAATTATAAGGGCTTTGTTCCACCTTACTCAATTCATCTTACTTGTAACCTGCTTTCCCTGATTTATTTGCATCAGTATAGAACGTATGGGCTCCAGTTATTGGAGCATCACGTACAATTTTAGGAAGAATCCAAGAAGTTCTCTTTATGAGGTTAAGTCTACCACTTTTGGGATAGTTGCTATTAATTTCTCCCAAAAAATTAGCACAAGCTCTTTGCCACGGTTCATTGTCTTCCCATAACTTTTTTATTTCTTCAGTAGTAAAAGGCACTATAATTTCTGCTGGGTCTATACCTGCTAGTTGACGAAGTCTCAGCTTACCTTTTATAATTAATTCAGAGACTTTTTCCACATAAGTTTTTAATTTTTTTACTTGGTTTATTGGGTATAAATATCCATTCTAAAATAATATCTTCCCTCTGCATTAGAATCCCTGTAGGAGAGATTCTGGAAGGCAATATGACTAGGATGCAGCTAAGATTTGGGTTCACCCTATTCACATGTGCTTCCTGTAAGTTTTCCTCAATCATTGTCAGTTCCTTTTCTGCTTCAGCTGTCAGTTTTCTTGGACTATTTAAATCTTTATCACCATCTAAGGTTTTGTTTAAATGAACTATTAGATCAGGTGTTATCCCAACAGCTGGTCGTAGACTGGAAATGTCTCCCAACAATCTTTGGAAGTCATTAAGTGTCTTTAACCGGTCTCTCCTAATTTGTGCCTTTTGTGTTTTAATTTTCTCTAACCCTATTCTGTAACCTAGGTAATTAATAGAATTTCCTCTTTGAATCTTTTCAGGGGCAATTTGTAATCCCCACCTAGGCAAGACTTTCTTTACTTCTTCAAACATCCTTTCTAAAATATCTTTATTTGAATCTGATAATAAGATGTCATCTATGTAATGATAAATTATGGACTTGGAAAATTGTTTATGAATTATTTCCAATGGCTTACTTACAAAATATTGGCACAATGTAGGACTATTGAGCATACCCTGTGGGAGGACAGTCCATTGATATCTCCTATTAGGCTGAGAATTATTATAAGTAGGCACCGTGAAGGCAAATTTTTCTCTATCCTTTTTTTGTAACGGTATAGTGAAAAAACAATCTTTCAAATCAATAACTCTAAGAGGCCATCCTTTTGGTAATAGAGAAGGCAAAGGAATTCCAGATTGTAGTGGGCCCATAGGTTGAATTACTTTGTTGACAGCTCTTAGATCTGTCACCATTCTCCATTTACCAGATTTCTTTTTTACAACAAACACAGGAGAATTCCAAGGGCTGGTTGATTCTTCAATATGGTGAGCATCTAATTGCTCTTGCACCAGCTGTTCCAATGCCTGTAATTTATCTTCAGCTAGAGGCCACTGTTTGATCCATATTGGCTTCTCAGTTAGCCATTTTAAAGGTAGGGCTGTTGGTACCTCTAAAGGTTTGGTATTTGCTATATGTTCTTGTACAGTCTGAATGGCTGGTGACCTTTTTCTATAATACCTCATCATATCTTTCCCAGAATTATGAGTTACTGGAACTGCAGGAATGTTAATCTGGGTATTCCATTGCTGTAACAGGTCACAGCCCCATAAATTTATTGCAATATTGGCTATATATGGCCTTAGTCTTCCTATTTGCCCTTCAGGCCCTATGCATTCCACCCATCTTGTGCTTTGTTTTACACGAGATAGGGTTCCAATTCCCAGAAACTGAACATCTACCTCTTGAAGAGGCCAATTTGGATGCCAAGATTCTGGGGTAATAATACTTACATCCGCACCTGTGTCTAATAAGCCTTCAATAAAAGTGCCATTTATACAGACTTTTAGCTTTGGTCTTTGGTCGTTAATAGAAGTCTGCCAAAATATACGTTTACTCTGTCCTACTGGGTTTTTTGACTCATCCTCCACACGTAATTCACCATTTAGACTAGTATTACTTTTTACAGCAGAAATTGGAGCTTTTAGATTTCTTGGTGAGGCACGTTCTCCACTGTGACTGGGAATGACTGGGCCACTGTTGGCTTGGGGGCCTGCGAGAGGCCCCTCAAGGAGTTTCCCGACGGTATCGGGTTGCCTTGTTTGTCTGTTGTTGACCTGCATTCGTTGGACCAATGACGGCCTTTACCGCATCTCCTACATATACCTGAAGGCCTAGGTCCCCTATTTTTGTCATTCCCAGAGGAGATATTATTCCTAGAAATTTTGTGCCTGCAATCCCTTTTCAGATGTCCTAATTTACCACAATTAAAACACCTGGCAGTTTGATGTCTCCTCATTGCTGTGGAAATCGCTTCTCCTACCCAAGATTCATCATTATAGCTAAATGTCTCAACATTCATCGTATGTTGAATCCATTCATCCAGTGCTTATCTAGACTTTAAAGGCCCAATTATCTTTTTGCATTCTATGTTTGCATTCTCAAATGCTAGAGATTCAAGAAGTATTCGTCTAGATTCCGGGTCTGGTACCCCTACGTCCAGAGCCTTAATTAATCTTTGCAAAAAGTCAATAAAGGGTTCTCTCTGTCCCTGCCTAATTCTGGTATATGATTCAACCCTTTTTGCTGGATCTTGTATCCTATTCCAAGCATTTAAAGCTGCTTGGTGACATAGATGCAGTACTTCATCGTCATAAAGAGCTTGGACCTGTGGATCAGCATATTCTCCTGTACCAAGAATTTGATCTTGGGAAACCTCGACACCTTTTGCTCTTCCTTGCTGTTCCATATGTTTGGATTCTTCTCTGAAATAAATTCCAAACATCAAGGAAGGTCCCTTATCTAAAACTGCAGCCACTAACTGATGGAAATCATAGGGGGTAGCTCTAGCATTAGAAGCCCAAGTCCTTATCATTTCCTTTACATATGCATTTTGCAAGCCAAAATTAACAATAGCCTGTTAAATTTCTTTCAGATCATTCATTGCTATTGGCATCCATCTAGCTTCTCTGACTCCCTTTGAGCCTTTAGAAGTTGACGCTTTGTCAGAATTAAGTATAGGGTATGCCGCTAAAACCCTGGGTAAGCCAGTTCTAATAGCTGGTGTTGGCTTTGTATCCTGTCCTTGTGCCTTATTACTCTGTTCACCAGTTCCAATAATTTTTTTCAAGCATTTCAAGTCTTTTTATTATTGTGTTTATTATTGCCTCTTTTGAATCCTGAATCTCCTGAATCTCCTGACCTGCATGAGTTCTTGAGAGTACCATAATCTTCCTAAATGATAGAATATTCAAAAGAATACTAAAACCTAGTAACCAGTAAATTAAGTTATCCTCATAGTCATATAAATTTTTCAGGATAAGACCCATTGTATTGGTAGCCCAAACAGTGAAAGTCATGTTGGAAACAAAAACTGCCATATTACCTATTATCCAGCTGGCCTCGAACTCACCGAAATCCGCCTGTCTCTGCTTCCCGAGTGCTGGGATTAAAGGCGTGCACCACCACCACCTGGCCGGCCTCGAACTCACAGAGATCCGCCTTTCTCTGCCTGCCGAGTGCTGGGATTAAAGCCGTATGCCACCACCACCTGGCCAGCCTCAGAGATCTTCTGCCTCTCTGGATATTATGGGCCTGAAGGCCAAGTGTATTTAGGACTCGGCACTGGGGCCTAAGTCACGAACTAAAGCCAGTGCGTGATGATGTAAGTTAAACTGCTGGCTCCACGCTCAAGGCACAAGCTACAAGGCTGCCGCAAAGCACAAGCCACATGGCCGCAAGGCGCAAGCCCCGGCAGAGGAAGGGAGGGCTCGCTGGCCAAGCCGAACTTGCGGCTGGCAGCCGAGGGGGGGGGGGTCCTAAAAGCCAAACGTTCGCCGGGTGCCAGGTAAAGGCGTAAACCAGGAACAATGCCACACCAGTTTGGAGTTATTACTATTAGGGTAGTATTTATTTAAAGAGGGAAAACTTACAGATCACGATCCTAGACAACAGCTCTCTGCACAACTAGAGAAAGAGTCTAGTTGCCAGACGAGCAGGAAGCCAAGAGAGAGCGAGCGGAAGGAAATAGAGGCTTTATGAATAGAGAGAAACCACGCCCCAATGGGCTGGTATCTCAGCAGCTATTGGTTGGAGGGGCGGAAAGACCTCCTGCAACATACTTGTTTAGATGTGCTGATAAAAAGCAACAGTCTTTTAGGGCATAGTGGAGATTTAAACTTGAGCGGGTGCTAGCAATTCCTGGACCCACTGATTGTAATGTAGAGCCAAATGCAAGTAAAATTCACTGCTCCTGTATAACTGAAAGTTCTCTGGCTAGTAAGAGTCACTTCATTCATCAATTTCAGTGAAAGCTTGAAAGAATAAAAGATTTCTTGGGAGTTGTGGTCAAATGCACTATGAGAATTTGAGGCCATAGAGGTTAGTATACTCTCAGCTAAGCTGGAGTCAAAGTGTGCTCCTCTGTCAGGGGAGCCCTGGCTTATTTTTCTGTTTGAGATAATAATAATATTTTTATCATTTCCTTTTCCATTACCTCTATTAAGCATATCAACTTCTAACCACGATGCTGTTTGTCTGATTCTCTATCTTTGGAAGCCCATATAAGATGTGTTTTGGGAGCAACATTGTCCCAGGAATGACTTCCCTGTAGTTACAGGCATGGTCCTTCTTAGCTATTACTTGATCAGTGACCATATGTGGATCTTTTCATGATGAGTTACATCATATAAACAGAATAATACACCTATCCTGTGTAGTCTGGTGGGCAGAGAGACAGCTAATGAAAGAGGAACATATCAAGTCGGAAATAACTCAGCTTGGTCGGATACTTAACAAGATCACACATGAGGAAAAGAACATGGTTTTAGATACTGAACAATTATCAGTTGACTGCCTCCAAGGAAGGAGATAGTTGTAACATGAATCTAATTGGTCTTAATAATAAAAACGTGAGTCAGATATTAGGGGGTGATTGCTGAGAGATCAGAGAGGCAGTGCAGCCAGCCACTAGAGAAATCTTTTGCCTCTACCAAATCTACAGACTGAAGGCATGATCCTTCATAGTTAGGAATCACTAGTCTCCAACAGAAAAGAATCCTTCAGTTGAAAGGATTAGACTAGCCAGTTTAACATTACACATGAACACACACATACAACACACCCATACACACAGGGAGAGGGACACAGAGAGAGAGAGAGAGAGAGAGAGAGAGAAAGAGAGAATGTGACATAGAGACACACACAGAGAGAGAAGATGATAATCCTAATGTATCCAGAAAATGAGAAGATATAACATCTAAACCTTGCTAAACACATGACTATATTGTGAGCTAATAGCATGAGAAAAAGACAACTGAGAAACTGCTGAAAATCAAGAAACAATAGCAGAATATTGGGGAGAATAAGCACGGTTCCAGTCTTTCCAAGTTGCATAAATCATCTTCAAAGTAACAAAATATGTAAAAAACAGTTTAACAAAAGAATAACAAACATATATTGGGATGAAATAACATCAGGTTGATGTCAATTTTATGATTTTTTATTAAGACTTCATCATGTGAAATGGAAATAAATGGAAGTAAAAATTCAAGATTGAAAAGATGTCAGTTTTAAAGAAAACAAAATGAAAATGTCAAAAAGAATAGCCAGTAACCCCAAATCTGAAAGGGAAGAAGGTAATCAATATGCAATATGTTAAATAAATTCTAGAGAAAACATTTGAACACCGAACAATCAATGAGAGGCCAGTACTGGAGAACTCATAGAGAATTTGGGAGATAACGGGAATGGAAAAACAAAAGGAAGTCTGGACACAAAGTACAAATCTTTGTAAACTACAGTTGTTTCAGCAGAAAAGAGTAAAAGTAATAGCAGAGAAGCATTATTAAAGACAGATAAGATTAATTTGAGAAATAAAAATGTTATTTTGGCATTGCTCATGGCATAATTAAATAACATAAAAAGAAGTATATAATCCAAAAACAACAGCAAAATATCAAGTCAAAACAAGCAGTGCATCTTAATAAACAAAATTATTCCAGGTTGGATATTTGTGTATTTGACTCTAGGGAGCTACTAAAAACATTAAAACATCAAGAAATAAAGAAAAACCTATGATTTCAAACAAAAGTATTGTTAATGGGTTGCTTGAAATCCCACAGTCAAGGAGTGTTATCTGGACTGCCAGATGAAATAAACTTTTCTCCAAAATTTTTTTGGTCATGTTGTGTTTTCATAGCAATAGTTAAAAGCCTAACTAGGACTGAAGCTGGTCCCAGGTTTATGGGCCATTTTATGCAAGACCTGTCAGTGGTTTTTGGCAGGACTGTGGGAGGATTTTGGAACTTTGGCATGGGAAAGCAATTCACTGTTCAGAACTTAATAGGTTGTCCTGGGAGCTTAGAAGATAATAATGTTGGGAGAAGTTCAGAGTATAGAGTCCAGGCTTGTGATGTTTCAAAGGGAAACAAAGATTCTTAAGTAACCAGTAAACTTTATTATTTAAAAATTGTGTATGTTGTATGCATATTGTTTATTAACCTCCAAACATAGTATATTTCCCAATTATCTGAATTAAAAATCAACAGTTAAAATTGCATATGTAGCTGTATGCATATATTTGTAATATTCACACTAAATAAGGCATTTTTGTATATATATGGAGAACTAAATAAACATATATGTGTTTGAGTAAAATATAATCACAGAGAAATTTACATTCCTATGTTTATCTACATTTCATATCTATTAAAAACACATCTACATATGCTTGTGCACAAACACACATAGAAAAATTGAGTACATAAATTATGTCGGAAAAAAATTACTCCATGAATCTTCCTCCATTAGGCTTCTTTAGCCATTTCCTGGAAAGTAATATCTATTCCAATTTATATCTGTTTTTATAAATATGAGGCAGAAGTTGAATTACAACAAATCCTTTCCCATTAGGGTGAACAAGTGGCAAATGAGGTATGATGCAAATTCAATATGATGGGAATCACGTAATGAAATAAGACTTTCAAATCATAGTAATCTAAAAATTGTCTGCTTCATGATAATTTCCACAGCATTTCAGTGACTAATGCTACGCATATCCTACAGAGAAGCGTGTTTGATTTACTCAGGTAAGTTAAGAACTGACAATGTAGAGTAGAGACCTCTGAATGCTAAGCTCATTGTTGCCGCTTCCTGACTATTTAAGGGAAGTTTGCTGATTTTTTTTAAAATAGTCTAATTGGAAAAGAACAAGCTCTCAGACTCTATCCATTAAAAGGGCATCATAAATCTTCTTAGACTGTGTATTCTCCACAGTGTCAGTGGGTGGTTGCAGAGACATGGAATTTCACTGAGCCATTTCAGAATCAAGCAACTATTTCACTGTGCGATGAAACCAAGAGAGATTGTTTTCTTTGAAGAACTATCACTTTAACATAAATTAACATAGGTTAATTTAGACTAAAAACTACATTGTTACCACAGTCTCTTAATATATTTAAATCGTATTTACCAACTTTTTAAATGATCACCTGTATTAACATAAAATAAAATCATTTATCCCGTTGTTTAAAACACATAAGATGCTCTGGTTTAAAAGTAGATGAGACCAATATTTTCATCATCTTTTACTTAAGCCTCCCAAGAAGCTTCAGCTAGCAACCAAAGCATAAAGCTGTTTGAAGCAGATGGTCATTTGCACTGGTTTAAACAAGCATATTTAGTTTAAATATCACATTTTCACAAACATATATTCAATTAAAATCTTTTAAAGTGTAAATTATTCAAATTTGTGTGGTATTTTAAGAACTTTCATTATTTTTTAGTGTGCATGAATATTTGTGTGCTTCATGAAAAAAAGTTGCATTGTTAGAACTACATTTTAAATAGCTTAATGAATAACAAAATATATTTCCACTTCTGTTATTCTTTTATCCTTTTAACTTTATCTTATTATTGTATGAGTCCTTGAATATTTGTATAATACACTGCCCGTGTTCATTTATGAAAATAATTCTTATAGCTGTATGAATTTGTTGTGTGGGTCTTAATTTCAAATACTATAAATATTATTAGTTTGAGAGCTTCCAAACTTTTCAATGCTTGGTGACTCATTTTCTGTGCTTAAATGTCCATAAATTGAAGGCTTTCTCATTTATTGTCCTTGTATCTTTTGCATTTTATAGGCCATGTTGCTGGCCTGGAACTGTCTATTTAGCTAGGTTTGTCCTTGATCTTCCATCAGCATGCTCAGAGGATTATGTGTGGGTCCATTTAACAGAGGGCAGTTCCAAATTGCACTGGTGGTCCTGGTTACTGAAAGAAAACAGTTTGAGTAAGCTATGAAAAACAAACCAGTAAACAACACTCCTCCATGACCTTTGGAGTTCTGGCCTCTGGCTACAGGTTTCTGTCAGAATTTCCCTCAGTTACCAGAAAGCTGTAACCTAAAATATACCATTACATCTTTATGTTGCTTTTGGTCATGGCATTTTATGAAAGCAAAAGAAACTTAACCAAGAGAGATTGTTCTCTTTGAAGAACTATCACTTGTCAACTGATTCACTTTTTTTGAACCATCTTGGCACAGTATCTTAGCATTAAATATTGGGAAGCAAGGGGAAAAGAAGTTACTTGCTTTACTTTCGATATCTGAATAGTGCTCACAGTGATCAATCATCAAATGACTACAAGAAAAGTGATGTGATTATCAATGATCAAAATGTACAGCTGCCATTTATATACTTATCTATGAACTGATAGCAATGAAGTTTATACTTCAGTGGTTATTGATAATATGCTTCAATAATGGAAATTTGATCCAAGTTGTGAAAGACTAATTTTAGCCAACTGTGCTACAAAAATCTTGCAATCAAGGAGAAGTGTAGACTACTTTTAGTCAGTATCCTATGAGCATACTATTTTAAAACAAAGGGAAAATATTTTTTCAGATCAATAAAAATTGGAAAATATGTAGCCACGGAATACAAATTTTAAGGGAATATAAAGCAGGAACTCAGTTTAAGCGTAAGACACTACAAACTTAGAAAAAGAAAAAATATTAGTAGAAAAAATGAGTACCTTTATAAACATCTTTAAAATAACATATAAATATATCTTCTTTTAATTTATCAAAAGTTAATTGATAATGACACTCTGAAAGTGTCATTAGGTTTACAATAGATAGATTATTTGAAGACAAGACAGTAGTTAATTTTTTTATTGTAAACTGAGTCAGAATGTGTACTGCTTATAATTTTTGAAGATAACCAGAATGTAGATACTTATAGAGAAAAAGCAATGATTTCTGACATTAGAAATTAAAGCATGAAATTATCACTAATAATGCCAACAGAGAAACTGTAAACACTTTTGTTTTAATGAAAACGTCCATTATTGGCATAGATATTTTAATACTTTGTTTCCAGTTTGTTGTACTATTTGGGAGGTTTAGAAGATACACACTTGCTGGAGGACAAGGTCATTAGAGACAGGATTTGAGAGTATATAGCCTTGCTATACTTTCCGTTTGCTCTTTCTACTATTTGCTTCCTACCACCATAACAGCCTGCCACCATGGACTCTTATCACTCAAGAACCACAAACCAGAATAAACTTTTCATTCTACAAGTTATTTCTGGTCATGGTATTCTACTACAGCAACAGAAAGACATATAACAAATGTTGACTTTTTTTTATTACTTTTATCACAAGTAAGAGCTAGAAACATGGTCAGATGACAAAAAAAAAAAAAAACATAAACTACAATCCAATATCTGTAGTAATCCCAGTAATGTAAATAAATGAGGTATTTCCTTTTTAAAACATATCAGGTAGCACAAAATGGGAAGTCAAACTACATGCTGAGAAGCAACAAATTTGGATATAAGATTAAATTTGCATCTGAAAATTGTTTTATTTTATCAGCACTGATTCTATAATTAAATGTAAAGAAATAATTCAAACCATAAAATATGGGGAAATGCCAAATCATAGCAAACTATGTATTTTGACATATTTACATTTGTGGCCTTAATTAAGCTTATTTTACTTTTCAGAATATATAACCTCTTGTCTGCTAAGCATTAAGTCTCTTTTCAAAAGGGATTCATGAATGATGTGTGTTAAGTATTAACTAAAGGACAATAGATTACTTAACAAAATGTGTAGATGTTAATATTTTCTTAAATTTACAATAGTACAAACTATATAAAGAGAAAAATCATCTATCTGTGGCATTTTACTTACGAAAAGTGTTTTCTTGAATAATTGTCATATTTCCTTTCTTCTTTTGATTGTTAAACTCTTCCAACTTTGTCAATAACTTTTCTACCTCAATACTTTGAACAGTGGATTCTGACTCTTCAGTTTTATAGAAATTGATCTCTAAAAGGTCAAGCCATCTCCTTCCATACAAAAGGATTACACTTCTCAGACCTCAGGTTCTTTGATGAGTTGTTCCAACTGGAAAAGGCAAGCTGCTCTTCCTCTTTTGAAATGCAGTGCTCATTCAGCATCCAAGGCTTGGCCTCTTTGAAGTGCTCACAGGTCTTTGATTCATTCTCCTATTTACTATTTCTGCCTTCCTTCTAAACCTCAGAATGATATGTCTGGAGAGGCCCACCACTGTTAAGTGATCTATTTTAAAATACATCCTTTAAAAACTTTTATCTCATTACCTAAAAGATGGTTTTAAAATTAATATAATCAATATTTAAATACTGAAATAAAAATTAGTTTATCTATTTTTCAAAAGAAAATAAAGATTTATGAACATTATGATTTCCTATGTAAAACTTGCCTTTCTCTCTCTTTTTATACAATAAACTTGAATATCAGGTTATTTTTTTTATCTGTAATTTATCATCACAGTACCATATTGCTCCTGCATTGCATAATTCATTTTCTCTATCCTTTTCTTTATTCTGAAATCAAAATCTACATCATTCTTCTTTAAGAAGCATCTAACTCATATACTAACCTCCACTAATGTTAACAGCTGTACAGTGTGAGCTTACCAAAGTTATAATCAGATGTTCTCTAAATTTCAGAACCTAGAAAAAAAAATCATCATTCCCTCCAGTATTTAATCTGTCTCCTTTAAATTTAAGTCATCGTTAATATTCTTGGTGATGTATATTGGAAAATTCTGTGACTTTATTGTAGTTCCTACCATATTTCCTATCCGATGCTAGCAAATTCTTTTCCACTTTGTATTCCATCCTTGTGATACAAGTATTTCTTGTGATGTAAGTATTTCATCTTACTTCATTTACTTGAACTTCTTCCACTGTGTCTCTTCTTATAGCTGGCCACAATGTTTTCTGATTAAAAATCTTGGCAGGAAATTCTGCAGACCCAGATTTGAGAGTTGACTGTCTATTAACTCTTTCCATTGGATGCAGTAGAGGATGGTGAAGGCTTTGGTCCTCTATTTTGGCACACATTTCACGATTAATTTGGTTTTTATCAGTGTTAACAAAACAATGTTCCTTGACATTGATTGTAAAAATTCCTTTCCACAATGGATGAAATATCCTATATTTTTCCAAGCACTTGATATTAAATCATTGGCACTGGGTAAGCAAGGCAAACAATACATGTTTCAGAAGTAGATCTTATAACTTAGTTTTCTCTGTTTTCTACCCTTTTCGTCATTTTTTAAAACAACATCTGTAATTTGATTTAATGATTTTGTATGTGTTTTCTCAATATATACTTATCAAAGGCAGGCCACTTTTCTTTCCTTTCAGAACTCTGATAATCTATCACATCTGATATAAAACATACATTTTTTGAATAAGCAGGAGAATGACAGCATTGTTTTATTACAATTTTGTTTATCTTTCACATGGAGAAAAGTCATTTTTGCAGCCTGACTGCATAAATTAATAACAGAGCTGAGCAACAAGCTAACTGAAGGGATACTGTGAGAAGCAGGAAGAGTACGGTGAGGAGCAGCAGGCACGTAATCAACCACTTACCCTGGTTCCATCTCTGTCTAGGAAAGGGTAACCAACAACTCTCTCCCCTCTCCATCTCAGAAAGGATTTTACATTAAACCCGAGGAATGACACTCACACCATAATTCTATTAAAAATGTACAATTCTTAAATATCTTTTAAAATCTTCCTGGTAATTAAAATATGGATTTTTTAAAAGTGTTAAATTGATTCTTAAATTCTATAAACTTGGACTTGTTGTTCTTCAGGAAATATTAAACATTCAAGAAAAATTAATGTTAGTATAAATCAAGGTGAGGAATATTTTTGAAGATTGATGTCTTATGATTAAACATTAAGGAGAACTGCCCTTCAAAAGTTTTCAAAAACTACTGATTCTGGATTTATTTTAACCTGTATATGAATAATTTTGAAATCCTATTATCTGACAAAAATCATAATATTACTATAATTTCCCTATATGTTTAAAATATATATGGAATTGACATCAGACTATAATAAAGTGAAATATGTGATGTTAGATGTTTTTACCATATAATCTGCATTAACAAAACATGAATACTTAATTATACTGAAAAACTCTCATCGATATTTTAAAGGAACAGTAGAAGATATGAGTTTCAGGATTTTAAATATGCATGTATTAATGTATGTAGAATGCTTGCACTTTCAAAGAAGGCTTAGCCAAAGACTACGCAAATGAATATATACAACAATCCTGACAACATGAAAATTTGTGGTTTTTTTTCATGCTTATTACTTTTATTAATAATTTGTTCTTTTTTTCTTTTGTATTTTTTTATTGGAAAAAAAAAGAAATTTCTGCCTCCTCCCCGCCTCCCATTTCCCTCCCACTCCTCCCTCTCCTCCTCCCTTCCCCCCACTCCTCCCCCTCCCTCTCCAGCCTACAGAGCAGTCAGGTTTCCCTGCCCTGTGGAAAGTCCAAAGTCCTCCCCCCTCAATCCTGGTCTAGGAAGGTGAACATCCAAACTGGGTAGGCTCCCACAAAGCCAGAACATGAAGTAGGATCAAAACCCAGTGCCATTGTCCTTGGCTTCTCAGCAGCCCTCATTGTCCGCCAAATTCAGAGAGTCCGGTTTTATCCCATGCTTTTTCAGTCACAGTCCAGCTGGCCTTGGTGAGCTCCCAAAGAATCAGCCCCACTGTCTCCATGGGTGGGCACACCCCTTGTGGTGTTTTATGTTCTTTCTTCCAAACTGAACTAACTGATGTACTTTCCAACCTCAGAGGTTTGTAGTTCATGCACTTCATCCTGTCTTTTTATGGATACATTACGTTTTTAGGAGAATAGTAGCAATTAGTAATTGCTTGTGTGTGTGTGCACGCGTGCGCACATACATGTGCACATGTGTATGCTTGCTAAGAGTCCAGTTTTTCCTCAGTGCAATTGACTACAAAATATACCTTAATATCTATCATATATTTCCTTTGTCTCCACCCATAATATTTATACCAATCTATTATTTAATCAATTATATAGTTACCTAACAAGCATCTCCCTATAATCTATTTATACCTATTTTTTTCTGTCTATTATTCAACTATCTGCATCTGTGTATCATCTATTTATCACTTATATCTATCTATCTTTCGATCTTTCTTCTCTCTCTCTCTCTCTCTCTCTCTCTATATATATATATATATATATATATATATATATATATATATATATCTGCCTTCTAACATCATCCTCTATTTTGTATACTTTCCTAACGTCTGTGAATTTATTCATCTGTTAAACAGTATTTACTCAGGAGACAAGATCAAAAATTAAACATGTTTAACTCATTCAATAGTCCTGGAATAGTTGCTTGACTGAGTGATTTGTCAGAAAATGCACAAAAGTCTTGAAATGTTGAGGATGTAAGAGCAAAGACACAAATCATGGAATCTCTACAAATAAATAGTACAAATTAATAAGTCAGTGTTTGGCAGCATGGCAGCAAGAAAAATGACATTCTAAAGGCATATAATGAGTGTACCATAATGAAGATAAACATTAATACTGGAACTAGTTTGTCTTACAGGGCCATAAGCACAAATTAGAATTACAAAAATGCATCCCAATCAAAAATATATATGCTATAATGAGCATCCTGTATAAATTCTATGTTATTGTACTAACTATTCAGAAGCAGTTTGGCTTGATTTGTCTGAAGTAAGAAGTGCATATTATTGATTCCTAAAGTAAAGAAAAAAGAAAGAAAGAAAGAAAGAAAGAAAGAAAGAAAGAAAGAAAGAAAGAAAGAAAGAAAGAACAACATTTATGGACCTCTTCCTAATTTTCTACTAACCATTTATGATTTGCAGTTTCAGTGTCTGTGTGCCTATGGGCCCTCCTTAGTTGTCTGTAAGTTGTGTTCTCCTGGTGTCATTGACACCTCTGGCTTCTACAATTCTTCCTTTCTCTCTTCTGCTCCAAGAGGCCCAATGGAAATCTTCAGTTTTCATTCTGTCTGTACCGAATGTTTGCCTGTGGGTCTCTGCATCTGATCCCATCAGCTGTGGGCAGAGTAATTTCTGATTTAACTGGGCTAGCCACTGACCTATGAGCAGATATGCATTTATTAAAAATTTGAAAATTTAAAAAAATCAAGGAAAAAAGCAAACAAAAATCAGAAATAAATCAACAAATTCCTTAAAGAAAGCAAAGAAAATCAAGAGAAAACTATCAAACAGGTGAAGAAAATGATTTGAGAGTTGAATACTGAAATAGAAACAATAAAGAAAACACAAAGCAAGGGAATTCTGTAAATGTGAAAGCTGGGGAGGCAAACAGGAAGTACGGACCCAACAGAATAGAAGAAGTGGAAGAGAAAGTCTTAGGCATTGAAGATATGATAGAGGAAATAGATTCATCAGCCAAAGAAAATGTTAACTCGAACAAATTCCTAGTAAAAATATTCTGGAAATCTGGTACACCATAAAAAGACCAAATTTAAAAATAACAAGGATAGTAGAAGAATCCCAGCTCAAAGGCACAGAAAACAGTCAGCATAATCATAAAAGAAAACTTTCAGCTTACTCAACCTAGAGAAAGATATGCCTGTAAAGTACAAAAAGCTAATAGAACACCAAATAGGCTAGAAAAAAGCAAAATCAATCAAACAAAAGCAAAACAAAAAACAAAAACAACCCTCCTTACAAAGGTAAAAGTTGAAGTAAATTATAAAGGCAGACCTTTCAGAATTATACCCAACTTCTAAATGGAGACTCTCAAACCCAAAAGGTCCCGGAGAAACATTTTACAGATACTAAGGGACCCTGAATAGCAGCCCAGTATACTCAACCCAACAGAACACTCCATCACCACAGTCAGAAAAAACAAGGTATTACATGAGAAAGTCAGATTTAAATAATGCCTATCCACAAATCCAGCGCTACAGAAAGTACTAGAAAGAAAATGTGAACCATAGATCTCAAGTACCTCCACAAAATCACAGATAGTAGATAGTCTCACAAAAGCAAAATCCAAAGAAGGGAAATACACATAGTTTCATAACCACCACCAAATTCAAATAAATAAATAAACAAGAGAAATTAACATTTACTGGTCAATAACATGTCTTAATAATAATGGACTCAATGTGCCAATATAAAGACTTGACTAACAGAATGGATATGAAAACAGGATCCATTATCCTGTTGCAAAAAAAAGAAAAAAGAAAAAGAAAAAAAAAACACCTCAGAGTAAAGCATTAAGAACAGATTTTCTAATTAAATGGACATAAGAAGGAAGCCAGTGTAGCTATTTTCATATCAAATAAAATAGACTTCAAACTAAAATTAATCAAAAGAGATGGAAAAGCCCATTTTATATTTATCAAAGGAAAAAAATGCCATCAAATATAAGGGCACCCATATTTGTAAAAGAAACTTTGCTAAATCTTAAGTCACACATCAAAACCATCACATTAATACTAGGAGATTTTAATATCACACTCTCCCCTAAACACAGGTCTGCTAATCAGAAACTTAACAGAAAAAACAAGGGAACTAACAGATATTATGACTCAGTGAACTTAATAGACATCAATAGAACATTTTATCCAAACACAAAAGAACATGCCTTCTACTCAGCACCTCATAGAACCTTCTATAACGTTGATCACATACTTGGTCTTAAAGGAAATCTCAGCAAATTAAAAAAAAATTGTAAGAGCCCCTTGTATCTTATCAGACCACCATGGGCTAAAGTTATAACACGAACCACAGATAGCTTCAGTTTTTATTTCTCCGTTTAATTCAGTTTGATTTTCTTCAATCAGTCCATTTTTACTTTCATTTCTTTTTTTTTATTTTTTATTAAAAAAAAATTTCCTCCTCCTCCCAGCCTCCCATTTCCCTCCCCCTCCCCCCACTCCTCTCCCCCTCCCTCTCTGGTCCAAAGAGCAGTCAGGGTTCCCTGACCTGTGGAAAGTCCAAGGTCCTCCCTCCTCCACCCAGGTCTAGGAAGGTGAACATCCAAACTGGCTAGGCTCCCACAAAGCCAGAACATGAAGTAGGATCAAAACCCAGTGCCATTGTCCTTGGCTTCTCATCAGCCCTCATTGTCCGCCATGTTCAGAGAGTCCGGTTTTATCCCATGCTTTTTCAGTCCCAATCCAGCTGGCCTTGGTGAGCTCCACTAGATCAGCCCCACTATCTCAGTGGATGGATGCACCCTCATGGTCCCGACTTCCTTGCTCATGTTCTCCCTCCTTCCGCTCCTCATTGGGACCTTGGGAGCTCGGTCAGGTGCTCCAGTGTGGGTCTCTGTCTCTATCTCCATCCATCGCCAGATGAAGGTTCTATGGTGATATGCAAGATATTCTTCAGTATGGCTATAGGATAGGGACATTTCAGGTTCCCTATCCTCAGTTGCCCAAGGAACTAACTGGAGACATCGCCCTGGGCACCTGGGAGCCACTCTAGGTCCAAGTCTCTTGCCAACCCTAAGGTGGCTCCCTTAACTAAGATATGTGCTTCCCTGCTCCCCATCCAACCTTCCTTTATCCCAATCATCCCGTTTCCCCAAGTTCCCCCCAACCTCCCCTTCTCACTTTTCTCTCCCCTTCTCCCCTTACCCCCCCTCCCACCACACCCCCAAGATCCCAATTTTTTGCCTGACAATCTTGTCTATTTCCCATATCCAGGAGGATAACTATATGTTTTTCTTTGGGTTCACCTTCATATTTAGCTTCTTTAGGATAACAAATTATAGACTCAGTGACCTTTATTTATGGCTAGAAACTAATTATGAGTGAGTACATCCCATGTTCATCTTTTTGGGTCTGGGTTACCTCACTCAGGATAATGTTTTCTATTTCCATCCATTTGCATGCAAAATTCAAGAAGTCATTGTTTTTTACCTCTGAGTAGTACTCTAATGTGTATATATTCCACACTTTCTTCATCATTTCTTCCATTGAGGGACATCTAGGTTGTTTCCAGGTTCTGGCTATTACAAATAATGCTGCTATGAACATAGTTGAACAAATGCTTTTGTCATATGATAGGACATCTCTTGGTTTTATTCCCAAGAGTGGTATTGCTGCGTCCAGGGGTAGGTTGATCCCGAATTTCCTGAGAAATCGCCACACTGATTTCCAAAGTGGTTGCACAAGTTTGCATTCCCACCAGCAATGTATGAGGGTACCCCTTCCTCCACAACCTCTCCAGCAAAAGCTATCATTGGTGTTTTTGATTTTAGCCATTCGGACAGGCTTGAATAAAATTCTCCACTTCATTCAACCACTTGTTTGGTTTTCAAAGATATTATTAGTACATTTATTCATATCCCCTTAAGTCCATAGTCATATTCATAATAGCTAATATGAAGTTGTCATTGTGTGCCTATGCTATACTGTCTTCAAAAGACCTACAGAAGTAGGAATGCAGTGCATTAGTGAAAACATATTGCCTTGACTATTATTGATTGCGTTTTTGTACTGACATTTCAACATCTAAATTTGTCATGATTGTAATTGCAGGTACTGATATGTGCTCTTGTCTTGGCTTGATGTGCATAAACTCAAGATTTCTTCTGCTATTTCTTGTTCTTAGCAGAGTGTATTGGCTATGGGGCATCCTGTAGGTAAGGTTTTAGGTATTTTGCTTGGTGTGTCCAATGAAGGTTTTGGAGTGAATGTGTTTCTTGAAACTGGGAGCTGATAGTTAAGATGGGCACTGGATAGAAGGGTGTAGAGAGGAGGGTCACAGGAGGAAGGATACCAGAGTTTGTCACCAGAATATGTTTATTGCCTTAATAATAGGGCTGTGAGGGAGGAGATTCCACATGATTTGATCTTCTATAGAGAATGAGATGAGATTGGGTTATTGGATTGGAGGAGAGGAGTAAAGGTCTGAAGATTGCCTATGTGCTTTCCTGAGATGGTCACCTTGCAAGTAAAAATAAAACAAGAACAAATAAGTTCTTCATGTGCCTCTAGATATTAATTTGGAGCTGTGCTTCCTTTCCCGAAAGTAAGTATTTAGCATGTTGCAAGCATTTTTATGTCAACTTGTTTTCATAAATATTTTTATTCATTTAGAATTCCACATAATACGTGTTTATCATATTGCCTTCCTTTTCCCTGCTCTTTCCATACCCACTCTCTCCACTCACATTTCTCTACCTACCCAACATTGTGTCTTCTTCTTCTTCTTCTTCTTCTTCTTCTTCTTCTCATCCTTCTATTCCTTCCCCTTGTCCTCCTTTCCCGTCTTTGTCTTCATCTTTTCTGGAGTCAAGTTTATTTTGACTTTGTTAAGTAGGGCCTGTCCTGGAGTGTTCTCAATCTAACAGGTGTTACATCATGAAAGAAAACCGACTCTCTCTCTTTCCCAGCAACTACTAATTGAGAATAGTTTGCCAGTAAATGATGGTATTTCTGTTCCCTCTGTTTGGATTTTGTCTGTTTTGAGTCTGCATAGGTCTTATGAATTTTTTCCAAGCATTGCAAGTTCATATGGGCTTCTCTCTTTGTGTCTTAAAAACACTCTTTCCTTGAAGTTATCCAATATTTATGGATCTTATTATCTCTCTGCCACTTCTTGTATAAATATGACAACATATTGAGGCATGGGGTTTAATATGTCCATTAATATGGGGCAGAGAAGCCCACAGTCTTTTTTTTTCTCTCCATCAGAAGTAACAAAAAATTATGTTGATAGTCATCTATTTTCAAAAGAAGCTTGCTTAATGAAGGCTGAGAGAAACATTGATCTATGGATAAAGTCAGCCTAGGAATTGTTTCAGTACTATATTCATTTGATAGAATATTAGGTTCTCCTCTGGTACATATTATAGGTCTAGTGACAGGTTCTTGGCCCCTGATATGGGTGCTAATTATAGGTTCCTCCATGTGGAGCTGGCCTTAGGTCCAAACAAAAAAACTCATTTTTTTTTTTTACTCTCATAATATCCATGATACTATTAAGCCAGTGGACGTATCTTGTCATTTCAGGCATTACTTCAGCATGCAGGGATCTTATTTGGGTGATATTGCTGGTTATTTTTTCTCCTCTGGTAATATGCATAGTACCTCTCAACAACATGGATGCTAATCATCAGGTTAAAAGCTTCCTGGTTGTTTTCTTCAAGATATTTGTCTCAGGTGTGTGTTGTCTGCAGGAATATTTTTTTTTCTTTAAAATTCTTGAGGTTAATCGAGGTTAATAAAATAGCTTGTATATTATTCAGGGTTATCTGGAAAATACAGAATTTATGAAATAAATCTCTCTCTCTCTCTCTCTCTCTCTCTCTCTCTCTCTCTCTCTCCACACACACACAAAGGGAATGAATGGGAATGACTTAACAGACTGCAATCTAATTAACCCATAAATGATATTCCTGAAAAGAAAGTCTAAGAATGTAGTAATTTTTCAGTCCATTGAGGCTGTGTTTCTCATCTCAAGTTTAGCGTATGTTGGAATCCCATAAAGGAGTCTCCAATGTCAGGGAAGGAAGAATGAGATGACAAGACAAGAACAAGCAGGCAAAGACGAGGGAAACATTCTTATATCCATTGTTCTGTATGTCTTTCCACCTCAAGATCTGGATTAAAGGTGTGTTTCATCCCACCTCCAAGGCATTTTGTCTTCCTGCCTAAAGACCTGGATCACAGTTATCTGGATCACCTCCATATCTGATTTGCAGTTTATTCCAGCTGTAGTCAAGTTGACAGCCAAAAAAGTCATCACAGCCTGCAAGCTTGGGTCACTATGGAACTCTGTAAGTCAATATCTCGAAAGGAGTAATTCTTGTTACTGGGTTGTTTATATTGCAAACATGTTGGGCTATTGTTCCTACCTGTTATATAATAACGCCATTAAACAATCCATTCTCTCTCTCTCTCTCTCTCTCTCTCTCTCTCTCTCTCTCTCTCTCTCACTTTCTCTTTAAATATATAAAATCTTTTACAATCATAGGTTTTCACACTCTTTTGAGATTACTGATGCTCATGTAAGAGTCAGTTCAAACAAATATTGATTTTACTTTATCATAATTAATGTCTTATTGTAAAAATAAATAGGCGAGAGTAGAATTTTTAAACACAATTATGTAGTACACATTTGATCTAATCATAGCAATCAGAATTTTCCTATTTTTGTGGCTGAAATGTGAAACCTCTAAGCTCTGTGTTCTGAATCCTCATAAAATATGTGGTGCATTATTGTGAATAGCAGTCCTCTAACTATGAAGATAAACATCAGAATGTCTACTTTCTAGCAAATTACGTTTTGGTAGAAATACACAACCTCTCTTTTTATACCTCAGAGACTGTAATAGTCACTACCTACACCTTGGTCGAAATTCAAAAATACTTCTCACATATATGAACTTGTACTTTTTCCTTCTGTTTCTGGCTCACTTCATTTTGAAGGATTTTATGTTTGAAGTATTGAGGTCAGCTTTCACTGGGAAAGATCTATTCCTGCATTAATTTCCTAGAGTAGCCATAGTAAAGAGGAAGTATACTACTTTATCAAGATTATTGCTCTTTTTAAGCTTTGTTCTTTTCTCCTGAAGTATTTCAAAGAAAGCTGCAGGCGAGTAGGTGTGGTGGCAGTCACCTGTGACCACATCATTCCTTCTGGTTCAGACTCCCACATGATGGAGTCACAGGCACCTGTCGGGGGCTACATATCAAGCTTCAGATCTGACTATTTTAAAAAATATGAACCTGCAAAAATCTGACAATGGAAAAGGCGGAGGGAGTGAGAAGAAAAAGAAAATAAGAGGAAGAGTTCACCCTTCAGATCTTTATGCTATTATTAGGGTGAAAGGAAGAACCAGGTACAGATAATGGGACTGAACAGTTACACATAATGTATTGCAGCAGGCACTGGAATCAGAATGGAGGCGAATGGTATTCTATTTGAATGTATAATATATAACTCTTTCATAAGGATTGAGACATTGAGACAGGATTATCCTTAGGCTAAAATCATTTTAGATTTGAGAACACTGGCAAAATTCCAGACAGCCCCATTAACTTGGAAAAGTGCTATCAAACTTGATTAAAACAGATCAAACCTAGAACTAAGATACTCTTAAATATTATTGCAATATATGTTTCTGTGTCTATTAAAACATGAACGGCAGCACACTGTTTTGAAATGTATTTACGTTGGTAATACTTTTTCCACCAACCAAGAATCTAGAAAAAGTTTATATTTCTTTGTAATCTGTACATATTTCTTGTGTGGCTATACTGGCTTTCAAACATCATAAGGTGATTAAATAAATGAATACAATATTAGCTTGCTTTTTTAAAAAAAAAACCTGCTTTATATACAGGGTCTCACATAACCCAAATAGAACTTAAGCACTTTATGTAACTGAGGCTGATCCCAAATTTCTGCTACTCTGTCTTCTACCTCTTTAGTGTAGTGCTGGGGAAACAGAGTTGAGCCCTCCCACCTGTTTTAAGTGGGGCTGAGGATCAAAGACAGGTGTTGTAGCATGCTAGGAATGCATAAAACCAACTGAAGTACCTTGAAATCCACACCTTTTATATAAAGAGCCTGGCATTTTGCAGTAACCATCTGATAAAGTGTAAGCATTGTTTTTGTGTAAAAATTATTTAACAGGTTCATTTAGAGCCTAACATTAAGGGAGGCAGTAAAAATCATGAATTGTAAGAGTCTAAGATTCTTTGTTTTAGTTGTATACACAGCATAGGTGGAAACTATTGAAAAATAACAGTTGGCTAGATTTAGAAAACCGATGATTAAAGTGGAAACAAGAGCTACTAAGAATTATTATTAGAAAATTTGTCTTTTAAAGATATGTGTAAGTTTTGACAATAAAATCACTTGAGGTCATTAAACACTTATGGGAAATATATTTCCATCTAATAAAACAAGTATAGAGAACAATATTTTATTGTTTCTGAGGTAAAGACAATTTTGCAAATGTCTATAGTATCAGGGTTTACAGATCTTGATTATTCATTATTACTTCTTCAATAATCCTCAAATGTTTTATTGCAAGTATAAAGACAATAAATGAGATAGGCAACATCTAATAAACTTATCATAATTTCATCAATATTGTATAGATTGTTCTTTTGCTTTTCTTCTAAAGAAACTATACAAATTATAAAGAAGATTCTACACAGATCATGTTAGTAAAGATAAACTATAATATTCTTGAAATATTTTATTCAGAGTTTTAGCTTCACAGTTTGCTTGAGATGATATTTCTTATAACTGTTCATATAAAAATGAGTCTACCTGAAGTTTTACATGACACAAATCTTTTCATTTTTATACTACCAAAAATAAATGCTATGTCTTTATATCTCGTGCTGGCAAATAAATCAGAAAGATATTTAGTTTTATTTCATCTAATAAATTACATTACAATATATTCACTAAAATACTGTTCTTTCTAATTTTAGACTTTGAAGTCAATGATTTAAAAATTTTGTTTTATCATATTTCAGTCCTTTGACTTTTATACTAGTAGTCTTTGCTCTATTATGTTTTTCTTCTAAAAATTGAGGATTGATACCTTAACTATTCCTTTCTTTATGTCCAGTTCACTCAGAGCATTGGAAAGTATGATTTCATTGTCTTTGAATTCTCCAAGAGTTTTCATCTGAGGTTAAGTTAGCATCTACAACTCTATTAGAAAATTAATTTCCTTATATTTGGCATATTGGTTATAAATTACTAATTTATATTTGAAGTAGGAGCTTTGTTGGCCCTCTTTTGTGTTGATGTCTTTATTCTGTGGGACAAGGGATCAAGCACAATGTGACATTGGGCATTATGTGTGCCACCATTGAACTTCTCACTGCATCATATTTTGATTTTTAATTTGAGTATAAGGTTTCCTTGTTGCTTATACTAATAAGAAAGAAAATAACCTTCATCACTTGAGGTACAAATAATGGGCATTTCCGAAAACATTAAGTGACAAAGAATCTGCACTTCAATGTTACACTAAGGTCCACACTCCCTCACACACTTTCCAACAGTGTCAAATAATGCTGAGACAGCAAAGCTATCAGACCACGAATCATGTAAGGCTGAGAAAAATGATCTTAGACTTTCTCTTTGGTGATATATGTACAGGTCTGACATATATATGCCAAGAAAGAAAGGAAATCAGAACTGAATGATCACACAACCTTCAAGTGTTCCAATAAATCACCCACAGTAGTGTCGCTGTGACAGAAAGCTATCTTAGTATATTTTGTTCAAACTTAACAACTCTATTATAGTCTTAAGTTTCACTAAAAACTGTATCCAATGTTGTATTATTATTATTATTTTGATTTTTCGAGACAGGGTTTTACCATAGTTTTGGTTCCTGTCCTGGAACTAGCTCTTGTAGACCAGGCTAGCTTCGAACTCACAGAGATCCGCCTGCCTCTGCCTCCCGAGTGCTGGGATAAAAGGCGTGCGCCATCACTGCCCGGCTCCAATGTTGTGTTATTATATGAATATTTTAAATGATTTAATTAGAAAAACAGTTTTATTAATGACAATGATAATTAGAATGAATTCGAGTCATGTGAAAATGACATATTTTAACTTTAAAACGGTAACAGTGGAGTATACCTGCATGAAAAATTTGTGTAATCATATAGACATCAAAAAATTAACTTTTTTTATAACTAAGAAAGAGATACTACCCAGAATGTAAGAGCTTATGATTAACTTTGGTTAAAGAAATAATGCATTTATAGTTACCCAATAATTTCATTTTGAATATTTTTATTTAAATATAAGAAGTAACAGAAATTATATAGTTTAACTTTTTATTTTAATTTTTGTTTGTTTAAAACAAATTACTATTTGAACACTTACTCTTCTGGTAGACATGAGGCAACATAATCTGACGTTTCTTTCTAAAGCTGGAATAGTATCACTATTATAGGATGTGAAAAGGAATATTTCTTAATTATGAGGTCATTCTTGTCTGGAATCTCAGTAAAATGCAGTCACAATAATCTCCTATAAACAGGGACTCTTCTGCTACTAAGTTCACAAATCTGTGCAGATAATTTACCTCATAAAGGTAGACGTCAGTTCTCTATACAATAAAACAATTCTCAAACCAATGAAGCAATGACTGCATAATCATTAAGAAAAATAAATTTAAATTGGACATAAAAAGAAAAATTCTTGAATCAGCTGTAAGTCTTAAATTATACAGACACAAATTTAGTAAAAACCAAAGAGTCAGTGATGCAAGTGGACTTGGCAATAGAAAATGAAGTCTACTCTGATATGTGAAAAGCATGAGAAAAACTTGCAAGGCAGTGAAATATTCTTATTTTCAGTGAATTAGTCTAAGCAGTAATAATGATGGAAATGACTCGTTGAAGAATGAAAATAGAGTTGAGGGAAGATTTGAGCATAGAATGACACAAATTTTTTTATTGGGATCATACTGAATCATAATGCAATGGTTTAGTTACTGACTTAACAGAAATACTTTAGAAAATTCAAATAGGCAAGTTTCTAAATCTATTTTATGTTAAGTATTTAAACAACCACAGTCTACTTTTTTAAAATTAAAGATTCTTTTGAGATTACAATTTAATTGCAAGAATTCTTCCTTCTCTTCTCTACATGCAAACCATCCATATACCTCTTTCCTCTCTTCTTTGAATTCACCATCTCTCTTTTTCTAATTGTTACTAAACCTGCATTACAATATAATAGTATATATTATATTACCAAACATAAGCAGTTTAGTCCATATTAGTTACATGTATATAAGTTTTCAGAGCTGACCATTTGCACTAGACAATCAGTTGATGTGCCCTGTGATCTTTTTAATACTCTTTCTAAATTGTGTCTTCTGAATACACACATCATCTTCACTGCCTGTCTGGATTTTTGGGTCTTTAAGTTTCCTCTTCTTTGCTGGGGAGTAGAGTTGTAAAATAAGAACATTTGGTTTCTTATCGTATCCCCTACCTAATTGTGTTCCCAAACAGTAATTTTCTACTTGTTCTGTTGCACCAGTGCTTTTGAGTTGCTAAAAATACCGTATTTTGTTGTTTTCTAGATAAGATCAAAGAAAGAAATAGAAAACATTTTTATTGCACTACACATTCCAAGTCCTTCCTTAGAAACTTGAATATTGCAATGTACTATAGTCTTGCACCCATGTGAAAGCTTGGTTTAAAACAAATGCAATGAAATGATTCCTAATGGTATTCTGTTACACTCATAGATAGGTGGCTTGTACAATCGTCAGAAAGTCTTCCTCCAGTTGCAGATAGGAACTGATGCAAAGACCCACAGACAGATGCAGAATCTAAATTGGAACTCTCCACCAGGAACCTTCCCTTGGAGATCAGGAACCCCAAGGAAAAGGGGGCAGAAAGAGTCTGTGAGTCAAATGGGATAGAGGACACAGCCCACCGAATCAACTGAATTGGCAAGGGTGGAGCCTACAGGAGTTTGTACCGGGTCTTCGGCAATCATGTTGTGACTGTTAGTGTTTTTGTGGGACTAACAGTAGGACGGGTGCGTCTTTTACCCTTTCGAGTGCTCTTGAGACTCTTCCTCCTAGTGAATTGCCTTGTCCTGTCTCTATAAGAGGGCTTTTGTCTCATCTTCTTTTTTTTTTAAATTGAGAAAAGTAAAAAAAAAGTTTCCGCCTCCTCCCAGCCTCCCATTTCCCTCCCCCTCCCCTCACTCATCTCTCCCTCCCCCCTCCCCCCACTCCTCTCCCCCTTCCTCTCCAGTCCAAAGAGCAGTCATCTTCTTGTATCTTGTTTTGTTCTGTTTGGTTGTTGTCTCTGAAGAGGGACTAGAGAGGGAATGGCTGTCATAGAGACAGGAGGTGAGAGTAGCTGGGAAGAGTGGAGGGAGAGGAACTGCGGTCAGTATATATTATATGGAAGGAGAATTTATTTTCAATTATAAAAAAGTCCTTAAATCCTCAAAAATATAGTAAAATATTCAAACACAGTAGGTACTTTTTTTCGTGTTGTTTTAGTAGTAGTGATCTTTAAGTCTAATGGTTACTCTACTTTTGCTTTCTCTTTTTTTTTTTTGGTGGGGGCTGTTTTGTTGTTTTTTTTGTAAATAGCTAGATGGCTGAAAAAATGTTAAAGTTAAAAACTAGCTTGATTATGTTTTAGTATTTAAAATTACATAAAGGTGCATCCATTGAACCCAGTATGTGGGAGACTGACACAGGAGGATTATCAATTTAAAGACAGCTTGGGCTACAAAATTAGATGCCATCTGATAACATGAATCTAAATACAAAAAAAAAAGAAGACAACAAAATTTCATGAAATTCATTTATCGCTACATTACTATTTCACTTAAAGTAAAAGTTGACAAAATATAGAAAGGTAGCTCTTTCTTTGGGAGATAAAATTAACAGATTTCCACCTAGGTTATTTCTTCAGAGACTCATATGATGCACAGCTTTTGAGTCACTTTCTTATCCCTCAAATAATAACAATATTGAGAAATTTATGGTCTTATTTTTATAAATATTTTATGTAACAAATATGTAAACAAACTATATTATATATTCCTATGAATTATAAAACAACACTTGTTTTGTTTTATTAAGATGATGGATATATTTGAAG
Source organism: Microtus obscurus (assembly GCA_963919715.1). Classification (NCBI taxonomy): domain Eukaryota; kingdom Metazoa; phylum Chordata; class Mammalia; order Rodentia; family Cricetidae; genus Microtus; species Microtus obscurus. The sequence goes on along the minus strand of CAWTZC010000170.1, from coordinate 10,217,592 downwards.
GATGGTAGTATGATTCTATCATTAATGTCAATCCTGCATCAAGACGCATTGAAATCTGCTAAAGGTATAAATTTTCAAGTTGGCCTCTCTCCTTGTTTATGTATTACATTTTTGTATTTCTACAAACCAATCCATTAATATAATCAAAATTGCATTGTGTATGATAATATTAGGGAGGGTAACTATGGGAATGAAAATTAAAAGTGTAAAACATTATGGTGCTTTCCTTAGAGAAGCTTTGTAGAGAATAATTTGAGTTATCTATTTAATACAATCAAAGTTTTTCTTTCCACTTCCTGAAAGCACTTTTTGTTGGGGGACCCCCATTAATGCCTTTGAAACTGTTTTTGAAAAACCCGTCATTTTTAAAGTACCCTTAAAAGCATATAATCCCTACATAATTTGAAAAAAAAATTGCACCTTGTTGAAATAATGGAAATTTTCTAGATAACTAGTTTATACAATGAGGATCTACTGCAGACTTTTTCTGAAGGGGTTTCATTACAGAGTGAAACCTTGTGCCACATGTTGGGTGGAAAATATTACCCGCAAATAAAGAAATATGTGGATTAGGCCACAGAAAATGACAATCTATGATTTGTTTTTCTCAGGGATAATATGCAGCTTAGGTTACATCTGGATGTCTTTGAAGAAAGGATGATTGTGTTAAAAAATACTAGTTTTAAAAGACATGTAAGAAACGAACACAGAACTATTTGGGAGTTATTTGTACAATGATATTTTTCAAGGTTACTTTACACCGTGTGTGTGGTGACCTACAAAAGGAAGAAAGAGAATGCAAGCTGAACCTGACCTACCTTGACAAATAATATCCATCACAGTTACAGTATTTTTATGTTATTGTTATTATGCTACCGAGGTACATAAGAACACATAGTAAAACAAGAGAGCAGATGAATCACTCTTCTTTAAAAATGTGGGGATAATAACTACTGCACTTTTCTCCAGGATGTAAAATCTAGTTTCTTATGAACTCATTTCAGGTTACCTGACTTAAATTCTTTCTATGTACCCATCACATAGCAAAGGTGTATCAGACCTGCTTCTCTTAGTGTACTTTGTATTTTCAAGCCTTTGCAAACACTATCTACAGCACCAATCTTATGACAGTGATCTCTTTTTATTTGATTATTAACATTTCACTTAGAAAGACAATTATGAACATTAAAACCAATTCCCAAGAAGCAAAAACATTCATTATGAGCAGGCAACCAAATGACAGGCCTCCTAGAAAACAGTCAATGGTGTCAACCACCATCTGAAAATATATCAATGGTATTTCATAGTCATCTCTAGTTAAATACAATAGGGGAACAAATGTAAATTCTTTCTCTTGGGTTACATGTCTCTAAATACTTTAAAAAGGTAATTACTCATTATATTTTGAAAATGATCACAATTATTTGCACAGTTATAATGTGCAGGGTCCCTCAGTAGACCCTGCTGTGGAATTGAGCCAGCTGCCTGCAACTGACCTTGACTGAGGATGGTAAGTGTACTGCTGTACCACCCAGCCCTTGGGCCATCATGGAAGCACTGTGTGTGAAAACTCAAAAAGAAAAACCAACTTGTAACTGAGAATGGAAGAAACAGTGTATATGTATGTATATATATATATATATATATATTTATAGATATAATATATATATATATTTATATATATATAAAACATTAGCTGTCATAAGTACCTAAAATTCACAGTTTTAAATAATGAATGTCACATCATGCCAAGATAATTTTAAATCACACCTGTTTTTAGACATCATAGCTATATTACCTAATCAAATTATGTTGCAGAGCTCTATACAATAAATAAAAGAAACAAAAAAATATATGTAGTCTGTGAAAATGTTTAATAAGTCAACCTTATTTTTTTATTCTTCTCTCATACAATACATCCTGACCAGCTTCTCCTTCCTCCATTTTTCAGTCTCCCACCTCCCCACCTCTCATCTCACCTCCTTCCACTTCCCTATCTCCCTTCAAGAAGGTAAGTGCAATTTGAATAATGCAAATATAGATACAGAAATGTGATATTACCAAAGTAACCTCTTAAGTATGTGTCTAGAACTGAAACATTAGGATATTTAAGCATAATGATAATAAATTTATGGTGAGAATTTTAAGCTATTTATTATGATAAAGTAAGGAAGTTTTTTAACTTCAGGTTTGTTTTTTTTTATGTAATAGGAAGCAGTTTGCATAGAAGTAGCTTGTATTTTTGTTTTGTTTTCAATTCAGCTTGGTAACTAGGCACTTAACCTCTAAGCAATAAACTAAGTATAAGAAATAATATATTTTAACCATTACCTAATAGTTTTATATATAGGACTTGGCTAAACCATTTCTTCTAAGGATTCACTTATAACTATGGTGAGATTTCTTATAAATCATAATCTCTCTGCCAAGTTTGATGGAAGAATGAATCAAGGGAAATTAAGATGAATACCCCAATGGGAACTCATGTATGTAGTGTACTTTGTTATTAATAGGATAATTATCTCAATGTAAAGTTAAAAAAAAAAACAATAGTTGGATTTATATGAATGAAAAAAAAATCTGTAAATTGGATCACAATTAAGGAAGTGAAATCTTGTATTTCAGTGAAAACTTTCATCCTGGGAAATCGGGGCAGTTTACAAGATCAAATACTATTTCTCAGCTAACAAACTCTGGGCTTTAAATGAATTTTTAAAAAAGCCTAGAATATATTAAACTTTAGACTTTTTACACAGGAGGAAGAGAGGGTTAGTGTAGCATAAATAATAAAAACCCAGAGACAGCAATTGGGGTTCAAGCTGAAGATCAGAAAAGCAAAGGAGTCAAGCCACTAGAGAGATCTTACCTCTACCAAAGCTCCTCCGACAGAGACATCTTACCTCTACCAAGGCTCCTCCAACAAACAAAGGACAGATTCCTATCCAGTAATGCTCTCCTCCGACTTCACTTCCCTGAGTTCCTCTCTTCTATTCTTCTTTCTTAAGAAAAGTTGACTGGTCAATAGCTAGGCAGGAAGAAGTTAGGGAAGAGTCAAGCTAAGGACACAGCAAGAAGAAAGGAAAAGTCAGGGAAGTTGCAAGGAGTCACAGAGAGAAGCAAGATGAACATGCTGTGCTGTAAAACAGTACCACCATGTGATAGCATGTAGATAAGAAATATGGGTTAATTTAAGTTGTAATAACTAGTTAGTAATAAGCCTGAGCTGTCAGCTGGACATTTGTAATTAATACTAAGTCTCTGTTTGTTGGGGAGCTGGCGTCGCAGCAAAAATCCCTGCTCAGTCAAGTCATTAGATGTTATTCTAATGACTATGTATTAGGTATATGTGTGTGATTTGGGGAGAAGATTACAGAGATAAAGATCTATTTAATTTTCACATTTTAAAATTATTATTACTTGTGTGTATGTACGTGTCTCTAAATGGATGTCCATAGAGACCAAAATAAGGCGTTGGAGTTCCTGGTTCTATAATTACAGGCAGTTGTGAGGATCTCAAAGTTGGTCCTAGAACCAAACAGTCTTCTTTGGAAGTGCAGAAAGCACACAGTGACTGAGTCATCCCTCACGTCCCCGAAAAGCTTTTAGTCTAGTTTCATGTTAATAGAACAGTCTGGCCACATGACTTCAAACTAGTGAATGTAACTTGAATTATAGAGGCAGTGGTGTTTCTCACGTTTCTCTACTGGAATATTACTTCATACACCTTCTCTACCGTACTATACACCTAACTGAACTCATGCAAACCGCACTTAAATAACAGATCAAAGCAAATGAAGAAAAAGCAAAAGCAAAGATTCTGTGTGCTATTGAGACATAGCAATGTAGATGACTTGGAATTCTTCTGCATGAGAGATGCTTTCCCATTTTACCTCATTTATGTATGTATGTATGAATTTATTTGTTTATTTATATAACCTAAATTGATGGACATTTATTTTATCGGTTATAACTTAATACTACTGTATATTTTATTATAATTTGCTTCTACTCATGTTCATTTACATTTTCAACTTTGACCTTAATTACCCTAGAAACTTTGTACTTGGATGAATATCATATCTAAAAACACAGTTGGCATAAGTTATGAATTTAATACTTTACAACAAATTTGTTAAAAAGCACTTGAGAATACGTATATCCTAGTAAGTACTTTGGCATTTATGTAAAATACCCATTATCTTTTAAGTGTGAATTGGACTTTGGGAGAATCCTAATTTCATTCAGACTTTACACTACTGACAAATGTGTATGGAAACTAGTAAAAGAATATTTGTATGTATAAAGAAAATAATGGTTTATATTGTTCAATCTCGATTGTATTCTTACAGTAATGTAAAATTTTTAAAAAGCAATTATAATATTTTGAACAAAAGATGAATAAAAAGTTTATTTCACCAAAATTTAAAATACCAGATATTTTTCATCCAACAATTTAGCATAACTTTGGATAAAAAGAGAAATTTTTAATATAAAGTTGATGGTATCATCTAAAACACTGTTGATTAATAATTTTTCTTTCTTATAAAAATTTGAAATTTTCTCTCACTGTTTTTCATCTTTCGGTTTTGCTGAACATTTGGATAAAGAATAAAAAAGAACACACACACACATGAATGGTCAAAAAATTGCTGAAAAGAATAATTAACATGCATTTATTACTGAAAGAGATTTAAAGAGCATCAACAAAGTTGGCAATAGGTTCATATTGTGTTTGGGCAGAATGAAATTATACATTTAACTATGCTGGTTATAAAAACATGTGTCAGCTTGAACATAATTTCTCAGGAATGTAAGACTATTAAATATTGCCTTGCAGATGCTCACAAAATATGTAGCCATTTTTGCCATATGGAAGAGAAAAATGAAAGTCTTCAAAGATCAACAAGAAAAAAAAAACAAACGACCATATGCCAACCTGACATAATGCCCTGTCAAGTGTCTGGAATGATGAGAATGGGAAGAAGTGATCCCTAATTTCACAATATCAAAAATATCAGAACATAAATCTGCTTATTTTGAGATAAGTAGTGTATTACTCAGGGTTTTCAAGAGGAATATTGAAGGCAGAGACTGCTTGCTTGTTTTTCCATTCCCAGACCACAAATTATCACACAAACTGTATTAAATAAAACACTGCTTGGCCTATTAGCTTAGACATATTTCTGGCTAACTCATATCTTAACCCATTTTTATTAATCTGTATATGTCACATGGCTGTGGCTTATGGGGTAAACTTCCAGTGACTGTCTCCTGTGGTGGCTACACGGCATCTCTTTGACTCAGCCTCTTTTCCTCCTCTATCTGCTTGGAATTCCCACCTTGCTCTTATCTGCTAAGCCACTGACTGCAAAAGCTTCATTCATTTACCAATAAAAGCAACATGTATACAGAAGAACTTCTCACATCAATGTATTGTAGATATAATATTTATATTCAATGGAATATAAAGATATATTAACATACAGCATACATGTTATTATATATTATATTATAAATAATATTTCCATACCATATATTCACATATATGGTATATAAAAGCGGCTTACAGTCTGTGGTCCAGTTAGCCCAACAATGGCTGTCAACCAACGGAATGCTTAAGGATCCACTATTTTTTCAGTCGGCATATTTTTAACTATATCTTTGTCTCATTCTCTCATTGATACAATTACAAGATACACATAAGAAAATGAATGCATACACAGGCATATATGACACACATACATTTATTTACCCTTAAATTTCAGAGTTGTTATTCATTTGGTCATTCATTTTAATACAAAATTATCTATTTTTTAAATTGACAATTTATTAGCATGATTACCTGTTGTGAAATTATTCCAAATAACCTCTTACACACCAGGAAAATGTGGTACAGAATTTCCAAACTAGTCTATCCATAAACAAAGGCACATCACATCTACACTAATTCTGCCTTGATCTGGATGCCTGGATCTGTGATTCCTGGCTTGTTTATTCAATGAGTCACAAATTATTATTACTTGCAAAGCAGAAGATTTGAATATATACATGTGTATATGTGTGTTTGTGTGGGGGGGGAGAGACAAAGAGAAAGGGAGAGAGAGAGAGAGAGAGAGAGAGAGAGAGAGAGAGAGAGAGAGAGAGAGAGAAAGGGAGAGAGAGAAGAGAGCTCATTTTTTGGTTTGTTTTATTTTGCATCTAAGACACTGGATAATGCTCACTGGTTACCTGGGAAACTCTTAGCTCAGTCATGTTGAGGGAAAGTTATCCATTGTCTTAATCTTTACATATTTGGGCAATAAATCACAATTCAGTCTTTAAAAAAAAATTTCAGAACATTACAGCAGAGTCCCAACCATAGTCTCAACTAATAAATCAGGGAGACCAAAACTATAGACACCACAATTTCTTAAGCAATGTTTGCAAATGAGTTTTAATTTACTGATTTAAACAAAAATAACAAGAACATACAAATACTTCTATAGCAATAATGTGCTCTTTTTGTAGCAGTACAATGCATTTTTGATATTGAAACAAGTTAGAACAGAATAACAGTTCTAAATTATGCAGTTACTACTAAGTAGAACTTGTGTGGCATTTCTGTGCTACAGAGAAAAATAAAAATTGGATTTATCTCAAATCCAACTATATTTATAATACATTTGTACTTCCCTGACTTTTTTCTCTTGCCCCTTTATTCTAATTTTTTATTGAAGTTTACTCTGTGTTTTTCAATTTATTATATCTCTCCTTTATCACATAACATCTGTAAAGTGGAATCCATATTTCTACTTAAACAAATTCAGAATAATTATTAATTACATATTTGATTTTCTGTTAAATATTGAGGCATTAATATCATTTTATCCTAGTATGGAAAATAATCATTCAAAAGTATTTCTTTTATTTTTTGAGGTTAGAATATATTTAATATTTTTCAAATACATGGCCTCTTTTTCACCCATGATTTTCATATTCGTGTCTATCCATATCGATATATATATATCCATATGTATATGATATATATATATATATTCTGAAATCTTTAAGTGCAAATTGCTCATTTTTTATTATAATTTTCCTTGTTTGAACATGTTTTCAGGGCTGACCATTTAGTATTGGATAAACCACTGATGTGTTATTCTTCAGTAAAACTATTTATCCTGCTCTCAGCATTCCTTAATTTTCTGTAGTTTTGATTTATTTGTAAGGCTGAGGCCTCATGGGCTTTCCCCCATTCACTGAGGCATGTCTTGTGCTGTTGTTCTTGTGCATCTAATATTTAGACATTCATATTGGTGAGATTTTTATGTATGTAACTTCTGACATTACAGGGAGTCATAATCTAACAGTAACCTCCCAATCCTCTTTCCCTTCTGCCCCCTCTGAATGTGGGCACCAGCTGCATGACTGGGACAGACTATGGGGCCACCGGTAGTGCGTCCAGGATTTATCTTTACTGCTTATACTGGCTTTTGGGAACCTGTTCTCTTTGAATGGATACATCGTTCAGCCTAGATATACTGTGGAGGGTCTTAGAATCCCCCAAAACAATGTGCCTTACCCTCTCTGAGGAGTGGATGGGGGATGGGGAGGGGAGATGTAGGGGATGGGAGGAAGGGAAGGAATGAGAACTGGGATTGGTATATAAAATTTAAAAAAATAGTTTGTTCTCTTATTACTTAATTAATTAAAAAAGACTGAGCATGGCATCCCACCATAGGGAATAGGTTCAAACAAGCTAGCTTACGGACCAGGAATAGATCCTTTTTCTAATGCCAGGGTCCCCTCAGATAGATAGAACAAGCTTCACCACTGTCTTCCACATATGGAGGGCCTAGTTCTGTCCTATGGAGACTCCAAAGTTGTCAGTCTAGAGTCCATGTGTTATCATGAGCTTGATTCAGTTGTTGCTGCAGAGATCTCTATCATTTTCTTGACCTCCCTTTTTCATGTATTCCCCCTCCCTTTCTTTCTTAAATCACACAAATATGTAGAAAGAGTGAAATGAGTTAAGAAGAGAATGCAAGACACGAAGTTGATGATGCCAGGTACATGTAAGTGAGGTTACTCATCACAGCAAGCATAAACAAATGACTTTTGGGTACTTATGCTTTCCTTCAACTAAGAAAGTCTCGAAATAGAATTGATTATCAATTTTATAAAAGGCTTATATTATTCATCTTATATCTTCTCACATATTTTGGTTTAACAATTGTCATTTTTCTTATAAAATTTGAGTTAAGTTTACCAAATTCAAACTTTTAATACATTTAACCTGTTAGGCATAAATTGCAGGCCTTTCCAGTGTGCTCAGGGATAATACTGGTGCTTCTGTGTGTACACTGGTTTCAATGTTTTCCCAGAGTAGAAATCTTTCTCTTTCCAAGAATATAATCAGAGACCTTTAAATAGAACTATGTCAGTTTAAGTGCATGCGCACACACGGGTATACACATACACACACACACCCCCACACACACCCACACTTGAATTTCAGTTTAACTAAAATTTTGAAGGTAAAGAAGCCTGAAAGTAAAAGGAATCAAATTTAGGAAAATGCAAAAGAAGCGTGCCATGTATGCATAGCACTAGAGACAGAGAGGACAAGATGTTACTGTAATGATCCAGTCTTTATCTGTGTGCATCATATACACAACACTAGAGACAGGAAGGGCAGAAAGTCACTGAAATGACCTACTTTTTATTAATGTCTAACTAATGAAGTCTCTAGACACAACTAAGGAGTGCCCAGATTCTAAATCCTATTTATACACTGACAAAAGTAAATATTTTTAATGTTGTAATTTACTAATCCTAAGTCTTGGCTACTATGAAGCATGCATTAGAGCAAGTCAAGGCATTAAAGATATAACCCCGACACAATTCTGCTTCTTTCTGAGTGTTGTAAGTCCTATGGCTCTTTCTTTCCCAGTTTTTTTATTGTAACTCTAATAACTTTTGTTTTTTTTCTAATAACTTTTGAAATAAGACAAAAAAATAAATCTGAGATTACAGATTCAATAAGATTCCCGTATGCATTCCACTCAACTTTATATTAGACTAAAAAATGTTCATAACCCATTGGCTTACATGGGGAAATTATTTAGACTGACACTGGCTGCCAGCTTTATGGATATTTTAATGAAATGTTCTCCAGTACCTTCAAATATAAAGGATGCTTAAAATGTGGATGGTGCTCAATAATTGAAGGGCTACAACCAACAGGGGAGACATGATGCAGTAATAAGCAGTCCAAATTGTCGTAAGGTGACTCTTCTTCTCCAGCATCACATTCCACTTCTTTTTATACTCTTTGGATAAACTATCATACATAGTAGTGAATAAGTAATAGCGAATCATATCCCAGCTGTGAGTCGTTTTGTGGTTAGCAAAATAAGGAGCAACTAGAGACTTTCTATCTTAAATAGCATTGTATATGACAAGTAATAATTTAGCAGTTGCCACAAATATTCCAGTACAAGACAACCATAAACCATAGCTTAACAGCTAAATTGTTTACATATAATTAGACCTATGTCTTCAGGCTCAAGTGTTAGTAATTTAGAGAATACATTGTAATTATTTATTTATGAGAGTAGAAAAAATAACCACCCCCCAAAATGGTTATTTTTTCTTTTAAAGCAGGGATTCAAGAAGTGTGTTTATATCTAAGAAATATATAAATCCATGCTATCTTGACTGTCGCTTCCTTTCCAAGTCAGTGTCTGTGTCTTTTCTAAGATTCGAAAACTCTTGAGACATGGAGGTGGAAGTTATTTTTCTATTCTGCCTACACAAGCCTTTCTTGACTTTAGTTTTAAAACTTGATTAATTCTGATGGTTTGTGAGTTTTCATCTTTAGCCCAAACATTTCTCATACATGAACTCTGGCTTGACTTTATAATGGCATCTTTCTACTTAACATCGCAGGTCCATTGGTTATTTCCAACCTCAATAATATGCAAAACTGACCTCAGAATACTCTCAAGTCCAAACCAGTAATAAAGTTTACCAGTAATATAACTGTCATCTATTTATTTTTCCCTTTATATTCTATGCCTATATTTTTCTTGTTTTTATTACTTTAAAACTAATACCATTCAAAATTTCTGCTTCCTCCCCTCCTTGCACCTCCCTCCCTCTCTCCCACTCACCCTCCTCCTTCTCCTTCTCCAGACCTAAGAGAGGGCAGGGTACCCTGCCCTGTGAAAAGTTCAAGGCTCTCCCCACCTCTCCATCCAGGCTTAGGAAAGTGTGCATCAAAATAGAATAGGATCCCCAAAAGCCAGTACATGCAGGAGAGACAAATCCCAGTGTCATTTTCATTGGTTTCTCAATCTGCCTCAATTGTCAGCCACATTCAGAGAGTTCGGTTTGATCCCATGCTCATTCAGTTCCTGTCCAGCTGGATTTGGTGAGCTCCCATTAGCTCAGGCACACTGTCTCATTGGGCGGACCAACCCCTCCTGGTCTTGACTAAAAAAGAACACAAACTATCTTTTTTTCATTATACACACCAAACCCATTTCCCATTCCCTCCTGTTCTCTCATTCCCATCACCTTCTCCATAGCCCACCCTCATCTACTCCTCAACAGTTGAACTTAAAATGACTGAAAGACACTTAAAAAATGCTCAACATCTTTAACCATCGGAGAAATGCAAACCAAAACTCTGAGATTCTATTTTATCCCTATAAGAATTACCAAGATTAAAAACACTTATGGCAATTTATGCTTAAGAGAATGTGGCGCAAAGAAAAAAAAAACTCTTCCATTGTTGGTGGAAGTGCAAACTGGCACAGCTGCTTTGGATAATAGTATGACAATTTCTCAAAAAATTAGGCAACAATCTACCTTAAAACTCAGACATAAAAGCTGTTCAACCATACCATACGGACTTGTGCCCAGTTATGTTTAATAACCTAACCCTTTGTTAAGGAGGTGACCACCTCCTATATGACAGGTCTAAGCTATGACCTAATATTCTGTTCACCATACCGTGTAAAAATATGGGTCTAAACATGAGAAGTCTTTTCCACTTTGCCGCTGGGAAGCAAAAGCGCCCAGTCCCCATTTAAGAAGAAAAACCTCTGTGTCTAGACCCCTGAAGCCCGAGAGGTTTTTATTCTTAAATGGTTTCCTGTTGGATGTGGTCTGCTATATCTCCCAATATAAATCCAAAAATACTTCTCCCAATTATGTGTAATAAGTTTTGGGACACTAAGGGCAGTATGCTGCAAGGGAGCAATGGCTCCTTTTGTGATTATTTTCAGTATATTTTGTACTATTGGTCAGAGTCTTATACATTAGGTAATGGTTTCACCAGCAAAGTACAATCTCAGCTCTACATTTGAAAGTACATTTCATTAAGATGTAATTGATAAGTAGTATCAGTAAAATAGGTAGTATTTTGAAGACAAAAAGCAAACTAGTAAACAAAAAAGCACAGAATTTTAGTCACAGGATAACCAAGAGAATAACTATGAAAGCCATTTACTTATGAGACTGTGCAGGATACTTAACAATGCTAGATCCCTAACTTTTAATTTTAATGATTGATTTCAAGTTGAAGACAAACATTAAGGCATATATTACATACGTTCTCTACTTAGGTAGAATAAAATCTAAGACAATAGAGTAAACAAAAAAATGTTGTCTGCCAAGAATCCACCTTCCTGATACCAAAAGAGCAAAAGTTACTCTCTTCATTAGCGGCAAAAAAAAAAAAAAAAAAAAAGTTTGATTTATACAATATATGTTTATGTTATGGTAGACAGCGTAGGAAAGTCATGTTCAGTGCCCATCTTATGGGGTCTACTGTAACTAATGAAGGACGGCTGATTTCACCTGAGTGAGCTTTCTGTTGACAACACACTTGCTACTCTATTAACTTGTGGTGAACTCCTTTTACATTAGAGTTTGTACTACTCCAAAACGTCACTTTTATAATTATTTTTTTATTAATGAATTGAATTATTTGTAAATTTAATAATCACCCAGACTACCTTTTCTCAGAAATAGATTAATCTTCTCTATCTTTCCTGTGAAATGTTATTGATAATAAAAGATGACTAAGATGACTGAAATCTGCTTTTCTTGCTTCCTTCCTCGCTATCTTTTTCCCCTTCATAGTGTCCTCTAAGTAGGATGGAGCAATCTTTAGAGTCCGGAAATATATTAGAAAGCTGGGCAATCTCTTGTCAACACTGCTATGGTGTAGTTGTGTGGTTTCCCTTTACCATTTCTGAGTTTTACCTATAATGGCCTTGAAATATAAAACTTGAATGTGTGTATGTAGTTAATGCCTTTCCCTTTTATATTCCTTTGACTTTGGGCTCTTTACCTAAAGTTCTGAGGAAAAGTATGTGCTCCAATGGTTTTCTTGCAAAACCAGCTTATTATTGGCATTGATTATAGTTCTTCGTCCAAATACAAAATCTATTTTTTTCAGCATTAAGCATGACTCATTCTAGTTGTGACTTATTCATGGAGAAACCCTTGTTTACTTTTTCTTAGTGGTTATTTATGCATGCACTAGGGGCTTCTGAAGAGGTAGAAAGGATATCAGACTCATGTGGTATCTGTTTCTCTTACTGTTGCTGTCATAAAATACTTATTCTACGGGCTTATTTAGTTCATAATTCAAGGTACAATTCTTTTTCATGGATAACTCAGGGCAACATGAGTTTAAAAATAGTCGTGTCTTCATCTTATTTTCTTTACTTTCTAGCATCCAGTATTCTCCACTCAAGGAATGATCTCCCTGAGATGGGTCTTCCAGTCTCTCAGTTACCATGACAAATAATAAAAGTCATGCTCAGATACTCATATTCTAAGTCACTTTAATAACCGTCATGTAAATAGTAGCAATTAATAGTAACCATCGAAGATGGAATTTTCTAATAAATGAGCTATTTATTATATTATGAGCCTGTTTGTCAGTCAATGCTGCCCCCCTTTTCTACATTATTAATCTACTGATGCAGAGTATGATTCCAGTGGCTTCCCGATAGTTAGATTTTCTACACTTTTGATTAAAAAATTTGCAGCAACTTCCCTTCATCATGCTAGCCAACTCCAAGACAGTGTCTGATTGTTTAGAGAAATAAATTACAACCTCACCATCTGCATCAATAGACCAGCTATAATCTTTGTCTTTCATGCACATATAAATTAAGTGGCTTATTTATGTTTGGCAGACCTAGTAGTGCAGGGGGTACTCATTAACAGTCTCTTGAGCTAATTAAAGGCTTCAGCAAATGACCCATTCCAATACAAACCACCCCCATATTTCTGTAACTTGTCTTAAAGTGTCTTTGTGGAAAACTAAATGAGCAGAAATTTGCCATGTTTCAGAATCTTTGATGTTGTTTCAATATTTGTGCAGCTTTCAAGCAATTACAAAGTGCAGATAATTTCAATTTATTTATATGCTGTTTTCTTTTCTTAAAACATTATAGGTATTTTTATTTTTAAAACATAAATTTTCTATTGTAGATTATGTGAAGTCTTTGTTGGTTTATTGTGGGTAAAATATTGAAAATGAACTTGACAGAAATATATTTCTCTTATATTATTATTAGTTCTTCTCAAATTCCCTTTTTGTTTCATGCAATAAACTAAAGAATTTGAATTGAATACAGACAATAAAAATAACCAGGGAATTTTGGATAAGCTATAAATTTTAAATAGTGTAATATATCTTGTTTAATATAAACATACTAGTCCATCTACTTGAAAACATAAACTTCCATCTACTTGGAACACAGACTGATTAAAGAGTCGTATATTAAAAACTTATTTATGTTTTTGGTAGCAGTGAAAATTTTCAGAAAAATTATTTCCAGTAGGTAAAAGCAGGATGTTGTGACCAATTAACCTATCACAGGAGAAAGCCAGAGGAGGGAACGCATTACATGACAATATTATGTGGAACGTGGCACCATGGGTGATGAATGATGATGACAAACAAATAGGTTAAAGAGAAATGAAGATTGCAACTAATCCAAAAACATAATAATTATATTTAATTCCTGTTTAATATGAGGCACCTAAGGCCTTGTTTTATAATCTATTTATAAAAATACCAGTGGTTGGTGGGGTCATAGACCCTACCGCAGAAGGTACTACTGGAGTGTCCCCAAATCAGTGTAATTTCTAACTGAATCCTAAATATCACCATCTTTCAAAAAGGCTTATTTTTGCAACAGATGGAAAGTGTGGCAGAAATTCATAACATTAAAATATAAGACTAATAGCCCAAGGAGTCCTCTATTGTTCTATCTATAATGTTACTTCTACCCTCAGTGTTCAAAAAATTTTTGAAGAAATGGGAAGAGACATTTCAAGAGCCAGAAGACTAGCTTCTTTGCTTATGTATATTGTTTTATGTATATTATTAGAAAGCTTCACTTGTGCAATTTCAACTGTTTGGTATCCTAAAGCATAACCTAGTAGCAACAACAGATTAGAAGCCATAACAGGGAAATCTCAAAAATCTTGTCCATGACTACTGAAGTTTGTGTTGGTAGATCTGTAAACTAATTCAGCCAGTATTAAAAACTATGGAAAATTTTCAAAATCTAAATAGAGGCCTACCCCATGACCCAGCTATACCACTCTTGTGATTCTAATTTTTAGCAAAGTGACATTGAAACCAAGCACAATAGTTCCTGAGGTAAGTTTCATGTTTTGGTATGCTCTAATTCCCTGAGTATTGAAGTATTTGCCTTGGCTACATTTTATTCCTCTAGTTTATACCTTTCTCTGCATGAACGTCTTTGCAGATTCCAAAGCGAATTACTTCTACCTGTGGATGGCATACTTGCACAAAACAAGAAGTGGAACTTGTGCACCATACTTTAGAGATTATATGAATGACTGAGCCTTCTGAAATTAACTCTTTGTTTCTAAAGAAGTGCCAGCATATATGTTTCTAAGAAACATGAACCACACTGATGAATATCTTGCATATCACTATAGAACCTTCATCTGGCCATGGATGGAGATAGAGAAAGAGACCCACACTGGTGCACTGGACTGAGTTCCCAAGGTCCATATGAAGAGCAGAAGGAGGGAGAACATGAGCAAAGAAGTCAGGACCGCAAGGGGTGCGTCCATCCACTGAGACGGTGGGACTGATCTAATGGGAGCTCACCAAGGACAGCTGGACTGGAACTGATGGAGCATGTGATCAAACCGGACTCTCTGAATGTGGCTGACAGTGGAGGCTGACTGAGAAGTCAAGGACAATGGCACTGGGTTTTGATTCTGCTGCAGGGACAGGCTTTGTGAGAGTCTCCTCTGTTTAGATGCTCACCTTCCTAGACCTGGATGGAGGGGGGAGGACCTTGGACTTCCCATAGGGTAGGGAACCCTGACTGCTCCTTGGACTGGAGAGGGAGGGGGAAGGGGAGAGAAGTGGGAGGAACGGAGGAGGTGGAAATTTTCAACAAAAAATAAAATAAAAAAAAAAGAAACATGACAAAGTTTTTACCTTAACATTACTCAAAAATAATTTATGAATGTAAATTTTATATCAGACATGTATCACTTAATGACATTAGTCATTGTGTTACCATGAAAATATATGTTCAAGCTTATTGCTGACTTAAATTTTGGGGTCACTGAAAATGTGTTTTAAACTGAATTTTCATTTTTCTTGTTTTTATTTTTTCAAGACAGGATTTCTCTGTGTGGCCTCGGCTATCCTATAACTACTTCTGTAGTCTAGGCAGGCCTCAAAATAAGAGATGTTCACCTGCCTCTGCCTCCAGCGTGCTAGAATAAAAGGTGTACACCTGCCTGGCTTTAATTTTTCTTTTAAGTACATAAAACTTCTATTGAATCCTTTTACTTGGAGTTTTAATATAGTGCAAAATTGTTACATGAAATATAAGTGTCTTAGTCACCATTCTATTGCTGTGAAGAGATACTATTACCAATTCTACTTTTAAGAAAGGAAGCACTTAATAGGAGCAAGCTTACAGTTTTAGAGGTTTAGATTATTGTCTTATGACAAAGAACATGACATCATGCAGTCAGCACAGAAGCAATAGCTGAGAGCTATGTCCTATTCCTTGGGCAGAGAGAGAGAAACTAGGTCTACCAAGAGCTTTTGAAATCTCAAAGTCCACCACCTTAGTGACACACTTACTCCAAGGCCACATCTACTATAAGGGCCACACCTAATAATCCTTCTAATTCTTTGAAATAGTGATATTCTCTGATGACTAAGCATTCAAATATATAAACCTATAAGGACATTCTTATTTAAGCTACCATAATACATGAGAAATTATAATTATCAAGCATTATTTGGAAATGTTAGCAATATAGCAATAGCTTTCATACACTTACTAAAATAATGTTAAGGCTAGTGGGCATTATTTATTTGAGATTCTATGCTAAAACATTTATTTTGTTGTCTAACATATGAAATGGAATGACAGTCAGCTTTCTGCCAGAGTTTGCAAAAGTAGTTCTTTATTGTATTGTGAAAAAAAAATACTGAAATAAAAAATGCACCTTTTTCTTTTTTCAATTATGAGCAGAAAGACTGAATTAAATTACTCTGAACAAATTTTACTTTTCTCATTCAAAGACATACTTTGTAAATACAGCCATCATGAAATCAGAAAGAATCAATTTGTCTGCTCTATTATTTCTCCTCTTTACTCTAAAGGAACACTTAAAGTCAGGATGACACTAGCATGGTCAATTGTCAACATAATGGATTAAATTTGTTAGAAAAATCATCTTTTCAGATCTTCCATAAAGTCAATCTTTCTCTAAATAAGGTTTTGATTGGGGAAAATTATATAATGGCCATTGTCTGATATCATTGCTAAGAATCTCTGTTTTAGGGTAATAAAGGTCTGGTCTATAGACCCATGGAATTGAGCAAGACATTGACTCATGCCCTACAGAGCTATTTGGGTGAAAGTGCAAGCAAAACCTACCTAGGAAGAGAAACATATTTATACAACTAGTATATTCCCAAAATTTCATGAGTATTTTATTTTGGTAACTTTTATAATTCTTGGGAATTATAATTTTAGATCTGATAAAATATATGTAAAATTCTAACTTTGAGACAGATTTGTCTGAGGACTATTTATATACATGATGTCCATGGAAAAAGAATCACCAAAGTCTGTAACATCACATAATGGAGTGAGTGTTCTTTAGATACTGAAGAAGAACGAATAGCCTTATCCAAAATGACTTTTATCTAATAATTTTTATTAATGATTGAATTGGTACATGTCCAAGCCTTAAAATAATGCAATATTTTTCAATATGGAACAAAAAAATAAACTACAGTATATCCAATACTCAATCAGTATAATATTACTCTGTAATATGTAATATGCATGGAAAGCCCTGGATTGATACAACAAAAAATATACTATATATATACACACACATATATATTATATATATATAATGGAATGCAGCTATGGAAAGTGTGTGTGTGTGTAAAACACAATTCCATTTATATAAAGTTATAGATTTGGTAAACACAATTGAGTGATTTGTAAGAGGGAAAATTGTGCATGTACCTAAGAATAACAAGAAATATTACAGAGAATATTCAGTAGTTATTGAATTGATTCTATGTCATAATACATGCGTACTGCTGCCCCATACGATCTTTGGGGTTAGCCATTCAACCATCATTCATTTCAGGTATCTCAAGCACTCACAGATACATGCATTCTGATGTGGGATTCCCCTCTGTAAGCTGTGAATACCATTGGTTAGTAAGGGAACTGCCTCAGCCTATTGATAGGGCAGAACTTAGATAAGCAGGAAAAATTAAACTGAATGCTGAGAGAAGGAAGGCAGAAAGGAGAGAGAAAACATGTAACCCCACTGGAGCTAGATGGAACTTTAGCCGATAAGCCACAGCCAAATGGCAATAGACAGATTAATGGAGATGGGTTAAATAAAGATGTAAGACTTAGCAAATAAGAAGCTAGAGCTGTCCAGCTGTGGTGGTGCACACCTTTAATCCCAGCAGTTAGGAGGCAGAGGCAGGGGGATCTCTGTGAGTTCAAGGCCAGCCTGGTCTACAAGAGGAAATTCCAATACAGGTTCCAAACCTACAGAGAAACCCTGTCTTAAAAAAACAAGAAGAATGGGTTGATTAGCCTTTTACGGTCTAGTTTCTTGAGTTCTTTATATATTTTGGAGATCAGACCTTTGTCACTTGCGGGGTTGGTGAAGATCTTCTCCCAGTCAGTGGGTTGCCTTTCTGTCTTAGCGGCAGTATCCTTTGCTTTACAGAAGCTTCTCAGTCTCAGTAGGTCCCATTTATTCAATTAGGCCCTTACTGTCTGTGCTGCTGGGGTTATACGTAGGAAGTGGTCTCCTGAGCTGAACAGAGATCTCTCAACAGAAGAAGTTCAAATGGCCAAAAGACACCTAAGGTCATGCTCAACTTCCTTAGTGATCAGGGAAATGCAAATCAAGACAACTTTAAGATACCATCTTACACCTGTCAGAATGGCTAAAATCAAAAACACCAATGATAGCCTTTGCTGGAGAGGGTGTGGAGAAAGGGGTACACTCATCCATTGCTGGTGGGAAGGCAAACTTGTGCAACCACTTTGGAAAGCAGTGTGGAGGTTTCTCAGGAAATTCGGGATCAACCTACCCCTGGATCCAGCAATACCACTCTTGGGAATATACCCAAGAGAGGCCTTATCATACAACAAAAGTATATGCTCTATTATGTTCACAGCAGCATTGTTTGTAATAGCCAGAACCTGGAAACAACCTAGATGCCCTTCAATTGAAGAATGGATGAAGAAAGTATGGAATATATACATATTAGAGTACTACTCATCAATAAAAAACAAGGACTTCTTGAAGTTTGCAGGCAAATGGATGGAAATAGAGAACACTATCCTGAGTGAGGTAAGCCAGACCCAAAAAGAGGAAAATGGGATGTACTCACTCATATTTGGTTTCTAGACATAAACAAAGGACATTGAGCCTCTACTACGTGATCTTAGAGAAGCTAAATAAGAAGGAGAACCCAAAGAAAAACATATAGGCATCCTCCTGAATATTAACCTTCATCAGGCGATGAAAGAAGACAGAGACAGAGACCCAAATTGGAGCACCGGACAGAAATCTCAAGGTCCAAATCAGGAGAAGAAGGAGAGAGAGCACGAGCAAGGAACTCAGGAAGGCGAGTGGTGCACCCACACACTGAGACAATGGGGATTTTCTACCGGGAACTCACCAAGGCCAGCTGACCTGGGTTTGAAAAAGCCTGGGATAAAACCGTCTTGGGAAAAAACATAGAGACAATGAGCACTACTGAGATCTCAAGAACAAAGGCAATGGGTTTTTGATCCTACTGCACGTATCGGCTTTGTGGGAGCCTAGGCAGTTTGGATGCTCACCTTACTAGACCTGGATGGAGGTGGGTGGTCCATGGACTTCCCACAGGGCAGGAAACCCTGATAGCTCTTTGGGCTGAAGAGGGAGGGGGACTTGACTGGGGGAGGGGGAGGGAAATGGGAGGGACAGAAATCTTAAATAAATAAATAAATAAATAAATAAATAAATAAATAAATAAAACAAGAAGAAGAAGAAGAAGAAGAAGAGGAAGAGGAAGAGGAAGAGGAAGAGGAAGAGGAAGAGGAAGAGGAAGGGGAAGTAGAAGCAGCTAGAGCTGATGGGCCAGTGATTTAAATCTGTGTGAGCAGTTTGAGGCTGAGCAGTGAGCAGCCGGGAACAAACAAGCAGCCTCCCCCAACAGCATTCACCTACCATTTAACTCAAAGAGGATTTCTGGTTAAGAATGACATGGATTTTTGCATCCTTTCATAGTAGGAGAATAGATAAGGTTAGATAAGTGTGAGGGGAAAAGCAAAGATGTAGAAATGAGAGATGGAAAAGGAGTACCTTTTCTTCATAAAGAAGAAAAGTATTCAGTGACATAACAGTATCTTAATGGCTACTACAAAAATATGATATATGCCTTCTGAGGAGTTTTCTCTTTTATGTTTGTGCCTTAGTTAGGCATTTTTGTTGTGTATTTTCAGAGCTATTATATTGTCATGTTTCAATTTTATTTGCTAACTTTCTAAAGCAATAATGTGTTCAACAAGAGTAATTGAACTATTCCAGCAAATGAGTGAGAAGTTTCAGTTCTTCTAATTTTAATCTTATGGTTGAACCAGAATATAAAACACATTGACAAACTGAAACAGATTTATTAATAGAAAAATAACTCTAAAAATACCACATTATCCTCAATATGATTCTAATTACGTATAATGTTCTAAGTAGTATTAATATTTAAAGTCACTATGGTATTAAATTGATTTCAGTCATCTATAGTATTCAGAAAATGTGTTGATTTACAAATGTACACATAAGCATACTGAAATACAATTAAAATAGTAAATGAATTTTCTTAAATGCTTTGTCTCAGTAGTGTTTTGTTCCTGAATACAAATCATATGGCAATAAATTTTTCTGAGAAAATGCCACCTGGAATATCACTTTTCTATATAGTTTCATTATTCCTTCAAAACTAATGTAAATGTGAAGACACACATTTTTTCTTTAGTGTTTGAAAATTTTCATTTAGGGGTCTTTCATTGTAGAGATCTCTAATTTCTAGGCTTTTTGCTTTGAATCAGTGTTGAATTGGATTGAATTCTTTAATTTTTCTTGTATTTGTTACTGATTTGTAGGCGTTGCTAATTTTTCCCAGTTGATATTGACTCATTCTTTATTGGGAGTTTTTATTACTTCTAAGGGTTTAATTGTGGGATCTTTAGAGTCTCATATAAAAGATAAAATTGTCTGATATGAGAGAAATTTGACTTTTTCCTGTCTTAATCATATTCCCTTAACTTCTTTCTGTGAACTTATCACTCTTTTTAAGACTTAAAAGCATTACATTAAATATGAATGCAAACAGAGACATTTCTGATTTTAATGAAAGCATTTATAATATTATAATCATTTACTATAATGCTACCCATAGATTTTCATATAAATTTTCCATTAAACAGATTCATATTCCTTATATTCATCAAATCTTAGGGGTTTTATCATGGAAATGAAGACATTCAACTTGGACAAAAGAATTTTGTACTCAATTAAAATGATAATGTTACTTTTCATGTAAATCTATTCAGTTACTAGATCATGTATATTGATCTGCAGATATTTAACTATACTTGTATTCATGGGAATTAACATTCATGTAGATTGACAAAGATTCCCCAAAACTTACATAGTTATGAATAACAACAAAATGGAAAAAAATGCTGGAAATATCAATTACTAAGTTCAATTGTACCATACAGGCATAGTGTAAAATAGCATGGTATTGGAATAAAATCAAACATGCTGATACATGAAATAAAAGACAGGACCTAGAAATACATCTTTGTACCTAAACAACCATTTGAACTTGAAAAGGTGCCAGAAACATACATCTACAAAAGACATTTTCTTCAACCAATAGTGCTGGGAAAACCCAGATAACTACATGTATAAAAATGAATATAAACTCCATACTTTATACAAAGGTAAACTAAACATATCATAGACCTTATTATAAGACATAAAACTCTGAAACAGCCCTAGGCATGACTAGGAATTCAGTTCAAGACAAGGACGTATTGAAAAACATTCTGAAAAGCACTGTGATAGCTCACGAAATAGAAAGAACTAAGAAATAGATTGCAGGAAGCCATAAAACAGTCAAAGATACATGACGTGTATCAAAGAAATTATCTGGATGAAACTCCTTGATATGTAAAATATATATGTACAAACATGGATTTCTTTCAAAAGAGTGTTCAGCAATTGTTATTGGATATCACAAACCTGTGATGAATTATCCCTTGACTAAAAAGCAGTTCAGTAATTGATTTAAAGGTGGTTTCCTAAGGTTAATGTTCCTGCAAAAATCAGCAAAAATAGAGGGAAATGTCTCAAGATAATAGAATTAAAAACCAAGTGACAGAGACTAGCAGAATAAGAACATTCTATATGCCAGCATGGCCTTCAACTAACCTTTAGGTTTTTACAATTGCAAACACTATTTCCCGACTCTTTACTAGTTATAATTATCAGTTAAATATTGCAGATTATACAAAAGAGCTTTTCCTTCATAAGATTTCTGTTTGTTTTAAAAATAAGATTTAAAGTAACTATTTGTAAACTTTGCAGGTATAATCAATTCTCATGTTTTCTTTATGTATTTTTCATTTTATGTTTTATTAATAAGAAATGTTATGTTTTATTAATATATAATTAATAAGAAATTAAGAAAACACCAAAATAGGCCAAACCCAAAGACTATACAACCCATTAAGCCTTTATACCGTTAATACAGTGCCATTCGCAACAGAAGCTATAAATTTTCTCATTGGCTTCTATACTTTTACTATCAAATAGATATTTTAGGGACAGACTACATGCCTGGAAGTAATTGTTCTACAGAAACTGGATACCATAATTTTCCCTTTGTGTGCAGTTTCTGTTTTGTTTTAATTTCAACTTGTTTATTTCAATTCATAATTTTTTTGCTTGTACTTTTTTGAGACAGAGTTGAGGTAAAAATATAAAACTGAGTGGGTTGGGACTTGGGAAGTTCTGGGAAGAGTTGAGGGAGGGAAAAGAAGAGAACAAATTAAATTATATGAAAAATTTTAAAGGCAATATATTTTTAAACAATTTAGGTTAGCAATACACAGGCACACACAAGCACACACACTGAGATACACACATATACTTTTCTTTACAACACATGCAAAATCATGACAGAGTTAAAACAAGGAAATAAGTATAGCATCTTTCATATCCTTTTTCTTTTAAAAATTATAGTATGGTATAACAGTGTTTTGCCTGTGTCTGTAGCTATGCACCACATTTGTAACTTAGGACCAAAGAGGCCCGAGGAGGGTGATAGGTAGAGAGCTGAAGTTACAGGTGGTTGTGAGTCTCCGTGTGTATGAGTGCAGGGTCTTCTGCAAGAGCACCAAAAGCTATTCACTTCAAAGTCATTTCTCCAACCTCAGTATTCCAATGTAATATTTCACAATACAATTGTCAACTCAATGAAAATAAGCCAACAACAAGAACTCTAACTTGTTTTTTTCATGACATTACTAGAATAACTTCTGCAGTTTCTCAAATTCGCTTCTGCACATTTGTGCTTTCATTAGGGAGAACTCATCTCCTTTTCTGCTTGGACATGATTTTTGTCTTTATCATCCCAGGAAATTTATTTGCTTTATTTGACATTTTTCAAGAGTGACACTTTTGATCAGGACTTGAAATGTCTTTCGATAATTGCTCACAGTGATGAAAAATTCCAGTCTCAACAAATAATAACTGTGAAGCAGTTTGTGCAATGTTTAATAGATAACTAAGTTTCGTCTCATCCATTTCTTCTCTTTTTTTTGCTATGACTATTTCATAAAACATAAATGTTGAAATTCCTGTCTCCAGTTGTTTTTCTGAAGAAGCTGACCTCTTGCATGCATTCACTCTTGATCAAGAGAGAATCAAAAGCCCTTCCACTATACCTTTCATTTATGGATATTCACACGTTAGCAAGTGCATTGGTACCTGTGAAATTTGTTACCTGCTAGATGAAGCTTCAATTTATCAGTCTTAGTTCAACTGTTTTCAAACTTCCTAAAAATTATCACAATAAAATTTCCTGTTTCTCATATCTTTTGATGATAACACTTTAAGTGTATTTAGCTATGTCCAAGTCAGATTTTCACATGTGAATAAAACTGAATGTGTGACCCATTACTCAATTTCTTTATAAATTATTACATTTTATTTTGCTCTGAATCTATAGTGAAAATGAATAAAGTTTAGGTAAATAGGTGAAGGCAATATTTCTATTAAAAATTCAGAGCAAGTCTCTGCATTTTAGTGAATATTATAAGGCTTTATATCCATATTCACCTCTCAAATACTAATTTAAATGCCTACCACACTTCAGGTGACAGTTTTATGATTTTTAAACTCATATATTTCTGATACTCATGGTTGTTATGGAAAAGTTTTCCAGCAGAAAAAGTTATTGAACATAGACTGTCTTGTCATGCCACCTCCTGCAAATTCTGCGTGATCTCTCATGTAGGCTATCTCACAACTTCAAGGAAGAGTGCCCACAGAGAAGGTGTGTGTGTTGTGCTTCCTGCATTGGAGCCCTTGCACTTTTGTCATTAACCTCTTTATGTTCTAAGGAATACAGTCTGGTTTCTTCTGGAAGGGAAGATATTATGTTAAAGTTTCCAGAGTCTACTGATAAGATATTGCCATATACAGGAGTATATGATGCTAATGGAGGGAGATTGGTTCAAGGCAAAAAGGTTTCCAGGTTAAATCTGGTGTTTAGTAAATAAAAACGAAAGGCAAACTTAATTAAGCAATTAAGACAGATTCAGGAAAGATGGGATGAGGATAAAAGAGAGAGAAAAATGCCTGTAACTTCTTGAGATTGGTTTTGCGGAAGGTTTGAAAAGCAGTTAGAAATATGGAGAAGGAGAAGGAAAGAAAAAGTTCTTCTGCATAGATTGCAGAAATATAAAAAAAGACTGTAGACTGTGTGACTGTTAACCACAACTGCTTGTCCTTAGCTCAAAATGCCATAGCCTAGATAAAGATTTATTTCGAACCTAATGCCAAGCCATGTTTAGCATGACCAACCGCAGACTCACACAGGGGACATCTGTCTGATGAAATTCTTTTCTTATGTATCTGATTTAATAATTCTAAGAACAATCTGTATCACATGAAAAAAATAATACATGATGATAAGCAGTTTTTGTCTGTTTAAAGAATGAGCCTCATGCCTAGTAAAGAACATTCAGATGCAATTCCTTTGAGTCTTGTGTCTGTCATTCGCCAACTCCTTTCCCATCTTTTGCTGAGACCCTGTCCCCTTGGTCCCAGTGCCCCAGCTGAGCTGGTCCACCGCCCTGTCTCTGTATAAGATTAATTTAAAACTTTTCTTTTTTAACATGACTGTGGAGGTTGAAATACATTTCTAATTTTCAGGCCATTGGTTTACATGCACTACCACTTTTTGAATCAAATATAAATTCAGCTATTAACACTTTTGAGTCCACAGAACAGAAACACTGTTCATTTTCTTGTCCTACTTTCATTAGCCTTTTAATATACATGTAAAACACAGAAATGAAGAAGTGAAGATTCAAATCACAGGGAGTTATGAGCCAGAACAGGCTTTATAATGGGGCAGACAACAACAAAATAAATGGAGATTTCTAGAGCTGTATGTCGCTGGATTGAAATCAGTAACTAACACAAATACATACATGTATGTATATATGCATGTTTATATATTTACATATAGATGACTATAATTGTCATCTATCCACCCATATAATAAACTCTCTTCTTATGAGTTTAATATAGCATATATAACATTTAAGTTTTATTATTTCTCTTTAATCACTTATATATGTAATATAGGAAAGTCTGGAAAGTTTATTTTTAACCATGAAGTTATTTTCTTTTTAAATTGTGTGTGTGTGTGTGTGTGCAAACTGTATGTGTGTGTGTGTGTACACAAGTCTGTATCTATGGAAGACAGATGTTAGTGTTGGGTGTCTTCCTAAATTGTATTAGCATTATTTTTTGAGACAGAGTCACTCACTGAAACTAGAGATTATAGAGTCTGATTGGCAAACAAGACTCAGGAACATTTTCATCTTTCCCTTTACTCAACTGGATAGCAGGCTTGTACTTTTGAACTGAGATTTTCCTGTGGGCACTACGAATATAAACTTAAATTCTCATAGTGGTACTCCAAACACTTTACCTCTTGAGCTAATTCTCTCAAGCCTTTTCACTTGGTACCTGGATGTTTTACAATTATATTCATAACTTTTTTATTTGCTTTGTTAGTGCCATTGATTTGTTTAGGTTTGAGAATTCTGAAGAAAAAAAATGAACAAAACAAACAAAAAAAACCAAAACAAATAACCCCCAATCTCTCTAGATGTCACACATGAGCCTCCATTTTCTTATTAATTAGTCATCCTGCTAGCTGATTTAAATTTGCACCTGTCCTGGGGATCTACTTATTTTTTCTTCAGAAATTAAGAATTAGGATCTGTTCTATTTTTTTTTTTGAATTGCTGTGGTATTTTTCTCCTCTGTACCTTATATTCTCCATATGCGGCCATTATGTCTTGGCTCCACTGATGTTACATTCAGAATCAAGACATGTATTAGGCATTTGACATTCTAATCTGGGAGAGAAGACAGCTTTCCTGACACAATATGGCTTTTCTGGCTGTAATGAGAACAATAAAGCTTGAAGGAAAGCATACAGTAGAAAACAAGGGTTCAGTACTCTGCCTGACCGTAGTATCGCAGCAACAGAAGTGTACTCTTTAGTACACCCTGAGGTTTGAGCTCGGTATCATTCCCTTTCTATTTACTTTCATCTCTAGTCCCTTATTGAAAAAATATGTATTCCTAATATTCCTTAATGACTTTTGTTGCTTAAAGTTAGCTGAGATATTTGTACTTTTTGATGATGGCAATAGTCTATTTGATAAACCTGACAGTTATCTTCTATTATTGTTTCATGTTTGAAATGTGTTTCAAATGGACAGAGAGCATACCTGTGTTCAAAGATAACCTCTAGAATTATATCTCTATGACAAATGCCTTCAGCTCACAAATAATGATACCGAGACTTATTATTAATTAATTATGAATGCTCAGCTTATACCTCAGATTTGCCCTACTAGCTCTTACACCTTAAATTAACCCATTTATATTAATCCATGTTTTGCCTCATGACTTTTTAATTCCTCTTCAATCTTGTAACTCCTGTTTCCTCTCCATGTCCTCCGGTATCTTCTCTGTCCTAGACTCATCTCCTCTTCCTCTTTGTGTCAGGAAATTTTGCCTAAACTCTTTCTGCCTACTTATTGGCCATTCAGCTCTTTATTAAACCAATCAGAAGATGCCTTGGTAAAGACATATCTTCAAAGTGTTAGTCAAGTTCAACAACATGCATCCACAGTACGAGTAATACATCTACATAATAAAAAAACTGAAAAATAAATACAAAGACAAGAAACGTCTCCCCATTTCTCAATTGAATATTAGACCACAAATGCCTCATACTCCCAGAATGGTCAGGAACCAGAGTTTGAACAGAGACCCAGGTTAGAAACAAATATGACTTGAAAAAAATTGAATGCAATGAATACTAATAATACTCTGCTATACTCATATCAGTACCTAGTCCAACTGCCTTCAGAGGCTTCATTCTGCAACTGATGGGAGCATATGTAGAAATGCACAGTCAAACACAAGGCAGAGCCAGGGGAATGCTGCAGTAAGGTAGGGGAACATTGTAGGATTCAGAGGGGTCGAGAACATCATGAGAACACAGGCCATACAATCAGCAATTCAGGGTACACAGGGGATGACAGAGATTAAAGTGACAATCATAGACCCTGTATGGCTCTGAATTACGTCCGCTGCATATATGTTATGGTTATGAAGCTTGCTGTTCTTATGTGACTCCTAACAGTTGGACTGAGGGTGTCTCTGTCTCTCTTGCCTGCTCTTGCCTCCTACTGGTTTGCCTTGCCTACCCTTAATATGAGGGCTTAAACCTAGTCTTATTGTAACCTATTGCACGATCAGTTGATATTTCTGTGATGTCTGCTCTTTTTTCTTTCCTTTTTATTTGTTCTTTTAAGGGAAATGGAGGGGAGAAAATTTGAGGAAGAGGGGAGGTGGGAGGGGGACTGGAATAGTGGAGGGAAAGTAAACTGCAATTTATCAGGTATGCAGGACTCTTTTAGTCTCAGACTAAGATTCTAGGTTGAAGGATAAAGTACTTTGGTCTCTCTCATGGAAAATTATGTCAAGCTCATTTAGAGACATAATAATGATTCTTAGATGATCAACAACTCACCTTAGTTCACAGACCTATAATTTTCCAATTTTCTCATCTAGTACTTCCTTTAGAATCATTTAATGTCCCTCCTTTGTTGTTCTAAATTCCAGTGAAAACTGAAAAAGTAATGTATATTATCATTGACATCAATTATTTTTTGTTCAATCAATTTTTATATTCACACATCTAAAACATTATCCAGGAACAGTAGCACCTTTCAACACTGCTGATTCTTTCAGCACTGTGATATGCTTCTTTTAATACCATTGGCAGAAAAGCAGACATGTTGGCTCTAGTAATGTGTTCTGGGTCATATTCAATGGTTGGCACTTTTCTTGGATTATTTTAAATACCAATTTTCATTTATGACATACTGCCAGAAGCCTTCACTGAGAATTCTATATAAGAGCCAATCACTTATATTGCCATCAAAAGAAATCTATGTAGAATTTTAAATTCATTGGTAGACATTATTTATATGTTGTGTAATTTAACAATCACTTTCACGTGCAGCATAAGATTGTATCCTGTCAACAGATTTATGGAGGAAGCATTTCTGGTATTATTTCCAAATTTTTGACAAGTTTACTGACACTCAGAACTGTTACAATATAAACACTGTAGCTGAGACTCTAGAAAACAGTACATTCTCCAGAGTCTTAGAGCTCTCATCAATCGAAATGCTTGTCACATGAGTTTTTGTATTTTATTTTATTTTATTGTATGTTTCACAAATTCATAAATACTACATGGGTATGAAAAGCCATGGCATGCGTGTCTCAAATGCTGTCAGCATACTGCATTTCGTGGTATTTAATTGTCACTGGACAACCAATTAATTTAGACTAAGTACACAATGAAATACTCATAACACGTGGATTCATTCTAATACCTAATATTCAATGTTCACTAAATTAGAGTAACTTAATATTTTCTACATGACTAGAAAAATATTCATAATAATGTACTAGAGAAACAATGTAGCTTCAGTTTTTTTTCTGTGAACTAAAATTTAGTAGACTGGAAACTTTCTATAGCAGAAGTATGCAGTGTGTAGGATTAAAGAGAGTGTGGATTCTTCCTCTTTAATAGGACAATCAATCTTCGTTTGCTTTACTTTGAGAGAGCTGCCTGTGAGAGTCTTAGTGTGGGACTGGGCTTAAACAAGGTCAGTGTTCACACTAGACTTTTTCAATCCAGTGTCTTAAACTACTGGGAAGCAATTTTGGTAAACACACCATCTTAAACACAGCATTCTGAGTTAGTTCAATACAGGGAGGATTCGGAGATTGAAAACGATCAATAGAAAGCAGCAGGAGAGTCAGCCGTGATGGCAAATCCTCCTACAAGTTCCATGAAATCTCTTATCAGGAAGGAAAGACAGCAATGGCAAAATCAAAGCTAAAATGGCAATTTTCTGGCCTTATACCATCTGAAGCCTCTTAAAGGTCGGTTGAATCTCAACAGACTCTGCATCATTCAGTATTATTTTTCTCGTTACTGGGGAACTATTTTCCATTTTCTCTCCTGACCCAACATTGGCTTATTCTGATGAAGCACCTCCCAAACTTGATTCTGTGCCACACTTTTATATCCACCACTTTTCAGTGAAATGATAATTTTCTAGCGTTGACAGCTAAGGTAAACCATGGCCAAGAACTGGCTTGGCAATGAGAAGCAGCTCCTTTTCAGAAGGGAAGAACTCTTTCTCACATTCCCATATGCTATGAACAAAAGACTTTAGAGTGGGTAATAAGTGAATCTCGTATGACCGCACCATTATGTTTGCACAAGTATCAAATAGACAACAAGACATATCTAAATTTTCTGTATTTTTACTTATTATTCCATTATTTTCTCTGCTGTGGAACAGCTGTGCCACTTTCCATGATCAGGAAGTTTTGGTTAATAAGGAAGGAGTTATTTGCCTACTCCCAACATTTAATTTTTGCTTATGGCTCCTGTATAGTCAGATTTTTGCTTGACTTGTGTCTCAGGTATCAGAATACATAAAGAGTGGTGTACTAGTGCCTCCTAGTGAGTATGTGTTAGTATATGTATGCCATCGTAGTCCTTGCCCTTTGGAAATAAGAACTTCACATCACCTGTCCATCAGAGCGGAACTGTCCAA